>JAUPFV010000003.1:114034708-115337077 GCA_036936605.1 Limnanthes douglasii subsp. nivea | reverse complement strand
TTACCTTGTCGCATGCGACAGATAACTTAAGTTGTCTCATGCGACAGCTATACTTACAGCTTTTTTTTTGTTTTACTAATACTTATTACGTTATGTTGTTTTTACAGGATGGGCCATATCATGAGCACCATGAAAAATCTATTTAAGAAAGGGCAAGCGCGGGCGCGGGAGGCGCGTTTGGCGCGTGAGGGAAAGGAAGCTAATGTTTCCCCTGAGCATGTGGAGGCAGGTCCCACCGAGGGACAAAATCCTGGTACTCGGACGAAATGACGACTCTGTTCTCATCCAAGTGACAATGAGATTCGTATGGCTGCCGGTAGCACCAGCGCAGGTTCATCTTCGCATGCACATGACCTTTCATACATTGACGACGAAGCAGATGCACCGGATGGACCGGAGGATATAGAGGGGCCGGAGTGGCGGGAGGCACCAGAGGGATCAAATGTACGTTGTGAGGACGATACACCCAACGCACCTGTGGCCGAGGATCACAATTCTTGTCGGTGATACCACACGTCCCGACTCTCTATCCTGATTACGCCCAACACGAGGCGTTTAGTGTCTACCACAGAGATGTAAGTTTTAATTCTCTAACTTTAATATATAATTTATTTATTATTTTATCAGGAATTTACGTGTTTCATACATATTGCAGGATAGGGTCTCCCTACGATGCTTCGCCATGTACAATAATCTCCGCAGATGGGACTTCAAAAAGTAGAGCAGGGTACGGGTGAGGGTGACGACGACTATCTTTGGCCCTCTCGTCGACGCACTCTTCTGCTGACATACCAACCTCCATTTGGTTGAGGCATTCCTCGATCGATGGCATGAGGAGACTTCTTCATTTCATTTCTCGTCCGGAGAGATAACTGTGACTTTGGATGACTTCCACGTCATCACTAGATTACCGGTCACATGTATGCCGTTTGATGTATTAGCATTCAATTATGAGGTTGAGCAGAGCAAGACTTATGCTAGCATGCTAGGTGTACGACCTGTAAATTTGAAAAAAAATATTAGGAATGTTAGTAGCATGAATCTTGGTTGGCTACACGACACATTTATGGGTGAAAAATATAGTGATAGTAAGATCACAGATGAGAGAGTAGATCATGTCATTCGTGCCTACATACTATTCTTGTTAGGTACCACCATTTGTGCCAACAAAATCGACAATAACATTCCTTTAGATTACCTCCAGTTCGTGAACCGGTACCAGAGTATGAATAGGTTCAATTGGGGTCAGTTGGTATTAGCACAGTTGTACAATTCCCTTAGTCAGGGATCTCTACATGGTACAGGGGGGCATTTGCGGGTTCATAGGGTTGCTTGAGGTGTGGATATTTTCCCACTTCATTCAGTTTCGGGCTCTACTATTTAGCGATTTTTAGCTTGCTATGCCTCATATGTGCCGCCATGAGCCACAGAAAATCAGCGTTTCACAAGATGTGCGCCGGGAGTTAAGACATGCACTCTCGACGTGCACGGAGTCAAATGCAAGTAATATTTGTTCATTTTAATGTTACGTATTTTTACTAATATAATTGTCTAACTTGTTAACTTGTTTATTTACAGGTCATTTTCCTTTCCTACACGTACGTACGAGACTATCATCCGTTCGAGAACGTTAGTTGGGTTGAGTTGACGCTTAAGGCGTTCGACATCATTGTCCCATACTACCCCGATCGTGTCACTCGAAAGATGGGCTTTATGCAGCTGATTCCGAAATATATACGTCCTCATGCATCCAAAAAAGTAGGAAAGAAGACTACTAGTAGATACGTTTGGGATGCTCACTTGTGGCGGAATTGGGAGTACCATCGTTACACCCTAGTTGGACTGGCGTACCATGACGAGGGAGAGAGTAGCGACACAATGTACTACGTTTGGGTGAAGACGAAGCTATGGTACATCGTTAGTAGCTCTGGTCCAGCTGGAGGTCCTCAGTTGCAGCCAAAGGGCAGTGTTCACTACGCAGGATACGAGTAGATCGCATAATATGCTCCATCCATACTGGACGCTGGCGTACGACAATCTAGTACGGACCGCCCTTTACATGTGCAGGATTGTTGAGCGGTACAGACATCATTGATTCGGATCGCAGCATGGTGTTTTTATTATCTCGTTATTTCATATGTTAGACTTTTCTACATTATCATTCGATTTTGTAACCGTATAACTTTATGAACAATATCTAATTGTATCTCTTTCTTTGTTTTTACACCGCATTCTAAATTTTATTTGAAAAACGTAGTTAAAACGTATGTGAAAAACCTAGTAAAAAACATGTTTAAAAGTAACTCCCTCCGAAAGTTACTCCCTCCAAAATATTTCCCGCCATTGTGACTTCCCACCAATTAAAATTTACCACCTAATAAGGTACCCCACTTTATTTACCCTATATAAAGGAGTTATTAAGAAGTCTTACAAGAAAACAAACAAGCATTTAGAAACAACTAAAAACCAAAAACACATTACTATATGGAGTTCAATATCGATGAAGACTACCAAATGCTTCAGGAAGTGAAAGTTTCCAAACGTGAGATGGTGGAAGATATCACTGATGCGTTTTTTGAGCGGGTTTTATGCATGATGTACTTCAATTACGGACGTGATGGAACAAGAGAATTTGTTGTGCGCAGTCATGACCAAATAAAAAAAAGGTACCTATTTTGCTAACCCCTAAAACGTTTACTCTTCCAGCCATTTAAGATTAAGCAAGAAGCGACTGCTGTTTGGGACATGAATGTCGTAGACTACATCACAAGGGATATGGTGGCGTATCTTGAGGATAGGATTGAGGAAATGGAGGAAGGGATGAGTCGGACGATAACATAGGATACGTATTTGACGAATGAAGGATCTTGTTTTTCCGGTGTTGTTCAATTAATCTTTATGTTTTTATGTTTTTATGTTTTTTTTAGTTTTTATGTCTTTATGTTTTTGCGTTTTTATCCATGTTTTAATTAGTCTTTTTGTTTCGTTAGGGTGTTGTCTAATTAATTAAGAGTCTTATGTTTTAAAGATCAAATGTCTCATGCGAATACTTTAATTAATCGTCTCAACTAGTGAAATTGAGGACAAAAGTTAATAAAAAAACGTCGCATGTGAAATGTCCAATAGACCATCGCAATTAGGTCGTGCAACGCAAGCTGTCTGTTTGAAAAAACACAGCCAAATGGTTTGTCTTGCATCGAATTCGACTGGTACAAAAGAGGGTTGCAATTAGGTCGTGCGGCGCAAGCTCTCTGTTTGAAAAACACAGCCAAATGGTTTGTCTTGCATCGCATGCGACTGGTTCAAAAGAGGGTCGCAATTAATGCATTTTGTTATTGATATGTAAGAAATTGGGAAAAATATGATATACGTACATTAACAAAGTGACATCCATGTACGAAAGCAATCCCAACTTCTATAATCGTTGAATTGTTGACGGGTAGGCGTCCACGGATTGGTGGATACGTTAACGACGTTGCTTGCGATACATGGTATACCATGCATTGATACCCTGTCGCAATGACTAGTTCAATACCCGTAAATGTCATCCAATAGTGGCTACTAGGGTAGGGCTTGAAGTAATCCAACCTATGTACCAAATCGTCAAACACCTTCGGCGGACCAAATATATCCAACCAAGATGCACGGTTTTCTCGCAACTCCTTCTACAACTTGCTTCTAACATCCTACCATCTATCTTCATTATTGTATTTGAATGCACTACGGAATGATATCCGCACTGTCCATCCGGAAGAACGTCAACTAACATAATAATGTAAGGGTGTAGAAATAACGAGATGTAATCCAGATATAATGTTAACTTCCCATCCTTAACAATTTTCTTTGGCCTTCCAACTTTCTTTTTTGCTAGTGGAGGTTTGGGTGGTACAACGGGAACCATGTTGGATGCGGCCGTGCTTCCTAACGTGTTAACGGGTGTACTACCTATCGAGTGAGCCGGAGTACTAGCACTAGCGGTTTGTTCAATGGGATATTCCCACAAACTAGGGTTCCGTTTAGTCGATGTATCAACGCCTCCCTTTGGCCTACCCTTAGCTATAACCTCTTCTTTAGTATTTTGAATATGACTTGTCTCGGTCCTCTAAGTTTGCATTACCCGATTGATAATTTGCTTTTGTTGGTCGGGGCGGAAACTACGAATGGCGTTGTCAATTAAGGAAAGTTTTGTTTTTTGTAATTCCTCCTCACGAGAACTAGGATCTCTACAAACAATATCTAATATTTTCCAAAGACATCCACATTTTCTAAAGGAATGCACCTACCATCTCTAGCTATAAAGGCAATTTCACATTGCACAAGGTAACCCATGTTTTTTCCTAAGGAAACATCCTCCACATGCTATCCGATCTACTTCTATATTTCTAACACATACAATACCAAGCATCAATATCTTTAGACCCGCATTTGACACATGACCTTTAATATTTTGGGTCAAAACACCATCAAACTTTGCTCGAATGATTTGACGATCCCCGCATGCTGCTTCGTTAATAAGTTGTGAACTTTTTCCCAAAAAAGCTCAAAATTGATTCGTCCCAAGGTATTTTTTGAGGGACGAGTGAGCACCCTCCGCCCTATATATTACAAGTACAAAATTATGCCTTATTTTAAAAGAGATATTATAGCTAAACCAAAAATTGGATAAAAGGACAAACCTATTTGTAGTTGTTTGGCCATAATGTTAAATCTTGTTCGTTCGATAGGCAAGAAACTTGTCACCATATTTCGTTATCCACGCGTCCATAACATACGCAAAACACTTTGGTTGAGAGGCAAGCATATCATTTAATGTAGCTAGATTCTTTTCGTAGCTCTCAACCATGTTCGCTTTGGAAACGTAGCTGTAAAACTCAACAAATTGTTTTGCAACCACATTATCGCATAATATCTTTCGGACCGTCCCAAGAATGTTCTTGCTAATATGCCACGTGCATAGCAAGTGGTGTGTGCGGGGAAATATATCATCAATTGATCGCATGAGAACTATCTCCAGATCGGTAACAATAACACTCGGAAATGCGCACACGTTATCCATCATCAAACCACAAAGAGTTTCCAAAGCCGATACATAATTTACAATCTTCTCTGCGCTCATAAACACATACGAAACTGTAAATATAATGGAAGTCAACTTTAAACCAAAAATCTCTAATAAATGTATCTTATACCTAGTCGTCGTGTACGTACAATCCATGCATAGCACATTAGGGAATATACGTAATAAGTTTATGCTCGTAGGATGTGTGGAAAAAAAATCAGTGATTACCTTTGAATTGTCTTTCAAACGCTCCAATGTGGAGTATCCATTCTCTTTCAATTTCATCAACAAATATTGCATTTGCGTTTGTCCTCCGTGCTCAACATCCTTATATTTTTTGCGGCAATTGTAGATTGCACGCATGTTCGAAATGTTCTCGGAATATTGGTACTTCAAACCGCTATATATCTCCCTAGGACGCGAACCGAGGTGAGACAAACTACAGACTAGTTCCTTTTCATCCAGTTTTAGCCTACAAGCGCGGGAATGACCATCTAAGTGAACGTAGGGTTCATGATTATGCGTATTGTTTATCACCTCCAAACGCCATTTCATGGCTAGTACGTCGATCGGATGACCTTTTAACGCAAACGGACAACTACATTTCTTCGTCGATGTCTTCCACTTTCTTAACGTTTCCAGATTCTCTTTTGATACGAATACACCGTACCACTCGCAAACGTAATCTAATGTAGGAGTTCTTCTGCATTTCTCGCTATCGTAGAGCTTTGTAATCGTGACAAACTTAATATTCTTCCACTAAATGTCCACAAAAGCATCAAATTCATCTTTAGTAAATAACCTATCCATTTTGAATATTCTACTGTAGTCGACATCCATAAATGGAGGTTGGGCAGGTTCCTCCTACAAAATATAACATTGGAATCTATAAAAAAAAATTAACAGTGCAATCGCACGTGACATGTCTTCTAATTTGCCGCACGAGACATGTCTCTTAAGCTGTCGCACGCAACAGCATTTGAATGCAGTCGCATATCTTCATGTGACGCATAGGCCATTATTGTCGCACGTTCTTGCGACGACGACGATGTTCATCGTGTGATGTTCGTGCGACCAGACCAAAAAGCGTAAAACAGAGTTTAGCTTCTTACCTCCATGCGGTAAGCTTCCTCCTCGTCTAGCAAATCTTCTAAAGAGACGATCATTTCATCATTGCCCATGGATACTCTGATTTTTGGTTCTTTATGGTGGATTTTATGGGTTTGGGTAAAAAAAGGTAACTTTTAGGGTTTAATGAGTTTGGGGTATTAAATATTGATGGAAAGCTTGTGGATTTAGGGTAACAATAGATGAATTTCAGATTTTAGGTTGATTTTGAGGATAAATGGAATGAGTGTAATTACTTAAAGGAAAAAGGATAATTTGGTAATTTCAAGTTTGAGTTTTAAAAAAAATAAGATGAGAGATCTATCAAAATATGTTTAATTTCTAGCATGGTCTAAAAAATAATTATAATTAGATTAAATAACCTAGAACATATTAATAATCATAGTACAACCTTGACCAAACATAAAAACCAATCGTACCTTTTATCCTAGGTATATCTAACCGAGATAGATAATACTTACTCTCATCTAGAGGTGTCTAATGGTTCTGCAACAACGTGTAAAAGCTGGAGAACTGTTTGTAAACCGGTGGGTAAACTGCAAAACTGACCCGTTAGAACTATCATGTTAAAATATTACAAATTTTATGATTATAATTTTAGATTACATTTTGATTACTATTGTGATTTGGTTATAAATATTACAAGTGTTTGTTATTATTTTTTAAACCAAAATCAGATCTTATAATTATTTTCATAATACAATTGTTGTTATTATAATAAAAGGTAAATAGTTTTTTTGGTTTATTTAGCTGTCACAGTTTATACTCTTGCGGATCAGGAGTCGTACAAATATTTTCAAATTAAAATACAAAATAGTAAAAAACTATCACAAACATCATTCATAACAAGTGAAAATTAGCGGGTGGGTGAGCATTAGTAAGTCTACGTTTTAGAGGCATTTTAAAACTTAAAACAACGTTTTTTTAAATATGCAATAAAATACTAATCGAAACTACTTAATATCGCAAATAATAAAAACTAAATTTAGACTAATATCAACTAATACCAACTAATAACAACTAATAACAACTAATAACAAGCAATAACAACTAATAGCAACTAATAAAATTAGAATTAAAAGAACTAATTTAAATAACTACAACAAGTAAATAACTTGATAAATTATACGAAGCTCTTAATTGAGCTATTATAATGTTATCCAAACATTATTTAAGTGTTTTTATCAAATAGAAACAATTTGCGAAAAAAAATTCAAACAATTCCGAAAGTAGAACTACAATTTGTAAAATAAAAAAATTGAGTTTTCTAGAATATTTAGAACGAGTAGAGAGATTTAGAGAGATGTAGAGAGGAGTTTGTGAGTTTAAAAAGGAGACCCATAAAAAAATTAAAAAATTCGTAAAAAAAAATTGTCCGGGGCATCCAGACGTAATTTCTGGACGCCCGGACTGTAAATTTGGACCATCCGGACACCACACGGCTAGTTTAATTTAACTAGCCGTTGCAGGTGTATTAAAAAATGTTTTTAACAATTATGTTACTTGTTTGGTTTTTATTATTAATGAATTGTTTGTTTTGCTTGTTTTTTTATTAAATGTTATTTAAATCTATTTCATTTTCAATTTTTATTTTGTTATTTATAAGTAATTTATGTTTATGCATATACTTATACAATTCTAAAAAATTTAAATTTAAACTTCAAATATTGAATAGTCTGAAAATACAATAAACTATTTAAATCATCTAAACATAAACACTTCAAGCTTGAAAGATCTAAAGAATCACCTAATAATTTAAAGTCAAAATACAATTATATGTCTAATAGGTATGTATTATTTAATATGTACCTAATATTAAATAAAATGTCTTAAATATCTAGTATGTTCAAACAATAAACAAATCATTTTACAATTATATCATTTACATAGCTTGTTTAAGACACTCAAATTATTAATTTTATAATCGTAAAAATATTTTCAATAATATTGAAATTTGTAATCAAAATAGAATTAGATGTACATATTAAGTAAAATATCTTAAATATATAAGTATAATCAAACATATCAAAATCATATTACAATTATTATTTTTAGAATGTAATTACTTGATTATAGAATTTCGATTAAAATGAAATAGTATTTAAATTAAAATACATTAAATAGCATAATTAACTCGTTTATATTCTACATGTCTTATCTCAATTATTGAAATTAGATTCAATTAACACTTACAAATTAATATTAAATAATATTATAAAATAATTTGATAAACGGTGCCTAAATGGTTTTATAGTGGGTAAAATGCTAGATAAACTACGAAACTAGCCCGTTAGAACTACAAACCGTTAAGACCGCAAACCGTCAGAACCGCATAAAATACTCGTTTATATTGTACATATCTCAATTGTTGAAATTAGATTCAATTAACCCTTACAAATTAATTTTAAATAATATTATAAAATATTTTGATAAACGGTGTCTAAATAATTTTTCGGGTGGATAAACTGCTAGGTAAATTGTAAAACTAGCCCGTTAAAACTGCAAACCGCAAGAACCGAAAGCCGTTAGGTCCGCAAACCACCAGAACCGCATAAACAACTAACAGCGGTAACTGCAAACCGCCAAAACCGCAAATTGTTAAAACTGCAAACCGCGGTTCTTTGTTAAACCGTTGTGACGGTTCGCGGTTTGAACCGTTTGACACCTCTACCCTCGTCTAAAAGCTATTCTCTTACGTCTTTAACTTTTGTGGTAGACTGGTAGCTATATTATAAATATAGCATATTACTATTCTATCAAAACACCAGACATATAAAAAAGCAAAAGTAGAAAAATATAATAGACGAGATATATAATCCGGTAAGATAGAAGCTTATTAAGTGAGAAATGACGGTACATAATCACTTCCCTTATATATATCTAATTTTTATAATAATGTCATATATACATATACCATCTAACTATTTACATAAGTTTTTTCTTTTCAGAATTTTTTTTCATGCAAGAGAAGCAGTTTTTTTTTCAGACCTCCGGTGTTTTGTTGTTGTTTGTGGGTTGATCTGTTCTAGTCCGGATGTTTGGTGGGTGTTGAAACAAATTGAACCGACACAGAAACTGAAACAATAAAAACACACAAGATGATTTTATTACTTAAAGAATGAAACAAAAAGGGTTTAGTACTTATATAAAATATGATTCAGACTGCCCACTAACGTTTCTTAGTATAAAATATGGTTCAGACTGCCCACTAACGTTTCTTAGTAATTTGAGACTTTCAGGCTTCTTAATATAACTCTCACTACTCTACTAGTTAGTCATTTAATAGTTAGGAATTGATTTGGAGTTGTCTGCTTCTTTGCGGGAACTTAGTCTGTCTGCTTCTTGTAACTTGGATTAAACAGTGCACTAATTTTTTGACACACCCATTAGTGCATTCTCTCGATCAGCTAGACCGAGAGATCCTTTGAACGCTTCGAACTTTGATTTGGGAAAATCCTTAGTAAAACCACCAGCTACTTGTTTATTAAACTCATCTGCCAAGTACTCGACCAGACGCAACTCCCGGTTTTGACCTCCAAGTTCAGCTTGTCCAAAATTAGCAGGAACAGAAATAACAGCATCCTTAACCAGAACTTTGGAATGGAACTCTGCTAAATTTGAGACATAACTCAAAATCATACCCAACAACTCCTCAAAAAAATAAACAGTGTCGTTGTTGATGTGGTTTATTTTCGTTTGAGGGTAATTTTGTCTAGAGTTTTGTGGAATTTTGAGGGTATTTAATATTTGGATAGAATGTAGAGGGAGAATTGAGCTGCCTAGTTGTATTTAATTTTCATTACCCTCATTTAATGTAGGTGGTTGGGTATTTATACCCTTATCTTTGGGCAATATGGGCTTTCGGGTTGTGTTTAATGAATTAGGGTCAAATTTAAAGACCCATTAGCTTTAAGTAAGCAAGTAGTCATCTTAGTCATAAAGTGATTAGGTTTTAAATACTTTAGTTCTGTTCGGATAGTTCAGTACATGAAAGTTGTCCGAACTGCCCCTGTCCGGTTAAGTGGATGTTGTCCAAATTAACCCTGTCCGGTTCTCATAAAGGGTGGTGACAGAATCCGGACTCATCAGTAGCCCCTTTTTTAGGTGGTGTTCAAAGGCCTTTGGCAAGACCTAAAAAATAGCCTGTAGCTCGTCACAGCCATATCCGGACAGATTCTTGAACTTTGTAATAGCCTTATCCGAACTGAAAAAGTTCTGAGAAACTAAACGGTTTTTTGCCAGAAATCGTGGGACACGTATCTCTCTTGGGTTCGCCACATCAGCCGCTTTTTCACCAAGAACGGCGCTCCCACTTTCTTAAAAAAGTAACCTCTTCATTTAATGAGGATGACATCAGCGCCGTTCCTTAATCATTGCAACCCTTTCGAATTCTCCTAGGTATCAAAGCATATTTTTGTGTATTTACTATAAATTAGTCACTTCTTTACTGTTTTATCATCCTCTTCATCCTTACTCTGTTTAAACTTCAAAGCTTTCTCTAAAAAACAAACATTTTCTTTCGGTGTGAGTTTATGTTCACAGCTGGGAACGCTTTAATCAAAGGTGGGTGGCTTAATTTATCAGAGTTTGAAAAGGCCCAAAAGGTTGAATGAGAAAGGCGCATTGCTGCAGGCCTTCCTGTTTCCCCTGTTGACAAACCGGTAACACCAAGCACAAAGCCTGACCAGGGCTCTTCTTCAACCAAAAGTATTAAACCTAGGAGGTTGTTCCAAACCAACCTCTCACCAATTATTTTAGGCTCGTCGGTTCAGGAATCAGAGCCCACTGTTGAACTAGGGCAAGTAGATCAGATGATGATACCTCTCTAGAAAAGTTAGTAGATCGGAGAAGAGGTCGCTTGGTAAAAGGGAAAACTCTAAAAGGTACGCCTTCCAAATCAGGGGCCAAAGATAGCAATACGGGGTCAGAGGCACCCATCAAAATTCCTAAGGACAAGTTGTCCCCACCGGAGGTATCTAGCTCAATTCTCTGAAAAGAAACCACTGCATCGGAGCCCCAGCTGGAGGTCAGAGTACAAGAAACCAGTGAAACCCAACAGTCCGGAGGGCATGTTGAGCCAACTCCTAACTCCCCTCACCCAAAAACAACTGAAAACCCCTCCCTGGTAATGGAAGAAGTGATGAAGGATTCTATTGAAGAGGCTTTGTTTGAGTCCGAAGTCTCCGGGCAAACAAGTGAAGCTGCTGCTGCCAAGAAGGATAAAGGCAAAGAAAAACTATGCCTAAGACATCCAGATTTTCCAGAGGTCCTTGTGGGAAAAGTGGGACCTTGTTTCCACAAGGTAAGTGTTAAATTTTTGATAGCTTTGCAAATACTTAACTGCGCCTTCATCCACACAGCCGAACTGGGTCGAATGCGAACAAAGTGGGGAATCCCGGAGAATGTCAAAATAAGGATTCCAGTGGACCCTGAAACACCGATGTACTGCAAGCTCAGTGAAATAGTTTTCTTCACTGAGCTCTTCAACTGGAGACTAAGGTTTCCCTTAGACCCGGAGATAGTCAAATATTTTCATCTCATCAAACTTTGCCCAAGTCAACTGAGCCCTAACGCATGGTACACCCTCATGGCCTGTATCATGGCCTCCAGGTTCTCCGAAATTCCTCTTCCAATGGAGGAGTTTGCAGCTGTGGCCAGCCTCTGCAGAAACCACCATATTCCCTTCTATCACTTCAATATGGGTGATAATTATAAAGCAGTGGATGACCTTCTCAAGTCGGAGAGAAATTGGAAGACTCACTTTCTGTTTGTGAGTGGTGGCTGTTAGAATGGGAGGAAGATTAAAGCCGATACCAACCCGAGTCTCCTTACCATCAGATGGCGAAGCGATGGTAAGAATCCCATTTCACATTCCCATCTTTATTTAATTTTTTATAAATTTGTTTATCTGACTTGTCTTTTCTTTTTTGTTTCTTCACAGTGCTGCCTAAAGACTTCAATGACTACTTGAAGGCCGGGCAGACTACTTGCACCAAGCTAAACGCTTGGGCTGCTGAAAAGTGGGGGAATCGCTTCCACAACGCCTTTACCGGAGGAAATTTTACAAGTTCCTACCTTTGGAACACCATTGACCGGAGGGACTTATCTTGGGAGGAACTTACCACCCCACCCCCTTCGGAAGTAGTCCTCAAAAGAACACACGCACCGGACGGGGCATTATATCTGTCTGGTAGAGCCAAGGCCCCAAGTAAGGTGAAGGGAAAGAAAGGTAAGGGCAATCATAGTGCAGTTGAAGCCAACCCGACCGAAGCGGAGGAAACTACTCTAAGAAACCAAGAGGGGTCAGTTCCAAGACAGATTGATGCTGCTCTTCTAGAAGTAGTGGAGCATGAGAGTACTAGGGAAGTGGCAGGATCTCCAAAACCTCCAAGGGTTCCTAAGAGAGACAGGAAACGGGGAGCAGAGAGCAAGGACAGGGAGGCCAAGAAGAAAAAGACCTCCAAGGGTGATGAGATTTCTCTCCGGCCCCTGGAGCCCCTTCCTCTAGTTGACCCTACTGATCCTACAAGAGCAGAAGAGATGCCTGGTGACTTTCGAGCTGAAGAGGTTGGATGAGGGGATATCAGTATTGACGGTGTCGATATTACTGGGCTTGAGGGGCTTGGCGACTATTTTAAAAACCTCTCAGAGATGATTTTGTTGGGCCCTACCTTCCTCCAAGCTCTTCGAACATCGTTACCTTAAATGGTAAGTCTTTCTCTGTTTCAAGTGAAAAAGATGTTATAACTCACTCTATATTGAGTAATATTCAGCCAATGCTTAGTCTGGAGAAACAAGTGCGAGGTCAGTCAGCTATTATTACTGCCCTTAATTCTGACAAAGAGAAACTGTCCGGTGATCTCCTCATTGCGAACCAAAATGCTGATGTTTTGAAGAGGGAAAACGAGGAGTTAAAGAAGAACCAGGAGGGTTGGACCACAAAGGTAGCTACCTTAAAAGATACTATCAAAGAACTTCGGGCAAAGCAGTCCGAGTTGGAGAAAGATCTCTCTTCTTCGAAAGAGGAGGTGAAGGCTAAGCACATGGTCATTCATACTTTGACCAATGGCAAGATCTCGCTCGAGGACTCGGTGTCCAAGGCTGCACAAGAAAAAACTGATTTGCTAAGGGAGCAAGAGGCAAAAATCCAAGCCAAGATTGATGCTTATACCAACCAAGTGATAGACACTCAGGAAGAAATGTATGCCAAGGTGAAGTCGGACATGGTTTTACTCTTTCATGAGAAATTTCCGAAGAGGAATCTGGGAGACTTATGGACTTTTGAAGAGTATGAAGACCTCCCCTTCCATACGATGGTTGATGGTGATAAGCATGACTACTATAGTGCCGACTCAAGCGATGAAGAAGAGAACAACGAGGAGAGACCGGATGAAGAAAATGACGACCTTCAAAAGAAGAAAGCTAGTGAGGCTGAGCTATCTTCAAAGGCTCAGTCTCAGAATATCAATTATCTTTTCACTTTTGTTTTTATTGAACCAAAGTCCTTGGATGGCCAAGGCATTTTTTGTTACTGTGTCCGGTCCTTGTCCAGATAAATCTTTTTTGTTTTGACAATTTAAAGTCCTTGGATGGCCAAGGCACTTCGTATGTTTCAATGGGTATCTTTGTTTTGCACAGCCCTTGCATTTTTTTCATAGTTTTCCAATTATGGTGGCTAATGTTTAAACAGCCTTTAGTTATTTCATAAACATTCTAAAGTGAGAGTGTTTAATTTGTCCGATGACAAATGTTCAAATAGTCATCGCGCCTTTAATTTAATCCGGCCTATGTTTAAATAATAGCTTCACAAGAAACTATTTAAGTAAAAATACTCCGAATTTTTAAGAAAGCATCGAATTTCATAAAAAATCCCGGACACCTCATTAAAACCTCCCCACGCCACCAGGGTAGGAAAGAGTATGCCCCCAAATATTTACATGAACTTTTAAACAAGTAAATATTTACATAGTTTCTACTCCAAGTACATCCGGAGGTGCTCAATATTCCAAGGGTGATTCAAAATCCTTCCATCTTTGTCTTGGAGTCGGTATGTCCCAGGCTTAAGCTTTTCAATGACCACATAGGGTCCTTCCCAAGTTGGAGCCAACTTACCGAACTGCTTTTCTTTAGTATGTAGGAAGACGTTTCTCAACACCTTGCTCTCCAGTTTGAATTTCCTCCTCTTAACTCTAGAAGAGAACCTGTTTCTCATCAAACCTTGATAGTGTGCAACTCTAAGGTGAGCCTTAATTCTTTTTTCATCTATTAAGTCAAGCCGAAATCTAATTGCCACGTCGTTAGTGTGTTCGGAAAAATTATGCACTCGAAAGGAAGGGAGAGTAGCTTCTATAGGAGCTATGGCATCCATCCTATATACTAAGGCAAAGGGAGACTCTTGTGTTGCAGCTCCGGGAGTGGTCCGGTAAGCCCACAAGACCTCTTGCAAGTAGCTAGGCCATTTTCCAGCAGCCCCTTCCAAATTCTTCTTCAAACCGGACAGTATAGTTTTGTTGGCCACCTCAATCTGACCATTTGCTTGTGGATGGAAAGGAGAAGAGAAGAAATGTTGTATACCTCTAGAGGTACAAAAACTCTCCACATCCTTGTTGTCGAATTGTGGACCATTATCTGTTGTTATCCTCTGTGAAATTCCAAATCTGCAACATATATTGGATAAAATAAACTTTATAACAGCTTTCGATGTTGTACCTGCCAATGGAGCGGCTTCAATCCACTTTGAAAAGTAAACAATAGCAACAATTATAGTCTTGCGCCCTCCGGACGCCATGGGTAGAGGTCCTACTAAATCTAACCCCCATCGGGCAAAAGGTATTGGCTCAGAAATTGACTCTAAAGGGGTGGCTGGAATATGAATTTCGTTGCTATATCTCTGGCATGGGTCACACCTTCTTACCAACTCCTTAGCATCTTGTATTATAGAGGGCCAATAATACCCAGCTAACAAAACTCTTCTCGTTAGAGCCCTGAATCCACAGTGAGTTGATCCCTCACCATCATGTAATTCGGAGAGCACTATTTGAGATTCGTCGACCCCCAAATATCGTAAGAGGGGTTTACTGTAAGACTTCTTATAAAGACCATCTCTTAAGATGATAAAACCACGAGCCTTGTACTTTACTTTTCTTGCTTTTGATTTATCCGGAGGCAAGATGCCATCTGAGAGATATGGAAGGAGAGGAAACCTCCAATCTTGAGGCTGTTTTATCTGTATATCGAAGCTTTCTTCCTCCTTACCCGTACTGAATTGAATGGATAGGCACTCCAGCATATGAATCCAAGGGTAGGACTTAGTATAGGCTATGGTTGCTAAGGAGTCTGCCAGCACATTTTCTGTTCCGGGTATGTGCTCATAAACGATGCTCTTGAACTTTAGTGCCACATCTTTAAGAAGAAGTAAGTATTTTACCAGCTGTTCCTTTTTGGCTTCGGATTGACCTTGCGCATAATGGATAAGAAGCTGAGAATCACTCATCAACTTGACCATTTTGGCTCCACAAATAAGAGCTAACTTTAAACCAGCTATAGTAGCTTCATATTCTGACTCATTATTAGAAGCCCTAAAAGCAAAACATATAGCTTGGTACATTTTGTCACCATACGGAGAGGTCAAGCATACCCATGCACCACATCCCATAGTACTTGATCCACCATCAGTCCGGACGACCCAACTTTTTTTATCTTTCATAACAGTTGTTTGCTCTGTATCCCTATCTGAATGGAATTCAACTAAGAAATCAGCCACAACTTGGGCTTTGATTGCTGTCCGAGGGGCAAAATCAATATCAAAATCTCCCAGTTCCACTGACCATTTAGTCATTCTACTTGAAACGTCTGCCTTTTGAAGAAATTTTTTTAAGGGAAAAGATGTCCGGACAATAATGGGATGAGCCTGGAAATAAGGCCTAATCTTCCTTGCAGCAATTACCAAGGCTAACGCTGATTTTTCAAGCTTCAGATAGTGTTTTTCTGCATCTATCAAGCTCTTGCTGATTAATCCGGGGAACTGGGTACAAATTCTTTGGGCAAGCTCTGTTGAGATCTGTAAAATCGATACACATACGCCACTTGCCATTTTTCTTTTTCACCAATACCGGATTAGCTGTCCATAAAGGATACTGAGACTCCTTTATGTGCCCCATTTTAGTAGTCTGTCGACTTCTTGAACTATGACATCAGCCTTTTCCTTAGAAAAATCTCTTCTCTTTTGTACCACAGGTGTTATGTCTCTTCGGATGGATAATTGGTGTGATATAATATCTGCTGGTACTCCGATAACATCAGCATTGCACCAAGCGAAAACATGCTGATGCTCTTTTAGGAACTTCAACATTTCACCTTTTAATTCCGATGTCATTTTGGACCCTATCTTAACATTTTTTCCCTCCTTCAAAGAATGTATTTCAACTTCTTCAATTGGTATTAAAATTTACGGATCTCTCTAGGGTCATCAATTTCACCCTCACCCCCAGAAAGCCCCTCAAACTGCTATTCTTCATTAATCCAAACTACCCTCAACGTCCGGAGGGCGAGTGCTGTTGCATAACACTCTCTGACTACCTTTGGGCTGCTCCGAACAACTCCCACTTGTGCTTGCACATCATATTTCAAACATTGGTAGACTGTTGAAGCCACTGCATGCATCCTAGAGAGCCAAGACCTCCCCAGAATAGCATTATAACAAGTGGGACAATCCTTTACGACAAAAAGTATTCTAACCATTTTCTTAAAAAGGGCCTTGCCTAACAAGACTTCTTCTTCGAACTCCCCGATCACATCTGATGAGCTTCCAGTGAAACCCACAATTGACCTATTCGGTCGTTGAATTACTGCTGGATTCTTCATCTTTTTGTAGGAAGTTAAAAAGAGGATATTGGTTGAACTTCCAGTGCCCACCAAAATGTTTCTTATGTCATTGCCCCCAATGGATGCTCCTATGACAACAGCATCTTCATGAGGACTAGCTATATCCCTCAAGTCATCCTCATCGAAAACAATGAAAGGAAATGGAATTTGTGACTGATAGGAAGTCATACCTCCCTCCATTGGGTAGCTAAGGTATGAACATGCCTCTTTCTTGAAGAAGCAGTATGTGCTCCATAGTGTCTCCTCCAAAAATTGTGAGTGACTCAAAAAAGTTGATAAGTCCGGACACCGATTTACAATTTTCTGCGATAACTCCCACTCTGTTCCGGGTCGGATCAGGGTCCAAGTACTCTGACTCTATATCAAATCTCTCAACTATCACCATGGCTCCCTCCGGAGCTGATGTGCCTGCATTATTTGGACCAGCCCGATGAGCGTTATCAGGCCTATTTCCTCCTCTTCTTTTAACATATGCTCCCAACTTTCCTCTTTTAATTAAATTCTGGACTTCCTGCTTTAAAAAAATACAATCCTCTGTGGTATGGCCAGTATCATTATGATACTGACAGAAACAATTGTTACGGCTCTCCCTAGGAGATTGTAATGCAGCCGACCTTCTATAGTGTACTTCTTCTTTCATTTTGTCATAAATTGTGGCTACGTTTTCTACTAGCTCAGCAAACCACTCCGGTTGAACCCAAGCCCTCGTTTATTTCTAGATTGTTGACTCTGGGCAGGCGCAGCTGGCTGAGACTGAGCTTTGGCTCTGTTATGACCTTGCCCGACCTCTCTTGTCTTGTTCCCGGACTGATTTTGGTTTGGGTTTGGCGCAGTCGGAGCAGACCTCACCTGCCTGTGCACCCTAGTTTTCTTTGTTTCATCCACGTTAATTTGCTTTCCAACTTGATTCAGCAGACCTCCCCATGTCATGGCCTTTTTTCTGGTCACTGAATCAGCCAAATTTCCAGGGTTTAAGCCCTGCCTCAGAGAAGCTATTGCTACCTGTTCAAAGCAATCAGCCAACCCATTTTTGGTGTTTACAAAACGACTTATGTATTCTTTTAGAGATTCGTTCGGTTCTTGGGCACAATGGATGATTGTGTCTCCATTTCCCTTCACCTCCTTACTTCAACAAACTGCCTCCGGAAGGCCACCCATAAGGTATCGAAATTTCTGATCCACCCCTGCGGTAGGCTGATATACCACTTCAGGGAACTCCCCGTAAAGGACTGGGAGAATGCCCTACAAATATCTTGGGAAGGTTCCCAGACAGGATCAAAATTCATCATGAAATTTTTAAATTGTTCCAAGTGGTTGCTCGGGTCTTTACTCCCATCGTATTTTTCCATTTTTGTACTATCAAACCTCTTAGGAAGCTTCCCGGACAGGATCTTGGAGGAAAATGGAGATTGTCTCCAATTCCGGCCACGACTGAAGACGGTATCCTCATTAGGAGTTGCAAAGATACCTGGCTCATCATGGAAGGCAAAAGGATCCACCAGCATCCGGTCTATGTGTCTCCGGCTATGAGTCGATCCTTTGCCTATATGACTCTTTAACTTTCCATGTCTATCCCTTTTTCTTGAATACTTCTTAACCAACTTTTGTTTCTTTTTAGATTGGCCCTCATCACTACTGGATGACAAGGATTCCTCAACTCTATCTTCGCCCGAGGAGCTACTGGAAGATTCTGAGTCTGAATCAGAGCTCTCCACCGGCTTGGACCGGTGAGACTTTTTGGAGCTAGCATGAGTCTTCTTCGTACTCACATGGGTCTTTGAAGGCTCATGCTCTCTAGGGTTGTCAGTATGGTGAGCAACCGACGCCTTTGATTTCTCTTTTATGCCCATCTTTTCCCTTTCAACCCTTAGAGCTTCTATTTTAACTTTTAATCTATCGCGCTCCTCGATGGTGTATTCATCATTTTCTCCCACCACTTCGAGCAAAGCTGGTGGTACTTCCGGCACGTCCGGATTCATTCGAACTGGTTTTTTCTGATGGTTTTGAATGCTAGATTCAGGCACCGTCGTTCTCCCACTATGGTCGCCAATTTGGTGTGGTTTATTTTCGTTTGAGGGTAATTTTGTCTAGAGTTTTTTTAGAATTTTGAGGGTATTTAATATTTAGATAGAATGTAGAGGGAGAATTGAGCTGTCTGGTTGTATTTAATTTTCATTACCCTCATTTAATGTAGGTGGTTGGGTATTTATACCCTTATTTTTGGGCCATATCGGCTTTCGGGTTGTGTTTAATGGATTATGGTCGAATTTAAAGACCCATTAGCTTTAAGTAAGCAAGTAGTCAGCTTAGTCATAAAGTGATTAGGTTTTAAATACTTTAGTTCTGTTCGGATAGTTCAGTACATGAAAGTTGTCCGAACTTCCCCTGTCCGGTTAAGTGGATGTTGTCCGAATTAACCCTGTCCGGTTCTCATAAAGGGTGGTGACAGAATCCGGACTCATCAGTTGTCATTAACTTTAAAACCAACATCACCTCGTGAATCTTTAATAATACCAAAAGACAAGTACATAGAATTCTTCACGTGCTTATAGAGTTATACTATCATATCCCTGAGCTATGAATACACCTTCTCAAGATACCGAACCACTGTCCCATCAGTTTCTTCACCTGTAACAGTTTCTTCGAGTGCTTCTGAATATAATTCCATTTTTAGTTTCTTCTTTTTCGACAATTTCTTCTTTTTCGACAGTTTCTTCTCCAAATCATTCACTCGAGTGCTTCGACAGTTTCTTTTTCGACATTTTTAGTTGCTCATTCCTTGCTCCCATAAGCTTCTCCATCATCTCCATTAGACTTTGATTATGGTCAATCAATTTCTGATTCCCATCCATTTATTCATTGTTTTTTAGAGCAGTCTGTCCCTCACCAAATGATTCTTGCTTGACTAAATCAGCAAGCTGCTGGAACAATGTATTCTGACCAACAACAACGTCTACATCTTCACATCTTGATTTCTCCTGCAACTTTACCTCCTCCTGAACTGAATTCATCGCGTCCATCTGCAATGTAGTTTCAATGGGTGTGGTTTCTTCAATTGAAGGTTCGCAAATACTCTTAAAGTTCAAGCTGCTAACTGTTCCATTATCATATACCTGAGTAACGCCTTCCATTGGAGACCCCATGTGTCGCACAGGTGCTTTTGTGATTGGACATCTTCCCTCCAACTTGGATGATTGTGGAGAAGAAGGTTCTGAAGATTCATTCTTATCTGTATTAGTTACATCATTATCTTTTTCATTGATTTTGTCTTCTGTACCCACAGAGCTAGAAGCAGCTTTATTGTTAACATCTACTGGTTTAGCAGGGGACATCTCCATCTCCTCGTTCAGTGGTTCAGAAACCTTCAAAGAGTCAAGTGCCTCTTGAAGGTTCACAAACTCATTTGACAAGGATTTTCTAATTTCTCAGAGAGATGTATGTAGACCCTAAATTGTGTCGAGTTGTAATAGAAGGCTCATTATTGGCTCTCCAATAACTATTTTTTGCCTTTCCATCTTCTGTTTAACAGTTAAAGATCCAAGAGCATGCATTTGAGTTTTGATTTCATCCACCTTCTCACGAATTATGCCGGGTTACTTCACCTTCTTTAGTGATTCACATCTTCTAACTTCATACCCATGGTACACAGACTGAATGATAATAGATGCCTCTGCATCTGATTACTTCTTTCTTGCTGTTTCCAATTCATTGTTTTTGCTGAACTTTGCCTATTATGACCAAGGCTAAGAGACCTTAAACCATTTCCCTTTTTTGGAAAGGGATCTACTCTCAGACAAACATGAGGTAACTTAGATGTTTCTGTGTAGATGATGATCCTCTTCCAATGGTTCTTCTAGCATCTCCTGCTTGTTTCGAAACAACACGATCTTCATCGACCTTCAACATAACCTTCGATGATTTGTTTTTTCTCTCACGGGAACCATTTTCAGTCACGCTACCAATTTGTGGCTTCTCTACCTTATTATTACCACCAGGAAACACAGCCAAACCATTTTGTACGTTCTTCGGTGAGAAGCTTGTAGGTAAACAAGGCCCGAGTACAGGAATTGGTGCACCGCGGACAGCTGATGCACCAAAGGCAACTGGTTGGTTAATAACCGAAGCCATGTTGTCCGGGTGATTAACAACCTCAATCGAGAAACAGTTTTCCCATTGTCTGTCATTGCTAACTTCAGTATCATATGCAACATTTGCATATGATTTAACGATTTTCGAATAACGGTTTGATTTAATGTGGCTTGGTTTTCCACACTTCTTGCAAATAAGATTTGCACGACAATCCAATTTTATGTGTCCAGTTCTTCCACATCTAAAACATGTCGGTTTAGAGTGGTTTGCTGACTCCCCCTCAATTCTTATCTTCTTACCACAATTTTGAAAATGACTTTGTGTGTTTTTCCACCTTGACCTGTCTTTAGTAAACAGTGTATCTTCAACATCAACAGAATGCTTACCAAGCATTTGTTTAACCAATGCTTCCTGGTTAGAGAGTAGGTTTTCTAATTCAACAATTGATGGTTTGTTGACCCATCCTTGTATTGATGATATAAACGGCATGAGGTCGGATCATAATCCACAAATAAAATAACGTCTTAGCCTTGCATCACTGATAGGTTCATCACTATTCAAACCTGAAATTTCCGAACATACATTCTTAACCTTAAGAAAGAAATCAGAGATCGACATTTACCTTGGGTTAACGAAGCAATCTCATTCTCAAGGTATTGAAGCCGTATAGTATTTTTTTGGGTAAATTACATGTAAAGAGTATCCCAGATATCCTTTGGAGAACCCAATCCACGAACATGATCAATAAATTCCTTACCGATCGAAGTTTTCAGTGCAAATAAAGCCTTCATGCACCTTACTTTCCATTTCCTCCTTAACTTAGAGTTTTCCGGAGTATCACTATGAAGTATCTCGGTACCGGAAACAAGATCCCACAAATATTTTCCTTGAAGGAAAGCCTCCATACACAATCGCCAATATTGGTAATTGGTTCCACCAAGCTTCTCTATAGACATATGCGAAGCTGAATTACTTCCATTCATATTGATTTAAAAGTAATAACACTTGACAGGATTTTTTATTTCAATGATTAATAAAATCAAACACTTGATATGCAGAGACCTTGCTCTGATACCATGAAACAAATTGAACAGACACAAGAACTGAAACAATAAGAACACACAAGAGTTGGTTTTATTACTTAAAAAATAAAACAAAAGGGTTCAATACTTATAGAAAATATGATTCATACTACCCACTAACGTTTCTTAGTAATTTGAGACTTTCAGGCTTCTTAATATTGGTGTGGTTTATTTCAAGCTGAGGGTAATTTTGTCAAGTGTTTTGGAGAGTTTTAAGAGTTTTAAATGTTTGGGTGTTTTGTAGTGAGAGATTTAAGCTGCCTGGTTGTATTAAATGTTCATTACCCTCACTAATGAAATTAGTTGGGTATTTATACCCTTAATTATGGACCCATGGGCTTTCGGGTCAAGTTATGAAACCAGGTCAAGTTTAAGGACCCATTTACTTAATAAGTTGATTAGCAGCTAGCTTAGTCAAAACGTGTTTAGTTATTTAATACTTTTGTCCAGTCCGGATAGTTCAGTAGGCACTTATTGTCTGAATTTCCCTTGTCCGGATTTCTCAGTAAGTCGTGGTGAATTCGTCTGGACTCATCAGTAGCCCCTTTTTTAGGCTTTGTCAAAAATCTTTGGCAGGACTAAAAAACCCACTTAGTTAGTAACGATTTTTTCCACCCGTTCATGTGTTTGGTTCGAGGTTTGTCCGGACTGATTTCTTCTCAGAATTCTAAGAATATTTCTTTGGATCGTGGGACACGTGTCACATCTTGATTTGACCTACCAGCCGTTTTTTACATAGAACAACGCTCCCACTAACCCTAAAAAGTAACCTCTGCATTTAATATTTCCTACGTTAGCGTCGTCTTCAATCATTTCTCGAATGTTTTCGTCTTCTCCTAGGTATCAGTTGCTTTTTTCCTTACTAATATATAAACCACTTTCTTTTACTGTTTCACTGTCTTCACCACTCTACAAACCTTTAACAGAGCTTTCACCTTTTCCTTCAAAACCTTTCTTGGGTAGTTTTATGTTCACAGCTAGAAACGCTCTTGTAAAAGGCGGCTGGTTGAATCTTTCTGAATTAGAGAAGGCAAAGAAAGTTGAACGAGAGAGACGCATTGCTGCTGGTCTCCCAGTCTCTCCAGGCGACAAGTCTAATAAACCATCTCTCGAAGCTGATCAGGGATCATTTTCTACCAGAAATCCAAAACCTAAACGTCTATTCAAGCCAAACCTTTCGCCGATCCCATCAGGCTCTTCTGTTCAGGAGTCCCAACCCTCTACTGCCCAAGAAAAAATAATATCAAGCGTTAGAAAACCTTCTCCGTTTATAGCCATGGGATCTGACATCGAAAAATCCCCAGAGAAAACCAATCCACGCCGGACAATACGCTTGGTGAAAGCCCAAGCGACTGGTTCACAATCAAAGTCCTCCAAATCGGGGGCCTCTAAGTCTGCAACCAAAGACAAACCCTTCAGATCAGAGATTTCCATAAGAGCCCATCGAAATAAGTCCTCCGGATCAGAGGCATCCAAAGTAGCTTCTCTAGCAAAATACTCCGGAGCTGAGCCCCAACCGGACACCAAACCTCTAGAAGAAACTGGTGCTCAACCATCTGGACAGACCATTGAGCCAGAAGCTGACACTTTCCATCCTCAACAACTGATAAACCTTCCATAATGAGAGCATAAGTGATGGAAGATAGTATCAAAGAGGCCCCCTTCGAAACTGAAGCCTCTGGGAAAACTGGGGACGGTGCCTCTGACAGAAAAGGGAAAGGCAAAGTGAAGGTTGGATTGGCTCATCCGGAGATTCCGAATTGCTTGGAGGTTAAGGTAAGACCTTACATCCAGAAGGTCAACGTGAAGTATTTGTTGGCCATGCAGAACATTAACTACGTTTATAATCATACCGCCGAGCTGGGCCGGATCCGGACTAAGTGGGGGATCCCGGAATCAGTGAAGGTGAGGATACCAGTCACACCAGAGACTCCGATGGACTATAAACTCAATGAAATCGTTATCTACATTGAGCTGTTCAACTGAGGGCTCAAACTCCTCTTAGACCCAAAGATCGTCAGGTATTTTCACCTGATTAAGCTTTGTCCAAGCCAGTTAAGTCCAAACGTTTGGTACACCCTTCTTGCCTGCATAATGGCATTGAGGATGTCCAAAATTCCTCTCCCTGTGGAGCAATTTGCCACTGTGGCCAGCCTGTGCAAAAATCACCACATCCCATTCTATCACCATAACATGGGGGACAACTTCAAAGTGGTAGATGATTTGTTGGAATCAGAGAAGAACTGGAAAACTCAGTTCCTATTTATTAGTGGGTCATGGGAGAATGGGAGAAATATCAAAGCTAAGATTAACCCTAGCATGCTTACTAGCAGGTGGAAGAGCACAAGTAAGTCTTTCATCTTGTTTTTCATTTTTTCATTTTTATTTTTACAAATATTCCTCTCCTGAATCATTCATTTATTCCTTATTAGTATTACCGAAGGAGTTCACCGGTTATCTGGAGGAGGGGCAGACTAAATGTGCCAAGCTGAATGCATGGGCTGCAGAACGTTGGGGGAACGCTTTCCACAACTGTTTTACTTCTGGAAACTTTGTGAGATCCCATTTGTGGAATATTACAGGCCAGAGATATCTCACCTGGGAAGAATTACCACACCACCTCCCCAGCAGTAATTCCTAAGCGAACAGAGGAAAAGGATGGCAAACTGGCCTTGCCCTCCAGAGCCAAGGCTCCTAGCCAGATGAAGGTAAAGGGAAAGAAAAAGAAGGCTGCAGCAGAGGCAGTTCAGGTTGCTGCAAAAGAGACCGGTCCGGAGAACCAATGAGGGATTGATGCCTCCTTGCTCCAAGTGGTTGAAGATGAAATTGTCAAGGAGGCAGGAGAAAAACCAAATCCACCAAGGCCTCCGAAGAAGGACCGAAAACGGGGAGCCAGTAGCGATGAAAGGGCTGCCAAGAAGAATAAGGTCACCTTAGGGGGAGAAATAACTCTTCGCCCTGCGGAGCTTCCTCCTCCACCAGCTCCTGCTGACCCTACTTTGGCAGAGAAAATTCCAACAGACTTGCAAATGGGAGAGAGCACCGGAGGAGGCCTTGACATCAGAGCCCTTTAGGACATCGGTCTTTACTTCACCGATTCGGAGAAAGATGACTTCGCTGGTCCTTTCCGTCCTTCAGGTTCTTCCAACATGGTAACCTACGATGGTAAATTTTTTTCTATCTCCGAAGACCAGGATATGGTGGCCCATTCTCTTTTAGGTCATATCTAACCAGTGCTCGATTTGGAGAGGCAAGTGAAAAAGCATTTCACCCTCATCAACACCCTCAACACAGATAATGAGACTCTATCAACTAACCTCCTCAACGCTAACCAGAGCATTGAGGCACTGAAGAAGGACCTTGAAGAGTTGAAGAAGGATGATGAAGACCTATCAACTAAGCTGGCCACTTCGGAGAAAGCTAACACAGAGCTTCAAATTAAGTACTTAGGTTTGGAGAAAGATCTCTCCACCTTTAAGGAAGATGTGAAGACAAAAGATGATGCCATACAGACTTTGTCTGGCGATAAGAATTCCGTTGAAGAGGTTGTGTCCAAGGAAACCAAGGAGAAAGAAGACTTGGTGAAAGAGCAGGAGCAGAGAATTCAGGCCCGCATCGATCAATACACCAACGAGGTGATAGACTCCCTAGAAAAAAGGTATGCCGGAGTGAAGTCTGACATGGTACTGCTTTTCCACCAAACATTTTCGAAGAGGACGCTTGGTACTTTGTGGAAATATGTAGAGTATGAAGATATCCCATTCCATACGATGGTAGATGGTGATAAAAAGAACTACTCTAGTGGAACTAATGACACTATTGATGAAGAAGAATGAACCGGGGAGAGCTCAAGTGCTGAGCTCAAAGGCCCTAAGAAAAGAGATGACGCAGGAACATCTGAAGGGAATAAGCCCTGAGGTTTTTAACTATCTTTTTTGTGTTTTTTTTAATTTTGTTAACTACTAAAGTCCTTGTTTGTGAACTGGGGAGAGCTCAAGTGCTGAGCTCAAGGCATTTTTATAATTGCGTCATGTTTGAGTCCGGTTAAGCCTTTATTAAAAATCAAAGTCCTTGGATGGCCAATGCATATTCTGTGTTCTAATATCATCATTCGGGTTTTATCCGGACGGGTTTATCTTAATCAATTTTTGCTCTGTTTCATCCTTGCTTCCAATTTCAATGGCTAATGTTTAGAGAGCGCTTATTTATTTTACAAATATTTAAGACGAGAGTGTTTAAAATCTACGATGACATGTGTTTAATGGTCATCATTCAACCAAATTAATCTGATCTATCAAAGATCCTTAGTAAAATTGAAGACTTGAAAGGAATTGTAATCAAATCACTCCGAATATTTTTAAAAAGGCATCATATTTCATTGAAAAAACCAGACAACACATTAAAACCTCCCCGCGCCACCAGGGTAGGAAAGAATATGCCCCCTAATATTTACATGGACTTTAAACAAGTAAATATTTACACAAATTTCATTCCATATATAACCGGAGGTGTTCAATATTCCATGGGTGCTTCAGGATTCTTCCATCTTTGTCTTGAAGTCTATATGTCTCAGGCTTAAGTTTTTTGGAGACCTTATAAGGGCCTTCCCAATTCAGAGCTAGTTTGCCGAACTGTTTTTCTTTAGTATGTACGAAAACCTTCCTTAATACTTTATACCCTGACTGAAAATCCCTTCTCTTGATTTTGGAAGCGAAACTGCTTCTCATCAATCCTTGGTAATTGGTGGTTTTGAAATGAGCCTTAACCCGTCTTTCTTATATTAAGTCCAACTGACTTCTAATCGCTAACTCATTGGCCTATTCGGAATAATTATGGACTATGTATGATGGTAGAGTTTCCCCTATAGAAGCAATTTCATCCATCCCATACACCAAGGCAAAAGAAGATTTTTGTGTAACAGCTCCAGGAGTAGTCCGGTATGCCCACAATACTTCTTGCAAATAGCTTGGCCATTTCCCTGCAGCCCCTTTTAAATTTTTTTTCAGACCCGACAGGATGGTCCTGTTTGCCACTTCAACAAGACCATTTACTTGTGGGTGGAAAGGAGAAGAGAAACAATGCTGAATGCCCCTGGAGGCACAGCAATTCTCCATATCCTTGTTATCAAATTGTGGCCCATTATATGTGGTTATCTTTTGTGGAACCCCAAATCTGCAACAAATATTAGACAACATAAATTTTATAACAGCTTTCAAAGTAGTTCCTGCCAGTGGGGCTGATTTTATCCATTTTGAGAAATACTCAATGGCTAAAATAATAGTCCTGCACCCTCCGGACGCCATTGGTAGAGGCCCAACTAAATCCAGTCCCCAACGAGCAAAATGCACTGGCTCACAAATCGACTACATAGGAACAGCTGGGATATGAATTTCATTACCATATATTTGGCATGGGTCACATATCTTCACCAACTCCTTGGCATCTGCCATTATGGATGGCAATAGTATCCGGCCAACAAAACCCTCCGGGTTAGAGCTCTATAGCCACAGTGTGTTGATCCCTCTCCATCATGTAGTTTGGATAAGACAACTTGGGACTCTTCATCCCCCAAGAAACGTAAGAGAGGTCTACTGAACGACTTCTTATATAGAACTTATCTTATGACTAAGAAACCGCGAGCTTTGTGTTTCATCTTCCTTGTCATAGCCTTCTCCGGAGGAAAATTCCCATCAAAGATGTATTGAAGAAGAGAAATCTCCAGTCTTTGGGTTGAACCACTTGTACACTTAAGCTTTCTTCCTCTTCCTTGCTCAAATTTGGTTGTATGGATGGGCATTCTTGTACATGAATCCACGGGAAAGACTCAGAGTATACTATGGTTGCTAAGGAGTCTGCCAGCATGTTTTCCGATCTAGGAATATGCTCATAACTAACATTTTTGAAGTTGGCTGCCACTTATTTAAAAAATAAACAAGTACTTGATCAACTGCTCCTTCTTGGCTTCAGATTGACCTTGAGCATGATGGATAAAAAGCTAAGAATCGCTCATTAATCTGACTTTTTTAGCCCCACACAGAAAAGCTAACTTTAGACCAGCTATAACGGCCTCATATTCGGACTCATTGTTAGAATACATAAAAGCAAAGCATATAGCCTGGTATAATTTATCGCCATACGGAGAGGTTAAGCATATCCCAGCCCCACAACCCATGGTACTTGATCCACCATCTGTCCGGACAACCCACGTTTTTTTAGTTTTCTCATCTGTAGCTTGTTTAGTATTTTTGTCCGAATAGAACTCTACCAAGAAATCAGCAACAGATTGAGCTTTAATTGCAGTTCATGGGGAAAAATCAATATCATAATCACCCAATTCTACTGACCATTTGGTCATCCTGCTTGATATGTCTGCCTTCTGAAGAACATTCTTCAAAGGAAAAGACGTCCGGAAGATGATAGAATGAGACTGAAAATATAGCCTCATTTTTCTGGCAGCAATCACCAAGGCTAGTGCCAGTTTTTCAACCTTTAGGTACCTCCTTTCAGTATCCATCAGACTCTTACTGATGTAGTACACCGGACGAGGCTAATTTCCACCTCTTTTACTAGTACTGCACTTATAACACATTCTGATATAGCTAAGTATATATATACAGTGTTTCTCCATCAATAGGCTTAAAAAGAGTTTTGGGAGAAGACGAATGCTTCTTTATTTTATCATACGCATGATCGCATTGTGAAGACCAGTTAAAGTCTTTAACACCCTTCAAGGTCTGAAAAAACGGGGCACATCTGTCCGAAGACCTTGAAATAAAACGATTTAATGCAGCCAATCTTCCCGTCAACCTTTGTACACTTTTAACATTTCGAGGATGATCCATTTTTAATAAGGCATCGCGATCAGGCTGTATTCCTCTTTCACTTATTACATACCCTAAAAAATTTCCGGACTGCACCCCAAACACACATTTTTCTGGATTTAATTTTAAATTAACCTTTGCGAAGTTGGCAAAGGTTTCTTGAAGATCAGCTAGGTGCAATTCTTCTTCTAAGATTTTCACCATCATGTCATCAATATATACTTCCATATTTCTCCCAATCTGATTAGCAAATGCTTTGTTCACCAACCTCTGATAAGTAGCCCCATCATTTTTCAACACAAAATGCATCACCTTGTAACAATAGAGACCCTTATCTGTAACAAAGGTAGTGTGCTCTTGGTCCTTCGGATCCACTTGTATGTGGTTGTAACCAGAGAAAGCATCCATGAATGATAATAACTTGTTTCCAAATGTGGAATTTACCAACTGATCTATCCGGGGGACTGGATAGAGATCTTTTAGGCAAGCTTTGTTGAGTTCAGTAAAGTCGATACACATACACCAATTCCCATTCTTTTTCTTTACTAACACTAGGTTGGCTATCCATAAAGGATATTGAGACTCCTTTATGTGCCCCATCTTGGTAAGCCGGTCAACTTCTTGAACTATTACATCATCTTTATCCTTAGAAAAAGCTCTTTTTTTTGCACAGTAGGTGCAACATCTCTCCGAATAGATAGCTGGTGTGATATAACACTTGCAGGTACTTCGGTCACTTCAGCCAGAGAGTGGGTTTCAACTTCTTCGATTGGTATCAAAACACCAGGGGTCTCTCTGGGGTCATCAATTTCACCCTCACCATTAGAGGGTCTCAACAACTGTTAATCTTCATTAATTCGGACTGCCCCCAGAGTTTTAGGGGCTAGTGCAGTTGCATAACATTCTCTTGCTATTTTTTTGCTACTCCGGGCAACTCCTACTTGTCCTTGAATAGCGTACTTTAAACATTGATGACTGTTGAAGACATAACATGCATCCTAGAGAGCCAGGACCTCCCAAAGATCGCATTGTAACATGTTGGGCAATCCACCACAACAAATAGTACCCTGACCATCTTCTTGAAAGGGCCTTTGCCCAACAATACTTCATCCTCAAATTCTCTGATTACATCCGCGGAGCTCCCTGTGAATCCCACAATGGATATGTTTGAACGCTGAATCACTGCTGGATTTTTCATCTATTTATAAGAACTTAAAAAGAGAATATTGGCTGAGCTGCCAATGTCAATCAAAAGTCGCTTGATGTCGTTGCCCCTAATTGAAGCTCTGATCACCACAACATCCTCATGAGGCCCAGCTACGTCTCTTAAATCATCTTCATCAAAAAAATGAAGGGAAAGGGAATTTGGGATTGATAAGAAGACATGTCTCCCTCTAACTGAGTAGCTAGAATGTGAACATGCCTCTTCCTTGAAGAAGGAGTTGGCGCAGTCATAGTGTCCTCTCCGAATATAGTAAGTTACTCAAAAAGTCTTATGAGTCCAGACACTATCTTAGTATGTTCTGTTATAACCCTCACTTTATTTCGGGTTGGATCAGGATCCAAATAATCTGATTCGACGTCAAATATTTCAAGGATTGCCATAGCCCCGTCCGGAGCAGACGTCCCTGCATTGTTCATTGGGCTAGTCCGGTGAGCATTATCAGGCATGTTTCCACTTCTTCTCTTAACATAAGCTCCCAGCTTCCCCCTTTTCAATAAGATTCTGTACCTCTTGTTTCAAAGCGATGCAATCTTCGGTGTAGTGGCTAATATCATGATGATATTGGCAAAAACAAGTATTACAACTTTCCTTAGAAGATTGAAGCGTTGCCGGCTTCCTAAAATGCACTTCATCTTTTGTTTTGTCATAGATGGTAGTCACATTCTCTTTCAACTCAGCAAACCACTCCGGTTGGACCCAAAGTCCTCGTTTATTTCTGGACTGCTAGCTCTGAGCTAGAGTTGGGTGAGATTGAGTCTGTTTGGCCCTATTAGGCCCTTGTCCGGTTTCTTTGGCCTTGTATCCGGACTGGTTCTGGTTTGAAGCATCTGGGGAGAATCTCACTTGCGTGTGTACCCTAGTCTTCTTTGTTTCATCTACGTTGATTTGTTTTCCCACCTGATTCAGCAAACCGCCCCAGGTCATGACCTTCTTCCTGGTTACCGAATCAGCTAGATTCCCAGGGTTTAACCCTTGTCTCAAGGAAGCTATTGCTACCTGCTCAAAGAAATCAGCTAACCCATACTTAGTGTTTATGAACCGACTTATATAGTATTTCAGTGACTCATTTGGCTCTTGGGCGCAATGGATAATAGTATCTACATTGCCCTTCACCTCTTTATTCCCCACAAACTGCCTTCGGAAGGCCACCCAAAACGTATCAAAGGTCTGATACAACCTTATGGTAAGCTGTTGTACCATTTCAAAGCACTTCCCGTAAAAGATTAGGAGAAGGCTCTACATATAAGTTTGTCATCATCATCAAAATTTATCATAAAATTTTTAAAACTGTTCCAGATGGTTGTCTGGATCTTTGCTCCCATCATACTTCTCCATTTTAGTACTGTCAAACCTCTTAGGAAGGTTTCCAGACAGTATTTTAAAGGACAATGGCGATTGCCTCCAAATTCGACCACGACTAAATACTGTGTCTTCATTAGGTGTTATAAAAATACATGGCTCGTCATGGAAAGAAAAAAGATCCATCAGCAGTTGATCAACATGCCTACGACTATGGTTGTGGCTGTGAGACGACCCATTTCCCAGATGCCTTTTTAGTCCTCCATGTCTATCTCTCTTTCTTGAATATTTTTAACCAGCTTTTGTTTCTTCTTGGATCTCCCGTCATCACTGCTAGATGACAAGGACTCTTCAAGCTCATCCTCATTCGAGGAGCTACTATAGGACTCAGATTCTGAGCTCTCCACTGGCTTGGACCGGTGAAATTTCTTGAAACTGACATGGGTCTTTTTCGTGATCAAATGAGTCTTTGCTGATGGGTCGTTCTCCCTTAGGTTGTCAGTATGGTGAATGGCTGACACTTTTGACTTTTCCTTTAAAATCATCTCTGCCTTTTCAGTGGCCCTCAGTACTTCTATTTCAGATTTCAACATGTCTCGCTCTTCGGTCGTGTACTCATTGTTTTCTCCCACCACTTCCACCAAATGTGGTGGAAGGGCTTGCTCGTCCGGATTCATCTGAACTGGTTTTTCTTGCTGGTTTTGAATGCTAGATTCAGGCACCTTCTCCTCCCATTGTGGTCGCCACTTTGGTGTGGTTTATTTCAAGCTGAAGGTAATTTTGTCAAGTGTTTTGGAGAGTTTTAAGAGTATTAAATGTTTGGATGTTTTGTAGTGAGAGATTTAAGCTATCTGGTTGTATTAAATGTTTATTACCTTCATTAATGAAAGTAGTTGGGTATTTATACCCTTAATTATGGACCCATGGGCTTTCGGGTAAAGTTATGAAACTGGGTCAAGTTTAAGGACCCATTTACTTAATAAGCTGATTAGCACCTAGCTTAGTCAAAAAGGTGTTTAGTTATTTAATACTTTTGTCCTGTCCAGATAGTTCAGTAGACACTTATTGTCTGAATTTCCCTTGTCCAGATTTCTCAGTAAGTAGTGGTGAATTCGTCCAGATTCATCAAATATAACTCCCACTACTCCACTAGTTAGTCATTTAATAGTTGGGAATTGATTTGGAGCTGTCTTCTTCTTTGCGGGTCCTTTACGGGAACTTAGTATGTCTACTTGTTTTAACTTGGATTAAAGAGTGCACTAAGTTTTTGACAGGTTTCTCGGGGTGATGCTCTTTTTTTGGTTTTGTTCATACAGATGTAGTCTTCTTTTTAGCCCTTTGATCTGGTACATGATATGGGTTCCCACTAGCTTCGTCCCATAGAATGATCTTCTTTCAGCCGCTGTTAGTGACTCACCATCTATGCAGTGATAAATAGCTCAGTAAAAAAATTGTGACTGGTACAAGGCAACATGAGAGATGAATATAACTGAACATGCAATTCTCGCTTACCATTAAAAGTATAACACATCTAGTAACTTTATCTGGTTTGTTGGAGACAAGAGTTCTAATTGACCTAAACAACTTATCATTTATTGCTCTAAACCAATCATTTTTTTTGAAGGTTTTTAACATAATAGACCATTTTCCAACCAAGTATATCTCATGATACTTAATAGGAAACACGATCAATAAAATAACCACATCTGTCACAATATGATTTCCCTCATCCTAATGGCTTTGTCTATTACTTCCTATAAAACACAACACAATATGAGACATTAGTACTACTGAACATCCGAATTTACTGCAAAATAAACAACATGCTTTTCTAGTGATACTGACCATTTGTTTCTACTGTAAAGAAATACCATGAGATTCTAGTGTTATTGAGCATACGTTTCTAATGATGCAGACCATCTATTTTTAGTTATATTGGCCATGCGTTTCTACTATAAACAAACACCATGTGATTCTAGTGTTATTAAGCATGCGTTTCTAGTGATACAGATCATACGTTTTTAGTTATACTAACCATGTATTTCTATTATAAACGAACATCATACAATTCTAGTGCTAGTTAGCATGCGTTTATACTGTAACCAAATAGAAAATCCAATGATAAAGACATACCTTTATCAAATTATTTGATATTAACTTTGTTTTTTATTTGCTATTTTTTCTGGAACTTTCGTCCATAAAGTATGTTCTCATGGTCCTCGACTCTGTTTACTGACCATTGGTGTAGCGAAGTTTGAATCCTCCGGCTGATTTTAAAGGTATTTCCGTATTCTCATGTTCAACCCCAAAAATAGTCTTCACGTTATTGGTTGTTAGTTTTACCAGTGTGAACCCAATTCTGAAAGTGTCTTCTTCCACAGAGTGTGTCTTTATAATCTTGATTATAATCTGATAATGCTTTTTCATCAAAAACTTCTCATTGCAGAACTCATACGAAGCCTTCAATATTGAATAGAAAGACGTTTCAAAGGAAGCTTCTATGTGTTCATTTGTAATAATATTACTTTTCTCTTTTCATCGGATTTAGGATGCTAACTAAACTAGATATGTAAAAGCAAGTTTTAAGAGACATTGTTTCCTACAAAAAAACCATGCGAGATGGGTTGATTAAACATGAGACATTAGTAATAATAACCATTCGACTTTAATACAAAATAAACACTATGTAATTCTAGTTCTACTGACCATGCGATTCTGGTGATACTTACCATGCGTTTCTACTGTTAAACAAACACTATGTGATTCTAGTGTTACTAACATGTGGTTCTTAATCAAACAGACATATTGGATTTATGTTACATGTGAGACGTTTGGACAAATAAACATGCAATGCACAACCATAAATGTAACCATGTGATTCGTGTGTATGACATATGAAGAAGATGTGAGAGGTGGTTCATACTCGCCTTCATCTTGAAAGCAACCAAAAATAGATTTTCAAAACATCAAAATCGGATACCATACAATACATTACGATCTAATTACTAAAATGTAACACATTATATGAAAATACGGTGACCTTCCATACTCTGAAACCTTATATTTACCAAACATTAAATACGAATGTGATCAACGATACCCTAATAACATTATGAGTTTAACGAAGAACCTAGTTCATGTTAATTCAATATTACCAGACTTACTTAACTAAACCAAAACAATCACTCAAATATAGAGAAAGGTATAACTGATACCTAGTTCTTGCATGTTATTTCAAAGTTTTACTATCCTTCACTTCTAATGGAGGTCCAAACATGTATTCTTGTCAGAGATCACTATTCCAAAAAAAAATATGTGAAGGATCGATGGAATGCGTCTGAATCCTTGTTAGAGTTCGTTGTTTGGGTTTTATGAGTATAAGGTTTAAAAGGAAGTAACTGATATAGAAGTGAAAAGTTTTGGTTCTAAAAAAAGAATGAAAAAGTTCAGGACGTGATGATAGTTAAGCCAGTGTGGTGAGAGGCAGTGGGAGTATGCAGACAAGAGTTTCCAGAAGTAGATCTATCCCGAGGGAGAAATCTCTATCTTTCTAGTACCCAAAACTGTCTGATACAAATTGTCTACTCGTTGTTCTCTACCAATGGTTGAATGAAGAGACACTATATCAAGTTCTGGATAAAGACACCGCAAAAAGAGTGTGGGAGGCATTAAAAGAGACTCACGTTGGAGCAGATCGTGTTGTTAAAGTCAGAAGCCAGATGTTAAGAAGAGAACTAGACAGTATGGACATGGATGAGAATGAATCCGTTGATGAGTACACCAAAAAGATGACCTTGATAGTGGGTAAGATAAGGTCTCTTAGAGCAAACGTTGATAACAGTTATGTCATCGAAGAATTGCTAAGATCGGTGTCATCAAAATTCATGTTAGTGGCCACGACTATTTAAGAGTTTGGTGATATCTTCTCCAAGTCTCTGGAAGAAATTACAGGCTCTTTAAAAGCCTTTGAAGATAAGATGAAAAAGTTTGAGGATAAGAAAGGTGTTGAAAATTTTTTGTACGCAAAGACAAATGTGCAAAACAGTGACCAAGGCAGTTACGGTAACAGAAGAAGAGGCCTAGGAAACGGCAGAGGTTGAGACAGGGGTAATGGTCGAGGCAAAAATAATTCCATCAACAAAGGTGAGAGACAGAAGAAGCAGAATTCTACCTTTGACATTAAAAAAAGTCTGATGTTACAAGTACAATAACTTTGGTCATTTTGCTACAAATTGTGGGTACAAGACAGAAGAAAATGTTCACATAACATTGAATCTAATGAAGAATAAGGACATATCAATTTCGTTAAATGAGAAGTCAGATTCAGAGATGGATAATTGAGTGACTACAAAATTGAGGGAGAGAAATGTTAGATTAAATTTTGTAGTTAAGACTTGGGAAAAATAGAAATGTCAAACAGGGCTTTGAAAAATAAGTTCAGTTGAGAAAATTGATATAGAAATATTTGGGTTATTCTACAATGTAATATATAAGATATTATGTTGGTGAAATGAAATTAACCCTTTCGCGAAACTTTGTCTCTGTTATCTAAGGAGGCTTCGGACACACTCGGGGAGATGCGAGTTGGTGAAGATCGCGTTAAGAAGGTACGCGTACAGGTGCTGAAACGGCAACTCAAAAGATTACACAGGTGGAGCAGAAGAAATGTACACAACACAAAGTAAGAATGGGGCCAAAAGAGATTGGCGCAGCAATGAAGTCGACTCTGAAAGCAGACCGTTCAAGAGGCTGTCCAACAGAGGATGAGCCAACAAAATCTTTAAGAACTCTTCAGAAAAAAAAGGAAGATCAGGAAGAAAAGGAAAATGCAAAATAAACAACGAAACAAACCAAACGAGGTAAGGTATAACAAAGGTTGAAAGTTCGGATTGTTGCTCGACCAGCGAGGTGGGTACCGGGGTTCGGCAAGTGCGGTAAGTATTGAAATTCGGAACGAAGGAAGGTCATAATTGTTTGCTCGAACTACGTTTCACAAGTAAGGTAAGTATAAAGTGCGGATCAAATGAGGAAGTAGGCAGGATTGTTTAAAATGAAGAGGAGAATGAGCCGAGAGTTAAAGTTTTGTTTCGAAATATGAAGTTTGAGTTAGTTTATGGGAGTTAGCCATGTATACTAATCCGTATATAGCTCTTACCTGCAATATTCCCCGTTTCCTTTTTAACTTTAGTCTTTATATTATAGTACTAGTAGTTAGTAGCATCCATTTAAATTCGGCAAAAAAGTCGATGAATGGATATATCTGGTCCATTGACGAATTATTGTGCAGGCCCAAATATAACATTAAATCACTATTTAATTTATCAACACAAATTAAAACGTCCTCTAAATTTATAGCTAAACTTTAAATAAGGACTACAGAGTAGATAGTATTAGTAGTACACAATGAACCAGTGTTTGATACAATTTTCTTTCACTTTGATTGTATATACATGGGTGATTGTATATAACATCTGGCAATATGGCCAAAGAGAAACCTAAAGATGATAAAAATGTCATCTTGAGGTTCAAATGATTGACAATGACAGTGATTGGCAAAATAACTAATCATCAGATGTCAAAGTTGGGCTGTTCCTGCAAATCTCCAGTTTATGTAATTCCAGCAACCTCTTTTCAGGATTACAAAGCCCTGCATCAATAACAAATTTAGAGGTATTCACGATCATAATCTGATGCACAACGTATATAAGCACCGTGATTCATAAATATTTTCAACACGAAATGGGCAAACTTAAGGCTGTGATTGGTTAATGAAAATTTTCACTGATTGGTAAGTAAATGCGACCTGAACATTTAGGAATATCCCAGACAGCAATGGTTGATTCTGTACACTCGGATTCACACAGTGCTCTGTTGTCTTCGTGATTGACATTCATTGCAAGCATCCACGCACCAATCGTCACATCCTCATTGCTGAACATCCGGAAACTGTTTGGACCAAAGACCACAAACAGATACCAGAAACTTAGCCTTATAATATAAAAATTTCAGCACTCAAAACAATCAACGATCATAATTAGCACATTTTGACAGCAAATATATAACTAATTGAGTACTACTACTTGCCTGTTGTTTTTTAGAGCAACCAAACTTGCCACGACATCAGCAGAAAGAGCATAGAGTGGACCATAAGCATGAAGGAAGTATTCCTTCCCAAGCAAATAAGACAACGGTTCATACCTGCATGAACCATCCACAAACTGTTACTCTAAAGCTCGCTAGGATAAAGTGTATGAAACATATAAAGATAGAACTAACAGATTAAAATTAAATAAACGCTAAAACTGGAGCTCATGTTTTGATATTTCAATTCCCTTTAAGAGACATAACGAAACTGCTTCCTTCTTGTACTAAGAATATTCTTAGTTCATACAAAATTATAAAGACTTAGCTTAGCAGAAGGAGTTACTAACCATTTAAGCTTCGGGTCGGTAAAGACTGATCCTTTTTTCATGCATCCAAGATAATTTTGAGAGTGTGGACGTTCTTTTGCAAGCAGCAAAGAGAGTCTATCTGGAAACAACAATTCCAGTGTCAACCCTAATAAACTTAACACATAAAACAGACATGAAGATAGGGTAAATCGTATCTCCTTACCTGGCCTCAAATATATGTCATCATCAGCTTTGACATAGAAGTCGGCATCATAAAGTGCATATGCAGCTCTAAAGAAAGCTAACCTACATGAGCCATAAGCATGTTTATATTTCAGCATTTTCATATTTTGACCAAACAAAAATCTAATATTATCGCTAAATAAACTGACGTTTTGTATGGGAGCTTACTGTACTCCTCCTCGATATCTAGTAGCATGAAATCGTCGTATTCCGCAACCTCCTTTTTAAGCTGCGACATCTTCCCTTGATCATTAGTTTTACCAATAACAAACCTAAACGTCAATCCAGTGGATTCTTCCAAGCTGCATATTATAATCTGACCCAAAAAATTAATAGAAAAGAAAGCCGAGAATCGGATTATCGTTAAAAATTCTGCACGTAGATGATAAATCAATTTGAATACTAAGACAGTAAATTTGTGGTCCAAACACATAAGTGGGCAACATTTATTGATAAGAGACAATGTCTTAATCTATAAACTCTTTATCAGTGCTTTGTTCAAAACACTACAACTAACATAGTCAAGATTACATATCTCCTATTGTTTGCTCTTCAAAGAATAGTGGTAACAACAAAAGATCTTGATTTTAATTTATATACCTAATCAAATTAACATAAAAGACCTGAAAGTGTTGTCACCTACTAGAATATAAGCTAAATCTAGCAAGACCATTATCCACATGAATTGCAAATCAATGTAGAAAGGAATGAAAAAATACTGTTTTTTTTTTCTTTACAAACTATGCTATACCGTTGAAGCCCTTGTCGATCGGACGGCATCCAAGTCATCCTTAACGAACGTCTCCGACCCATAGACCCGAACCCGGTTTGAATACCAACAAAACCCATCACCTTGTGCCTCTTCATTTCTCCAGGGTTACCATTATCATTACCGTTAGCATTGTAGTCCCACACTACCCGTACCGATTTGGGATTTGCAGTAGTGACACAGTTGTGGCTGATCCGGTAAGCCGAGAGGAGAGAAACTATCCCGACGACGAATCCGACTAATCCGATGAGAAGCGACACGAAGATGATCAATATCGTTGATTTCTTAGCGGATTGTGATTGACGGGAGTGGAAGAGTTTAGGAGACGACGGCATTGCTTTTAGGGTTTTACTTGGTCAAAGAGAGAGATGAGACTAAGATTAGGGTTTGGATTTAGATTTTTCTTCTCCCACCTCACCTCCTAAAATTTATCGTCAATGGCGACGGGTACGATCCGTGTCAGACTAGTGCAGTTTTCTTCTCCAGGGTTTAATTTTTGTTTTAAGCTTCTGTTCTTTTTTTCTTCTTGAGTAAGCTACGTCTTCGAAGTATACTAAGACAAACGCCGACCCTTAAAAATTTCGAACTTTAATTTTAAAATAAAATTTGAAAAACATATTCTTATACTATCGAGTTTAGTTATCCATAATATTCTACATTATGGGTTTGACCTAAACTCAAGGGAATAGTGGTGATACAAAAATCTGAGGACTATGGTGACAGGTGGCAACCTCTCATGGATCAAAGGATCTAATGGACTAACTTTATCCAAACACGATAGTCTAGGGACTGTCAATGGGCATTTGAAAGTCAAGGGACTATCTGCCACCAAACGCGATAGTCGATGGACGATGTACTGTTCAATGCCTTTTCTGCAACCATCTCTTCTTTCTCATCAGTCCTAATTTCTCCAAAGAGAATTATCTTCCCAAACATCATGTTAGCTATGCCAATCTCCACTATTCGCCCTTCCTGCTCCATTTCCACTCATTTTACAATCAATCTTCATTGATGTTACTCCCTCTAATGCCCTCTATACTCAAGTATATTTCATCCTTTCTTTCATGCCTTCTGGAATTCTATAACCCAATCCATCCATCCTTTATGAGGTTTATTAACCTCACTACTCTTTCCTCTTCATTTTTCTTTAATCCTCATGGAATATCCTCTGTTGCTAGTACTTTTCTCCTTGTTATTCTTGGAGTAGTTCTAACTGTTGTTAAAAGTCTCTTCTTTTACCCTTTCGATGGTTTATTAGACTGCCAATCCATCAACCTCTCTTACTTTATTTACCTCAATAACTCTTGGAGTTACTTTTGTTCCGCTAACCAAAAAAGATACTTTTGTCCTGGTTAGCCAGTCCAGTTACACAGCCTCTCTCAACGGTAACACCGTTCGTACTAACCCTCTAAAAAACAAAACCAGCCCTAAACCCAATCCTTTTTCCATTCAACCCCCTCAAAACCCACACCTAATTTATATCACGCCTTCCTCTATCCCTTTTTGGGTTAAGGGCAGCACCTCATTTCTTTTCTCTCAACCAGCTTTTATCATTTCTTTCTACTTTAAGCTCTTCTGTCTGTCCCTCTTACCAAGACAAACCGTTTTCCCTAACATAGGCTTATGTCCACCACCCTCCCTCTCTAGTCATACTCACATGTCTCTCGAAATTTTGCATTCTCTATTTTGGTTTACTACCACAGTTCTCTTTTCCCCTTACCTCTTCTTAATGCCGGACATAACACATGTAACCTATCCTCCAACGTTGTTTTCACTTATGATGTATGTTTAGCCCAACTCCATATCTCTCTCTCTCTCCTCTGCCTTCCTCAATCTCAACTATAAACTCCTTGCAAAACCAGTTTTCCATTTCATCTATTCTATCTCAATATCGCATTTCCACTCAAATTCAACCAAAATAAAATACTCTTACCTGACTTCCATTGTCTGCTTCATCATGTCGAGCTCCTTAGGTTTACTTTGCCCTGTCAAACCTTCTGGAAAGATGGGATCCTTCTCCTCGATTTGTAATCAACTCTTTTCCTCATCCCTGGCTTCATTCTTTACCTCTCCCACAACCCTCCTTCCCTCTGTCCAGCAGTGCCTTGCTAGCCATACCCCCAACTTTACCATCTCCACGGGCTTACCCATGGCTTTCAAGAATGCAAATATCCATCCTCATTGCATTTCCCCCTCCCATAAATCCTATGTTAAGATCACTCTCGTCTTGTCCATACATCATATGGAGTTTGGCCATGGTAAAATCTTGTTTCAAGCGGAGGACAGCGATGTCGAGCTTCTCGGTCTTATTCATATCTCTGATGACCTCCCTCGGGTGGAGTTCTCCGTCGTGAACAGGCTTGTCCCTCAGAGCGCCCTCATCCCGTCCTTCAACGTTGAAGTGAGTCAGACCCAATCAACGTCGGGGTTTACAATAATTTGGTTGCAGTTGTTCAGGATTATCCCAGGGAAGCCACCGCCCTCGCCTTAGTATTTTTGCCTAATTATTCCCCTTTTTACCAGAGTCCTAGTGCTGATCTTTTCCCCTCCCCCCCTCCGGTATCGAAGTAACACCTCCCATCTCTCTTGAACAAAACCTAGGATTTTCTGGATTTAAAGGTCAAAATTCTCTCCTCTTAGGTGATTATTTGGTTTCGAATACGAAAAATATTTGGGTCAGATTTGCTCATGCCTCCCCCTCTTCTCTAAATCCTTCTGTCAAGTCATTTCACGGAACTAAAGAGAACTCTGTTGGGCTCACCAACTCTGATTTTGAGCCCAATTAGACTTTTCAGGTCCCTTGCCTCCCTTTCAGGTGATCTCTCTCTTGGACAGCAGGTTGTTGGTTCTCACCTAGGCCATACCAAATAATTTATTGGGCCCACTAAAGTTGTTTCTATTGATAGGACTCTAAGGAATAAAGGTAAAGGGATGTTAATATCCGAAAATGGTTATAAACCATATTTTATTATCCGGAATTTCGGTAACGCCAAGGGAAAAAACATCTTAAAATGCAAACCCAAGCCCACACCATAGCTTCTATGAATTCTTCTACTCCTTTGGAAGATTGTAACCCTAAATCTCATTATTATCCTCAAACCCCCTCCATCTACGTTAGTATTGTTGTGGATCACTCCAATAACTGATCACATTTGGTTATTGGCCTTGGACCCATGGTTTTTGAAGGAGAAGCTCTTATCTTGAATGATTCTGCGATGGGATCCACAGATATAAAATCCTCCCCAAGGGATATTTCCTCTTTAAGTTTGGTTCCAAGGTGTTGGCTAAAAAGGTGTTGGAATTGGCCCCTTGTCATTTTGTAGGTTTTCTTATGATTCTCAAATCTTGGGAACCTTTGTTTACCCTTAAAAAGGATCCCCACACGGATATACTTATTTTGGTTAAGGTTTATAACCTCCTTTACGAGCTTTGGACCGTGGAGGTTTTAGTAATATTGGCTCGGCCATTGGTTGTCCTTTGTTTGATGATAGAGAAACTAAGAGGATAGAGAAATTGAGATTTGCTTGTATCTGTGTCTCAATTTCTGCGGGAGCGGAAATCTCTAAGGATCTCACCTTGAAGATCAGGAACAAATTCATCACAGTTAAATTCGAATACCAAGGTATCCCTCCCCAGTGCTCTCCTTGCGTGGTATTTGGCCATACTCGCCAATGTAAAATTTGCCCCAATCTTTCACCTATCCCTTGTATTACGTCTTCGAAGGAATCAAACCCTTATGAGATCGACCCAGAGTTGGATACTAGGCATCATTTGTCTCCTTTTGAGGAGGTCAATGAGATCGATAGCGGAGAGGAGGTTGACTCTCCTCTAAAGAGGCTTCGCTCGGATAAAGCTAAGTACTCTGATACTAAGGACTTATCCTCCGACATGATCTCTACTTGACGCATTGTAAGTCTTCTTAATGTTTCTTCGTGGAATGTTTGGGGTCTTAACGATCCCATTAGGCATAAATATGTTACTGATTTTACAAATTAGTAATAGTATCTTAATAGTAATTTTAGTAGAAACTAAAGTGCAGCATGCTAATGTCGGTCATATTATTAGAATTGTGGCCTCATTTTGGTATGCTATTACGAATCATCAGTCCCATCCCCTTGGTAGGATCTGGATAATTTGGAACCCTAGTGTTATAACTATCTCTAATTTATTTCAGTCTTCTCAGTACATACATTTTATGGCCAAATGTCATAATCTCCCTTATACGTTTTGCTTCGCTGCTGTTTATGCTTTTAATGACCCTATTGATAGAGTTCCTCTTTAAAATGACTTAATGTCCTTGGTCGGCCAGGATTCGACCATCATCTGGGTCTCTCTTGGGGATTTTAATGCTATCCAAATCCCTGATGAGCGCATTGGCTCATCCGAAAATCGATCTTCTGCTATTGACGAGTTCAATAATTGTTGTTATCGCTGTGAACTTAGCGATCTCCGATCCACTGGTTTCCCTTTCGCTTTGATTAATAAACAACATTCCCATCACATCCTCTCTAAAATTGATTGTGCTTGGTCAACGCTAGTTGGGATGACCTATTCCCTATGTATTTTGCTCACTTCAGGCTTCTTCGTACTTCTGATCATACCGCAGTTACCCTTAACCTTGGGTCTCCTCGTCAAAAGCGTAAGAAACCTTTTAAATTTTTTAATATGTGGCCAATAGTTGGAATCTTCCCACTGATGCCACTAGAACGAGTCTCGTCTCCCACAAACTCAATCATCTTCATCTTGAGGTTGCTTATCTAAATCGTAAAGAGTATAATGACATTAATTCTAGGGTGTCTAACGCTTAGAAGAACCTTTTTATTGCTCAATCTCGACTTGCTCATGACACACTTAGGTCGGTCCTCATCTCAAATGAGATCGAGGCTTCCTCTTCTTACATTTTTCTTAGTCGTGCAGAAGAGTCTTTTCTCAAGAAAAAATCTTAAAAAAGATGGATCAATCTTGGTGATATGAATACTAAAAAATTAAACAATTGTATCGAAACCTGAATATTTCGTAATAAGATTATATCCATCAACAATGACCAAAGTGTCGTTGTTTCTACTCCTTCCGGTGTCTTCTTTGTCTTAGTAAGCTACTTCAAAGATTTGCTAGGAAATAGTCACTCTCTCGGGTATCCTGGGCTGCAAAGTATATCCTCCCTTCTTTCCACCAAGGTTACTGATTCTGATAAAGCCTCAATGATTCGGGAGGTCACTCGCGAAAAGATCAAGTCTGCCTTATTTAATATTGACAACAATAAATCCTCGGGTTCTAACGACTACAACTCTAGTTTCTTTAAGACCTCTTGAAATATTGTGGGTAACGATATTTGCAATGGGGTGCTCGAGTTTTTTTTTCAATATGGCTCTCTTAATCCCTCTTGGAATTCTAATTTCATCATCTTCATTCCTAAAAACGATTCTCCCTCTGTTACAGTTGACTTCCGTCCTATTGCTCTTTGCAATAATGTCTATAATTTATTTCTAAAATTTTGGCCAATACAATTAAAGACGCATTTCCTTATCTGATTAATTATTCTCAATCGGCCTTCATAGCGGGTAGGAAAATTTCTAAAAATATCTTTCTCTCCCAGGATATCCTCAGGGGCTACCATACCAACAACAATGGTAAAAGGATTTTCCTTAAAATAGATCTCATGAAAGCCTTTGATAATGTCCGATGACATCTTATTTTGTATATTCTTGTTGCCATGAATTTCCCTAAACAGATGATTACCTGGATAATTAGCTGTATTTCCTCATCCTCCTATTCTGTTATCATTAACGTTGATCTCCATGGAATGTTCTATGGTAGAAAAGGTCTTAGACAAGGAGACCCGCTTTCGCCCTTCCTCTTCGTCCTTGTTATGCAGGTTTTCTCTAGCATTATGAAGCAAAAGAGTTCTGATAAGAGGTTTGGATTCAATTGGAAATGTCACAAACTCAAAATCATAAATCTCTGCTTTACAGACAATATTATGATTATATATCATGGTGACGTCCATTCTCTCCTACTCATCAAGGAAGGTCTTGATGACTTCCATACCCTCTCGAGTCTTAAAATCAATCCTTCCAAAAGCCAGATTTTATTTTCTGGAATCAATTCTCCCCTTCGTAATAAGCTGTTTGACATTTTTGGTTTTATGGAAGGTTCTCTTCCGGTTAAGTACTTAAGTGTTCCCATTCTCACTGGTTAACTATCCCATACTGATTGTCAGCCCCTCCTCCATAAAATCACCTCGCGAATTGATTCTTGGACTTCCAAGCATGTCTCATATGCTGGTAGGCTTCTGTTTATTAAATCTATCTTATTTGGCGGCCACTTCTACTGGTCTTCAGCTTTTATCCTTCATTCTAGAATTCTCAAAGAGCTTTCTCAACTCTTACGTCGGTTTCTTTGGTTGGACCTTACTATGAAAATCCATGGGTCCAAAGTTGTTTGGTTCACAATTACCTCTCCCACGAGGGAGGGTGACCTTGGGATTCTCGATTTAAAAATCTGGAATCAGGCGGTCGTCCTTAAGGACCTTTGGTCTATTATTAGTAATAATAATAACTTCATCTAGAGTGTCTGGATCCACACAGAGAAAATAATAGATAATAACTTTTGGAATATTACGACAGGCTCATCTCAATCTTGGATTTGGAGAAATATTTTACGTCTTCGCCCTGTTGGTTGTAATCTGTACATGGTGGCTATATGTAATGGCTCTAATATCTCTTTCTCGTTCGACCCTTGGCTCATTCCCACCTCTGTGGTTGCTCACTATGGTATCAATGTCATTAATGATTCAAGACTGTGGATAAATCTCAAGGTCTCTGACATCATCCTCGACGGGCAATAGAACTCGCCTTCTAATAGCAAATCGGCTAGAGCTAGAAACCGCTCGAATCGTCAAGAGATTAATACTCTCATTCTCTATCTTCCCCCTCCCAATATCAACTCATTTAATGTCCCTTACTGGACTGCAAAGAAAGGCAACCCTAACTTTACTATCAAGGATACGTATAACACCATTTAGTCGCATGCCCCAATCGTGGGGTGAGACGGGTTAGTTTGGAACAATTTAACATTTCTCGTCACTTTTTTATCGTTTGGTTCACTATTCTTGGCAAACTCTCCACCAAGAACAAGCTTCGGGCTTGGGGTTATAATACCCCTCCCGAATGAGTCATGTGCAATTTTGAGTCTGAAACTATCTTTCATCTCCTCTTTGACTGTGGTTTTTCTAAGAGTCTTTGGATTTATTTTAGCTCAGTGATGGGCTCCCTTTCAATGCCTCTTGTTGGCCCTCTTGGATTAGTGAGGCATCAAACTGGTCCCAATCTCGTGACCGTTATGTTTGGCGATCTTGTCTTGGCACGATTATCTACCATGTCTGGCGGGAGAGGAACTCTAGAATTTATGGCTTTCCTCCGCCTTTTCTTCTCTAGTTTCTAATCGAATTTCCTCAGATCTCTGTTTTAGATTCTATGGCTCCAAGATCGGCTGGGACTTTTAATTTATTTTACCTATTACTTACTTTTTTTTGTATTGCAGATCCCCTCACCCAGCGTGTTGTCTCGCTCCGATTTTATGGATGGATGGTCTCTTTTTGATCTGTTGGGTTTTTGTTTCCTTCCTACTAGGGTTCAATATTAGTTACTGTAGCTGTTGTGTTATGGATGGCTCCATTAGAGCTGATATGGTAGACTTTTCTCCTCGTCATTAAACGCGTTATTGTCTATTTAGACATCATTTTTCTTTTGTAGCTAGTTAATGTCTTGTATTTTCCTCAGGGTATGCCCTAGATACATGTATGAACTTTTTTCCTTTTATTTAAGTTTTTTTTCACACAAAAATGTATTTTTTATGAATTTTTTTAAAAATATATATAAACATAAATATAAATATTATTCACAAAAATATTAAAATTTGAGTTATACGATAACAAGATTATTTTTATCTCAATAAAAAAATTATTTTAATTTTTGGATTGCAAAACATTTTTTTCATGGAGTTGTTAATTTTTTTATTACTTTTTTACTAGCATGAGCTCCAAAGTTCGGAAGGTTATCTGAGTTTTTTCAGGTTTCGTCTCATTGAATTCATTTTATATTATTATTTGAGTTTTTTTCAAGTTTCATCTCTCGTTGAAGTCAATTTTGTATACAAAATCTATATGAACCGTCCAATTTCAAATAAAAAACTAAAAACATCCTACCTAATATTGATAGCAGGAAATTCAATAAACCAAATGGTTATAATGTGGGGCATTTCAAAAAAATTGAAAATATTGTAGGAGATGATTTTTGTAACGGAGTTTACAAATTCTATGATTATGATTTCTTTGTTTATCTCGGAATAAAACCACTATCACCTTCATCCTGAATCTCAAACCCCTTAACATGTTGTGGACTTCAGGCTTATTGCTTGTTGCAATGTTACTTGTAAAGTTTTTTTATTTTTTTTAACAAACATATTCAATGACTCATCCCTATATCTTATCGACGAATTGCAAGTTGTTTTTGTCCTAAGCGTAACATCTCTGATAACATCTTCCTCTCCTAAAGTTTCCCAGAGACTATCATACGAATTGCTAAGTATCGAGGGCCGTCCTTAAAATTTAATTTATGAAAGCTTTGATGATGTTTGTTGGAACCTTAACTTTGATATTGTTGGTATAGATTTTCCTAACAAAATGATATCCCGGATCTTTCAATGCATCTATTTTCCCACTTATACCGTTGATATAAACGGTGATCTCATGTACATTTCCACAAGAACAAGGCTTACGTCAAGGGAAATTTTTTTCTTTTTTTTCCTTATAATGAAAGTATTCTATGAAATTCTTAATGAGAACAGTGGCGACAAGAAATTAAAATTTCACTCGGACTGCCACAAACTCAAAATTGTTAACCTTTTCTTTGTGTATGATCTTACAATTTCTTATCACGACAACATTCATTCCCTTAAACTCATCAATGATATGGGGTGGATTTGTACCATACTCAAACCTGAGCATATGATGAGCTCAACATGTAATTTCGTAAAGCTCTAATATTATAAGGGAGCTCGGGCAAGGACATTTGTATGTACCGTGACTGAGCTTTGGTTTATAAAGGGCTTGAGAACAATCTTAGACAACAAGAAATTGTATCAGCCATCATGCAACACCATATTGCAGTCGTCATAACAAAAACTTTGTCAACCGACACACAAAACCCTATCGTTGCCACTGCAACGCAAAATCTCATTCATGTCGTTGCAATACGATATCCAGGTTCTGGAGTGGATTTAATTATTGCATTCAAACACCAGGTATGCAATATCTACCAAACTTGCGCGAGATAATTTTCGGTCATCAAACAATTCATTCCCCGTTAGGAAACTAGTATAGGCAATATACATCATACAGAGCACAACCAGGTCATCCAAACAATATGAAATCAATCCTCCAAGAAACAACGACCATTTGGGAGAAGAAACTTATATCTCCCCTATTTTAACCAGGTGTTACCGACCAACAGTTGACCGATCGCCACCCAACAATCATTCACCACGCAACGAACATAAAGACTATGGGTATATCTAGCCCACATCGAATTATTCTGCCTAAACTTAATCTAAAGATTACAATAGATTATATCTTAGATATCCTTCAAATTTCTAACATTTAAACCACCTTCAGGGAAGGTTTTACATACTTTCTTCCAACTACACCAGTGAATCTTTGTAGTTTTTTTACTGGTTATCCACAAAAAGCTGTTGAACATCTTCTATATTATGTTAATAATTTCATTAGACAGGATGTTACTTTGGATCCAGTAGCTAGTCATTGTCTTCAAGACGGTATTGATAAGATTGAGTCTCCATCTATAAGAGAGTTTTTTGCCCTCCCAATCAGTTATTCTAGTTCTAATGTTCCTGATAAGGGAATCATAATCCGTAACCCAGTTTCTGTTGTTGAGACTAATTCCCAGATAAGTAATTGGCAGATGGTCACTTTTAAAACCAGTCGCAGCTGATATGGGAGAAACTTTTGTGTTTGTAAGATTTGTAGAAGTGACGATGGTTGTCTTCTCCTTGTTAATCATTTGGCCATAAACTTCTTGATAATCATGTAAGAACTTACTAAGAATAACAATAGCATAGTTGGATCCGTTAGTGAATATTAAAAGTTCGTCAGTGAAGGCTAATGTAAGAATACATATATGGCTTTTGGTTTTATATTAAATGGCTTTGTTATTATAGAAGAGAAGATTGAGGCCTTTAATCAGAGTTTCCTCAACAATTATAAACATGCTAGAAGATAATGGGTCTCCTTGTCTTAAACCCCTCATAGTTTTGAAATAACCAACTGCATTACTATTTTAATGATAATTGAGGATTTGATATTTCTGGTTAACAAAGTCATTATTAAAACCAAAAGTTAAGAGAAATTTCTTAAGGAAGTCGTGGGACATTTTGTCAACGACCTTAGGCATGTAAACTTTGATTAGAATGTTCCCAGCCTTAGTTTTTTCTATTAAGATCGTAGATTAATTCATTTGCAAGAAGAATGTTATCCTGAGTTGATCTATTAATAACATAAGCCCCTTGATTCTCAGAAATGATTTTCGGAAAAAATTTACACCATCCATTACTTAGCATCTTAGAGATGATTCTATTAAGAATGTAACACAAACTTATTGGCATATACTCCTTCTAATTAGAAGGGTTATTGATCTTAGGAATAGACATAAACCTGTTGCCAAGATTCCATGAGGAAGGCAAATAGATTTTAAAGAAAGAAATAATGGCTTCCCTTAGATCAGTCTTTCAAGGTTTACTCCTTTGATAGATGTAAAGATTTCATCACAATAGGCATAATCATAATATCGGTATTGTTCTGCTTATTTATCAAGTTAGGGATGTCATCAAATATGCAGTTGTTTAAAAGATTTTGCTCAGAATCATTATTACAATAAGGATAGTTAGTTAATATGTTCTTAAAATAAGTTTTGGCATAAGTATTAATTTGGAACTCATATGTGATCCAGTTAGCTACGTCCTTAATTCTATACATTATATTCTTTTGCCTATTCTTTTTGATAATTTATATAGATTTTGGTGTTTCCATCACTACCTTTTATCCAGTTGGAGTAAGTTTTCTGGTACTTGAAGAAGATTTGCGTTAGCCGTTGATCAATTTTTCATGTTAAGATCATTGTGCTCCTCTAATAATAGTTGTTCCATTTTGTTGACTTCTTCCTCTGTATCTTTCACTTTATCGAAAACATTACCAAAAACTTTAGAATTCCAACCTTTAAGAGAAACTTTAAATCTCTTCCGCTTGTTCCAGAATCTGTGAAGGGGAGGACCCTACATTTCAATCAACCAATTATTTTTAACTAATGGAATAAATTCTTCACGTAAACACCATATATTTAGAAATTTGAAGCAGGATTTCGATTTAGATTTATCATTTGAGACAAAGCAATAATAGGAATATGATTGGAGCAGGTTCTAAGAAGGTACTTGATAGAAGTTCTATTGAAATAGTCAGTCCATTCACTGTTATCGAGAACACGGTCAATACACTTTCATTTCACTTTGTTAGTCCAGGTAAATCTATTCCCAACGTAACCTACATCTTTTAACTTGCATTGGCTAATAACTTTATTAAAGTCATCAGAGCTATTGACATAATAATTAACGCAACCCTTTTGCTCAGACGGATTGGTAGTTGTGTTGAAGTCTCCAATTACCATCCATTCTTTAACATTGGAAGAAATATTATAGAGAGTAGATCAAAGCTCTTTCATGTTGATCCTTTGACATTTTACGTAAACATAGGTGAGGAAGAAAAATTTGTCCAAGGCGGTGTAAGTAATTTCAGCATTAATCAATTAAGGGTGGTCAATTGCAATTTTCACAGAGAACCAATCATTCCATAAAAGCCATATTTTGTTGGAGGTATAATGACAGACACCAATCTTATTAGCAATGAAGGCAATCAGATCCTCTTTAACAAAGGGTTCTTAAATTGTAATAATACTAATTTTCTCCTTAATAATAATGGATTTTAGTCTTCTCATAAAAATCTCTATTAGTTATTCCCTTGATATTCTAACTTAGTATATTTATCATCATTCTAGTTTGGTTTGCTAGTCTTGTTGGTCCCAAAGAGGGGCTTGTAGATTTCTTTTTCACTCTTGCTTATGTGTTTGGCTGCTTTAAGTCTCTTATTTATTAATTCCTAAAAACTTTGATCCATTTCTTTCCTTTCCAGATTTGGAGAAGGTGGAAGGCTTCCAAAATTATGGTTGTTGGGAGTGCAGTTACCTTTGTCATGGCTTTCCTAATCTTGGTTGATGTTGGCATTATAGTCTTCTTCAAGATTTCTTATGGCTTCTATGATCTCATCACTTTGGGAGGTACTTTCATTCATCGGGGTTGAGTATTATTCCTGAACAGATTGAACTTTGTTGCTCTTATCTTTTACTAATTGTTGATGATTCTGGATAATTGGAGATGTTTGAACTTCATGATAATCTTTCACAGTTAATTCATGCTTAATTATTATGAAGTTAATTTTGGTTTTTCCTGTAAGGTAGTTTCATTGTTGTAATCTTTCGTTTGGTCAAGGTTGGAGTCAATTATTGTTTCTTGAGCTTTTGATTTCACCTTTCTGCACTGGTTACTATCATGCCATATATGGTAGCACTGATTGCAGTATTGTGGAAAACCCTTAAAACTTATTTGAGGCCATAATCCATCATTAGCTCCAAATCTCACCCGAACACCATATTGAAGCTTCTTGGTTATATCCAATTCAATAAGATCATAACAAGCGTTGAATAATTCTCTGTTCTTGGGAAGGATCCAACATTATAATGGTTCACCAATGGACTCTGCAATTGTTTGTATTATTTCTTCGTTAAATATGTATTCCGACACTTGTTCTATACAAATCGAGATAAGAATAGTTGAATTTTTGTATTTTAGATTGAAGTTCTCCATAGAATTTTTATTTATTTATAAAAACTGATTTAAAGACTGTATTTTTGGTAAACCTTGTGAAACTTTCCAATTAGAGTAAACTTGCGAGAGATTTTAAGGATTTCTTTTGTTTCTTTATTGAACTAAAAAGATATATAGGAATTTAGGTGTTTGGTCGTAGATGGTTTCAAATCTTCATGGTTTGTAGAAGATTTGATGGCTTACCAATATCGGCGAAGCTTCTTGAAGGTAATGCAAGAATCTTCATTTTAAGTTTTGCGTTATCTCTTTCAATATTAGACTTCTGTATTACTAGGAAATCTCTTTTGTATTGCTCTATTTTCTATACCGGATAAGGTTCAGCGAACTATCTGAAACGTTTATAACCCTTTGGCCATCTTACCCTATACTTAAATGATTCTTCTCATTTTAGTCACACTCTTGTCACCAAAAATATTATCATAATAAATGTTGACAAATTCATAATATATTTTTTTTATCAATTATTATTAAATTTTATATTAAAATATATTTTAAATCCCCAGTAACATTTTTATCAAACATTTTTCAGTATAAAAATGAAAAAGACAATATCAGAACAAAAACATATATGAACACAGGACCAACATAGAAATAATAATGATTAAGAACGCAATAAATTATAGAAAAAATATAAAAAATATAAGACATGTACTTAATTAATAAAAGTATTAATAATATTGAATATGTATATTATATGAGAACATTTATTTTCTATTAAAAATTAATATGTTCATCAAAACATATTAAGCTGGTCCATGTAGATTATATATATATATATATATATATATATATATATATATATATATATATATTCATGTATTTAAAAAAATCCATCTCATTTTATGGAAATCAACTTCTCCATTTACCTTTATTTCTCCACTATTGTTATAAACTTTCTTCCTTGTCTAGAAAACCTTTTGACATTTGCATGATTATGTTTTAGTCCTTATCATTTTAGCATCGTCTGTCTGTGAGAAATGTTTTTTTAAACCCAAACAAAGATAATTTATAATGTTGTTATTATTTTTGTTCTCTAGTTTTGAGAGAAAATTTCCATCAAAATCGAAAGATAAGTTTTATTAGGTGAAAACCATACAAAAACTATGTTGATGATTGAAAGTTAGGGGAAATCTGGTACGTCATTATCGATTCGCCAATCAACTCACACGGGTAGGTTATTGATGCAAGATGATAGTCAATTGGCCAAAATATTGTTAAAACAAACTTCGTGAACCATGAATAAGAAGAAATATAAAGCGTCAATCAAGAAAAGATAAAAATCCAGAAAGAATACACTCCTAATAATGAGTTGGGGCAGTGAATCAAGTGTTTATTCAAGAGTCGACTATTTCTTAAGTAAGTCATATAAAATCATTTGATGAAGTAAATCCCTGCCTGAACCTCTTGTAAGGTCAAGATAACATAACCAAAACCAAAACTTGTGGGGACAATGTCAAGAAGATTTACAACAACAACTATAATAGTAATAACCAAAAGTCTGAGTGTTTCAGAGAAGGTTCCTACATAGTACTTACAAAGAACCTGGAGGTAATCTATGAAAAAAAATTAAAGATATCATTAAATTTCAAAGATACGAGAAGATATAGACTTCATAAGAAGTGGGGTGACAAACAAATTCATTATCGATGATGTACTTGTGGCTTAACGAGACCCAAAAATCTTAGATTTGGGATCATAAGTTTTGACTATAATCATTTTTAGAGAAGAGTTTCCAATAGTAGTGATCCTCGTCTTCAAGCCTCCTCCACTGGCCTAAGAATACTTTGAATATGGAATAAACAAAAATTATTTTTCGGGTATTGAGTTATTGGATGGTAAAGTTTGATCCTTATCTATCGTTTCGGCTGACACAACCTGTCAAAAGAAAAAACTTCTCAAACAGAATGCAAATATGACTAATATGAAATAAGGAATGAAAATGGAATTCTTGAATAAACATGTAAAAGTTATGTTATTTCCCCCTTATTTCTTAGGGTTTTCTCTTTTTTTACCCTATAATAAATACTCACTAATTATATATTTGAAATTGTTCAGAACTATCATGAATACTAGTAATACCTCATAAAGAATGTTTAAAGACGTTACACTTTATCATGTTGACATATACTACTTTATGGTGGATGTTCAGAGACATCAATCCACTTTGCGCAAGCGTTTGTTTGGGTTCTTATCTGTGTTGATACACTGACCTCGCTTCGTAGTGCTCGTTTTGATTGTGGACCTAGTCTATTATTATTTTGGGGGCTTGTCTCGACTCTTGTTATACTTTGGCTTATAACAATCAGTTCATATTATCATTGATGTTTGTCTTAGATGCGGACCTTATACGTCATTATCTTGGGGTGTCATCTTAGTTGTTTGTAGGGACGTGCCTTATAAACATAATGCATATATATAATGTGTAGGATATATGTCATTATTATGAGTCCCTTATAGTCATTGAAGTAATTTATTAGAACAATTGGTTAAAAGACTATATAAGTAGAGCATACCATTCAAAATGTAAAAGAATGGTTTAATGCATATACAAGGATATATTCTGCCATGTCGCATTGATGTATCGTGTTGTTGTTGACTGGGTTTTAGAACGCTTGAACGTTAATTTAGTAACCATCAGTTAATTTTTTTACAAATTTTTATTTATTTAAAATTAAATAAACGAGTGAAGGAAAAAGGTGATTTAGAGCCATTGGTCACCAAAGTATTGAACGAATCATATTGAAATTAGAGAGGGCCTTTATAAAACTAGTATTTTTGACAATTTAGGATTTGTAGTTGGTATTTTCACTCTTTCTTTTCGTAGAGATTTTGTGCTAGCGCTTGTCCCGTTAATGATTGTTCAAGTATACTCAGGTCTTCCCATGTGGAAATTTACTTTATAAGGTGAGTAATTCATCAATTACCCTTATACTTAGTTACTATTTATCTATGATAGTAGTGTAGTAGAAGGTTAGCAGCGTAAGAGTCAAAACCAAGTGACCTAAATTTGGTTGTGGGGGTGTGCTCATTGTGGGGTCGTGTAATAAATATAGGAAAAAATGGTGTCCACAAAAAGTAAATGTGGGAAAGAAGAGGGAGGCATGTTTTCTTTTAGTAGAATTAGAGAAGAGTATGAAGGTGTTAGACTGTTACATTGGTCAGCTACAGGGTTCATAGGTCCAGTTGGCCAAAGAGGAGTATTTAAGATTTAAAATTGACTATGGGATACCTGAGAAGGTGGTGGAATGGGTGCCAGAGGCAAGGAAAATGCCTCATCAGACTAGGGAAAGTGAAACGTGTTTCTTCACTATCGTGTTCCACTAGTGTTTGCGCTTGCTTTTGCCCAAAATAATCCAAAACTTCTTTAGGTATGTTCTTATATGTCCAACCCAGCTGACAATAAACGAGTGGAATAAAATATTAAGCATTATACTAAGTTCACACCTTTTAGATATTTCGGTGGGCATAACAGACCTGCTTCCGAACGTAGATGTAACCAAATTATCGAATATGCTTTTTTATTATTTGACGATTTGGGATGTGAATTAGATTTGCACTCTTCGCTCATCGGATCATCATTGGAAAAATGTATCTATCTTTATGTCCAAGAAATGGGATTATCCAAGTGCATCTGAGTATGGCTAGGTTAAGAGGAAGTGGATGAACTCACGAAGAGAGGGTTTTGAGTTGACTTATTTTATTTGATTTTTGTAAGAGAGGTGATTCCTTACATGGTTGGTTTTTTTTGCAGGTACCTAGAGATATTAAGTGTCTTAGAGGAGGTTGTACGAGGGTTTACACCAAAGCTGGGGCCAGTACCATTTGTTGCATCGTCCTCGGTATGGTCTCGGGATTTTTATTTGTTATTCACCGAGCTCTGCTTTCTTCTAGTTGGGTTGTGGTTGATTCCAAAACTTATGATGGGAAAATATGAGAGGGTAAGTTTAGTTTTGAGTAGAGAGGAAACAAATGTGGAGACGTTTCAAGATGTATTATGACCGCAGTTCCAAGACAAATACTACACTTGGATTTGTCCCAATATCCCAAAACAAATGTTCCAAAATAAAGTGATGAGCCTTCCCGTTGTAAAAAGTCTGTTCATAAGAAACTCCCTGCTAAAGAGGCGGGGGTATCTCTTCAGGGTCCGAGCATGGGTGAGATATCGTCAAAGATGAAGAGTCGTGTGTTTTCGAAATGTGAAATGCTAATGAAGAAGCATTGTCCACATGCGGTTTATGAAATCTCACCTCATCGTGATGAGCGGTTGCTGACAATAGGTGGTGTGTTAATTAAGAAACAGAGTCCACAAGTGTTAACGAGGTCCCACCTCGTCGTGACGAGTTAATGGAGGTGGAGCCGAGCTCCCAGGAAAAGAGAGGTGGAATTGTAATAGTTGAGAAAGAGAATGCGAAAGTACCTAACGAGATGTTGTTGTCGAGAGTTCACATGAAGCAGAGAAAGACAAGTTGGTTTTGCCAACATATAATGTTGCTGACAAAAATTAAGGTGATGAAGGCATAATGAAAAAGCTTGTTTGCTACATGTGAGGCCTCATGAATTATAGCTGAGGAAATTTAGTCCATGGAATTATTTATTCGTATAAAAAAAAAGACTCATGTTGGGATAGAATAGGTTGTGGTAATTGATGATAATGATAGTCCTCCCACAAAAGTATCCGCGCAAAAAGAAGAGAAGGGACAGTTATCGATGATAGTGTGGTGATCAGGACGGTGGTTGTTATGGAAAATTATAACAAAGATAATGCTAAGTATAAATTCTATTAATTAGAGAAGATAAATTACATCTTTTTAAATTTATCTACTTATTTATACTCTTAGCAGTTTCAAATCACTAAATAATTCATCATTCCACTAACTTCGCACGTAAACTAACATTTATGATACGAGACCTAGTTTTACGATCACTACTTTAGTCTTTATGCGCTTAGTGGGTTGAATGGATATTTAATATAATTTCCAATCGTTTCCTTAGCCCTTCAGTTTGATAATCGATCTCAGTTGGTTTTGCCCGACTCGTATGTTGCCTCTGTTCCTTCTTTACTATTTTTATTGGTTATTCCCTTTAATAAACTCTGTTCTTGTTTGATAAAGGCTTCGGTGTTTATCTTTAGCATCAAATCCTATTTGCTCTACTCGATGATACCAGCTCATGCTTGTCCTGCTCTGTTAAACGTCTGCATGGCCTACTTTCACTTTCTTGTTGTTGTCTTTAGCGCTGACCCTATTTTAATGACCCTCAACTATCTTGCTAATCTATTAATCCTCCTCGGTTAGGCCTCGGTGAGATGATATTTTCATTTTCCTCGTGCATAGTCTTAAACTACTTGTTTATTTACAGTATAAATGATTCTATTCGGTATTGTCTTCCGGCTATTTTATTTGCTCGGGTATTATCTGATCTATTAGTTGATGTAAACCTCTTTGTCACTGCTAGAGCTAAGTGTTTAGAATTTTTCACAAAACTAGAAGTTGTTATCCCATAACGACAATCTTATTTCACATAATGTGAAGCATGATGTTGATTTGGCCAATATACTTGATGTTATATCCTCAAAGTTGAATAATAAAGGAAACGAGAAGATTATCGTTCTACAGAAGAATGAAGCCTTGAGAGTTGAATTAGAGAGGGTGAATTTACAAGTGAGGAGGCAAATAAGGATTTAAATGAGGAGAATGCAAGAGTAATGAATGAGACAAAAAATAAGATGATGGAGGTTGTACAAGACTTGCTTTATACGGGTTCTTAAAGAGATGATCCTTTATATGTGCAGTAAGAACAATGATATGATGTTTGGACATTTAAAAAATTTGATACCATAGGACGAGTAATCGGGTTGGTTAAGTGCAGGAGATGGAGAAGAGGCCAATGCTGAGGAACAAGATTGAGACGAAATGAACGTGGTGGCTATTAAGAAGCTTCCAACTTGTAATGAAGATGCAATTATGAGTACAAAGCAGAATTCCCCATTACATGGTTGATGATTTATATGGGACTAGTGTCAGTGAAAATATGGTCATGCTTAGGCTCTCTGGATCTCATTGTGCATTTTTGTAGGTTGTTATGTTTTTTGTTATCAAAGGGACGGGTCGCTGTTATTTAATTGTGAAATCAGTCATGTGGAATGTTGATTATGCTTGAATGTATGGTGAGACCGATTTTACTTTATATGTATTTTATTGAAACAATAGTCAGGTGCTACGACTTCTGGTATCCATTTATAATACTCAAAGTAAAAGTGGGATATTTTATGGCAGTCGGTATTGGGTAGAAGCGTTCTGTTAAGATAGTCGGGGCGGTAATATATTAAGCTTTCATTGTTATGGGTAGTCATCGTATGTAATTGATAAGTATTATTATTTGCACATGGCAATGATGTTTCCATCTCAGGTTTGCTATGGTTAAATAACGTTACAGTTTTACCCATAGGTTAGGTCACAATATGACTACTTGCATATATTGATGGTATTTTCATCTCATGATTAGTTAGGATACCCAATATTGTGATTTGACCCATAGGCTAGGCCACACAGTATGGCTACTTGCATATCTAAATGGTTTTTCCACCTCATGGTTGGTTTGGGTGACCAACATTACAATTTGACTTGTAGGCCAGGACACAATATGACTACTTACATCTTCAATGGTGTTTCCACCCTACGCACGGTTTTCACACAAATTCTATAATTTTATAGGTAGGCTAGTTTCCAATAGGTTTACTTTCATATCCTATCGGCTTGAAGATTGCAAGAGCGGTTTAGAGAACAACGGTTGCTAAAAAATCAATGTACACAAACCCTCGAAGATGTGATTCTCCGGATACTCAAACTGTTGGTATAATGGTGAATGACCCAGACGTTCATGTCGTTCGTGCTTGGGGAATTTATTGAGGTATGGAGATAACAATAATGGCAATTCTAGTAGGTGAGCAGAATGTAAGGATTGTGAAATCGCTAATGGATATGGTGTAGGAAATGTGTGTTCATGATCACTATGGTGGTGCTACTATTTTTTCAAAAGTTAACAAGTAGTAGTAGCACATAAAAAGTAAAAACATAAATGAGAAGATTTTATTTTGGAAAAAGTCTTATTGATAGTAATGGCCTTAAATTTGTCTCATTAAAAACCTCATATGTCACCTGGAGGGAAAAAATAGTGCACATTCAAGTTATAAAGTTGAGGTATATAATTTAGGTGAGTGATATTCCATGAATGTTTATTTGTGTTGCCATCCATGTCGATTATGTGATATGCTCTATGGTATCCTTTAAAGATGATTCGGTATGGGTCGTCCAAATTTGGAGCAAATTTTATGGATTTCGTATCTTTGGCACCCTAAAAGAGTTTCTTTATGAAGAGGTTGGTTTCCATCAGTGTCATGGGTTTGAGTTGTGAGTCAAAATCGGTATTTCTTTAAGTTTTTGTAGTATGTTGCATGAACCCGAGCATGATCTCGTATTTCTACGTTTAAGTTGATAGCCACTATATCTTCATCATTGTTACGTGCTTCTAAGTAATTGGTGATACGATTATTAGAGATTATCATTTTATAGGTACGACGACCTTCATGTCATAAATGAGGGAGAAAAGGGCTTCTCCAGTGGCTGATTTAGGAATCATTTGATATGCCCAAACTACATCAGATAGCTTGTCTGGCCTTTTTCCTGTTGCTTATTCAAGTTTATTCTTCAAACCATCGATGACTGTTCAACTAGTCACCTCGACTTATCCGTTCGCCTGGGGATAATAATGATTTGAGAAGTCTTGCTCCAATCTATATTGTTTACAGAAATTTGTTAGCATGGTGTTTTGAAATTGTGGCCCATTGTTGGTCATCAAAATTTTGGAAATTCCAAACCATGATAAATTTGTGTTTGTAAGAAATCACAAATCTCTTGCGCTCAGGTCTTATATAGGGCGCATGATTCCACCCACTTGGAGAAATAAACTACGACCATAACAAAAAACTAACGTTTTCCCGTGGCCATTGGTAATAGCCCAACTAAATCGATTTATGACTTGTCGAAAGGTCAACGGACATGAGCGACACTCATTGGTTTGTTGGGTAGATGACTAGTGCGGGCATACTTTGGGCAATCGCCACAACCTTGAACTAAATCCTTGGCATCCGTCGGTAATTTGGGCTAACAAAAATTTGCTAGGAGAAAACAACGAATTAAGCTTTGATTTCCACAACAAGCCCCTGTTACCCTGACGGACTTTTGTTTGTTCAAACGTGCAACTCTTACAAAAAATATTATTGTCGAGGATTGTGTATTTGATTGCGCGCAACTTCAATGCTCTTGCCTCAATTTTAACTGATTGAAGGATTTGATCATAGAGATATGATAAGTATTCATATCGACAGTCACATTAAAATGAAAATATATTTGAACAGATGACCCACACAAAATTCAAATTAAAAGATTATAATTTTAAACACATCAAATTATAAAATAGTACAAAAACATAAATTGTGAATTTATTTTATAAATGTATTGATAATTAACCATTTTTCTACTAAAATATTGCTTCTATTTTACTATTTATTGATAGACTAATATATATATATATATATATATATATATATATATAACATTTATTTTATACTACACGATCAATATGTCTATTATATAAGAATATTTATTTTGTATTAAAAGTTAATATATCCATTAATAAAAATATATTAGACTTTAAACCATGTAATTATTTATGATTATATATATAGTTGTATTTTGAAAAAGAGACCGACCTCATTTCACTGGAAATCACTTTCTCTTTTTTATCTTTGTTCCTCCGATCTCTTTATAAAGTTTATTCTCTCTCTAGAAAACCTTTTGACATTCGAAAAATTATATTTTATGTCTCATCAACTTAGCATCATCTGGGGGAATGTTTTTTTAAAACCAAGAACATTTCAATTTCAGGAGAAAAAGGATTAGAACAGTGGTTTAGGAGAAATAAAATGTTTCTGAATTTTAGTTTCTATGATTTTGATAAAATAGCTTTGAAATTTAGTGTTAATATATATATATATATATATATAACGAGAAAAACGAGTTCATCAAATTATTTATATTCTCTAATTTGGATGAAAAATAAATTTTGTTTATGAAAAACCTAAACAAACATAATGGATAATGTTGTTATTATTTTGGTTCTCTAGTTTTGAGAGAAAAGTATCCATCAAAATTGAAAAAAACAAGTTTTATTAGATGAAAACCCTAAAAAACTATGGTGAGAATCGAAAATTGGGGGAAATTAGGTACGTCATTATTGGTGCGCCAATTAACTCGCATATGTAGGTTAGGATAATCATATGATGTATGAAATCTAATTCAAAAATTTAAATTTGATTAAGGTAGTTTGTAAAAAAAATTAGTTAGTTAATCAATAAGATGCAGGGCTTTTGATCTCTTCAATAATTGATTTAATTTCAATCGTTCTACGTCAAAACTTAAAATTGCTTTCATTTTATTTAAATTTTAATTTAGTTCGATTCAAAACTTAAACTCGTTAATAAAGAATAAATTGGAACCTGTATTCAAGAAAAGTTCTGGATAATTGATTATTGATTCAAGTTAATAACCAAGTTATCAATTGTTTTTTAGGTGTTCTTAAATCATATAATTCTAGATCATTTTATCGATTTATTCTGGTTATACATCTTCCGTTTCGGTTTTCTTAAATTAGTCTGTTTTCTGTCAAATCGATTATTGATTGAACCTAAATTGATTTGTGTAAACTTAAATTAGTTTTTGATTTCATTCAATTGATTAAATCTAAGTAAGGTGAAAATTATTGATTTGAGTAGATACATATGATTGGGTTTGTGATTCAGATATAAAGTGATTTTTATATTTTGATTTGTGTTTCGAAAATATTAGTTAAGAATTAATCAATTAAAAAAACTTTTGATTTATTTATTTATTTTTGTTTAGAAATTATTTTTATGTTTCAGTTTTGGATTAGTTGTTGATAATTCTTCATTGAAACAAAATTCAAAATTCAAAAGTAAAAATAAATTTAATAGTTTATATTGAAGAAAAAAAATTTAGTTTATCTAATTGATTGAAAACTGCGTGAGAGTGAGTACTTTGTCATGTATTACATACGAAGTATAATGAGATATGTATGAGTTATGCTACGTATGCAGTATCTGAATGCAAAATTATATGCAATATTACTATGCATTTTACTGATGCTTCAAATGCTAGTGTTAATGTTGATGTGTGTGATGGGACTGTGACTGTGATGATATAGTTCACCTTGAAGAGTATCAGTATGAAACATATCATCAGAACATAAACAAAATCAAGTAGTGCAAAAAATAATATGCAGTATGTAAGTGATACAGTGATAATATAGTGTTATTTATTTAACATTATATGATAATAATATTATAACTTTGTTTAACTTCATATTGTAACTTTAATGGCATGTCACTCATTTTATATGCACATATACATTTAGTGAATGGCCAGGCTGGTAGTGTTTTGTTTTGATTTTAATTGAGAACTAAGGTTTTGTGTATTTGACTGTAGAGCATAATATTGCACATATTTACAGTACAATATATCAATACATGCATATACATTGCATATAGAAGTATAGTGTTAATAGATAGTTTGTTGTTAATATTTATACATTCATGTTCAAAATAGTCTTGTGTTTTTTTGTTAAGATGAGCTTATATGATTTAATATAAACTGAGAATTGGTGTGATATAGAGATTATATTAATTATTTTATAATGATACCGTTTGTGCATATGTTTAGCAGGTATAGAATGATGTATTGTATATAGCTCATAATTAGTATTTCGTTATGGATGTAATAATACAAATCTATAAACTTATCATTATGATTTTTAGTGGTCAAATAAAGTAATATTCATAGTGTTTGGGTTGGCATGTGGAATTATGAATTTTCATATTTTGGATAACATATGTGAAGCTTTGATATGGTATTATATTCCAACACATGATTATTATAGAGTTTGATAATATGCTCTCTGATAACATTTCACTCAGGGTGCTCAATTAATGTAGCTGAAAAAACAAGAGTAAATTAGTTTGTATATGTTGTGTAATTGTAATAATTTGTAGGGATTATATTATGTTTTGAAGTTACTACATCTATCATACAATTATTTTAAATTTCATTATAATGCTTCCAAAACTATTGTTATGTTACATTATCTTATGGTTGACCTACTAACTTTAAGTTTTCATTTGAGAAATGCACCTACTAATTAAAGATAATTATAACACTCGTTGTTGCTGCGATTTTAAAAGGTTTACTTGTAGTAATCACCACCATTTTAGTTTTTGGTAATCATAAGATTGTTCAAAGGAATACTTTTGTTTGTTACCATATTTTCACATAAGTTATTTGATGTTTATTGTCACTCTTATAAATCATTTTGTTCCTGGTTCTTATGGTAATATATTATATAGTCGACGTGTAGTTTATTTGCATCGATGTGTTGAAGGATATGTTAATTTTGTTGTTTATAATGCATTATCAAATACTTTTCAAAGAGTAACCATCAAATACTATTGACAAAATACCTTATATAACGAAAATTGTGATACACAGAGATACTGATCAATGAAAGTTTTTTTGGTATGATGCATGGTCATGATAAAACAAAAATAATTTGATGACTTATGAGAAAAAGTAGGAATATATTGGAGCAGATCTTTAAAAGGTGTCATCCATTGTTGAATACCCGCCGGTTCTTCTTTACGTCGTCAACATGACATGCCATTAGATAATCAGACTATCCAATATTTGACTGAATAATTGAAATTCGTTATGTTACTTATGTCGATCCCATTTTTTATATTGTCAAAATTATAGCGAACGAAGAACAAACCTAGACCCATATATCCAAAAAAAATACGAGCATGAGGGAGACGACATAGACAACTTCACATACTGACACCTATATGCAAGCAATAAATACGGATGATGCGGTCATATCAAATCTCATGTTCTTAGATAAATATAAAACACATCAACACCATAGACGAAAGAGAAGAAGCCAGACCCAAGATCCCATCCGAAGCACATAAAAAAACGTGCCGACAAGACTCTTAAAGTACATCCTCAAAATATGATGGGAACGAAGAACCCAACGACCCTACTGAATGTTAAAATGCCTCAATCGACGGACGATCCAAATTAAGAACAAAATGAAAAAAAATATCGTTGCTCTATGACCCGACTCCTCTACACGTCCCGATTATAAGGTTTTATAATTATCATGAAATTAAGGCCAGACCACCCACTACCATCCACATGTCGTTGTCTCTCAGGCTCAACAAAATTATCACCCTAACATGGCATCGACAAACCTTCAAGCACATTAAGGCTATCTATTTTTCTTAAATGGAGGAAATGTAAGCAATAATATAGACCACCACCACCTTACTATGGGTAGCCACAACCACCAAGATGGAACCAATATGCACAATCGTCTTCCGAATATAACCTTCATGAAGCATATGCAGCCAATAAACACAATAATCAGGCCTCGCCGGACAAAACAACATACAGTTGGAGGTACAACGTACCCAAACATAACATCTTCTATGATTTTTATGACAAATTCATGCTAAAAATCTCTATTTAATATCGAAATTGAACACATAATACTACCAACATAATTCAGCACACATAAAATTGATAAGTTCACATGTAAATGCAACTCATACCACCATATTGATGACTTCATAAATGAGATGATGCGGTACCCAGGGGCTGACGATGGATTCAAATATAAAGTTTTTTTTCTCACCTTGAAAAGAACACCCCTAACCAGGTTTAATGACCTACCCACATGCAACATTAAAACTTTCAGCCAACTCTGCATTGCTTTCTATAACCATTATATTAGATATAAGTATATTATAAGGAATTCATATTCAATCATTCATGATATGAAAAAACTCGATGAGAGCCTGCGGCAATATAAAAAGTGGTTTATAGAAATGTTATACCAGTTGTGGAGCTTCCAGAAAAAGGTGACATGCTTGGAATACAAATAAAGAAACTTGAGATGAACGATATCCAAAATATATCATGATGAAAAAGACATGTATTCATAGATTTTCTCGTACCTCTCGAGTGATAAATAAAGTAAAACCAAATAGAGCAGGCAAGGGTAATAGCGGACTTAGAAACATTAATAATTTACCCGTAAAATAGAAAACAATAATTGTGGCTCAAGTCAGATTAAAAAACCAACATGAATCTTGATAGAGCAATGCAGCCGCCTTGCCAAGGCCGAGGTACACCAATCAAGGTAAGGGATTCTGAGTAGCAACAATACCATCAAACACATTGTATGCGACATTGATAGAAGATCTGGACGTTTCGCACATAGACCATCTACCAAACTCACTAACAATATATTGTCTATTTAATTCAAAACCTATGACATCTTGACCTACCGAAAGCCACCCAAGATAAGTAGCCTATTGGAGACCAAAGACACGTCCAAGTGTGGGAAATTCCACAATGAGGTGGGATATTTACACGACAGAGTGACACATGCTGCAAAACCAAAATACAACAATTGATAAATGAAAGAAAGCTTTCTGAATTTATAAAAAATAGAAGATAGTGCGAGAACCAAGTGTCGATAAAGAACAAAGAAATGAATGACACTCTAGAAGAAGAAAAGAACAAAGAAAGACGAACAAAATACAAGAAAAAGCTAATGGATATGCTAAGTCGCGGGCCCTTGAAAAAAATGTTATCTTCGATTTTCAAATACCACAATACCTGGATCATGACTCTAATAGGTAAATTATTTATGTTATTTCCGAAAATAACTCGACAACCCATTCAACTCGTAACCAATAAAATACATCAATATAACAATTAAAAGAGGATGTGATTGTCTTTTTCTGAGCCACATGATCGAGGACGATCACACCAAGACTTTCATTTCAATGAAGAACAATCAAACACATAGGCATAAAAGGCTATTATCCTCGATCTCGACCTACATTCATGAGACCCTCAAAACTGTCACACACCTAAAACAACAAGAATAACTAACAAACAATTTTAGGCTCCAAAGACCGCTACTGCGTTCCTTTGGTATGTAGCAGAATGATAAAGAACAACATCTGTTTGAACCATACCTTACTCATGTAGAAAACAGTGTTTAAATTCCGGATAATCTCTAAAGTCTTGTAAACAATTTCTCATTGAAATATTTTTGGGGTTCTCCAAAAATTTCAATTGGATAAAATCAGAGATATTCTATTGAACAAAGAGGATGAAAAATGATGTGTTTTTTCTTTTTCAACAGAAAAACCATATTTAATCAATTCGACCAACCAAAAAATAGTTTGGAAGTTAGGGCAGTTAAGGTCTCTAAACTGATTTTGTAATAAAACGGCTGAAATTTAAAATTTGAATAAAACGTTCAAATTTTCAATTTTGAAATTTTACCCCAGCCAGGGGCTCCGCCCCTTGACCCCGCTAATCATGATCTAATCTAACAAGCGTGCACTCCTCACTCTACGGCTTGTTTGATAATGTATCATGATTAAATTGGTCGATTAGTCGATCCAATTACACTAAAATAAATAACAATCTTCCCCCATTTTAGTGTAATTCATGATCTACTAAACACAATCATATCAAAAATCAAATTTATGCATAAATGAAATATCGTAACGATTGAATTTCACATTAGTATATTACACATTCCAAATATTCGAATATCAAGATATCACTAAGGATTGAACCTTTACTATTCACAATGAATACATGAAGATAATATACACATGAATTTACATTCTCACTTGTTCTTACCTGACACTATATTTTACTAGCCATGTGTCCTTATCCTTCTTAAGCATATCAAAGCCAAGTCCTAGCTTCTTGAAGCGGCTAAACTTCATGCTCAAATAGGTAGTTCTTTTCATCTTGCACCTGCATATGCAATTTTTCAAAAGAGTTATGAAGAAGATAATCTTCAACCTTCACAACTTCCAGGTCTGAACACATACCTCGGGATGATATACAAATGTGTTCCAATATCTTGATGTTAAGATTTCCACATTGAATTCAACACCTAATGTCATATTAGATGGGAATTGGGTATCTCAACACGAGAGATTTTAGATGGACTTTATTTCCATCCCAATAGCCGATTTGTGCACAAGATCTCTATTTAACCCTTTGGTTAAATGATCGGCTAAGTTATATTGAGTTCTCACAAACTCTACTGAAATAACATCATGCGTGATACGATCACGAATCATACTGTGTCTAACACCTAATTGTCTAGAACTGCCTTTGTAAACTTGTCTATAAACATTGGCCAAGGCAGCCTCACTATCACATCTGATAGATATAGGTGATATCGGTTTGGGCCACAACGAAATTTCGTACATTAAATTTCTTAGCCACTCAGCTTCTTTACTCGCTGCTGCTAATGCCACAAACTCTGATTCCATTGTTGAATCAGTAATACAAGTTTGTTTCTTAGACGCCCAAGAGATAGCACCTCCCCCAAGTAGAAATACCCATCCACTTGTGGAAGAATGATCTTCCATATTGGAAATGTAACTCGCGTCTGAATATCCTTCAAGTACAGAAGGAAATCCGGTATAAGTTAAACCATAATTCATAGTTCCTTTCAAATACTTGAATACTCGATTTAAATCTTGTCAATGATGCAAACTAGGATTGCTAGTATACCTACTAAGTTTTCCAACAACAAAGGCAATATCCGGCCTAGTGCTAGTCATGGCATACATAAGACACCGATGGCTCTCGAGTATTCAAGTTGAGATATAACAATACCTTTATTAGGTAGAAGCTTAAGACTAGGATCTATATGTTTGCTTACCGGAGAACAATCTTTAAAATTAAATTTATTTAATATCTTCTCAATATAGTGAGATTGAGAAATCGATATACTATTGTTCTTTCGCTTGATTCTTCTACCAAGAATCATTTCAGCTTCCCCCAAATCCTTCATCTCAAAATTAGATGATACAAATTTCTTCATTTCATTAACCTGATTTTGGTCAGTACCAACATATCATCCACATATAGACAAATCATAAATCATTTACCAGAATTATCAAATTTTCTATATACACACTTGTCTGCTTGGTTAAGAATAAATCCATTAGACAATATCACATTATCAAATTTTTGATGCCAATCTTTTGGTGCTTGTTTCAAACCATACAAAGAATTTTTCAACTTGCATACCTTGTTTTCACAACCAGGCATCACAAACCCTTCCGGTTGTTTCATATAAATCTCCCCATCCAAATCCCCATTCAAGAATGCAGTTTTAACATCCATTTGATGAATTACAAGATTGTATACAGATGCAAGTGCAATCAACAATCTAATAGTGGAAATCCTAGCAACCGGAGCATAAGTATCAAAGAAGTCAATTCCTTCTCTTTGTCTAAATCCCCGGATAACCAATCTAGCTTTATACCTTTCAATAGTACCATTTACTTTCATTTTTCGTTTAAATATCCATCTATTTCCCAATGATTTGCACCCATGAGGTAAATCAGTCAACTCCCATGTATTATTATACATGATAGACTCTATTTCAGCCTGGATAGCTTCTTTCCAGAATGCAGCATCCCTTGATGCCATAGCATTGATGAGTCCGGATTTTGTCACCACTCTTTGTGAGAGCCGGACAGGGCAATTCGGACATCATCCACCTAACCGAACAAGGACGATTCAGACAACTTTCACTTACTAAACTGTCCGAACAGAACTAAAGTATTAAAAACTTAATCCCTTCATGACTAAGCTAATTACTTTCTTACTTAAAATCTAGTGGGTCTTTAAACTCGACCCGAATCCATTAAACACAACCCAAAAGCCCATATGGCCCAAAAGATAAGGGTATAAATACCCAACCACCTACATTAAATGAGGGTAATGAAAATTAAATACAACTAGGCAGCTCAATTCTATCTCTACACTCTATCCAAGCATTAAATACCTTCAAAATACCACAAAACTCAGGACAAAATTACCCTTAAACGAAAATAAACCTCACCAAGCATCACTAAAAGTCTTTGGATCATCTTCAATAACAAAACAGTATTGATATTGATAGTCAATCTTATCTCTTAACCCTTCAACTAAATATAGTTGAAAATCAGATCCGTACGACTTAGCTTTTCTGGATCTAGTACTTCTCCTTGGTTCAGAAGGTTCAGGTACACAATTGGTACCACTTGATATATTTTCAATTTCACTTGAGTTCCTATTCAAAGAGTTTTGAATCAAATCTCTAGGTCTAGGTATAGAAGTAAATCTCTATTCATCAAATATTGCATCTCTTGACTCGATAACTGTGTTCACCGATACATAGTCATTGGATTCTAACACAGAGAACCTATATGCAATGGAATGCTCAGCATACCCAATGAAGATACAATCTATACCTCTTTCACCCAAATTTTTCCTTTTAGGTTCAGTGCGTCTTACAACTGCTCTACAACCCCAAACTCTCAGATAATTCAGTGTTGGAGGCTTCTTAAACCAAAGCTCATACAGGGTCATCTTATTCCTTTTAGTAAGAACGTGATTCAATAAATAACAGGCTGTTAACATAGCCTCACCCCAGAATCCTTCACTCAAACCCGAATAGGACAACATGAAATTGACCATTTCTTTCAAAGTCATATTCTTCCTTTCAGCTATACCATTTTGTTGTGGTGTATAAGGAGCCGTGGTTTGATGAATTATACCCGTAGACTGAAAATATATAGGATAATAATATTCACCTCCTCTATCCGTACGTAGATTTTTAATCAAATCATTCTTATGTAGCTCAACTTCTTCCTTATAGATTTTAAACTTATCAAGAGCTTCATTTTTAGCATGCAACAAATAAATGTAGCAATATTTAGATGCATCATCAATAAAAGTAATAACATACTTTTTATTTCCTAACGAAGGTGTAGCGTGGAAATCACATAAATCACTATGTAATAGTTCCAATATTTTGGAAACTCGGTTAACATTATTGAAAGGTTTTCTAGTTATCTTAGTTAACATGCAAGTTTTACATTTTTAATTATTTGCATCAACAGGAGGAATAAGGCTCATTTTAGATATGTTTTTTATTCTTCCAGAATGAAAATGTCCTAATCTACCATGCCATAATTCTGTTTTATTCATATTTCTACACACACTAGTAGAAGTCATGCAAACAGAATCATTTTTGAACGAAACATCAATATTTAACATAAACATACCATTACATAAATATCTGAATCTCATAAATACCCCATGCTTTGACAATACACATTTGCCACTTTCGTACACTTGTTTGAAACCACAATTGTTTAAAACAACACCAGACAAAAGATTCTTTTGAATCCCGGGAACATACAATACATTGTTCAATAATATGTACTTTCTAGAAGTAAATAGTAATTTAACATTTCATAGTCCTTTAATTGGTTCGGTAGCAACATTTCCCATCTTAAATGAAGGTCCATCTTCAATCGGTTGAAAATTACTAAACCATCGAAGATCTTTACATACATGACTTGTTGCTCCCGAATCAACCCACCAAGCAACATCATCATCCTGCACATAAAATGCTTCAGATATTAGAGATATATAATTTTGACCAGAATTAGAATTCTGAAATAAAATCGGACCTTGTTGCTTTTCAGGATCCTTAGATCCACTTGAACCAGCATTGTTTCCACTTGAACCAGCATTGTTCCCACTTGGACCAACATTATTTTTGCCTTTTCCAACTCGACGATCCCTTCTAAAGTGACCAGGTTTGGCACATTTCCAGCATGCCATCTTAGGCTTTTTGCTGTTAAAATTATTGTTTTTGTTGTTTCTTTTAAACTTTCGTTTATTCCTCTTATCTGTATTTCCATTCTTAAAGAATCCGCTGCTTTCAGCCATATTTATAGATGAGTTTCTGATGTAGGGGGAGAACCTTTACAAAAAATCGATTTAAATGCTTTAGTTTTATTATTTTATTTTTATATTTTAAAGATTTAGTTAAGATAGCAAATTAAATCTGATTACATTCAGATTTAATAAGATATTATTTTATTATGTTTAAATTTTATTCCATATTTTGTATTAGGGATTTGGGCGATTCATATTTAAGGCGCTTAAACCCTACTTTTGTGGGCAGACTATTTTGATTAAATAAAAACAAAATTAGGGTTTTATCCCTTTAGGCTTCTGCTACGTTTCACTCTTCATCATAGTGGTATCAGACACAGGCAATCCTGCGAGATGGTGCGAGGAAGAACCAACGGTCGCGGTGATGCTGTAGTGACTAGAGATACACGTGATTTCAGTGATCGTGAAGTTGCTGACCTACGCCGTCAGGTGGCTGATCTTACCCGTCAGATGGCTGTTCTTAACGCCAGGCGAGAAGTTGCGGCCCTACGTCGTCAAGTGGCTGATCTTACCCGTCAGATGGCTGATCTTAATGGCAGGCAACAAGGCACGGAGGTTGAAGGTATCGCTAACCCTTTTGGGGAGGGGTTCGAACAGGATACTTTTCACGGCCGCCGCTGGGAGCTTGGATTTAAGGATGAAATATCTACGGAAACTTGGTTAGAATATGGAGATCCGATTTATGATGTATACGGTGATGAGGATGAAGACGATCCGATTTATGATGTATACGCCGATGAAGACGACGACGATTTGAAAACACCAAACAACGTCGCGTGTTTTTCTGAGACAGTAAACACTAAAATAAAACCTTCAAAAACTTTAAAAAATTTGACACCATTTTCTTCATCGAAAAGACAAGAAGGAATTTCGAATTCAAGTTTCTCTTCTTTTCATATAGTTGAATCGGTGGATAAAAGATATAATATCCATGATACTTTGTCCAATTCAAAACCAAAAATAAAAGATACAAAAAAAGTATCAGTGGGGACTATTTACCATTATTCTTACCACCAACCAAACCTTCTTGGAACAATGGAGAACAAAAATTCAGAATGAAACGAGTTCGCAAAAGAAGAAAACGAAGAAGGGGTAGACGAAAACAGACAAAACAAACTGTCGACATTGATGCTATGAACGATGAGGCTCTCACCAAATACTCCAACCAGTACGAAGCTGAAAAAGGTAAGACGAAATCATATGGTCTGTACGATTTCACTCTTTTCTTTAGCGTTTCCGATCCCAACTCGGGTTATGTGTATAGCCATGATTATGTTCTTAGAAGTGTTGACATTTTGATGTTACATGAATCGATTACATTCAATAGTGATTGTAATTGTGATATACGATTGGGTTGGCATGATTATATGAAGATTACAGATTTTGTGAGCTCTAAAATCGGGTCTTCACTGGATGATACCGTTGTGTTTCGTTCTTATTCTTGTGCACTTAAGGTATTTGATGAAATGTCCAAAAGAGACAGTGTCGTGGTCGATATGTAAGCTAAGTATGGGATGGCAAGTTTGGGTTTCAAGAGATTGCAGGCTTCTGCTATCACACGATATTGCAGGTTTTTGTTGTTCGGTTTTGAGACTAGGAGATTGAAGGTACAAGTAGCTGATCTTGCACAAATTGTTGCAGAACTTGAACTTGCAGGATAAGAGACCATGATTTTCAAGACAAAGATAATATTTGCAGCTCAACAACACAAAGGTCATACCATCAATATAAAAGAAAGAGTTTCTAGGCTGCAGGAGCAGGATCGTCAAGATTTTGTGGACATATCTGTCAAAATGATGGATAGTATGGAGAAGTACGATTGTGTGGTCAGTCTGAGTCTTGTTCGTCTGCTTGCGAATTTAAATTCAGAAAAACAGATGCACAATACAAGATGGCTTGCATTTACTTACACGGTAGCTTCATATGTTGTACCTTATTTTATTGACATATTTGTTCAGTTCTTGCGCGGACGAAAAATATTAAAAAATGGCAGTGGGAATACTATTGTTACAGTTGCTTCAGAACAATTGCCAACGCTCTCAACTGCACCTCAGTGGCAGAAGCATCATGTTATTCTACTTGGTCTTGTCCAGATTGAAGAGGATTGCTATAAGGTGCGAGGACGAATAGTTAATCTCAGTTATCTCTACCCTGGGAAGATGAGCATGCACTTTTTAGATCGTAGTTGCTCTCAGGAGGATGAAAATTCATCTCAAAAGCTTCGTGATAAGTCGAGGAGGGCAACTTTAACAGACTGTACCTATTTAATTGAGGACCTTGCTCAATTAATTCATGATCTTAAGAATGCAAATCCCGGAGCTCGAATCAGTGTTAAGTTGGTTTCTGAAACCGGTGTTGGGGTGATTGCAAGCGGAGTCGTAAAGGGCCATGCTGATCATGTTCTTATAGCAGGTCATGACGGAGGTACTGGGGCTTCTCGTTGGACTGACATTAAAAATGTTGGACTTCCTTGGGAACTAGGTTTCGCTGAGACCCACCAAACTCTTGTGGCAAATGACCTTCGTGGTCGTACTGTTCTCCAAACAGATGGTCAATTGAAAACTGGGCGAGATGTTGCGATTGCTGCCCTTCTTGGTGCAAAAGAATTCGGTTTCAGCACTGCTCCCCTCATAACGCTTGGTTGCATTATGATGCAGAAGTGCTACAAAAATACATGCCCTGTTGGCATTGCTACTCAGGATCCTGTTCTCTGTGAAAAGTTTGCTGGAGAACATGAGCATGTCATCAACTTCTTCTTCCTGCTTGCAGAGGAGGTGAGGGAGATAATGTCTCAGCTAGGTTTCCGCACTCTTACTGAGATGGTTGGTCGTTTTGACATGCTTGAAGTTGATAGGGAGGTCACCAAGAGAAATGAGAATCTAGAGAATATAGACCTCTCCTTGTTACTTAAACCTGCTGCCGAGATAAGACCTGGGGCTGCCCAGTATTGTGTCCAGAAACAGGATCATGGCTTAGAAATGACTTTGGACCAAAAGCTAATTAAAGCATCTGAAGCTTCTTTAGAAAAAGCTCTTCCAGTGTATTTTGAAACACAAATCTGTAATGTTAATCGTGCTGTGGGAACAATGCTTAGCCATGAAGTTACAAAGCGTTATGGCTTGTCTGGGCTTCCTTCTGATTCCATCCATATTAAGCTCTTTGGAAGTGCAGGGCAGAGTCTTGGAGCTTTTCTCTCTTCTGGAATAACCTTAGAACTTGAAGGTGATAGCAATGACTATGTTGGGAAAGGATTATCAGGTGGAAAAGTAATTGTTTATCCTCCCAAGGAAAGTCTATTTGATCCGAAAGAAAACATTGTAACTGGTAACGTTGCCCTCTATGACGTCACGAGTGGGGAGGCCTATTTCCATGGTATGGCGGCTGCGAGATTCTGTGTTCGGAATTCGGAGGCAAGAGCAGTTGTTGAAGGTATTGGGGATCATGGTTGTGAATACATGACTGGTGGGACTGTTGTCGTGCTCGGAAAAACTGGCAGGAATTTTGCTGCTGGTATGAGTGGTAGTGTTGCTTATATTCTTGATGTGGATGGGAAATTTCAATCTCGGTGCAATGCAGAGTTGGTGGATCTTGATAAAGTTGAAGAGGAGGAAGACATTAGGACTGTTCGGATGATGATTCAGCAACATCAACGTCACACAAACAGCCAGCTTGCGAAAGATGTTCTCGCAGACTTTGAGAATTTGCTTCCAAAGTTCATTAAAGTTTTTCCTCGAGATTACAAGCGTATTCTTGCAGCCATGAAAGAAGAAGAGGCGGCAAAGAAAACTGTAGAATGCGCTCCCGACAAAGATGAAGAGGAGGTAACAGCAAAAGATGCTTTTGAAGAGCAAAAAAAAAAAAACAAGATGGCCACCGCATCGTCCAAAGAAAATCCAGCCAGGTGGTAGTCCAAGCTGAATCAAAGACGTAAGAATCAAAGACATGACAAACATCAACGCTCCATCCGGCATCAGGATTAAGACAGTAGTTGGTAGAGGAAATTATATAAAAGACATCTTTGCAAGAAGGATAACAAGTGAAAGACGATTGAAATTTCTTTTTGAACAGACAGTTATTTCACTCTTTCGGCATTTTGAATTCGAGGTCGAATTCTTTTCAACTGGAGAGGATGATGTAGGGGGAGAACCTTTACAAAAAATCGATTTAAATGCTTTAGTTTTATTATTTTATTTTTATATTTTAAAGATTTAGTTAAGATAGCAAATTAAATCTGATTACATTCAGATTTAATAAGATATTATTTTATTATGTTTAAATTTTATTCCATATTTTGTATTAGGGATTTGGGCGATTCATATTTAAGGTGCTTAAACCCTACTTTTGTGGGTAGACTATTTTGATTAAATAAAAACAAAATTAGGGTTTTATCCCTTTAGGCTTCTGCTACGTTTCACTCTTCATCAGTTTCCCACTTGGCTTTTACCCTTAGGATTACTTATTTCATCTTGAGCCCTTGGAAACTCTTAAATCTTAAAATGACTACCAAGTTCGAATAGAGTCATTTCTTCCTTGTTGTGTTTCAGTGTGTGTTTAAAATCCTTCCATGAAGGAGGAAATTTGTCAATAACAGAACTAACCGAAATACATTCGTCCATTTTCATATTGTGTTGAACGAATTGACCCAGAATTCTTAGTCATCATTCTCCCACTTGCTGCGCCTCCTTGTTTGTTCCAACGTTTCATTCTCAGTGATCTCTGGCCAGGGGGTACTCAGGACATATACAACCTTGAGGGTAGTCAATAGAAAATGCATCTTTTTCTGCCATCGTCTGAAATCATGTCCTTTGAACTTGTCCAACTTAGCGAATTTACTTGTCATCTCCTTCGCAGATTCTCCTCCGTTCGTCATCTCTATCTTCATCAACAAGACCAGAATATTTCAATAAAATGTAGAAAACAGTGTTTCAATTCCGGATAATCTCTGAAGTCTTGTAAACAATTTCTTATTGAAATATTTTTGGAGTTCTCCAAAAATTTCAATTGGATAAAATCAGAGATATTCTATTGAACAGAGAGGATGAAAAATGACGTGTTCTCTTTTTCAACAGAACCCATATTTAATTAATTCGACCAACCAAAAAACAGTTTGGAAGTTAGGGCAGTTAATGACTCTAAACTGATTTTGTAATAAAATAGGTGAAATTTAAAATTTGAATAAAACGTTCAAATTGTCAATTTTGAAATTCTACCCCAGCGAGGGGCTCCGTCCCTTGACCCCGCAAATCATGATCTAATCTAACAAGCGTGCACTCCGTACTCTACGACTTGTTTGATAATGTATCATGATTAAATTAGTTAACTGAATTACAATAAAATAAATAACAATAACTTGATTCGACATAACATCCTTTGAAGTTACGCACCCCTCGGTAAGCAACAGCGAATTTAGAAACCAATCCTTGTACTAACAAAGAACCCATAATATCAAGAACACACTTTTTTGTCAACATAAAACACATATATATACTGGTGTTTTAATTCACAAACTACTTCCTTCCCACATACCCTTTTCGACTACAAGTGTGGAACTTAAGCAGCCAAATCTGCTTAACGGGCTGACAACACACCATTCAGTCAAGGACCCAAAATCACACAAAAATGAGGTACCTAATAGGAAAATAAGACTCTTCATCGGGCTACTAGGGAAGCTACACGACAATAAAATAATAAGCTTAGACCACGGCCGTACCCCGCAGTGGCTAACTGGGAGCTGCTTGACCAAATTAATTATTTTAGTAGATTCTATTAATTAAACACACCAACAATCAACAGTTATGTTCAGGCACCAACATAACTTGTTACACAAAATCCAATGGATACCCCATCGCTAATTCTTTATTTCGGTCACCTGGCCGCCTTCATCCGTGATCCTAGAGAACGTACACCACTATAGTCTCATTCAAATACTAGGTTGGTCTCTATACGATGTAATAAAGTGTCTTATGTTGGATGAATTATTTATCTAATCCTCGTAGGACATAACAAAATATTTTGATGCAAACAACAAGCAAGAAATATTATATTCCCTTTGTTATTATCTCGTATGCCGACCCGTAAGCCAAATGCAAGCGTCAACCCTGAAGGAGGAACTGTAAAACAACACTGGGTTATACTCCTATAACGTGCTTTGTCTGACATATAGTACATTGTATAATCAGTACGAGTGAAATATCTCAAAGATACAATTTATCCATGCAGCCCCGACTGATACCACAATCAAATCTACAGTTATGAGCCACAAACACACAATTCCATTTTCAAAAACCGCACATGATACTAATAATTCCAGCCAACATGGTACGTGTGGCTTTAAGACAACACCGCACACAAGTTGACATCAGGACGCAATGGCTACCAACAAGCTCGAAACCAACAATATTGTAAATCAATGCCTATCACTTCACCAACTCAACTATTTCTAAAAATGCACCATGTCGAATCATTTGAAGCCCTAACAAAAAATTAACAAGCATGATGCACAAGGAATTTATGGTCGTCTGAGACATCCTCATATCGTTGGCTGCTCACATTAAGGAAGGATTGATACTTCTATACAATATCTTCTCGACAACAAATTTCGAGGAAAGATTTTCAATCAAGTATCACCTCATTACTCACAGAATCACCAACGTAGATCATCTCCTTTACCAAGCAATCATACCATTGCCACACGATAAAATAAAATCTTTATAATTCAGCTACAATACCAAACGGCAATATTTACAATTCGTACGTTTTTTTACAACATTATTCGACATTCTGTCCCGTTTTCCGGTTGGTATGAATTATGGAACTTTTTTTCGTACTGTGCACTATTTATATATCTTTTCTTATTTATAAACTCGCAATTGTGTTCACTCGGCCAACATCGATCCTGAAACACGCCATTCATCAAAGACCAAATTTTACGGGATAAGATTGATATATCTCAGTACCCTTGCACTATATATATTCACAATATCCATCTTATATATTACTAACAAAAAGGATAAGTGTTTGAGATGAAAAAAATCGTCTCTAGCGCTATTATGGTTTCTTTTCCAAGGATGAGACTGAAATCTCTCATTACCCCCTTTACTAATGTCCCGATATCCTTCTCATCATGCTATTACATTTAAAATTGAGTAAACAACAACTACCACAGTGCCACAAAACTTGCCTTACGAGAATAAGTTTGAAAGCACTCAACACCATCTCCTCATAACAAAACCAAAGGTTAAGTCTGAAAAACTTTCAAGATCCATCAAACTAAATAAGACTAGGATGATATTAGTCCACAACCATGCTGGTATGGAAGACTTTAATGTTACAATATTCCATGATGTATCCTACAAAAAAGGTAAGACTGGATCACAAAGAACGTCCAACACCACGTAGCTTGAGGCTACAAATGACGCATAAAGCAGAAGTTACAATGACGCATACCACTTGAGTACTCTGAAAACAACCCAAAAAGGACCAGATGCCCTCGCGGGGTCTCGGTATTTAAACCTGATCACTTTATTACACTAAATAACCCCCACGTAAAAAAGAGTGACATTCTCCATAAGTAACACGGCAAAAATACCTATGTCAAGCAAACAACAATTGAACAACAATCAACGCTACATCAAAAATGACAACAAATTGAAGAATCACACAAGGATAACTAATTGAAGAATCACACAAGGATAACATATTATGCACAAAAATTATTTAAAAAACAATTCAAAATTTCACAACCTAGTTGAAAATAAATGTATAGGCAACGACCTCTCAAATAATACTTCAAAAATTCTAACTCAACCCAGCATAGCACACCCCACCATTTTTCATCATACCCCACCATTTTTCCTCTCTTTCGCATCATAATATCTTAAATTTTTTTGTTGTCCGAATCAAATAAACCAAGTCTCTATTTATAGATATCGAGAAACTATAAATCATGGTATATTTTTTTTTTATTTTTTAACTTATTAAAATATTCCGAAAATCATTTTGAAAACACAAAATAAATAAAATACTCAAAATATTTTGGTGTCTCAATCGAACAAACCAAGTCCCTACTTGTAGATATCGAAAAATAAAAAATAGTGGTATACTTTTTTTTTTTGGCTAACCAATATTTCTATAAAATGATTTTTATAAAAAAAAGAAAAAAAAAATAGGAACCGCAGCGTACCATGTGACACGCTGCAGTTGGCTATGGCAGAGATGAACCCGTGTTTCATCTTTCAGGTGCCACATGGAATGAATAGTGCACTGCTTCCTTATAAAATGCGCATTAATCACCCAACGGGTGGTCTAATGAGTTAACCACATGGGACCATCAGTCATATAGATAGATGTATACCTACTATACAAGTTATAATATAATGAATTATCCTTGAAAGGAACTACGCCACCAAATGCACACAAGCATCAACAAATATCGGATTCATCCAAGAGGATCTATCCTAAGAGTCACGACAAACAAACAAACATTCATAAAGAGATGATGGACAATATCTAATGCAACATAAGTATTGAGATGATGAATCAATATGCATAAAGAAATGAGAATATATATATATATATATATATATATATATATATATATATATATATATATATATATTCCTATAAAGACATTTAGTTCGACACTTGGGTGATAACAAATTCACTTGCCTCATACGAGGACTTGGTTCTATAAAGTTAACAATCATTAACCAACATTTAAAATAGAAAAATATTACTGATTTGTAGTAGTATCGACAACGCCTCATATCTCAAGCGCGTGCTCGGGAACATTATTATCATCTTCACCATCTTTTAGTGAGGTTGTTAGAATTATTTAGAAGCTGTTATTATATGCTAACAGTTTGTGTGTCTTTTACCTGTCTTCTACACCAACAAAGTGGTATCAGAGCCTTCTTCTTAAGGGATTTGTGAGGTTAAAATGGAAATAGATTTTTCAATCGCTGCACCACCAGTCTTTGATGGAAACAATTATCAAATGTGGGCAGTTCGTATGGAGACTTACTTGGAAGCTTTACATCTTTGGGAAACAGTAGAAGAGGATTACGAAATTCCTCAACTTCCAGCAAACCCTACTATGGCACAGATCAAAGCACATAAGGAAAAGAAGACGAGAAAATCAAAGGCAAAAGCTTGTCTATTTACCGTTGTATCTCAGATGATATTCACACGAATAATGTCTCTCAAAACAACCAAAAAAATTTGGGATTACCTCAAGGCTGAGTACGAAGGAAATGAAAGGATTCGTGGAATGAAAGTCCTAAATTTAATTAAAGATTTTGAGTTGCAGAAGATGAAGAAGTCTGAGTGCAAGAAAGAGTATTCAGACAGACTTCTCAGCATTGCCAACAAGGTGAGATTGCTTGGGCCTGAATTAAAAGACTCTAGGATTATTGAAAAAATATTGGTGACGGTTCCAGAGAGGTTCGAAGCTACCATTACTACTTTGGAGAACACCAAAGATTTGTCAAATATCTCTCTTACAGAGCTCTTAAATTCCTTGCAAACACAAGAGCAGAGAAGGTCTATGAGGCAAGAAGAAGTGATTGAAGGTGCCTTTCCTATAAAGCATCAAAACAACAGGTATAAAAAACAAACTTCAAAAATCAATGGACGAGTGGAGATTCATCTAGCAATTTTCAAAACAGAAAAGAAGCAAATGTGAGAAAATTCTATCCGCATTGTTGCCATTGTAAAAAGATCATCCACCATACAGGTGTTGGAGGAGACCTGATGCTAAATGCTCGAATTGTAATCAACTCGGACATGAAGCTGTAATCTGCAAAGTCAAGGATCAGATGCAGATGCAAGAAGCAGATGCACGATTAGCTGATCAAGAAGCTGAAGATATGTTGTTTGTGGTCACTTGTCTTCCGGGCAGAGAATCAAGTGAAAGCTGGTTGATTCACAGTGGGTGCACAAATCATATAACATATGATAAACATCTCTTTGAGGAATTAAAAGACACCAAAGTCAAGAGAGTGAAGATCGAAAAATGGTGAACACTTGGAAGTCAAGGGAAAAGGTACAGTAGTTATTACAAGCTATGAAGGTACAAAATATTTCAGATGTTTTATTTGTACCAAAAATTGATCAAAATCTATTAAGTGTTGGTCAATTGCTTGATAGAGGCTACAAAGTGTTGTTTGAGAATAAACAGTTCCTGATCAAAGACGCTACCAGCAAAGACTTGTTCAATGTTAAAATGAAAAGAAAAAAGTTTGCTCTAAATCTAATGGAGAAACGAGAATTACTTTCTCATGATATGTCGGAACATCATTCTAAACCGTGTTTTAGTGAGCCATCTTATGGTGCTACTAAAATTCATGTAGAGGAAAGTATCGGGTTAACCAACCTGCCTTAAGAAGTCTATGATGCTGGTTATGGTTGTATTTTTGAGTCCTCACTGTATCTGTCTAATCAGATGTTTGGGAACTTTAATCATCAAACAAGTCACGAGTCATTACTTTGAGAACAAATTGATGAAGTTCATCTAAAGGAGTCTTATCTACACTTTAACCAAATATCATCAACTATTTGGAAAGCTGGTGACAGTGTCAATGGCAGGTATTAAAAAGAAAAATCATGCTTTACTTCTATCTTCGAAAACCGTTGAAAATGGAAGTTTAATGGACAAACATGAGATTGGTGTGGACGTTCAGTTTGATGATGTTATCGATAAACAACTTGTGATAAAAACAAGCAGTCTTGAGCTTTCAGATGAAAGAAATATTTCGGTTCAAAGACAGACATAGGTGAAAACTGTTACTGCTAGTGAAACGCGCAAAAAATCAAAGAAGTAGAAAAGAAGACCAAAAATCTAAACAACTTCTAAACAAGGAGGAATGTTAGAATTATTTGGAAGCTGTTATTTTATGTTAACAGTTTGTGTGTCTTTTACCTGTCTTCTGCACCAACAAAGGCTAGGGTAATCCATCTGTGAATCTTGAAGTAAATATGCATGCATCGTATGGGTAGCAATTTCAATCAAGGAAATGAGTAGTCAATAAATAGTTTTATCATAACTTGGAATTTATATCAATAAAAATTGCCTTCTATTTTTTGACATTATCCATCAATCTCTCTTGTAGGGCGGCCTTCTCAGTATCCACACCATCTTCCCTATGTCAAATCAAACACCTACATTTCTCTCAGCCAATACTAACTCCAATGTTTAGAGGACCAACTAATTAGAATCGATAGTTATAAATGATTTTAGAGAGGGAAGTACAACAATCTAGAGAGAGAAAATCATAAGTAATAATTCCCTAATCATTTATCAATCACCCTTCCCCAAAATAGGTGGTGTGATTTTATAGTATATTTGATGGGTCCTAGATGTCTAAATAAATTACTAGTTGTAGTCCATTCCTCAAGTTCACTATTTATTACAAAATAGTCATTTATATTACATAATCGTCAATTGTTCATAAAAGGTTTTCTTTATGCTAAATACACCTTTATTTCATAAATTACATAACTATTTCCTTGTCAATAGCCCCCAGTCCTTGTGAAAATATTCAAACAATGACTGTCATTTTGCTAATACTTCTATCCTTGGACTAATTAACACTTTATTAGACTGTCAATCTTCACTTAAAAAATTATCTATCGAATTTTGTCAATCTTTCTAGACAAAAAATTCTTCCTCAAATTTTGTCAATATGCTTAAACAAAGAATTCTTTATTTTATTCAAGCTTTATCCTCTTAAAGAAAGGGATGGGAATGAGGGTTCATGGATCAATTGCTGGCCGATCATGACAGGAGATGTGTGGTTAATGGAAAGGGGGATCTCTTTAAATTGATTAGCGTGGAGCTAGGTCGAATTCGCAATCAATCGGGCAGTGGGGGACCAAACAAATCTGGTTTTATATATTTGTTTGTTCTAATTAATTGTAATTTATAATTATTTGTTGGCCCCATTAGTCAAATAAAATAAATAATTTATATGGAAAAATCTAATCAAATAATTATATTATTTTATTATATCCCTTTCAAAGATCGTTTGGCTTCGCTCTGAATCAATCAAAAAGCTTATTGATTTTATTCATCCCATTTCATTTGGGCGAGAGGGAGGTTGGTGAGTCACCTGGGCTACGATCTTTTTTATTTTCATAAAGTTTTTCCTTTTCCCGCGACTTCCTTCCCTTGCTTGTGCCTCTCGCCCGATAGTCACGAAGAATGAATGCTCTTCCTCAACTGTAATTTATCTTTTCGGGAAATAGCTAAATTAACGTCACAATTTTCTGACACAACCAATAAAACATTTCCTCTTCTGTTAGGTGTCGATTGTCATGCCTGTTGTGTGTCATTTACTCTGATAAAAAAATGGTCTAGGGACGGCGCACTTCTCCTCTAGGCATTCATTACTTCTATTTTAGACATTTCACCCTTAGGAAAACATCCCTTCATACCCTTGGCTTTACAAATCTTTAAAGCTCATCATCCTCCTATAAATGCTTGTTACTTCTCCTTTAGTTCACACCAAAATTTCTAGAGAGATAAAAGAATATTTTTTTAATAGAGAGAAGTAGTTTATGCCCAAAAAACTTTCCATCTTAGATTGGTTAACCATTAGCCAAAAAGCCAACGAGTGACGAGACAGTGGATTGTACATTGAACCTGAACCTCAACCGCCTATTATAACATACTACGGTACTTGGCCTCGAAGTGATTGTTCTCCCAGTGCAATCATCCCCTCAAATATCTTTTCTCATCCCCCAGTCACACTTTCCTAGTAGCTGACAAGGGTGACTATAAAATTATGGGAAAAAGTAGTAAGAATTCAAAAGATTCTTCATTGAAAAGGAAACGATCCTACAAATCTGACAAAGTTCGACCCCAAATCTCCATAGAAATTCCTGTCATTCTATCCTTTACTCCTCATGAGACTTCAGGACCAACCACCGAAGCACCTTCTCAAAAATTAACAAAAACCGACGTGTCTTCTATGAAAAAATGATCCTTCAAAACTATTCAGGAGGCAGAATCGAATGCTTCATCTGCTGAACATCACGTTGCCAAATCCGACGACGCTGTTAATGTTGAGGGATCTTTGGTATTGGATTTTGGAGAAGAAGAAAGAATAGTCAATACTCATACTGACACTATTGCCAACGAGGGACTAATCTTCAAATCATTGATGAGGTTTCCGCTTCAAAGAAGAAAACGAAATCAAAAGAGGATTTTCTACTTCCCCTCATATTGACGCTTTGGTTGGAAACAATATTCAAATGGTCGTGAAGAAACATATTTTAGCTTTGCACAAGGTTCAGTATAAATTTAATGATATATCTGAGGAGGCTAAACTAAGAGCTCGAAGGGTAATTCCATCTACAATATCTATTTGTTTTCCGACTGTTGGAGAGACACCTAAATCGGTCAAAGATCATGAGTTGATTGTGTATACAGATAATGAATTGGGGTTTGTGATTCCCATTGGAACCATTCTTCGTCGAATACTTAGCCATGGTTGATTTTTTCCCAACCCAAACTGGACCCAATATGTGGTTCACCTTTATGGCTTGTATAATGGCCTCCAAGATTTCAAGGATAAGGTTTTCTCTAGAAAAACTAGTTGGTCTTTCCGGTTTGGCCAACAATCCATACTTCTCATTATATTTCACTAACATTTGGCTGTAACCAATAGATTGTCAAATATCTGCTCGAAGCATACAAAAAATGGAAGCATCGATTCTTCTTTATCTCTGGTTTTTGGGAGACAGCGTCCGAATCGACAAGTGACAATCCTCATAATAAGGTCCCTAAAGTGGACAAACAGAGTTATATTTTAAAATTTTATTTTTCCTTCGTTTTTTTTATATCTACTTTCTCTAATGTTTTTTTAAAATAGCTATGACTGGTGTGTTGAAGCCATATGCTGAATTTGTGCCCTCGTCGACGAAAACCTTCACATAGCTGAGTAGGTGGGCCAAGGTTTCTTGGTCTCACAAATTCCATCTCTGCTTTACTCCTACTAATCTTGCGAAGATTCGTATCTGGAGAGCCAAACCTTCATAATAGTTATCATTGGAAGAACTTATGGTTCCTCCTACCTAACAAGAACTGTTAGACAGGTTGGAGGCTCGAGATATACTGGTCTATCTTCCCTCCAGGGCTAGAGCCAAAAGTCATCGGGATAAAGAGGCTGGTGAGTCTTCAGAAGAAGAAAAAGTCATAGAACTCTCTTGTGCGGAAGCCCGTGATGTTGATACCAAAGAAGAGAAGGAAAATCATAAGCCAAAAGAATCCAAGAAAATCCATTTACAAGATCCTCCCAAAAAATGATGTCAACGAAAATTGAAAGGCATTCTTCAAGAGAATGAAAAGTTCTATGATGCATTTGCCTCCCCGAAAAAATAAGTTGTTGACCTCACCAGAACTTTGCCACAAAAGATAATCATTGAATCTGATTCTTCTCAACCTCCATAAAATGAGTTAATCGTTCAGGATCATGAAGACATTGTTACTCAGGAGACCGATTCTATAAATGTTGTTTCTTTTGAAGCTGGTTCTTTGTCCAATTCTTTTGAGATACGTGCTAAAGACTATTTCTCTCTTTGAATTTGTAAGTTGCTTCGATCCTCGGTTATTATTGGGAAAAAGATGCAAAATTTAAAGGATCATAAGAATTATTATAAGACAGAGGCATCATAATAAAAGTCAAAATTCTAGGATCTTGAACAAGAGTTCTTTATATTTCAAACACAAGCCGATGCTATTTATGAGAATCTTGTTCTTACCAAAGATTATGTCATGCTTTCTCACGAATGCTGTCAAGCATAAAATGATCTTGATGCTAAGAAAAATGCCGCTAAAAATAAGTTGATCCAGCTTATAAATAAGGAATTATAAAGCATCGAAATATTTTGCGAAATGCCTTGAAGATTACGAAAGGGTCGTGAAAGAGAAGTAATTTATCTTAGCACAAGCTAATATATATGAAAAAGCGGATGTTGAGGCTTATGTTGCTAAATTTATCTCTAAATTAAATGCAAGGTATGCAATGGTTAGATCTTTGCTTATTATGGAAATTCACGAACGTTATCCTGATTTAAATCTAGGTAATTTCTTGGAACTCGTCGAATATCGCCCCCTGGCATATCTTTGGATGATTCTGAGTCTACTAAAGATAATTCCATCGGATATTATTCTTAATAATATTTTATAGTTCTTGTATTATGAAACCCTCATAATGTTCGAGGCAATTTTGTTTAAGTTCTCGTATTGTTTGAGGCAATTTTGTACAATCAATGTCAAGCCCAAAGTGCTTATGAAATGCATCCGATTTTTAATTTTGTTTATTTTCATGATGCTTTTAATAGTTGAAGACCAACTTCTTCTTGAAAGACCCTTTTGGTCCACAATATATAGTTAAAGACCAACTTCTGTTGGAAGACCCTTTAGGTCCAAAATAAATAGTTAAAGAGCAACTTTTGTTGGAATACCCTTTAGGTCTTAAATTAATAGTTAAAGATCAAATTTTGTTGGAAGACCATTTAGATCCAAAATAAATAGTTAAAAGACCAAATTTTATGGCAAAATAAATTTATATATATGGATCACCTAATAGGGTACCTCGCTAAAACCTTCTTGCGCCACCAGGGTAGGAAAGAGTATGCCACCGATATTTTGCACATAAAATATATACTTCTCTCATTAAAGCTAAATAAAACTTGAGATGTTCAATATTCCAAGGGTGTCAGAGATTTCTTCCTTCTTTATCCTTGATCCAATACGTTCATGGCTTTACCCTTTCCGTTACTTCATATGGACCATCCTTATTAGTTCCTAGTTTTTCAAGAGATTTTTCTTTTGAGTGGAGGAATACATTTCTTAAAACTTGATCTCCCACTTTGAATTCTCTTCTTTTAACTTTGCAAACATATTGAATTCTCATCAATGTTTGGTAATGTAACGAGTTTAATTGTGCTCGTCTCCTTTTATCCTCAATCAAACTCAATTCAATTACCCTTTTTTCATTGTTAATGTCCCCAGAATATGTAGCCACACAATATGATGAAAAGATGGCCTCAGATGGTACTACTGTATTCATTACATACACTAATGAAAAAGATGACTCTAAGGTTTCCGTTCAAGGAGTAGTCTAGTATGCCCAAAGAACATTTTGCAAATAATCCAAAAACAATTTTCGCTTTACCCTCCAAATTCTTCTTTAACCCATCAAATATTGTTTGATTAGTAACTTCAACTTGACCATTCTCCTGTGGATGAAAAGAAGCTAAAAAACACTATTGTATTCCTCGAGAAATGCAAAAATATTTCATATCCTTATTATCAAATTGTGGTCCATTGTTAGTAGTAATTCGCATACTCCAAAATGACAAAATATATTTGAAGTGATGAATTTGATTACATAAATATCTTTTGTTCCAGCTAATGGTTATGCCTCTACTTACTTGGAGAAATAATCTACTGCCACGGTTATTGTTTGTCGTTCTCCATAATCCATCGGTAAAGGTCCAACAAGGTCAGTGCATCATCAGTCAAACGGTAACGCTTTAGATATGCTTTAAATACCGTCTCTCAGCATCCAACAAACTTGTACATATGTAATACACTGGTCTTAGGAGATTTTGTTCTTCTCAAATTAAATAGCACTTACAACATATTCTAATACCGCTATATAGACGTATAATTGTTCTCCCGAAATTGGTTTTGTCAAGATTTCTGGCCATGAAATGTATTCTTTAATTCTATGAAAGGCCTTACAACATTCTTCTGTCCAATTAAAAAAAAAATTCTTGTCTTAATACTTAGAGAAAATGGGCATTATCTGATGAGCGAGATATGAATCTATTTAACACTGTGAGTCGTCCCGTTAATATTTAAAATTCTTTAATATTTTGAGGAGGTGTCATAGTACTTAAAGCTTTTAACTGTGCTGGGTTGGCTTCAATCCCGCGTTCACTGATTATGTACCTAAGAAACTTTCCTGATCGAACCTTAAACCTTCCGTGACTGGGAAAGGATCTTTTGGACATGCTTTATTTAAATTAGTAAAATTTACACACATGCACCACTTACCATTTTTCTTATTGACCAACACAGAATTTACCGTCCACAATGAATACTGAGATTCTCGTATGTGCCAGACTTTGGATAAGCGATCTACCTCTGCCATTATTACCTCAAACGTTTCTTGATAAAAAAACCTTCATTTTTGTATGATTGGACGCACGTTGCTTTTGACTGCTAATCTGTGACAAATTAATCAACAGGCACACTGGTCACGTCCTCGGAACACCAAGAAAACATATATAACTTTTTGTACCGATTTTCAAAACTTTACCATTTAGATATATGATCTTTGAAGCTTTCATGCGGAACCAAAAGATCGGGGGTCTCCCTCGGATCATCAAAAGGGATAAGTTCTTATGGAGTCCCCACTAATTGTTATGCTTCTTCTGATTCATTCCCCCAAACTTGCTTGGATGACAAAGAAATATGATAACATTCCCTTCCTATTTTTTTTACTACTTCTGATTATTCTAAAATTATTTCTCACTACATATTTTAAGCATTGATGAACAATAGAGATTACCGCATGCATTTTGGATAACAAAGACCTTCCAGCTATCCCAGCTGCAATTACTACTGCATCTTCATGTGGCACTGACACATCTCTCATATCATCATCTTCAAAACAAATTATTGAACAAGGATTCCGATCTAGATGCACCGAAGCACCTACTTCGAGCTGAGTAGTAAGACTGACTATATGCCTTTTCTGAAAGCTGTTCGGATTTCCTGCAACAGTATCACCCCCGAAAATTTCCAAAGAATAAAACAAAATGCACATAAATCACTAACCTTTTTCCTCAGAATTATCTCTTCGACAATGCTAATACTTTTGTTTCCATCTTTTGGGTCCAAATACTCGGTTCAAATACAAAAGAATCAATCTTCTCAGAAATAACCAACGCAGTTTCTTCCTTTGAAGCGTTAGTAGCTTACTTAAATATTAGATTCTTGTGAGAATTCTTATTTCAAAAAGTAGTTGCTTTCCGTTTTCAATCAGTGCTTTTATATATTATTTTAATAACATGTATCCCTTCGTATCATGTCTGATATCTTCATGATATTTGAAATATCTAATGTTTTCATTCTCTCTCGGAGTTTGTATCGGAAAAGGTTTCTGGAATTGTACATGACTCTGAGTCTTATCGAATATCGTTTTTACACACTCGGTTAACTCAGCAAAATGAGATAGATGAATCCATTTGTTTGGCATTTGCCTAGTAATTTGCTGAGCACTATATGCTTGTTGGTTTACTCTAGTTCTAGGAAGTTGAGTTGTAGTATGAGATCTTTAGAATTGGTTTTGTTCTAATTAATCAAAAGAACCTATTTCCTTAGTTCGACGAGTCATTCGATATTCTCTTCTCTGTTTCTTCGAATATTTATTTTTAGTACTATTCTCCTGACGATAAGCCCTTTCATGCGAAGACTCACTCGAATCATAGAGTAAATAATCACTGGATTCAGATGATTCATAGCAATACCCATGCATCACTTTCCTCATCGGAGAATAACGACTACGCCCTCGATATTCATTTTTCTTATTACCAATTCGATAGTTGTCATCCAACTCTTCTTTCTCGGTCACATTTTTCTCCCTTCGAACTTCTAATCAGATTTTTTGAAGGCTATCACAGCGTCTCTATTATAATTTAACTTTTCATTTTTTTCTAAAAGTTCTTTTCTTCGAGCCACTAAGATAGACTCTTCTAATATCTTGCTAGCATATCGATTGTCATGTTGTTGATTAATTTTCACATTATCTCTGATGAGGTTCCTCTCAAATTATTTTTTTGTCATATATTCATTATTCACATCCAATTCCCATCCTCGGATTTCCATCACTAACTCTTTCAAAATCACAAGAAAGGTTTTGGAAAACGATTTCGGGTACCAAATTGTTTCCCACAAAGGCACCAATGATCGTTCCAAAGATCTTTCATGGGGAACTTATGTGTAAAACAATGTTTGGAGGACCAAAAATTTAGAATTAGTACTTATAAATGTTTTTAGAAAGAGAAGTACTATAATTTAGTGAGAGAAAATCACAAGTAACAATTCTCTAATCATTCATCAATCACATTTCCCTAAAAGAGGTGGTGTGCTTTTCAAAGTGCATTCCATTAGGTCACATATGTCTAGATAAATTACTAGTTGTAGTTCTTCCGTCAATTTTAAAAAAAACTACGGAGGCTACTCTATTACTAGCATTCGACCGCACAAGGTTCTCCAGCTCAAGCATCAAAGTCCTTATCTCATGATTCAACAAGGAATAGACGGGCTACTGCGTTATACCCATAAGAAACACAAAGTTTTTTTTTCCGAAACACTTATAAAGTCAAATCAACAAAGCGAACAACTCTAAGATAACGTCCAAAACTCTACCCGTGTGCTATATATTATTATACTCTTTGCCTCTTGGAAAATAAGTTTTTTTTTTAATCCTAAATGGAGTTTTTAGCCCGAATGGATTCTTAGCGTAGACTAGAACAGGACTAGTACAAATTGAATCTAGAGACGACTCAAAGGTAAGTCCAACTAAATTAGAAACTTAATCTATAAAAGTAATTAAAGACGCTTTGGAGTCTGGCCAAACAAGATTATTATACTACTTTGTATTATTTATAAACTAAGATTTTCTATCAACCGCGAAGAGCATTGAAGACACTCAACAAGATTTAGCAAACATATATGTTAAAAACAAAGAGAGAAGTAGCTGCAGGAAGCGGCTAGGGTTTTGTGTTTATTAGAAAATGTTCCTTTTTGTATTGAACTGTTTTTTATAATCCAAACCCAAGTAAGGCTCTCAATATATAGAGAACTTAGAGCTCATACAAGGAAACTTAATATACTGATTATTCTAACACTCCTCCTCAAGTTGTGTAGTGGGATCACCAATACCCAACTTGGATAAAACTGATTTGAATGTTCTTGCAACAACCGCTTTTGTCAGGATGTCTGCCAGTTGGTCTTCGGATCTAACAAATGGAAGTTCGACTGTCCCATCTCCAATCTTTTCTTTTATGAAGTGCCTATCTATTTTAACGTGCTTTGTTCTATCGTGTTGTACCGGTTTCTCTGAAATCTTAATCGTAGCTTTATTATCGCACATTAACTGAGTTGGACACTTCAGAAGGGATCCAATTTCTTTCATTATCTTCTTTAACCAAAGTATCTCGGTAATCCCCTTAACGATTCCTCTAAATTCTGATTCAGCACTTGACAGTGATACTACTTTCTGTTTCTTACTCCTCCAAGTCACCAAGTTACCTCCAAGAAGGGTAAAGTAGCCAGCAGTTGATCGCTTATCGTTAGGATTCCGTCCCCAATCAGCATCTGTGAATACTTCAACATCAAGGTGTCCATTAAAAATTATGCCTCTTCCTGGTGTGCCTTTGAGATATCGAATAATCCTCATTACTACCTCCATATGGTGTTCCTGAGGATGATGCATGAACTGGCTAACTACTCCCACCACGTATGCAATATTGGGTCGAGTGTGAACCAGGTAAATCAATTTTCCCACCAACCTTTGGTACCTTTCTTTACTCGTTGGTCTGACCCCTTCAATTATCTTTAATTTGTGATTCACAACCATAGGAGTGTCATTTGGTTTGCAATCCACCATGCCAAATTCAGCTAATAAATCCAATATATATTTCTGTTGGGAGATATAAATCCCTCCTCTTGACCTAAGAACCTCGATTCCTAGGAAATACTTCAATCCCCCAAGGTCTTTCATTTCGAACTCCTTGAAGAGGTTTTTCCTAAGAGAGTTAATTTCTTCTTCGTCATTCCCCGTTATAATCATATCGTCGACATATATTATAAGACAAGTGATTAATTCTCCTCTCTTTTTGTAAAACAAGGTATGATCCCTATCAATCTGTTTGTAGTTATACTGCTTCATTGTCATTGTAAATCTCCCAGACCAAGCACGAGGAGACTGTTTGAGCCCATATAATGCCTTTTTCAGTTTACATACCTTATTTTCTTGAAAACCATCAGAGAACCCTGGTGAGGGTTCCATATATACCTCTTCTTCCAAGTCTCCATGTAAGAAATCATTCTTTACATCAAATTGATGAAGAGGCCAATCTTTATTTGCATCTATTGAAAGTAAAACTCTGATAGTGTCAATCTTTGCAACCGGAGAGAACGTTTCAGAGTAGTCTATACCATATGTTTGTGTATATCCTTTGGCAACCAATCTTGCCTTGTGTTGCTCAATGGTGCCATCGTATTTATATTTTATATTAAACACCCATCTACACCCGACTGCTTTCTTCCCTAGTGGTAACACACAATTCTCCCATGTACCATTCCTTTTTAGAGCTTCCATTTCGGTATTCATTTCCTCATGCCATTCAGTCATCTTCTTAGCTTCTTGAGCTGTTTTAGGGATTTGTTCAGAGAGAATAGTAGCTGAAAACGCCTTTGCAATCAAAGATCCAAATCATTGATTTTTCAAACCCTTTACCTCCAAGTTTTTCATAGGAGTTCGCCGTCATTCCTCCAAAACCAGTGCCACTTCCTTTCTCATTTTTAGTCCGATCTTCACCGCCACTTGTAGACGAAGCCCATTTGACATTAGATCTGAAACGCTGGTTATTTTTCTCCTTATGACCGTCCTTTCACCATTCTGGATAGCCAACTAGCTGGAAACATGTCTCTTTAGTGTGTTTTTTCATCCCACAATGAGTGCAATACAACTTGGATTTATCTTCTTTCTCTTTGGATCAGAATTTAAACCTCTGTGCAGAATCTTTAGCAGCCAAACCCATTCCAATTTCAATCGAGTCACTATCCTAAGAACTTGATTTTAGTATATTAAGCCTGGCCACTTCCCTTCGTATTGTAGCATATGCTGTTTCCACGGAAGGAAGATGATCATTTCTCAAGATATCCCTCTTGACTAGTTCCAGCTTGTAATTAATCGCCATTAACAATTGATAAAGTCTTTGTTCTTGAGTCTTCTTATTGTAGATCTGAATGTCTTCTGGGTCTTTCATAGGGTTCAGATCTCGCCTATCTATAGACATCCAGATGTTCTGCAGATTGTTCCACAAGTCTTCTAGTGTATCGGACCCTTGCCTTAATGAATTAGCCCTCTTATGAAGGTCAAACACCTGTAACGAATCTGTACCAGAACCGTATGTGGTAGCTAACCCATCCCAGAGGGCTTTTGCAGTGGGATATTTCAAGATATTATTCACCAAGCTGGATTCAAGATTCTGGATAATCCATGTGAAAACACATTTATCATCTTGTTCCCACCTTGTATATGTGTTGTCAGTTTTGGATGGAGGTGTCGGCTCCCCTGTAATATGAGAACCTCTCCCCCTTTGCCCAATTGCTTTCTTCATCAGGTTTGCCCATAGGGCATAGTTGTCACCACCGAGTTTAATCCCTAAGGATAAATTCTCGGGGTTAGTTGTTTGTTGTTGTGTTCCGAGACCATTTATCAGAATGGCAGCAATCTGCATTGTTAATTCATCAGGGATTTGATTGAACACGACTTCATTGCCAGCCATCTTTGTTAAGGATGTTTAGAATTCCCAGAATCACACGTGCTCTGATACCATTTTAAAAACAAAGAGAGAAGTAGCCGCAGGAAGCGGCTAGGGTTTTGTGTTTATTAGAAAATATTCCTTTTGTATTGAACTGTTTTTTATAATGCAAACCCAAGGAAGGCTCTCAATATATAGAAAACTTAGAGGCCCATACAAGGAAACTTAATATATTGAATATTCTAACAATATATAAATAAAAAATTAACAAATATTAAAATTTAGTAAGATAGTCATTCATCAGTTCTTTTGCAAAGAATAAGGGGTTATTGATGGCCGCATCATCGATCATTCTCACCAATAGCCCACCAGGATGCGAATGTCTCATTATGTCCCTTGCCGATAGTCTAGCCCGAGGCCTTCATGCTGATGACCCTCTGTTGATGGCCCTCTGGCAGACGACTTCCTTGTTGATGGCCATCTAGTCGATCTCATGACTCGTTTGTAGCTGCAAGTCAATTACAACGACATTAAAAACCTCGAAAGTTATTTATTTACTACTTTAAACACATACAAATAATGTATCATGTTGTTACAATCTTTCATAATTATGCTATGTCAATATCATATCATAAATGAAATTTCTTATATTTTGTCATATATAAAAGAGACAAATTCTTGAGTAATAACATCTTACGATCTTTATATCACATAGTCACTTTTATGATTATCAGTTATCATCTTCTGAAATATATCATCATCATACTCTTTTTTATCCGCACCAGGCATATCAGCTACTCATTTAAATATGTGGGTGTGCTCGTTGCCTCTAATAGAAGAATAACTAAAACATACCTCATGGTGCTGAGATACGACTTACCTCACTTACATATAACTTAGTCCCTTAGTCACTTTTATACTTATCACTTACCATCTTTTGAAAAAATATATTTTTATCCGTATCTGCACCAGATACTTATTTACAAATAAGGTATGCTCGTTACCTCTAATTGAAGAATAACTAGAACATACCTCATGGTGCTAAGATAAGACCAAAGGCTTTTCAGTATTGTGTCAATATAAGTTTACTGATATCAAATGTCGAACCAGCTAATGCATTACTCTACCATAAGCTTTGTGATGTGTTCATTTTATTGTGCATACCCATAATTCATGCACATCCTTATGAGCTGTACTATTTATGCCACTACATGCAAAACACTGTCACAGTAGCATTTCGTAGTGCTTTTTTATGTGTTGGTTTGTGTTACAATTTACTATGCAATGTATCACCAATCCTCAAACACATAACAAAATAACATAAATAAAAGAAAAGAACACATGATTTAACGTAGTTTGAAAAATATCTATGTCCACGGGCACCGCCAGAGAAAAGCGTTTCACTATAGTAGAAAAGGGTTACATATTTTCACATCCCCTTTTGTGTAGTCCTAGTAATCTATTTAGAGAGAATATATAGACTTACTGGATTATGGACATAATGTGCTCATATACACAAAGACTAGAAAGTATAATGCACACGATATACTTAAGCACAAAAGGTACACTTCCATTGACACAATACTATACTAGCGAACACGGTAAATTGTCAAGGCATTATTCGACTAATTCTTAACTAATCTTTCCGTTGAGGAGAATATCATTTCTTCACTATTAACAAAGAAAATTCTCTTATTATGACTCACAAAATTCTCCTAAGGCATTCACTTGATGTGCTGAACACCAATCCAGTTTAGGCACTCCCCAAACTTTCAAACTGATACTACCTTGGTCATTATGTCTGCTGGATTATCGTGTTAAACGCTTTCTTCACATCAACAATTCCATTTGATATTATTTTACAAATAAAATGATACCTGACATCTATATGATTTGTATGCTCGTGGTACATCTGGTTCCTTATAAGATGTGTGGAGATTTAACTGTCACAAAACACTTTTGCAGTAATCTTATCAAAGCCCAGATCTAACACCAAACCTTGCAACCATATTGCCTCTTTAACTGCTTTTGTTGCCGTCATGTACTATGCACAGCTAAAGTAAATATATATCCTGTCAGAGATCTCCTTTTATCCATATCAACTGCAAAATCGGAATCAACAAAATCAACCAATGATCCCGAAATATCATTCAACGATCCACCAATATCAGTTTTATTAAAAGTTAAGGCAACACTCGCAGTATTCTTAAGATACCGAAGTATCCATTTTACTGCTAATGTTCTTTCCCATGACATCCCATGTATATGCTAACTATACTAATCGCATGTAAATATCTGGACGTGTGCATACCATAGCATACATGATACTACCAAATGCACTTGAATATAGAACCTTCACAATTTCTTCAAACTCAGAAACATCATTGGCCGCTCCTAGTGCAGACAACTTGAAATGATTTACAAGTCGAATGCTAACTACCTTAACATCAAACATGTTGAATCGTTGTAGCATTTTCTCAATATCGCTTCGTTGAGACAAGTGTAATGACCATACACTTCTGTTCCTGATAACCTTCACACCAATAATATTATTTGCTCTACTTTGGAACTCCATCTCAAACTCGACACTAAGTTGTTGCTTTATCTTCACAATATGCGACAACTACAAGCATAAATAAGCATATCATCCACATACAATAACAAGTAAACATAAAAATCATCTAACATCTTTCGATGATACACAGAACTGTTATATGGACTTCTAATGAACACTTTTGACACCAGGAATATATCAAAACATTTGTACCAGTGCCTACGTGACTGTTTCAAATCATATAATGACTTTTTCAGCAAACAAATTTTGTCCTCTAATTAAGTTCGATAAATCTCTATAGTTGTCTCATGTAGATTTGCTGCTCAAATTCATCATGAATAAATGCAGTCTTCGCATCTTTGCAAAACTATCATGACTAACAAAACTCGGATCGAACTATGTTTCGCCACTTGAGAAAACACTTCATTGAATTCGATTACTTCCTTTCGAGTGAAACCCTTAACGAACAGTCTTGCTTTGAATCAAGATGCCTTAACCCCTGGATTACCTATAATTTTTATTCAACACCAGAGATCCAATCTCTTCCCCAATACCACCAAACCACCGATCTTCCTCTGAACTCGCTATAAATTTCATATAGGTACTATCCTGCATCTCAACTTCTTTTGCAACTAACAGATCATATGCAACTAGATTTGCATATATTTTTGGTAGTCTAATATCTGTTTTTTCTATGCAAAATGACATGTTATAAGGTTGTTGTTCTGGTTTGGGAATATCATTGTCACTATCATCTGATGCTGGCAATTCACCTCCTGATTCTAGATTCATCTCAAAACCACTCGAATTATTGGACCTCCTAGAAATTGATTCTACTTCAAGCTCCACCTATTTACTCACAATCCATCCTGATAAGACCATTTCTCATACTTACTTATGCTTTTCTAGTAAAGCAAACTCGTTAAAAGTTACATCCCTACTAATGAGAAAACCTGAAGACTTTTGAGAGGCACACCATAACCTATATCCCTTCACTCTAGTAACATATCCTAGAAATATGCACCTATTTTTTCTTGGCTCAAGCTTACCATCTCTCACATGAGCATACGCAAGATAACCCAACACCCTCAACTCTTCGTAATCAGTCAATGATCCATAGCTAATCTTAAAAGAAATTTTACAATCAATAGCCATTGATGGAGATCGATTCACCAAGTAACACGTTGTATTGATAGCTTCAGCCCAAAAAAAATTCCCACACCAGAATGCGAGATCATGCTTCGTACCTTGTCACAAAGTGTCTTGTTCATTCTTTCTACGACCCCATGCTGTTATGGTATTCTAGAACAAGTGTGATGGCGCACTATTCCCTTAGCTTCTCAAAACTCGTTAAACCCACGACTGTAAAATTCTAACCCATCATAAGTCCTAAGACTTTTTATTTTTCTTCCTATTTTCTTCTCAATCATCGGCTTCCATTTGAAGAAGGTTGAATATACCTTATCTTTCATTTTCAGAAAGTAAACTCACACCATCCTTTCAAACTAATGTAGTATATGGCTTCGGTATTCTATAGAACTCGGTTTGGGCTCCAAAGATTCAAGTGAACGTAGCCTACTGTCTCTTTAGTATTTCTTACAACCGATTTGCTGAATTTTACTCTAGTTTTTTTACCAAACACATAGTGCTCACAAATCCCAATGATTTTGTATTATACCCTTTCAACAAGTCTTTATTTCTCAAAACAGCTAAACCTTTTTCACTCACGTGACCGAGACGCCAATGCCACAACGGATTCTGATCCTATCAACTTTGGCTATTATTCCGTAATGATGCTACGACAGTATCGCTCATAATAACACTCCCCTGGAGAATGTAAAGCCCATTCTGCAAACTGCCTTTCATACACATCATTGAGCCTTTTGTCATTTTGATTCTTCTGCACGGTACTTATAACCCCGAGAGTCTAGTACCCCAAGAGATAACTGGTTTCTCTTTAACCCAGGAATATGCCAGCACGTGACGATTTTAACAACCCCATAAAACATTCTGATTCTTACGTTAGCAATACCACCAACATGCAACAAATGATTATTCCATAAATAGTCAGTTCTCTGCATTGGTTTATGCGTATCGAACCACTACTTGAACTAACACATGTGATATGTAGCGGCAGTATCGAGTACCCAAAAGTTTGTCCCAGAGTCTGAACCCACAGACAATACATCTCGTGTACCACTGTTTTCACAGTCATCAAAATCGTTCACACATTCAACAATGTTTGCTTCATTTTCGTTTTTGTTTCCTTTTTTACCATTTAGCTTCGGATAATCTCTCTTGTAATGACCATGGTCACCGCATTCATAACATCGAGTTCTTCACTTTTGATTTGGACCTCTAGTTCTTCCTTCTTGAAGAACTCTCTTTGGTTTTAGATCTTCTCCTAATCATAAGGCATTCCTCTTTCGCCTGATTGTCTGGCTGCAACTATCTCAACTCCTTTAATTTCACCGTCTTTTTTACATCTGCTAGCGATAAATTATACTTACCATACAATATGATATCCACAAAGTTTTCAGACGGAGCTGGTAATGATCTCAATATAAACAAAGTTTGATCATCATCCTCAATGTTGATATCAATGTTCTCCAAGTCCATTATAATTTATTTAAAATTATATATGTGTTCAGTTACGGACATACCTTCTTTCAATCTGAAATCGCACAAGCGCTTCTTCAAGTATAACTGATTCACCGCTGATTTCTATGAGTAAACTTCACTCAACTTCTTCCATGCACAGGCAGCAGTCTTCTCACCACGAATCTCACGAAGAACGTTGTCTTTCATACTCATTAGAATCCAACATAAATCTCTTTCTTAAAGATCTTGTTTCTCGTCTTCTTTCATCTCTTTTGGTAACTTATTCTTCACAGCCTTCCACAACCCTTGGAGTACCAATGAAGATTTTGGCTTAATCTTCTACAATGCAAAACTGGACCCCTGGACCCCTCCATCAAAATTTTCAATCTTGTATATTGTTGATGTAGACACCATTGTGAAACCCTAATTTCACAATAAAAGCTATGATACCAATTGTTAGGATATACTATGCAATGTATCACCAATGTTCAAGCACATAACAATATAAAATGCATAAAAAAAAGAACACAAACTTTAATGTGGTTCGACAAATGTCTATGTCCACAGGCGTTGCTAGAGAAAAGTGTTTCACTGTGATTAAAAGGTTACAGATTTTCAGATAATCTTTTATGTAGTCCTAGGAATCTATTTATATAGAATAAATGGACTTACTGGATAATGGACATAATGGACTTATATGCACAAAGACTACAGAAAGTATAATGCAAAGATATACTTAAGCACAAAAAGTAAACTGCCAATGACACAATACTCTACCAGCAAACATAGTACACTGTGAAACAATTATTCGAATTCATTCTTAATAGTTTGTGTCTTTACTACTTGCTGCAGTGTATTTTTCTGTGTGTATTCTGCTACCCGCAATCCAGAAACGCATATCAGCTGAGACTCAAACATCCCCTAGTTTGTGTCTTTACTACTTGCTGCAATATTCTGCTACCCGCAATCCAGAAACCCATATCAACTTAGACTCAAACATCCCCTCTCGCATGGAATTGCTCTTGGAAACATAAGCTAGCCATTTATTCTTGAATTTCATCTCCGTATTGATAAGGGTGCTCTGAACCACCCGAAGCACTGTGACAGTTACAACTTATAAAATTATCAGACACGAATACAGGTCCAAAATTTTTGAAGGCTTCTGCTCCAACCGCCAAATACCCTCAAAGTTTTCTAATTGAGACATAAGTTTCAATGGCAACTAGAATCCAGCTCCGGCTGCGGCCGCACATTTGGCTGCTCCAAAAGAAAACTTCGACGTTGGTTCTCCTTTGGCTATGGAAACTGCTACAGTTCCGCATCTTCTGCTGCTGTGAATGACAGCTTCGGCGTCATTTCCCCTTCGTGCAGCCATAGCAACTGCTACAGCTTCATTTCTACCTCAGTTGATTAATACTTGGAAAAAAACACATTAGGTACATATCCGGTGCATTTGGTAATAAGACGGAAGACTGATGTTATTCTTCTTTCAGATGATGAGGTTTAGATGGTGGATGACATCACTCTAGAAGCACTTCCTCATTGCTGTCCTCGAGTGAAAATCTCCATCACCTTTGAAATCATCCAATAAGCTAGTACACGCAGCCAGATGTGCAAGAATCTTGAGCATCCAACAGCCACATCTTCGGCCTGCAAAAAATAAAATAAATGGACTCGTAACCCTGCATATCTCTCTAGTTAGGTTTTGGAGTCAATACCGAGAAATCTTCCAAGTTCGTGCAATGAGTTTCAAGGCCTATGATAGCTTAATATGTGTTGTGTCGCTTCTTCGTTCTGTCATCAAATTATGAATTCCAGTTCTTGCCTTACACCTTCATATGGAGAACATGTTAGTTAAACAAAGGATTCAAGAGCCCTTTCCTCTTGTCTAGCAGCAACAGTCTTACTATTGTTATCTCCATGATAATCCAAATTAGCCAAAGCCCGGGGAGCATGCTTTTGCATGCCTTCAAACCTGCATTTTCAACCAAACATCATGATGGCTTGTATACCTCCGGAAACTAAAACTTTCAAATCGTACTGGTCGTGATTTATGAGACCTAAGTCATTTGAAAAAACACGGAGCCCTACGAAATATTTTAAAAATTAACAAAGTAATATTTTTGTCAAACCAACCAAATAAAATTATGAGTATTTTACAACCAATAAAAAGATAATAAAAATATTACTGAAAAACAAATCTTTTAGCTTTTCATTCTGCAAATTCATCCATAATTTTTTCATAATCGAGATTATCAATCATTTCCTTCTCAATAGATATCATTGATAATTCATTCAACCGGTCTTGAGACATAGTAGAACGAATATAGTTTTTTATCAACTTCAATTTTGAAAAACTCCTTTTGGTAGATGCAACTGAAACTGGAATTGTCAACAATATCAGATAAGCAACCATTTTGATTTCTATTGGCAACACTTCTCATAGAAGTTTCAACTCCATAAACAAATAGTTTTCATTTACTTCTCAAAGTGCACCATGTGTCAAAAATGCGTCGAGCTTAACAGAAGATGTCATCAATTCTTCGTCACTAGTTGACTTAAGCTTCTTCTAATATAACAAAATCTAAAAGTGTTTTCGTAACTTTGGAACTGATCGAATTTTGCTTCAATGGAAACAATAGATTGATCCATGATGTTTATGAAGTAATCCACCCTAAACCCTTCATCGCCTTGTAATACCAAATTTTTACCATTTTTACCATTTTTTTCCACATCTTTATCAAAATATATTTTCTTTTTTCTGTTAAGTTTTGGCTTCTCACAAAACGCAGGTTCGATGCCCATCTCATTTGAAATTTTTATTGCCTCAACTCTTGATTTCTCAATACCTGTTTCTCTATGTTCTATCAAATATTAGAGAAGCCTTCTTAGTGGGAAAATAGCAACATTAATATCCATGGCTTCTGACTGTAAAGTCTTGCTTAGTATGTTAAAATAAAAATGAAGTTCGTGCCAAATAATAATTCCAAACAAGAAATCAAACTTTCTAGTTCTATGTGTTTCACTTTCAGCAAGACATTCAGCTTCACTTATATGCATTGTATTATCACTATTTTCGGCTAGAAAGAATAAAGCTCCTCGAATTTTTGGAGCTTGAAATCTTTTGCGCTTTACACTATCAATTCGGCTCTCCTTTTCAAGTTTGTGATAATGGTTTAAGTGTTATACCATTCACCATCTCCCTGAATATCTCTGCATTCTTAGTTGAAGCTGAAAATAGAAAATAAATACGTTGAACAATCCAAAAAAAAACATTGTTTTTGCAGACGAAGAAGCCATATCACAAAGCACAAGGCTCTGCAATCCACATTGAGTATAACATGCTCTTCGATTAATTTTAAGTAATCTACATTGCACTCTTTTATATTTTCTCTTCATATTTGTTCCATTGGCATAGTCTTGTCCTCTCACATTTTTTAATTTTTAACTTAAAACTAACGAATACCTCTCGTAAGGTATCGAAAAGCCATTTTCCTGATGTATTAGTGACTTCTAAAAATGTCAAAAATAACTCTTCGATTTTTGGTGTGAGTGCAGAAATATCAACACACCGAATAAGAAGAGAACTATGATGATTTCTGCTTAACCCTAGCCTACTTTTTTTTTAAATAGGCAGCCTCATGTGGCTTAAGGGAAGGTCGACCCTCCCAACAACTAAAACTTTCATGCTACAATTCTCATCGACTGAAAAATTAACCAATGCGCCAACTAAAATATCCATTTGTTTGACACGTATTGCTAAGTTATTTGCATCTTCCCCAAACTGAATAAGTTATGCAATCATAGACTGGTTACAAAATAGTATCACTTGGGAGAGTCATCTCCCACTAGTTCCGAAAAGGCTTTCATTCAACTAAAAATCATTGAAAAGAACAAATTATAATAAATTCAGAGAGAATAGGGTATATGAGGATCACCAATAATTTTAACTACCGAAACCTCTTAAGGCCTAGAAACTGTCAAGATTTCATTGACTACAGTAAACTCAGTATGTCCTCTTAAACTCGCTCCCTCTTTGGTAGTGCGGCTTCTTTTCCAAATCTAGTTGGATATTTCAGTATGAGAACACCTCAAGGAACATCAATATCCAAATACACACTGGTACCGTTAATGCTCTTGTTGTTGGGTGGGATAGATCTGCAGGGTATTTCTGAAGAAAAGGTTACGGTTGCTCATGCTTGTTTCTAAGCCGTATCATTTTTCTCGTTGCTTCGAAATTATTTTCTCCGACGTTGTTTGACCATTGATCGTTTGGATCCTCCGCTACATCATCTCTCTTAGTTCATGTTTCGCATCTAGCATGGTTTCCCTGCTTTCTCATGTACTAAAAGTTCCGCATCTATCTTTTTTAATTTCTGAATGTTTCACATCTTTCGTTGATCCCCTTCTTTCCCATCCTTTATATTTCTGAACGTTTCGCATCTATCTCCTCTTATAGTTTCAATTCTTTCCCATGTGTGCAGAAATATTTAGATGAAGGTCCTTCATTTGAACTAATTTTAGATCCTACTCAACATCAAGTCTCTAAAGAAATACCTAACATGGAAATTACAAGATTTGGATGAAGGTCCTTCTTTTACGAGCATTGGTGGTTTTAAGGTCAGCGATTTCCTTTGTTTTCTTCGCTGCGGAGTGACGGAAGAAACGGCTTTGAAATTTAGTAGCTGCTAATTGCCGAGCTTGATCGTCGCGGTCCTCTCTGACCCGCGCCAAGGTTTACTCAGCCTTCGACGCTTTTTCATCACCCTTTTTAAGTTGTTCTTCCAAGAGCTTCTTTCCCGCATCTCCTTTCTTGACTTCATTCTCAACTGCAGCTATTTTTCCTTCCGCATCTGTCAGTCTCTGGTTTAGCTCCCCTGCGCGCCTTTCCTTCATTGCCAGAGGCACAATCATACTATATAAGGACAAGGACAGCACATCGTTGGCCCACAAAGCGAAAGTATGAGGGCTCCCAGGAATGGACAGGACGGTCAGTTTGGTGCCACTTGATGAATCCCCGTCAGCCTTCGCTGCTTCTGAAGGACCAACATTTTTGCCCCCGACCTCGTCGTCGTCGTCAAGAATCGCGACTACCGGATTATTCTCGAACGATACATTTGCGGGAGCAGCGACATCCCCTCCCTTAACCTCTTCATAGTGTTCGAAAAGCGTCGGGATAGTCGCATTTTCTGCAAGGGCGGGAGCGTCGGCAGAACCGCCTTCCGTTTTCTTCTTCGAGCGCTTGGGTTTTTTGGCTTCATCACCTTCAGCCACAGTCTTCTTCCTTTTCTTCTTCATTTTCTCGGGCCAATCGACCTCCTTCGCCTCAACAACAACTACTGCTTCTTGTCCAATAACATCGACCTCCACCCTTTCTGCATTCTCTGGCTCGGCACCCTCGTCAGACTTTGCGTGTTTGTTAGGCGCTTTGTTGCGTTTGGGAAGAAATAGGTGAGAGCCACGTGTATCTGTCTTTGCGACCAGATCCACCAAGCTAGGTGGTTGGCGCAGCTGCTCCAATGCGAGAAATTCTTCAGAGCAACGCCAGAGGTTGTTCATGATCAAGTTGGTGTTCTTGAAGCAGCGATGGAAGATCCGACCCCAATTCTTTCGGGCAAAGTCCTTCAAAATTTAGAAGGTAACTTTGGCATCCTCAAAATAATCCTTCTACAGCCCTTGAATGAATTCCTTGGACACTAAACAAAGGATCGGTCAGTTAAAAAAAAGAAAAAAAAATATTACCATCAGGAACCCATGTCCGCAGTAACCGCCTAGGGTTCACTTTAATGTATGGATGACCGTTCTCCCAACAGCCGCTGATGAAGATAAACCGATGCTTCCATGATTTTTCGCCCTCAAGAAAATCATTCACAATATTCCAAGTGTTTGCCAAGGAAGAATAAAAGAAAGGCGATTTGGGAGACTTTGAAAGCCCGGACATGGTAACGCACTCTTCCATCGGCATAGCGCGACCCGACAGTCGAGAGGCCATGATACATGACATCAGCGTGCACCACGCATTTGGAGTTAGCTGCGAGGGGCAGATACCGATGACCTCGAAGTACCGAGAAATCTCAAGGTCAAGAGGAAACCTGAGACCTCAGTTAAAAAGCTCAGTAAAAACGAAGATCTCCCGAGATTGTATATGCACGGGCGTTTCCCCAAGAACAGGGAATCGTACTTTGACGCACTCCGGGATTCCCCACCGGATCAGAAGCTCCGACTGTTCCGCAGCGGAGAAGTACATATACTTGCCTTCGAAAAGGGCAATGACATTGTCCCGACACAATAACTGATGGTAAGTGGTGGTTATAACTGCCTCTATCTCTGGAGGAAGGGGATCTTTAGGAGGAGCGGCAGCACCACCGCCTACAGCAACGATATCTTTCCCCGCTTTGTTTTCCTTTGCGGGACTATTTCCCGAGCCGACTAAATCGTTCGCCTTTGGCTCGTTGATGCCTTCGCTTTGAACAGCTTCGGTGCAGTTGGGACCGGCTTCTTCTGGAAGCTGAGAACCGGCCATTTTTGGATCGACCGATTGAGAAAGCAGTTGTATGAAGCTAGAGTTGCTACCGGTGCGGACATGTTTCGACCCACTTTCTTGAAGCTGGCGAGCGCGTTCCATTTCAAGCGTCTGGCGCTCGAAATCCCTTCAGGCAACGCCCAAAGGGGTAGCAGCAGTGTTGACACCCGTGCGAAATCCTACGATTGTAGGAGTTAATTACACCAATTCAGGTGAGACGCCCCCCACCGGCGAGGAAGAGGCGCTGGAATCTCCCATTGTGAGGAACCTCGGTTTGCTCTGGCATTTAGGAAGAAGAGGGGGTAAGTTTTCAGGGGCGTTTACCGACGAAGGCGTCAGGTGATAGGATGGTTCGACAGGAGAATTTGGAGAACTGCTACTGGAAGGAAAAATAGACTCTGTTTTCTTCTTCGGTTTCCGGTTAAGCTTCAGAGTTTTCTTTTTCATAAACACTGGTTTCTCTCTCTAAGATTTCTTAAGGGGGGGCTCTCTCTCTAGATTTTCTATAAGGAAGCAATTTTTGGTGAATGAAGTATTTATAGGCTCCAAAATACCTCAACCGTTCTACGCGTGGGGAAGCCCAAACGACGAAAAGCCGCGGGAAGTCGAAGAGTCTCCTAGAGGGATGTGCAGACGAGCACGCTTCGAATAAAGGGACGACACATGTAAACCAAACTCGACTACGCATGACATAGGCAATCATCAGGCTAGTATCGTAGGCCTCCGCCGGCGCCGGAACTCTAGTGCTCTCCGGATGTGCGCTATGTGTCCTCTGACGAGGAGAGTTAAAGCAAACAAATTCTCTAAAGCTTAATGACCCGTTTGAGCCCATGACAAATTTACCGGGTAGGTTTTTTATAAGCCCATCACCGCGGGTCTGGCGTCAGGGAGAGTCATAACCCTCACCGAAACACTGAGAAGCATGAGAAGGGTCGGATTTTGGCTGTAAAAGACTGGTCGGGCGTGGAACGATATAACCTCACCCGAAGCTTCAGACGACACAGTCCTGAGGCATTTGGCTAAAGTTTCTAAAAACCTCAAGCCCGAGGTACTTCGCTCAGTGGTCTTCTCCTTGAGTTGGCCATGAGTCTTCATTCCCGATGCTCTTGAAGACTAGGGGGCTACTGATAAGGAAGTAATTCGCCAAGCACGGTAGAAAAGGTGTTAATTGTAAAATGGAGAAATAAAATAAACCCTTTAGTGTATTTATAATTAGTTAGAGAACAATATGTAAAAGAAGCAAGATGTAAAGGACTAACTATTAAATAAACAAGGACTACCTAGGATATAAATGGGTCCCACTTTCCCCACTATATAAGGGAGCCACTTTATTCTTGGGTAGGTGGACATTCTTTAATATTTTCTCTTTCTACTTTCTCTCTCTACATTTCTAGCACTAGTCACAATCAAGCACTAGATCCAAGATTCCCCACTCATCATTGGCGCCGTCTGTGGGAACACGTGATACCTGAAAAGAATGACCATTTACGAACAAAGTAATAGCTGCTATTGACATAAAGGAATACTACAAATTAGAGCTGATTGAAAAATGAGAAAACATTTCTGATCCAACAGTTGGTCATGTCCAGATATACCAGGATCTAATATTTCTGTTAGTACTTTGATGGAGGTAGCAGATGAAGATGAAATCGACTCTACAGTAAAAGTTAAATTTAAATTTACTTTGTTTCCATTGCTTCCTCAATCATATGTTAACAAACTGCTGGTTTCCACTTTTGACAACATAGGTAATTGATGGTTATATATATATATATCAACCTTAAACAACACAACTTTCAAATACCAGTTGCAAGTAGTCAAGGAGAATTTATGACAGTAACATACTTATCTGGAAGCGTAATGGTAAGAATAAAATACTTTTACAACATGTGTTAATTTATAAACATAAATGTTTCTAATTATTACTCCTCCAATGCAGCATATGCTGAACCAAAATATGGATGTACCATTATATGTTGACGATAAGCTACGAGGCATCACATAAGGTTTAATCTTCATTCCGCTTCTAACAAAAGCTAGACCTAGAAATGTTAACCATTGGACATTATTGGTAATAGAAAATGAACATAAAAAAGCAGTAAATCTAAACCCAATACCTAAACGTCCAGATCCAACAAGAAAAACTGCAGAAAGATTAGTAAGTGTCTCTCTTTTATAATAATTTCATAGAACATATATATATATATACATATCATCTTATTTATTTGTATGTTTATTAAATTACAGATTGCATACCTCCAAAACAAAAACATTTTACAATCAGAAGAACCAATAAAGATAGTTTGTCCAGTAAAGATTCCTAAACAAAGCCCTGGATCACTTGATTGCGGAGTAATGGTCTGCGATTACTTCAAAGATTATATTTTACATGGGAAACTTAACTTTCACAAAACTTCTAAGATTGCACCATTAAGAATAGCATAAATGTTCTACATATTTCTTAATGACATGAACACTAACAAATACTGGGACGATGATTACTAATATTTGTTTTACTTCTTTTTGTGATGTTTGTAATATTTTCTTACATGTAAACTGTCTAACAGCTAAGGTTTCGCATCGACCTAACTTGTAATAACACGTGTTTCGCATCTATCTCGAACTATCAATTGGTTCTGCATCTATCGTTTATATTCTAATGCGTGTTTCGCATTTATCGCTTTATTTTTTCTCTTGGAAACTCTTTCCTATCTTCTGCTCTAAATCCAATTATCACTTACAGAAATTAAATATGTTTTTATAGTTAATAAACTCAACCAATCTCTCTCTCTCTCTCTCTCTCACACACACACACACACACACATATATATATATATATATATATATATAAAGTCAAAAATCAAACTAGTGGCTTTAGTTTGATTTGATGTTTTCTTACATGATTTGACAAGTCCAAGATACTCATCATTACACTGCATTAATTACAAAAGCTCACAAATATCAACCAAAGATATTACTTCTGTCAAAGCTTGTAGTATTTTCACCTTCTTAATAAATTAACCTATCAAAAATTTAAATACACTGTCCCGCATCTAGCATATCATATGTTCCTTATATTTCACATGTCATTCTGCATCTACTAGACAAAGGTCAATAATACGTTTCGCATCTACTATATATTTTTTACATAAGGTTTCACATCTCTCTTTTATATTCTAATGCATGTTTCGCATCTACCAATTTATTTTTCCTCTTGGATACTCTTTCCTACCTTCTAGACTAATTATTTTTCATCCAAATTACCACTTGCAGAAGTAAATATGTTTTTGTAGTTTATAAACGCAACCAATCTCACACATATATAGGTTCAAAAATCAAACTAGTAGTTTTAGTTTGATAAAATGTTTTCTTACATGATTTGACAAGTCTAAGATACTCATCATTACACTGCATTAATTACAAAAGCTCACAAATATCAACCAAAGATATTACTTTTGTCAAAGTTTGTAATCTTTTCACATTCTTAATAAATTAACCTATCAAAAATTTAAATAAACTGTCCCGCATCTAGCATAGCATATTCCTTTATATTTCACATGTCATTTCGCATATACAATAGAAAGGTAAATAACACATTTCGCATCTATCATTTGAATTTTACACAACGTTTCACATCCAGGTTTCCTATTCTAATGAGTGTTTCGCATCTACTAAATTATTTTTCTATTGTTTCTGGTATAATTATTCTATTGTTTTTTCTTTCGCTAAACTATTTTTTATTCTTGATATTTACTTACATGACTTTACAACTAATATATACTAATTATTATATTGCATTTATTACAAATCTAAATAATATCAAACAATAAATTATTTTTGTTTAATCTTTAAACTGTTCACCTTCTTAAAACACTTTAGTTACCTCTATCAAATATCACTTAACTCTTTCAGTTCTCAAACACAAAAGCTCCCTTCATTCACAGTGAAAATCTTCTAAAACTTTTCACTACTTAAAAACTTGCTTTGAAAAAATGCCATATTTTAAATATTCTTCAGATGATGGTCCCTGTTATAGTGATATCAGTTCTCCCACTCGTTCCCTAGAGGCCATGGAAGAGTGGAAACGTACAAAGACAGACGAGCTTTTAGACGACAATTCTAATGAAAGTTTCGGTGTTTTTTTTCGAAAATGCTTATACCGAAGATACTTATTCAGAAGATAAAGAGGATCCAGATGAGGATCCTATTTCTGTCCTCTTAAAAAGAAAGAGAAAAATGGACCAGATGGAAGACGATTACGACACTAAATACGAAGAAGACGAAGATGATTCAGAGGAAGATGACTCTGAAGACAACGAATATGACTCTGATTGATGGTTAGGTGAAAGGTCTGCTTTTTTGTTGTTGTTTGAACTATGGGTAGGAAGAAGTTTATTTTATTTTTTTATGACCCAAATCAAACTAGAAGACTAAGGGTCTCGTTAAACAGAGTTTGAAGATGGAGACTCTGTTTTCAAATTTCTTTAAGTTTGTATTTCGTTTTACTAAACTTAACATGTATACCACCTGTTTCATAATGAACTAGATCTTTTTATTTATTTTTTTGCATTCATATTTTAACACTTAGATCAAAAACGTATTTTATGAGCTGGTTTAGCATCTACAAAAAAATGTACTTACATAAATTGTTTCGCAACTACCACAGTATATTATATTTAATTATCCACGGTTCCGCAATTATTAAATTAGTGTATTTGTGTGTAAGTTGTTTCGCATCTATCAAATATTTCACATTCACTTCAGTAAATCTTGTAAAACGTGTCTCGCATCTATCACAGCCCATTATGTTGGTTATTACACGTTTCACATCTAGTAGGTCCATATAACAAAAGTGTTTGTATCTAGCATCCATTGAAATGTTCCCAATCTATTGTCATTATGACAAACACAGCTAAAAAAATAAAAGTATCAAAAATTACATTCATCTTACAAAATGTCTACATATGTGCGTCTGTTATGACCAGATTTATGACAACAAGAACACGTTATCTTACGAATACTTAATTCTCCTCTAGATGGAATTCTTTTCTTCTTAGGTCGTCCAGCTCTCCTTTTTAAAACTGGAGGAAGTATTTTTGGATAAGTTGTTGAAGTAGATCCTTGACCAAAAGTAGTAAATGCAGTTATACCATATGAATATGTATCTTTATAAGAGCTTACAAAATAGCATGGCTCAATATATTCCATAGGATCTGCATCTATATAAAATATAGCATCTACATCATGAGAACAAGGGAAACACTCATGTTGCCACAAACCACAAGAACAACGACGTACACTAAGATCAACAACATAACAGGATCACAAAACACTTCATGCAAAAGAGGAGTAGACGAATGAACTATCAATGGACGACCTTCTTCAACATTAGCCTTAAACTTTTCATCAAATTCAGGACACAAATCACTAGTCCAACGTTCAGCATCACCAAAACGTCTCAAAATTTGACTCATTTCTAAAACTCTAATCCTATCAATTAACTCCAGTATAGACAAACCACAAAATTGTTTTACTTGGTTGTTAAAAGATTCAGCTGGAGTAGATGTCAATGAACCATACCTCTTGCCTTTGAAAAAAGCACAAACATATTTCTCAGGAGATAAAGTTTTAAAAAAACTTTGAATCTTCTCACCTCCCTGCTTAAGTAATTCATCCATATATTGATTAACCAAATTATGATTAGAAGAATATGCACATCTTTTTAATTTTTTTACCATACTATCCTTAAATGTAGTCGGTGTAGCCTTTAAACAATGCCTCAAATTATTCATAAGATGATAAAGACAATATCCATGATAGCAATTTGGAAATATAGTAGATACAGCGGTAACAATACCTAAATGACGATCATTAATAAATGTCATTTCGCGATCCAAAAAATGAGGTTTCACATCTCCAAAAACCATACCCAATTCTCAGTATCTTCAGACGAAACAATACTAAAAGCAACAAGGAAAATACATGCAACCAATATATAGAACAAAGAATAGTATAAATTACTCATTATAAGAGGTTTCACAACTACCGCTTACTGATATATATATATATATATATATATATATATATATATATATATATATATATATATATATATATATATATATATATATATGTTTCGCATCTATCTCATTAATCATATATTATATGTGTTTCACATATATCTTGTTATCATATACTACATGTGTTTCACATCTAGCATATTAATCATTTATTACACATGTCGCATCTATCACGTTATTTATTCAGAACATTTCGCATCTACCTATTTGTTATTCATCTACAATCCTGTTTTTTACAGATTCATATATAACATATTTAAAAGATAAAATCTATTCCAATATAATTAAAACTTACCATTGTTACCATCTTTGGCTATAGCAGATAACAAAACCCCGTAATATTTTCCCGTTAAAAAAGTCACATCAACAAATAAAACTTGACGACGCGAATTGAAACCATAGAGGCAAGACCCAAATGCTACGAAACATCGCTTGAACACATTGGTTTCCAAAGAATACTCCAGTATGTAATCACTACTGCTATCAAGAACCTTCAATGTTTAAAAATAATTCTTAAGTAGTTTATAAGAAGTTGAACTATCTCCATATACAGCCCTCCTAGCTTTTTCCAAGAGCAAGCCATGAAACACGGTAAGAAATATCTAAACCATAATCATTTTTTTAAAATGATTTCACGCTTGTAGCTGCTACATCAACTCTCCTCCTCACACAATCACATATTTCATTTCCAATCAAATCAGATGACAAATGCCTTCTATTTTCTTTGCTAAAACCAATCCCACATGTACGAGTTTCAACATACTTCTTAATAACAAAAAAATCAGTAGACCTCTCTTGTTTAGCATAAAGTCTCCAACGACAACCCTTTGAATCTTTTTTCATGCAATAAACAGTTAGTATTTGTTTATTGTTATGCAAATATTTAAAAGAAAAACTTTTTGTAAAGCCAACCGACTAACAGCTAATCTTAAACCTACTGCTCCATCTTGAAACACATGCCCAACACCACTAATTTCATTAACCCAACCAACAGTAGCAAGTGCTTTATGCTTGCGACTAATACCATTAACATCAGAAGTTTCACCAGTTTCTCCACAAACAAAATCTTCATTTACAACTTCAACTATACTTTCAGCAGTTTCTCTAATATTATCACCAACAACAACATCACCTTCCACTTTAATAGTAACACTTGAAACACCTAAACTATCAATAAATGATACCAAAGCAATTAAATCACCATCACAACCTAAGATAACGTTTTGTAGATCACGAGAAGAGTATCTTAATTTGAATTTACTCCGAACCAACGTATCATATCTACTTAAAACAAATTTACCAATATCTTCAAACTCAGAAAACAAACCAAGGTCACAAATTGCAAGCTCCCTATTTAGTTTAAAAATGCACGTCTTACTACTAGACATCGCGTACCTGCATTAGACAAAGGTTTCACATATATTATTAGCAAACAGTACATGAGTTCTGCATCTATCTATGTAACATGTTTCGCATCTTCTCAATTAAGAACATTGATGTTTCGCATCTTCGCAAAATAAAAATGGTAACTTTTCGTATCTACTAAAAAGACATATTTCATGACAAATTCCAGAAAAAACCTACACGTTTCGCAACTATCACTAAGTTCATAATAAACGTTTCGCATCTGCTTTGTAGAAACAAAAAACAGTTACGCGCAGACTGAAACTTATAAAAACTAGCACAAGGACTGAAAAATCAACGAAAACTAATACTAATACCACAAATATACTGCATTAACAACGTAAAATAACACATAATACTAAAAACACAAAAAAAACAGATCGACTAAACCTAATACAAAGATATAAACTCGCGATCCAAATTTCAGTAAAACTCGAAATCCTAACCTATAACAATAAAACTAACTGTGAAATTAACCTAAACACAATTAACCCAACCAACAGTAGCAAGTGCTTTATGCTTGCGACTAATACCATTAACATCAGAAGTTTCACCAGTTTCTCCACAAACAAAATCTTCATTTACAACTTCAACTATACTTTCAGCAGTTTCTCTAATATTATCACCAACAACAACATCACCTTCCACTTTAATAGTAACACTTGAAACACCTAAACTATCAATAAATGATACCAAAGCAATTAAATCACCATCACAACCTAAGATAACGTTTTGTAGATCACGAGAAGAGTATCTTAATTTGAATTTACTCCGAACCAACGTATCATATCTACTTAAAACAAATTTACCAATATCTTCAAACTCAGAAAACAAACCAAGGTCACAAATTGCAAGCTCCCTATTTAGTTTAAAAATGCACGTCTTACTGCTAGACATCGCGTACCTGCATTAGACAAAGGTTTCACATATATTATTAGCAAACAGTACATGAGTTCTGCATCTATCTATGTAACATGTTTCGCATCTTCTCAATTAAGAACATTGATGTTTCGCATCTTCGCAAAATAAAAATGGTAACTTTTCGTATCTACTAAAAAGACATATTTCATGACAAATTCCAGAAAAAACCTACACGTTTCGCAACTATCACTAAGTTCATAATAAACGTTTCGCATCTGCTTTGTAGAAACAAAAAACAGTTACGCGCAGACTGAAACTTATAAAAACTAGCACAAGGACTGAAAAATCAACGAAAACTAATACTAATACCACAAATATACTGCATTAACAACGTAAAATAACACATAATACTAAAAACACAAAAAAAACAGATCGACTAAACCTAATACAAAGATATAAACTCGCGATCCAAATTTCAGTAAAACTCGAAATCCTAACCTATAACAATAAAACTAACTGTGAAATTAACCTAAACACAATTAAAATCAACAAAAACAATAAAAAAATCAACTAATCGATTAAGAATGGAGAATTACCTATGATAATAGTGCACTGTTAAAGTTACGTAGAAAAAAATTAGGGAGAAAAAGAGTCAAATATGAGTGTCAAAACTTTTATATAAGTAAGTATGGGTATAAAAGGTATTAATGAGTCTTAAATAGTAAATATTTCACAAAACGGACCTTTCTTAGACATATATCAAAATATAGATCTTAAGTGGAAATTACTTTGGATATTGGGTCTTAGTGGTACTTTACCCAATATTATATTAAATTTATTAACTATTAATTATAATACATTAACTATTAAATTTAAATTAACTATTAAATTGAAATGTTACTATGGTCCAAACAAAACAAAAAAATAACTAACAAATTTTTAAATTAATTCGAACAAAATATTTCAATATAATTTAAAACATCGGTTTAAAGTTAATTTTATTAAATATTATTTTTAAACTGTTATATATATATATATATATATAGAGAGGGTAAAATATTCATTCATATTTAAGTTTTTCCAAAAATACCTTGTTATTAACTTTTTTTATTATTTAAAAATTTAAAATTTATCAAATTAAAAATTTAATTTATAATTAAATTTTTAAAACAGTTATGTTATGTTTTTTTGTAAAAATAAAAATAAACATTTTAATATAACCAAATGTAATTAGATGTTTTTTTATGAAGACCAATGGACTATAAACGTATATTAATCAGTGCTTAACTATTGATTTGATAAATATAAAAGATGATTTATAAAAAAAATTATTTCAAAAATAACTTATAAAAACTTAAATTATTAAAAAATCAATAAATCAATTTAATTTTTTTATACAAAATAATAAAATTATATTTTCAAATTATATACCTATTTTTATATAACAATAAAAATATGGTCATTAAAATATACAGTTAATAATTATAGGATTATTTTTCTAATATAGTTAACATTACTATAGTTACTATAATAAATAATAAATAATTTTAAATTACTATAGTTATATAATATTAACATTTGTATTGTTTTTTTCAATAAAATTTAGTTTAAATAATAATATATTAATAGTTCATTAAATTATTTGACCATTTCAAAAAAAACATTAACTTACGTTTTTATAATATTTTGATGTTAAAATCGAAAGCGACATAAAAGATAATTTTGTCCTTATAAAAATTGAATTACAGTTCAAATTACTAGTTCTGAAACTAACCTAAAGTAAGCTGATAATTGGGTAAAAAGTTAATATGAGATGGTTGTTAAAAAAAAAAAACTTGAATCATTTAATAAACAAACTGATTTCCTCAAATCATTAACTTACTTTTTCCAAGTTTCTCAAATCTTATATTCGTTTAAAAAGTAATTTCATCAAACTTGTGTCAAATTATTACCAGGACTTACGAGAAATGCCAAATATGAGTTCGGAGAGAATTTGATATTAAATGAGTTATTTTATTAGGTGGCCGCTGGGTTGGGTAATGAATCAAAATATATGTAAACAATTAGGCTAAAAAGTAAATATCAAAATATTTATACCAATTTACACACGTTGAAGGTATAATTCGTTAGAATGATAGGATGACATCACGAAGAACTAAATTCGTAATACTTAAGAAATATTTAGAGACTCGTTTGTTACGGAAGTAAATGTGTGGAACCGAAATAGGGCTGTCAACAGTTCTCCGGAACCGAGAATCGGACGGAGACCGAACCGATAAAGATCGGATCGAGAACCAGACTAAATTTTAACGGTCCGGTTGTGGTTCCATTCTGAAAACCGAAAATCGATAAAGAATCGAAACAAAAAACGGTTAGGAACAAAACCGTTAAAACCGATAGGATCGATATGGAATCCACCTGATAAACTATAGAACTCATACGGAATCGAACCGATGAAATCGATAAACCGATAAAACCGATAAGAAATCGGACTAATAAAACCGTTTGAACCGATTATTTATTATTATTATATATTTTTTTATAAATTATAGTACCAAAATCAATAGTTAATTATCAAATTTTAAAAAAAAAAATCAAAAATTAACTTATAAACTTTAATTTTTATATCATTTATTTTAATAAAAACAATTAAAAATCAAATTTTACTTGGTTTTATTATTTTTTAGTGGATCGAAATGGGACCAGACCGAACCCGAACCGAACCGAATTCGGACCGAACTGGAATTAGAACCGAACCGAATTGGACCGAACCGGACCGGACCGAACTGAAAGTTTAGCGGTTCGGTCCGGTTCCAAAAATTAGAACTGAAAGCTTAGCGGTCCGGTCCGGTGCGGTTACCAGTCTTGTTCCAAAAATTAAAACCGAAAACTTAGCGGTCTGGTCCGGTCCGAACCGATAAGCTTAACGGTCTGGTGCGGTTACCGGTGCGGTTCCAAAAATTAGAACTGAAAGCTTAGCAGTCCGGTCCGGTCCGAACCGATAAGCTTAGCGGTCTGGTGCGGTTACCTGTCCGGTTCCAAAAATTAGAACCGAAAGCTTAACGGTCCGGCCCGGTCCGAATCAATAAACTTAGCGGTCCGGTACGGTTATCGGTTAACAGTCCGGTCCGGTCCGAACCGATAAACTTCCGATCCGAACCGATAAACTTAAGGGTCCGGACCGATTCTGTTACAGAGATCCCATTGGTCTCCTACTCCTACCGTTACTTTTCATTCATTTACTACCGTTACTTTTCATTCATTTAAGCCCTAATTGATGTCTATTTGATTTTCTTTGTTTATGACTCTAAATCTATATGTAAGAGAGATAGGAACTCCGAAAAGGCATATCTATATGTAAGAGAGATAGGAACTCCGAAAATGCATAATCCTAATTTCAAGTTATTTTATCTTTCTCTCTATTGTCTATTCATATAATCATTGAAGAGAATTTGTGTTCTTAGAGGTAATCTTCTTACTTACAGCATTATCTCCTAGTCCTTATTCTACCATTCTTCGAACCTTTCGTTGGGTTTCTAGTTTGGGTTTATCGTGCCTAACGAGTCCTGTAACATTGGTATCAGAGCCATCGATCTTCCGGACCCGGATTTTTTTTTCTACTTCAAAATAAGCAGTCATGGAAACTAGGGCACAAACTTTGATCGAGGTTAACAAGCAACTTGAGGAGATGAAGCAAGTTCAGGCCGATCAAGCCAAGCAAAATGAAGAAAATCGTGTGGCTCAACTCAAACAAAACGATCTATTGAGGAATGAGATGACTGCTCGATTCAACGATATTAAGAACATGTTTGCGGAGCTACGCACTATTACACAGAACCCGGAAAAGCGTCCGCTGGTTGACGACGATCCTTCACATTCCGGCGTTTTCACGACGCTTCCCCGAACATTCTCTCCGGAACCACCTGATTCGCTGAACCTTGTCCCCGGTTTGAATCGTGGAACTAATCAGGAGCCTCGTACGACACCAACAAACGGTTTGCTCACCCGCCTTACTAAGGTTGGGTTTCCTATTTTTGATGGATCCGACCTACGCGATTGGGTTTTTAAATGCGAACAATTCTTTGCGCTTGACGGAACGCTAGATGAATCGAAGGTAAGACTCGCTACTATCCATATGACAGGAAAGGCATTGCAATGGCACCACAACTATATTGCAGAACGTTTCAATCGATACCCACCCTGGACAGAATATGTTCTTGCAATTTCTACTCGCTTTGGAGGTTTGTATGTCGATCCATTATCGGAGTTGGTTAGCTTACAACAAGAGACCGATTCGGTCGACGTGTTTCATGATAAATTTGAGTGTAAACTCACACGGTTATCCCTACCACGCGCCCATGCGTTAAGTATTTTCTTAACTAATCTAAATCCACATTTGCAGCTTCATGTGAGACAGTTTCAGAATGTGGAATCCGTTGCCGAAGCAGCAGAAATAGCTATGATGCATGAATCATATTTACGCCTACTCCCTCACAAACCACAACGACCCTCATTCAAACCCAACACATATTCTTCTCCAAACGCCTATCAAACACCGAAATATCTGAATCAAAACACCAAGCCACCGCTTTTACCCACTGCCCCTAGCAACACACAAACACATCAGACGCCAAATTTTATCTCAAGAAACAACAACCAAACACCCCGAAAATTTACTTGGCAAGAGATGCAAGATCGCAAACAAAAAGGTCTGTGCATGTATTGCGATGAAATCTTCACTCCCGGCCATCAACAAACCCATCGCAAGGCTCATATAAATGTCATAGAAGGTGATGCAGAATCTGAACTTTCCGATGTAAATGAGGTTCATGACGTCGTCCACACGACGGCTGTTGAGTCAGAGCAAACACAACCGCCTATGATATCGCTACACGCACTGACGGGCAACACAACCTTCAATTGTATGCGTTTGACAGGACAAAGTGGTAAGCGAAAGATCCACATTTTGATTGATCCCGGGAGTACACACAATTTCTTGGACCTAAAGGTTGCCAATGAAATCGGTTGCCCTCTCGAAGCGACTAAACCGATGGTGGTTTCTGCCGCCCTGGGAAGCACAATTGTTACAAAATACAAGTGTAGCAATTTTTCTTGGAAAGTACAAGGCTATGATCTCACCACCGAGGTAAGAACTTTAAACCTTGACTATTGTGATTTTGTGCTAGGTATTCAATGGTTGCACACCCTCGGTCCAATTTTATGGGATTTTCTCAACCTCCAAATGGAATTCAACCTTAATGGTTTGAAGCATGTGCTGCGTGGGAATGTAAACAAGGGTTGTAAGGCGATCAACGGAGCAAGTTTGAACAAGTTAATGCTTCAAGAACCTCAGATCGCATTGTTGTTTGGCCATGAGATAACAGATGACGTTTTAGACGACTTAAACCCAAACGCTCTTTTGTCTCATATTTCGGCGACCAAAAAAGAATTTTCTACGGACTCTACGCTGCGTGAGTTGATCAGTTCGTACTCTGGAATTTTCATCGAACCCACAACTTTACCGCCTTTTCGTGAAGGGTTTAATCACAAAATTCCTATGGTAAGCGGTTCTAATCCCGTTAATCTCCGACCCTATCGCTACTCATCCCTTCAAAAGGATGAAATAGACAAGATGATAAAAGATATGTTAAACCAAGGAATAATCGAACATAGTTCTATTCCGTATGCTTCCCCAATTGTTTTAGTAAAGAAGAAAGATGGTACTTGGAGGTTGTGCGTTGATTATCGCGGGTTAAACAAACAAACCATCAAAGATAAATATCCTATTCCACTGTTAGAAGACCTGTTAGATGAATTGGGTGGGGTTGTATACTTTTCAAAATTGGACCTCCGTGCGGATTTTCACCAACTACGAATGTCACCCGAAGATATCTATAAAACGGCATTCAAGACTCACTCCGGACACTATGAATATGTTGTTATGCCGTTTGGTCTCACAAATGCCCCTTGTACTTTTCAGAGCCTCATGAATCACATTTTTAGTGAAGTTACGCGAAAGTTTGTACTCGTTTTTTTCGACGATATCTTGGTGTATAGCTCTACTTGGGAAGCACATCTCACCCACCTACAAACCGTTTTCGAGATCCTCCGCCAACAACAACTTTACCTCAAAGAAAGCAAATGCATTTTTGGAGCAACCATAATTGAGTATTTGGGACACTTCATTTCGGCAAAGGGAGTTGAAACCGATCCGGGTAAAGTTGACATTATTACGCAATGGCCTACACCGACCACGGAAAAACAGTTACGCAGTTTTTTGGGACTTGCTAATTACTATCGGAGGTTCATCAAAGGATATAGCGTGATCGCTAGGCCCATGACCAACTTGTAAAAAAAAGATGGTTTCGAATGGAATGATGAAGCAAACGCGGCTTTCACAGCTTTAAAAAGAGCTTTATCGTCTACTCCTGTTTTAGCCTTACCGGATTTTGCCAAAACTTTTATCGTCGAAACCGATGCTTCTAACGTCGGGATCGGAGCAGTTCTTATGCAAGAGAATCACCCGATATGCTATATTAGTCGAGCTTTGGGACCTCGACACCAACGACTTTCGGTTTATGAAAAGGAGTTACTTCCGGTTGTGTATGCAGTTCAACAATGGCATGCTTACCTTGCTCATGGCTTATTCATCATCAAAACCGATCAAAAGAGTATCAAATATATGATGGAGCAAAAAGTCACTACTCATTTTCAACATATGTGGCTTTCTAAGTTGATGGGTTACAATTTTGTGATTGAGTACAAACACGGAAAAGAAAACCATGTTGCTGATGCTCTATCACGGGTTTCCGGTTCACAACTCCTTAGTCTTACGTTGTCTACGGTTCATTCGGGTTTTTTTTTATTCCATCCGGCTTCTTTGGCAATCTGATCCTTCCCTCAAACAAATCATCGACGATATTGTTGCTGGTACGAATGTCCATCCGCACTATACGTACACCAATAACGAACTGCGCAGGAAAGGAAAGCTAGTTATCGGAAACCACAAAGACACCAAATTATCAATTCTTCAGTGGTTACATGATTCAGCGGTTGGAGGTCATTCGGGTCGTGACTCTACTATTCATCGTGCTAAAACTCTATTTTATTGGCCGAAAATGAGTACGGAAATACAAAATTATGTACGGAACTGTGCGATATGTCAACGAAACAAATACGACAGGACAAAACGACAGGGTTTGTTACAGCCACTGCCTATACCGGACGGACTTTGGGAATCAGTTAGCCTTGACTTTATCGAAGGACTTCCAAAATCAGCCGGGAAGCATTGTATACTTGTCGTTACCGATCGGTTAAGCAAACAGGCGCACTTCATCGCCATCTCGCATCCATATACCGCTTTTGATATTGCTCACATTTATCTCGATAATGTCTTCAAACACCATGGTATGCCGAAGGAGCTTATTAGCGATCGCGACCCTACTTTTTTAAGCGAAATTTGGCAAGAACTTTTTCGAGTACATGGAGTGGATCTTCGCCATTCTTCCGCCTATCATCCACAAACCGATGGCCAAACAGAGGTCACCAATGGAACACTTGAGACTTATTTACGCTGTATGACAGGTGAAGCTCCAACCACATGGTCCAAATGGCTTTCCTTAGCCGAGTGGTGGTATAATACGACCTACCACACCGCTACACGCATGACGCCGTTCGAAGCCGTCTACGGATACCCGCCTCCAACCCACCTGCCTTACCTACCCGGAGAAAGCAAGTCACCCACTATCGATAAGACTCTACAAAAGCGGGAAGATATCCTCCGGATGTTAAAGTTTCATTTGAATCGTGTCCAACATCGAATGAAGCAAACTGCAGATTTACACCGCTCCCACCGCGCATTCAACCTAGGCGATTATGTGTACCTCAAGCTCCAACCATACCGGCAGAATTCGTTGAAAACAAACAAGGTACCGAATAAGCTTGCTCCGAAATATTATGGTCCTTTTCGTGTTACAGATAAAATTGGGAGCATTGCCTACAAGCTGGAGCTTCCGGCCACCGCAGCCATTCACGACGTTTTTCATGTGAGCCAACTGAAGTTTTGCCCTAACCCACCGTCAACAATCTCTGCTCTGCCTCCATACCTCGTCGACTTGGGAAATTCTAAAGAACCCGAAGCAATCTTGGAACGCAAAATAGTCAAGCACCGCAACGCCGCTGTCACCAAAGTTCTCGTTCAATGGAAGGGTTATCCGTCATCGGCTGCTACTTGGGAGTTTTACCAAAACTTCGCCGCCAAGTATCCAAATTTCAATCCTTGAGGACAAGAATGTTCCGAAGAAGGGGGCAATGTTACAGAGATCCCATTGGTCTCCTACTCCTACCGTTACTTTTCATTTATTTACTACCGTTACTTTTCATTCATTTAAGCCCTAATTGATCTCTGTTTGATTTTCTTTATTTATGACTCTAAATCTATATGTAAGAGAGATAGGAACTCCGAAAAGGCATAATCCTAATTTCAAGTTATTTTATATTTCTCTCTATTGTCTATTCATATAATCATTGAAGAGAATTTGTGTTCTTAGAGGTAATCTTCTTACTTACAGCATTATCTCCTAGTCCTTATTCTACCATTCTTCGAACCTTTCGTTGGGTTTCTAGTTTGGGTTTATCGTGCCTAACGAGTCCTGTAACAGATTCTCTAAAAACCCGAATTGAACAGGACAAATAACCGCCTTAAACCGAACTAAGGCAAGTGAAAATTTTAAGAGACTGCTCATCATGCTTTTTAACCGAATATTTTATGTGGTAAAAGTATTGAGTAAAACCTTTCAGCGTATAACCAATTTAAACCAATAAAATGATGTAAAATGATGAAAGGCGTTAAATTTTATTATAAATCAATGTAATCTATTGTCTAAATGTATAATTACGTCCAAAACGGTCATACCGTTATATGAAAAGTTACGTCTTGTTTCGACATCGAAAATTAATTGTTTGAATTTTTTTTATTAACTTTAACAAAATTTTATTATAATTTTTTGAATTTCTCTACTAGTATCGAGACTAGTAGGATCATTTTTCAAAAAGGTTTTATATAATCTCTAGATATCGTATTTGATGATTTTTGAAAATATCGATGGAAAATGAATCCTAACTATTTCGGGAGTCACAAAAGATTATTAGGAGATTTCAAATGAGAATTCTAAAAAGATTACTCTCAAAAGTAGGAATATAATAATAATTATTCACAATTTCCAAAAAAATATACATTGTCTTATATAGTATTGGTGTTGGACATTCGGGCCTACACAATTAGTTCATTTCTTCCTAATGGTGGTGGTGGTGGTGGTGGTTGTGGCGGTGGTGGCGGTGGTCATGGATGTGGTGGTTTTGGTGGCGGTTGCGGTGGCAGCGGTGGCGACGGTGGTGGTTTCGGTGGTTATGGCGGTAGAGGTGGCGGTGGTGGTGGTTGTGGCAATGGTGGTGGGTGTTGTGGTGGTGGTGGGTGTGGTGGTTTTGGTGGAAGTGAATTTGGTGGCGATAGTGGTGGTGGTGGTGGCGATGGTGGTGGTGGTGGCGATGGTGGCGGCGGCGGTTGCGGTGGTGGCAGAGGTGGTGACATTCGGCCTACACAATTAGTTCATTTCTTGCTAATCCATGTCATTCACTAACCAAATTAAAATATATTTACTCCTTATTACATAAAGCATCCTTAATGTTACACATTTGCTGGGTTTATATTGCAAAGTAGATAACGATCCAATATTGTTCGACTTACATATTAGATACATCATACCTTTATCACGAGCTTTGTAAAACTTGCGAAGAAATCCGAGGGATGATTAGATTTGATGTTGCTTCAATTTTATATGTATCTCTGTCACTTGCTTCAGTCGACACTATGGTCCAAAACAGCATGGGTCGGATAACTTGCATTCAATTATTTTTGTTTGAAAAATGAACAGTCCTAAGAACTGTCTACATTACGTGTGGTATGCTTGTGCATATATCTCAGAAAAATACGTACCCAGTGAAACGAACGCCAATCGTGATTCGTACTGATGGGCTAATCTGATACTCATGGAAAGTCTCCCACCAAAAGCCCTTTATTCCTTCAGAAAAAAGAAGACGCACTCCCCACTCTAGAGAAAAACAATCCAATAGGCTCAGGATGATTCTTCTCAGACATGATACACCCCTAGAGGAATATGTTGTGTCAAAAAGGTTCCCACAAAACCCAAAGGGATTCTTACAAGTCAAGTTACACCCTCATAGAAATTTATTAAAAATCTGATGCGATTAGTGGATGACAGTTCTCCTGATACCGATATTGTGGCAACGACTCATAGGAAATGGAAACATTTCCACTAAAAAATATAATTCATATTGTCACTGATTTGTAGTTTGAGATGATTCTGATGATGAGGATGAGGCTCATAAAGAAATAAAAAAAAAAGAATTTGAAGCCGAAGAAAAATAAAATGAAAAAAGTTGAAGTTGAACTGCCCTTGGAGATATCTGGAGTACTAAAAAATAATCTTCGCAATGCCAGCAACCAATACCTTATAGCTTTCTATCAAATCGAATACAGTTACTACTTCGAAATTGAAGAACTAAAGCTCTAAAGAAAATGGAGAATTTTGAAGTCAACTCATAACTGCTTTCCTAAGGGTGCAGAGATATCATTGTCTGCCAAGATTTGTGAGCTCGTAGTTTATCCTGATGTCTTTAATTGGAGACTTAATTTTCCATTAGAATTTTTCATGATTCGTTACTTCAAACTGGTGGACCTCTAACCTAGTCAAGTCATTTCGAATACATGGTTCAACCGGATGTCCAATATTATCGTTCGAGACTGTTTGAAAGCACTCTTCTCATGGAGTAGTTTGTGGCTATTACCTTTCTTTCGATGAACCATGTTATATCTTTTTTATTTCATTATATTATAGAACGAATACAAGATGATGGATGATCTTCGCAAAGCAGAAAAGACTTGAAAGCAACAATTATTTTTTGTTAGTGGTTGATGGGAGAATGGTAAATAAATTTTAAAAATATTAAATCATCACCGAATTTGAAGGAAGTGGAAGAGTATAAGTATGTTTGATCTTCCGTCGAACTCGACTGAAACTATTATCAACCTTTAGTTTTTGTGTTAATGTTTATTTCTCACACAATCTTCTTTTTCATTAATCTCTAAATACAAACAACAACAATTGGAAGCTGCTGAGAAGACTTTTAGCAAGATAAGCAAGTGGGCCAATGAAAATTGGTCGAGAGGATTTCACAACTACTTTACTCATATTAACTTGATCTGAAGCTATATTTAAAGAATGGAAAAAAGAAACTTACCCCATATTCGGAACAATTGATGATTTCTCATAATCCATATGAAATTATACACTGATTGGATGCCTTTGACGCTCATCTTTACCATCTGACCAAAAAAGGACTTATAGCAAAAGGTTTTAAAAGGAAACTTATAGTGGTCTAGATAAAAAGATATCCAATAAAGATATCAACGAAGAGAATAAGCAACCTAGTTTTACTGATTCGAAGGTTAATAAGAAGAGAACCATTATAGATTCTCCCCAACGATCAAGAACAAATGAATGAGATTGGTTATTCGACGAAGACCGGGAGAAAATATAAAAACCCTCCCGGAAAAGAAAATATCAACATACACATTTATATTGATTAAAAAATAAGAGAAAAATGTGAAAGGGAAAATCATTGGTTCAAAAGAGCGTTGAGGCTGGAAAGAAGATTACCTCGTTTTTGGACCAAATTGTTGAAGTTATTATGGATACTAACGACTTATGTCAAGGTCAAAACTTTGAAGCTGTCGATTCAGGGATTATCGCACTGGCTAACCATCCTGACACTCAGACCCCAAAAACTTCATCACCCATTCTTCCGATGGGAAACCAAAAAGGGTCAGATTCTTCTAACTCTAGGTATTTTCAACTTCTCGAAAAATATTTATTTGATGTAGCTCTACATGATCCTGTTGTTCCCATTTCAAATTTTGAGAGAAAAGGGAAAAAAATTAGGCAAAACTAAGGATTTATTTGCACGACTTGAGAATACCACTTCTCCGTATTAGATGAAGTTATGTGTCTTCATAAAATGTTTATTTAGTTGTGAAAAAGTACTTCAGATAAAAAATGTATAGTAGTTAGAAATTAATAATTGGTGCTCTCTATTGAAAAATAACTTGCGAAACTAAATTTCGTGTTCCAAACTGATATGACTGAGAAAACGACTGTTATGTTGAAAATGGGATCTAGGCATAATGCAACCCTGAGAGAAAACAACGTGATGATCGATCTAATTTTAAAAGAAACTAAAAATATAAAACAGGTTGTTTGAAAGGCTGAAGAAGATAAGCAAAAGGTTGTCTGAAAAGCTAAAGAGGATAAGAAAATTGTTTCCATGGATCTGGCTGCCTTCAAAGTCTGGGCTAAAATAGATGAAGCAGTTGCGCTTTCTACTTATTCTGATAAATGAACGACGACCTTAAATTTGTGCAATACTAAAGTTTGATCTTCAATGGCCCTTGGTATTTGAAAAAGATTCCTTGGAGCTGGATTTCAGCTATTACTGAGATATGGTTTCGAAGGAGAATCATCTCGAATATATTTCATTTGAAGATGATGAAGAGGTATCCGAAGATATATTTTAGAACATCGTAGATGTATTTGAGGCATCCAAAGATTTGGACGATGATGGTAAAAATAGTGATACTGCAAGTGGAGACTCAAAAAAAAATCAATCTGAAAACGATTAAGATAACGTTAAATAACTTCACTTTATGTTTTCAACGTTATAACTATGTTTTTTGTATGTCTATTTTTTAATTCTAAGTCCGCGTATAACCATGGAATTTTATGTTCTTATTGATGATTTTATAAATATTAATATCTTTGTTCATCTTCTTTTTATGGTCTTATAAAATTTGCATATAAAATTATTTTTTCGGATTCTACCTAGACGAGGGTGATCAGTCCCCAATTGGCTATCGAAGCTCTTTATAGATTCAGCAGTACTGAGTTCCAATTATTGTCACACTAATGTCGGAAACTTTAAGCATGATCAACTAGTATTGGATACTTTTATACATGACCAACTAGTGTTGGAACTTTTAAAACATTACCAACTGGTGTTGGAACTTTTAATGAGCAACTAGTTTTGGAATATTTCAAAGTAATATTTAAGCTCGAAAATTCATCGACCTAAAGAAAATGAAATTGGGAAATATACAAGGAAAATGACTTCTATTTACCAACTAGCTATATCGATACCTCTGTAAAACTTTCACGTGCCACCAGGGTAAGAAAGAGCATGCCACCGATGATTACATGGTCAATTGAAAATTTTGTATGATTTTTACACATTTATTCAAGTATAATTTTAATTTCTCAATATCCCAGGGGTGCGAAGCGGTCTTTCTTCTTGGTCTATCAGCTGATAAGTTCTTGGTTTTACCCTCTCAGTCACCGAATAAGGTCCTTCCCAATTTGGCCCTAACTTTCCAGACCTCTTATCTTTAGTGTGCAAGACACCTTCCCTTGAACAATATCCCATATTTTAAACTTCATTCGACGAACTCGACATGCATATATAGTTCTCACCAAATTCTGATAATGGAGGGCTTTTAAGTGTGTATTTTGTTCTTTTCTCTTCGATCGGGTCAAGTAGGCATATATGCCTTCATCATTTCCAACTTTGGAATAATTTGTCACTGTGAAGGATGGTAGTGTAGCTTTGGTAGGGGTCACCGCATCCATCTCATAAACTAAAGAAAAATGTGACTTATATATTGCTGCCCTGGGGTTGTTTGGTAAGCCCACAACACTTCCTGAAGATAATCTAACCATTTTCCAGCAGCCTCGTCTAGGTTCTTTCTTAAATCATCGAGGATAGTTATGTTTATGAATTTCATTTATCCATTGTCTTGGTGGAAATATGTTGAAAATAAATAATGGATGCCTTTGGAAGAGCATGAAATCTTTCATGTCTTTGTTATTGAACTGATGGTTGTTATTTGTGATGAATGTTCTTGGTACTATGAACCTACATCATATGTTGAATATGATAAACTTGATAACATCCTTTACTTTAGTTCCAGCCAAATGTGTTACCTCCATGAACTTAGAAAAATAATCAATTGTCATTATGATAGATTGACATCCCCCGGAAGCCATAGGTAATGGCCAAACTAAATTCAGTCCCCATCTGATCAAATGGTAATGCTTTGAAGATTTATTGAGATGGTACTCATGGCATATGTATGGTTTTGAAAACTCATTGGCATGTAATATATGTGTTTACTGAGTCTTTGGAATCAGCCATGATGGAAGACCAATAATATCTACCCAATAAAACCATTATTGTAAATATTTTAACCCCACGATCAATCGATCCTTCACCATCATATAGTTCAGATAGTATCATATGTAATTCATCCATTCTGAAGTACCGCAACATAGGTTGACTTAAATTTTTTATAGATTACATCTCTGAAGACCTTAAAGCCATGTGCTTTAAATTTCAAATTTTTCGACAACACTTTATCATCTGGCATAGTCCCTTAAACCAAAAATTCTCTAACCTCATGGCTCTAATACATTTCTGTATTTATTGAAATCTATAACGTTTCTTCTTTGTCTAGTTCAAAATATGTTGTTATTGAAGGATGTTCCAGTTCAAGTATCCAGTGATACCCTTCGGAGTATGCTATAGTTGTCAAAGAATCAACAATGGAATTTTTAGCCCTATGAATTAGCACAAACATTTGTGCAAGTCGCAACCTTGCCAAGGTGGTTTCACACTCTGCCTCGTTATTAGATGCATTAAAGCCAAAATGTTTTGCTTCATACATTTATTTTCCAGTCAAAGCTACAAACTGAAGCCATACTCTACAACTTAACGTTCTTGTACCTCCCCGCCCGCACTCATATTTAAGGATATTAATATATGGTTGAGGTTCTAGTCGTTCATAGTGAAATTCAACCAAAAATTATGCGAAATCATAAAATTTGATTGTTGTTTAAGGTTCGAAATCGATATCAAAGTACCACGGTTCTACATACCATTTAGTCATCTGACTCGAGATGTCAAGCTTTTGCAGTATATTTTTTTTGAAAGAAAGTTTGAACCATAATCAAATGTGCCTGGAAGTATGGTCCCATGTTTCTGGCTTTGAAAACTAAGACCATGGCTACCTTCTCTAACTTCAAGTATATATATTAACACCCAACAAACTATTACTTACATAATATACCGAACGAGGATAATTTTTAACTACTTTGACCAATACTATGCTTACTGCATAGTCTGATACTCTGATGTAGATGAATATTTTTCTCCCACAATTGACTTAGTTAAAATTTTCGGAGACGATATGTGATTTTTTATCTTGATAAAAGCATCATCTCGTTTCCTATTGAAATGGTTTGCTTTTCTCAAAACTTGAAAAATAAAGCACACTTTCCAGATGACCTTGATATGGATCTGTTTAGAGCAGCCAACCTTTCAATTAAGTTTTGTACTTCTTTGTTAGAGGATAGCCATGGTAGTTAAAGCATTCAACTATATTGGATCAGCTTTGATTCTTTTATCCTTAATATATACCCAAAGAGCTTTCCAGATCGCACCATGAAGGTATACTCTTTTGGATTCAACTTCAAATTTATTACTTTTAATTTACGAAACGTTTCTTCCATAACGGAAACATGATCATCATATTTATCACTTTTTACTAACATGTCGTCAATATAAACTTCAAAAATTCTTTCAATTAGGTTAGCAAAAGTTTTATTCACTAATCTCTTATAACTTGCCCCCACAATTTTCAAACTGGAAGGCATTACCTTGTAGTGATGTAAAATCCTGTCAGCTATGAACGTAATGTTTTCCTTATCCCTCCAAAATATGCATCCATAAAAGATAAAATTGTATCACCAAACAATAATATACCAGTTGATCAATTCTTAGAACGAGAAATGGATCTTTTGGACAATATCTATTTTGATTTGAAAAATTAACACACATCCTTTATTTTCCATTCTTTTTTCACAAGTAATGGATTCGTTGTCCATAACTGATACTGGGATTCTCTGATATGGCCTACGTTCGAGAACCGGTCTACTTTAGTCACAATCACTTCGGATATCTCAACTAGAACATTCTTTTATTCTAAGTTATCGAATGACATTAATTTGTTCAACAAGTTTATGACATATAATATTTGCAGGTACTCCTCTTACATCTTCTGAACACCAAGCGAACATGTGTATATTCCTCCATGAAAAAGATATCATCCTCCATTTTACACCTAGCCATTGGAAGTTTTAATTTTCAAACTTTTACGATTGAAAAATAAATAAGTTTCAAGATTATCATCAAGTCTTACTGAATTGGGGGTCTCCCGTAGATTGTTTACAATATCTGACTCTGAATTAGACCCTTGTAACTGCCATTTTTTCTTTCGAGCTAACAAAATAATATAACATTCCCTTGCCACTTTCTGGTTGTTTTAAAAACCTCTCACTTGAATCCCAATAACATACTTCAAACATTGGTGTATGGTAAAGGTAGTGACATATATTATTTGATGAACTCAGAAAATCTTTAGTGTAGTTTAGAAACAGAAATGTTCGTAGGAGAGGATCAGACTAGGGAATATTCTTATGAAGTGACAGTGAATAACAAAATCAGTGTTTGGTAAAAAAGAGAGAGGCAAAAGAATAAATGATGTAATAATTGACTAATAATTTGCCGTTTTCCCAAAAAAGAAATGTCATTTATATAGTAAATGAGGTAGGTAGTAAAATTACATAATTACCATTATAAAAGTGGATTTCTCACCCCACTCTTAGACTATTTACAGACAAGTTCTTGGGGCATATCATTCATTATAAAAATCCTTCAGTTAGGGTCCGGATCTAAATATTCTAAGGACAAATCAAAATCATCTTAAGGTTATTTCCTGATCATCTTATTTTCCTGCTTCGGAGCATTCTCAACTACTACTCTTTGTGTTGCTGCTTGGTTGATCCTGATGCCCCCCCCCCCCGCTTACCTCTTAATAAATGTTGAAAACATGGAGAGATTTTATGAATTGGACAAAATTTTGAGTAATAAAAAAAATGGAAACGTTCTTTATTAATTCCGTAAAATTTTAAGGTTGAACGTACTAGTTTGCTCTTGGTATTTGTTGATGATCCTAAGGCTGCTGCTTTACTGTTGGTCGTGGCTGCATTTGGTTTGGATCCTTTGGACAAAAAGGAGTAGAATTTTGAGGTTAAAAACTTTGACTCTATTGCTGGTAAACCGTAATGGGTAATTATTGAATTTTTCTTTTATGGGGAAAGGGAACAAGTCTCGATCTGTTATACTCTTTTAACTTAATTTTATTTTCAACTTGATCTAGCAAAGCACCAAAGGTCAAAGTTTTCTTCCTACTAATTTCATCATCCACTACTCTAGAGAGAAGCCCTTGTCTAAAATCAACACAAGTGACTTGCTCGTGGCAACCTTCTCAAATATTATTTGCATAAAAAAACGTTTTATGTAATCTTTCAAACGTTATCTAACTCAATATTTACACTGGATCATCGCATCCCCATTTCCTCTAATTTCTTTACTTCATATAAACTGTTGTCTAAAAAGTGTATAGAACATGTCAAAATTCTTGAGCGAACCCTAAAATATTCGATTGATCAAAGCATCGTCCTTAAAATTGTAGGAGAGAGTACGAGATATAAACTTATCATCAACAACATAATTCATCATGAAATTATTGAATTTCTTGATATGGTTATTCGAATCTCATTTTTCATCAAAGTTCTCCACTTTTAATGTTAATTTAATTCTACATATGCCCATATATAATTTATGATGATAGAGTAGATTGCCTCCATTATGCCCCTAAGCTAATGGTCATCACTAATGAATCCTAAGCTGGCATTGTGGTCATCACTAATCTGGCATTGTGGTCATCACTAATGAATCCTAAAAATATTTTAGGGGAAAATGGATGCTGAATATTTTGAGGGTCACACAAAAGTTTATACATAGATTTAGGATGTGAAATCTAAAAAGAGAAATCGTCAAGGATAGTAATAGAATAATACTTGTTCACCATTTCCAAAAAAATGTACATTTCCTTATAATGTAATATTGGTGGGCTTTTGGGCCTACACAATTAATTTATTTTTTCCTAATCTACCACATTAACTTACTAAATTAAAAAACATATTTACTCTTTATTACATAAAGCACCCTCAATCTTACACATTTGTTAGTTTTATAATAAAAAGTAAATATCAACCCAATATTTTACCAAATCGACTTACGAGTTGAATAAATCCTACCCTTATAAGTACTTATTCCATCATTTCCAAACAACTAAAGTATATGACATAAACATCTAGTGTGAAACATTTTTTGAAAATATAGGTTGCAATTAAATTTAAGTCTTTCAATAGTTACAACATTCGTCAATGTATTATCAAGAGAAATTGACATAATTTTATTTACAGCTTTATAATCATTCATACACTAAAAAACCCTTCTTTAATTTCCATATTATTATAATTGCTATTAGAACGGAAATTTTAAAAAAAATCTTTGAAATACCTAATTTGGATCAATCCAATGTGAAATAACATGCATAATATCAAAATCAACAAATATTGATATATCATGAGTTAAAAAAAATCCATGGAAAATTAAAGATTGTATCCTTAATGAGTTTTTTTTTTGTTAAAATATTTTATAGCTCTTGATCTTCTAGAGATTTGTGATAAGGATAAAATCCTAATCAAATACCTATATCATCTTGATAGAAAAGACAGAGAAAAGAAAGAAAAGTATATAATATTCTTCTGTATAAAATCTGATATCTTTACATCTCGAGCTCAATTTCCTATTTATAGGAGTTATACAAGACGTTTCATCTCTTATTATTTATTAATATCTATTACAGAATATAAATAATAAATATGCAATAATATAACGTCTAATTAAATTATAAATATACTTTATTATTATTCAGATATTATATACGGAATATTGCCTTATTATGAGTCTCCACTAGCCCTTGAGTTGGAGTGTAGCAAAACTTAGGGACTATTTAATTGTCGCATATAATATCCGGATAGTGTAATCTTCTTGCTCTTTTTCGTATTTTAGGGAGTTTGTTTTTTTATTTGGTCAATTATCGTAGCTCTATCTTCATTTATCCTTTCTTTAGAGGCGTCGTTAATCATGCTAAAGAAACTGTGTCAGCCATGTCAGTTAGACTTTCGAAAATTCTTAGGGCTTTGTTATATTGATTTTTCTAGTCGAATTGTTATCAGGGAAGTCTTCAAATTGGTTCGTACTTAATTTTGCATGCATCGTTAAAAGCCTTTGTCAACTAAAACCTCCCTTGAGGATAAAAAAAATTCTATTTTTCCAAAGGAAAAGAGTACAACTAATAGTTATTAGCCTGTTATGATGTTACTTATTTCTTTTGCATGCTTTGGATGAGTGGCCCCCTAGTCTTCGTTGAAGGATGAAGTAAGGACTATATGTAGTTGTACATATTTTTTGTAAGTATGTTACGTGGTAGATCTCGTGATCGTTATGTTAGAGGATTTACCAAATGTCGTAGATGATTATGTGTATTGTAAGCATGTATGCAACAAAGTGGTGTTTGTTTCTCTCTTCGTGGGGGTCGTTATTAACAGATGACTAATTAAACCTTGTGGTTCTTGTAAATGATTTTTTAACTTATGTGTTGTAGGGCGAGTTGGTGAATTTTTGCGTTTGTTATATATTTGGTGACTTGGTGTGTCCTTACAAAACTGGGATCACTGTGGCTCATCGTGTAGCCCTAGTAGCGCATGCCAATCGGCTTATTCGTGGTAGTGACCGATTCGGCCAATTGCGTGGCCTTTATAGGCTTGGTTTATTACCATTTTTCTTATTAATACCAATATAATGTATTGACCTCAGTGTGGCCCCTTACGTAGCCTCAGTAGGTGTGGTTAATTAACCCGTTCGTATTATTAGACTTAATTGGTCCAGGCTTAATATGCCCCTTGTGTAGCCCGTAGGCGTGGGCAATGACCCATTTGCACTTTGTAAGGAGGGAGAAAATGTAACAAATACTATATTCATAGTGTGGAGATAGAGATCACTTATTGTATAACATAGAGTAAATAAGCTTAAAGCCTGTGTGGCATGGAGATGGAGATTGTTTGGCCTACAACACTTTTTATTATGGAGATGGAGATCAATTGGCTTATAGACCTTTCTATCGTGGGGATGGAGATCATTTGACTTATAGCATTTTCTACCACATAGATAATTTGGTGTATACTATGAAGATCAGTTGGCGCATATCATGGAGATCACCAAGCTTAAAAAGCATGTCTGCCATGGAGATGGAGATCGCTCTGCCTACAACGTGTTTTTATTATGGAGATAGAGATCATTTGTATTATAGCATTTTCGATCGTGGAGATGGAGATTACTAGGCTTATAGTCTTTTCAAACACAGAGATATTTGGCGTATATTATGGAGATCAGTTGGCGCATATCATGGAGATGAGATTACTTGGCCTATAGCTTTTTCGAACATGAAGATTGATATTATTTGGAGATCACGTGATGAATGGCTTGACAAATCTATTTTAGGTTGAATTTTTTGAAGTTCGAGTTATAAAGCAAAACCATCGACGATGACTAAAAAATCTTTTAAAATATCCATTGAAGAAGTCAAATAAGATATTTACTTTGATGGCGAAGAGTTGCTACTATTTTGTTGTGAAGGTCTCTCGTGTGAAACCGTTGCGTGTTTGAAGACTTAATTTTTATGAATGCTTTACTGGAGACGAGTTGTTGAAGTTGAGATGATTTGATCGGAGATTTTTGGGACGAAAATATATATTGTTAGTTGAAAATTATAATTTCAATTAACAATGGAGTAAGTATAATTTCACTTGACAATTGAGTAACTACAATTTCACTTGACAATTGAGTAACTACGTCATTTATTCATATTTTGAATAACAAATATTTATTAAGCAATCTAAATATAAATATTTATATTTAATGCACATTTGAAAATTATATAATTATTGAACATGAGGAGTTAAATTTATTAGGAGGATTTAATATTATTTGATACACATTTTGAAATTATAAGGAAACTTTTGAGATTTTGTATTTATTTTATTATATTTATCATTTATTTCAAATATATTAACCAAGACTCAAAATAATATTTTTGAAAGCAAAAATAAACACCAATATATTATACTTAAACTTAAAATATAAAATATAACAATAATATATATGACAATTATTTTAGGAAAAGTATACTTATATTTTAAAAAACATATATATTTTATGGAAAAAAGTATTAATATATTAATAATTAAAAAATATTTTTGGAGTAATATATTAACTTGTAAATTAATATCTATATCACACATATAAATTTACGAGTTTACTTGCTATTCTAGTACCTTTGGTGAAAAAGTGAGAGAATCTGAATAGATTGGTAAGCTTTTTCTCTCCTCTCTGATTATTTTAAAGAGGATATTTGATGCTTTTTTTCTTTTGGTTGGAGTTGAGCTCTATTTTTGAGTGAGGAGTCCTATTTTTTATATTGGCAAAATCCTTATATTCCGCATAAAATCTAATAAATAAAACTGAATAAAACATCTTATATAATATAAGATCTCGTGGAAAACATAATAAGAAGTTATAGAATAGTATAAATTATGATGAAACACATACGAATGTATATTAAATAACATGATGTCAATAAAGTGATAAAAGAATGGTAAAAGTTGTTAAAATTCTCAATAATCTGATATTAATAAATAAAAAAATAAAGTTTCATTAATCCTATAATAATTAATTAATGTAGTTGGAATATTAATAAATAAAAAAGTTTCATTAACCATTGTAAATTGGTCCATATTTATTAAAGATCAATAAATAAAATAATATATTATAATCATAAATATATCATTTAAATATTAAAAAAATGTATAAATTATAATCAACTCATTAATATTTGTTAAATAGCGATAAATAAAATATTATATTATAATCGTAAAAACAATAATATACATATGAATTTATTTATTTATGTATAATGTTTTTTTATTTTAGTCGTTCCTTAAACTTGCATAAAACAATTAATGTAAATACATGAATATTCGTTCATTACGCTGATTTTAGAGGAAATTGTGAATTCTTCCCCGTTGGTAATTCACCTGAAAAAAAAGTGTACTCTCTTTTTACACCAAAATAATTTTGAATTTAAAAAGAAAAAATAAGAAAGAAAAAATCAATTTCCACATATGCCACAAATTTGATAAGGATAAATTTCAATCATAGACCTAAATCATTTTGATAGAAAAAGATAGAGAAAAAAATATAATATTATTATTTTGTATAAAATCTGATATTTTTATATCTCGAGCTGAACTCCTATTTATATGAGTTATACAGGATGTTTAACCTTTTTTTATTTATATTTTTTTATATAATATAAATAATAAATGTGTAATAATATAACGTCTAATTAAATTATAAATATACTTTAGTATTATTAATATCCTGAATATTGTCATATCACCACGCGGGATGTGTTTGGATTTTGGGCTAACCGCATATCCATCTAATTTGGGTATCTCCAAAAGTAGGTAAAATCAAATGATGTGCATTTCTAACAAAGTAGTCTCATACCCAATATAGTTTCCTCACAGACTTCAAATTAGTGCAAATTAGTGCTAGTGTTACCCCTAGCATGAGAAGAATCTATTTCGAGACTCGAATTTTATAGAGTAGTATTTAAAGGATCGTGCATATCTATGCTTTCATCATTACATAAAAAATAATTTAAGTTTATAGGTCTCGAAGGTTGGAAAGTAGTTTTCGTTCGCTTGCCATTAAAAGAATAAAATTAATGAAACAGCTAGTAATACAAAATACATCAAACATTAACACAAATAAAGTAATGAATAGATGATGTCAAGCACTTATAATAACCAATAGACATGCTCAAAGACTATAGAAGAGTATAAAATATGAAGTTGGTTTGAGAGATTATAAAAGTTGGTTTCACATATTAAGAAGACAAAGGTTATTTAAGATATGATGAATGAAAAATGAAAGATTTTTTGTCTATTTATATAGAAAAACTACCAAAACAAAATATCTTTTACACCAAAACGGACACACGTTCGGTCCAACGGCTATTTTTCACAATTGAAACAAACAAACATCTGTTACCATAAGAAGATGATCGTTTGTGGCAAACAGCTAGCCAAATATAGTAGTTGGCCAGTCGCTCCTAAGAAACGGGCATCCGCTTAGGGTAATGAACGCACGGTTTGGCAACGACTAGCTAATACTTACATTTAACTAGCTATTGGAGCAAACGGGCATCCGCTACACCATAAGAATGCATATTTGGTCTGCAACGACTAGTCAAAATCGTTATTGGCTAGCCATTTATGGAAAACGGGTGTTCATTTGACATTAGAGATTCTTGTTTGCCAACGACTAGTTTGACTAGTTGTTGAAGCAAATGGGCGTCCACTTAGGAAAAACGTCACCCGTTTGATCCAACGGCTATAAATGATTTTCACCTATAAATATCATCCTTTTTTCTCATATCATACTTCTACTCCTAAATTCATCCTTCTAGTCTCTTTTTTCTAAATAATATTTATTCTTTCCACTTTTGAAATCATCATTCTATTCATGTAGTAAACAATATTAACCTTATATGATGATATAAAATCATCTACTTAGGAAGAATGGGGTGGATGTTAGTCTGTATGTTGAGTGTCCAATTTTGAAAGGTTCCAAATTAGGAAAGTTATCTCTAAAAAAACCAAGAGATATATTCCTTGAATCGGAAACTTTGGTCAAAGTGGAAGGTCTTTTAAAATTTTGAGGAAAGTATGGATCTAGTCTGGTTGGCCAATAAGTGTGATGCAGCTCTGACACCTCAAGAGTGGATGGCATGTGGACAAGATATGATGCAAAGGTCAAGTATCTATGTTTATCAAAGTTGTAAGGTGTCGTTGGAGCTTGATGTGTCTTAGGATCTTTCACCAAAATGTAGATAGGATTTGGTGGAGATTATTACTTTTGGCAAGACATAATCTATGGGGATTTTCCTTAATACTGTTCAAAATGTTTCAACTAGGACATCACACAAAGACTGTAGGAAACTTACCAACTCTAAGGAAAATCACAAAAGAAAGACTAACCAATCTCAACCTAAGAGTGTGGATGAGTTCAATCATGCAATTATAGATTACCACTTAAATAATGTTGGCTTCACTGGTTCCAAGTTCACTTGGACTAACAATAGGAAATGGAAATATTTAGACAGAGTTCTCTATAAATTTACATGGTCAAATTATTTTGCCAACACAAGGGTGAATCATATTTCAAGGACATGCTCCTACCATTCAACCTTGAGTATTTCATTGTTTTCATATCAAATAAAATACAAAACCTCTTTTAAACTCAGAATATGTGGACTTTGCATCCATATTTTGTAAAAGATGTGTAAGATAATTGGATGGATAATATGGAGGGTCCTTCAATCCAGATATTTTGGAACAAACTAAAGAGATTAAAGTATAAAATGAAAATGTTGGAAATGTGAAGAGTTTGGGAATATATTTGAGGCTATAACTCAAGTTGAAGGTGAAACGAAATATAGACAATATTGAAGATAAAGTTAGTTTATCTAAAGCTCAAGCTGGGCTGCTTCCATTATTGGCAAGAGAGGAAGAATATTGGATTAAGAAGAGCAAAATAAGTTGGCCAATATACGGGGATAGAAACTCAGTTAACTATCATAATTATGTTAAGAGAAAGAGAAGGAAGAATACAAATCAAGGAATCATGAGTGCTGGAAAATGGATTAATCATCAAGCTGAATTATGAAGAGATACTTCAGAGTATTCCAAAACTCATCTATATGGCTAGCCAGATCCATTAGATTTTGAAACCCTCTCTAGCTATATTAATGAAGATGATAACAGAATTCTTATATCCTTACCATCAGAGCATAAGATCCATGAAGTCATTCAATCCATTGATCCTACCAGCACTGCAGGTCTGGATGGCTTCAATTACAAATTCTACCAGCATTGTTGGCCCATCATAGCAACTGACCCGTGCAAGGCTATCAATGCTTTCTTCTTGGGGGATGTAGTTCCTCAAGGGATATTTTCTACTGTTATTTTTTTATACCCAAAGTAATAGCACCTAAACTTTGGAAAGATTACAGGCCTACTCAATATTCTACCCTATCACATTCAAATTCTTTCCCTCCTTAAGGAAATTGTTAGCAGAATTGAAGGGTTGTGCGACAAGTAGCTTTGGGGATCAAATGTGGAAATCAATTGCTCTAAGTGGTTACATTTATGCTAGACTTTTGAAGGAGAGATACTCAATATTAAAATATTAGAAGATCTTCAATTAGCATACTCTTGTCAACTATGGTTCAAGTTCAGAGAACATAAGTCATTTTAGGTTAAATACAATAAAACAATATAATATCATAACCTTAAGCCAAGCTCAGTTCAAGCTAACAATGTGGGTTCTAAAACCTGGAAAAGGCTGATAAACACCAAGGATCTTGTTATAATATTTATGTTTTCGTTAATTGGTCAAGGTGATATTGACTTTGGCTTGATAAATTGTACCAAACTAATCCTCTAATCTTATTTTTTTTAAATGGAACAATTTTTGGTACATTGAAGATAAAGTGAGGAAACTTTGGTTATCTGACCACTTGAATTTAAAGCTTCTCAAGAATAATGTCATGGCTTCAGACATTAGTAAAATGTTGAAATTCAATATTAAATAAGGTGAGAAAGATTCTTTCAAGTGGTTTATATCTGAAACATGGGCCTTTTGCGCAAAGGTAACTTGGAACTTAATCAGACACAAGTGAAACAATTCTAACATATTCAAAAAAGTTTAGAACTCCTCATCTCCTATAAAATGTTTCTTCTTATTATAGAATGTACGTAATAAATAGATTTCGATGGACTATATTCGACAAAAAATAGAACTATTCTATGGCTTCAAAGTGTCAATTCTGCGAAAACTCTAAATCAATACAACATCTTTTTGTTCAATATGACACTGCCTTGGAAGTATATAAATACTCTGTATGCCTCTTTGGTATCATTATCAACAGGAAAATGACCTTACCTTCCATGATAAAAAGTTGGTTTTGGTTAACCAAAAAGGATGTCCATATCAGGATAATCATTCATTCAATCATATGTTGGATGTTTGGCAACCCAAAAACAAGATCAAACATGAAAGCATATCTCATAATGGAAACTCTATTTTGGCTCACATCAAACATATTTTTTCTAGTTTGGATCAGACAAAACTGTTTCAAAAAGAGTTAATTGGTCTCATGATCTTTATATTGCCTTAGAAATAAGATGTGTTCATCATCTTGATAAACTAAGTCATGTCTAATTCTCAAATGGAAACTTACTCTAAGGAATCGATACAAACTTAATATTGATGGTCCTTGCAACCTTTCAGGGAAAGCTTGTGCAGGTGGTTTAAAAGGGATTATAAAGGGCATATGGTTGCTTTCTTTAGTCGAATCTATGGGAAATAAAATATTTTAATTGCAAGATCTAGTACCTTACTCGATGGTCTAATCTTGTACAAGAAAAAAAACATCAATTCAATTGATGTTGAGACTGAACCAAGTCTTATAATAGAGATGATAGCAAAAAGTAAGGCCCTTGGTATCTAGGTCATCTTCTATCTTGCTCTAGAAAGCTAATTTCATCAAACATGACAATACGTCACATTTGTTTAGAACAAAACAATGTAGCAGATTGGATTGCTCAACTGTCTCTTAAATCCAAAGAAAATTTAGACTACAACCTAATGCAAGCTCGTCCCTCACTTAGGGCAAATACTCTTCTACAAAGCATGGAAGTAGGTTACATTTAAACAAAAGACAACTAGAATCAATGCTAAATATCAACTCAAAACCTACTCTACAATTATTTTACTCTAACAATTCTAACTTTTGAAAAACACATATAACCTAACTATTGTCTAAGTTTTAGATTAGAGGTTATTGTTCAATAACTAGTTCTTTATCGATAAACTAAAGAATGAGATATAGAGGAAGATTCAAACAATGATTGAAGATCTCTGGAATCTAGATTAGTACCTAAGCTTTCTCGAAAGTTGCTAGCCTTCTGTGTTAAAGCCTTAAAATTATGGGATCCTAAATTAAATCTCAATTGGAACCCAAAAATCATCATTTCTCAGTCTCTCGCCTTTATCGAGGACTCTTAGCTATAAAACACGCTTTTGAATGGTCTCGTCTCCATCTAACTACCATGGCTCCTAAGATTATCAATGATTTTAGACGAAATTGAAACAAACATGTTATAACAAGAGAGGAAGGAGGACATCAGCTACTATCAAACCTAGAGAGAAGAAAGCAACTCTCTATAGAGATGAACAAATATATTTCTCAGTTTTGCCACAATACACTATGTAAGACCAAATCGTCACTCTCAAATTTTATGTTCAAAATGATAAAATGATAATTGAAAATTGAAAATTAAAAATTAAAAATCAAATTAGTTGGTTTTTAATCTGCGGTCAAAAGAAGAGTCACAATTCATTTAAATACTTATAATATGTGATCGTGCGGATATAAAAGACAAAGTTTAAATATGGACTATTTACAAGGGTTGGACCACCTAATTTGGTCTTTAAATGTTTAACTTCTCAATAATAATAAGGGAATTGCTAAAAAAGAAGCCATTTTACTCCGTGAAGTCGCCTTTATCTTATTTTTCAATATTTACAAAAATGTAACTACACAGAAAACCCCAAAAAATACTTAAAAGTTTATTTAAATACGTTTTATGGCATTATTTGCTTCATGAAGTTGCAAAACAGAAAATCTACCATAACCTAACATTTTACTTCCTAAAACTCACTAAAATCATAAAACTCAAAACTTAAGTTAACCAAAACCCTCTTTTTCAACTTTTTGAAATTTAGAAATCATTGTCGAAATGGTAAGAAAACTTGTTTTTCTGCAAACTAACATGGACATAAACCCTTTTATATTTCCGTTGTTTTAAAAAAGTGAATTAAAAAAATCAAAAAATGCTGGATTCCGCCAAACGATGGCGTCCAGGTGGTTCGTCGTCATCATCTTGTCGAAGAATATGATACTTTCCGCAAGGTAAATGGCGTACACAGTGACCATGACGCTCGCCATGCAATGGCGCTCAGGGTGTTGTGATCGCCAGAAGATGACGTCAGCATTATCGTGTCCGCCATGGCATTGGCGGACAAACATGTATTGGTTTTTTTCTAACTTTCTAACATTTATCTTTTAGTTTTGTTTCTTTTTGTAATTTTTTTCACTTACTAAAGACTAATATTAACTAAAAACAATATCAACTTACAATTAAACAAAATACCCACTATGATTTGAGAAACCTCTCTAATAACTAAGATGTAAATATATTTTTTTGCAAATAAGTTATTAAGTGTTATGATATATGATTAGGTTGTTTTGAGGGTAATGAGTAACAATTTAATTAATAACGATAGTGTTAACTTCTTTAGTTTTAGTTTTAGTTCTTTTAATGTGGTGGAAAAAAATTATGTTTAGAGAGAGAGAGTAGAGAATAGGTAGAGAAATTGCAATTTTTTTTGAAATTATGGTAACTTCATGGGGTAATTTCTTCTATTTGTAGGATTTTGTGAAGGACAAAATCATCAAAAATAATAATTTCATAGAGTAATTTTTAAAATCCAAAACAAGCGACTTCACGGAGTAAAAGTGGTTTTTTTAGCATTTCTCTAATAATAATAATAAATTGGTTTTAAAATGAATAATTTTAAGTTTTTTTGAAGTAAAATTTGGAATTATTATTAATAAGGGAATGGCCCAAATAAGGTTTTTACAAAAGGTTGAGGACAATGGCGCAATTACAAGACTTAAAATTTAAGTGTTGATAGAATTCCCTCCTCAATTTTCGTTTGAAAAGCTTTTGCTTTAAATGAAAAAGAACGCTCCAAATAGATCCAAATTAAAAAAGAATCCCATAGCTTCCGATTTACTGCCCAAAGGTAAACAGCTAACAATAGAGCTTCACAATCTTCAATTTTCCGACTAATCAAGCCTCTTTACGACTCTGAAACTTCATCGAGCTATAAACTAACGAATGAGAGGTTATTCATGATTATATATATTATATAGCCTAGACCCGGGCTTTCAAGCAGAGTAATGACAAGAAGTTGATTCGAGGCTTTAGTGTAAGGGAAACTTAGCTTTTCTTTTGATTTCAGTATTAATTTTACGAGAAAATATGTAGCCTGGTTCTGAATCCTTGAAACATGCTTGATGTTCATAGAAGGGGCAATTAGAAATCTGTAAATCTTGATTAGAGGATAGATAAACCATTATGATTTCCCTTCAGAAAGAAGCTTGATTAGGAGAAGACAATCAGACTCAATATCAACTTCTTTCCAATTTTCTTTTTTGTAGATTAGCAATCCCTCCATTAGAGCTCTAACTTTAGCGAGCATAGGGGATAATTTACCGTACGTGTTACCAGAGCAGTGAATGATAACTCTGGTGTTGTTTCTGATCACAGTCCCACCACTTGATTCTCTATTATGCAAGCCGGAATCATCAATGTCCATCTTCAACCTCTCTTTCTCAGGCGCTATCCATTTGAGGTAGTTCACTTTATTGATTTTGTTGATGCTAGAACTGCAACCTAAACTAGAGCCTACATCAAATGTGTTAGACCATAGCTTTTTCTTTAAAGTATTTGACAAGTCGAGACCCAAAATAATTTTATATATCATAATGATAGATTTGTTAGCATAATCAAAAGTTCCCTTGAATTTTGAATTGTTTCGATTCTTCCAAATTACCCAACAGATTAAAGAAGGGATAACATGAGTTATATGGACCTTAGATTTAGAAAACCAAAACCAGTTTCTTACTATATGAGTCAGGACCATGTAATTGTTGATATTTATGTTGAAAAGATCATTAAAATATTTCTAGATACTCTAAGAATAAGAACACTTCACGAAGAGGTGATTAAGATCCTCGTAATTAGAACAGAACTGGAATTTTGAAGCTAGGCTAATATATATTTTCTGAAAAATAAAGTCAGTAGCAATATAGTTCTTAATAAGCTTCCAAAGAATGAAATAGTAATTTCTGGGAGTGAGACAATTCAATATTTTCTTGTAGAGATTAGAATAAGTATAAGTCTGCCTTAAGTTGCTCCAAATTTTCTTTGTATTGAATTGATTATCGTTAGACAGCTTCCAAATAAGTAGATCTTTTTGTTGGTAACAACTTTGTACTTCTTTATATGATTGATTCTATCATCAAGTAAAAAGTTCTTTAATAGTTCAATATGCCAGTTGTTATTTTTCCAGAAAGTTTTGACCTTAGCCTCCAAGTACCAGTTGTTGACATCGCCACTGTTAGCCTTTAGAATGGGGGAGTTGTTATGCCAATCATCTCTCCAGAAATCCATTTCTCCATTACCCAAAATATACCTTAAGTTTTTTTCAGCACTCTCTTTGATACCTACCAGCCTTTTCCAAATCAAAGAGAAACGATTAGAATAATTTGACTAAATTGGATGCACATTCTTGCTATAGATATCATGCATTATATTAGCCCAAAGACAATAATTTTCCCTAAATATGAACCAAATTTTTTTAGAGAAGGTTTGCTGAATATCTACCAGTTTTCGAATATTCAGCCATCCTTCCTCAAAGGGCTTACAAAGGGAAGACCATGTAGTCCAATGAACACTTTTATCAGTGTACTTCGATCTCCATAAGAAATTATTAAATATTTTTCTAATCTTATGATAATGAAGTTAGGAATTAGCTTGTTTTGCATCCAAAAATAAGGAAAAGACACCAGCACAAAGGAGATCAAGGTCAGTCTTCCCCCACACGAAAAGTACTTGCTAATCCATTCTGAAATGTTGGCATTAACTTTATCTATAATAGAATTAAATTTCTTAGATTTGTTATTGTTGTAGAGAGTAATTCCCAAGTAGTTGGTAGGAAGATTATCTATAGTGAAACCAGTGTGACATTCCAGGAAGTTGACTCTGTTCTGGTGAAGCTTTGCTGAGGTAATGATCTTCGTCTTGGTTTTGTTAATAGCTTGACCAGAGACAACTTGATACCTGTCTAGGAAGCCATTAAGACCTGTAGCACTTTAGATGTTCATGTTGTTGATAGTTTTCCAGACTTCGTCTTCATTAGTGTTTTTTAAGAGCATAGTATTCTCTTCATAGGTAACCAGACTAGAAATGTTATCAAAGATCTTGTCCTTCATCATAGAAGTTTCTTCTTCTTTGTTGTTGTAAGGATCTTTGGTCAACAAGTCTTTAATATAAATTTCAGCCTATCTATCAATTTCCTCGTGATTCAGGATCCAGGTGTTGTTGTTTTTTATACTATTAATGGTGTTTTTTCTTATTTTTCTAAAGACAAAGGCATGATAAGCCTTAGTATTATGATCACCCTCTTTAAGCCAGTTAATATGATATTTCTGCTACAAAAAATCTTGCTCGTTTCTTAATGCTTTGATGAACAGGCTATTGGCCTTCTTTAACTCAGCCTTGGTATCAGTATTGCTAGAGTTGAGGAAACGATTTTCTCTTCTCATCACCTCCTCTTCGGTATCCTTTACTTTACTGAAGATATCCCCAAAATGCTTATTATTCCATTCTTTTAAACATTTCTTTAATCCCTTCAGCTTAAACCAAAATATTTGATTAGGCTGGTTAGTGATGTTGAGTTTCCAATTCTGTTATACAATACTTAGAAAGTTATTATCGTTAATCTACATGTTCCTAAAGTTGAAAATATTATTTATATTATAGGAATTATAAGCAATGTTAGAGTAATCGGGTAATGAGAATAAGACAATATTCTGACCATGTTAAGAACCTGAGTGTTATTAAAGGTGTCAGCCCACTTAATGTTGAACATTGCGCGATCAAGTCGTTTCCATTTAGTACTCATATTCCATGTGAATTTAGAGCCCGAGAACCCAGCATCTTCAAGTTGACATTCACTTATCATTTTATTAGAATCACTAATGTTATTATGACAAAGAGAAATACACTCAATTTGTTCATTGGAGGAGGAAATGCTATTAAAGTCTCCAACAAAAATCCATCCCTTATCAGTAGTAGATATCTTCTTAAACTGGTCCCATAAGTTCTATCTTTGAATCCTTTGGAATTTAGCTTACACAATAGTTAAGTTAAAGTTGCTAACTATCCCAGGATAATTGACATCAAGATGTAAACATTGTTCATGATTGATGAGAATGCCAATCTTAATGTCATCAATCCAAAAAATCCATATCTTATTAGATATGTTAGAAGTAAAGTTGTTAAAACCCAAATTGGAAGTAATCAGAATCATCTTCTCCTTCAAAACCATAGGCTCTTGAATTGCCAAAATCTTAATTTTCTCTTTTGGTGATGATTGAATACAGTTTTCTAACTGTTGATTTGTTCTGAATTCCACGGAATTCTAGTGAAATATTCTTATCATTACCATATAATTATTTATTTGTTTTTTGTTCTCTGAATATCTTAGAGACTTGATCACGAGCTTACTGGGGTTTTTGTATTTTCTTGCATATTTGAGCTGTCTATTGAGAATCTGGTGAAAATCAGGATCAGGGGGAGCAATTTTTAATGTTGGAGTAGCTAGAATGCTTCCTATATTATCTTGATCAATAGAAGTAGAAGAGTTTCCTTCAGAATAGATACTTTCATATTAATTAGCTTCATTCTCCTTGCAACCTTAATCTAACATTTGTAAAGCTTCAATAATCTCCTGATCTTCGGGAGTAGTCAATTCTTGAATGTTTGTATTTTAGTTTATTATTTGAGTAGAATAATCTCTAATAGTTAGATTTTCTTTGTTTACTTGATCTTTATCTACCTTAGATTTGATTTGTTTGGTCACTGCAGACTTGATTTTAGGCTTGTAAACAAATTTAGTGTTATTAACATCTCTTGCCAGATTCTTGTTTTGATCCTCGTTCTTGTCGCGTTGATGATACTCTCTCTTTTACTTATCAGAATTCTTGTCAAAGTTGTTAATCTGACATTTCTTGCAATTTTCAAGTTTGTGTCCCATGTGAAAGCAATAGACACAATAATCGGGAAGATTTTTGTAACTAACCTTCAACCAACAACCATCATTGCTTTTGAATCCAATCCAGATTTGATTATAAAGTTTTTTCATCACATCAATTTCAACTAATGCATAGAAAGTATTTTTATACGCTCTGTTTACGCCAGGGATATTTAGCTTATAAGGATCTCTAATTGATGCATAAATATTATATAGTAACTTTAAGTTATAAATATATTCAGGTAATTTTTTTATCCTAATCCATATTAAAGCCGGAGAGCTTTCCTTTTTAGTACTCAAGTTAGGCATCCAACGTAAAAGTCTCATAACATAACCATCAAAATTCCATATTTTTCTTGCCTAGAAAGAACAAACGTCTTTTTCTTTTAGTCAAATTCGAACAAAACATGCTTGGAGTCTCAGATTTCCATACTGTATCGACCTTTGAATTTAAACGAGTTCAAGAAGTTAGATTAACAGGGTTTTTAGATAGACCGCTCGTGAATTTTCCCACCAATGTAATTTTCGTTTGATGTAGAAGAGAGTCTTTAACAGATTTTGCATATTGGAAAGATAGATGATCATCTTTTGCCTTAATAGATTATGGGTTCCAATCTGGTTTAGTGAAATTTAACATTGGTTTCACTGCTTCTGCGTACGATTTTTTGATCTTTTTATCCATACTTTTGTCTCTGTTTTATGATAGAAGAGTTTGAAACTCTTCGTCTTCAAAAATCTGATTATTGTAAATCGTCATGTTGAATAAGGAGAAAGAATTTAGAGGAGGAAGAACAAATCGAAACTCTGGGCTTAATTAAATATAATATTTAGAGAGAAAAAACTTTTATTCTCAATATAATTTTAAGTTTATAAAAAATTAAATATAATATTTGCATATATATATATATATATATAAATTGAGAAATTAGTGATATTCTACGGTAATAATAAATAATATTTAAAATATTAAATGAAAAAATATTCGATTTTAATAATTTTAAATAGTTATTTTATTTTAAAACAATAAATCAATTATAAGTAATGATTTTGACAATAAATAAATAAAAATTGAGAATAAAAAATAAATAAATAGACACACAAGTAGTGGTTTTCATACCTTTTTTTTTAAATTGGTAATTGAATTAATCAGAAAACTAGTTCTACATCCAAGGCCCAATAGAATAGGGCTAAAAAATAAAAACCAGGCCCAACATCTTAGGACATCAATAAACAGACATGGCCCAAAACAAGACAACCCGATTCAGGACCAACAATTAGCCCCAAATCGAACATGCTACCCCCAATTTGGAAAACCCTAGTTCTATCAGCTCTCTTTGACTTCTCTCCTTCATCCATAGCCACCATTAACACCAGCAAACCCTAAATCACAGCTTCTCAATTCTCAATCACAACCATCCCCTCCGTTCAACCATCAGCACCTTCTATCAAAGCTCTCCACTTCAAACCTTAAACGACCAAACCCTAACCTGGGTCTATGTACCCTACACCAATACTTTCAAGTACAATAATCGCACGAAGCTGATCAGGAGCGTCTTGAATTGAGAAGGAACAATTCACTTTCTTCTCAAGGGACCATTTCGATATCCAATCAGCCACAACATTTTCCATTCTGGAAATGTGGCTGATTTTCATAGATGGGCGAATTAGGGCTCTGCATATCTTCTCTTCGTCAGAGTTTATCGCATTTACGTCGACATTGAGTCTACTGACCAGAGTCCAACAATCAGACTCAATGTCGACACAGCTCCACCCTCTTCTGTTGCATAGGAGAAGCGCCTCCAAGATTGCTCTCCTTTCAGCTTGAAGAGGGCTAAGCTTCCCAAAAAGGAAACCAGCTCCTTCAACACAGTTTCCCTGTTCATCACGTACAATGAGCCCACCAGCAGCTTCTCCAGTGTAGCAGCAAGCAGCGTCTGTATTGATCTTCAGTCTGCCCAGAGCTGGAGCCTTCCACATCCGGTAAGTCACCTTCCTCTGACTAATAGACATAGCTCCTATCGTAACCCCTGCATCTATTACATTTAACCAGTGCTTAGTTTTTAACTTAGAATCCACAGCCAAAATAAGTCTATTAATTCTGCATATTGCATTGTAAATGTTATCAGTTGGTTTACTAAACTTACAGTGATTCCTGTTATACCATATTGTCCATAAAATCAATTGTGGAACAATATGGGTAACATGGAATTTGCTGGAAGTTGAACTAAACCATATGAATAACATGTGCCTTATTGTCATGAATCTTCTCACTGGTACATTAAACAATACACCCATAGTAATTCCATATTTGCCAGGCGTAACTGCAACCGATGAAGAGGTGTGTTGTATCTTCACAGTTGCAGCAGAACTGGCATTTAGAAACAATAACTAACTGTTTCTTGGAGAGTACACTGTCTGTAGACACAAATTTTTTTAGTATTTTCCAGCTTAAGAATGAAAACTTTGTTGGTATAAAACTATGCCATATTTTTTTGAAAAAGAAAGAACTGTTGTATTTAACTCTAATATTTTCCCAAGTGACTTTTGTATAAAACTTTTTATCTTTTGAAATACTCCACTCTATGCAATCATCCTGCTCATGATTGATTTTGACACAACATATTTGTTGATATCTTTCATGAGACATGAATGATTCAAGAGTGGTATCCCAACTATCTTCTTTCCAAAATGTCTTAACCTTAGCTGGAAGATACCATGAATTTTGATCAGTAACAATAGGGCCCAACTTATGCCATGAATCTCTCCAGAAATCCACATCTCCTCTTCCTACTTTCCATTGAATAAAAGGGTCAGCCTTCTCTCTAACAGAACAAAGACCCTTCCATACAATAGAATCATTTACACCACACTTAGCATAAAGTGGATGTCTGTCCTTACAGTATGTGTTAGTAATTAAATCAGACCAAAGTGAGTTCCCTTTCCTAAACAAATACCAGAGTTTATAAGCAAATGTGAGTTGAATATCAGACAGTAGTTTGATATTCAACCCACCTTCCTCAAAGGGCTTGCAAAGGTTTCTCCAACCAGCCCAATGAATTGCTTTTTCATTAACTTTAGGTCTCCAAAGAAACTTGTTAAAACAGAATTCTATTTTATTCAATATTGTTTTTGGTATAAAACAGTTTTGCATCCAAAAAAATATGATGGGTTGAAGAACGTGTCTTATAAGTGACAGTCTGCCACTGTAAGACAAATTCTTCAAATCCCATTCACTAATCTTATTATAGATTTTCCTTAAAAGAGGAATATAATGCTTCCCTGTGTTGTTGGAGGCTATGGTGATCCCCAAATAGCTGAAAGGAGCATTTTCAGTCTTAAAACCCAAAGTTGCATTGATTCTGGCTGAATTTGCATTAGAACATCTAGAAGATGTAATAACCTTTGTCTTCTCACTATTAATCAGTTGCCCTGACTCTTTTTTATATTGGTTTAGCAGGTTACTTAAGCATTTGATTGATGATGGATCACTGTTAGAGAAAACAATAACATCATCTGCAAATGCCAAACATGGTAAGATACATCCAGACTTTACATAGAACTGCATTTTATTATTCAGCACATATAGATTCTCTAAACCCCTTAATAGGGCTTCCTCAGCCAGGATAAAAAGGCAAGGAGATAATGGGTCTCCTTGTCTTAATCCTGTTTTCTGAGGGAAATATCCAGTACAAGTCCCATTTAGTAAGACTGATATCATGACATTTGAAATTAGACTATATATTAGAGAAACAATGCCTTCTGAAAACCCAAAACATTTCAATGTTTTAATAACAAATGTGTGGGATAACCTGTCAAAAGCCTTTGACATGTCTAACTGTAAGATAATGTTGCCTCTAGAAGGCTTTCTCCTTATGTTATGCAACATTTCCTTAATTGTCAAAATATTATCATGAATCAATCTTTCTTTCACAAATGCACTCTGCCCTCTAGATATAATTCTAGGAAGAATAAGTGATATTCTCCTATTAATGAGGGCAGAAAGCAATCTGTTCATAATGGTGCACATGCTCAATGGTCTGTAGTTATTCCAAGTGATTGGATTAGCCATTTTTGGGACTAGCACAATCCCTGTGGCAAACACACCTTTAGGGATAGCTTTACCAGCAAGAAAAGCATTTAGAGAATTACAAAGGTCACAACTAATTATATTCCAACAATGTTTAAGGAAGAAAGTGTTAAACCCATCTGTGCCTGGGGCACTGTCCTTCTTCATGCTCCATATAACTGCTCTGACTTCCTCAACACATGTAGGCTTAGAAATCTCTCTATTATCACTGTCCAAAACAAGCTTAGGAATATTTTTTAGTATAGATTCATCATCACTAACATTATTACTAATATCAGGTTCATTTGAAAGGATCTTTTTGAAGTGCTCAACTGCAGAGGCTGCTATCTCACATTGATCAGTAAGCCAAACCTCTTTATCTTTAATTCCAGCAATAATATTTTTCTTTCTTTTCTTTGCTACAAAGCTATGATACAGTTTTGTATTCCCATCACTATCACTTAGCCATGAATTGAAACATTTTTGCTTCCAATAGCATTCCTCATCCTTTAAGGCAAGTATGAGAATTCTATTGGCTTTTGAAAGCTTAGATTTAGACTCATTGTCATTAATATGCTGATGTATCAACTCACAGTTTTCAACTTCCACAATAGCATCTTTTACTTTATTAAAAATATTTCCAAAAACTGTTAAATTCCAATTTTTTAGATGCTTTTTCAATCTTTTAAGCTTATACCAAAAAATCATGTTTTCCTCTCCAATGCAATGCTTGGACCAATTCTGACTTACACAATTCATAAAGTCAGGATGGTTTGCCCAAGAATTGAGAAACTTAAAAGATCCCTTCTTAATATTAGATGAAGTGTGTTTACTAATTGTAAGTAAAAGAGGAGCATGGTCAGAACAAGTTCTGACCATGTGGCAAACCTGTATGCTTAAATCATTAAGCATTTTTTGATTAATAAGCACCCAATCTAGTCTTTTCTAGACCTTTCTATTACTCCAAGTATAACGAGTTCCACTGTGTGCAGGTACGTCCAGGTTGTTGTTCCTTATGAAATTGTTAAAATCCTCAGCACTAGTCCCATCAAAGGACACACAATTTAGCTGATCATCAGGACATCTTGTCGTGTTGAAATCACCTGCTAGTATCCAAGGCATATCACAGGTAATACTACTAATCTGACTCCAAAGCATCATCCTCTGTGCCCTCAATTTTTTTGCATAAACTGAAGTAAAACAGCATTTAAAAGTAGCATAATTGATCTCAGCATGTAGATACTGATCCTGATCATCAATTATTGAAATCCCAACATCATTAGACCAAAATAGCCAAATTTTGTTAGATGTATTAGACACCCAATTCTCAAACCCAATCCTCTTAGCCACCAACTCCATCTTATCAAACCTAGCCATTGGCTCTTGGATAGTAACCAATTTGACAATTTCATTGTTAATAATAAACTTAAGCCTAGCTAACGTAGGGTTATTGTGAACACCCCGTGCATTCCAGCTGACAAACTTAATCATTATCAGAGACAAAGTTTTTAATATCCATTTCTCTCTTTCTAAGAGAGTTTATAGACAGTCTTTTGGAATTAGTATTCCTATTTGCAGACTTGATCTTCCTTGCAATAATAGTTTCAAATTCTTGTTCATGATCGTTTGAGCTTGCTCTTGGAGAAGGGTTATAACTCCCAGCATTACCTCTTCGAGGAGAAGCCTGCTCAATGTTCATGTCCATGTAGTTCTCCTCCTCCTCAAGGTTCTGAAGAGCGCTGATGATATCAGGATCGTTGTTGGAAGCAGTTCTCTCTTTTGTCGGAGTTACAACACTAGTGGATGGACAGGACACAGATTACCTGTCTTTCTTTGTAATAATCGACTTAAGTTTCCTCCTATACACATGAGTAAAAGATTGTACCTTTGTAGGCACATTAACAATCTTGTCTGTTTCTTGTAAACTTTGTAAAGATTCTTGTTGAACATCCATTTGAGCAATAATATTATCACTTTCTTTCTGTTTCTTGGATTCCATACTCAAATGTTTTTTACATTTATCAGATTCATGGCCAATATGATGGCAAGCACTACAATAACCTGGAACGTTTTTGTAACTTACAGCTATAGAAAACTCATTTCCATCCCCAAATTCCACACACAGCTTTCTTTTTAGAGATCGAGAAACATCGACTTCAATCAATGCAAAGCATGCATTCCATTTAGCCCTATTAACATCAGGAATAACCACATGGTGCACCATTCCAATAGTTGATGCCAGTTCTTGAATAATAGAGGTATTATACATAAATTCTGGTAGCATTTCAAACCTGACCCAGAGGAGAGCCACTGGGCACTCAAAATTCCTAGAGCTTTGCGGACACCATTTAATCACTCTCATCATCTTGCCATCAACTTTCCAAAACCTACTAACCCATAGTCGTCCAGCATCCTCCAGCATTGAGAATTCAACGAGAATTTGTCTTGAATCAATTGTAACGTAAGTAAACGCTCCTTTGAACTTGAAAGATTCAAGAAACAATTGGAATGCTTGCCTCTTAGGAATTCCCTCGTTAAATTTGGCTATAAGAGTAGTTCTTGATTTAGAACAAAGATCAGCCTTAACATGACTTTCAAACTGTATTTTGATGTGATCATCGTGTGTGATAACACCCACCGGTTTAAACTCAGCAGTCTCCACCTTCTTCCTTACAACATCGGAGTATGACCTGACCTTTAGAACCACATCCTTCGATCGAGAGCTCTCTGCCGCATTGCTTTTTAATGGAGGAAACTCACTGTTATTTACCATCTCCATACTTATCTCCTCCAGCCTTCAACAGGCTGGGCCTGCGAAGGCCAAAACAAGGCACAAAACAGCAGCTCCTTTCGTCAATCAGGGGCAAAATCCTACTCCTTAATGCAGTAACTTTGGGTTGAAGTTTCTTAGAGGTTAAAAAATTCTTTATTTTCTTGGAGCAATCTTGGGAGAGAAGTCATCAAGCTTTTTCCCCTAATAATAATCTAGTGGTTTTCATACCTAAATAAGTAAATATTACATTAATATCATATACTAGTGGGGGTGGGGGGTTGGGGATGCTCTTATAATGGAGGTAGTTGAATAATTCAGAATGTCAAATAGTATAAAAAATAAATTTTAATATTAATCGACTTAAAAATAGTTAAAAATAGCTGTAAATACTCGTATCATTTTAAAACTCAAATAAGTCCCTACCCTTTGCTTATAGAAGTCGACTCATTTCTTAATCTTCTCTGAGAGTGGACCCCAAAATTATCCATTAAAATATTAAAAATATTGATGCATTTAGAGTTCATCCTCAGACAGAATTGTCAACCATTTTAAATGGAGAAGAAAGCTAAGCAAACCGGTATTGACCATGTGACCCGCTTTCAGAAAGTCTTGCCCCAATTCAACCGATCAAATGTAACTTATTATATTCACTCTCTTCCACAGCACCCATCATCGTTGTCAAAGGTGAGTTCATAATTGTGTTTTATTTCTTTTTTTGTTGTCCTAAATTTTACTCTATTAGTTTTGTAAATCACAGTTTGTGTTCCTATGATTTTGATTTGCTTCATCTATATATGGGTTTGGATCATTGTTTGAATATATGATTTATCCTTGATCGAGTAAGGGTTAGGTGACTAGGTCGAATGATGAGATGTAATAGTATTGTGTTGTACAGGTTTTGTAGAAAGGCGAGATTTTGGGGGATGGAGTGTTTTTCTTTCTTGCAAAGAACGAAAAGAGATCCTTCGGCTAGACAGAAAGTCCAGGATAATCAAGGTGAAGAACTGTCTTGTTTTATTGTTTGTCTGAGTTAAGACACAGAAATCAGTCTAGGTTGTCTTTTTTTCTTGTGTTTTTACTGACTTTTGTAGTAAACAGATGTTTCAGAAATTTCGAACACAAAGCTATTCACATACAAAGAATTAAGACTGGCAACTGAAAATTTTAGTCAGTCCAATAAAATTGGAGAGGGAGGTTTTGGGTCTGTCTATAAGGTAAAATTGCTCATCTTTGTTAAAAAGTTAGTTTAGTTTGTTTTCGATGATTCTTATTGTTTTTTAATGAACAGGGAAAGCTTAAAAACGGAACAATGGCTGCGATGAAAGTACTGTCGGATTACTCGAGACAAGGGGTACGAGAATTCTTGACGGAAATAAATCTGATTGCAGGTATAGAACATGAGAACCTTGTTAAATTGTATGGTTGTTGCGTAGAAGGGGATCACAGAATTTTGGTGTACGGATATCTTATGAACAACAGTCTGGCACGGGTGCTTCGTGGTAATTTATTACAGACTTCTTTTAATTGAATCCTTGTGATGTGTTTGTCTGGTTGTTTAATCTGGTTTGGTTTCGATTTTTAGGTGGAGGCCATAGTGGCGTACAATTAAGCTGGAATACCAGACGGAAAATTTGCATTGGTGTTGCAAAAGGACTTGCGTTCCTTCATGAGGAAATCCAGCCGCGGATTATTCATAGAGATATTAAAGCAAGCAATATCCTACTCGACGAGAATTTCAATCCTAAAATTTCAGATTTCGGGCTTGCAAAGCTATTTCCACAGAATATGACTCATCTTAGTACACGTGTAGCTGGAACAACGTAAGCGCTTTCATGCTGTCTTGAATCTATAATATTGTGTTTTTTTCTAAATTAAGTGATTTTATACAATGTGGCCTGATGTATGGCAGAGGTTATCTAGCTCCTGAGTATGCAATTCGAGGGCAGTTGACTAGGAAAGCTGATGTTTACAGTTTTGGTGTTCTACTTTTAGAAATTGTTAGTGGAAGACCTAGCATCAACCGGGGGTTACCTAAACGAGAACAGTTTCTACTTGAAAGGGTATACTCTTTCTTTCGAAATTCATTACATTTTTATGATATTTGTTAGATAGAATACATTAGCTTTTTATATTGTTTGTTGGATAGAGCTATAGATTTAGAACAAGGCTTAGTTATTGCTTCTAACTAAACAAGGGTACACGTCAGGAACGTAAACTGCTTAGCCATACAGGGTTTGATGTTTCAAATTATTACAAGAACTGAAGGATGAAGATCCATAGGTTAAAAGATCCAAAAATCATTGATAGATTTTTAGTTATCTGATATAGTAGACTGGAATCTGCAGGCATGGGAAAAGCACGAGTCGGGGCATCTAGTAGAATTAGTGGACAGCACACTTGCCGAAGATTTTGACAATGAAGAGGCTTGTAGATATCTTCGGGTTGGTCTACTCTGCACCCAAGAAGGTGCAAAGCTACGACCTTCCATGCCAACTGTGGTCAAGATGCTGAGGAATAAAATAAATGTGAACGCCAAAGAAATCGGGAGACCTGGTTTGTTTTCGGAGTCCTTTGATGAGACAAAGAAGAACGATAACAACACTGCCTCTACAAGTTTAGGAAAGTCATTGGTTTCATCAGAACCCACATCCCATGCTGATATGACATTCGGTTCAATATTCGACAGAAGTGATTGAGTTCGTATAGAAATGCTCTTTTTGATTAGCTGTTGTTACTTTAATAGTTTGGTTAGACCCAAATAGTAATGGAAGTTGGTTCCTTGATAACTGGGGATAATTCCCTCAGGTTCAAAATAAGTATATGTTTTTTTAAGGTGGTTGTACAAATTTTAAGAAATGGAAGGATAGATCATCATTTTATAAAAAAAAAACCTAGACTTCCTTAACGAGTGTCTTTACGTACTCAGTTAGCAAAATCCAAACTACTATAGTTTTTCATTCCTGTATAATCTGATCAAAACAACAAGAATCCTGGATTGGATAGAGTGTCTTTACGTACTCAGTTAGCAAAATCCAAACTACTATAGTTTTTCATTCCTGTATAATCTGATCAAAACATCAAGAATCCTGGATTGTATTCGTCAAGCTAAAAACACAGAACAATTTAAAATGACATTGATTTCACCATAGATCCTAGAGACAGAAGTTAAAGATGTTCAGACAAAGGACAGGAACAAGGGCTCCAGTGTTCCTCAAAGTTTTAAAACCACCTACTCTTGGCGCAGTTATAGACACTGAATCAACTACTTTCTCACCAGTTTAAAAAAATCAAATTTATACCAGTATTTTAAGAATCTCTGGCATAAGAACAACCGAGCCAACCTCCTTATGATCAATTAGTTCTTTGCATTAACCTAGAACACCGTATGTTGTCCCAGTAGTAAACTTTAGCTGCGGTATTCACTTTATTTTCGGGCAAAAGATTATGCAAGATTGGTGTCTGCTCTTTTACTTTTCGCAGCTTGAATCTGATCAGCAAGTGAAATTACTTGACGAAGTTTTTCTTCCTTTATAAGGTCTAAATCCAACTTCTCCAAATTTGGAATACTCGAAATCCCCTTATTTGGTACAATAGCAACACGGTTGTGAACCTGTTTCTTTCTAAGCATCTACAGGCAAACAAACAAGTACTTCAATACTAAACAAGAAACGTGCAAGTAATTAAGTACAATATTTGACCAAATCTCTACCTTAGTCAATGTCTTTTTAAGGTTCAATTCTGTAGTTTTCTTCTTCTCTCTTTCTGCTTTTTCGAATGCTTTTTTTATTCTTCTTTCTTCCATTCTCTCCTCGCGTTCTTTTCTCTTTTCAGCAAATCTAGCTATCCTTTTTGCTTTTGCCAATGCGGATTTCTCTGCTCTTGCCAAAGCAGATTCCTTTGCTCTTTCTTTCAATAAGCGCTTATCTTTTACTTCCTTTCCAGTCCACTGAAGCTGATTAATAGCTATTTCTTGTTTTATTTTTATGAAGCTATCCCAGTCCAGTTCATGCTGGTCACTCGCTCCTTTTCTAGCAGCCTCGGCTATGCTTTGGGACCAAGACAATACAAACTTCTCCTTAGATAGCTTCCAGTTCATACGTTTGTCCCAAACTCGCTTCAGCGCAGTCTTTATCTTTGCCTTTGTCTGGTCACTGCAATAGATTCTGTGATATGTAAAGCAAGTCTATACAAAGGCATACTGAAACTGACAGAGCTTTAGAAAACATTACCTATGAGAACGGCGGTGATTTTCAGACATCTTCTTCCTTACCTGAAAGCAGTCATGCCGAAACAGAAAGAAAACATCGGAAATTAAAGATTTAAACCCCAAGATTAGAACACTTACTATTACGTACGAAGATACTTGTTTGTCTATAAATCTTTTTTGGAGAAGATTCTAAAAAAGGATTCCCTTAATTATCAAACTCTTTGGTAATTCAATATCCAGCCAAACAAATTATACCCTTGTACGAAAATAGGAACAAGACATAACATATACTATATTTGCTTGAATCTTACTTGACTTCACCTTGGGGTCGCTCAAAGCTTCTGCTGTTCTCTGGCTGATTCGTTCTCGAGTTTCTACAAAACATTAAAACTTTAGAACGGAACAAACTTGGTCGAGCCTCGAAAACGCTATATTTTCAAAGTTGGATGACATTTACCTTTTGAATGTTGCATGCCTTTGTTCCATGCTGCCTTCCCTCGGTTAGATAGTCCTATTTTTATTCTTCTTTGCTCTTCCTTGTTTACTTCATCAATAAAACTTCCACAGGAACCGTAAGCCTTCTCAATCAAAGGTTGTTTGTCTAATGAAGTTAGATACACACTTGACTGCTTAGACTCGGACAAACCAGATATTTGTTTTTCCACATCAGCGTTGGTTTGCAAAGTCTGAAGTTTCGAGGATTTGACAATAGAAAGCAAAGGATGCATTCTCTTCATAAAAAATTCTTGATGATTCCACTTGAATGTACTTGGTTGAAAATGAATATGGTCTGCCACACTCGGAATCGGAAGAAAAAGTGTTTTAGCCACATGATTAGGCGACCAAACCTCCATTGAAAGTCTCCTGAAAAACAGTTCAAACTTTACAACATAAAATGAATGCAAAGAACCTACCGAGTTGTATAACGATAAAGATAAAAATCGAAATTCTTTGCTTCGATAGTGAAATCAACATTTATAAGATTAAAACCTCAACAATGGGCTTAAAAACCCAGATTATAGAAACCTCAACAATAGAAAGATGAACATGAGCTCATCATTTAAGGAGCTACACTCATCCACTAAATGCGAAAAAAGAAACAGATTCTGTACTAAATTGACAACCTCAATGGGTTACTACGAACTCGAATCTTATGTACTGCCTTAAATTCACTACTGATTTTCGACTATCAATTCAAATTTTCTAATGTGACTCAAAGTAGATAGAATACACTTATTTCTCGGATAAAGATAGAGAATACTCACAAATGGAAGCACGGCATAGCAACAAGGATTGTAGACAAATAGATAAATGCGATGTCGAATTGTGAAATTACACGGAGCCAGCGAAAGAGGGAGACCAAACATGAGAGAACTCTCAATCACATTGACATGGATAAAAAGGTAAGAAAACTTTATATACACCTATATTTTTGCTATTTCCCCAAATTCCCCCTTACCTTTTTATGTCATTGTTTTTCCAAACCCCATTCTACATTCGGTTTCGAATCACAAGATACGGTTTCCAATTTCTTTTAAGTGAAATTGTAGCAAAAGTACCTACTCAACTATTTTATTGTCATCTAGTACCCAAGGTTTGATTAATTGTCACTTAATACCCAACTCAACTACCTAATTGTCACATAGTACCTAACTTTATTTTAATACTCTAACTACCCTCACTATTCATGAACACGTAACCAAAATTTATCTTTCCTTCTCTTTCCTTCTCTTTCCTACTTTTCCTTTAATTTTATTTTTAAAAGATCCGTGTCTTTCAAACCGTAGCTCGAAAAAAATAAATGAAAGTACCATTACTTTTGTTTTTTAAAAATGAACAAAACTAGATCCATTGATGATATTTTTGATTTTTTAAAAAAATAAAATTTCACCAGTTGCAAGAATCGTTCAGAATTTGCAAGCAACTCGCATCTTGAGAATTGTACCAGTTTTTTTTTTCATACCAGTTTTTTTTTAATCGTTCAGAAATCCTAAGAGTTGCAAGCAATTCGCATCTTATCATGAGAATCGTTCAGAAATTTGCAAGCAATTCGCATCTTATCATGAGAATCGTTCAGAAATTGCAAGCAATTCGCATCTTATCATGAGAATCGTTCAGAAATTGCAAGCAATTCGCATCTTATCATGAGAATCGTTCAGAAATTGCAAGCAATTCGCATCTTATCATGAGAATCGTTCAGAAATTGCAAGCAATTCGCATCTTATCATGAGAATCGTTCAGAAATTGCAAGCAATTCGCATCCTGAGAATTTGCAAGCAATTCGCATCTTGAGAATTGTACCAGTTTTTTTTTAGTTGTTCAGAAATCCTGAGAGTTGCAAGCAATTCGCATCTTATAATGAGAATCGTTCAAAAATTTGCAAGCAATTCGCATATTATCATGAGAATCGTTCAGAAATTGCAAGCAATTCGCATCTTATCATTAGAATCGTTCAGAAATTGCAAGCAATTCGCATCTTATCATGAGAATCGTTCAGAAATTGCAAGTAATTCGCATCCTGAGAATTTACAAGCAATTCGCATCTTGAGAATTGTACCATTTTTTTTTACCAGCGCGCGCCTATTTTTGGTCGGGGGTATTTTTGTCCAAATTTCAGTTCGAGGTACCAAGTGACACTATCCAAAAAGCGGGTACCACCGGGTAATAACATAGTTGAGAAGGTATTTACCGGTACTTTTCTCTGCTTTTAAACTATTCTATTTAAATAATTTATCTATAATTTCACTTGTCTTAAATTCAAGAGAGCCATTATTTTTTTACTACAAACCAAACTACATTTTACATATTAAAAATAAAAAGAAAATGACTAGTTTCAATGATAAAATTTCGAAAGGTGGTCATTATGAAATGAAAGTTTGTCAACATTAATATTTTTGAGTACGAAATATATATGCATGTGTTGCAAATTAAAATCTACAAACTCTGAGAATTTTAGAGTACATCATCGACTATGAGTTCAATTAACTCACGGCTAACTAGTACCATAAAAAAATGAAGTTGCGGGAATTTCAATATACTATAACTAGCTATTATAGTCTTAACAAATCCAAATTACCTTAATGAATAACGGTCAATATGAGGATCTAGATAAACTTCTACATACATTCATTTTCGAGATAATACAATACTTCTAACATTGACTATAATGCTGGAGAATAATACGAGAATGTTTATGAGCATGAAGTCCAATAAGTACCTTATTTCCATAGGAATTTCCATATATCAAAACTAGTCTTGTAAACATAAATATTTAGCGAATCAACCAAATAACCAATCCAAATAAACAAGTCAATAAAGAAGTTAGTGAAGTGCAGGAATACACTATGTTGACCCAATGTGTGGACATGAATAGTTGTTTCGTTTTCTATGAATGTAGACGTACTAGGTCAACATTATAGTAAACCTAAAAAAATCAAGTTTTTTTGTTTTCCATGTTTATACCAATAGCGACTTATTGCGTCGACATTCGTGTTTTTTGTCGATGCAGTGTGTTGAAATTTATGTAATTTTGCAAAATAAATTGAAGAACAAGTAATATAAAACCTTAATTCAACAATGGTAAATCAATATGTGACATCAAAGTCAACAATAATTTTATAAACTGAACAGATGTTTAACTAACAACCCTTTACAACCTATAACTAGCTAAAACCACCAAACATAAAAAAACATAGTTTTTTAAAAGAAATATTCAAGAATATTAATTTGAGTAAAAAAAACAAGTATGATTCAAGTAAAACCACTAAATAAATCTAATTAAGGATATAATAAACGTTTGTTTACCTTTCATTTGAACAGAAATAGGGATTTACAATTGGTGTTTGTTATACTCTTGATGTTAGAGAGTTTTAAGAGAAAGATAATATTCCTTGAAAAAATGATGTATTATAAATTTCGCTCTATTTATACCTTTTTTTAGTCTAAGGGTAAATAGAGAAATCCCTAAAAGACATATATAAAAATTCAAAATAAGTTGGGATCCTATATATCAAATGGTTGTATATAGTGGTTTTGAGGTCGTATATATCATTTGCCTTTATATATTGACGGATGGTTAAAGCAATCTCAAATTACGGGTAAAGATTTTGATTGAAAATCACGTGATGCTTGCACATCAATTCAGATAAGTTTTTTTTAGAATAAAAATACAAGCAAGTTATGAACTCATGAACATCGATTTATATTGAGTTTTTTGAAGATTTTAAAATACAAGCTAACTTTTGAGCATCGATAAAATTTGGGTTTTCGAAAAATTTCAATACATAAAAAAGTACAAGTAATTATGTTTTTTTTATCAAACACTTAAAGTAGCCGCTGGTTTTAATTTGAAACCTAAAATGTCACCATGACCAACATTGACTTCTCTAATTATATACATTGACCAAACATTAATCATAATCCTCCATCGTCACTATTAGGCATAACTAGTGCCTTGAAATTATTTATATATTATAGTTTATATCTTATAGTTGTAAATATACTAAAAATATTGAATTGCAAACACAAAAATATAACTTTAATCATCGCTTAGATGCTAATCAGAGCTTAACTAATTTATTATTTAACTTTTTAATTTTTCTATCTGTCTCGATCATGACATACCAATATAAACCAGATTCCTAATGATGATGGTTTCACTGCACCTATTGTTATGGTCAACTTTTAAAACGTCATCAAACTAACATCAATCACCTACATCACCTTGAACACTCAAATAAAGTCATTTATTATTGGCTATGATTTTTTTAGATTCATCGACAATATATATAGTATTTATTTTAAGATGATACTTGTCGAAAATACTTAAAGACCAAACTATGTGTGCTTTATATGGATGCATCCAGAGAAGTTTTTGTGTGGAGTGTTTGTTGAAATCTTGACCATAAATGTGGCTCATTTGGCCACACAATCTAAAACAAATCAAGCAACATAGAATATTTTATAATAAATATATGTCAAACTATCTTGGCATCATATCAATCAATTTAGGTACAAAATTAACACACTTAAAATTAACTGTGACAATAATAGAGTTCGTTCGACATATCATGGACCCATTTTTTTCATTTTTTCTCTTTAAATGTAATGAGCTCTAGAATATATCATTACATGTGTTTATAACAATCATGATTCATCTAACCATTCTGTTATTTATAGTGTTAAAGCTAGAGATGACACCATTATATCTAAAGAACTTCATGAAAATTTCATCAACAAAAAAATTAAAATCAAAATGGAATAGATAATGCATACAACACTAATCTTTCTTATGATAATTCAAGGTAAATATAAACCATACCATCCAAACTAATGATCGCCTTCCTGGAACAGACCATCTTAACCTTATATCTAACCAAGGAATGTAGTACAAAGAAGTGTCTAGAAATTATAACAATAATAAGTGTAATAACTACGATATTGGCTGAATATCTAAACTCCCTCTTTGGAGACCTTTTAGTGAGTTGAAAAATAACTTAGGCGTCTTCAATGAACGAACTAAGGATGTACTTTAATACTGAAAGCCTCAAAGGATAAGCAGCCTTAGGAAAAACAAAGAAACGCCTAAATATGGCGGATTATATAATAATATGAGATAATATGAGGTAAATGTGGGCTTTGAAGGGTCGGGTGCAGCAGATGATTAATGAATGAAGTTTTTTAGAATTATTTAAAAGGACACGTAAACCTAGGTAAAAAAGTACCAAAGCAAACATGAATATGGATTCACTAGTAATGTATGACAGGCAAGAGTCATAATGGATTGAGAAGTTGAGAACGCTTGATAAAAATGTCATATTCGACCTCTAATCAAAAGAATATTTAGATCATGACCTTAATCGACATTCGATATGTGTCATAACTGGAAGAGACCATTTTTCAAGAATCATTAATCATTCGAGAAATGGTTATATTGAAGATTTAGAAATACAACACCATCACCAGATATGACCATATTTGTATTGAACCCATATCATATCTTGACAATCATTGAGGATAATCTTAGATTAATAGCATGTGTTTATGGGGACGTGGTGTTTATTAACGTTGAATTGGGTTGCTGGAGGTAAATACAAGAATAATTTATACATAAAGCTCCATTAATATTTTTTTATAAGAGCATGCATGATAAGATATGAGACGTCATATAGTTTATCGGTTCACAATGGATATTAACAAGCTTCATAAGGGTTGATTTACAAGTGGTAGGTTAATTAAACATGAATGTGGTCCTAGGGAGGCAAGAATTTAAAAAGTGGTATGTTGTAATTTTATGTTATTAGAAGCGTCGTTATCATAAAATATGATTGTAGGGAAATCCTGACTGGATTAGGTACATGTGATCATCTATATACACATCAATATCTTAAGTATGCTTAGTCATTTGGTTCCGAAACCAAAAAACAGAACCAAACCAAACTAAAATAAAAGATTCGGTTCGGTTTTGGTTCCTTTATAATACCCAATCAGTTCTAATTTTAATTACTCATAGTTCTCGGTTCGGCTCGGTGAGTCACAGTAAATCACCTGATTTATACAATGAAATATTTTGGTCTGAAGGTTTTAATAGATTTTTATGTAAATCACTTGTTTTTTTCCTTCTGATTTATGTTTGGTATATCTTTTGTAGTTCATTTATTCATATTTTATTTGAAAGATAAAAGACTTGATCTGGATTCTTTTATTTTATTTTATTTTCATTTTTTGGTCTGGTCTGATATGTGTCTTAATTATTAATGTTTACTGATCGGTTTAGATATTGGTGGAAGTATATCTCCATTAATTCTAATAATATCTGAAGGCCATTTTGGATAGACCAAACAAAAGACAATGGATGAACACTAGCTTGAGTGGAACAATGCCTCAGCTATGTGCCTAGTAGCTCATTTCTTGGGCTTATGGGCTCATTTGAATGACCCGACTATTTCGAACCACACCACCCATGGGTCAAGAAAAAAACAATATAAATACACCAACCAACATCATTAAGAGAGTTAAACTTTTTCGAAAGACATTAAATATAAGCACACACCTCATTTCTCTCACAATTTGTACAAAAGTAATTAAGATTCACCAAGTATAGTTTTTCCCCTTTTTACCCTTAACTAAATTTCACCATCGTCAAATTGGCAACCATAGTGGGAGCTAGAGGCACATGAATAGCTATATTCAAAACCTTACCTCGAATGTTAACTAAAAACATTCAAGAGAAAATGATAGGAAAGGAAAATTAAAAAGAATAACTATGAGGGAAAATAAGGAGATCGATAGATCATTGTATTAATCATCAACCGAGTGATCAGTTTGCTACCCAAAGCAAACTAGGTATATTTGCCACTCCTGATGAAGATACAGTCTTCAGTCGTAGCCATAATTAGGGGCAATCACCCATATCCTCAAAAATACTTTTTGGACATCTGCCCATGAGGTTTGATAGTTCCAAGATAGAGAAGTATGATGGGAGTAAAGATCCTGATAATCATCTCGAGCAATTCAAGAATATTTTGATAAATTTTGATGATGATGACAAACTTTTATGTCGGGCATTCTCACAAAATTTTAAAGAAAATGATTTAAAGTAGTATAATAGTTTGCCACAAGGATCAATAAAGAACTTTGATATGTTCTGGATGTCATTTTGGACTCAGTTAGTGAGCAGTAAAAGGCTTAAAGGGAATGGTGAAACTATCATCCATTGGTCCCAAAAATCAAATGAATTTTTATGGGAATACACCAAGCCATTTTGTGAATACGAAGAATGGGTTAGCTTATTGTTTTGAGCAAGTGTAAATTACTTCACTAATAAAAGGTTTAAATTTGGGTCAATTAGTTGATTCAGCAACTAAAAAAAAAAGCGATGACAAGGTTTATATAATTATTTACACGTATTTTCATGGTGTAATGAGGATGTAACTAGAATACCAGCTACGGTGATTAGTCATTGATTAGCTATCCGATCTGATGTTGGGTAAGTGGTGCAAAGAAGAAGGTCTTTTTCAAAATAAAAATATGAAGCGATTGTCTAGGAAATAGATCGGTTGACCAAGATGAGGCATATCAAAGAGTCTCAATACCCCATTTTGAAAGATAATCATGTTTTGGTGAAGAAAAAAATGGAAAATGACGTATGTGTATTGAATTTACAAACCTCAACAGAGTTTTCCCTAAAGATCATTTCCAGTGTCGCGGATAGATCAACTTATGAACTCTACATCGGGGAACAAGTTCTTGTCTTTCATGGATGCTTTCTCTGGGTATAATTATGTAAAAATGAATCACGATGATCAAAACCATACCACATTCATCACTGATAGGGGGCTACATTGCTACAAGGTAATGTATTTTGGGTTGAAGAATGTATGGGCCACTTACTAACGTTTGGTGAATAAGGCCTTTGATAATCAGATCGGAAGAAATATGAAAGTCTATACTGATGATATGATGGTCAAGAGTCATGTAGAAGAGGATCATATGTCTGATATCTAAGAAAGGTTCTCCAACTTAGAAGCCGTCAATCTGAAATTAAATCTGGAGAAGTGTACATTTGATGTCGGATTAGGTAAATTTTTGGACTATATAATAAGTGAGAAAGAGATTCAAGTTGGCCCAGACCAGTTGAATGCATTGTTGGCTATGGATCCACCTCAGAATACTGAATAAGTCCAAATGTTAACTGGAAGATTAGCAGCCTTAAACCAATTCATTTCAATATCATCAGACAAATGTGCTCAATTTTTCCAAGTCTTGAGAAATGCAAAAGATTTCAATTGGTCTCCTAACTATGATCAAGATTTCCTTGAAATTAAGAGTTACTTGTCTTCACCCAGGAAATTCTCCAAACCTGTCGATGGAGAAAGACTCTATATGTACTTGGTTGTATCGGAGTATGCTGTAAATGTAGTACTAGTATAAGAAATTATCCTCGCCCGATTTACTATGTAAGCACGAGTTTGTTAGAAGCTGAGAAAAGGTATTTAAAATTAGAAAAGTTAGCTTTAGAGTTGGTGATAACTGCTACAAAGATGAGGATTTACTTTCAAACACATTCAATCACAGTTTAAACTTCTTTTCCCCTAAAGAATGTGCTACAAAAGGCTGACATATTGGGAAGAATGATTAAGTGGTCAATTAAACTTAGAGATTATTACATTGATTTTGAGCCACGAACAATAGTCAAAGCTCAAGATGTGGTTTATTTCTTAGTAGAATTCCACTCTAAATGGCCTCGTGAATAAGTAGAAGTTACTAAGTGTAAAAAATAATGGGTAGTCCGAACAGATGGTCGGTCTAGTATGATGGGCCGATGGAGATGGAATTTTCTTAACTTCTCCTTATGGTGATACCCTTACCAAGATATATTTTTTGGAATATGAAGCAGCCATAGCTGGGTTAAATTTTTCTCATATATGTGGGGCTAAAAGAGTCAAATAAATAAGTGATTCACAATTGTTTATCCATCAGGCTCAAGAGAAATCTGAAGCCATGAAAAAACACTTCATAAAATATTTACATGTATTGAGGGAAGTCACCATTGTTTTTAAAAGTGTCAGATATGAGCATGTCCATATATCGTCATGGCAGATTCCCTAGCCACTATAGCATACTCCGAAGCGTATCTCTGGATTCTTATGCAAGAATGTCCCTCTATAGATGCAACTACAGAAGGTAGAATTGAATTTGGAGAAAATTTTCATGTATCTGATGCACTCTCTAAAGATTGGAGGACTAAAATCCAATAGTTTATTACTAACATAGTTTTGTCTCTAGATAAGCTTTGGTTATTAAAGTGAAATATAAGGCTCGTGGTTTCCTGGTCTTGAGAGAGGTACTTTATAAGAAATCTTTCAGCAAACCTCTACTACGATGCCTCGGATTAAATGAGTCCCAAAGTGTTCTATCTGAATTGTATGATGGATAAGGGTTAGTATATTGTGGTTATAAGGTTTTATCTAAAAGAGTTTTACTGGCAAGATATTATCTGCCTACCATCATAGCGGATGCTAAAAATCTGGTGAAGAGATGTGATCCTTGTCAAAGATATGAAAATTTCATTCATGTGCCAGCAATCCCCATGGAATCAATATCTGAACCTATTCATTTGATCGATGGGGACTTGATCTGGTCGGGGCCATCCCAATGGCTTCATGGGGTTGTCGTACTATAATTGTGGCAATAGATTACTTCTCTAAATGGATAGAGGTTATACCTTTGTGGGGGACAACTTCTGAGGAAGTTATTGAATTTATTCTCTCCAACATATGCTACCGATTCAGAATTTCTAAACGTATGACTACGGATAATGAGCCTTAGTTTGATAACAAGGACATGGATACTTTTTGTGCATCTAGAGGAATTCAGCATTATTTTTCCTCTCTTTTTCATCCTCAAGCCAATGGGAAAGTTGAAGTAGTAAATCAGACAATTTTGTAAGGCTTAAAAAAGAATTTAGAAGAAGTTGTTGGGAAATTTCCCTAGTTACTTGCAAGAAGTACTATGGGCATACATAACTACTCCTCATACAACTACACAAGAGTCTATGTTTGCTTTATTTTATGGGATGGGTGAAATTACGCCTGAAGAAGCAACTCTCCCGTCCTTCAAGGTTCAAAATTATTCTGAAAACGAGAATGAGATAGCTAGAAGGCCTTAGTTGGATTTAATTAAAGAAAAGAGGATGAAGGCACATTTAAGAGCTGCACACTATCAAGGGTTGATGAGTAACAAGTTTTCCTCTAAAGTAAAAGTAAGATATTTTCAAGTTGGAAACAAAGTGTTGAGAAAATTATTCCTATACACCAAGGAAAAATAGTTCAGAAAGTTAGCTCTGAATTGGGAAGGACTATATATCGTATGTGAAAGAGTTAAGTAAGGAACATACAAACTCCAAACAAAGAATGCAATTTGTTAAAACATCATTGGAATGTTGAGCATCTCAAGTTATACTTAGAGTAAACTTATCTTGTAAATATTTCATTTGTTGTATTTCAATGTAAATATTTGGGGGCATACTTTTTCCTATCCTGGTGGTGCGGGGAGGTTTTAACGAGGTGTCCGGATTTCAATAAATATACAATCCTTTACCTTTTTAAAAAAAAATATTTTGAGTGGACCAGAGGTATTAAAGACTCATCAAACACCTGATGGATTAAAGGCTGATTAAACACTTATTGCCATCAAATGAATCACCTTTGAGTGAATCAAAAATATTAAAGACTCATTAAAAACCTGTGAATTACATGCTGATTAAACACTTGTTTCCCTCAAATGGGTTACCTTTGATTAGATCAAATATGTTAAATACTTGATGAATTAAAAGATTATTAAACACTTGTCGCATTTAAATAAGTGATCTATGTATGGATCGGATAAATATAAGACTGACTGGGTGTTTAGTTTGTATAAATAAAATATTTTTTATACTCGGATATTAATGGAAGTATAGAAGAAGACAAGAGAAAAATATTAAGTGAAAGTTGAAATAGTATGAAATATGAATAGGATCATAAAAGAATCCGATCCAGGATACAAAATTCATTCTAAACCATGAGAACTTGAACAACTAGAGTTTTAAAAAACGAAATCTGATATTAAAACAACAAAATTCCTTGCATGCTCCAAAGACTTCGATTAGAATACCATCACAATAAAAATAATTAACCTTAAGGGTCGTTCCCTTCGGTTTTCTTCTCAACATCACCTTTTTCCTTCTTCTTTCTATCATCACTTGAGCCCTTATCATCCTCATCATCAGACTCAGAATCATCTAAGGTTATGTTGACTTTTCACTTTGAGCTAAAGTATGAAAGGGAACTTCATCATCCGGCACAAACTCCCACAGTTTCCCAAGAGACCGTTTGAGAAAAGTCTCATGGAACAAAAGTACCATATATGCCTTAACAGATTCTTCCCTTCGTTCTATGGATTTCAACACCCTCTGGACATATTCATTCTTGGCAGCAGCGATATCTCGGGCATTTGTGTCCTTAATAGTGGTGATCTTATCATTCTTTTTCTTAAGAAGATCTTGTAATTCTTTCTTCTCTTTGGAGAGTTGTTCATTGACAGCCTTCTCCTTAGCCAGTGCTTCATTCAAGGTTGAAAGTTCCTGGGAGGTGGTGGTTTGTAGTTCGGTATAGCTGGTTTTTGCTTTTTTCCGGTCAGCCTTATCTTGTTTCAAATCAGCACTTAGTTGCTCTTTTTTTTACCATAGTTTCAACATTCCTCTGTTTGGACACTAAGGAATCCTTCGAGCCTTGGTTGTCAGTTTGAAGGGAAGTGATATCTTTTGTCTGAGCTCTTACTTGTCTTCCCAAGTGAAGTATTGGCCTGATATAGCCTAAAAGATTGCGGCCCAATGTATCATGTTCACTAGATACTTCATAAGATTCACCATCGTGAATCACTGCATTGGCTATGATGGTTGATTGGGGGAAGGTTCGGTCAAAATATTCTTTGTCAAACTCACTAAAGTACAAGTTCTTATATCATCTAGGTTAACTTCACCTTCAGCAGGAAGTTGGTTGGCAGTAGGAAACACTAGAGAGGGAGGATCAGCATGAACCTCTTCTTGGGGAGGAACTTCAATAGGAGGGATAGAAGGAATGATATCGGATCAGAGTATGATCTTCGAATTGATGACCCCTTTCTTCTTCTACTTTTCTGCCCTGTTTTTACTACCCTTTTGGCATCTCTTATGCCTTTTTTCTCTTGATTTTTAGAGAGTGTTATGGCCCTTTGGCTTCACATACTGTTACTACAACATCTGCTAGTAACACATCATAAATCTCTCCTGGAAATCTCGAACTACTCACATTGGGAGCCTTTAAGAGAAGTCTCCACTTTTTTTCTTCTTTTTCTTGATTTTGTCGAGATGACTAAGAGCTTTATTCCTAGCTGGTAAATAGAGTTTACCATATTTTTCTCCGGTTCGTTGGAAAATTTTGGCAGCATCAAGAGGAGTGGTGGACTGTGCCTATTAGATCTCCCTGGTTGAGTTTGTTCTCCATAGGTATGCCCTTACCATATGAGCTGCAGTGAAACCATTTTAGAACCTAGTTTCCTAATTCTTCGTAGTCCACTGATTCAGTTTTGAAAAAGTGGTTCATCCCTCCTCCAGATATTTTGAGAATATCTTTGAAAACACTGAAAGATAAAATTGATGTGAAATTTTAATATTATTTTCTGATGTGAAGTTCAATATTAACATCTGAAGTGAAACTTAATAGAGATTGTAGAGTGCTTACCTGAGCTTTTTCAGGTGCCGGTTAAGGCACTTGGATTTTCTTTGGAAGTGATCTTCTATCCATTCTCCCAAAAACTACCTATGTAAAGGAATTGAGTCCTCCAAGGCTTATCGGCCTCCAACAAATCGTTAAAAACCTTGTAATCATTCCCTATGTTGAAATAGTAGAAGATAATGTGGTGGTTTCAACATAAGCTGGGCACAACAACGAATTGTTCCATGGGAATTGGGATCTTGGAAAGTTTGGAAGTAATTATGTTGGTTAATAAGGTATACCATGCATTGGGGCTCAAGTGGCTCAGACATAGCCTTACTAGGTGAAAATATCTAACTATCTCTGGGTCCAAAGTGAATCAAAGACCCCAATTGTATACACATAATAACTTTATTGAAGTGCCAACAGATACTTAACACTGGCTTGTTTCTTTTCCTTTTCCCGAACCGAACTGGTGTCCCCCAATATGTCTGGAGGTCTCTAATGGGGTATATTCCCTAGTATCTTCCTTTGTATCCTCTATTATTTGTGGTGCTTGGTCAGCCAACTTAAGCCCATTATCTTCATTCTCAATATGAGAAGTTTTAGTTGGAGGATTCGATGGGTTTAGATCCAAAGTTGGCAGTACTGGAGACTTGACCTTTAAAAAATCTTTATCAGTTTTCTCTGCCTCTTTGGCAGTTGGAGTTTCATTTTTGGCTTTATATAGCCTAGTAAAACTTCGAGGTGGGCTCTCTCCTATATCCGACCTCATAGAAATGAAAGGAGATTGAATTTTTTCGACTGGTAACGACTCTAACTTTGGAAAAAGGATTTTCGTTTAGTTGAACCGGTGGTTTTGGTTGTTCTGGTAAGGGAATTGGTGATCCTAATTGGTATGGTTGTTCGAGATTATTAAACATGGAGTAGGGGAAGTTTTCTTGGAAAATGTTGTTGGTTTGTAAGAAGATGAACTCTTGTCTGGTTCTCATACCTCTTCAATGATCAATCCACCACGAGAGACATGTAGTCCGACAGTGATTCTGGCCTTCCTTTTCTCTTTGTCTAATTCAGAAAAGTTGAGCCAGCCTCCTTTGATTAAGGAAGTTCTTGATGTGAACATAAAATATTGGGAAATATTGGAGGAGTTGAACGCTTATGAGATTTATAAGCTTATGAGGAAGTTTTTGTTGTGAATTTGTGATCCTAGTTGTTCAGGTTGTTCGAGATTACTAAAGATGGAGTAGGGGAAGTTATCTTGGAAAATGTTGTTAGTCTGTAAGAAGATGAACTCCGGTCTGGTTCTGATACCTCTTCAATGATCAATCCACCAGGAGAGGCACGTAGTCCGACAGTGATTCTGGCATTTCTTTTCTCTTTGTCTAATTCAGACAAGTTGAGCCAGACTCCTTTGATTAAGGAAGTTCTTGATGTGAACATAAAATGAGTTGAATGCTTATGAGATTTCTATGATTCTCTCTCTAGATTTAGAACTTAAATTTTTATCTTACTCTAGAAATTTATGAAAACACAAAGATTTTAAAAACCAATCGGATTTCTATCTTAATTTATGTATTATTAAACCGTTAATTTCCAATTCAAAAAGATAAACCCACTTTAAAAAGTCCTAAATGCCAAGAATAATGATGCATTCATTAACAGGACGAGTAGTAAAAAACATACTTATATAACAAAAGAGTCTACTTGAGTGTTTCATTTAGGGAAGATAAATCGGTTAAGTAATAATATAGGTCTATTAAATATAGCTCCCTTAATTTTGGAAGTATAGCTGCAAGTCCCTAGGAGAAAAGGGCTAGTAGGTCCAATTGGAAGCTGACACGTGAAACAGAAGACTAATAATAAAGTCGCGACCTTTGGGCTCATCGGTAGACCCTTCAAATTCACTTCAAAGGTAGATCAGATATTATTCCATATGGTTAGCTCTTCCAAAGGTTTTTTGAAAAAGCTAAGGGTGCTATATAATAGGTTCAGATATTGCTGAAAGCATATCTCCATTAATTTTGATAATATCCGAAGGGCATTTCGGACAGACAAAAAAAAATACAATGGATGAACAATAGCTTGAGTGGAACAATGACTCATCTATGTGCCTAGTAGCTCATTTCTTGGGCTTGTGGCTCATTTGAATGACCCAACTATAAGGTTCGACCCACACGGCCCATGGATCAAGAAAAAAAATATATATAAATACCCTAATTAACATCATTAAAAGGGTTAGACTTTTTCCAAATACCTTTAATGTAAACACACCTCATTTCTCTCACAACCCCTTACAAAAATAATTAAGATTCACCGGATATAGTCTTTCCTCTTTTTACCTTTAACTAAATTTAACCATCATCATTTACGATAAAATTTTACCATCATCATTTACGACTAAGCTTTTATTTACGTTTTAAGTATTGTGCTTGTTTTGAAAGTTGGGATCTTTCTTTAGTAACAAATTGTAGTGCATATAATGTACTACTAGTACATGAAGCAGAAACATGAGGTCGTGTTTGATATGGGAGGGTTTATGTGCATTTTCCACTCTGGAACTCCTGACAACTTGATAGCTGAGATCTCTAGAAATGTAGTGGATCATATCCCTGTTGGTTTGGGTAAGGTAACTAAACTAACTAGTAACTAGTATACACTACTCATATTATACTAGTCTTATTGTTTATATATTCCACACTGCTTCTATATTGTTGCATGAAACACTATATTATATAATATATGTCCTCTCCATTCTAAATAGTGTATATATGCTTTCTATCTTTACTAAATGGATACATTATCTTAAACAAACCGTGCCACTTTGTGCAATGGCCCGAGAAATCCACAATAGAATAAGAGGAAGGCTCTTCATTTTTTGTCTCTTTTAAATGGAAATCGAAATGGTATTGCTTTTGTTTTGTAATACTCAACTCTATAGGCTTTGAACAGTTTATTGTCCCTCGACTATCACGTTTGGTGGCAAATAGTCCCTTGACTTTCAAATGTCCGTTGACAGTCCCTGGACTATCGCGTTTGGATAAAGTTAGTCCACCAGATCCTCTGATCCATGAGAGGTTGCCACGTGTCACCATAGTCCCCAGATTTTTGTATCACCACTAGTCCATTGAGTTTAGTTTTCTGTAATTTTCTACATTTTGGGTTTGACCTAAACTCAAGGGACTAGTGGTGATACAAAAATCTGGGGACTATGGTGACAAGTGGCAGCCTCTCATGGATTAGAGGATCTGGTGGACTAACTTTATCCAAACGCGATAGTCCAGGGACTGTCAACGGACATTTGAAAGTCAAGGGACTATCTGCCACCAAACGCGATAGTCGAGCGACGATTTACTGTTCAATGCCCAACTCTATAACTATAATTGACATGTTTATTAGGAATTGTAATCAGTTTTAGTAGTCATTTACAGTTTTAGTAGTCAGTTACAGCTAACTCTTGTATATATAGGTACTCGTATTCTTATATGTGAGATGACTGAATTGAATACAAAGAATTTCTCTTCTCTTTCTTGTTCGATCTTCTTCTTCTTAATATGGTATCAGAGCAATTGCTCTTTCCGCTGTGATCCACCATTGTTAAGCTATTAAAGTTGCTCGGTGTGATTTAATTTCTTCATTATTCTTAATCGATTGCAACTCCGATTGCAATGACAACCTCAACTGGAGCAAATGATGCTGTGTTCGATTCCGATTCAAACTCCAGGTCTTTGACTGCAGATCCATCTAGTCCTTATTTCCTCCATCACTCTGACAATCCAGGTGCTGTTTTAGTTACGCAATTGTTGACAAGAGAAAACTCTGCTTCTTGGAGTCGAGCAATGCTGATCGGATTGTCTGTAAAATACAAATTAGGATTCATCGATGGATCGATTACCAAACCTGAAGGTACTAATCTCAATATTCTTACCTCTTGGACTAGAAATAACAATGTTGTTATATCTTGGATCCTCAACTCTGTTCTAAAGAAATTTCTGCTAGCATTATATATGCTGAGTCTGCTTATGAAATTTGGGTTGATCTTAGAGATAGATTTCAACAGAAAAATGGTCCAAGAATTTTTCAATTAAGAAGAGAGTTGATGAATCTCACTCAAGATCAGAGTTCCGTTAGCATTTATTTCACAAAAATCAAAACTATTTGGGAAGAATTGAGTAACCACAAACCTGTTTGTTCTTGTAGGAAATGCACATGTGGAGGTGTTAAAAAAATGAGTGATCATTATCAGATGAAGTATATAATGTCTTTTCTTATGGGATTGAATGACTCTTATTCTCAAGTTATGGGTCAGCTTCTGTTAATGGATCCATTTCCTCCCATTAATCGAGTCTTTGCTTTGATTTCTCAAGAAGAGCATCAGAGAAAGGTTGGTGTTTCCACTAATAATGCAACTGATGTTTCTGCTACCATGGCCTTTGCTGCTAAAGTGAATGTTCCTGATAGGAAGTCTAATGATGGATCTAGTTATAGAGGTCAGAGAAAAGACCGAACTTATTGTACCCATTGTAAAATCCATGGTCATACTATTGACAGATGCTTCAAGATTCATGGTTATCCTCCTGGATATAAACCTAAACCTCGTGACAATAGCTTCTCTAATATGAGTTCTAACTCTGTCAATGTTGGTGCTAATCCTGCCAATCAAGTTTCTGGCTATGCTATGCAGATAGATCAAAGTTCTCCAAGCACTTTTTTTTCAGAATTTGAACTCTAATCAGTACCAACAACTCATGACCATGTTGTCCACTCACCTGAATTCTCCTAACAAAGGTAGTAATGAAGCTCAAACTACAACAGCTTCCTTCACTACAGGTACCTACTTTTCTGTGACATTGAGTGCAGTATTTTCTTCACCTCAATATTGGATAGTATATTCTGGAGCAACTAAACATATATGTGCTATTGCTTCTACATTTGCTTCATTGCATCATATCAAAAATTCTTCGGTTACTCTTCCTGATCATACAAGGATTTCAGTTAGTCTTGTTGGGGATGTTCAGATCAGCCCAGACTTGATTCTTAAAGATGTTCTTTTCGTGCCATTATTCAAGTTTAACATGTTGTCTGTTAGTGCACTGACCTCTGGAACTAAACTTATAATTCGGTTTCTCCCTGATCATTTGAAATTCAGGATATGTGCAACCGGAAGATGATTGGCAGGGGTGAGAGGACAGAAGATCTATACGTTCTTGATGCTGCAGTGATAAAATCTCAATTTTCAGCTTATGTTAACAACATTTCTGCTCAAACTTGGCATAATAGATTTAGACATCTCCCTTTTAAGAGATTAGATAGTTTGAAAACTCAACTACACTGTGATACTTCTGTGTTGAATAAATCTCCACCTTATTATATTTGTCCCCTTGCAAAACAAAGAAGATTGGCTTTTGATTCTCACAATCACTTATCTGAATCTCCGTTTGATTTAGTACATTGTGATATTTGGGGACCCTATCATGTTTCATCTTATAATGGTTTCAGATTTTTCTTAACTTTGGTGGATGATTGTTCTCGGTTTACATGAATTTATCTTCTCAAGAATAAATCTGATGTTACTGATATTATCCCCAAGTTTTTTAGAATGATAGACACTCAGTTCAGTGCTAAGATCAAAGTGTTTCGATCCGATAATGCACCAGAACTGAATTTTTCTAAGTTTTTCAGCTCACTTGGAGTGTTGCATCAATTCTCTTGTGTAGAAAGACCTCAACATAATTCTGTAGTAGAACGTAAGCATCAACACTTGCTCAATGTTGACAGGGCCTTGTATTTTCAGTCTCGAGTTCCTATTAGGTTCTAGAACGAATGTGTTTTGGCTGCCACATTCTTAATAAATCGGACTCCAACTCCTCTTTTGCATAATCAGACTCCTTTTGAAATTTTATATCAGAAAAGTGTTGATTATTCTCAGTTTAGATCCTTTGGTTGCTTGACTTTTGCATCTACTCTAACTGCTCATAGGACAAAATTTGATTCACGATCTAGGATTGGTGTTTTCATTGGATATCCTCTTGGTGTTAAGGGATACAGAATTTATGATATTCAGTCTAAGCAAGTTTTCGTTTCTCGGGATGTGGTTTTTCATGAGGAGATTTTTCCTTTTCATATAATTGTTACATCAGAGAGTCTTGTTGATCCTTTTCCAGACTTCGCTCTTCCTGTTCCTGCTACATCAGTTGGGAATTCTTCAGTTACAGATCCTGAGAATTTCTACTCGGACCGTGTTCCCTCTTCTTCTGCTGCTAATGAAGTGGTTGATACTATGGATACTTTGCCAATGGCATCCACTCTTGCTCAACATGATGCAGCCCTCAGATGTTCCTCTAGAGTGTCTCATCCTCCTTCATTTCTCAAGGATTTCCACTGTAATCTTGTCTCCAAGCAGGATGTTTCTTCTACTGTTTACTCTCCTACATTTCCCGTTAATGATGTCTTATCATATAATGCTTTGTCTCATTCCTACAGAAATTTCATCCTAAATGTTTCTTCTCATTATGAGCCTCAGTTCTTTCATCAAGCTGTTAGATATCCTGAATGGAGGGCTGCTATGAAAGTTGAACTTGATGTTTTGGAATCAAATAAAACTTGGTCTGTCATTTCTCTTCCAAAGGGTAAATACTCCATTGGGTGCAAATGGATCTTCAAAATCAAGTATAAGTCAGATGGTACCATCGACAGACATAAAGCTCGGTTGGTAGCTAAGGGATACACACAACAAAAAGGGCTTGATTTCATTGAAACTTTCTCTCCGATTGCTAAGCTCGTGACTGTGAAAGTTCTTCTTGCTTTGGAAGCTAATAAAAGATGGAATTTAACTCAGCTAGATGTTAATAATGCATTCTTAAATGGGGATCTATTTGAGGAAGTTTATATGGATTGCCTCTTGGTTACCGTGATAATCAGATGGCTGCATTGCAGGGTGAGAAACTTGTTTGCAAGCTTCACAAGTCTATCTATGGCCTGAAACAGGCTTCTCGGCAATTGATGAGTCCAGATCCTGTTACCACTTCGGACAGGGTCAGTTCGGGCAATGTCTACCTAACCGGACGATGAAAATTCGGACACCATCATTCATTGTGCTGTTCGAACAGAACTAAAGTACTTAAAACCTAATCACTTCTTGACTAAGCTGCTTGCTCTCCTACTAAGAGCTCATGGGTCCTTGAATTTGACCTGGGTCCATTAAACATGACCCAAAAGCCCATAAAGCCCAAAATGTATGGATATAAATACCCAACCACCAACAGTAAATGAGGGTAATGAAAGTTAAATACAACCAGGCTGCTTAATTCTCCCTCTACTCTCTACTCAAACGTTAAATACTCTCAAACTTCCACACTGTTCTAAAAAAAAAATTACAAACTTACCCTCAGACGAAAATAAACCTCACCAAATTGGCGACCAAAGTAGGAGCACGACGGTGCCTGAATCAAGCATTCGAAACCATCAGAAAAAATCAGTCTGAATGAATCCGGATGCCCCGGAAGTACCACCAGCTTTGCTTGAAGTGGTGGGTGAGAATGATGAATTTACCATCGAGGAGCGTGATAGATTAAAGGGCGAGATAGAAGCTCTTAGGGCAGAAAAGGCTAAGATGGGCATGGGCGAGAAGTCAAAAGCATCAGTCGCTCATCATACCGATAACCCTAGAGAGCATGAGCCTTCGAAGACTCATGTGAGTACCAAGAAGACTCATGCTAGCTCCAAAACGTCTCACCGGTCTAAGCCAGTGGAGAGTTCTGACTCAGACTCAGAGTCTTCTGGTAGCTCCTCGGACGAGGATGGAGTTGAAGAGTCCTTATCATCCAGCAGTGATGAGGGCCGATCCAAAAAGAAGCAAAAGTCGATTAAAAAGTATTCAAGAAAAAGGGATAGACATGGGAAATTGAAGAGGAATATATGCAAATGATCATCTCACAGCCGGAGGCATGTAGACCGGATGCTGGTGGATCCTTTTGCCTTCCACGATGAACCAGGTACCTTTGCAACTCCCAATGAGGATACTATTTTTAGTCGTAGCCGGAATTGGAGACAATCTCCATTGTCTTCTAAGATTCTGTCCGGAAACCTCCGTAAGAGGTTCGATAACACAAAAATGGAGAAATACGATGGCAGCAAAGATCCGGACAACCACTTGGAACAATTTAAAAACTTTATGATCAATTTCGATGATGATGACAAGTTGCTCAGTAGAGAATTCTCCCAATCCTTTACGGGGAGTGCTCTGAAGTGGTATAACAGCCTACCACAAGGCTGCATCAGAAATTTTGATACCTTTTGGGTGGCCTTTCGAAGACAATTTGTTGGGAGTAAAGAATTGAAGGGCAATGGGGACACAATAATCCATTGTGCCCAAGAACCAAATGAATCACTGAAATAATACATAAGTCGTTTTGTGAACACCAAAAATGGGTTGGCTGATTGCTTTGAGCAAGTAGCCATAACCTCTTTAAGGTAGGGCTTAAACCCTAGAAATTTAGCTGATTCAATGACCAGAAAAAAGCTATGACGAATCAGGTTGGAAAACAAATCAATGTTGATGAAACAAAGAAAACTAGGGTGCACAGGCAGGTAAGGTCTGCCCTGGTTGCACCAAACCCCAACCAAAATCAGCCCGGGAACAAAGCAAGGGAGACGAGACAGGGACATAACAGGGCTAAAGCTCAATCTCAGCCAGCTGCGCCTGCCCAGAGTCAACAATCTAGAAATAAGAGAGGGCCTTAGGTTTAACCGGAGTGGTTTGCAGAGTTAAAGGAAAGTGTGTCCACCATTTATGACAAAACAAAGGAAGAAGTACACTATAGAAGGTCGGTCGCACTACAATCTCCTAGGGAACATCGTAACAATTCTTTCTGCCAGTACCATAATGATATTGGCCATACCACTGACGATTGTATAGCCTTGAAACAAAAAGCTCAAAACTTAATTGAAAGAGGAAAGCTGGGGGCATATGTCAAAAGAAGAGGAGGAAATAGGCCTGATAATGCTCATCGGGTTGGTCCGAGCAATGCTGCTCTGGAGGGAGCTATGGTTATAATCGAAATATTTGATGTAGAATCAGAATACTTGGATCCTGATCCAACTCGAAATAGAGTGGGTTCCATTGAGGAACGTTGTAAAACAGTCTCCGGGCTTATTAAATTTTTTGAGTCACTTACAATTTTCGGAGAGGATACTATGACAGCTCCTACTGTTTCTTCAAGGAAGAGGCACATTCATACTTTAGCTACCCAGCTAGAAGGAGGCATGACCTCCTATCAATCACAAATTCCATTTCCCTTCATTGTTGTCGATGAAGATGACTTAAGGGATATAGCCGGCCCTCATGAAGATGCTGTTGTCATAGGAGCATCCATTGGGGGCAATGACATAAGACGAATCTTGGTGGATACTGGGAGTTCAACCAATATCCTCTTCTTAACCACTTACAAAAAGATGAAAAATCCAGCTGTAATTCAGCGTTCAGACAGATCAATTGTGGGATTCACTGAGAGCTCAGCAGATGTGATCGGGGAGTTCGAAGAGGAAGTTTTGTTGGGCAAGGGCCCTTTTAAAAAGATGGTCAGGATACGTTTTATTGTGGTGGATTGTCCCACTTGTTATAATGCTATTTTAGGGAGGTCTTGGCTCTCTAGGATGCAAGCAGTAGCCTCGACAGTCCACCAATGTTTGAAATATGTTGTTCAAGGACAAGTGGGAGTTGTCCGGAGCAGTCAAAATATTGCAAGAGAATGTTATGCTACAACACTGGCTCCACGGACGTTGGGGGCAGTTCGTATCAACAAAGAATAGCAGTTTGAGGGGCTTTCTGGGGGTGAGGGTGAAATTGATGACCCTAGAGAGACCCCTGAAGTGTTGATACCGGTTGAAGAAGTTGAAACACATTCTTTGGAAGAAGGAAAACGTGTTAAGATATGGTCCAAAATGCTATCCGAACTGAAGAATAAAATGTTGAAGTTTCTAAAAGATCATCAGCACGTTTTTGCTTGGTGCAATGCTGATGTTACTGGGGTTCCAGCAGATATTATATCACACCACCTATCCATTCGGAGAGACATAGCACATGTGGTACAAAAGAGAAGGGCTTTTTCCAAGGAAAAGGCTGATGCTATTGTTCAAGAAGTTGATAGGCTCACTAAAATGGGGCATATAAAGGAGTCTCAGTATCCTTTATGGACAGCCAATCCAGTCTTGGTGAAAAAGAAAAATGGCAAATGGCGTATGTGCATTGATTTCACAGATCTCAATAGGGCTTGTCCAAAAGATTTATACCCAGTTCCCCGGATTGATCAGCTGGTGGATTCCACTTCTGGTAATAAGCTACTGTCTTTCATGGATGCCTTCTCCTGGCACAACCAGATTCAAGTGGATACGAAGGATCAGGAGCATACCATATTTGTCACTGATAGGGGTCTTCATTGTTACAAGGTAATGCCATTTGGGTTGAAAAACGCTGGGGCTACCTATCAGAGGTTAGTGAACAAAGCCTTTGCTAATCAAATTGGAAGAAATATGGAAGTATACATTGATGACATGATGGTAAAAAGTGTAGATGAACAACTACACTTGGCAGACCTCTAAGAAACTTTTGCTAACTTAGTAAAAGTAAGTTTGAAACTAAATCCCGAAAAATGTGTGTTCGGAGTTCAGTCCGGGAAATTCCTGGGTTATATAATAAGTGAACAAGGGATACAGCCCGATCCGGACTAGCTTAATGCTTTATTCCAAATGGAGCTTCCTCGAAATGTTAAAGAAGTACAATGGTTGACTGGGAGGTTGGCTGCTTTAAATCGATTCATCTCAAGGTCTTCATACAGATGTGCCCCGTTTTTTCAAACTTTAAAGGGTGCAAAGGGATTTGACTGGACTTCACAGTGCGATGAGGCCTTCAATGAGATCAAGAAACATCTGTCCTCCCCCAAGACTTTATTTAAACCTGTTGATGAAGAGACGCTCTTCACATATTTGGTAGTTTCCAATTGTGCCCTCAGTGTTGTACTGGTAAGAGAGGTGGACAATTATCCCCATCTGGTGTACTACATCAGCAAGAGCTTGATAGATGCAGAAAAAACGCTATTTAAAGCTTGAAAAATTAGCATTAGCCTTGGTAACCGCTGCAAGGAAAATGAGGCCTTATTTTCAGGCTCATCCTATTATCGTCTGGACATCGTCTCCCTTGAAGAATGTTCTTCAAAAGGCAGACATTTCAAGTAGAATGACTAAGTGGTCAGTGGAGTTTGGGGACTTCCATATTGATTTTGCTCCTCGAACAGCAATCAAAGCCCAAGCTGTGGCTGATTTCTTAGTTGAATTCCACTCTGATAGGGATACGGAGCAAACAACTGAAATGAAAGATAAAAAGGTCTGGGTTGTCCGGACGGATGGTGGATCAAGTACTATGGGATGTGGTGCAGGAGTATGGTGACAAAATGTACCAGGCTATATGTTTTGCTTTTAGGGCTTCCAACAATGAGTCTGAATACGAAACAGTTATAGCTGGTTAATGTAAGCTTATATTTGTGGGGCCAAAAGGGTCAAGCTGATGAGTGATTCCCAGCTTCTTATCCACCATGCACAGGGTCAATTTGAGGCAGAAAAGGAGCAACTAGTGAAGTACTCACTTCTTCTTTAAAATGAGGCACTCAAGTTCAAAAGCATTGTTTATGAGCATATACCCCAAACAGAGAATGAACTAGCAGATTCCTTGGCAACCATAACATACACTGAGTCATATCCTTGGATCCATGTGCTGGAGTGCCCTTCCATTCAACTCAATGTGAGCAAAGAGGAAGAAATTTTCGATGTACAGATGAAACAACCTAAAGATTGGAGATTTCCTCTTCTGCAGTATCTCTCCGATGGTATCTTGCCTCCGAATAAATCACTAGCAAGAAAAATGAAGCACAAGGCTCGTGGTTTTATCATACTAAGAGATGTTCTGTATAAAAAGTCTTACAGTAAACCTCTTTTGCGATGTTTGGGAGACGATGAGTTTCAAGCAGTCCTCTATGAATTACATGATGGTGAGGGATCAGCTCAATGTGGATTCAGGGCTTTAACAAGAAGAGTTTTACTGGCTGGCTATTATTGGCCCTCTATAATGCAAGATGCTAAGGAGCTGGTGCGAAGGTGTGATCCATGCCAGAGATATAACAATGAAATTCAAGTCTCAGCCATCCTTTTAGAGTCAATTTCTGAGCCTATACCTTTTGCTCGATGGAGGTTGGATTTGGTGGGACCTCTTCCTATGGCATCCGGAGGATGCAGGACGATAATTGTTGTTATTGATTATTTTTCGAAGTGGATTGAAGTAGCCCCACTGGCAGGAACAACATCAAAAGCTGTCATAAAATTCATTTTATCCAATATCTGTTGCAGATTTGGTGTTCCACAGAAGATAACAACACACAATGAGCCACAGTTCGACAACAAGGAAATGGGGGGTTTCTGTGCCTCTAGGAGTATACAACATTGTTTCTCTTCACCTTTCCATCCACAAGAAAATGGTCAAGTTGAGGTGGCTAACCGAACTATACTGTCCGGTTTGAAGAAAAATTTAGAAGGGGCTGCTGGGAAGTAGCCTAGTTATTTACAAGAGGTTTTGTGGGCCTACCGGACTACTCCTGGGGCTGCAACACAAGAATCACCTTTTTCCTTGGTCTATGGGATGGATGCCATAGCTCCCATAGAGGCAAATCTCCCTTCTTTTCGAGTTCACAATTTCTCTGAACATGCTAATGAAGTGGCAGTCAGGGGTCAGCTTGACCTAATAGAGGAAAGACGAGTTAAGGCTCACCTTAGAGCTGCACACTATCAGGGTTTCATGAGAAGCAGGTTTGCTTCTAGAGTTAAAAGAAGAGATTTTCAGCCGGGGGACAAGGTGTTAAGGATGGTCTTCTTACATACTAAAGAAAAGCTGCTCGGCAAACTAGCCCCGACTTGGGAAGGACCTTATATGGTCATTGAAAGGCTCAAACCTGGAACATACTGGCTAGAAGACAAAGATGGAAGGGTTTTGAATCACCCTTGGAATGTTGAACATCTCCGGATTTACTTAGAGTAGGAACAATATAAATATTTACTTGTTTAAAAATCCATGTAAATATTTGGGGGCATACTCTTTCCTACCCTGGTGGCGCGGGGAGGTTTTAATGAGGTGTCCGGGCTTTTTATAAAACTTGATGCCTTCTTGAAAAAAATTCAAAGTGTTCTTACTTTGTTTTTTGTCACACCATCCGGATTGAATTAAAGGAAGGATGACTACTTAAACATTTGTCATCGGAGAGTTTAAACACTCTCGATTTAGAATACTTATGAAATAACTAAGGGCTATTTAAACACTAGCCACCAAAATTGAAACAAACTATGAAAGAATGCATGAGTTGTGCAAAACAAAGATATTCATTGAAATAACCTAAGTGCCTTGGCCTTCCAAGGACTTTTAAATTGTCAGATAAAACAAAAGATCTATCTGGTCAAATACCGGACACAATTACAAAAATGTCTTGGCCTTCCAATGACTTTAGTTCAAACAAAGTAAAAGGTGAAAAGATAATTCAAAATCTAAGACTGAGCCTTTGAAGATGGCTCAGCCTCACTTGTTTTCTTCTTCTTGGGATCGTCTTTCTCTTCGTGGGGGTCCTCCTCGGTGTTTTCTTCTTCGTCAAAGGAGGAAGCCTTGGAATAATCATGCAAGTCTCCATTAGCCATGGTGTGAAAGGGAAGGTCTTCGTACTCTACATGAAGCCACAAATATCCCAGGTTCCTCTTCGGGAACTTCTCATGAAAGAGCAGGACCATGTCCGACCTCACCTTGGCATACATTTACTCTTGAGTATCTATTATATTGTTGGCATAAGCATCGATCTTGGCCTGAATTTTGGCCTCTTGCTCCCTTAGAAGATCTTCTTTCTCCTCTGCAGCCTTGGACACTGTATTGTCGAGTTCAATCTTGTCATTTGTCAAGTTGTGGATGACTTGATCCTTGGCCTTTGCCTCCTCTTTTGAAGATGTGAGATCTTTCTCTAATCCGGACAGCTTCTCCCGGAGCTCTTTGATAGTGTCTTCTAAAGTGGAAACCTTTTTGGTCCACCCCTCTTGGATCTTCTTTAGCTCCACGTTTTCTCCCTTCAGAATGTCAGCATGTTGAGTGGCAGTAAGAAGATCATCGGACAGTCTCTCTTTGTCAGATTTGAGATCTTTGATAATATCTGCCTGACCCCGAACTTGTTTCTCCAAAACAAGCACTGGCTGAACATTATTTAATATGGAGTGAGCTATAATATCCCTTTCATTTGAAACAGTAAAAGTCTTACCATTAAAAGTAACGGTGTTCGAAGTGCTTGGAGGGAGGTAAGGCCCAGCAAAATCGTCTCTGGGAAGGTTTGCAAAATAGTCACCAAGTCCATCAAGCCCTGTGATGTCAACACCATCAATGCTAAGGTCTCCTCCTCCAACCTCGTCAGTTTGAAAGTCACCAAGGATCTCCTCTGCTCTTGTCGGATCAGTAGGGTCTACAGGAGGAGAGGCTCCGGAGGCCGGAAAGAAAGTTCGTCACCCTTAGAGGTCTTTTTCTTTTTGGCCTCCCTCTCCTTATTCTCTGCTCCACGTTTTCGGTCCCTCTTGCGAACCCTTGGAGGTTTGGGAGATCCTACATCTTTCCTAACACTCTCCTGCTCCACCACTTCTAAGAGAGCAACATCGATCTGGCTTGGGGCTGGCCCCTCTGGGTTTGTTGGAGCAGCCTCCTCCACCTCGACAGGGTTAGCCTCACCTGCAACCTTCTTGCCCTTCCCTTTCTTGCCTTTCATTTTACTCGGGTCCTTGGCCCGGCCTGACAAGTATAGTGACCCATCCGGTTCGTGTGTTCTCTTGAGGACTACATCCGGAGGGGGTGAAGTGGTGAGCTCTTCCCAGGTCAAGTCCCTCCGGCCAGTAGTGTTTCAGAAGTGAGACCTTGCAAAAGTGCCTCCTGTAAAAGCATCATGAAACCGATTCCCCCACTTTTCAGCAGCCCAAGTGTTGATCTTGGTACAAGTGGTCTGCCCGGGCTTTAGATAGTCATTGAAGTCTTTGGGCAGCTCTGTTGAGACAAAATACAAGACTAGTCAGTTTAGGCAAATTCGATAAAAGTAAAAATAAAAATGTAAGGTAGGATCCTTACGATCACTCCTCCATCTGCTGGTGAGGAGACTCGGGTTGGCTCCAGCTTTGATTTTCCTCCCATTCTCCCAAGCGCCGCTTACGAACAGGAATTAAGTCCTCCATTTTCTCTCAGAATCAAGCAGATCATCTAGTGCTTTATAATTATCACACATGTTGAAGTGATAGAAGGGAATGTGGTGGTTTCTGCAGAGACTGGCCACAACAGCGAATTCCTCCATTGGTAAAGGAATCCCAGAGAGCCTAGAGGCCATAAGTGTGTACCAGGCGTTGGGGCTCAGTTGACTAGGGCAGAGCTTGATGAGGTGGAAGTACCTAACTATTTCCGGATCTAAGGGGAACCTTAAACCCCAGTTAAAAATCTCAGTGAAGATGACTATTTCACTGAGTTTGCAGTCCATTGGGGTTTCGGGGTCTATGGGGATTCTTATTTTTACGTTCTCTGGAATCCCCCACTTCGTACGCATCCGGCCCAACTCGGCTGTATGGATGAAAGCATAGTTGATTTTTTGTAAAGCAAGAAGATATTTAACGTTTACCTTGTGGAAACAAGGTCTCACTTTTCCTTCGAGGATTTCTTGTAATTCTGGATGCTTAAGGCATAGCTTCTCTTTGCCCTTATCCTTCTTGGCAGCAGCAACATCACTAGTCTGTCCGGAGGGTTCAGACTCGAATGGATCCTCTTCGATAGAGTCTCCATTATTTCCTCCATTATTGAGGAAGGGATTTTAGTTGTCTTTGTGAGGGGGGAGTTTGGAGTTGGTTCAGTCTGACCTTCGGACTGATGAGCTTCAATATTCTCCTGGACTCTGGCCTCCGTCAGGGGCTCTGATATGATGGTTTCTATTTGGGGGCTTGAGCCAGTGGCCTCCGGTCCGGACAGCCTGTCCTTGGGTACTTTTATGGGTGCCTCTGACCATGTACTACTATCATTGACACCTGATTTCGAAGGGGTGCCTTTGGAAGCTTGCCCTTTGACCAGCCGACCAATTCTTCGATCAACCAGTTTATTGGGAGAAGTATCTGCATCTGACCCCATGGCTATGAATGGGGAAGGCTTTTTGAAATTAGTAACTGTTAAACCTGATTCAACAGTGGGTTCTGACTCTTGAACCGATGAATATGAGAGAATAGGAGAAAGACTAGTTTGAAACAATCTCCTCGGTTTGACACTTTTTGTAGAGGAGGAACCCTGGTTAGGCTCTGTGGTTGAGGTTACTGGTTTATCGATGGGGGAAGTAGGTAAGCCAGCTGCGATGCGCCTTTCCCTTTCAACTTTTTTTGCTTTTTCTAGTTCTGATAGATTGAGCCACCCTCCTCTGATTAAAGCGTTCCTAGCCGTGAACATAAACAACCAAAGTGAAGAACTTGTGTTTGAGAGAGAAAGCTTTGAAAATTGGCAGAGTGAAAATGAAGGTGATAATAAAACAGTGGAAAAGTGTTTTAATTTATAGTAAACCCCAAAAAGGAGTTTTGATTCCTAGGAGAATTCGAAAGGATTTGCAATGATTAAGAAACGGCGCTGATGTCACCTTCATTTAATGAAGAGGTTGCTTTTCAGAGAAGGTGGGTACAAAATTCGAGGTGAAAAAACGGATGAAGTAACGAACCAGAGAGAGACACGTGTCCCATGAACTTTGGCAAAGAACCGTTTAGATTCAAAGAGCTTTTTTCAGTCCGGATAAAGCTATGACACTATTCAAAGGACCTGTCCGGATGTAACTGTCACTAGCAACGGACTGTTTTTCAGGTTTTGACAAAGGTTTTTGAACAAACACCTAAAAAAGGGCTACTGATGAGTCCGGATCCTGTTACCACTTCAGACAGGGTCAGTTCGGGCAATGTCTACCTAACCGGACGATGACAATTCGGACACCATCATTCATTGTGTTGTTCGAACAGAACTAAAGTACTTAAAACCTAATCACTTCTTGACTAAGCTGTTTGCTCTCCTACTAAGAGCTCATGGGTCCTTGAATTTGCCCGGGTCCATTAAACATGACCCGAAAGCCCATAAAGCCCAAATGTAAATACCCAACGACCAACATTAAATGAGGGTAATGAAAGTTAAATACAACCAGGCTGCTTAATTCTCCCTCTACTCTCTACTCAAACATTAAATACTCTCAAACTTCCAAACTGTTCTAAACAAAAAATTACAAACTTACCCTCAGACGAAAATAAACCTCACCAGCAATGGTACTCGAAACTTTCTCATTCTCTACTTAAATTTGGCTTTCTTCAATCCAAGTGTGATTATTATTTGTTTACTAAAGGAACTGGGGATTCATTTGTTACTCTACTTGTGTATGTTGATGATATAATCATCACAAGTCCAAATGCTTAAATTGTAAATTCTGTCAAGGATTTTCTTCAGTCTCAGTTCAAGCTCAAGGATCTTGGGCCTCTAAAGTACTTCATCGGTCTTGAGATAGCTCGTTCTTCCGTTGGAATTTTATTATCTCAGAGACAATACACCCTGCAGCTCCTTGAGGACACTGGAAACCTTGCTTGCAAACCAATTGTTGTTCCAATGAATCCGAATACTCATCTTAGTGCTCTTGAGGGTGATCTTCTGCCTGATCCCTCGGTCTATAGAAGGCTCATTGGTCGTCTTATTTACCTCACATTATCTAGGCCAGACATCACCTTTGCTGTGCACAAATTGAGTCAATTTCTTTCTCAACCTCGAGTTCCTCATCTTCAGGCTGCCAATCACTTACTTCGATATCTCAAGAACAAACCTGGTCAGGGATTATTCTTCTCTTCTACTAATTCTTCTTTAGATGATTGTTCTGCCACTTCTTCTGGTTTGCAGCTTCGAGCATTTTCGGATTCTGATTGGGGATCCTGCCCTGATTCGAGAAGGTCTGTGACTGGTTTTTGTGTTTTTATTGGAGACTCTTTAGTTTCATGGAAAGCTAAGAAGCAAGCCACAGTTTCTCGGTCTTCTGTGGAGGCTGAGTATAGGGCGTTGGCTTCCACAGCTAGTGAACTGGTTTGGCTTCATCAGCTCCTCTGTGATTTTCAAGTTAAAGTCTCCTCTCCTGCTCTTCTATTTTGTGACAACCAGGTTGCTGTTCACATTGCTTCCAATCTAACGTTTCATGAGAGGACCAAGCACATCGAAATTGACTGTCATTTCATTCGTGATAAGGTTTCTCTTGGCCTCATCAAATTGCTGCCTATTCGGTCTCAACATCAGTTGGCTGATGTATTCACTAAACCTTTGCCTTCTATTCTTTTGTTTCCTCTATTGTCCAAGATGTCTGTAAAAGACATTTACAGTACATCTTGAAGGAGAGTATTAGGAATTGTAATCAGTTTTAGTAGTCAGTTACAGTTTTAGTAGTCACTTACAGCTAACTTTTGTATATATAAGTACTCGTATTTTTCTATGTGAGATAAGTGAATTGAATACAAAAAATTTCTCTTCTCTTTCTTGTTCGATCTTCTTCTTCTTAATAATGTTTTTGTACAGTTGCATACTAATGGTTACTAATGGTTGAGCTTGATCACATATTCGTAAATCCGTTACCCAATTTTGCACATGAAGGAAACCCGAATGCTTTTCCTTTCTTCTATATTACTCGTACCAAATATGAAAAATAGTCCGGAAGTTCTATCCGCAGGAGATGAGTCTTGTTTCAAATGCTGAACCTATTGACAATTCTTTTGTTATCATAAAAAAGTACTCCGCTTAAGTTTTTAATTAGCTTTTAACTATAATAAGTGTCCGATTTCACTGCCATCACTTATATTGTCTCTTTGGAAATGAAAAATATCCGGACACTGACAAAATATTTAGAAGGGTTCTTGAAATGTAAGTATTTACTAACAAAAATCATATATTCTTATGTCACTGCCATCACTTATGTTGTCTCTTAAAGGTACGCTTATGCTATAGCATCAGCTTTGCATGGAATGCGGCATGTACTACGAAAATACTTCATGCTTCAAGTACTTACTATTATTTTATTTTTATAAAGATATGTCGTTTTGTTTCGGATATTTAATTAAAATTGTTGGTTTTGCATGCCCTTGGGATACAAAAATCGGGGAAAAGTTCATTATTCATCACATTTATGGGTGCAACTACAACACGAAGGTAAAGTCCATATTATATTTTCTGGATAGATTCTTGACTTTAGTTAAGACTAAAACATGACAATGTACTACTACTACATGGTGAGCTAACATATGGTAAAATTAAGATATTGTAAATAAACTAGAGGTTTTAGTGTAGTTCAATGTTTTAAACATTTTCTTCTTATTATTCAGTTTCCTTAATCTATAGTAACCCTTATTCATGATAAGACCTTGTTTGAATTTGATATTGGATGATATTTTTGTTTTCTCCAAGATATGCAGAAGTTTGATTAAATTAGTACCATATTTCCATAATATGCATCATGGGTACCCTATGATAACTCTAACGCGGTTTCTTAAGGCAAGGGACTATGATGTACAAAAAGCTCATAAAAGAAGCTAGTTTGATACCAACAATAAAGCCATGACGATTCAGTGCAAGGTGTGTATGCAAACATTCATATGTACGAATACTAAAGTAAAGTGCAATGGAACATGCTTAAGTGAATTAAGTGAAGCATCCCAAGTCTGATGTTATCGTCTGGTTGGTTTCTGCATCTTCAAAAATAATAAGCATTGGTAAAATATAATATCTTTGGCATAATGTTTATGTATTTTATTTACCTTTTTATGAGTTTAATTTAAATCTAAAGAAATTATCTATCTATTATGTGGCGTAGTGAAGATTGCGGACAGACTGATTTCTCGCGTAGGTATCAGAATTGGATCAAACAGGTATTCGAATCGAAGATTTCGACGATCCAGTCATATTTTAAAACTGTTATTTGTCACAAAGTTTGATACCCAAATTCGATCCCTAAAGTTCTTAAAAACCAGTTTTTAATATTTAGACGTTATTTTTATTTATTTGTTTTATTTTAGACATTTATGTAATTTTCTTTATTTCGAATTAGGGTTTTGGATAGTGCTATATAAAGAATCTTATACCCTATTTTGCTGGGAAACTTTGATTAATTAAATTTTAGGAATTATTTTTCTGAGTCTCCTTATTTCTCTAACATAGGGTTAGGGTTTTATCGTTGCTTTCTCTTCTAATCTTCCGCCATGCCATCAGTTTGGTATCAGAGCCTCAGTTCCTGCTATGGGGAAGCATGTTTCTAAATCCTGACTATTTTGATTCAAGGTTTAAAGAAGAGAACATCACACATGTTCATGAAGATCGGAAAGATCGTTTGAGTATGAGGGGGCATACCAGCCGTTTCAATGACGATCGTATTGACCGGTTACTGAAGAAGTTTAAATTGGTTACCAATCGTCGAATCAAGGTAAAAATTGCTTATCGAGAGGCTGTCTCAGGCTATGAAGAGGTTTTCAAAACCATTTTTGTTCATCAACTGGACATGAGGATGTTGTCTTCAGGCTATGAAAAAGTTTTCAAAACCAATTTTTTTCATCAACCGGATGGCTTCAATGTGACTTCGAATAAGGAACACTCGAAAAAAATTTATCTTATTCAGATAAGGTCAACAATTATAATTTCTAATGTAATAATTGGAAAAAATAAAATAAAATAATTGTGGTTGATGGTGTTGTGAATTCGAGGATGAATTCTTGTCAACCATGGGAGGATGATGTAGCTCAGAAAGTCCAAACAGAACCCTTTTTATTTTATTTTATTTTATTCAAATATCTTATATTATTCAAATCAAATCTAGTTATATTAAGATTTTATTTTATTTTATTTTAGAACATTTATTATATTTCCTTGTATTCTAATTTAGGGTTTTGAGAAGCTCTTATATAAAGCCTCAAATGCCTTAAGTTATTTTAAATTTTTGGAATAATATATTTTTTATATCTGAAAATTGCAGTATTCGTTACCCTTAGATTAGGGTTTCATAATGTTACCCTTGAATTAGAGTTTCATCTATCGTTGCTTCTTAATCTACTTCCGTTGCGTCATTATTATGGAAGTTTGGAATGTGAGCTTCTGTGAATTTTATATTTACTGAATGTTTAATAAATTAAGGTTTTGTTTGGTTTGTGCCTTAAAAAATGAGTTAGGTTATGGAATAAGGTAGTTTTATTTTTATATGAAGTTAGAGCTATGTTGTGAATTTAGGTAATTTACATAAAGACAGCGAATCACATGTTGTTATTAAGTGAAGCTAGAAAAAAGATAAAGATTTAGAAAACTCTGAGGTTTGTGTTGCTAATATTTTCAAAGTTGAATGTTCTAGATGTGGCTCGTGAACCGTTCGATAATTCAATCTTATCTATTTTGTCCCATTATACCAGGTTTGGCTTCTCGACAAAACTTGATTGTATTTGTATATCTCTTGATAAACACTAATCGATCATCTATTTCATTGAATGTTCAAATTACTCGGATTAAATTTCAATTTTAGGTTGACTTAAGCTCTCATATATTCGTTTAGGAACTAGATTGTTAGATAGTTGAGGATATGTATAGATGCGTTCGTTAGGGTTCATATTATGTGATCAAGAAATTTGTAGATTAACATAAGTAGCATGATCAATATATTGTTTTTTTATTAACATAGAGGGATGGAAATGTGCAATTGCATTCAAATACAAAATTGGTAACAAACCCGTAGTTGACAACCCGACTGATGATAGCCCTAGTCCAAGAAAAAACTTGATTGTCTTTTTATATCTCTTGATAAACACTAATTGATCATCTATTTCATTAAGTGTTCAAATTACATGGATTAAATTTGAAGTTTAGGTCGACTTAAGCTCTCATATATTTGTTTAGAAAAATAGATTGTTAGATAGTTGGGGATATGTATAGATGCATTTGTTAGGATTCATCTTATATGATCAAGAAATATGTACATTAACATAAGTAACTTGAGTATTATCTTGGTTTGGTCATTAACATAGAGGGATGGGGAGGTGCAATTGCATTCGAATACAAAATTGGTAGAAAATCTGTAGTTGACAAAAATTGTAAATCACTGTCGAAATTAATTTTAACCAAAAGAAGAGAATGAAAAAACATTATGTCAATATATCTATAAGGGTGATATTTTAGATATATAATGAGTCAAATTAGTTTAAAATAAAAAAAAATTGTATGTACATAAAACGACCTAAATACGGGTTGTTATTATTTTCATTTGGTTACAAAATATCCATTTGGAACCGAATCTGAATGAAATCGAACCAACATCCAAGTGCAATCGATATTTTCGGTTCTCATATTAAATACCCATATTGAACCGATCAGAGAAGAACCAAACCAGACCAAATTTTAATCGATTCCTAAATGGATAATTGTTTAAAAGAACCGAAAGAACTGATAACCGAAAGAATCAAACCGAACCGAAGAATCGAATGCCCATACTTAGTCTTAAGTACCCGTTAACGGAAGTGTGAGAAGTGTCCTGAAAAATAAAAAGCTTTAATAGAATGTGGGAGTTGGACATCATTGGACTTATTGAGAAGATTATTTATATACCCTAGAAAACAAATCCGGTATTAGTAAAAAAGAAGAATAAAGACCGGATACGTGCATATATTTCACATACCTAAACTAGACTTGCCCAAAAAATCGTTTTCTATTGCCATAGATCGATCATTTGATATATGTTACTTAATGAAACTAAAAATTTTCCGTTATGGACGCGTACTCCAAACATAATCATATCCAAATACATGAAGACAACCAAGAACATATCATATTCATAACCAAAAAGAGCATTCAATGTTATAAGATAATATCGTTCGACTTAAAAAATACAACATCAACCTATCACTGATTAGTGATTTTTTTTCACATCAACTAAGTAGAATTTACAGACCTACATAGATAACATGTTCTCAGAAGAAAATAGATGACAAGGAGATAGCCAATCTAGCCAGAACATTCAAAAACCACAGGAAGGTCAACCTAAAGCTAAATCCATAGAGATATACTTTCGGCGTCCAATAAAAACAATTATCGTCTACATGGTGAGTGAAATAGGGATTGGAGTCAAACCTAGCTCAGTTGGAAACTTTAGCAACAATGAATCCTTCAAGGATTACTAAAGAAGTATGAAAACTGACATATATGTTAGTAGCTCCTAGTATATTTATCTCCAAATGTTCTCAAAAAAGTCAACCATTATTTTAGGTTTTGACATGAGCGGGGAAATTCAAATGGACACTAGTTTGTGAGAAAATTATTCATAACATTAATAAAAATCTCGCGCCCCAGATATTTTAACCAAACCGAAGCTATGAATGTGTCTTTATTTATACCATGCAGTTTTAAACTATGTTGTTAGTACCATATTGGTACAAAAAAGAAAGGGTATATTTTTACTCGAAATGCAACCTTATGGTAGTAGCAAGAAAAATGCAACCTTACTTCGAAGCTCAAACCATGTTCGTCTGAATTTAATATTCATTCAGAAATATAACATAAAAGCCAAACATTTCAGGATGATTAATAAAGAAGTTCGTTGAGTTTTGAGACTATGATATTCAGTATGAATCTAGCCCTGCAATTAAGGCTCATACCTTAAAATATTTTCTTACATAATTCCAATCTGAACGGCTGTTACTTTCAAAAGAAGAAATAAAATTTACGTGGAAAGTACACATTAAAGTACACATTGATAGAATAAGTAACAAATAGGGTTCAGGCGCAGTGAACAAAACTATATCCCCAATGAGAGAAATCTTGACATAAACTATCAAATTTTGTTTGCATGTCTCCAACAATGAGGCTTATTACGAGACAACCAACTCATTATGTGGGGACATGTGAGTCCAGTTGTTTAAAGATATGTGGGGACATATGAGTCCAGTTGTTTAAAGATATGTGGGGACATGTGAGTCTATTTGTTTAAAGATTCACAACTCATTATCAACCAAGTATTGGGTTAGGGTAAACAAAGAAAGACAACATCGTTCAATACTTACAAAACAATTAGAGATAAATGTCATTTTTTTAGCAGATAGATTTTGAGTAAGTACGAAAAGCTGAAAATGTCGAAACAGATGCCTTAGTATCTTTAGCATGAACAAGTATAATGAAAAGACTAATTTTCCAGGATATTCTACCAATCACACTCCTAAAAAATGTTATTATTGGTGTGGATAATAATTATCTGAGGGTAGGTTAGTAATTTCAGGTGGAGTTTCAAGGTGGTGTATGGGTGTTTAACGGTGGTGTATGGGTGTTTAACGGTGGTGTATGGGTGTTTACCGGTGGTGTATGGGTGTTTAACGGTGGTGTATGGGTGTAGAGAGATGATTAAGCAGCTTGGTAGCAGTTAATTCTCATTACCCATAGTTAATGCTGGTGGTTGGGTATTTATAGTATGATGTTTGGGCCCTTATGGGCTTTCGGGTCATGTTTAATGGACTCGGGTCATGATTAAAGACCCATGAGCTCTAAGCGGGAGAGCAAGTAGCTTATTCAGGAAGTGTTTAGGTTTTTTAGTACTTTAGTCATAGTTCGAACAGTCTTAAGTTTATAGTGTCCAAAGTAATCTGTCCGGAAGTGATCTGTTCTATTTATGCCCTTGTAGCCTGCCCGGTTTTCGGAGAGACTTAGACTGATTTACCCTTCCGGGGAGCATGCTGAATTTGGACTCATCAGGAGCCCCTTTTTTAGGTGTTTGAGCAAGTGTTTTGTCAAAGAACTGAAAAACAGTCCGATGTATAAAGTGGTTCTCAATTCGGACAGAACTGTGGGTATACCCGGACAGGTTAAGCTTTACGAATTCCAAACGGTTTTTGCCAGAGTTAGTGGGACACGTGTCGCTCTCTGATTGGCCACTCCAGCCGTTTTTTCACCTTGAATTTCGCACCACCTTCTTCAACAAGTAACCTCTTTAATTACCAATAATGACATCAGCGCCGTCTTTTAATCATTGCCTAACTTTTCGGATTCTCCTAGGAATCAACTCCTTTTTTCAAATATACTATAAATTCACATTCATTTTCCACTATTTTACTATCTCTTTCAAATTTCACCATGCAAATTTACTCAGAGCTTTCTCTCTCTAAAATATAAAATTTCCTTGGCTGTTTATGTTTACAGCAAGAACATCATTGATCAAAGGTGGTTGGCTCAACCTTTCGGAGTTGGAGAAAGCGCAAAAGGTCGAGAAAGAAAGGCGAATAGCAGCGGGGCTACCATCATCACCTGTTGAGAGACCAGTTGCCTCTGTTACAGAGTCGGATCGAGGCTCATCCTCCTCCAAAGGTACCAAGCCCAAAAAGCTCTTTCAATCCACCCTCTCACCCATAGTTTCTGGTTCCTTAGTCCAGGAGTCAATACCTGCTGTTGAGCCAGGAGTTACCACTACAAGTGTCAGGAAACCCTCCCCTTTTTTAGCTATGGGATCCGATTCTGATCATTCTCCAGAAAAGTTAGTTATTAAGAGGCCAAGCCGGTTAGTTAAGGGACTAACCTCGAAGAATACTCCCTCAAAATCGGGGGAAAAAAATAGTGATTCTGGGTCTGGAATGCCTATTAGAGCTCCCCGGGAGAGGCCAACCGGTCCGGAGGCCAGCAGCCCAGTTCCTCCAAGAGAGACTTCTGCCTCCGAGCCCCAATCTGAGGTGAGAAGTGAGAAGAAAACAGACAGTCTAACAGTCCGGAGGCCAGGCTGTGGCAAGCATCAACCCTCCCCGGATTACTACCACAGAAGCTCCCCCAACGGTTATGGAGGAGAGAATGGAGGACTCTGCTGAAGAGGTCCCTTTCGAGTCCGAGTCCTCCGGACAGGCTGATACTACTGCTGTTGCTGCCAAGAAAGGCAAGGAGAATCTGTACTTGAGGCATCCGGAGCTGCCGGAGTGCCTTGAGGGAAGAGTGGGGCCGTGTTTTCACAAAGTCGAGCTCAAGTACCTCTTGGCCTTGCAGAAGACCAAGTATGCATTCATCCATACTTCAGACCTGGGTCGAATGCGCACAAAATGGGTGATCCCCGAAAATGTGAAGATTAGGATCCCCATTGATCCGGAGACCCCAATGGACTGTAAACGAAATGAAATAGTCTTCTTTACAGAGCTATTTAACTGGGGACTCAGGTTCCCACTGGACCCGGAGATCGTACGATATTTTCATCTGGTCAAGCTTTGCCCAACTCAGCTAAGCCCCAATGGCTGGTTCACTTTGATGTCATGTATCATGGCATCTAGGTTGTCTGGTATCCCTCTTCCCATGGAAGAGTTCGCAGCAGTGGCCAACCTTTGCAAGCATCACCAATTCCCCTTCTATCATTTCAACATGGGGAACGATCTCAAGGCTGTTGATGAGCTCTTGGAGTCGGAGAGCAAATGGAGGAGCCAATTCTTGTTTGTCAGTGGCTCCTGGGAAAACGACAAGAAAATCAAGGCCGGAGAGAACCCAAGCCTCCTCAGGAGTAGGTGGAGGAGTGACCGTAAGTTTCTTACCTTAAGACTCTGTCCGTTTCTCTCTTTTCTCTTTTTTTTTTAAAATTAAGTTTATACTAACCAGTTTCTCTTTTGTTCTAACAGAGCTGCCAAAGGAGTTCGGGGACTACCTGAAGGCTGGACAGACTACTTGTGGCAAAATCAATGCTTGGGCCGCAGAGAATTGGGAGAATCGATTCCACAAGGCCTTCACCCCTGGAAATCTAGCAAGGTCTCACCTGTGGAACACCACAGGTCGGAGAGACCTGACTTGGGAGGAGCTCACCACCCAGCCCGATGAAGACACTGTGCTGAGAAGGTCCCACGAACTGGATGGGATACTCTACCTGCCTGCCCGGGCTAAAGCCCCAAGCAAAATGAAGGGCAGAAGAAGAGGCAAAAAGGTGGCGGGTGATGCTGAGAAAGATGCCCCAACAGATCCAGAGGGGCCAGCCCAAGTTCAAATTGATGCAGCCCTCTTGCAGGTGGTGGAGCAGGAGACCGAAAGGCAGGAAGTTGACCTCCCAAAACCTCCAAGGGCTCCCAAGATAACTCGCAAGCAAGCAGGTGAAAGCGCTGACCGGGAAGCCAAGAAGAAAAAGACTTCCCAAGGAGATGAGCTCGCTCTCCGGGATCCGGAGCCTTCCTTCCCTACTGACCCCTCCGACCCAACTCTGGCCGAAGAGATTCCAAGAGACTTTCACACTGATGAGGTAGAAGGGGGAGATCTCAATCTCGATGGAATGGACATCACAGGTCTAGCTGGGCTTGGTGAGTATTTCCTTGGCCTCCCCAGAGATGAATTCGTAGGGCCCTATGTTCCTCCAAGTAGCTCCAATACAGTCAATTTCAATGGTAAGACCTTCATGGTTTCTAGTGAAAAGGACGTCATAGCCCATTCCTTGCTTAGTAACATGCAGCCAGTTCTTACATTAGAGAGGCAAGTCCGGAGTCAGGCGGACACCATCAAAGACCTCAAGTCTGAGAAGGAAAAGCTGTCCGGAGACCTCCGCACTGCTACCACAAATGCTGATTTGCTCAATGAAGCAAACGAGGAGCTGAAGAGGAACCAGGATGAGAGCAACACAAAAGTTGCCGCCCTAGAAAAAAACATAAAAGATCTCCAGGAGAAGCTGTCTGGTATGGAGAAAGATCTCACTGTCTCAAGGGGAGAGACCACTGCAAAGGAGAAGATCATTACCAACTTGACCACTGGCAAGATTTCTCTAGAAAATGCAGTGACCCAGGCTGCTGAGGAGAAAAAAGCTTTGTTAAAGGATCAAGAGGCCACAATCAAGGCCAAGATCAATGCCTATGCCAGGGAGATGATAAAAAGTGAAGAGTTAATGGTTCAAAGGGTGAAGTCTGATATGGTTCTCCTTTTTCATGAAAAATTCCCGAAGAGGACCCTGGGGGACTTATGGCTCTATGTAGATGATGATGACCTTCCATTTTATACAATGGTTGATGAGGGATTTTCCGGTGAGTCCTCATCTGATCATGAAGAGAAGACCGGAGAGAGCCCAGGCGAAGAGGAGAATGATCCCAAGGGCAAGAAAGTGGTCGAAGGGGGGAGCGACATCAAGGGCAAGAAGGTAGATGAGGGTGAGCCATCTTCAAAGGCTCAACCTTAATTTATGGTGTACTTTATTCATCTTTTACTCAAACTAAAGTCCTTGGAAGGCCAAGCACTCTTTTTGTTGTGGTGTCCGGTATTATTCGGACAGATTTTTTGTGTTGTACCCTAACTTGTTCGAAAGTCCTTGGAAGGCCAAGGCAATTTTAAGTTGTTGAATGAATGTTTATATCTTGCACAACCATCATTTTCTTTCATTATTTGTTTTAGTTTAGATAGCTAGAGTTTAAGTAGCTTTTAGTTATTGCATTGTGAGAGTGTTGAGATTCTCCGGCTAGAGTTTAAATAGCCCTTAGATCTTTGAGTCCGGGTAGTATGACAAGAGATAGAACTTTGAAAATAGTTAGAAATTTTTTGAAGAAGGCATCGAATTTTATTGAAAGCTCTCCGTGCTACCGAAGAGGGGAAGGTATGCCCCCAAATATTTACATGGATGTTTAAACAAGTAAATATTTACACCAGTATCATTCCAAGTACATTCGGAGATGCTCAATATTCCAAGGATGGGTTAGAACCCTGCCATCTTTGTCTTCCAACCAATAAGTTCCAGGCTTGATTCTTTCAACCACAATATACGGACCCTCCCAGGTAGGGGCCAGCTTTCCGAAGAGCTTTTCTTTAGTGTGTAAGAAGACTTTCCTTAATACTTTGTCCCCTAGTTGGAAATCTCTTCTTTTAACTTTAGAAGCAAACCTGCTTCTCATCAAGCCTTGATAGTGTGTTATTCTAAGATGAGTTTTAACCCTTCTTTCTTCTATCAAATCAAGTTGATTTCTAATTGCCATTTCATTAGCGTGTCCGGAGATGTGGGCCAACTTTAACCTAGCTATTGCTGCTTCGTATTCGGACTCGTTATTAGATGCCCTGAAAGCAAAACAAATAGCTTGATACATGCTGTCTCCATAAGGGGAAGTTAAACATATTCCTGCACCACATCCCATAGTGCTAGATCCACTATCTGTTCGGACGATCCAGACTTTCTTGTTTTTTGTATCAGTAGCTTGCTCCGAATCCCTATCAGAGTGGAATTCAACCAGGAAATCAGCCACTGCTTGGGCTTTTACCGCTGTCCGGGGAGCAAAGTCTATGTCGAAGTCCCCCAACTCTACTGACCACTTAGTCATTCTGCTCGAAATGTCTGCTTTTTGAAGGACATTCTTTAAAGGGAAAGATGTCCGGACGATGATAGGATGAGCCTGAAAGTAAGGCCTCATCTTTCTTGCAGCTATCACCAGAGCTAACGCCAGTTTTTCGAGTTTCAAGTAACGCCTCTCAGCATCAATCAAGCTTTTGCTGATGTAGTACACTGGGTAGGGACACTCGTCGACCTCTCTTACCAACACAACACTGATGGCACAACTTGAAGCGTCCAGATACACAATAAGAGTCTCCCCATCAACCGGTTTGAACAAAGTTTTGGGAGAGGAAAGATGTTTCTTGATTTCATTGAATGCCTCATCACACTACGGGGTCCACTCGAACCCCTTCGCACCCTTCAAAGTTTGAAAGAAAGGAGCACACCTGTCCGAAGACCTCGAGATGAATCTGTTTAAGGCAATCTCCCCATTAACCGCTGTACTTCTTTGATGTTTCGAGGAGGTTCCATCTGGAAAAGAGCATTCAACTGATCCAGATCGGGCTGTATTCTATGCTCACTTATGATATACCCTAAGAATTTCCCAGACTGCACTCCGAAAACATACTTTTCAGGGTTTAACTTTAAATTTACTTTTACCAAGTTGGCAAAAGTTTCTCGGAGGTCGGATAAGTGTAGCTGCTCATCCACACTCTTCACCATCATATCGTCAATGTAAACCTCCATATTTCTTCCAATTTGATCAGCAAATGCCTTGTTGACTAGCCTTTGATAAGTAGCCCCGGCATTTTTTAAACCAAATGGCATCACCTTGTAACAATGTAGACCCATATCAGTGACAAACGTGGTATGCTCTTGGTCTTTTGGATCTACTTGAATCTGGTTGTATCCGGAGAAGGCATCCATAAAGGAAAGCAGCTTATTCCCAGAAGTAGAGTCTACTAACTGATCTATCCGGGGGACCGGATACAAATATTTTGGGCAAGCTTTATTAAGATCTGTGAAGTCAATGCACATGCGCCATTTGCCATTCTTCTTTTTTACCAGGACAGGATTGGCAGTCCACAAAGGGTATTGAGATTCTTTAATGTGCCCCATCTTTGTGAGTCTGTCAACCTCTTGCACTATGACATCAGCCTTTTCTTTTGAGAAAGCTCTTCTCTTTTGTACCACTGGTGCCACATCTCTCCGGACAGATAGGTGATGGGATATCATTTCTGATGGAACTCCAGTAACATCAGCATTGCACCAAGCAAAAACGTGCTAATGGTCTTTCAAGAATTTCAACATCTCTTCTTTCAACATTGGTGGCATCTTGGACCCTATCTTGACATTTTTGCCTTCTTCCAAACAGTGCGTTTCAACCTCTTCAATTGGAATCAACACTCCAGGGGTCTCTCTGGGGTCATCGATTTCACCCTCACCCCCAGAAAGACCCTCAAACTGCTATTGATTGTTTATACGGACTGCCCCCAGCGTTCGAGGAGCCAAGGCAGTGGCATAGCATTCTCTTGCAATCTTTTGGCTGCTCCGGACAACCCCAACCTGTCCCTGAACAACATATTTTAAGCACTGGTGGACTGTTGAAGCCACCGCATGCATCCTAGAGAGCCAAGATCTCCCCAGAATAGCATTATAACAAGTGGGACAATCCACCACGATAAAGAGTATTCTAACCATTTTCTTGAAAGGGCCCCTGCCCAATAACACCTGTTCTTCAAACTCTCCGATCACATCGGCTGAGCTGCCAGTGAAGCCCACGATTGACCTGTCCGACTTTTGAATCACTGCTGGATTTTTCATTTTCTTGTAAGTGGTTAGGAAAAGGATATTGGCTGAGCTTCCAGTATCCACCAGAATTCGCCTTATTTCATTGCCCCCTATAGATGCTCCTATGACAACAGCATCCTCATGAGGGCCAGCAATGTCTCTCAAATCATCCTCATCAAAGACTATGAATGGGAATGAGTTTGGTGATTGATAAGATGTCATGCCTCCTTCTAGCTGGGAGGCTAAATTATGAACATGCCTCTTTCTCGAAGAAGCAGTAGGAGCTGTCATAGAGTCCCCTCCGAAAATTATAAGTGACTCAAAGAATTTAATGAGCCCGGAGACCGACCTAGAACATTCCTCTATAGCACCCACCCTGTTTCGAGTTGGATCAGGATCCAAGTACTCAGAATCCATATCAAACCTCTCAACTATGACCATGGCCCCCTCTGGGGCAGCATTACTTGGACTAACCCGGTGAGTGTTGTCAGGCCTGTTGCCTCCTCTTCTCTTAACGTATGCTCCCAACTTTCCCCTTTCAATCAAGTTCTGAACCTCTTGCTTCAATGCAATGCAATCATCAGTGGTATGGCCAATATCATTGTGATATTGGCAAAAGGAGTTGTTACGATGCTCTCTGGGAGACTGCAAGGTTGCCGGTCTCCGGTAATGCACGTCATCTTTTGTTTTATCGAAAATGTTGGCCACACTTTCTTTAAGTTCTGCGAACCACTCCGGTTGGACCCATGGCCCTCTTTTGTTTCTGGATTGTTTACTTTGAGCAGGAGCAGCTGGCTGAGACTGAGCTTTTGCCCTACCATGCCCCTGTCCGGTTTCTCTTACTTTGTTCCCGGACTGGTTTTGATTTGGAGTTGATGCCACCGGGGTGGATCTCACCTGTCTGTGCACCCTGGTTTTCTTTCTTTTATCAACGTTTATTTGCTTGCCAACTTGATTTAGCAATCCTCCCCATGTCATAGCCTTCTTTCTGGTCACCGAATCAGCCAGATTGCCTGGGTTCAAACCTTGCCTTAGGGATGTTATTGCCACATGTTCGAAGCAATCAGCCAACCCATTCTTTGTGTTCACAAAACGACTTATGTACTCTTTCAAGGACTCATTTGGCTCCTGGGCACAATGGATTATTGTGTCTCCATTGCCCTTTAGCTCCTTACTCCCTACAAACTGCCTTCGAAAGGCCACCCAAAACGTATCAAAATATTTAATACAACCCTGAGGCAGGCTGTTGTACCATTTCAGTGCACTCCCCGTAAAATATTGGGAGAATGCCCTACAAAGTAGTTTATCATCGTCATCAAAGTTCATCATGAAGTTCTTGAATTGCTCCAGATGATTGTCCGGATCAGTACTGCCATCGTACTTCTCCATTTTCGTGCTATCAAACCTCTTGGGGAGGTTTCCAGACAGAATTTTAGAAGATAGTGGAGACTGCCTCCAATTCCTTCCACGACTGAACACAGTATCCTCGTTTGGAGTGGCAAAGATACCTGGTTCATCGTGGAAAGCAAAAGGATCCATCAACATCTTGTCCGTATACTTCTGGTGGTGAGATGACCCCTTTCCAATGTGCCTTTTCATTCTTCCATGGTGGTCTCTTTTTCTTGAATATTTCTTCACTTGCTTTTGCTTTTTCCTGGTTCGACCCTCATCGCTGCTAGAGGACAAGGATTTTTCATTTCCCTCACTGTCCGAAGAGCTACTTGAAGATTCTGAGCTTGAGTCAGAGCTCTCCACAGGCTTGGACCGGTGAGACTTTTTAGAACTGGCATGTGTCTTTTTGGTGCTCACATGAGTTTTCGAAGCCTCGGGCTCTCTAGGATTGTCGGTATGATGAGCAACTGATGCTTTGGATTTTTCTTTCACGCCTATCTTGGCCTTTTCATCCCTCAGAGCTTCTATTTGAGCCCTCAGCCTGTCACGCTCTTCGATGGTGTACTCGTCATTCTCTCCCACCACTTCGAGCAAAGCTGGTGGCACTTCTGGATTGTCTGGATTCATTCGGACAGAGTTTTTTAGCTGGTTTTGAATGCTTGATTCAGGCACCGTCGCCTCCCACTGTGGTCGCCAATTTGGTGTGGATAATAATTGCCTGAGGGTAGGTTAGTAATTTCAGGTGGAGTTTCAAGGTGGTGTATGGGTGTTTAACGGTGGTGTATGGGTGTTTAACGGTGGTGTATGGGTGTAGAGAGATGATTAAGCAGCTTGGTAGCAGTTAATTCTCATTACCCATAGTTAATGCTGGTGGTTGGGTATTTATAGTATGATGTTTGGGCCCTTATGGGCTTTCGGGTCATGTTTAATGGACCCGGGTCATGATTAATGAGCTCTAAGCAGGAGAGCAAGTAGCTTAGTCAAGAAGTGTTTAGGTTTTTTAGTACTTTAGTCATAGTTCGAACAGTCTTAAGTTTATAGTGTCCAAAGTAATCTGTCCAGAAGTGATCTGTTCGATTTATGCCCTTGTAGCCTGTCCAGTTTTCGGAGAGACTTAGACTGATTTACCCTTCCGGGGAGCATGCTGAATTCGGACTCATCAATTATAACCGTATATTTATCAGAGTTTATAATGATTTAAATGGAAGAAGAAAATAATGAGTATAAGGCTCATAACAAAATACATAACCGAAGGTATACTGCTCAAGAGAAAAATAAAATCCAAAAATACTAAAATGAAAACAACTCCATTCGTTATACTCTTGGGCACATTATACAAGCAAGAATTGACTAAATCATTAGTGAGATGTCTTGTCCCAGACGTTGCTTATTTTGATGTCAATGAACTGCAGGAAGGGGAATATAGTGCACATTATGAGTACAACGCTTTGTAAAAAAGAGTTCTACTCCAAGGCTATTGTAGGCCAACAATCGTGGAATATCTAAAAAAGAAAATGCAGCATTGCGACACCTGTCATCGTTTCTCTAATTCAGTTTAAGTCTTTTTAGTTTTTCTAGAGACAATATTAGAGACCATATTAGGGACCATACCATTTGATAGGTGGGCATAAACATTGTGGGACATTTCCATCCGACTTTAGGAGGAAGAAAGTATTTAATCATAGTTATTGATTACTTCTCCAAATGAGAAGAGGGAAAACCACTAGCTGACATCATAATCAAAGATATAATCATCTTTTTGAGATCACACATATGTTTTTGTTATGAATTCCCCGAGTTATAGCATCAGACAATGGCACACAGAAACTAAACAAAAATTTAAAGAGGTATTCCCAAAATAAAGGTATCAATAAGATCTTAACGTTCTTTTTTAATACACGGCCTAATGGCTAAATGAAAGTAACAAACTAAAAGATATGTGAAGGGATCAATTTTTTTTAATGGCCAGCTATAACTTTACGATTCCATGGTCCCACTGAACAATTCATCACACACTTGCAAAAGAAAAATCTTTCTCTATAGTCTACGATATTGAAGCAATGGTTTTGACCGAAAATATTATACTTCTTACATAATCTCCAACTACACCAAATAAATACATAATGAAGCCAAACATGCCGCACTTGACGTTATATTTTAGAAAAGAGTCAAGGCTCATCTTTGTTCTAGACATTATAAAACCTGGATGTGTAATATATACAACTTAGATTTTTTTTTTTGCAGCTTCAAAGTAAAAAAAAATAAAGTGTTGAGTATCGTATTCCTCCACAAAAAAAGGGAAGCGGCTAGGTAAGCTCGCTTTAAATTGGGAAAACCATTTATCATAAAATCAAAAGTCAAGCCATGAACCTATCATTAGCTAGATGGAAAATGAAAGAAAATTCGACATCCTTAGAAAGTGGAGCACTTGAAAATATATCACCCTCTTAAGTCATACTATTTTATGTAAATGTTTTATCATTATAAGATCATTGATGTACAATTTCTTTATTCGGTGGTGCAAGTAGGGTTTTAATGGGCACTTCATATTTAATGAAATATTTATGTTACAACACGATGTGTTCTTTTCCTTTTGTTTTTATAATGAAAGAATGAATGTTTAGATATGGTTAACAACGCGTCTATTGCAATGAATCCAATAAATATGTTACCACATAATTTCCCCTATGAGGTTGGGATAAGTTTGCAATATTTCCATACATTTTTCAATACTCTGACATTCATTTCTCCATGAGATAGAGATAAGTCGGAAATTTTTTAACGTCCCTTTGTAATGCTCCAAAATTCATTTCTCCATGAGCCAAGGGCAAGTCTAAAATATTTCGATGTCCTTTTTAATGCTCTAACATTCATTTCTCTAAGAGCCAGAGATAAGTCTAAAATATTTCAGCACCCATTTGTAATGCTCCAACATTCATTTCTCCATAAGGTAGGGATAAGTCTGAAATATTTTAGCACATTTTTAATGGTTTTGAATTCGATATGAAATAAGGGTAGGACTGAGATGAAAATATAGTTTTCAAAACCATTCATGCTATAGTATTCGACAATTACGTGATGTATTATGAAAAGAACAAAATGTAAGACTAGGCAAACATCAATGTCCAACACTATAATTATTGGGTGGTAACTGAACGTAAGAAGGAAAACATGACCACATTCCAATCCGAAGGGAAACTACATGTTTATTTCTATAATAAATAGAAGTTTGGTACTCTAGATACAACCCAAAGAAACAATATATTCCCCAGAAGTTTCTGCCTTTGAAGCTGATCACTTCATTAGAACAAACGAAACCCGGCCAAGCAAAAAATGCATACATACAAGACACCAACAAAGGAGGAAACTGAGAACTTGTCGTATCTTTATTAAAAAAACCATCCATTCATAAAATTACCCTCAAATCGGGATTACATTCAAACAAATAAAAAAACAGAATACAAGAAAAATAAGTCATTTTCCTTCTAACGCATGAGTTATATCTTGTTTTACAGGAATAAATGCTAAACTAGAGGGAGCAGTGAAAAAATTCAAAAGAGGTTGACATGGGACAAACACAGTAACACTACTACCTTCACCAATTTCACATAATTGTCTTGTCCGGGAGACGATGTCCACACATATGTGGAATGCCTTCGCTCTTTGGGAGCGTGGCACAAAATGAATTTAAATTAATTTTTGGAATCCAATTTTGAAACCACGTTCAAACTTATACACAACACCTCCTACTTATTCAACAAATTCGCACAAAACTTGGAATAAATTTTAGCCCACTAAGATCTTTTGGCATCCAACATGATATTTAACTATCTTACACAATATTTGTACTCTTCTTCAAGGCATCATTTTCAGCAGGAATACCATCAAACTTGCTAATAATCTCCAACTCATGCGCGGTTCGGTCAATACGCTCCATAGCCCGAATTATTTAAGCATTTTTAGCTTTTCTTTACACCTCTTTAGTTGAGAATTAAGAATCATGGCGATATAGGATTAGCTAGCAAATTATTTCTTTAACTGGGTATTAGTTACACGATCTTTACCCAACTTCAGCTCCAATTTTTCTCTGTAGTGCCTTCGGCTAAAATTTTGTCTTCTGCCTCTTTATTAACAACAACCTTCGCCTAAAAATCTACTTGCAACCTCTATTTTGATTTTGTTTCCTCCCATAGTTGGTCCATTAACTTTGAATCTCCCTCATACATAAATGCAACAATTTACACTAAAATTTCTAATCTTGAAACTATTACGGCTGGTTCAGTGGGGCCCTGGTTGAGCATATCAAAAGAATTCAATAACATTGTCTCAAATAAAGTATTATCAATACAATCAAATATGCAACCATTGATAGAAAAAATAATACAATTATAAGCTATCAAAGTATAATACTTACTTGGAACGCATTGTTCATTTTCCTTTTTACCACATCAAGGTTAGACCAACTAGCTGGTACCTCTCTATGAGCAACTACAAATATAAATTGACTGAATAAATTATGCAGTATATTACGTCCTGCTTTTGGCCACATCACGGGCCTCAAATCATCAGTGTTACATCAACAACCAAATTTCAAGGTTTGATTACCTTCTCATTATGTTTTTTTCCTTCGACAACTGTAGTGACCTTCTTGTCTTGCTCATTCTTTTTTAGACTTTGTCTATCTGGGTCTTTACCACCCATTTGGAGGCAGTCCTAGCAATATGTGGGTCAAATTAAGCTTCGACTGAAGCACTAACTTTCTCTATTTTTTTATTCTTGGCCTCACATCTTCGGTTGAGCTCATTGCATGTATTTTTATTTTGGTTCTGATGCATCACATCATTATTTTAATTTTTTCTTTAGCTTAACCGCAATCATATTCTTTGTTACCTCAAAATAAAACCTAGGGGCGTGATTAACCCAGAGGGATACTCCTGGTCGAAATTAGATTTGAGAAAGAGAGAAAATAGTGAATTGTAAAGAATTTTCAACTTGTATTATTTTTCAATTACTTGTATCTGTTACACAAAGATTACATTTTATATGTAAATTGAAATGTTGTTACACCAATAACTTATTGTTACTCTAACCTCTTATAGTTAACAATATTAAGCTCATAACAAAGGCATTGGGCCTCACTTAAACTCAGCCCTTTATTCAATCCACAACTCGCATCCGACCTGGTGCAATAACTCAACCCGACATATAAAAAATGACACTTTACTCTTTTACCAAGCCCTAGACTTGTCTCGACTCATCAGCGCTTCCTTCATCAAAACCAGACTTCTCTTCATCATGAGACCTGCCTCCACCTGAGTTAATACTACCATTCTAATCCTGAGAGCAATCTTCCTTCACTTCCCCCATCAAACGAAGCATATGGTTACTAAGGCCGAGTTTGTCGCAAAAGAATAAAAATCGGTTGTGCGACAAGGGTTTAGTGAGTAAATTTGCAAGTTGATCATGCGAGGGGATGTACCTGATATCCAGCAGACGTTGAGCAACTTGATATCGTACAAAATGGAGATTAATTTCAATGTGTTTGGTTCGAACATGGAACACCGAATTGGAGGCTAAGAAGCTGCCTCTAAGGTTATCACACCAGATAATCGGAGCCCGGGGAAGAGGAAACCCTTATTCATGAAGAACTAATCAAAACCAGATTAATTCAGAAGAAGTGTTTACCAAAATCTGTATTCAGACTTGGTGCTGGAACGGGAGACAGCGATTTGTTTCTTCGAAGATCATGAGATAAGGGAGTCTCCAAGGAAGACACAATAGCCACCAACAGACCTACGATCATCCAAGGATGATGCCCAATCAGCATCAGTAAAACAAGTGAGTTGATCGACATCATTGGGTTTAAGATGGAGTCCCAGAGAAGACGTTCCAGATAAGTATCGAACTATTCTTTTTAACATACTGTAAATAGACAGTTGTAGGACATTGTTGTTACTGACTTAGTTTGTTCACTGCGAATGTTATGTCAGGGCGTGTGTGAAGCATATTGAAGTGACCCTAAAATAATTTTGTATTGTGTAGGACACCGAAGCTTGTCACCATCTAATTGAGAAATTGAGGGACTCACACGCATAAGAGTAGTGCAAGAATTGGCAGCAGACAAACCCACTCGAGCAAGTAAGTCTTGAATGTATTTTTTTGCGTAAGATAAAGCCCTGTCTCATCTCTAAAGCTTCAATTCCTAAGAATAATTTGAGACGGCCCCTGTCCTTAAGGGAAAACTCAGAGTGAAGTCTCTGAATAAACCTATTGAGAGAAAATGAAAGACTTCTTGTGACTGTTATGTCATCAACATAGACCAGAAGTATGATAGAAACACCTTTATTTATTAGGAAATATATTGAGCAGTCTGCTCTTGAGTTGTGGAATCCCCATGATAGCAGAGTATCATTTAGCTTGGAATACCAGGTATGAGGAGCCTGCTTAAGACCATAAAATTCCTTGTGAAGATGACACACACAAGAGGGATACTTAGGATGCACAAATCCCTCAGGTTGCACAATAAAAACCTATTCTTGATTAACAACATTGAGAAACGTATTATTAATGTCCACTTGTCTGATGCCCCAGTCTTTAAACACAACCAAGGATAGGAAAAGTCTAATGGTTAAATCCTTGATTACTGGACTAAATGTCTCAGTAAATTCAATACCAGGCTTCTGATGGAATCCTTTAGCAACCAATCGAGATTTACAGCGTTGAACAGACCCATCAGGGTTGTATTTCAACTTATACACCCATTTACACCCTCACTAAGCTCATGTTGCAATTGTATGGGAATAAGGACCAGGTGTTATTAGCAATTAAGGCATCATATTCATATTTCATGGCCTGAGCCCAGCTTGCAAGTATTATGGAAGCTTTATATGAAAGTATTTTTTGGGTTTTCTATTCACTCCTCTCTTCTTCGATCAACTAACTTCCCATGTTGCCTATATATGAGCATATTATACTATGAAAAAACAACCTTCTTGTGTGAGGACTGCCTCGTATTCTCTTTTTCTGAAAGAAATATCTTCATTTTTACGATAACAAAAGTTGTAGGTTTACATGCTAGTTTTTTGGAGTTCTCTATTCATTCTCTTCCTCTACGTTTAAGTAATTTCCCATGTAGCCTCGATATGAACATATTATACTACAAAAGAGAATCCTAGCACTATAAATTTTGTGAAGATTTTTATCGAATGCTTCGGCCCGCGCCCATTATCATAGCATAACTTAGCGTAACACCCTTCGTATAATTTTTATAGTCCAACTCTAGTGCTACAATAAGAAAAAAAAATTACATATGATAAGTGTCTCATACATTAAATACAACATAACACGATTAATAAAGTTTTAATCTTTTACCATTCATACCCCATATACGGCTGTTAGACATCCAATCCCGTAAATGTCATTCTCCCAACAATCAAACACGTTCATAAATCTATTCACTGATCATTAGGTAATTTTTCAAAACAGTCGGATATAAAATAAAAATAATGACTTTTTTTATCGTTAGAAGTGCTGAAAACGGTTATGTGAAGAATTATATTTTCCATTAGCATCCTTTTGGAGTTGAACACCAGTTGTGATGGGGATAATCCTGTTACCTCGAAGAATTCCAGTAGGTATAAACTTAAGAGAAATCGCATACCGTGCATCAACATGTAGGTGAAAAACGTAATCTCATACGGGCTAGCATCAAATGATGTGCCTTATATCCAAAAATGAATCGTTATATTAGAAGGGATGCATCAATTCCACAATTTCCTCGCTTTCTTCGACTCATTTGTGTATTTATGTTCATGCTTTGAAACATGTTTGATTACAACTTTATCAGGCTCGGCATATACAATCGAGGCATGTTGTAAGGCATGTTTTGGTCCAAGGCTACTGGTAGATAACAACGATATTTTTTATAACAAAAATTTCTCAGGATTTACAACCGCAATAGATAGAGGAACATTCTTTTCCTAGATCGATGACATGTTTTGACGACTCATCTGAAAAGACCCCTCATCAAATTCATCTTCTTCATAATGTTCTACAACGAAAGTAGAATGAGTAACTTGAGTTTTTTTCTAAACCCTTTTATATCGTGAAAAATGTGAGAAAAAAGAAAAAAGAACCGATAGAGAATAAAGTTTAATGTTTTAAAAAGAAAATAACAATATTAAATAATTTGATTTTTCTTCTTTGAAGATATTCAGTAACGAATGACCGAAAAAATTATAGAATAAAAATATGTGACGCTTATATAGGTTGTTGTCATTTTAACCTTTAATTTTATTTAGTCCAAAGGTTTTAAGCATTAAAGAATCGACGTCCGAGATGAGTTGCACTCAACAACTATGATGAAATCAGTCGAACCGCTTATGTGTCTCTTCGCTACTATATATAACTCCACCAAGGCCATGTGTCAACCCCATGATACGCGTGCTTCAAATGGTATTCCACATTTTGTTTTTTATCTAAAATTTTTTAACTCTGGTCAAATCTTTTAGTTCATAGGTTTGATTTCATCCAAACATATTAACAAATCCAAGGCCATTTGTTTAAGGCTGTGGTTAAATTAGGGTTGTTCGAACGTACTAAAATTATTTTTTTATCCCCCGGTTGAGACTTTTTCAACCGGTTGAGAAGTTTGACCCGACGAGTGAAAAGGTCTCACCAGCCGAGTGAAAAGGATTTAACCGTCGGAATAAAGGGATAAAAGTAAAATAGTAAAAGTTCAAAAATATCTTATTTTCTTAGGGCTGGTTAACATTTTTTAAATCCGAATTTAACTGAATCTTTTGTTGATCTATTCCTTTCCTCCAAGTCATTTTGGAACAGTGCACCACTTTTAAACTTTTGTTATTTATCTTTGTACTCTTTTTCATTCATTAAGATATAATTTTGTTTTCCCACATAGGTTTTAACCGAGAAAAAAGTTTTCAATGTAAACAGAAATATGGTCACGGTAAATTAATCTAAAGACTTCTTCAAGATCAGTTAAGATAGGATGCTAAATAGTTTTTAGAACCTTACATTGCATCTTCAACAAAACAAAAAGCTTGAAAACACAGAAGAAAGTTAAAATTGAAACAAGAAAATGGGAGTGAAAATCATTGAATCAACTATGACAAGGAAGAGTGATAATATTTTTTAGATGATGGTCCCGCATCTCCTATTTTGAAGGCTTTGAAGCACAAGAAACTCTACTTTTCGGCAGACGCAGTAAGATCAATTGAAAAACAAGATAAGAATTCTTGTTTGAATGACGGAGAAATGACGGAGAAAGTTTGAATCAGAGGAAGATAAAGATACGAAGGGTTCCAATTGGGGAAAAACAAGAATCGAGAAATATCGAATTGAAAATAAACTCTACTTTTCGGCAGACGCATTAGCTAAGGGAGGAGGTTCTTCTCCAAGATCTAACCAGCCTATGGTTTTCTTCTGTGATAGTGCCACGAATTCCGGTGATTGTTCTAATCCTTTCAGGCGCCTGTCTGGTTTTGCATTCCCTTGCTGGCTTCCGGTGGGTACTAAACCCTTAAGAGACTATCGATTGCAGCTTGCAATCTTACTATGTTTCTTGATCCTTTGTTCTCTAGTTACGGTAAACCAAACTGACTGATAGGAGATGACGGTAACTTTTAATCTTGACCAGTTCCCTCCTCTGCTTCCCAACGCTGATAAAAACAAACAAGATCTGCCAAAGAAATCCTATGTAGATATCGTAAAACCCAAATCGGAGCAAAAAGAAACCATTCCGGAGTTCGTTCGTATAACAGAGGATCATAATATCATACAATACTCTAAGGAAACTAAGGATCTTCTTACAAAAAATTCAAGAACTACCATAATAGGTAAGTTCAGTAATGGAATTCCTAAGAAGTCGTCATTAGAGTTATTCCTTTAAGGATTCAAATTCAAGGGCTCTTATACGTACTCAACCTTTGACTCTCGACATATATTACTGGAATTTTGCCTCAAAGAGGACGTTAGTAGTCCCTGGTCAAAAAAACGTTTGGAACGTAGGCGATAAAATCATGCGACTAAATAGATGGACTCCTGACTTCAACAAGAACATCGAAAGCTCAAAAGTTTTGGTTTGGGTCAGACTTGAAAACCTTCCTGAATACTTGTATAACTCCTCTGTTATCACGGATCTTGCATCTTCTTTAGGTACTGTCTACAAAATAATTGTTCCAGATAAGTTTCGGGCCAACAAGAATGCCTGCTATGCTCATGTTGAATTAGATATCTCTACTAATCTTAAAATAAAGTTGTGGGTGGGGTTCGGTGAAAACGATAGAAGCTGAGTTGGTGTCAGTTACAGAAATGTGCCTTCTTATTGCTATAACTGCTATCACTTGGGTCATAGCTCAATTGAATGTAGAAAGAATGGCATGAAAGCCAAGGAAAATGAAACAATTGAAGGAAAAACAAAGAAGAATATTATTAATAATCAAGATCCCATAATATCCAATCAAGAAAGTTTTACAAGCACTCAAATTCCTAAACGACCAAAATACAGACATTCAGCAAAGTTTACAGACGAAAACTGAAATCGATTATAACAAATAAAGATAAAGCTTCTGATGAATCAAATACTTGTGGCAGGAATGATCTTCAAGGCATGGATGCTTCTTCAAAAAGTGAGCCTGAGCTTATAGGTGCTCTCCAAAAGGAAGAACAAGATTATCAAATGAGTCTTGAGAATCAGATTGAAGACACTGCTCTATCACCAAATCGTGATAATATAGGAAGCTGCAACGTTTCTCCACATGCTACTTCCCCTGCTAACAATTTCAACACAATTATCAGTAAGAAAATCAAATCAGCAAATCGAAGCAAAAGTGTAAAAAGGCTTTCAATCAATTCTCGAAGCAAAAGTGTAAAAAAGCTTTCAATCAACTCTCTGCTTATTAGAGAGAGAATACATAACAAATCTTTATCAGATAATGATAAAGATCGTTAGCTGGAATGTTCGTGGGGTAAACAACAATGCAACTTTGGCCAGGCTAAACTCTATGATTAAAACTGAAAACCTAAAGATGGTGGCTCTTCAAGAACCTATGGTTAAGTTAGACAAGATTGAAAGTGTTGCTAGAAGAATTGGGTTTGGTAAATTTGGTGCTAATTTCTCTATCAAGAGATCCCTTAGGAAAGAGCTATGGAACAGAATGATATCTATTACTAATGATGAAGTACCTTGGATAGCTGCTGGAGATGCTGTCATCAATGCTGAAGACCAGCTTGGTTGCTCCTCTTTTGATGATTATACAGATGGAATTGTGGATTGCTCTCACGGAAAATAGCTTTGGGAACTTTGCAAAGACAAGTGCGAACCTCTATAGATAACTGGAGGAGGAAATTGTAATCTCGAGCTTTATCCTCAATTCATCAGATACCTCAAGAAATTCGTACATTCTGTTAACAATCCTCAACACGCTGACATCGGTTCAAAAGCCGCAATTCCAGAGTCCCAGAAGCAGACAAAAGTAGCGGAAGCTGGACCTGCAGATGTATTTGAATTGAGTGATCTCCCGGAAAAGTCTAGAAACAGTTTAGACAGTCGACTTGAAAAATCGAAGTCGACTTGAAAAATCGAAGTCGACCTGAAAAATCGAAGAAGACAGTCAAGCTTGAAAAGTCTCGCATGAGTATTGATCATTGGGATAGGTTTAGAAGAAAAAAAGGAATTAATCTCCTGATTCATCGTAAGGAGAAGGAGAAAGTATAAGTTTGTGTGCTACCTACCTCATCGGTCGAAATCAAGACGCCTCATCGCACTGTCTCTCGAGCGAAGTCAGGAAGCTTCATCGCTCTGCCTCCAATCTCAGTCAGTCAAGCCAAGCCAAGCCGTTAATCAAAGTCGGAATAATCAGTTCGCCTTAGAGGAGCATTTTCCCTCGAGTTTCCACTCCGCGACCCATGACCTGCGAAGGGATGCTCAGTCCGTCAGCCTTCACGGGCTGCTTTACCTTCCAGTCATCCATGTAAGACAGTCGGGTTGCGTTAACAATAGAAAGGGGAGAAGAAAATTGAAGCGTAAGCTCTGCATTTTGGGCATGGATTGCAGCGATGTTGTGACAATTGGGACCTTTTTTGGTGAAATCGTTGTTTAGGGTTAATCCGATTTGGGAATTGGTTAAGTTTTTAATCCTTCTTTTTCTCCAAGTTCTCAATTTGAGAATCGAATTTGTAAAACTCTCAATTTGGTAATATACGTATCATTTGCTAAAAAAAAAATCAAAAAATCAGTTAAGATAGAATGAGGAACCAATTCACTAAAATAATACTCCCTCCGTTCCATTATAATGGACGTTTAAGGATTTTACACGGGTATTAATAAAAGTTATGATTATTTTGTTTTCTGGTAGAAAGCTAAAAAGCAACCATTTTTATTGGTTTAAAGTGGTGTATAGTTTTCTCTTTCTTCTTAAAGACAGGACATAAAGAAAATTGATTGGTTAATAGAATAAAGTAATTAGTTGACCGTAGTTAATGCTTTCTTGATAAGTGAGAACGACGATTAAATTGGAATTTTAAAATTTTTCTAAAACGACCTATAAAGTGGAACGGAGGGAGTATAAAAAAAGACCACGATACAATTTGGTATATTTTAAAAGGTGGCATTCCAAATCAATCACTCGAACTTTTAACGAATTTTTAAAAAAAAATTACAAAGAAATATAACCAAATGATTAGGAGGAATTAATTAATCGTTCCTCAATTCTTTTGAAAAAACTAAAAGAAGTGACAAGTCGGCAGAATGACAAACGTAAAAAATTAATAACCGAGTTACAAAATATTGACCATTCGATAAGTTACAGTTGAAGGCCATGAAGATGACACAAATTATTTTGCATTACACGTAATAATCACTCAACAAAATTATACATAATAATCACCCAGTTCCATGTATTAATCATTCTATTTATAGAATTCTAAAGTAAAAAATTATAAAAAAATATATACTTATAAATAAATGTAAGAGAATTACTAAAAAAACAATTGAAACTTCTCCGTGGAGTTGCACAAAAAATAAAATATATTCCGTGAAATTATTGTTATTAACAATTTTACCGTTGCACAAAAAACACAAAATAAAAAAATTACTTCGTGAAGTTATCATAGTTGTTAATTTTTTTTAAACATTTTTTTAATTTTTTAAAAAAAATCTCCATTTAGAACTAAACTAATAAATTTTTAGTACAATTAATCTAATAACATTAATTAATTTGAAACTAAAATTGATAAGTTCGGTTATTCAGTCACAACTTACTAAGATATCCGGATAAAGGTAATTTGGACATAAATGTACCACTCAACTATCCGGACATGACAAAAGTAAATAAACACTTAAACACTTTTTTACTAAGCTAGGTGTAAGGATGGCAATGGTCGTCTGCGGGTCGGATTTGGGCCGGCCGGTCCGAGCCCGCTTTTTGAACACTTTAACCCAAACCCGAACCCGTCCCGACCCGCTCCGGGACTCGTATTTTCAAACCCGAGTCCGTCCGTTCGTGTTCGTCGGTCAACCCGGTCCGACCCGCGGACATTAATTTTAATATTTTTTAAATATTTGTTAATTTATTTTAAATATATTAATTTATATTTTTATGTATATTATTATTATATATAAAAAATTATTTATTTTTATATATTTTTAGAAGTTTCGGGCCGGAACGGGTCGGGCAAACTAGAAACCCGAACCCGACCCGGTTGCGGGTTACAATTTATTTAACCTGGACCCGGCCCGTTCTATGTTCGGGCCGGATGAAACCCAGCCGGGCTGGATCAGGTCGGACCGGACAACACCCGAATTGCCATCCCTAGCTATGTGCTAATGAGCTTAATAAGTAAATGGGTCCTTAAACTCTACCCAATGGATCATTAATTAAGGGTATAAATACTCGAACCACTTTCATTAATGAGGGTAATGAACATTTAATACAACCAGGCTGCTCAAATCTCTCATTACTTAACATCAAAACATTTAATACCCAAAACACTTTAAAAAATTACCCTCAGACCAAAACAAACCTCACCAAATTGACGACCACAGTGGGAGAAGAAGGTGCCTGAATCTTACATTCAAAACTAGCAAAAAACCCTATTCGGATGGATCCGAACTAGCAAGTCATTCCACCACCTATGGTGGAGGTGGTTGGGGAAAACAATGAATACACCACCGAGGAACGAGATAAGTTGAGAGCTGAAATAGAAGCGTTGAGGGCCAATAAAAAATCAGAAATGAGTTTAAAAGAGAAGTCAAAGTCGTCAGCCGTCCATCATACTAACAATACTAGGGAGAATGATCCATCAGCAAAGACTCATTTAAGTACAAAAAATACCCATATCAGTTCAAAGAAGTCTCAACGGTCTAAGTCGGTGGATAGCTCAGATTTTGAGTCCTCTAATAGTTCTTTGAATGAGGCTGAGCTTGAAGAGTCTTTGTCATCAAGCAGTGATGAGGGGATGTCCAGAAAGAAACATAAGCTATATAAAAAATATTCGAGGAAGATAGATAGGCATGGGAGACTTAAAAGGCATTTGGGCAAAGGGTCTTCTCACAACCATAGTCATAGGCATGGGGATCAGCTACTGATTGATCATTTTGCTTTCTATGATGAACCATGTATTTTTGAAACACCTAATGAAGACACAGTCTTTAGCCCTAGTAGGAATAGGAGACAATCACCATTATCTGCCAAGATCCTGTCCGGAAACCTACCCCAAAGGTTTGACAGTACTAAAATGGAGAAGTGTGATGGGAGTAAAGATCCAGACAATCATCTGGAGCAGTTCAAGAACTTCATGATGAATTTTGATGACGATGACAAACTTCTGTGTGGGGCCTTCTCCCAATATTTTACGGGAAGTGCTCTGAAATGGTACGACAGTTTGCCTCATGGTTGTATGAGAAAATTTGATACATTTTGGGTTGCCTTCCAAAGGTAGTTTATGGGAAGTAAAGATGTGAAGGGCAATGGAGATACTATCATCCATTGTGCCCAAGAACCAAATGATTCATTAAAGGACTATATAAGTCGGTTCGTAAATACCAAGAACGGGTTAGCTGATTGCTCTGAGCAAGTGGCAATAGCTTCGTTGAGACAAGAATTAAACCCTAGGAATCTAGCTGATTAAGTGACAAGGAAGAAGGTCATGACCTGGGATGGTTTGTTAAACCAGGTGGAAAAACCGATCAACGTGGATGAAACTAAGAAAAATAGGGTGCACCGTCAGGTGAGATCTGCCCCAGCAACTCAAAACCAAAACCAGTCCGGATACAAAGCTAAAGAGACTGGACAAGGGCCCAACAGGGCAAAACAGACTCAGTCCAACCCAAATCCAGCTCAGAGCCAACAGTCAAGAAATAAAAGAGGTCCTTGGGTTCAACCGGAGTGGTTTTCCGAATTGAAAGAAAGTGTGGCAACCATTTATGAAAAGACTAAAGATGAGGTTCATTTCTAGAAACCAGCAGCATTGCAATATCCAAGAGAGAGTCGTAATACTTGTTTTTGCCAGTATCATCATGATATTGGCCATAATACCCAAGTTTGTATCGCTTTAAAGTAGGAAGTGCAAAATCTCATTGAAAGAGGCAAACTGGGTGCCTATGTCAAAAGAAGAAGTGGGAACATGCCTGACAATGCTCCTCAAATTGGCCCTACAAACAACGTAGGAACATCGGCTTCGGAAGGGGCAATGGTGATCCATGAAAGATTTGATATGGTTTCAGAGTATTTGGAACCTGACCCAACTCGGAATAACGTTGGGGTCATAACACGAACAGGTCAAAACGGTTTCCGGACTCATTAGTTTCTTTGAATCACTTACCATTTTTGGAGAGGACACCATGACGGCACCCACTTCTTCATCAAGGAATATGCATATTCATAGTCTAGCTACTCAGTTAGAAGAAGGCATGTGTTCTTACCAGTCCCAAACTCCTTTTCAATTTATAGGCTTTGATGAGGATGATTTAAGGGACATTGTTGGGCCTCATGAAGATGTTGTGGTGATAGGAGAATCTATTGGGGGCAACGATATTAGACGAATTTTGATCGACACTAATAGCTCAGCTAAAATTCTCTTTTTAAGTTCTTACAAGCAGATGAAAAATTCGTCTGTGATTCAACGGTCAAACAAAACTATTGTGGGCTTTACAGGGAGCTCTGCGGATATAATCGGGGAATTTGAAGAAGAAGTGATGTTGGGCAAGGGGCTTTTAAAAAATCTGATCAGGGTGTTATTCGTTGTGGTAGACTGCCCCACATGCTACAAGGAAATCTTTGGGAGGTCCTGGCTCTCTAGGATGCATGTTGTGGCCTCAACAGTCCATCAGTGTTTGAAGTATGCAGTACAAGGGAAAGTGGGAGTTGCCCGAAGTAGCCAAAAGATAGCAAGGGAGTGTTATGCAACTGCACTTGCTCCTAAAACTTTGGGAGCGGTCCGGGTTAATGAAGATTAGCAGCTATTGGGGCCTTCTGAGGGGGAGGTTGACATTAATGGCCCCAGAGAGGCCCCTGGTGTTTTAATAGCGGTTGAGGAAGTTGAAACCCACTCTTTGGAAGAAGGTAGAAGTGTTAAGATTGGCTCCAAGATGACGTCGGAATTGAAAATAAAATTGTTGTTCTTTTTGGCAGATCACCAGCATGTTTTCGCTTGGTGCAATGCTGATGTGACCGGAGTGCCTGCAAGTGTTATATCACACAAGCTGTCCATCCTGAGTGATGTTGCACCTATTGTGCAGAAAAGGAGAGCTTTTTCTAAGGAGAAAGCTGATATAATAGTCCAAGAAGTCGATCGACTTACCAAGATCGGGCACATAAACGAGTTACAATACCCTTTATGGACTGCAAATATAGTGTTAGTTAAGAAAAAGTATGGAAAATGACGTATGTGTATCGATTTTACTAACCTCAACAGAGCTTGCCCAAAAGATCTTTATCCAGTCCCCCGGATAGACCAGTTGGTGAACTCGACATCTGGAAACAAGTTATTGTCCTTCATGGATGCCTTCTCTGGGTATAACCAGATACAGGTGGATCCGAAGGACCAGGATCACACTACCTTTGTTACAGATAGGGGTCTCCATTGCTACAGAGTGATGCCTTTTGGGTTGAAGAATGCTGGGGCTACTTATCAGAGGTTGGTGAACAAAACATTTGCTGATTAGATTGGCCGGAATATGGAGGTATACATCGATGATATGATGATTAAAAGCTTAAAAGAGGATTTTCACATAACTGATCTTCAAGAAAGTTTTGCCAACTTAACTAAGGTAAACTTAAAGCTGAATCCAGAAAATTTTCTTTGGGGTGCAGTCCGAATTTGTTTTAGGGTATGTAATAAGTGAGAAAGGGATACAGTCTGTATAAAATAGTGTTTCGTTTCCGGATAATCTCTGAAGTCTTGTAAACAATTTCTTATTGAAATATTTTTGGGGTTCTCCAAAAATTTCAATTGGATAAAATCAGAGATATATACTTTGAACAGAGAGGATGAAAATGATATGATCTTCTTTTCAACAGAACCCATATTTATAAATTCGACCAACCAAAAACAGTTTGGAAGTTAGGGCAGTTAAGGTATCTTAACCCGTTTTGTAATAAAACGACTATAATTTAAAATTTGAATAAAACGGTCAAATTTTCAATTTCGAAATTCTGTTGACTTACAACAATAGCCGATTTAACCAAAATAAAATTTTTCCAAGCTGACCTGTCAGCTCGACCCCAGCCAGGATTACTGCAAAAAAATGAGGCCATATTTTCAGTCTCATTCTATCATTGTCCGAACATATTTTCCATTAAATAACGTTCTTCAGAAAGTAGACATATCGAGAATGATGACCAAGTGGTCAGTAGATTTAGGTGATTATGACATTGATTTTTCCCCACGAACTGCCATCAAGGCTCAATCTGTTGCCGATCTCTTAGTGGAATTCCATTCAGATAGAAGTTCTAAACAACCTTCAGAGGAGAAAACTAAGTAAGAATGGGTAGTCCGGACTGATGGTGGAACAAGCACAATGGATTGTGGGGCTGTAATTTGCTTAACCTCTTCGTACGGTGATAAACTATTTCAGGCTATATGCTTTGCGTTCAGGGCCTCTAACAACGAGTCTGAATACGAAGCATCTATAGCTGGTCTTAAGTTAGCTCACTATGTAAGGCTAAAATAGTTAGGCTGGTGAGTGATTCTCAACTTCTTATCCACCATGCTCAAGGTCAGTCAGAGGCCAAGAAGGAACAACTGATCAAATACTTATTCATCCTTAAAGAGGTGGCGGCCAATTTCAAGAATGTTTACTATGAGCATATTCCTAAATCAGAAAATACACTAGCAGATTCATTGACAACAATAGCATACTCTGAGTCCTACCCTTGTATTCATGTACAATAATTCCCATCCATACAATCAAATCAGAACAAGGAAGAGGAGGAGGGCTTAAGTGTACAAGTAGTTCAGTCCAAAGATTGGAGATTTCCCCTCTTTCAATACATCTCTCATGGGGTCTTACCTTCGGATAAAACTATGGCAAGAAAAATTAAGCACAAGGCTCGTGGTTTTTTTAATCATAATAGAGGTTTTGTATAAAAAAAACCCTTCAGCAGACCTCTACTGCGATGTTTGGGGGTTGAAGAATCCCAAACCGTTTTATCATAACTACACGATGGAGAAGGGTCAGCACACTGTGGTTACGGGGCTCTAAACTGGAGGGTTTTGTTGGCTGGATACTATTGGCCGTTCATAATGGCAGATGCTAAATAATTAGTGAAAAGGTGTGATCTTTGTCAAAGGTATGGTAATAAAATTCATGTCCCAGCAGTGTCGATGGATTCTATTTCTGAGCCAGTACATTTTGCTTGTTGGAGATTGGATTTAGTTGGGCCTCTACCAATGGCATCCGGAGGGTGCATGACTATCATTGTGGCAATTGACTACTTTTCAAAGTGGATAGAAGCAGCTCTTCTGGCATGAACCACTTCAAAAACTGTCATAAAGTTTATCTTATCTAATATATGCTTTAGATTTGGGATTCCTCAGAAGATTACCATTGATAATAGGCCACAATTTGATAACATGGATATGGAGGATTTATATGCCTTTAGGGGCATTCAACATTACTTCTCTTCTCCTTTCCACCCACAAGCAAATGGCCAGGTTGAAGTGGAAAATATGACTATTTTGTTCGGATTAGAAAAGAATTTAGAAGGGGCTGCAGGAAAGTGGCCAAGCTATCTGCAAGCAGTGTTGTGGGCGTATCGAACTACTCTTAGATCTGCTACCCAGGAATCTCATTTTGCCTTGGTATATGGGATGGATGCGATTACTCTTATAGAAGAAACCCTACCATCATACAGGGTCCATAACTATTCCGAACAAGCCAATGAGAAGCAGATTTGCTTCCAAGATCAAGAGAAGAGATTTTCAACCAGGAGATAAAGTTTTGAGAAAAGGTTTTTTGCACACTAAGGAGAAACAGTTCGGCAAGCTGGCTCCGAATTGGGAAGGCCCTTATGAGGTCTCCGAAAATCTTAAGCCTGGGACATATAGGCTTCAAGACAAATATGGAAGAATTTTGAAGCACCCATGGAATATTGAACATCTCAGGTTATATCTAGAATAAAAGTTGTATAAATATTTACTTGTTAAAAGTCAATGTAAATATTAGGGGGTATACTACCCTGGTGGCGCGGGGAGGTTTTAATGAGGTGTCCGGTTTTTTCAATAAAATATGATGCCTTCTTAAAACGTTCGATGTGGTTTAACAACAATTCTTTTCAAGTACAAGTCTTTGATTTAACACTATGGACCTTTGACATATCAGATTAATCTGGTTGAGTGATGACCATTAAATACATGTCATCAGAGATATTAAACATTCTCACTTTAATATTTTTGAAATAATTGGGGTTGTTTAAACATTAGCATTTAAAATTAAAAGAAAGTATGAAACGAAACAAAATTTGATAAATAAGCATGTCCGGGCGTAAACTGGATAACGTTACAAAAATACAAAATATGCCTTGGCCATCCAAGGACTTTAAGTGTTTTAAAAGATTTATCCGGACTCAAACCGGATAGCATTATAAAAATTCCTTGGCCATCCAAGGACTTTAGTAGTACGGAAAAATAAGAAAACAAAAATGCTTAAAACCTTACGGCTTGTTCACTTCGGATTGTCCTTTATCATCTCCTTTCTTGGGAATTTTGAGTTCGGAACTCGAGCTCTCACCGGTTCCTTCCCCTTCATTAGTGGTGGAATCTACTCCACTGCTATAATTATACTTGTCACTAGTGGCATAGTGTGAAAGGGGATCTCATCATAATTTACGAATTTCCATAGGGGACCAAGGGTCCTCTTCGGAAATGTTTCATGAAAGAGCAGCACCATGGTACCATTCAAACCTTGGCCAGAGAGAAAACCTCCCTAGAATGCATTGTGTCTAATATGATCACTGAGAAAGAAGACTTGATGAATGAGCAGGAAAAAACTATTCAGGCAAGCATTAATAAATACACCAATGAGATGATAGACTCCTACTCTTTCCTACCCTGGTGGCGCGGGGAGGTTTTAATGAGGTGTCCATATTTTTCAATAAAATATGATGCCTTATTAAAACGTCTGATGTGGTTTAACTATAATTTGTTTCAAGTACAGGTCTTTGATTTAACACTATGGATCTTTGACAGATCAGATTAATCTGGTTGAGTGATGACCATTAAATACATGTCATCGGAGATATTAAACACTCTCACTTTAATACTTTTGAAATAATTGGGGTTGTTTAAATATTAGCTATTAAAATTGAAAGAAAGTATGAAACAAAGCAAAATTTGATAAATAAGCTTGTCTGGGCGTAAACCGGATAACATTACCAAAATACAAAATATGCATTGGCCATCCAAGGACTTTAAGTTTTTAAAAAGATTTATCCGGACTCAAACCTGATAGCATTACAAAAATTCATTGGACATCCAAGGACTTTAGTAGTTTGGAAAAATAAGAAAACAAAAATGCTTAAAACCTTAGGGCTTGTTCCCTTCGGATTGTCCTTTATCATCTCCTTTCTTGGGACTTTTTAGTTCGGTACTCGAACTCTCACCGATTCATTCCTCTTCATCAGTGGTGAAATCTACTCCACTTCTATAATTATACTTGTCACCAGTGGTCATAGTGTAAAAGGGGATCTCATCATAGTTTATGAATTTCCTTAGGGGACCAAGGGTCATCTTCGGAAATATTTCATGAAAGAGCAGCACCATGTCAGACTTGACCTTAGCATACCTTGTTTCCGAGGAGTCTATCACCTCATTGGTTTATTTATCAATGCTTTCCTGAATATTTTTTTCTTGCTCCTTCATCAAGTCTTCTTTCTCCTTGATCACCTTAGACACAGTGCCTTCTAGGGATGTTTTCTCTCCGGACAAGGTTTGAATGGTGCCATCTTTGACTTTCAAGTCTTCCCTTACTACTGTGAGATCTTTTTCCAAACCAGAGCACTTTGCTTGGAGCTCAGTACTGGTCGTTTCCGAAGTGGAAAGCTTGGTTGAAAGATCTTCTTTGTCCTTCTTCAGTGCTTCAATTTCTTTCCTTAACTCTTCTATGATCTGATTAGCGTTAAGAAGATTGGATGACATAGATTCTTTATCAGTAGCGAGGGTACTGATGAGTGCAGTTTGACTCTTCACTTATCTCTCTAGGTCTAGCACTGGTTGGATGTGGCCAAGAAGGGAGTGGGCCACAATATCTTGTTCACCGGAGATAGAGAAGGACTTACCATTATAAGTCACCATATTCGAAGAGGTTGAAGGATGTAAAGGACCAACAAAGTCGTCCTTCTCAGAGTCGTTAAAATAAAGATCGATGTCCTGAAGGGCACTGATGTCCACTCTATCAATCCCTCTGGTTCCCTCTCCGGACTAGGGGCCTGTTGGGTCAATAGGGGCTGGTGGAGGTAGAAGCTCCGAAGGGCGAAGAATTACTTCTTCCCCTAAGGTGACCTTTTTTTTCTTGGCAGCCTTTTCATCACTGATTGCTCTTCTTTTTTGGTATTTTTTGGGAGGCTTTGGTAGGTTTCGAGATTCTCCTGCCTCCTAGCCCGTCTAAGCTTCTACTACCTTGAGCAAGGTAGTGTCGATTCCCCCCTGGTTCCCCGAACCGGTCCCCTCTGTGACAGTTGGAACTGCCTCTGTTGGAGCCTTCTTTTTCTTCTCTTTCATTTTGCTGGGAGCCTTGACTCTAGAAGGCAAGACTATTTTACTATCCCTCTCTTCTGTCCATTTTAGGATTACACCAGGAGGAGGAGGTATGGTTAGTTCTACCCATGAAATATCCCTCCGACCTGTGGCGTTCCACAGATGGGACCTCACTAGGTTGCCAGAGGTGAAGTAGTTATGGAAGGTATTCCCCCAATACTCTGCAGCTCATGCATTCAAATTGGCAGAAGTTGTTTGCCCTTTCTCCAGGTGTCCGTAAAACTCCTTCGGCAGCACTGAAAAAGAAGTAACATTTAAATCAAGAGAAAAAATACTTGTAGGTAAAAAAGTATGAGATACAAAGACAAAAGACTTACTCGTACTCTTTCATCTGCTAGTCAACATACTTGGGTTGGTATTGGCCTTGATCTTCCTGCCATTCTCCCATGACCCACTAATGAACAAGAAGTGTGTCCTCCAGTTCTTCTATAACTCCAATAAATCATCCACCACTTTGAAGTTTTTCCCCATGTTGTGATTGTAGAATGGAATGTGGTGATTTCTGCATAGACTTGCCACAACGGCAAATTGCTCCATGGGTAGAGGGATTTTAGATAACCTCGATGCCATTGTGCAGGCGAGGAGAGAGTACCAGGCGTTTGGGCTCAATTGGCTTGGACAGAGCTTCAGTAGGTGGAAGTACATGACAATTTCTGGGTCTAGTGGGAACTGAAGTCCCCAATTTAGCACCTCAGTGAATATGACCACCTCATTGAGTTTATAGTCCATCGGAGTCTCTGGTGTGACTGGTATCCTCACCTTTACTGATTCTGGGATCCCCCACTTTGTCCGGATCCGGTCCAACTCAGCGGTATGAGTGTAGACATAGTTTATATTCTGCAAGGCCAACAAATATTTAACATTAACGTTTTTAAAAAAAGGCCCTACCTTGCCCTCCAAGAACTCCAGGAGATCCGGATGGGCCACACCAACTTTAACTTTTCCTTTTCCCTTCCTATTAGGGGTTGTATCCCCAATTTGTCCTGAGGCTTCAGTTTCAAAGGGGGCCTCCTCGATACTGTCTTCCATCACCGTGGAAGGTCTATCAGTTGTTGTGGATGGGAGGGGAACAACTTCTGAAACTAAAGGCTCTTCGGATGAATGAGCGCCTATTGTTTCCAAAGGCCTGGGGTTTGGTTGAGGTTGAGCTCCAGAGGACTTTGCTTTTAGGGCTACCTTGGATGCCTCTAATCCGGAGGGCTTATCCTGTGGTGCTATTTTAGACACCTCCGATCTAGAGGGTTTATCATTGGATGTTTCCTTAGAAACCTCCGATCTGGAGGGTTTTGACAGTGAGGCAGTTGCTTGGGCTTTCACCAGACGAGTCGTCCGGCGTGGAGTTGATTAGTCTGGAGACTTTCAATGTCTGAACCCATGACTAAGAAATGGAGGGGTTTTCTAACAGTCGATACTGCTTTTTCCTTGGTAGTGTAGGGTTGGGACTCCTGAACAGAAGAACCTAATGAAATTGGAGAGAGGCTTGGTTTGAACAGTTGTTTGGGTTTTGGGTTCCTGGTGGAGGATGACCCTTGGTCAGTTTCCTAGGGTGGTTCACCAAACTTGTCGATTGGGGAGACTGGGAGACCAACAACGATACAATTCTCCCTTTCGACTCTTCTTGCTTTCTCTAACTCGGACAAGTTCAACCAGCCGCCTTTTACAAGAGTGTTTCTAGCTGTGAACATAAAACTATCCACGAACAAGTTTGAAAGTGAGGATGGAAAGATCTCTAGAAGGTTTTTGAGTGGTGAAGACAATGAAACAATGAAAAAATAATTTATATATTAATAGAAAAAGGTAACTGTTACCTAGGAGGAGTTGAAGAGGTTTTGCAATGATTAAAGACGGTGCAGACGTGGGAAACTTAAATGGATAGGTTACTTTCTAAGTTTAGTGGGAGCGCCAATCTAGGTAACGAACGGCTGGTATATCAAATCGAATTGTGACACGTGTTCAACGATCCAAAAGAAGACTCTTAGAATGCTGGGAAAAAGTCAGTTCGGACAGACTTCGAGCTAGATGCGCAGACAGGTCGGACAAAATCGTCACTGGCTAAGAAATGTTTTTAGTCATGCCAAAGATATTTGACAAGGCCTAAAAAATAAGCTACTGATGAGTTCGGATTATTCAGTCACAGCCTACTGAGATATCCGGACAAGGGTAATTCGGACATAAATGTACCACTGAACTATCCGGACAGGACAAAAGTAAAGAAACACCTAAACATTTTTTGACTAAGCTATGTGCTAATTAGCTTAATAAGTAAATGGGGCCTTAAACTCGACGTGGTTTCATAACTTGACCTGAAAGCCCATGAGTCCTTAATTAAGTATTTAAATACCTCAACCACTTTCATTAATGAAGATAATGAACATTTAATACAATCGGGCTCCTCAAATCTCTCACTACTTAACATCAAAACATTTAATACCCAAAACAAAATTACCATCACACCAAAATAAACCTCACCAAAAGTAATAAATTAAATTATATTAAATGAAACTAACCTAAACCATAACCCAATGAAACAATCACCACACCCCTCTAGTACTTATCTCACCCACTGAAGCTTGGAGCCTGAAGCAGCAAATTCGTCGCGTGAAGCCTGAAGCAACATCAAGATCAAGCATTGCAAGTCTCAACTGAATCGAGGCCTCAAGCAGTTGCACGATCAATCATTGTGAGTTTCCAACGAATCAAACCCTAAAGTAGCAGCAAGATTTATCATCTGAAGTCTGAAGCACGAGCAACAACAAGATTGAAGCAGAAATAGAACCCGTGCGACCATTAATAGAAGAAACCACCACCAGCACCGACATACAACCATCAAATCGAGCATACACCAGCAACATCAAATCACTAGCAGTCTCAAATCAATCATCTCGACAACCACAGATTCCACTTTAAGTATTTTGAAATGTAGTTCAGGGCTTCAAATTTGTTAAAGGGTCGACTTCGTTGTTATTCTAGTAGTTTAGATTGGTAGTTTAAGGGTAAGTTTGTTGTTGTATTGGTAATTTAGGGTTGCGTCCATCATCTTCGGTATGCTGGTGTTCTTGTCAGTGAAGAACACCTAGTATCCGCCGAAAACGGCGGAAACCAGTGTTCCTAAGCCATATGTATGACGTGAGAGCATAGCCACACGACATTTGTATGTTTTATGGTTATGCTTTCACGTCATACGTATGGCGTGGGAACATAGTCTTATCTCGTGTGTATGGTGCCGCTAACCACCGCTCACCGGATTATCCCGTGACCAGTTCTATATTCTTATTTTGGTGTGTATGTTTCCGCTATTTTTTTAAAATACAAAAGCTTTCTAATTACCATATGGTATTTTCAAGTAGGTGTTCACATTTTGCATGTTTTTTATTCCAGGTTATGGATATAGTTAATGATTAAGGGGCGGGTGATTGCTCGCAGACGAAGAGAGTCAAGAATTATATAGAAAAGAGGACCAATATCAAGTGTTAAGAAGTAGCAGTTTCACCGCTTCTGGTGGAGTTTATACCTCTATTATCACCACCCCTATGTCCGGTTCCATATCCGATTTCGTTTCCCCCAGGCGACGATCGTCTGCCCTTATTAGAAATCCAGTTAGAGTTGCGGCCGTCGTTAAATTACCTTCATTATTTGACAACACATTCACCTCCCATAATTCCTACTACGTTTGGCAGGGAGATGTAATATCTAGATTTATTGTTAATCGTTTAGTGGCAATTTAATATATTAATATTTAAAATTCATTTTTGCAGGAGAGCGAGATGAGGTTGTACGTCCATTATCCTAGCTATAGAAGTTAAAGTCTGGGCGCTTAGGGTAGGGTACAAGCTATATTAAACGCCACACCTAGGCATGGGCTTCCGGTTCTTTGGTTCGGTTTTTTTGGTTCTCTGTTCTTTTGGTTCTTCAAAACTTGTATTCATTGAAGAATCGACTAAAATTTGGTTTGGTTCGGTTCAGTATGGATATTTAATTCGGTTCCAATCCAATATTTTTGGATACATTAAATGTCATACAATGTCACCAGATATAAAACTCATTTTACAAATCAAAACTATAAAATTGTGTTATATTGAAAGAAAAAGAAATATTAAATATATGAGAGATCCAAAATTAATATATAAAAAATTAATGTTCGTAATATAAAGACAAATAAGAGATAATATAAAGTTTATTAGATTATATAAAGGTTGATATTTTATTATTTTGTTTATACGCGTAATGGTTGTAAATATGTCGTCACTTCAAATTAACTATGTTGTCATTTATTTAAGAGAACATAATTTGACGCTATTGATTAGAAAACGGATTTAGAGGAATCTAACTTTGAGAAAGAGAAATATAGTTTGAAATAATGTTGAATTTAGTTTTAATACATGAGTTCGGTTCCTAATGGGTACCCACGGTTCTGCAGTTTGGTTCAGTTTCGAACCGATAACCGTGGGTAATTAAAAATTAAAACCATTTGGGTATTATGAAGGAACTGAATCCGCTTCTGTTCGGTTCTTTCGGTTCAGTTTGGTTTTTCGGTTCTGGTTAAAATGTCAATGCCTAGCCACACCTTTTGGCAGGCTCATCGAGCCATTCTCATGTATGCATACGCAGTCCAACATAACTGAGGTATTCTTGGAGAATTGTCATATAAAAACTAATCGTTTCCATTTCAGTTTCGATGAGATGACTATCACCCGCGATGATGTGCATAATATATTAGGACTTGATGTGCAAGGTGATGTGGCTGCTCTACTAGTTATATCTGACAAGTCGTTGGCCATACATGAAGCTACTTAACTACTTGGAATTAATGATGTGAGTTTTGTTAGAGAGGTCGAAAAATGCAAAGATATAGATCTGGGTCTTGCATGGCTTCAGAGTATATTTAACATGACAGTCTACCACAACGCTAACAAGCATCTCACTGATAATATGGTCCATTATGTTGCGCATTCATATGTTCTTTATCTGTTCAGTTGTATTCTCTTTCGTGATAAGAGTAACATGCACATTAATATAAAGTAGTTGTTCCTCTATGAGATTTGACCGAATAAGTTGGATTTTATATTCATATTACGAGATTTAACCGAGCAAGTTGGACGTTATGCTTGGGGCACGGCCGTGTTAATTTATTTGTATCACCATATTGGAGAAACCTTCCTTCGTGAGACTAGGACTATGACCGGATGTATCGATCTTCTAGACACATGGATACGAGATTATTTTGTTTTGCTTCGTCCGGTTACGCGTTACAATTATACAGAGTGCCAGCCTACTATTTCTAGATGGGATACATGTGCGTAGATTTCTGATCCTAGACCAAACTCAACTAGAGGATCACCATCAACAACCTATATGAGAGTGATATAAGTTTTATATTATTGTGCTATTAAATTGCTTAATATATTTTGGTACTAAATCATGACTAGTTTAACATATGGTTAGACGATGGTCAAGACGCAGAGCGAATCAAAAAGAAACCCAAAGATGAATGCCTACATATTTGATGAGAATAGTTGACAGAATATGCGTGATTGGAAGTTAGAGCCTATGTTCAGATGATATATTTTTAGAGACAATATGGAGTCCTTCTATACTCCTGAGTATATTATATATCATCACAAGGTTAACTGGTACAACCTCCTTAACACAGTGATATACCCATTAGATAATTATGTCCATGATGATCGTGATAGAGTTGTTATACGACATTTATCCGCTGGTCTACGTAGGATTTCTTTGTTTCTTGGAGTTTCTAAGTTTGAAGGGGATTTCGATCGTCTTGCTGGGTTGTACGAGGATGTTTTGTCTATCGGTAGGAGACTTGGTTAGACATTATGGTTATCTTTTTGTTATTTGACATTTTATTTTTATGTTGATTTGGGTATTTGGTTGTGAAAGTTTATGCCTATTCTTTTTTGTTGTGAAATTTTATGTATATTTTATAAGACTCATTTGTCTATTCTTTTTTGTTGTGAAATTTTATGTCTATTTTGTCTATTTAATTTCGTTGTGAATTGTTTTACTAACAGTGGTGTCATATTTTGTATATCCATTTTTATGTTGTGAAATTTTATAACGTACGAAAACTTTAAGTTTTTGAAAGGTACAAAATACTAAGACTCATTTAATTAAAAATCTGAAAGGTACATAATAAAAAAAAACTAGAAGCATTACAAGAAATAATAAAAATAAAGACTAAATTTAAAACTTGCATACAGATTAAATTAAAAAACATAAAAAAAGATGAGATTGAAAATAAAGATACATAATATAATAGCACGTATTACTCGAAATCATATCCGAGGTTATCCTCAATCGGTGAGCAATTAGTTATCACATCCTCTTTTTTATCAATGCTCTCCTTCAGATAAACTATCATGTCTCTTGTAACGAAGTCAATAATTTTCAACTGCCACACTTGTAAAGCCTTTTGCCCTACAATGTACGACAAGTCAAAAACTCAAAGCATCAGTTCATATTTTAGAAGATTGTACTTGCATATACTTTTGCATGACTGCGAGTAGTTGGATTTGTAAATCCTAGACGTCTGTAGTCAAAGTACATCATGCACAACACTTCATCAAAAAAAGCATCAGTGGTTTCATCAAATATTTTTCTGTTAACATACTTGACCACTTGAAGCAAGTGGTTGTAGTTATCAATGGTTCACTTCATACTTATGATACTTCAAAAAAACATTATACTTCAGAATATTTGGTTGATGAATTAAAACTACATGTTTCATAACCTATATAAAAGAGATGAAAGTAGGGATAAATGGGCAATTAAAATCTTGGCGGGATAATGTTTTTTTTTGGGCGGGGGGGGTTAAATGTTGGCAGAATAATTTTTGGTATTAAAATGTTGGTGGGGTAATTTTTTAGGGTTATAATGTTGGCGGTATAATTATTCCGAGGTTAAAATTTATGCCAGATAATTTTTAGGGTTAAGATTTAGGCAGAATAATGTTTTTGGGTTGTTGTTGTTATTGTTGATTGATGTGGTAAAAATATGTTTAAATGGTAGATCTGGTAAGGTGAAAATATGATAAGGGATATTTCAGGGTGTTGGTGGAAAGTATTTATTGTTTTAGTAGTCAGTAGTGAGATAATTCGGTTGGTTTAGATTTTTAGCGTAATAAAATTTTGTCACCCCCATTAATGAGGTTTCGTAAGGTACTTATAGGAGGCATTAGGGTCATGCGATGGGTCAAATTTTCTAAAAATTAATAACACATTTTGGTCATGACCCGAATCAATGTTTAGGTAATTATTGGCTCATGATAGTTGGTACATTGCTTAATCACGAGGAAGTAAAGTAACTTTATTTTTTTAAGTCTAAACGCCTTTTAGATGATAGTCTAAATTAAACTTCGAATTACTTTGACAATTCCCTTAACTAAGTTCCAAATATTTATGAACCTATCATATAACCCCCTTAGTTTTTATAAAGGTTCTTTTGAAGGCTAATAATAATGTGAAACCAATTCAGAATCTTCATATTTGAAGTTTGAAGTTTATTGTTTTTAAGTAACAAATAATTTTGATCCTCTTACGAAATCTAGAAAGTTAATGTTTTTCTCATCTGTATTTTTTACACGTGTCAGTTGCTTATTGGAATTCGTATTAACTCTACCGTAGGTGACACATGTCAATTAATGAGTGACGTTTCCACTTCCTAGGTGATGTTTCCAATTCCCTAGAGATTTTCGTAATGAGTACGCCTCCATTTAGTTTTTAGAGCACTAAAAACGCACAGTTACATTAATAGAGTTCTTAATTAGAGCTTTTGCTACTTTTATATAAATTAATTACTTGTTTCACCTGTTTTGCATATTTTTTAGAGAAATAAATTCATTATTTAAGCAAAAAATCAAAATTTTAGGTGATTGTATGTTTATTGCTAGAACTATACTAATCGAAGGTGACCGGTTGAATCTATTTGAGTTAGAGGAAAAGAAAAGGAAAGATCGAATTGTTGTGGAACTTCTTGTTTCTTCATCTCCATTAGGTACTATAAAAGTTACTGAGTACGGTGATTTTTATCCTTATAGACGTAACATTCTCTCAGAGACTTCTACAACCGCTCAATCATCTAAGTTGGTTCACTACTCCTGAAAGCCTTCTCACTCTCGAAAGGCCTCAATTTGTAAGACACATTCGAAATTCAAAACAATGGGATCGGATTCATAAAATATTACCCCAACTTGGGTAACTAACTAGTCTGCAGCCATAGCTAAAGCTGTTGTAGAGCCCTTATATTGATCATTTCTCCTTCTTCTCCGAGTCTAGATAAAAACCAATTTGTCTTAGAATATGGTGATGATACTTGATCTATTGAGCCATTAGCATCAGACCCTAAAATGATTCAAGAAATTAATGAGGAATTAAGTAAAGACTCTCCACTTGAAACCTTCAATCAAACAAGGGAAACTTCTAAACCCTTTATTGACAGAAATTTGATAGGAAAGAAGATTTGGGGCAATGATGATACTATAGAAGAAGAGTGTGAAGAGCTGCCCATTTTGTTGGTTGGACGCATTTGTCCTAACTTCAAGAAAGTAAGTGTAAAATACCTCATAGCACTAAATATAACATCTTACACTTATTTTCATGATAATGAATTAGATGTTGTTCGCATCAAATCAGGTTATCTCGATACGATTAGAATTAGGTTGGCTAAGGTTGGGGAGACTCCGATAAAGTATCGTTCTAATGAATTATTAGTTTATATCAAACTGATGAATTGGGGTATTAGGTTTCCCACATTATTTAAAAAATGTGCAAAAGACTTCTAAAAAGCTACACGACTGGGCAGAGAAGAAGTGGGCCAATGGTTTTCATGAATGTTTTCCCTCACCAAATATGACCCATAGTCATCTTTGGAGGAGTAAATCTAAAAAGGAATTGTCTTGGAAGGAATTAACCACTCCTTCATTATCCACTGCCCTCTTGATAAGAATTGAATCTACCAATGGGAAGTTATATCTTCCGACAAGAAAAACATCCCCCAGTCAGATGGATAAACAAAAGAAGAAAAATACTTAGCAAAGTGTTGCTGAAAAAGATACTGAATGACAATATCAATGGATTGATGAATCATTATTGGATACAATTTCTACTACTGTGGGGGGAGGTTCATTTCCCATGGATGTTCTTGAGCTAAAAAAGAAGGCTAAAAAAACATAAAGAGGGAAGTCATAAGAGAAGAAAAAAGAAAAAACAGACTTCAACTAGTTTGGATTTAGCATTACACCGGAATATTTATGTTCCTACTATTCCTGCACAAGACCTTCCTTTTTTTATTCTCAAATTTTGCAGGTGAAGCCACAGTTGGGGTCAATAATCCGATAGAATAGTTGATGATGTTTCATTAGGAGGATTTTGACAAGGCCTTTCCAAGTTTAACCCTTAATATGATACATGATGGAATCCCTTTCAAAATTTTAAAATAAAACGACATAGTTGGGTAATCGATAATGGGTTGTGTAAAATCGGTATCGAGTTGGAAAGGGAATTCAAATCTCAATGATAAACCATTCTAATTCTTCAAGATGAGAACAATAAAATTTAAATTTTTCTTTGAGTGGAGAAAGCTAAAGCTAACAATGCAATTAAAGTGGCTAATACATTCAGATCAGAATTGGGAAAGGTCAAAGATGAAGTGCCAAAAGTTCAAAAAGAACTTAAGAATTTGCATACCTCTAGTTCCCAAGAGATCTCTGCATTGCAAGATCAGCAGAAAGCTAGTAAAGAGTCTATGGATCATATATTAGGTGAAAAATAGGCTTTAGAGAAAACTAAAGGAGAGTTAGAGGAAGTGATCAAGTCTCTAAAGGCTAAGTCTACTCAAGAGGCTGATGATGCGGTGGAAGGATATGTCGATGCCACCGTAGATAAAATAAATAAATAGGATGCTTTGATCAAATCGGATATAATCTTAGTATTTCATAAAAAAAATTCCAAACTTGAGTCTAGTATCTTTATGGGTCTTGGTTCCATAGGAATTTTTGCCACCAAATATATTTTTGGCATATGAGATGACTGTTTCTGAAGAGTCATCAGATGAGAGTTTTGAAGGAAATGATGAAATAGAGTCCAAAAAATGAAGTAACGGATGGGAAAGGGGAGAAATCCAAAGTACATATCTACACTTGACTCTTCCACAGCGGTATATGGGCCTTCGCAATTCGGAGCCAATTTTCCTAATATTTTGTCTTTTGTGTGTAAAAATATTTTCCTTAAAACTTTATCTTCAACCCCAAATTATTTTCTTCGTATCTTGGATGCGTATCTACTTCTCATTAATCCCTGATAGTGAACCATTATTAAATAAGTTTTGAGTCTCTTTTCCTCAATCAAATCTAGTTGAGCCCTTACTGCAACCTCATTATCTTGTTCGGAATAATTTTGAACTCTGAAAGAGGGAAGAATATACCCTATTGGGCTTATTACATCCAAACTTTTGATAGGGATCACATCTTTTAATGAATTCCTTAGCATCCCGCCATGTTTGAAGGCCAGTAATATCTTGTTAGCAACACTCTTCTAGTCAACTCCTTATGACCGCAGTGGGCTGAACCTTCTCCATCATGCAACTCAGAAAAAAAAAAGACTTGCGATTATTTTGATCCAAAGCATCAGAGTAGTGGCTTGCTAAAGGATTTATTATGCAAAACTTCTCCCAGAACTAAAATCTAGGTGCTTTAAATTTTAATTTCTTAGCTAAACTTTTGTTGTCAGATAGGATACCTCTAGCAATGAAGGTTTGGATGCCATACCTAAAATCCAAGCTCACAATAGCCAAAAGCTGACAATTTTATTCTAAAATTGTACCATCTCTTGGATTGGACATTTTAATCGAAGAACATTCTTGTATTAAGATCCATGGATAGGATTTAGCATACACAATAGTGGTTAAAGAATTGTCCATTGAATTTTCAGCCCTAAATATATGCTCATGCTTTATATTTTCGAAATATGTTGATACCTCTTTTAATACTTGGAGATATTTAACTAATTGCTTCTTTCTTGTTTCAAAGAATCCTTGAACCTGATGTATTAACAGTTGTGAGTCGCTTATCAATCGGACAACTTTTGCCCCACATATTTAAGTAATCCTTACACCAACGATGGCTGCTTCATACTCGGCTTCGTTATTCGATGCTTTGAAACTAAGTTGAATACCCTAGTATATTAAATACCCAAATGGAGAAACTAAACATATTCCAGCCTCACATCCCATCATACTAGATCCTTCATCTATCTGAACCATCCATTCTTTTTCTGGTGAATCGGTAAGGTCTTCTAAGTATGACGGATTTTATGGAATTCAACCAAAAAGTATGCTACCGTTTTCCCTTTAATTGTTATTCGAGGAGCGAAATCAATATCAAAATCCTCAAACTCAATAGACTACTTTGTCATTCAATCTGATTTATCTGGCCTTTGTAGCATACTATTTCGAGGAAAAGAAGTTTGATCTGTGATAGAAACTTTGTTATTTGATCTGATATCTATGGCCTTTGTAGCATACTTTTTTAGAGGAAAAGAAGTTCGAACTATGATAAAATATCCATGAAAATAGGGTTGCATCTTTCTGGCTGCGATAACCAAAGCTAAGGCTACCTTTTCCAGTTTAAGTACCTTGTTCCAGCACTTAGCAAGGTTTTGCTAATGTAGTACATTAGGTGAGGGTAATTATCAACTTCTTGAACTAACACGACACTTTCAGCATAACTCAAAACAGTCAAATATATATAAAGTATTCCCCCTTCCACTTGTTTTGAAAAACGTTTTAGGGAAAGATAAATGTTCTCTATTTTAATAAAATCTCTATCGCAATTCGTAGACCAGTTGAATCATTTGGTATTCCTTAATACTTGAAAGAACTGTGCACATTTTTCTGATGATCTCAACACAAATTGATCCATAACGGCTAATCTTCTTGTTAGCACTTGAACTTCCTTTGTAGACCTGAGGGGGGGAGGTTTATGGCTAACAAGGTATCTAGTTGTGCCGGATCTTCTTGAATCCCCTTTTCATTGATAATGTAGCCTAAGAAATTCCCAGATCGTACACCAAAAATATATTTATCGGGATTCAATTTTAGGTTAATTGCCTCAAGGTTGGAGAAAGTCTATTTGAGATCATACAAATGATCTTCTTCCTTAGTGATCTTAACCATCATATCATTGATGTATATTTCTACATTTCTACCAATTTGGTTGGAAAATGTCTTATTCACTAAACACTGATAAGTGGCCCCAACATTTTTCAAACCGAACAGAAATACCTTGTAGCAATACAGCCCTCAGTCAGTCATGAAAGTAGTATGATCTTGATCCTTCAGATCTATTTGGATTTAGTTATATCCAGCAAATGCATCCACGAAAGATAATAACTTGTATCGGATATGGAGTCCACCAGTTGATCTATCTGCAGTATCGAAAATTAGTTTTTAGGAAAAACCCTATTAAGTTCGGTAAAGTCAATGCACATTCGCCATTGGAAATTTTTCGTTTTTACCATCATTGGGTTTGTTGTCCATAAAAGGTATTGTGATTCCCTAATATGGAAAATTTTGGTTAGTTTGTCTACTTCTTTACAAATCGCTTTAGATTTTTCTTTAGATAAATCCTTTATTCTTTGAATCATAGGACATGTATCTGATCGTACTGATAACTTGTGACAAATAACATCGGTTGACACGCCTGTTACATCTTCACTACACCACGAAAACACATGTTGATATTTAAATAAGAAGATCAATAATTCTTTTTTCAGTTCTATCGATAATCGACCTTATTCTAACATTCTTCCCATTAGCTGAACAATGAATTTATACTTTTTCAATAGTAATAACCGCACTATGAGTCTCTCTTGGATTTTATATATGATATAATCCAAAGAGGACTGTAGTTTTTACTCTTCAGGTTTGGCAGCTAGATGGTTAGGTGTTTTTGGAGCAAATGTTATGACATAGCATTCTCTGGCTATTTTCTGAATGCTTTGAACTACTCTGACCTGACCCCCAATAGCATATTTAAAATATTTATGAAAATTGGATGCAACAACATGCATCCTTGAAATTCAAGATTTGTAAAAAAATAGCGTTATAAGAAGTTGGACAATTTACCACCATAAACAATATTCTGACCGTTTTCTTGAAAGGTCATTTGCCAATGATTGCCTCTTTTTCGAATTCTCCAATTACATCTGCATAATTTTTTGTAAACCCTACATAAGTTTGGTTCGAAGGTCGAATCACCGCTGGTTTCATCATTTATTTATACGCAAATAAAAATAATACATTGGCCATGCTACCGGTATCGATAAGAAATCCTTTAGATTTGTGTACCTTTGATAGACGTCTATTACCACATCAGCTCATGTGGCCCCGCAACGTCTTTTGTATCATCTTCATCAAAAAATATGAATGGTGAGGGGCCTTGATATAAATGAGTCGACATTTTTCCTTTTAATTGAACATCCAAAGCATTCATGTGCCACTTTCTAGAAAAAAATCGAAGGTGCGGTTAATGTATCCCCTCCGAATATTGTTAAGGATTCGAAAAATTGACATAAACGGGAAACCTTTCCATTAGTTTTACTCACCATATTTATACAACCTTGGTCAGGATCCGGATCTATAATATTCTGAATCTATATCAAATGGTTCATCAATATGTTTAGTGATTATCATGTCATGTTCTTCTTTAGAAACTTCTGTAGCCCGCCTTCGAACATTCGATACTGCTGCTTGTTTGTTGCTAGTGTTAGACCCTGGCTTATTCAAATTTCGGGTTCTCTTTGTACCTTGTGCTTTTACGAAGGTTGCTGATTTCCCATATTTGATTAACAACTGAATCTTTTGTTTCAAATCTATACAATATTTAGTGTTGTGCCCCGTATCCTCATGACATTTACAAAAGCAATATTTCGTTTTTCTCTTGGTTTTTGGATAGGTAAAGGTCTTTGAAATTGTACATGACCTTTGTACCTATCATAGATTGTTGTCATATTATCAATTAACTCCGCAAAATAACTAGGTTGAATCCACTAATTTCCTCTTACCTGGACTGATGAGTTTGGTTTGATATGGATCGAATAAAACCTTGAACATATTCTCGAGGACGAACATTGAATGAAACATGAGATTGACCACCAACTTATTGTTGTGAAGTAATCGTAAGTGGTTTACTCTATCGGGGTTGCTTTAATAATTTAGTTTCTTGTATAGTCATTTATTTCCCAACCTGATTCAATAATCCACCCAAAGTTTCTACATTTTTCCTAGTGATCGTGTCAGCTAAGTCTCTAGATAAAAAAACCTTGTCTCAGGGAAGCTATGGCGACTTGTTCGTAAAAATCAACCAACCCATTCTTAGTGTTTACGAACGGACTGACATATTCTTTTAAACCTTCTCACGCCAATTGATGACAATAAATTATTATGTCACTATTTCCCCTTAATTATTTGCTTCCCACAAACTGCATTCGGAAGGTCATCCAAAACATGTCGAACTTCTTAAGCGACCCTTTTGGAAGCCTGCTATACCATTTTAAGGCGCTGTCTTTGACGTTAGAGAAAACACACGACACAAAACCTTATCATCGTCATTGAAACTCATCATAAAATTCTTAAATTGTTCTAAGTGATTGTCTGGATTGTTACTTTCATCGTACTTCTCCATTTTTTAGACATCTAGGCGTCTAGGGAGGTGTCTAGATAAAAAATTTGCTGACAGTGGCGACTGTCTCCAGTTACGTCCATATCTGAATTGATGGATCTCACCAGAATCAGGTATAGGCCCGGTTTGGATCGGACAACAGAAGGGTCACTCAACAACTGTTCTATACTATGATTCGTCGATCCTTTGATTTTTCCCGATAATCGATTTTCTAATCTTTTTGGAGATTTGTTGCAGAAGTATCCCGATCTTTCAACTTCTTACCCCGATAGTAATCTTCTTACCCCGACGCTTATCACGATGTTTATCTTTCTTCTTTTTCTGATAGATTCGCTACTTCACGAGGACAAAGAAATATATGTTAAGGAATACGAACTTTTACTAGACTCCAAATAGCTAGAGTCGTTATTAATGTAAGGCACTTTTCTAGAAAGTTGATGGTTTCTTGGTAAAATATTTATCAAAGGTTGTTTTGGATAATTGGAAGGATTATATCCTGGCACCACCAAATTTCTTTCAACTTGTCTATGTATTTTCATTGCCTCAATTTCTTTTCGTAGTTCGGTAAGCTCATCTCATAACTGGATTGTTTCCTCATGCTCTTCATTTTCACATGAAGCTCTCACGTGTCTTTCTTCAACATGGCCCTCTTCTATTATTGGGGGCAGATCAACTTGTATCTCACTATCTATCACCAGATTGAGTTTGAAAATCGTTCAAAGCTTTGGATTTTAGCTATCTGGGTGCCCTTGCTCCCACTATGATCGTCAATCTGATGTGGTAAAAATATGATTAAGGATAAATCGGGTAAGGTAAAAATATGATAAAAAGTATTTCAGGTAGTTGATCGAAAGTATTTATTGTTTTCGTAGTTAGGAGTGAGATAATTCAGTTAGTTTGGATTTTTAGCATAATAAATTCTGTATCCCCCCATTAATGAGGTTTTGTAAGGTACTTAAAGTAGAAATTAGGGTCGTCGGTCGGGTCATGGTTTCTAAGAATTAATAACCCATTTGGGTCCTGGGCCGAATCCATGTTTAGGAAATTATTGGCTCATGATAGTAGGTACAGTGTTTAGTCACGATGAAGTAAAGTAACTTTATTTTTCAGTCTACAATGTCCTACGGATGATAGTCTAAATTTCCCTTTGAGTTACTTTGACTCTTCCCTTAACTCAGTTCTAAAATTTCTGACCCTATCAATAACAATAATAATAATAATAATAACAAAATTATGAATAATTTTATTAATATTAATACATTCTTTTCATCGTACAATACAGCAATGGGAATTGCTAAAAAAATCCAAAACTACTCCGCGAAGTCGCATGTTTCTGATTTTCAATATTTACAAAAATGTCACTAACCAAAAAACCCTTGGAAGTAAAATTAATTACAAGTCATGCCATTTTAGAGTCCAAACTACTCCATGAAGTTGCAAACATAATTTCAAACCTCAACCTTAATTCATCTTCTTCAAACCTATTAAAAATAGAAACTTAACAACCAACAAAACCCATTTTCTCAAAAACTTCAAAACCTCTACAGCATGGCCAGAAAAGAGTTGGAAGCACTTCCCACGCAAAGCAGCATGGTTGTCGAAGAGGTACATTGCATTTCCCTCTTTTATTTTTGCGAAAAAATAGACTTTTCGAAAAAAACCTGTTTTGTTGTTCTTCGCCACCCTATGGCGTGGACGACACAACGTACGCCAATGAGAAGGCGTAGGACAGCATTGCCACACCGTCTATTGGCGTGGGGGACCTTGCATACGCCAGACGTGTCGTACATGGCGGGTTCCCTACGCCAGACACTGGCGTAGTGATGGTGGCCTACGCCTTCTAATTGGCGAAATGGGCTTAACTTATCTGGAATGCCTGTTTAATTGGTTTTTATACTTCTTACATATTGCAGGAAGTGACCCAATACGATATTTCGCTTGTTTCGGACTACACTCACCATTTCACCACTTACTACGAGTATGACTTAGACTCGATGACCGAGTGGGTAAAACATAGGGGGAAGTCGTTCGGTTTTTCGATAAATGTAGCATCGAAAGAGGTAGGGAAAATGGGGAGAACACCGAGAGTGGATTATCGGTGCGAGCGATCCGGAAGTTTTAAGTCGGCCGTTAAATAATGCGACCGTAAGCGTAAGGCTACCGGTAGCAAAAAAACTAAATTGCCCTTTTCATTTGGTAGGCAATCCGGTAAAAGGAGACGATAAGTGGGCTCTTAGTGTCCTTTCCGGGATGCAAAACCATGAATCAATTAAGTATGTCGAAGGACATTTGAAATGGTCCAAGTTAAAATGGAAGGAAAAAGAGCTCGTTGATCTTTTGACGGTGAACGGGACAAGTCCGCGACAATTATTTGGTGCTTTGTGAAAGGTCGATCCGGAGAATGCTTCAAATATCCGTCACGTTTACAATCACCGTCAAAATACGAGGATGGTTGAAAATGGCGGTCGATCCCAAATACAATGCTTGTTAGTTAAATTACAATTGCACAAGTACAAGTATTGGGTACGGACGGGGAATGATGGCTCTAACGTCATAACCGATTTGTTTTTCGCACATCCTCTTAGTATTGATTTACTACGGACCTTCCCACGCTTGCTAACCATGGATAGCACGTATAAAGTTATTTGTTACAGGATGCCTTTGTTTGAAGTAGTCAGGGTAACATCGACCAACAAAACGTTTTGCATTGGTTTCACGTTTATGGTGAGTGAAAAACAAGGAAACTACGAATGGTCATTGGGATGCTTGAAAACGGTAATGGAGGAGAATGATTGTGAATTACCTTGTGTTATCGTTACGGACCGTAAACTAGCCTTCATGAATAGCATCGAAAAAATATTCCCTAGTGTTAGTCACATGTTATGCGAGTGGCATATCAATAAAAATGTTAGCGGGAGAACGAAAAAAATGTTTCAAGACGGGAATGTGGCTAAAAACCTTTTGGCGGCTTGGAACGATGTTGTTTCATCCAATACCGTTGAGGTGATGAACGAGAGGTTGGCTAAGATGCGGTCAGTGTTCAAAGACCAAGATAAGGCGGTGGATTATGTGGTTGACTCGTGGACTACGCTTTATAAAGAGAGGTTTGTTCACGCTTATACTAACAAATCATGCATTTCAATAATCACACCTCTAATAGGGCGAAAAGCTCGCATGCTACCTTGAAAAAATATGTCGGGTCTAGCCGATTGGATTTCGATGGGTTTTGGGATAAAGTACATGGCTTGTTAGCGATGCAACATTCGACCATTAAAGAATCGATGGAGCTTAGCAAGTGCCGTCTAATTCACAAATTCCAAGATTTTAAACCGTTCAAATTTTCATGGAGGTGCGTATCACCTATTGCATTGGCGATAGTATACGATAACTATGTTCATATAAGTGGCGGTGAAAAATCTTTGTGCGTTTGCACCGATCGTATGATCCATGGTTTTCCGTGTTCCCACGAACTTGAGGCAATCCGAAGAGTGGACGTTCATGTACCTACTCGGATTATAGATGAGCATTGGAAGAGACTAGATATCGTTCCGGGAGTTAAACTCACCGGTGAAGAAGAGGTAACATTTAATTTCGCAAATCTAAATGCAAAACTTGAAGAGTTTGATGTTTACGAACAAAGTCATTGGCTCAAAAAATTTCAACAAATTTTGGATCCGTCGACTATACTCCTTTGCAAACCCCTCGAGAAGGTTAAAACCCGCGGTAGAATTCCCGGACGTGTTGGAAGCCGTGATCGTGGACGGGGTCGGGGTCGCGTTAAAGGTAGCAAAGTCCAACGTGATTATTCTACGAAAAGGGATCCTTCGTATCACAAATACGTCGAACAAGAAATGTTCGAGTCCCACAATAATGCCGAAACTCCACGAGTGGTAACACTCGCCGCTAGTATAGCAACCCCGGTTGGAACTCTCGGTAACACCGCAAGAACGGTCGCCGCACATACTCCTACTAATTCCGGAGCAAAACCACCAAAAAATGAATCCAAACGGGTTCAATGCGTTGGTTTAGGCACTCCGGATGCGTCGAACCACATCACCGCTATACCGTCATTCTCGGTTAAACCATTCCCGGCGAGATTACCAAATGTCTTGGACTCGAGATTTTCAAAAGACTCCCACCAACGCAATAGCTCCCGCTAAGAGTAACTATACTATATAAACATGTCACAAAATACAATATTTCATAATAGAAACCTAGAGTCTACTTACCCAAAAAACACAAACACTTGAATAAATTTAGTTTACAGCTGATGAAGACTATCATTTGCTTAAGGCGGTGAGGGTTGTCCGTCGAGAGATGGGGGAAGATCGTAGCGATGCGTTCTTCGACCGTCTCCTATATCAGATGTATTTCAACTATGAGCATTTAGGAGTAGGAGACGTTAAAGTGAGAAATCGTGACGAAATCAAAAGCAGGTACCGCTTCGTTCAACCACTCACTGCTCTGCTTTTTCCAGCCAGCTAGAATTAAGAAAGAAACACCTTTGGTCTGGAACATGACGGTAGCAGACTACATCAGTAGGGATATGGTGGCGTATCTGGAGGATAGGATTGCGGCAAGGAATGAGGGGGACAATTCTGATGACAATTTGGGATACGATTTCGACGACTGATCATTTTACTATTTCTGTGTTTGTGCCTTCGATTTGTTATGTTTAGAGTAGTATGTGTTTAAATTAAGTTACTCATGAATGTGTGTTGTTTTAGGTAGTACTATTATTTGAATTATGTTTGAATTATGTTTCAACTTTGTTTCAATTACGTTTTAATTATGTTTCAATTACGTTTCAACTTTCCTTCAATGTACTATAGTTTTAAAACAACCAAAACATCTAAGCAATTGCGAAAATACAGATACATCAACTTCAAACTAAGTAACCGCATAGTACGTGCGTCAAAAAACAAACAAACCATCAAAGTAACCGACAACCGTGTTAAAGTATCATACAAACAATATATACAACATAGTGTCTAAGCAAGTCTTCTGGCAGTGGATAAAACATCCTCGTAAGCCCCAGCCAGACGATCAAAATCATGATCAAACTCACCAACTCCATGAAACAACGAGATCATGCGCATACCAGCACGCAAATATCGGATGATAGCTCCCTCTCGATCCTCATGCACATAGTCATCGAGCGAGTAGATTGTGGTATTAATGAGGTCGAACGAGCTAATCCTCTGATGAAGGAGAAGGTACTCAGGCTCACAAAAAGACTCCATCTCGTCTCCCACCATCGCTCCCCAAAAATCATGATGCAACTTGTTGCTCTCCTAGTTCTCCCAATCATCCGCATCGAATGCATACGCTATCGTCTTCGGTTTTCTCCTTGACTTCGATTGCATATCTACCAAAGGATGCGTGATACCCCTCTGGCCACGACCAAACAACCGTTGAACTCGCTCTAGATAGTATCACTGAGAGTGCTCCACACCGCATATGACATTTCAAAACCACGCTATATGTTCGAACGGGAAATGATCGCGTATATCACAATAAGGATCAAACAATATCTGCAATACAAAGGTTCAGGTTGTTGACGGAGATACGAAGGTTCAGCTTCGTCCACAACTCAGATACTGCTGCAGCTGTATCCCATCTACCAATAGTGGGCTGGCGCTCAGTGTAAGTGGAACGAGTAACAGGATGGAGCATGACAAAATGATCCCGTATCCATGTGTCCAGCAAACTGATACATCCGGCCATAGTCCTCGTGTCGTGAAGGGAGGCCTCACCCAGATGGTGGTACAAGTAAGCGAGAACAACACTACCCCATGAGTACTTACCGACACCCTCCTGAGTCAAATCGCGCAACAAAAACAAATATTTGTAATTGGAGTACATGTTGCTCTTGTCCGAGAATATGACCGTGCCGAGCATATGCAATATGTAGGCGCAGGCAGCCGCATCTACCATCAGATCACTGAGACCAGGGCTGTTATCGCAGAATTCTGGCCCACTAAACCTACTCCGGATCCATTTAAACCCCAAACCAACGCCCTTGCATTTCTCAACCTCCATCACGAAGGAAAACTCATCCACCATAAACAGTTCAGCGCACTCGTGCATGGCCATAGTCTTGTCAGATATAACAGGAAACACAGCAAGCTCACCCTGAACTGGGAGTCCTAAAATGGTGTGGACGTCGTCGAGAGTAATGGTCATCTCTCCGAATGAGAAATGGAAAGTATTAGTCTTCATATGCCACTGCTCTAGAAAAACCTCCGTCATGTTGGAGTGTGTGTGCATGTGATAGAACGGCTCTATGAGACGACCGAAAGGAGTGGCATCAACTACGGCGCATACCCTAGTTTGTGCAGCAAAACTCCATGCTCTATGACTAGGATAATGGGCATATAGCCGCATCTCTCGCTCCTGAAAATATTTGTTCGAATTAGTATACGACAAAACTAAAAAGTCATAAAATGTAAAATTAGAATTTCGATATTACCTCTCTCATCCAAAGGTAGTATGCAGTGTGGGAGATGAAAGCCTCGCCGAATAGCGGTGGCAATCTGGATGGAGCAGGAGCTCTACGCTGCCCTGTAGGTGGGGTAGGATGGCATCGTCCGCGGAAAGCGAAAGCAGAAGCCGAACTCGATTCGGATGCATGCGGTCCGGAAACTATAGGCAGCTCATCCATCGGAACTGCTGAATCGGCAGCTAAAACGGGCTGACCAGCTTCCCGTATCCTACTCCGCTTTTTTATTCTTCTCGTCCGCGAGCCATCCGCAGACTGTGGGGCGTCACCATGATCCATCACCTGAAATAAAAAGTGTACTAAATGTCAAGGTTCGTCGAAAACACAAATTGTCATGCTCGAATTGTTTTTAGATAAATAATAGCATAAACGACGTTAACACACACCAAAAAACAAGAATAAGCCGGTCTCGGGCTATTCCGGTGACCGGAGCAGCCAGCGCCATCACTGTAGCGTGGTTATAAAAGTGTACGCCATAACTAAGGTGTAAACCCTTATACCCACGCCACAGTGATGGCGTGGGGCAGGGTCCCTACGCCACACGATGGCGTACGTACCTTGTTCTTCACCCCCGTGTGGCGAAGAACACTTTAGCCATGACAGAAGCTTCAAGCTTCTACCAGATCCTTCCAACATCCCTAAAACACCTAAAACTACACTAGTAGCCTAACTACACCTAACTAAACTATCTAACAACAACGAAATCAACTTACAGTAGATTGTTTCGATTCCGATTCGGCGGATTTGCTCGTCGGTGTCGATCCGGTTAGTTCGTGTTACTCCGATTTGGTTTTTTGGTGACGATTTCGGTTTCGGTGGGTGGTGTGTTCGGTCATAGTGGGTGCTGGTGGTGTGGACAGGGTCAGCTAACTAGGGTTTCGGGGTGGGTTTGGCGTGAAAGATAGGTGAGAAGAGATGTGAGAAGAGAGGTGAGAAAATAGGTTAGATTTAATTTTAATTTTAGTTTAGTTTTAATTTTAATTTTAATTTTAGATTTAGGTTTATTTTAATTTTATTTTTAGTTCAGTTTTAATTTAATTTAGGTTAGGTTAGTTTTAATTATTGTTTTAATTTTAGTTATAATTGGTTTAGATTTTTAGAGAGAAGGTAGAGAGAAGTTAAAGAACTTCGGTTTTTTTTTTGAAATTATGATAACTTTGAGGAGTAAATTTGACTATTTATACAATATCATAAGGGTAAAACCGTCAAATAAAATAACTTCACGGAGTAGTTTTAAAACAAAATTATAAGAGACTTCGCGGAGTAGTTTTGACCGTTTTTAGCGATTCCCTACGGCAATATGCAAGTCTCTTTCTCCACCTTCCGTTGAAATTAGTAGAAACATGAATTTCGTCACTGGGCAAATGCGTCCGGCAGACGATTGCAATATTCATGTCAACTACACCAACGGTTGGCGTGTACACCATACACGCAGCCAAACATTGACGTCATGTTGGATAATAGTGCAAGAATCATGGCGGTATCAACAAAATTTAAACACAGTGGATAATTATTAATTTAAAGTTTACTAATGCATAGTTTAATACAAATATAATATTAATGGTTCATTAATCAATAGTTTAACAAGTTTACAAAATAAAAGGAACAAAACAACAAATTATTCTAATTTGATTCAAAAATTACAACACAAACGTCTTTAGAAGTTTTTGGTTAGCTTTATTATGACTTGTTTATATTCTACGGATTATGTCGGCATGAGAAGTTGTAATTATAAAAAAAATGTCGAATCTAGCAAACAAGGGGATTGACTAAGGATTAGAGTCATCTTTAGTAGTGTGTATCTACGTTGGATCTATTGTCGGTAAACCTATAATTGAAGATTGCAAGATTAAAATTAAATATATTGATCAAGTTTACATACATGAATAATGATTGGTATTCATGAATGCGACATCGATCTCTTTTATATGACCTTCCGTTGGTGGTGTATTTTTCACCGGCAAGTAAGTTGTACAACCGCAGGGTGCTAGGCAATAGAAAACATAATTGAATATGGTGGGGACTAGTTTGCTAACAACATCTAATTTTGGATTGGTGCATTTTCTTTATAATATCTCAACTGATGTATCTATTTATCGACTTCACTATCGTCGCCAAAATATGCGGCACTTAAATAAAACTCTTTGTACTTCTGTAGTTCGTGAACCATGGTTTGTCTTACAAGTTGTCATCCATTTCCGGTGTCGATCAAACAATGAGTCATGGCTCTAAAACAACATTTTCCGTCGCGCCTAATATTTATAATTGTGAGTATGAAAGGATGCATAAATTGAGGTATGTCGTTTGAATACCTCGAGTCCGACATGTTGGAAAACCTTGTTGGAATTAGTTTAACCGTAATTAACAGTTTTGAAGTAATGTTATTCAACGCAATCGGAGGTCCTACACCTATACATGCAACCCGTTTTTGTTTCGTTTTTGGGGGTTTTACTCTGGCATTAGTACGAGTATGCGTGGCGACCGTTCGTGCGGTGCTACCAAAAGTACCGATCAGGGTTTTTCAAATTCGTGGAAAGTGTTATCATTTTTGGGGTCTCGATACTATCGGCGTGAGACTCTAACTATTCTTGTTCGACGTGTTCGTGCATAGAATGATCCATTTTAGTAGATCAAGACTGATTTTGGTACCGTGATCGCGGCCACGGTCGCGACCTCGGAAACCTCTAGGAATTTGATTGCGGGTTTTAACCTTTTAGAGGGGTTCGCAAAGGATTGATGTTGAAGGATCCAATATGTGTGTGAACTTTTTTAAGCAACTAGCTTTGTTCATAAACATCAAACTCTTCGATTTTTTAATTTTAGGTTTACAAAATTAAGTTATAAATCTTCTTCGCCGCTTTGTTTAACTCGGGGAACAATATCTAGTCTCCTCAGATGCTCTTCAATAATTTGGATCGGTACATACCCTTTCGCTCTTCGGATTTCCTCTAGTTCATAGGCACATGATAAACCATGTGTCGTACGACCGATGCAAGTGCGTGAAGATTTATCATATCTGATTTTATCAAGATAGTTTCTGTATACTATCGTCAATAAATAGGTGATACGTACCCCCGTAGTAATTTGAAAGGTTTAAAATCTTGAAATTTATAAATTAGATGACACTTGCTTTGCTTAATCGATTCTTTTATGATTGAATGTTGCATCGCTAACAAACCATGAAGTTTCTCCCAAAATCTTTTGAAATTCAATTGGTTTGACCCAGTATATTTTTTCAAAGCAGCAAGCGAGTTTTCTGCCATACTAGAGGTGTGATTGTTAAAATGTATGATTTTGTTAGTGTATGCATGAACGAACCTCTCTTCAAACAGCCCAATTACCATTCATAGTTGTCTTGTTTTCTTTCGCCATGAATATATAACCAATACAAAATGTTTTGTTGGTCGATGTTACCCCGACTACTTCGAACCAAGCCATCCTGTATCTTATAACTTTGTATGTATATCCATGATTAGAACCTCGGGAAGTTCCGTAGTAAATTAATATTAAGCGGGTGTGCAAAAAATAAATCGGTTATCACATTTGAGCCATCATTAGTCGTCTGTTCCCAATACGCGTACTTGTGCATTTGTAATTTTCCTAACAAGTATTAAATTTGTGAACGACCACCATTTTCAACCAATTTTGTTCTTTACGTAATAGATATTTGATGCATTATTCAGATCAACCTTCTTTAAAGCACCAAATATTTTTTGAGGAGTTGTTCAGTTCACCGTCAAAATGTCGACGAGTTCTTTTTCCTTCGGTTTTAACTTCGGCCATTACAAATGTCCTTGCACATACGCAATCGGATCATGGTTGTAATTTTTTGGAAAGGATATTTAAATCCCAATTATCATCACCTTTTACCGGATTGCCTACCAAATGAAAAAAAGCAATTAATGTTTTTGTTACGGTAGCCTTACGCTTACGGTCGCACTTTCTAATAGTAGACTTAAATATACCGGATTGCTCGTACCCATAATTTACTTTTGGTGTTCTTTCTTTATTCCTCAGTTCCTTATATGATATCTTAAGTGAGAACCCTAGTGACTTGCCTGTACTTTTAACCCACTCGATCATCGACTCTAGGCTATATTCCTCGCGAGTCATAAAATGGTCGTCGTAGTCTAAAACAAGTGAAATTTTGTGTTGGGTAACCTCCTCCAATACATACAAAGTAAGCAAATCAATACAACATGAATTTTGGATTAGTTAAGGTTGTTTTGCGAAGCATAAAGTGGAATAAGCCTTCATTCTGTCGTGCCAAGACAGACTGATGAATATAAACGTCATGGTATGGCGTAATGGTTCAATGATATGCCACACGACAGACTGATGAAAATAAACGTCATGGTATGGCGTAATGGTTCAATGATATGCCACACATATGGTAGAATGAAGGCACCTGACACCATCCCATTTACGAATGGATGTATCATTCCGCCATTTGAATAACGAAAAATACTATGTTGACGTCTTTCAATGGCGAGATCGAGCAAAATCAAGGTTTTTTTTTAAACTTTGTATTTTTAAAAAAACAACAAGATATAAAATGATGTATTTATTCGATGTCCATGCTAGTCTGTAGATGAACCGATTATGCCTCCATTTCGGTCATATTTTTTAGATTTTGAAAAATTGGAGAAAAAGAAAATTTATAATAAATTTTGGATCTTGAGTTTTCAAGGTTTTTGTCATTTTTTGAGGTGGAAGGTTAGATTTGAATATATTTTTTGTTTTGCAACTTCTTCGTGAATTGTAATTCGATAAACTTTTAAAATAAATTAACTTTTTATTAAGAGACATTTTTGTAAATACTGACAAACGAATGCGACTTTCATCATTAAGGATTATATAAATAAATAAATAAAATTAATAATGAGAGATTAAACTTCCTGCAATACTAAATAAATAAAATAATAAAATAATTGCAGATAAATACAATTTAATACTAAGGATATCCTGAATACCCTTATTTCTTAAAGCTAAAAATCAAAACTCTAAATCAAATTGAAATGCATACTGGAATTCAAGTTACTCTGCATTCATATTTGCACTACAAATCTTCAAATAATATTTAATTTTAATTTTAGTTGCTTTGGTTCAAACTTAATTCTACCTATAAAATTTAGTGCATCATCACACTCAACTCTGCCTCAACAGATCACCGAGAGCATCTATTAGCGATCTTGTCTCATATATAACTCCCACGTCGGGATCGCCTATAGAATCAACTGTGATCACATCGATTCCTTGGGCACCCAACCATTTCGCATCAACAAAAATTTCACCATCCTTAGGCACTAAAATGGTGTTAATGTAATCACTCAACTGGTTCTTTAGACAGTTCGGGGGACCTCCATACGTTCGGTTCAAAGCATCGGTGATTGCAATTACAAAGCAAGAAGCAGAGAAGCCTTTCGTTTCTCGATCATTTGAACCATTCAACATAAGCACCTTACGACATGACCGAGAAGCTATTACCTCACCGACACCAAGTAGCACCAACGAAGGACAGATGGAGGTAAAGAGAGATCCCATAGCATAAATGACACAGTCAATGTTTCTCAGTTGTTCCAGCACGGTTGGGTTCACTGGAGGAAACACCTCATGCAGCAAGTTCCTACCTTCACTAGACATGTAGAATACACGCTTTATTCGCGAAGGAAGTGGAGGAACCGAAGAAATCTCCTTATCTACGAGTTGCACAGACATAGACCGAGTGGTCGGATGAGAAATCTCATTCTGACCTCTAATCACTGTTCCATCCCATAACTCACACCCTAAGTTAAGCCTGTCGTTAGTTGAGATGACTGGGAGAACAAGACTTTCAGAAGGAATTTCCGACACACGCGAAAACAAAAAAATGGCAGCATCCAAAGACTGAAAGAAAATACGTGCTCCTGCAAAGAAAAAATTCCCAATGCTGCCATTACTGAAACAGAAGGATTCACCTGACCGCCGCAAGATCTCATTCTGAAAATACACAAGAAAAGCTTGGATTGTCTCTCTATAAGGTCTTGATACGCCTTCCCAGAGTGAGTGTTTCCCTTCGACAATATCATACCATTCTGTTTTCGCCTGATGTGCGTCTAATGACAAACGATACCCGAGTAATCTGCGGACAGCAAGGGCTTCGGAATTGCTTTCATCGGATAATCTCAAACACCTTGACCGTATGTCACCAACTGCTGGCCCGCCAAGAACGCGAACAATCTCAGCTGTACTTCCGCCGTCATCGGAAACAGGAAGTACATGAGCGACACGAGTTGTGAGTTTCTTAAGCTCCTCGACAACACCATTAAATCCTGTTCCACCTGAGAATACCAAAAGAGAGGGTTGGTTGTGAGTGGAGGAGGGGGACGAAGTGGAAGAACAACGACAGCGACAGTGTGTCGCCATGGATTTGAAACCAAAATTCGGGAATTGGATAGATATCACATATGAAGAACCCCACCAGCACCGACCCTCGGCCATTATTGCTTTCTCCGGACTATCTCTATCTCTACATTATTTCTCTCTCTAGGATCGAGTAGAATATCCTTATTCGACAAAAGGCTTTTCCTATCTGTGGTATACCATAAAGGGGGAGTTATCGATAAACAAAGATAATAAAATTGACTTTAACCTTAAAAGCTTCGCATTTTTTAAATGAAGATTTAAATATTATATAATCATTTTTTTAAGACACAAATAACACACAAATTATTAGAGTTAATTTTAAAAGATTGAATGTATTTCAAAACTAATTTCGTTTTTCAATTATACATATTCTCACACGTTTTAAAAAATTGCAATACAAAAATACACATATTTTTGTAATTAAAAAAATTAGTTGCTCACAAAATATTTTTTCAAGTGAAACACAATCAATTTTTTTAAAAAAAATATTTTTTATGCATTTAACTTGTTCGTTTAAAAAAAATAAACCATCAAATTTTTTGGAGCTATGATTTAAAAGATATGACATTTAAACAAACAAAAAAACAAAAGAGGAAGAGAAAATACTTAAGGGTATTTTACGAAGTGGTTATCTATAAATACTTATTTATCAACATGTGGTTATCAATACTTTATTAAATCTTTGATGGTTATGTGTAAATACATTTGATATTTTGTGGTTATTAGTAGATTATCCTAAGATATATTATGACATACTCAAAAGATAATATATGATACACTAAACGGTTATTATTAATTACATAATTGTGTATATAATGGTGTTATTAACATGTTTCTTTTGTTTTTTATTTTTTTTATTGTAGATATAGTTAAGTGGAATTTGTTCTTTAGCGGATGAGATAATTTGGTTGGACAAATTCTACCATTATCAATAGCTCTATAATATTTTTGAAATATTTGAGAAAGGACTAACTTTGTAGAATACCCGATACGGTTGTTGATGGATGCCAAATATTATTGATACTGAATTGTATAATAACCAACCTTCGGTCAGACTCCTAAGAGTTTTGACATACGTTGGTTTTTTATTTTAATGTGATCAACTTACTATAGTCAAATGAAACCTCGAAGGCGTCTTCAGGTTGGTTTGTTCTAACCTTGTTCCTGCCCGGTTAAAAATCATTTGTCAGTGAAACTCATTTGAGGAAAAAATATTATTTTATGAATTAAAAAATGTACAACTAATCAAACATGTTGCTAGGTCGTTAAGAACATATGGCCAAATCGAGAGGAGCTCATATAACCTTTTGGATACGTCCTCTTGTAAATATGCCAAAATATCTGGCTTTGGGTCTGGAGGCCCAAGGGTTGCTGAAGCCAATGGTAAATGTGTTAGGTAAAATTCCAATGATGTAGTAGTAGTTAGCCCTCTTGTTGAAGCTTCAATTATTAAAATCCATGCTATTGAGGGTTCGACTGGTACGTCTGTAGTGCATATTATATCATAAATTATGTAAAATCGTGCAAACAAAAGCACAAATTTTCCTGAGACTGAAATAAAAATTCCTCATCCTCAAATGAATATTATGGAGAGCTTTATTGATGAGGCTATTGACCGTATCTTTATGGTTGCAAGTGTGCCAGTCCCAGCTAGGACTAGTGGCATAATGTTTGCTTTAATTGGAAAGAAGTTAATATATAAATAGACAAAGTTGGCCATGATTAATGATATATCTTCGGTCCCTTCTAAAATGGCCCTGATTGTTGAATTGTCTTCAGACAGTGGATCAAGTTATTGTATGTAAAGAAAAAGAGAAAGCATCCCCTAGTTGAGATAATGCCCAAATTAGACTTCAAAATGATGATGAAGAAGACATGCGTTAAGGACAAAGATGATGATACTCCCGTGTTGGGGCAACAAATTAATAAATAAAATAATAGAGCTACTGATGAGGGTTTATTCACAGTGAAGAAGGCCAAAACTGAAGGAGGTGGTGTTGTGAAAACCAACCAATCAATGGAATAAAATATAACAGTTGTGTTTCATGCGAATTCGAAGGCCGCAAGTATTACAGAATATCTTGCCAATGTAGTAGTGACTGAAGAACCTCAAGGCCTTAGAGCTTGTTAATGACACTATTAGGGATCTGAATATGGCTGATCAGTTAGCTGTTAAAACTGAGAAGTTAGGAGTTGAAGATGTTATAACATATATGTTGGTGAGAAGGTCGTTGATATTGCAACTTTGACAACCAAATTATTTGAGGTGCCTGAGATGAGTCCATTATCCCTTCAAGTAATTGAGAGTGAAAAGGGTAAACATGATACATCAAATAAAGGAATTCATGAGGTGGATATGACTAGGGTGTTTGTATGACTTGTGCTTACATTATATCAGAATCCTGAGGTTGTTAGGCAGTTTGTGGCTTCAACTTATATGAAAAAGTTACCCAACCATCTGTTACTTATGGATTTGGTGAAGAGATACTTGAACCTTGATGTTTATGTATGCTTAAACTTTATTTTATTTTTCTTTTGTGTATTTTCATAGATTGGGTTTACATTTGTATCATAAACATTTCTTAATATTTTGACTATCCTGCATCATGCATGCCACACTCTTGTCAACTTCAAAGTTGATCTCCAACCAATTTTGGAGGTTGATGGTGAGCCATTTGAGGACATTATAAAACTTCGGGTGCCCAATAGTTAAAGAGATAAAAGAACAAAGATCTGAAAGTTAAGCTTAAACATAAGCGGGTGACTGAAGTGGTATCAAATGATGAACTTCAATCCAAAGCTCAAGTTGTGATATGTTGGAATAATGAGTTTTTATTCTTGGATGATATTGCAACTCCATGATGTATGTAAAAATATATCTGAATAATATTGTTTCACTTTTAGTTTGGAAGGGTTCTTGCATAGACTGACTGCATGTCGTACCGAAGCCATCTCATCCGTCCATAAGAAGTTGAATGGTATTAATGTTGAACTGGTCAAAGTGCAATAGGAGTGTGAAGCAAAACATATCGTGCCATAACTTGCGAAAGAGAAGCTATGAGTACAACTAGAGTATGTCTAGTCTCTGAAGAAGGATCTTTAAGATATATTGGCAGCCGAATATGTTGATCGGGTTAAATTAATATCTGCTTTGACGAAACAATGTTTTAAGAAGCCAATGATATGATACACAAAGCTGAGAGGTGACTTCTAATGAAACTTCATGGAGAGTACCATAGTATAAGGTTAGATACTATATGGAACTTTATTCTTAAGGTAGAGAGACCCGATATGTGTGACTAGTCCAGTTTCCTTGAGCATGTGCCTCGTATAACTGCCATAAAATATGGTTATCAAGTGTATGAGAAGCTCATTAATGTTGAGAGGAATGAGTTGCTCTGTTTGACTGAAGAAGCTGATGGCCAAAGGAATGTTGTTAGGACTGTGATTATACCTTCTAGCCAATTCATTTTGCTCACACCTCTAAGCAGAATCGAAGATGTCGTAGAGACAGCCGAAGGTGGAGGTTTTTTTATCCAAAGTGGCTTGAACCCTTGATATCTTTTCTTAACCTTGGTTGTATTTTTTTACTTCTATACCATTTAAGTTAATTTTTTGTGACTAAAGTCGCCTTGTAAGGGTAGTTTTGTGGACCAAAGCCCTAATATTTGGGATAATATTTTTGTTGCGGACATAGGAAGTTTATCACTTGCAATTTTCATTGACTTGTGTTTATATCTATTTATAATTCTTGTGTTGTTGTATGAAAAAAATTACGTTGTTCGGTCTTTGTTACTTACAATTTGAATGATTAGTTTTAAAAACTTGAGATCTGAATAAGGACCACGTGTGATACTTGTTTGGATTATATTTAGAAATAAAAAAAATCATTTATTTTTTGTTTTAAAGGTGCATAACTTCCTTTTGGATAATCATTGCGATGATGTCATAATATATGCATAATGATAAGAAAATAAGGATATATATGTAATTATGTAAGTTGATATGATTTTTGGTTTGACAGATCTAAGATCAGTTTAAGAGTGATGATGAAAATAAAAAAAGAAGTAAAAGACAAATAAATATAAATATGTTGTTTATATTAATTGACTGTATACGATTTATAGAATATATGAATGAATAAATCAGTACTTGAATATCAGATCCCAGACATGAGACGAGATCAGATATATATGAGAGAGATATGTAATACATGAATCAGTACATATATTAGATCTCAGATATGAGATGAGATTAGATTCTTGATTATGTTTGATAGATCTCTTTATATATAGCCTACAATTAGGGGTTTGGCTAATCTCTTATATTATAGAAATAGAAGATATAATTTAATTTAAAGCTAACAACTCTTATTTTCATACCATTAATTATCGACTCGGTCTCTTGGATATTATATTTTGAATTGATGATGAGCCAATATATTTAGGCGTGAGAAATTACACCATTATCAATGTATATAAAGATGTTTCCATTGTGTTGGAAGGAAATATATCATATTTATAAGAGTATATTAGGCATTTACACTTTTAATTACCGAAGACCCTATATATAGGGGTACCCTAACGAAAGAGGATAACCTATCATTTGTAATAAAAATTTATCACTCTCACTTTATCTTTCTAAAAAGCTCTATTATATCTTAAAATATATTAAAGGATTTTGGCATATTTGATAGGTTTTACCTCATAAATGGCTCAATTTGTAAAAACATTTTTGTTTTGCATTTTTTCAACAACCAAAAGTATTTTCATTCTTGGAAAAAGAAAAGGCTTTGAAATATTGTTGACATAATCATACGAATTTATCAAAGAAACGAGATGATGTTTAAATTTTTTTAGTTTTTATTTCTTTATTCAATCTCTGCATAAAACAAATTTTCTTCGATTTAGACAGAAAATCAATTTTTGTTCAACCTAAAATAAAAAAAATAAAAAAATGAGGAAATAAAAATTACCTACGTTGGTTCGAGAAAGAAACCAACTTTAACGAGGATGATAAAAAAATTAGACGTGATTTTAATTTTCTTATGAATCAAATAAACGAAGGAATTAGTATTCGTCAAAGGTTCCTCAAAGAATCAATACCATTATTTGATGTTTTGGTTCGTAAAATCTAATTCAAAATCAACATCATGTACATAGATTTGATCAAAAGATCGAGATAATAATGAAGTTCTAATATCTTTATTTCATTTCGTTCCGGTTGATTATGGTTAGCTTTTTTTTTATCAAAACAAGTTTTAGAGATAAAAATTAAGAATAACTGAGATTTATTTATATTTTTTAAATGATTCAAAGGTTAAGATTTCTTGATTGCAATTCAATTTCTTGAGTCAGTTTTGAAAAATCAAAAAATAATTTGAAGTGTTCAAAATGCGAATTCATAATATAATTTTTATCTAAACAAGACATCAGATTATAAATACGTAACATATTAAGAAGTTCTGGAAGGTAAACTATTTTAGGTTTTGACTAAAGTTAGAACAAGAAAAAAGAAAATCAATTTAGCATCATCGATAGTCATTTTATGACTGATTTCTTTAATTGGTATTAGTTTCTTCATATATTTGTTCAATCAATTTTGTTTTATTTGATGATTTATTCTTTTGATTTTGACTTCTTTAGAAATCTACATCTGTAAGATCTTTTAAGAGAGACAATATATCTTTTTAGAGGGAGAAGTTGTATTCATAAATGATATTTTATCTTTTTTTAAGGGGGGTGTATATACTATTAGGAATTAGAAGTGTAAAGTATAATATTCGTTTGTACACATGATATATTTGATTGTAATACATTTTCAATACATTTGTATATATAATTACATAAACATTCATTTTTTATCATTAACCGAATATTATGATCTCATCACTTCTATTATATTTATTTTATTTAAGGGTATGTAGACACCGCGAAATAATTTGATTGTTATTATTGTTGAATTGAAAAGGTGATTGAAGCTCCTTTAAGCCCCATAGACTATATTCATGCTTACCTTAGCACTTTTATTTGAATGCCAAATTTGTTCAAGGGGATAAAGATCATGTTCATGTTTATCCTTAGTCACTTACGACTTCATTTGCAATAAAGTCTAAAGCTCTTCGAAGGGATGCAAACTATATTTAGGCTAATCATTTTTTGTTTGTGTTGAAGTGAATGTTAAAGATCTTCATAAAGGTTTAATGTTATATTCAGACTTACCATTTGCTTTATTGTTGAAGCTGGGCCGAAACCCCTATAGGTGATATCTCTTAGGCATTTGGACTTATCCGTTTTATTTAAATGTGGCTTGTTACCTTGTAAAATTTATAATAATAATGTAAGAAAATAAAATGAGACGCATATATAAGCAAAAATAAACATTTCGTAAAACCTTCTCGCACCATCAGATAAAAAAGAGTACACCATTGTTATAAACCCATGCATTAGCAAATTTCTTTACAAAATTCCAATTTGAACGGTTGATAGTCTCCAATGAACAAAATTTACATGTAAAGTACGCACTTATAAATGAAACAACAAGTACGATTCATGTGCAGGGATCCAACTCATCTCTTCAACAAAAAAAAACTTAACACATGTTATAAAGTTTGGTTTCGTTGCCTCTACAACAAATCCAATTATAAAGCAGCCGTTATAAAGCTTTGTCTATGTAATATATGAAAGGCCAAACGAGTCCGACGATTCACATACTCGTAGCTCGTCGTTATCCAAGCTTGAGGGCAAGCCGATGCCAAAAAAGATAGCATAATCTAGTTATTTAAAGAGATCTGACGATGAAAAGCAAGTTGATTTTGAGTATGTACCTCAGACTGGAAAATATCGAAGCTCACGTTCTGACATATCTAACATATGCAAGTACATGGGAAAATCTAGTAGGACGAGCAAGAGTAGTTACCATGATAATTTTGTTTTTTTTCAAAAAATGACCTCATGCAATATCATTGAGATGTTTGGATCTTGATAGATTATGTCTAGATTGAAATTCCGTCTAGACCAGTATGCATCACACGAGGTGATGATATATGTTTCTATGTGAAACACATGTCAGGGTCTTTTAAGTGACATATGTCACAATTATGTTATGGTCCATCCTAATTAAGGTCCAACTTTATAACTTAGAGTTTATATAATCATATGGTTATATATATAGGGGAAAGAGATAAGAGAGGAAATATATACGGGGCAAAAGATAAGAGATCCACACACACAAAATATAAGAAGAGAGAATTTTTGGTTTTTAGATCTTTTATGTGCAACCATAGTAAAAAAACTGATCGAGGGGAAAATGATATCCATTTTTGCTAAATTTTGGACAAAATGTTCAATAAATCTAAGGATTCGATATACATGGTTGAATTATGATTAGGTACTACCATTAGGGAGAAATCACTACTGGCACTATGAAGTATTTTTGGTGATATTCTTAATTTTTCTTCTCATCTTGTTAGTTTCATATGCTTGAAATTGTTGGTAGGTTGTAGATATTTATAAGATTGTTATGGATCTACTTGTACCCTCAACTTATCATAATAATATAAGTATTTATAATAGACTTCTCATAATTCCTATGGTTTTTACTTTTTACATCAAAGATGTTTTTCTGGTTTATATGTTTAACTAATTGGTCAATCATTTGTGGTGAATTGGATTTATTTATTTTTAGATTGTCTTGAACTGGATCTCGTGGGTCGTTGATATACTAATTTTTGGGTTTAAAAGTTAATACCATACCTTGTGATTTCTTTAGCCATTAAATATGTAGTATATTAATGGTAATTCATTGATTAAGATAACATCAACCAATTATTCTATTTGAAGATCGATGATAGATGATCTATTTTATTGCAAAGATTTGTTTGATCCAATTTAGACAATAAATATATTTGTGGTAAATTTTCTAAACTTGTAAAATCGTAAGATAAACAAGAAAAAATTAGGATAAGTTGAAAAGAAAGACTTGACGAACTATTAGACAATGGGTTGATATTAACATCTTCAACCATATTTTTCAAGAATCTTACTTGTATGATCTTTGAAAGAAATTAGAAGGTCTTTAAGAAAGGAAGACGGCTCATAACAAACTTTTTTTATAATAAAAAACTCATTACTTTGAAATTGAAAAATGGGAAGTGGGAAGTCAGTTTCTGAGCATATCAGTGATTTCCATAATATTATAAACAATCTGAATGCTATGAAGATTGTTCTTAGTGATGAGTTAAATGCTTTGTTCTTATTGAGTTATTTACCATAAAATTGTGAGACATTGGTTGTGAATATTATTAATTCTTCTCTATATGGTGTTTTAGAGAAAGCATGTTCAATGAAGAGATTTTAAAAAATAGATGAAAATTGACACTTCACAACCTCTTCTTATTAAGAATTAGAAAAATAATAAAGAGTAGAAATCATAAATTTTATGGTAACTCAAAAGAAAGATCCCAGTCCGGAGATGGGAAAAAGACTATGATTTGCTATTATTACAACAAGCATGGTCATACACAAAAGTATTATTATCGATGAAAAAAATAAAAAGGTCACAAGTTAGATTCACAAAATGAGGGTGATAATAAAAATATTGTAGCTATTTCTTCTACTTGTAATGACAATGCATTCTTGAATTTTTTTATTGGTGAATGACATCATGTTGATAGTTCATATTTAGATTGGTTTCTAGATACATGTGCTTTATATCATTGTGTCTTTAATAGGTAATATTTCTTGAACTAAAAAATGGTAATTTTGGTAGTGTCAAGATGAGAAATTAGAGATCAACTATCATTATAGCGTTGGATGATATCGTGTGAAGACATGTGTTGGTTATATATTTACATTAAAATATGTATATCATATTCCAGATCTACGTCTAAGGTAATGTAACGATAGTTGCTTGAGGTGATTTTTGTTATTATTCATATAAGACAAATCTGGGTATATGCTTTAGTGAGTTGAATGCAGTTGAGGAAAATATTTCTCCTAACTTGTAGCATCAAATACTAAGATACTTGAGTGATACGAATATGCAAAACTTGCCATGTAATTGACCTTTGTGACCATTGTTTGGCAGAAAAGAAACATATAGCTTCATTATTTAAGAATTTCACTAAAAAACAACAAAAATTGGAGTTAGTACGCTCTGATGTTTATTTTCATATGAAAATGGACTTTATTGGTGGTAACACGAATTTGTTTTATATAAATTGATGATGATACTCGAAAAATTGAATATAAATGCTACAGATAAAAAAACCAAGTGTTTAAGATTTTTTAAAAATTTCATATCATGGTAGAAATGAAGATATTAAGAAAGTTGAATTGTATTCGATCTGACAATAGTAGTGAGTATACATTAAATGAGTTAAAAATTTATAACTCATATTATGGAATTGAGTATGATAAGAAAACACCATATACACCACAACATAATGAAGTAGTAAAGAGAATAAATTGAACCATTGTAAAGAATGTGAGATGTCTGCAAAAAAAAGTATAAGCTTCTTAAGACATTTTGGGTGAAAGTAATTAATATTATTGTGTACCTGATCAATATAGTTCATTCAACAACTCTTGATCTTGATATTTTTGAGATATTATGGAAAAGAAAAGATCATACATATTCACATATTAGAATTATCGGGTGCAAAGCATACATGCATGTTCTAAATGAACATAGATCCAAACTTTATTCGAAGACTAATCATTGTATCTCTGTTGGATATGGTGATAAAGAGTATGACTTCAGACTCTGTGATCCTAAGAAGAAGAAATTAGTGAGAAGTATAGATGTGGTATTCTTTGAGCATAAAAAAATGTAGATCTTTTGAATTCCACGTTCATTTATGCCTTTGATGTACTTTTTAATACTATTAATAATGTTTTATCTACAACTATTCCTTATGTAAATCAGCCAGCAAATAATAATGATGAAGTCGAACTAACGATATTGAGAATGTTACACCCGATGATTACTTACAAGATTATGTTGATGATAATGATTCTAATGAAACCTTATTTGAGGAAAAAATCACGATGAAGAAGTTTATGAGCAACAGGGAGTAACTTATCCATCATGTAAATGATGCACATGTTCGAATATTAACTAGAGAAATAAAATTTTAAACAAGATAATCAAGCTCGACATTTATTCTAGTCACTAAAGACGGATGCCATATAATTATCAAGAAGTGTTATCTCACAAAGAGAAAAATATTAGGCTTTATGCTATGAAGGAAGAGATGAATTACATGAAAAATGAAACTTATGAGCTAATGAAACCTCCCAATAGAAATACAGTTTTAAAATATAGATGGGTTTTCAAGAATAAGAAAGATAATGAGAATATTATCAAGCAGAAAGCTAAATTGGGAGTAAAATAATACAATTTGAAAAAAAGAATTAATTTTATGATATATTCTCTCATTTTGTCAAGATAACTTCTATTAGAACTTTATCGGGTATAACTGCAAGTCTTTAATCTTAAGTTAGAACAAATTTATATGAAAACTGTTTTTACATGGTGACTTGCATGGAGAAATCTACATGGAGCAACCTGGAAGTTTTAAAGAGAAAATGAAAGAAAAGTTTGTTTGTAAGATGAAGAAAATTTTGTATGGGCTTAAACAGGAGCCATGGGAGTGGTATCAGAAATTCGACTCGTTTATAAAAATAATAGTTACAAATAAACTTATGCTCACTCTAGTTTCAACTTTGAGTTGTTCCGTGGAGGTAATTTTATCATATATTTTTATATGTATATGATCTATTGATATCCCGAAACAATGTTGATATGATTATCAATTTGAAGAAAAATTTATCCAAATCATTTGACATAAAAGATTTGGGTTAAACAAATAAAATCTTAGGCATGAAGATTGCTCGTGATAGGAAAGCTAGAGAGTGATGGCTATTACATGAGATATATATTGAATGTATACTTTAAAGGTTCAATATGAAGAATGCCAAGCCAATTAATACACTATTAGCTACACATTTTAAGTTAAGAAAGAAAGTATGTCCTACAACCGAGAAAGAGAAAGAAAATATGTAAATTATTCCTTATTCTTTTGGTGATGGTTCTTTGATGTACGCTATGATGCATACAAGACCATATATTGCATATATGTCGGTTCAATGAGTAGGTATTTATCAAATCGGGGTAAAGTTCATTGGGAAGCATTAGATTAGATTTTCAGATACTTGCAAGACACTTCTTCTTTAAGTTTGTGTTATGGACGTCGCAAACCTTTACTTGAAGGACATACAAAAGTTGACATGGCTGGTGATCTTGATAGCCGGAAGTCTACCCATGTGTTTTTACATTTTCGGGGGGAGGCATTTGCTGGAAATTCAAGCTACAAAAATGTGTAACATTGTTAACAACTGAGACAGAGTATATTGCAGTAGTAGAAGCGAACATATACATGTTATGGTTTAAGAGGTTCCTTCGAGAGATGAGGTTGAAGCACGATGAGTATGTCGTATTTTGTGATAATTAGAGTGTTATGGATTTGAGCAAGAATCTATTGTATCACTCACATTCCAAACATGTTGATTTGAGATTATATTGATTGGAGCATGTGATATGGAATAAGAAAATAAAGTTGAAGAAAGTTCACATCGACAAGAATAATGCAGACATGTTGACTAACACCGTTCATGGAAGCAAGGTTGAGCTTTGTAGTAAGCTCACGATGATGAGGTTCAAGTGATCACCTCATGATCGTATATTCCTTGGGTTGTAAGGGGGAAGATTGTTAGGATCCATCCCAATTTAGGTTCAAAGTTATAACTTAGGGTTTTAAAAAACCTAGGGTTATACATATAAGCAAGAGATAAGAGAACCACACAAAAATAATATAATAAGAAAGAGAATTTTGAATTTTCTGATATGTTGTGTGAAGTCATAATCAAAATGTCGGATCGAAAAAAAACGGTGTATTTTTTCTAAATTTTGGACAGTGTGGTCGGAACATTAAAAACTTAAATATAACATGTTGAATGGTGATTTAGTGCTACGATTCCAAAGAAATTGCGACTATTCTTCATCTTTATTTTATTTTTTTAGTTTGTTATGTTTGAAATTGTTATTAAATTCTAAATGTTTATTAAAGTGATTTAGATATACTTTTAGATTCAACCTGTCAAAATAATAGAAATATTTATAAAAATTATTGTATTCTTATTTATTCTTTACCTCAAATGACTTTAATATAAATTAAATTTTTTGTGTTAATTTAATTTACTATCGATTATTTCTTCATAACTAGTTTTGTAGTTTATTTGACAAATTGGTAAATCATTAGTGTAAATTTAAATATTTAATTGATTCTGTTAAAATGAATTTATAGGTGGTTGGTATATTTAGTTTCTTTATCTTACAAATTTTACTTCAGCACATTTTTATTCTCGTGAAATATGTATCTAAACTTTATTACGTGTGTCATGTAGTTTATGTGATTTTCGTGTTTTTATTTAAACTTGTTTTGAAATTATTTTTTGCCGTAATTTTGAAGTTTAATATCTATATTCGATCCGTTGTCATTTTAGTCTGTGTTAAAAATTATAATTTCTAATATTTCCAAGTTATGAAATTTTTAATATATTGCGAAGTACATGATTCGAGGTAGGATGTTAGTTACGACAGAAATATAACTCTACTTGGTCTGAAATGACAACATCGATTTTTTTGGGAGAAAGTATAATTAATTTTGATGAGTTTGTAACAAATACGAATACAAAATGTGGTTCCACGTATCAGGAAGTCCGGGTAGACACCAATGAATACAATCAGCAAAATTTATCGGGTCGGATCTTTGTTCTTCTGCCATAAGTTTTCCTTTCCGTTCTCCGTAGACTGACGTATGAGCATCTTTTCGGTATTCGGACAACTGTGTGATGTTCAAGAACATAACATTTAGTTTCAGTTGTTGTAGTGTACTATGTATTATGTCCATGATATCAAGATTTGATCCAGTTCCCCAGTAGGATCTCTCTTGAATCGGATGTGTTTCGTTGAAACAATTTCCTTTGCTTCCTTGTTTCCATTCCCAGCTCCTGATAATTTACAAATTATTATTGATGTGAAAATGTGATCGGTTGCCGAAAATATAAACATCCTTGTGAAAAACCAGAAAGAATTAGATTCATATTGTTATGTTTTAAATTCACTTTTAAGTCCTGAAGTGCTTTCCGTATAAGTATCAACAACTAGATCTCCACCAGTACGATATTGTCTGCTTTGGACCTGAAGTAATGCATCGCTTTACTTTTGGTCCGCTTCCAAAAAGGTTTCGTACCAGACCAAAACTTAGTCCGAAACTTACCACAAGTGTGTTGGAGACATACTCATGAAGAAGAGCTTTTGCTTGTAAGGGTTGATGTTCAATTCTAACCACTTTTTCCATGTCGCTAATGCCATTCTATATGCACTACTCACATTAAGCTCTCGAATCTCTTCAGGAAATCCAGATCTGTTGAAGATAGAAGAAGTAACAATACAACAAACGATTATTAAAAAGTTATCATCAATGTGAGTAGACTGAAAACCAATGACATGACCAAGAGTAAACACAATTCATTTAGCAGGTGATGTAGGATATGCTAACAAATGAGTTATAAAGCCTTACGTGACATTAATCGTTGGACTGTGCATCCACCATACATAGCTTTCGAATACTAACACATCAACTCCGAGCCAGCTTTTGCCGTGTTTAGCTATAGAATCAAGATTGACCAGTCGTTTATGTACTGTGTGATTAGTGGCGTGATCAGAAATGGACTCGACGATGAATGGTGCCCAGTAATATTCTATCGATGCATTGTACTCCTATATATGTATGTAACCATATAGGTGACTTATGTCATCCGTTTGGATCTTAACGAAAATGATTTGAAATCGACGAGATTCATTTACCTGAGCTTTGAATACTTTCGTTGGAGGAACTTTGTGAAAAGACTTTTTGGTGTTAGGAATCACAGATTGAACCATACAAACCATTGATTCAAATTGACTTCTCTGTACAGAATCTCCTATGAACATTAGTCTTTTGTTCCTTAATATGTCCAGTAATTTCAATGGATCAAACCTGAGAAATCACAAATGGGTTGTTAAGTATTCTTGAGAATGTTGTCATAATTATGTATCAAAAGCTATCATACCTTGGCAAATTGCAAGAACTAGGTTGCCATCTCCAGTTCTGGTAATAAGAATCAGGCCTTCCATTTCTCTGACAAGTCGTTTGCTTAACCAAGTAAGGACACTCCTCCTCAGTATACAAAGGGTAGGTCACATTATCCCAAACCCATTGACCTTCGAAAACATTACAATCATCATTTATATGATCTTCAGGCAGAACAAACAGCAGTTTTTTATTTTCTTGCTCTCCTAACAGCGTAAGACTATGGTTGCTATTCAGGCTCTCTAGAACCAGCTTTGTGGTTCCTACGAGAAATACAGAAATAAGTGCTAATGGGATGAAAGATTGAATTGAACGATCACATGAGGTTTTTTGTGTTGTCATTTGAAATGGGTGGTTCTGTTTTTCAGAGTTGCTGGTTAGTTAGAGGTATTGGATAGACTACTACTGTTTTTTGTAGATGGCTTGTGATTGAAGATAAAGAGAAGTGAAGCTTTTACATGTATGTCACCAACCAGTTGGTAAGAGGGAGTACTCAAGTGTTACTTAATGCAGTAGTAGTACTCTTTTGAAGTTTCTCTATATTATGCTGCATCATAGATTTATAAAGAGGTCAAGATTACTGTGTTGTGGCATGTTCGTTAAAAGTTATTGAAATGTTATCTAGTTTTAGCCAAAAAAATATAGTGGAAAATAAAATTTAACAAATTAGATCAATTTCTTCTGTTAAAGATATCAGAAATAATGTTTGAATTTCGTCAATTGATTTTAAACCCTGAAAATCTTCTTTAGATTTTGTTGTTAGAGCCTAGAAAACAATTTACGACAACTATAAATTTAATAGTTTTGGTTAGAGCCGTTATGGCTTCCATTCCTACGAGTTTTAACGATATCGGGTTGGATTGTGGAGTTCATTGGTCCGGACCGAAAGCTTTTATATTTTCGGTTTTAGTTTTTAAAATTAGTTCAAAACTGTCAGTTTTGTTTGGTTTAGTCTGTAATCCGGTTCGGTTTCGGTTCGACTCGATCCAGGTTTAAGGTTTGTATCGGGTTGGTCCGGTCTATTCATCAATTTAGTGTAATTAAATAAAAAACTAATTATAATTTAATTTTTAAAATTTTAGTTTGATATAAAAATAAATATTTGAATTTTTTAGTTAGTTTTTTCTAATGTTTTTCCGTAATATAATATTATATATATACAAATAAATTTTGAAAAGAAAAAAATCTAACTTTTATGATTATAACGGTTTGATTTTTATGTTCTTAGTAATGGATCAAGCTATACATATCCAAAACTAGTTTAAGTTTACCCAATTTTGAGTTTATCCACTCATGATATAGTTGATTTAATTTTACACCAAAATACTATTTTGGAGTATATAAGCCTTTTCTTTTTACTAAATCTCCTCCACCTCATTTTCTCCCTCAATCTCATTTTCTCTCACTTCTCTCTAAAACCCTAACTCTTCTTCTCTCTAAAACCCACAACATCTCTCTAACTTTTCCGTCGAACTAAAATCCGGCAACTCCTCCTCCTCCGCCTCCGTCATGGTGGAAAAAAAAAAGATCCACCACGACTAAAGTAAGTTTTATAAATTTTAATTCTAGGTTGTTTAGGATAGAAATTTATGACTTTGGTTAGGATTTTAGTTAGGGTTTAGAATCAAAATTAGTTTTCAGATAAAATTTGGGTTGAATTAGGGTAGTTTTAGGTAGATGAGAGGATCCGCGAAAAAAACGCGGACGATCCTCGACGATAGAGGAGACAGAAAATCAGCGTCTGAGGGAGAACGAGGCGGAGAGGTTTCGTAGGAATCGATCATTGCGCCAAATCAACAAAGAAACCAGGAAAGAAAAAACTATAGATAAACAGTTTACGATATAGTTGGAGGCTCTTCACAGCATGATGCACTACCAGTGCGACCACCTACCGTCTACCGACCATCTGTTGTGTCCTCACCACCGAACACTGCTCCTTCACCGCCCCCATCACATATATCGGCACGGCCACCACCATTTAGCGATAGGGTGGATGCTACTGTTGATCCCGAGCAGGATGTTTTGGATGCATAGGCGGTTAATGTCATCCACACAGAGGAGCAGAGGTAGATGTTTGTATTTTTGAAATGTAACAAAATACCTCTTTCTCCTGACTATAAGGTTCACTAGGCGTTCCACGCATTCGTCAGACAAGTTAGTATTAACTTGTTATATGCTTTTGGTAGTTAAGTTTCACCTTGTATGTTATCTTACTTACTCTTTTATTTACAGGCTCGTACATCGTTAGGCATACACGCACATTATAATGTGCTACGTATGTGGGACCTGAGCGTTCAGCCAAACATGCAACAACACTTAACGTGCACTCCTTTCGGATCCTTTATTGCTCACTTGCCTCAGTACTTCACGCATTTTATACTGAATGAGTTATTTGTCGAGCATTGGCATCAGGAGACCAACACGTTCAACTTCAGCTTCGGAAAGATGACCATTACTCTCGATGATGTTAGTTGCATTACAGGTCTCCCTGTAGTGGGTAGGAATTTGAACGTGGTTACAACTCAACGGGATGAGGCTTATACTTATTACACAACTATGTCGGGGTTGAGAGTTGCGGAGGTCCGCAAATAGCTGGAGTCCACGCGAGGCGTTGGGTTCAAGATTAAGTGGTTGCGGGAGACGTTTACAAAGGGCCGCTACCTCGAGCAGACTGACACCAACACTATCCGCCAGGTATCACGAGCATACCCGATGTTCTTATTTGGTTGCACTATGTTTGCGGATACCAGTGAGAAGAGTATCAATGTTGATTACTTTATGTGTTAGAGAACGTGGACTTGGGTTTAAGGAACATCGCATGGGGTGCCAATGCATTGGCCTTTCTGTTCCGTGCTTTGGGTTATGCTTCAAAAGCATCGAAGTATAACCTTTACGGATTTGTTGTCATGCTAGACTGCTGGATTTATGATCACTTCCCCGCATTTAAAGCCCCATAGAACACAATTTACGTAGCGAGGCAGCCGAGGATTGTGAGGTGGCTACCAAAGAGGATTCTCGGAGAAAACGTCAGTCCAAAATCGACGATGCGTTCAATTCTTTCAGATCAGAAGGAGACACAGGTAAGTAACCATATTTTTATTACCAACTTATCTATTTTATCTATTTTATTTTTTATTTTTTATTTTTTATTTTTTATTTTTTATTTTTTATTTTTTATTTTTTATTTTTTATTTTTTATTTTTTATATTTTTTACAAGTGGTCTTCCAGCTATATGAGGGCATTGGGGTTCAGTTCCCCGTGCAGGATCTCCGCACCATCGCTTATCGTTTGCGGATGATGGGCATTGTAGAGGGATACATGCCCGATTGAGTTTGGGTTTGTACGGGGCTGTATTTCTAACCTTTTCCAATGGTTGTGAAACACATCTAAAAATGCAGCTATTATGTGGAGTTGAATGTTCTTGAGAGTTGTTTGAATATTGATGTTGATTTTGAAGATTTTCAAACAAATTTACTATTATGTGATGAGTCCGGAATTTGTTGTCACTCTTTATGAGAACCGGACATGAGCAATTCGGACAACATCCACCCACTGAACCGTCCGGACAGAACTAATGTACTAAAAACTTAATCACTTCATGACTAAGCTAATTATCTACCTGCTTAAAACTAAATGGGTCTTTGAACTCGACCCGAATTCATAAGTCAACCCGAAAGCCCATGTGGCCCATAATTAAGGGTATAAATACCCAACCACTTTCATTTAATGAGGGTAATGAAAATTAAATACAACCACGCAGCTTAATTCTCCCTCTACGCCCTATCCAAACATTAAATACCTTTAAAATACCACAAAACTCTGGACAAAATTGCCCTCAAACAAAAATAAACCTCAGTATTATGGAGTTTGATCTAAGTATAGAATAGTGTTTTTAATCAAGTTATTTAGATAAAATGTTTTGTGATTTTGATCTATGTAAGGCATATCTAGTGTGTTTTTTTTCACTCAATAACGAACTCTATAATAAAATTGAAATCGAAGGGTATAGTCTCACCCTCTAGCAATTTATCGATTGTATCATATGGGTTCTACCGTTTATCAATTTTATTGGGGCAAGGCTATATTGAGACCCCTTTTGGCTATAATGAGACCCAAAAATCTCAAATTTTTTTGTTCATGTGAATTTACCATTTTACCCTTCATATATAAAACCAAAGTTCTAACCAAAACCCAACTTTTTCTTCTTCCTCCTCCTAAAGTTTTCCCTCTCTGACTAAACTAAATTTTTAAAAAACACCAAAAAACATGGATTTGAGCGATTTAAACGAAGAGTTGAGCTGCAATATGAATGATTTTTTGTCGAAGGAGGATGAGCCTTTGACGGACCATCTCCAAACCCAAAAAGAGGACCATTTCGTGTTTTTTGAAATTTCAGTGCGAATATAGCGCTCGCAGCGCTACAATTTGTTAAAATCGCGCGCTCTGAACGCTCAATTTTGTCAAAATCGCGCGCTTTGAGCGCTCCATTTTGACAGAATCAAACACTATCTACTCGCGAAACTCTCTAGATTTTTTGTCATTTTTCATTTTTTTTAAGTTTACGAGTTCGAAACTCAATTTTTTTTCCACCAATATAATACATTAGTCATTTCCAATGAATGGTGTAAAATTTAGAGAAAAAAACTCCAAATGTGATAAAAAAAAAAGAAAATTGCGACGTGGGCATTCGCAAATTTGGGCAAATAGCGAGCACCCAACTCGCAAGTTGCCCAAAATTGCGAATACTCACTTCGCAATTTCGAGAAATTGCGAGTTGGGTACTCGTAATTTGTCCAAATTTACGAAGTGAGCGTTCGCGAATCGCGCCCCGAAAACCTCTTCTCTAAATTTCGAAAACGAAGAACCCCAAATCCTTAAAAACTCAACCACAATCAACAAACAACATACCAAAATGTCGCCAATAACTAGACTAACAATTATCTACAACTTACTTTAAAAAAAACAAGAACATTTAGATGAAAAATCGACTTTTTCAAAAAAACCTGTAACTCTAAATATCACTAAAAATACCTGTAAATTGTATAAAAATTACATGAATAGATATAGGATTCATATACTGACGATTTTGTGAGTTCGGATTTAAGAAATCTTGACTTTTTTTTTACCGGATTTTGAAAGCTTTTTGTGGAGAGAAGAGAGAAAATAGAGTTTTTGACTGAAAATACACTATATCAAAGGTAAATGAGTTTTTTTTTTTTTTGAGTCGTTATAGCCAAATGGTTAGCCGTGCCCATTTTATTGTTTCCATTTCAATTGATTTTGTCCATATATCACTTCCATTCAACTGGTTCTTTCTCAATATCAATCTCGGTTCTTAGAATCGAATCCTAAATCAGACCATTGAAGTTTGGTCCAATTCTGAATCCTATTTTTACCGATTCCGTTCCTGTGAGATTCCATGTTCATTTAGTACTAATGTATATTATTCAACAATGCAAAAAACAAAGTTAGTCAATTCAATGCTGAAAAAATGACTTCATACTAAAAAGGGAGCATCATATCATCCGACTATACATACAAAAACCCCCGAGATAAACCCAAGTCAATCCTCAAAAGTATTCGTTTTACCCTTCGCTATCTTTTTGAAGAAGAACAAATGATAGCAAACGGAGTATGTGGAATCCGAACATGCTTCTTGCGGTTGCGACAGCAAAGGCGTCTCCTTTTACCAGTGACTTGCCATGGGAGGTTCTATTGCAGCACGTGCTCTGTTTCCCTACCCCAAACAAAGAAGAAACAGAAGGTTATAGTGATTTCAGGCCCAACTGGGGCTGGCAAAAGCAGACTCGCTCTCGAGCTTGCCAAACAGCTCAATGGTGAAATAATAAGTGCAGACTCTGTTCAGGTCAGTGGAACTAGGTTTTCCTTTGATGGGTTGTTTTCTTTTTTAAGCGTTTGAAAATTAAAAGGTTTTGAGACCTGGGTTTGCATTTTTTTAGGGTTAGGGATCAGCGGCATGTTTGGTTCATCAGAAAATTATGAGAATAGAGTTGGAGGGGGGGAAATGCGTTGATTGTCTTGGATTAGCATAGCAACTTTATCCACTTCCCTGTTATGAATTTTTAGACTTACGTTTTGGTGTCTGTATTGTTCTAATGGAAATGCAGTGAACATAAGTTTTGATTGCTGGAGCTTGGTTTTCAACTTAGAATGGATGCCGCAAAACACATTCCAAATCAGTCACTATGATCAGCTTAGTAGAAAGTTTTAGTTTTATTTTTTTCTCAGAATAAGGTTTCAAAAATCTATGATCATTGTTCAATTTTTCAGTATGATTATACATCCACAAGTCAATTAGAAATTGGTATGTCCTATACATTGATAAGATCTTCTTTTTTTGGTGATGTAGGTATATCAAGGTCTTGATGTTGGGTCTGCAAAACCTTCTCAAAGTGATAGAGAGGTAATCTAAAGTCTAAACTAAATGTAGCAAATGTTCAGAAAAATGGTAACTGTTATAGGCTAGTACCAACAAAAGTTGGAAAGTATTGATTGCGATTGATGTTTTTGTTTCAATAAAATTTTGATGCATTTTTATCCTCATCTATCCTATGACCTCGGATCCCGAAGCTTGATAGGACATAACCTTTAGCTGCACTATATTGTTGATGACCAATAGCTATTTCATGCCTTTTCTATAGGAAGTGCCGCATCATCTGATTGACATATTGCACCCATCTGAAGGTATGATTATTGTAACTTGTCATTTTATCAGCAAAAGCATGTTAGGCTCGATGAAAAATTGCGTTTTTGTAACTCTACATTTCTGTGGTATATTTTTTCCTTTTAGTACAAATATTTAATGCCGTTAGATTCTCTCAGACTACTCTGCAGGAAAGTTTTATGAGGATGCAAGGAAAGCTACAAAAGACATCCTTGATAATGGCCGCGTCCCCATTGTTACAGGTGGGACTGGTTTGTACTTACGGTGGTATGTAATACTTATTCGTTTCTATGCTAGCTTTTGCTTGATTAATTATTCTAATTATAATGTGAAAAGGAGGAAAAGTTATACAACATGTACTTTTCTGCATGTCTTTGTTGCTGATATGTAGGTATATATATGGAAAACCAGATGTGCCTAAAGCCTCTCCGGAAATTGCCGCAGAAGCATTTGCCGAACTTCAAGATTTACAGAAAGAAGATGACTGGGATGCTGCTGTTAAGTTGGTGGTCGAGGCAGGCGATCCAAAGGCTCAATTCCTAGCCCCCAATGATTGGTACCGTTTACGAAGAAGCCTTGAGATAATTAAGGTCAGTTATGGCCATTTAGGGGCAGGGGGGTCGTTTGGTGGCATCGGGCTTATTGGCTTATATGCAGAAAGAGTATTTGGTTTCCCAACTTTTGGTTTTGAAGGAAACTAGTTTTTTTTTTTTGGCTAGTTGGCTTTAAAAAGACTTTTACAAAAAAACATTTAGCTAAAAGCTAGAAATATTTTTTTATGTTTTAAAATGTTTTGATTTTTGATTTCATGTTTATTTCACCAGATTCTTTTCTATGCATGACGTTTCCATTAATAAAACACTTTTTTAATCTTTCAATTCTTGTGTTCATTTTATGATATCGTTTTTAATCTTAAAATTTGTCTTTTTATATTAGGCACCAAACAACCTGTGCGTTTTCTAAAAGGCTGAGTTTTTTAATCTGCCTATTTTGAGCTAGTTGTTTGACGTATAAACTTGGCGCTACAACTCCTTGCTCCTTACTTGTGAAATGTAAATAATATCTGTCATGAACATACATGTATAACATGCAGTCTAGTGGATCCCCTCCATCTGCTTTTTCCGTGCCTTACCATACTTTCAAGGAAGGATCCAACACAAGCGAAACTAATTCCTCTGATGAAATCGAATCGTATTCTGATGTTTCTGAACCAATTACTGCAAAAGATTTGGACTATGAGTTCCTTTGCTTCTTCCTCTCTACCCCTCGAGTTGATCTCTATAGATCAATTGACTTACGATGTGAAAATATGCTTTCAGGTGAAACCATTAACTGCTCAAATCATTGTAATGTGCAATTTTTTTCCCGATTTTTTTTGACAGTTTGTTCCTAACAGTTGGACAAGATGGAATTTTGTCTGAAGCTATATCCCTTCTTGATATGGGTCTTCTCCCTAACACAAATTCTGCAACGCGAGCTATTGGATACAGACAGGTAACCTTTTGTATTTTTTGTCCAGCTGTACTATAATGTTTTTCTTATACAGTGAGTTGTTAGCTACAGTTGCAGTTAATCAAACTACCTTTTGATGACAAAATCGAATAATCACATCAGATTTTCACCAGCACACGGGCAGTAATATAATATTCTTGAACCCGAATGGTGATGATAATGTTTAACCAGTTTGCTGATTTCAGGCTATGGAATATTTAATATGGTGTCGGCAAAATGGAGGTGCTAGTTCTACCAGAGACTTTTCTGCATTTTTAGCTGATTTTCAAAAAGCATCTAGGTAGTGCTTTGCTTTGCTTCGTTTGAGTCTTTTTGTTATCGATTTATTCGATTTCCTTCTGCTTGGAACATGTTATCTTGATCATTTTATCTATTTGACTCTATATGCCTGATCTTTGGAACGAAATCCCAAAAACTATTTACATTATGCAGGAATTTTGCCAAAAGACAAATGACTTGGTTCCGTAACGAGCATATTTATGAGTGGCTCAATGCCTCTAGACCTCTGGTAAGATATCCATTATACATTTTTCGTGAAATTCGTTATTTAAGTCTTAGATAGGACTTCATCAATGAGAAAGTTCGGTACCTCCCTTGGTTGCAAATTAGTATCATAAGCTTAGTTAATTTAGAGGACAACTTTTGCAGGAAATGGTGCTTAACTACGTTTGTGATGCGTACCAGACACAAACAGGAACTCTACCAGTGCCTGAAGAACTTAGAATCCATAAAGATAGAACGAATCGTCGAGAAGTGGCTGAACTGAAGGGATACCGCACTAGAAACAGGTATGATCAGAAAATTACCCAAGGATCATTGATAGTCTTTAATAACATGTTTTTTTGTTTTGTTTTCTAATTTAAAGGTTTTTCACCAAGCGGGAAGATTGTTCGGATATTATTGACTGGATAAGAACAACTCAAGCAGATCCAGTTGAACTTGTTCACTCTTGATTTGGTGTTCTATACTTGTTCGCGGTTAAGCGGAAATGAAATTGTCATCTTCAGACTTGGTTACGTTGTGAAAGTAACTTCTATTCTTTTTTCATTTCCTTTTTGTTTTGCTCATGTTGTATTTCATATTGTGAAGGATACTACAATGGAATTTGAAATTCCAGTTGGAGTTTTGTAGATCACTGGAAAGACAAGCTACTGAAAGCTGCATGTAATTAATTTAAAAACTAACCTAATTACAAGGAATTCGTCAAATTTTGACGAAATACAGATTGATTTAGCTCATGCGAAATCGTGTTTTTTCACAAGGCATAGCAAAAGAACCATGTCCTACTTTGTTTTTATGTGACAAAATTAGCTTTTCGTAAATACACATTTAAAATTCAAAAATAATAAAAGATGGTAAAGAGCTTTTGTTTGTCACCGTCATTGGGTTTCGTTTTTATGTGATGTGTTAATGGAAGCAAATGATCGGTGTTTAGAAGGTTTTCTGGGCGATCGGAAGCTTTCTGTCTATTGAAAGCTTGATTAAGTCGTGGTTTCCTTTGGTCTTTTTGTACTAAGGCCTTGAATTTGTTAACACTTTTTATTTAGCTCCATGAGCTTTAGTAATTTTGCTTCAATAATAAAAAAAAGTTATTTGCTTAAAAGAAAATGTCACCAAATTAGTACGGATGAAAATATTTTCAAAATCTTAGTTTATTTATGTATTTAAAACTTATATCATTAACGCTATAATTACTCCACGTTAACAGAATATTATTATAACCTAAAGTTAAATAAAAGTTGTCAAAATTTTTAATTTCTTTCGACTTTCAAAAACCCAAATCATGGCCGGAATTTTGGTGTTTTTCTAGAACGTATTTTTAAGAAAAGTATAAACTTTTTTATACTCGGACCTCGAGATAGTGTTCTTTGCTACCAGTGACGGAAAAGATAATAATTTCTGACAACCGCGTACAGAAAACATTACATTCGTGTCAACCGATAGCGTAAAACACTCTCATTCTGTTGTTACTTTATATTAAACTTAAACTTTTGTTTTTTCTAAAGTCGGATTTCGGGTTCAATTGATTTGTTTGTTTTACGTGCATAATAGAAAATTTCTTAAACAAAATATTAGGCATATGCTCACCATTTCGTAATTTACGACGAATATAGTTTATACTCGATAATTATATAAGTCAAAATTTCGATAAAACATTCGAGTTCTCATTTATAATGGTTACGGAAGAAAAGGGAAAAAGAATAAAAACACTTAAGAAGCAGATTAAGTATACGAGAGATCCGATATTTATATGCCGATAGTGAAAGAGTGTGAACGTAAACGAAAAAATGCGCGACAAAAAATAATCAATTGTCATTTTCATATGGTTTGGTTGGTCATTCGGTTAAAGGTGATAATAAGTAGATATTAAGTGCGATTTCCGGTAAAAAACAATTGTGACCCGATCAAGGCAAATATTGTAAGTCCTACCTAAGACCTTTTCAAGTACATACGAATGTTGTAAAGTTAAAAAAATAAAAAAAAAACAATTTCAAAAATTTAACAGTAAACGGAACACCTCCGCGTCAAATATTTTATGTCTTAAAGAAGACCAATCCAAAAAATACATCAAACGACCTCACATGTACAATCACCGTCAAATAACAAGGTTGTTTGAAAATGGTTTTCGGTCGGAAAAACAATGTTTGTTAGTAAACTTATAAATGGACAAATACGTTCACCGACCAATGAAGAATTAAATGTCATAACCAAATTTTTTTCCACATTTGACTAGGGTATAATATTTTAAAATGTGTAACCTAATCTAAATCTATGATCTATTTCCTACTATATTTTGGATATTCTATCCCATCAGCTATAGGTACCCTCGTGTAAATAAAAAAAACATCATCCTTGTTGTGTATAGAAGGTCTATGAACCTATCTAATAATGTCAATTTAAATAAACTTTTAACATGTTTTCCATTTTAAAATAATTTCCTACAAATTTCGCAAACAAACATGTGGTTAAAATATAATTTTGCAACTCTAAATAAAATAAAGTTCATGTTTTCGCATAGAATATGCAAAGCTCATTGAAAAAGTTATACATCCCGTGCAAATTTATGTTAATGGTTTGAGAATTAAGGCGAAATAATTATGTTAGTATTTTAATTGGATTGTTTTGTATTTGATTTCAACATTTAATTTTGAATTGTTTTCATATAAGTCGAATTTATTTTGCAGATTCTGTTTTTTTTTAGTTTTTAGCTTTGTTTTAATCATGATTTTAGCATTTTATATGTTTTTACTTTGATTTTTAGTTGAAATATTATATTGATTTAGGTTTTACTCGCTTTTAGTTTTATTCTCGATATTCTGTAAATATCGTTGAGAAAGGTTTTTATAGTAAAAATGAAGAAGATGTAGGTTATGAACAAGATGACCTTTCAATAAATGTGAAACATGTTTAATAAGAAATTAGGTCAACTACGATAGATGTTATACCAATGCAACTATGATAGATGTTAAACCATATAATGAGAAAACAAGTTGATAGCATGGCGGAAGATTCGAAGAAACAAACAACGATAAAGCCCTAACTCTAGGTTAGAGAATAAGGGAGACTCAGAGAAATAATCTCAAAATTTTATTAATCACGGCAAAATAGGCAAAATAGGGTATAAGATGCTTTATACACGAGACATCCAAAACTCTAATAAAACATATTAAAAAATACAATAAATATATTAAAAATAAAAATCAAATATAATCTAAATGTAATCATATTTGATTCACTAATTAAAATACTGATTTTAAAATAAAATAAAATAAAATATAAAAAACAGTAAAATAGGATTTTCAGACCCTAAACAGTAGAACTTGAAGTCTAATTTTTTTTACAGTTGTTGGGCTCGTCGAGACGTTCAATTTGAGTACCAATTTTGCCTAATTCTGATACCCGAGCGAGAAACCAGTCTGTCTGCAGTCTTCGTTACATCACAAGTCAACTATGATGGATGTTAAACCATATAATGTGAAATCAGACCAACTATGATAGATGCTAAACCAAACCAACTATGATAGATGATAAACCATATAATGAGAAACAATGCCAACTGTGATAGATGCTAAACCATATAATGAGAAACCATGCTAACCATGGTAGATGTTAAACCATATAATGAGAAACTAAACCAACTATGATAGATGCTAAATCATATAATGAGAAACCATGCTAAATATAATAGATGCTAAACCAAGCCAACTATGATAGATGTTAAATCGTATAATAAGAACATATGCAAACTATGATAGATGTTAAACCATATAATGAGAAATAGACCAACTATGATAGATGCTAAACCAAACCAACTAGGATAGATGTTTTACCATATAATGAGAAACCAATGTAAAATATATTTTTTAGATGATAGATGCGGGACCAAAAAGATAGATGCGAGACCATAGTTAACTAGGTTCACGATTTGTTTATAAAATAATTCAAAAAATATCACGAATTGATCTAGTTTTATTCGTTTTAAAAAAATAAAACCAATGATATTTTCAAAAAAACTAAATTCCAAGTTATGGTTTAAAAGACACAAACCTTTATAAAATCAAATTTAAACAAAAAAAAACCAAGGGGGCAGCCGAGTTGGTTGGGTAAGGCATGCTCGTGACCAAAGGTTCGTTTGATATGCACTCACTCTAAAATAATTTTAAAATTTTGGTAAATATAAACATGATTTAGGTAATATAAATTTATAAACTCAAAAGAAAACATTTTACATGTATACTAGTTATTTAGTAGAAGATAAAATTTTAAAAAAATATTAAATATAAAAACAAACATATAAATTATAGGGAAATTACCCCTAAGGTACCTACTCAACTATTTTATTGTCATCTAGTACCCAAGGTTTGATCAATTGTCACTTAATACCCAACTCAACTACCTAATTATCACATGGTACCTAACTTTATTTTAATACCCTAACTACCCTCACCATTCATGAACAACCACGTAACCAAAATTTATCTTTCCTACTTTATCTTTTTATTTTATTTTTAAAAGATCCGTATCTTTCGAATCGGAGCTCGAAAAAAATAAATAAAAGTACCATCACTTTTGTTTTTTAAAAATGAACAAAACTAAATCCATTGACGATATTTTTTGATTTTTTTTAAAAATAAAATTTCACCAGTAACAATTCGCATCATATCATGAGAATTGTGGAAATCCTGAGAGTTGCAAACAATTCGCATCATATCATGAGAATTGTTCAAGAACCTCAGAGTTGCAAACAATTCGCATCATATCATGAGAATTGTTCAGAAAATCTTGAGAGTTGCAGACAGTTCGCATCAATGAGAATTGTTCAGGAAACACAGAGCTGCAAACAATTCGCATCTTATCATGAGAATTGTTCAGGAAATCCTGAGAGTTGCAAACAATTCGCATCCTATCATGAGAATCGTTTAGAAAACCCAGAGTTGCAAACAATTCGCATCTTATCATGAGAATCGTTCAGAAATCCTGAGAGTTGCAAGCAATTTTCATCTTATTATGAGAATCGTTCAGAAATCCCGAGAGTTGCAAGCAATTCGCGTCTTATCATGAAAATCGTTCAGAAATCCTGAGAGTTGCAAGCAATTCACATCTTATCATGAGAATCGTTCAGAAATCCTGAGAGTTGCAAGCAATTCGCATCCTATCATGAGAATTTTGTACGAGCGTGTTTTTTTTACCATCGCGTATATTTGGTCGGGGGTATTTTTGTCCAAATTTCAATTCGAGGTACCAAGTGACACTATCCAAAAAGCGGATACCACTGGATAATTACATAGTTGAGAAGGTATTTACTGGTACTTTTCTCTAAATCATATGTGTTAAATTATATGTTTCCACGATTTAAAATTTTGGTAAATATAAATATGATTTAGGTAATATAAATTTATAAACTTAAAAGAAAACATTTTACATGTATAATAGTTTTGTTTTAAAATTTTAGTAAATATAAATATGATTTAGGTAATATAAATTTATAAACTTAAAAGAAAACATTTTACATGTATAATAATTATTTAGTAGAAGATACAAATTTAAAAAATATCAAATATAAAAACAAACATATAAATTATATGTGTTAAATTATATGTTTCCACGATTATAATTTTTTTTTTATTAACACTAAAAAAACATAAATGTAAGTTATTAATGATCACTATGAAAACAACCACCTTAATTTTTGAAGTTTATAAAAAACCAAATACTAAATAAATACTAAATATATATCTAATTGTTTTAAAATTTTGGTAAATATAAATATGATTTAGGTAATATAAATTTATAAACTTAAAAGAAATCACATGTATAATAGTTATTTAGTAGAAGATAAAAAAATTAAAAAAAAATTAAATATAAAAACAAACGTATAAATTATATGTGTTAAATTATAGGGAAATGACACACTAAGTACCTTTTGGCCAAACCTATTACAACCTAGTACCCAAAAATGGGTTAATGCTCACTTAATACCCATCTCATTAAACATATCCACTTCTAGTTCCTTATTTTTCTTTAATACCATAACTACCCTTAACCTAGTATATAAACCTTATTTTGAGAATTAATGAGTATTTTCAACCATCTAACATTTTTGAATTTTGAATTTTGAATCAGCCTCCACACTCTCTCTCTCTTAACCCTCTCTAATTCGCTCACCTAAAACAAAAGACTCCCCCTTTCTCAGACCTTCCTCTCGCACCGGGTCGCCATCATGCTTCTCTTGTTGCATCTGGAAGTGGGAAAAAGTCGTGTTTTGTGTGCCCTTACCATGTGAGTTTTGTTTGTTTCACTTTACTTCTTAATCACTTGAAGCGAAAGATTTTATTTTTTCTTTGTTCAGTTTGTGATAGATTTGATGTGGATCAATCGATTTGATCCAAAAATCTCGATCGAGAAAGCTTCGACACCGCCTAGCTCTTGGTATACCGATCTTAGTTTTCACTCTCTTGAGCTCGATCGCGTCTTCTACAGAGGTTGGCAGGCTGTTGGTAATGTTTGCTACTTACTCTTGATATCGTCGAGTTCGATTTTGGCTTTAATTAGTATATTTGATTGCTTTCGGGTTTGAATTTATATATGGCGTGAGTGACTGTTTGATTAGAGTAATAAGCTTTGATGGATTGCTGTACTTATGTTATGATAGAAGTGGAAGATCAAGAAAGTTACATGCGTTTCATGAAGAGAGGTTTTACCAGTAATGATTCTCAGTAAACAAAATAGATGAAGAAAATGTATGAATTGTTATGTGACTTCAAGTTCAATCAATTCATTTGTTCGAGGGATCGGAATCACTGGAGTCGATCCATTAAAAATTGAAGTCCGATTGTTTGATAGGCTGTTTAACAGTGAGGTAGGAATTCTTCCTTCTTAAACCTTTTATTCTATATCTTCTCTATATTTACACCGAATCAGTGATGACCCATACAAAAGATTCTTAAAATATGGTGTTTGTTACTTCAGAATCCTGCTGAACTTGATGATTGGCTTGGGGACCTCAACCCAAAATCCAAAGTGGTGATACCTGATGCATATGCTGTACCATTACTAAGAGATGCTGTAGTTGGGGACGGATTCCAGTTCGAACGGCTAGGTAATTTCAAAAGTTTGGTGTCTTTCTTGAGGCTTTAACTTTAAAAGGCCCGTACATAATAATGTTTTCGGTTCTAAATATTATATGATATAACTTTTTCACTGGCAGGTATAGTTGTTCAGTGACATTATCATTGTTAGAAGGTTCGTACATATTACTGAAGAGAAACAGTACTAGTTTGTATTAGTATTGTAAGTGTGTTTTGGGTTTTGTGCATGGGAACAGTCGACTGAAAACCTGTTTTTTGATATCATGACCGATTCTATTTAGTATTGCGCAAATGCAGGTTCGTTATCTCAATAGACTTCACCACTTCGTGATCTTGCTGGATGTTGTGTTGAACAGTTATCAAGCAGTAGTATCTGCAGTAGCCCAGATAATACTAACTGTGGTGGGGTTAAACTTGAAGAAAATGGGTTGTGGAAGTTGATTGGTTTATTCGGCATATAACAAACAATATGCGGAACTTGAAGAAAATGGGTTGTGGACTGAACCTACTCCTTCTGGAAAGACAAATTTTTGGGAAACATCAAACTTCAAGATTGTAGTTTTATGTATTTTGTTGATTTTGGTGGTATTTTGTAAGAGGTAGTGTAGTTAGTTTTGTTTTATAAACATACTCGTCATCTAGTTCTATTTGCTTGTTAACTGAAGTCAATGCCGATTTTATAGCCAAAATGTCTAGTCCAACCTCATTTAGTCTTAAAGTATCATGATGGAAATGATAGATACGAAGGAACACCTTGCTAGATACGAAGAAACACCTTGCTAGATACGACGGGACACATTGCTAGACAGATGCAGCATCATATACATTGAATTATAAACATATTGCGATTGATAGATAGCACATATACATATTGATAGATTTGAATTATAAACACTGATAGTTAACTAACTATAAGTATGATAGATTCTCTAGTATGAGTCCGATAGATATGCATAAAGACAATGCTAGTTAACTAATTACAAGTATGATAGCTTCTTTTGTTAGTAGCCTGATAGATTTGAGTAACATACATTGCGATTGTTTCGTATATTGCTCTGATAGATATGGCTTACAGCAAATAATGGACTATTTTAAACTGTAGGTCTATTTGTACTATTTTAAACTAAACGCTCTCATGTTTGTACTATAAACTAAACGCTCTCATGATGAACACGTTGCTAGATAAGAAGGAACACCTTGCTAGATAAGAAGGGACACCTTGCTAGATAAGAAGGAACACATTGCTAGACAAGAAGGAACACCCTACTAGATAAGAAGGGACACCTTGCTAGATAAGAAGGAACACATTGCTAGACAAGAAGGAACACCCTGCTGAAAACGCATTATCTATCAGACTATTGTGTTTTAAAACACAAAGAACTGCTGAAAACTGCAAAAAAACCCAAAAGTATCAAAACTCATAACAAGCTTTTTAAATCTCTGACAAGAACATTGTAATCCGTTAAAAATCAAAATCTGCAAGAGTATTTGAGTATAACTGAAAATAAGATGCAGATCACACTTAAGAACTGATACGCATACACATTATAATCATATTTTAGTCGATGCATCGTTTGTTACTACATCAAAATATTCGACAGACTGACGTTAAATTCAATAAAGCGTTCATTTCCCGCTGAACCAAATCTTTCAATTACAATACTCGGTAACTAGGAATAAGCAACACTAATCTAATGTTTAAAAAAACAACAAGCCGCTTGTAATAATCAAAACTGGAGCTCACACGCTACAAATATAGATATATTGGTAACTGAAACAAACTTTGTGTATCATACATGTATGTGATCGAGTACCGATCTCGCCGAGTTGAGAGAAATCCCGCGCTCAGTAGAAGGACCGCCGCAGATAAGACCGACTTTTAGAGCTCTTGTTCTCTCACGATGGAAATGATAGATATGAAGGAACACCTTGCTAGATACGAAGGAACACATTGCTAGATATGAAGGGACACATTGCTAGACAAGAGAGGAACACCCTACTAGATATGATCTACAAACAACCTAGACAAATTACAGTCTCACATAGTATGTCAAATATTGATTTCTTTGTTAAATTATCAATATTTTTACAAGAAATATCTTGTATAATTCAGCCACTAACACAAGAATTAAATAAATGAAATGTGACTAATCAGCACAGAACGAACAAGTAATTTAAAAGATTGGTACAGAATTCAAATAAACAAAACCTTTAATCAGTAGGACTGAGTATATATGTTTGCATAAACAAAGATAAACCATTGCTGAAAAAGTACAAAATATTACAAGCTGCATATGTTTTATGGAACTCACCGTGGAAAGCTCAACTGAAAATTGTTTCTCAATTGCTGCAGCTGCATCTTTACTTGAGCACAGTTCCTAAACGAGAATAAGTTGTTGCAAAACAACGTTACAGAAAGTCCACAGAGTAAAATATAGATAAACATCCCACGTTGTACACATACCTCCTGCAAGGATGCCAACTTTGTGTCCAGCTCTCTCAACCTTTCTTTGTGCCAATTCAGCGAGCTAGAGCAAACGTTTAACTATCTCTCGGTCTGTAAAAGTATACAGACAAATACGGGTTAACATGCGGTATAGAATGAAATGTAGAACCTTAAATAAAACATGCGATCATAAAATCTCACATGTGTAAGCTTTGCAGACATATCAGCCTTGAGATCGCCCTGTACTCTGCGAAGCTCAATGACAGTGTCAACTTTGGCAGTCAGCTCTTCATTAAGCCAAACATTGTGCCTCTCAATAAGCTCTTTCTCCTGAATCTATCAACACGTGACATACTATTATCAGTCAGAAATTTTATATTCTATATTGTACTGGCTCATGAAACAACGAAATAGTTTGAAGAACACGTTGCTAGATATGAAGGAACACCTTGCTAGATATGAAGGGGCACATTGCTAGACAGATGCAGTATCAAACAGATTTGAGAGAAAAGAAACACTAAAACGGATTTGATTGAACTCAACAAGCCACATGTGTTACTTCGACACCATCAACAAACAACACGCCACTCGAACCGGATTTGATTAAACTCAAAACAGTTTGTAAGAGTGAGTAAGAAGGTAAACCAACATTGACTATTGTAGCGGATTCAGTAGCTGTGTTCTTTGATCTAAGAGATTCGATCTTCAAATCTCTTCTAGGGTTTACAGAAGCGAAACAATACCCAATATCAAGCCTAATGCTCTACGGTGACAAACACAGAGAGTAGGGAAGACGGCGACAAAAAACGTACCTGTTCGACGGAGACGGAGGCGGACGATGGTGCTATCGATGCAGTTACGGTGGCCGGACGAAGGAAGAAGAAGACCCATAACTAACCTTACAGACTTTGACGGACGCTGACGATGCTACGTTTGGCTGAATTCTGGCAATCGGCGTCGGTATCTGTTGCCGGCGTTTGAAATTACAGTCGGTACGGTGGTGAAGATTTTCAGAAGGTTTGACGTCGGTATCGGTGGCCGGGGTTTGCAATGACAGTCGTTTCTTTCGTGAAGAAGAAGAAAAGGTTCGACGTCGGTCTCGGTGGCCGGCGATTGATACGGCAGTCGGTTCGGTGGCAGTCGGTTAGGTGGCCGGCGATTGATACGGCAGTGGGTTGGAAGGTTCGACGTCGTCTCCTGTTAAAACGGCTTCGCTTTTTGGTTTTCTCTCTCCTCAAATTTAGAAAGTTGAAATTGGGGGAATTAGAACCCAAAAGTCAGATTAGAAGGTATAAAATTGTGGGTTTCAACAAAAACAACCCCTTTTATACCGTAGAGGGTATAATTGTCCATATTTTGACTCTATGTAGTTTATGAAACTAGTCCAAAAACGGGTACCATGTTAGTTGAGAAGGTATTTATGGGTACTTTTCTCTAAATTATATGTTTCCACGATTATAATTTTTTTTTATTAACACTAAAAAACATAAATGTAAGTTATTAATGATCATTATGAAAACAACCACTTTAATTTTTGAAGTTCATAAAAAACCAAATACAAAATAAATACTTTCAAAGTTCCAACAATACTTTTAAACAAAAAATCAGTACGACTTTAAGGATTATTTGTTTTTATCTTTAAAACTGCTTATCTTTCAAACCCTAATTCAAAATAAATAAACAATTATTTTCGCATCCGGAGTTTAAATATATTTTTTAACAAAAGTCAGCATAAAAATACATATATTTTCGAAAATACAAAAATATTAGTACTTTCACATTTAATTAACATTTATTTTCACAAAACAAATTTTTATTTTGTTATTTCACATATTCAAACTTATTTAGCAACCAATTTGCTATTGTCGTAACTTTTTTCTTCTTATCTACGTAACTCATTTGCACGTAATTACGCAACTAAACACAATTGTTTTTAAAATTAATTCTTGTTGGGAATATGGAGGATTTGTTAGGGTAGCGACCAAAGTTCCACATCCCACATCGATAATACATGGGAAGGATTAGTGGTATATAACTAAGAATATACCTCAACTAGTATGAGGCCTTTTGGAAGTGGACCAAATGCAAAACCGTGTTTCACACCTTCAACAAACAATCAAAGCTTGATCCTCATCCTCAATATTGATATCTATGTTCTCCAAGTCCATTATCTAGGTGCCATGTTATGGACATACCTTCTTTCAATCTGAAATCATACAAACGCTTCTTCAAGTATAATCGATTTACTACTGATTTCTCTGAGTGAAGATCTCCTAGCTTCTTCAAGTATAATCGGTTTACTACTGATTTCTCTGAGTGAAGATCTCCTAGCTTTTTCCATGCGCAGGAAGCAGTCTTCTCACCACTAATCTCGCGAAGCAAATTGTCTTTCACACTCATTAAAATCCAGCACAAAGCCCTTTTTTGAAGATCTTGCTTCTCCTCTTCTTTCATCTCTTCTGGTAACTTATTCTCCACAGCCTTCCATAGCCCTTGTAGTACCAATGAAGATTTCAGTTTAATCTTCCACAACGCAAAGCTGGATCCCGCATCAAATTTTTCAATCATGTATTTTGTTGCTGTATACGCCATTGTGAAACCCTAATTGCAAAAGCCCTAATTTCACCATGTGGCTCTGATACCACGTGTTGGGAATATGGGGGTTCTTTCATCTCTTCTGATAACTTATTCTCCACAGCCTTCCATAGCCCTTGTAGTACCAATGAAGATTTCAGTTTAATCTTCCACAACGCAAAGCTGGATCCCCCATCAATTTTTTCAATCATGTATTTTGTTGTTGTATACGCCATTGTGAAACCCTAATTGCAAAAGCCCTAATTTCACCACGTGGCTCTGATACCACGTGTTGGGAATATGGGGCCCGGTCCGCATATTCCGCCTCCGTATATAAGTAAGAACACAACCGATCTCAACACTAGTATGATATTGTCCGCTTTGGCACCCGAAAGCCCTCACCGCTTTGCATTTGGTCCATTTCCAAAAGGCCTCATACTAGTTGAGGTATATTTTTACTTATATACCACTAATCATTCCCATGTATTACCGATCCCATGTATTACCGATGTGGGATGTGGAACTTTAGTCGCTACCCTAACAATTATGCACCTCAATTGCACGTATTTTCGCACACATACACATTTTTCCTTTTTAAAAAAATTAACATAAAAATACAAATATATATACAAATACCAAACTCTCTTCTTCTTACTTACGCAACTTATTTGCACCTATTTACCCACAATAGCACAACTTCACCCAACTACTTTTTAATCACCAAAATACGTGAATACGTTAAGTTTTGATATTTTAACAACTAAATTACACTAATTATTTTTAGAAATTAATTTTGCATCCCAATTGTACGAACTTTTACGCCGGAAGCAATTTAATTTTTATATCTTTTAAATATTAGTATTAAAAAAATGCACTTGTTTGTGATGAGTAAGTTCGGTATTACCAACGTATCAATATAAAACATCTCATACATTATTTGTTCAAAGGAATTTCTTAAAAATAATAAACATTTGGATAGTCTCCATGCAAAAGGTCTCTTAGGAGGGTCCATATAAATGCTAACTTGACAATATCAACAAAAAAAATCGAAATGCGTAATCACGAATCATAAGGAAGATAGCCGAGTTACATTAAAATACTTTTTCCAATTTCCTTCAAACGCAATTCCTCTTTCTCTCTATTCCCTGAGACTCCAATTCCCACGAAGAAGCGATCGATAAAACAAAATGTTGCGATCGATGTTGAGGAAGTCGTCGTACGGTCAGGTAATGATCCGTCGTGGCTACTCGTCGGAATCAGTTCCAGAGAGGAAAGTGGCAATTCTAGGCGCTGCCGGCGGGATCGGTCAGCCATTGGCACTCCTTATGAAACTCAACCCTCTCGTCTCCAGTCTTTCACTATACGATATCGCCAACACACCCGGTGTTGCAGCCGATATCAGCCACATCAACACCAGATCCGAGGTATTCTTTTCAAAATTCTGATTTATCAGGCTGTATATCTACATGCATGCGTATTCTCTTGCGTGATCAATTTTCTTAATATATGATCTCGCTTTTTTTTCTTTTCAAGTGAATTTTGTATAGTTTGATCAATCTACGATTTTTTTTATTTTTTTATTTTTAAAATGTATTGTGCAGCTGGCCGCATGTTTGTCTTGATCACTTGCGTATTCTTTGTAGTTTCGTTTTGCATTACTCTTCTCCAGCAGTATGACTTTTGTATGCGTGTTTGCGGAAAAACTTGTTTTGTTAGATATACACCACCATAATTTGACACCTTTATTTTCTTTTTGTTATAGGGTTTTGGTTACATGGGTGATGACCAGCTAGGCCAGGCTTTAGAAGGGGCTGACTTAGTTATAATTCCAGCCGGTGTACCACGGAAGCCTGGTATGACCCGGGATGATCTTTTCAACATCAATGCTGGAATCGTGAAGGGTCTTTGCACTGCCATTGCTAAATATTGCCCAAATGTGAGTGCTAACCGTCCTGTTTACTTATTTGTTTTGGAGACTGTTTTCCAGCTTATGCATCTGCTCCTATTGATACTTTTTTATTTAGGGCAGTACGAAAAATTTGAAATGCTATTGATCCTGTATCGTCTAGAATTATGTAGTGTAGTTCTCTCAGATTTTTAGTCTACACTCCAATCTGTAGATTTTGTCTACCTCAAGATATTTCCCTTTGTTGCTTTTCAAATTTATTGTGAGTCTAAATATTTGAGAACTGCGTTTTGTGATTCAGGCACTAGTTAATATGATTAGCAACCCTGTGAACTCAACTGTTCCAATTGCTGCTGAGATTTTCAAGAAAGCAGGAACCTACGATGAAAAGAAATTGTTTGGTGTAACTACCCTTGATGTGGTTAGGGCCAAGACCTTCTATGCTGGGAAGGCAAATGTATCGATTGCAGGTTTGCCTCCATTACCACATAGCCTAAAGCTATCGTTTGGATTTTCAATAATATATTTTGCGTGGTTGTTTACTGCCATCCTTTACCAAACACACCTTCGACCAAATGTTTTCAACAATAGTGGAAAATGGTAATCAATGTTTGTTATGGTTGTGGATCTTGAAAATGAACATTGGTCATTCAAAATATGGATTGGTGTATTGACCCACATGTTTTCTAAGCTTAAATTTCCTAAAGCTATAAAATTTTAATGAATAAGTTGGTTTCATGACATGTCTGTATCTGTTTGCAGATGTAAATGTTCCAGTAGTTGGTGGTCATGCAGGCATTACTATTCTGCCACTGTTTTCTCAGGTTCTTTCTTAATTTTGGACTCTGTGGTGTGACATCTAGGTCATCTGTCTTGTGTATCTATTGATCTTTGCTAATTTTGAATACCCTGTTGACTTTTCAGGCCACACCCCAAGCCAGCTTGTCAAATGAACTTACCAAGGCCCTTACGAAGAGAACACAAGATGGAGGGACAGAGGTAGTGGAAGCAAAGGCTGGGAAGGGTTCTGCAACATTGTCAATGGCGTGAGTTTGAGAATTCCTAATTTCTACTGATAGATTGCTTGCTCATCGTTTTCTGCAGTTTAAGTACTTGCTTTTCCAGTTCAAATGAAATTTTAACTGTTATATGCCTTTTTCAAACTGCTGCTTATTTTGTCGGTAGCATATATGTGGATCCTCTGAATAAAGGTCACGTACCATATGTAGTTTATTTTTTTTCTTTCCTTTTAAATTTCATAATATCTTTTAATCTTATATTTTCTTCAAATAAATACATGTATCCATCTTGACAAAACAATAGATATATATAACCCCCTTGACTGATCAATTTTGTATTTCGCAGCTATGCTGGGGCTCTGTTTGCTGATGCTTGTTTGAAGGGACTTAATGGTGTTCCAGATGTAGTAGAATGCTCATTTGTGCAATCAACCATAATTCCTGGCATCCCTTTCTTTGCCTCAAAGGTGACTATGAGCTGAGCTTGCTTTGATGACCTAGCGTTTCTTTTATGCTTACCCCTGGTTTTCTATGAGCATAACTAGCATTATTATTATTTTGACACTCAAGCACATTGTGAAGTTGATGTTGAAGTCATTGGAAAGTGATTTATGATGCCTGCTCTTTATCTGCAGGTGAGGCTGGGAAAGAATGGTGTGGATGAAGTTCTTGGGTTGGGTGCTCTCTCTGACTTTGAGAAAGAGGGATTGGAGGCATTGAAGCCGGAGCTAAAATCTTCAATTGAGAAAGGAATCAAGTTTGCCAACCAAAGTTGAAAAAACTGATTTAGCTTGCATTTTTTGAGCTGTAGTATTTCTAATGAGAGTGATACTGGTTTTGAATTTTCCCTAGAATAGGCCACACAAATAGGCATGATACATATTTAAATAATTTCTGGTTGGATGTTTTGGGTCAGTAACATTGCTATACTCTTATAAGTTCGATTAACTCCAATTTTGTAAAATACTCGGCCTGTTTCCAGATTTTATGAGAATCGACATTCATTTCTTGTCACGATATAATGTATCCATTTGCATCTTATTATTAAGCAATGTTTTGTCATAAATTTATTAGACTGGATCCGTGATTGGTAATGGCGATTTTTTTTTCATATAATTTTTGACAAGATGTCTTGAATGACGATTTTTACTTAGTCTTTTGACTTCAAAATTCATTGTGAGAGTAGATTGCCTACGAAGATTTTGGAAGATTTTGATAAATTCAATCTCTAACGCACGAGGAATCGTTTACAAAATTTATAAAAATTATCGTAGTGGAAGAACGCTCACCGGACATTTTGTCATAGTAGAAAAAAAGTTTACCGGATATTGTCATAATCCCGATATTTTGATGTTTCCTAACAGTTTCGAAGTCAAAAGACTATAAACTATACGAAAAAATAGTCGTTACTGAAGAACTTTAAGAAAACATTTTAAAATGAAAAAACTATATAAAAAATCGTCATAGTTAAAAGATTAATTACGGACTTAAGCCCAACCAATAACATCTAATTAGGGATTTAGCCCAACTACTAGCATCTAAATTAGAATAAAGCTCCGGTCTCTAGTTATGAAATGTGTTCTACTAGAAACCCATATCGATCTTGAATAAGAAACGTTGATGCGGGGCATGAATAGACAATTTTCAAATGAAAAAACTACATGTAAAAAGTAAACCACATTTGATGGTAAAAAAAATTATTTGCTACATTACCTCCATTAACGAACCACTGAATAGTATAATGTACTACTTGCTGGACCACTTCCATTAAATCCCCGCTTAATAGTATTGTGTACTATTTGCTATTGCATATTTGTAAAACAAGACCGAGTTAAATACAAGCACCCTGATGACCTTTGGAAAATAAAATATAAACACCTAACAATTGCAGTTTGAAGTAGCAAGTCTGAAGTTGGCCGCATCTTCGTCCTCACATCGACACCGACAGGAATAAACCAAAACTGAAATCATCATACAAACAAAACTAACCGTAAGGGATCGTTTTATCAATACCAAGCTACATTCATTTGTCTGAAGTGAATGAAATTTTTTGAGACCAACTATACATTATTCAAACATGAAAATCTGAGTGAAGGCGTTTTCATTTTCTAATCAGTTAAAAAGGCAACTAATGGTTACATGTAACAGAGTGTTTGAATGAGTTGTACATATCAGAAATGAAAGGACAGAACAAAGAAAATTTCTCTTTTGGAACATTAAATTATTCGGATATAGAAACAAGAGGTTCGCAATATGTTCCATATAAGAAGAAAGAATCTTACAATTAATGAGAGACGAAGAAAAATAAATCGCAGAAGTTAAAGCTTTGTACCTAATCTGTGCTATCCGACTCTTAAATGTATTATACGCATCCTGAGGAACCATCGCTGCTTGAGTCTGCTGCATTAATGTTGAAACTTGAAAGATAAGTATTGAACTAACTAAAAGATTAAACACAGAGAACCAAGCTCCACAAAGTAAATGAAATTAAGATTACCACTTGAAGAGGATCCAGAGCCACTGCTGGAACTACTAGAACTACTTGATCCACCGGATTTATCAGTTTGATCTTGATTTGTATGATGACCAGGAGAAGTCGCGATCACATCATTTCGAACTTGAGGATCTGATTAGTAAGTTGAAATCAGTTCAATAATATTTTTACTCGAAGCATAAAAACGTAATAAAATTTACTTAGTTATATTTACCTTCTTGAGCTGCTTTCGGCGTCTCCATACCGGTTCTCATTAAATCCTTAGAACATTCCAAAACAAAAAGTATATTAGACAAATATTCTTTTGCACAGAAAAATCAAAAGACTAATAAGTAACTAGTCACTTAAGTTTAAACTGATTTGACATAAGTAACTAACAAAGAGATGCTACTGGGCCGATTCGGCTAGTTCAAATCTTGTTTAGCATTTAATATTAGAAGTTTAGGATTTAGGCATAAATTCGGCAAGACAAATCCTACTATATCACGCTTATTAATTAGCAGTAAAAAATCGGAAAAATTTAGTAATTAGTTATTCATTTTCTTACTAAATCATAAATGTTATTATGACCGACTTCCACACTGCCTTGAAAAGAATGTTCTTCAGCTTTGCTATTGTTTTTGCTCAAACTTCCCTTGTAATCAGCCACATACCGATCGAGTTCCCAGATTGTTTCGAGATCAAGACTGTCAATATCGATTTCAACCTCGTCATCCTCCTGCGAAATCCCGCGACTTCCTTTTTTCATAATCTGAACAATGCCTTCTAGTTTATGCGAAGGCATATCCTGAAGATTTATGCTCAGGCTCTGCTTCTCATCGTAAGTCATTTCCCTTATTTGAAACTCATTTATCCTAGGCTTCTTAACTGCAGTTTCAGTTATCGTCTCAATATCCATTGGCCTTGTAATAGATTCCTTTCTCTCAAAGACCCTACTTTCTACTACCGGAGCTGGAGTTGGAGCTGGAGCCGGAGCTGGAGTAGCCACTAGAGTTGGAGCTACAGCAGGAACCCGAGCCGGAGACGGAGCTGGAGCTGGATCTGGAGTCGGAGCTGGTGGAACTGGAGGTTTTCTTGAAAGAGGTGCCTGCAAATTGGTATTTAGCCTATACTGAGCCTCCAAAGTTGACCATTTTTGTTCGAATATCTTCGACAACTGCTCAGCCATAAAATGAACATCTTGTCCTTTAGGGTTATACAGCATTGCATTGCTAAAAGTAAGTCTCACGTCTTCCGCAAACTCCATAGCTGACTTATACCAATTTGAGTTCAATCGGGTTGCTACAGTCCCTAAATCCATAGGTTTCTTAACTATCTTAAAATAATCATGTAATCCGAGTCCTTGCACATCAACCGGCTTATTAAACACCCATCCAAGCTTATGTTTCATTACTTTTGTAAGCAAATTCTTACAACTCCTATACAATTGAACCGTATCGATATCTAGTCCAAACCCACCACCACCATTACCCCCATTAGAAGTGTTCCTTCCATTGACAGATTTGGACTTGTTGCTCTCCAAAGGAGTAGATTTTTCTTTCCTTATACCAGAATTAGAGTAAGACTGATTAGTCTGAGGAGTTCTCTGGTCTTTCTCAGCATAGTCAACATTGTGTTTAAAGCTATTATGAGGTACTGATGACACATTTAAGCCCTTTAACGATGGCGGATTCACTACACTCATGGTCTTATCACTAAGTTGAGCTCGTCTATTGTTAATTCTTTTGAGTAAGCTCCTAACCCGATTAAGCTCGGTAACTAGTTTTTCCTTCACGAGTTTAGCTTCAGATACTGAAATTGAATTCATACTTATCTTGACTTTGCCATTGGTTTTGGAGTAGTTATAGCTAATGATCTTACCATTGTCGGCAACAACGGTTTTCGGTTGCGCTATGTTCTCTCTCGCCGAATCATCGGAGTCATCATCGTCGATCGGCCGACCATGCTGCTGCTGGTGCTGCGATGATGCAGCTAGGTTTTGGAGAGAGGATGGTTGGGCAAACTTGGATTTGCTTAGGGCTTTCCCGGTGGAAAGTTTGCTGCTTTTCTTGCTGTTGCTAATGTCGCTATCTTCTCTTTTTCGCTTCTCTTTGGAACCTTCAACACCTGGTATTATACCTGACGCCATTCATGTAAAACTCCTCTAAACCTTAATTTTATGCTTTATTTTTGCACTTGAATTAGGCGATGAATAGGGGTTTAGTAGGTAAGACGAGAAAATTAGGGTTTATGGTGGGATCGCAAGGAATTAAAGTAGATATATTAAGATAGAGCTTCGAAAGAGAATTGTAAAGCTAGAATTCTTCGAATGTGAAAGGTGGAAGAGAAGAAACCCTAAAACGCCATAGATGATTTGGGATCGGGGACAGGGAATTCACGTTTTCAATGGTTTTTTTCTCTCTCTTGATTGTAAGAGTTCCGGCGGAGAAACACGAGAGAGAATGTTAGAGATCCGTCAAACCACGCGCTGTGCCTAGTGAGTGAAAACAAAATTAAAATCTTCCAGTTTTAAAACAATTTAGATTCTAATAATTGCCTGGTTAGTCAGGGGACTCGCCCATTGAACCGAGTCGTACCAAAGTCTATCTAATATCTTTTGGGGAAAAACTTATTACAAGTCCTTCGTGTACGTCTCAATTCTCGTGGAACTTATTTTCTATAGTTTTGCTCGGTTCGCGAACCCTCACTCACTAACGTTGGACACTAACGAATCATTTATTTTTGTATTAAAATTAATACCATTTTAGTTTTTTTATATTTTTTTAATATCATCAAATAGTTTTTTATATCTTAACAAAATTATATTTTTAATTCCGTAAAGTATCCACGAAAAACTAAAGTACTAGTAAATATACCAACTCAACTATCTAATTACCCACTAGTACCTGTATTTTGGAATGTACCACTTGGTACCTCGAACTGAAATTTGGACAAAAATACTCCTGACTATATATACCCGCTAGCACATTCACCAGTATTAATTTTAGAGTTGTTTGAAAAACTAACCTGAAAGTTGTTTACAACTCTCTCTACATGCTGAGAGTTATGTGCAACTCTCGCGATTTCATGAGAGTTGTTTGCAACTCTCTCTATTTCCTTAGAGTTGTGTGCAACTCCCGCGATTTCATGAAAGTTGTTTGCAACTCTCTCTAGTTCCTAAGAGTTGTGTGCAACTCTCGCGATTTCTTGAGAGTTGTTTGAAACTCTCTCGATTTCCTGAGAGTTGTTTGCAACTCTCTCTATTTCTCTCTAGTTGTTTGCAACTCTCTCGGTTTCCTGAAAGTTGTTACTGGTGAAATTTTATTTAAAAAAATCAAAAAAAAAATCAAAAATGGGTATAGTTTTGTTCATCGTAAAAAAAATAAAGCGATGGTACTTTCGTATATTTTTTCCGAGCTTCGCTTGAAAGATATGGAATTTTTAAAAAATAATATAAAAAAAAGTAAGAAAGAAATTTTGGTCACCTTGTTGTTGATGAAGGACAGGGTAGTTAGGGTATTAAAATAATGTTATGTATTAAGGGTAATTAGGTAGTTGAGATGGGTATTAAAAGATAATAGAAAAAAACATGGATACTAGATGACAATAGAATAGTTGAGGTATTTTAGGTTCGGTTTCTCTAAAACTATATAAAAAATATATTTTAATTTGGTTTTACTATCTATTGGTATCTTTTATTTATATATATATATATATATTATACTTATTTTTCCATCAAATTTATGTTATTTGTGTATTTTAGTTTATTTTCGTTAACCTCAAATATTAGTTAGGTTATTTTAGTTAGATTTTATTTAGAGAAAGTTACCAGTAAATACCTTCTCAACTATGTAATTACCCAGTGGTACCCGCTTTTTGGATAGTGTCACTTGGTACCTCGAATTGAAATTTGGACAAAAATACCCCGACCAAATATACGCGCGCTGGTAAAAAAAACATGGTACAATTCTCAGTATGCGAATTGCTTGCAAACTCTCAGGATAAGATGTGAATTTCTTGCAACTCTCATATTTTCTGAACGATTCTCATGATAAGATGCGAATTGCTTGCAACTCTCAGGATTTCTGAACGATTCTCATGATAAGATGCGAATTGCTTGCAACTCTCAGGATTTCTGAACGATTCTCATGATAAGATGCGAATTGCTTGCAAAAAAAAAACCTGGTACAATTCTCAGGATGCGAATTGCTTGCAAACTCTCAGGATTTCTGAACGATTCTCATGATAAGATGCGAATTGTTTGCAACTCTGGGTTTTCTGAACAATTCTCATGATAAGATGCGAATTGTTTGCAACTCTCAGGATTTTCTGAACAATTCTCGTGATATGATGCGAATTGTTTGCAGCTCTTAGGATTTTCTGAACAATTCTCATGATATGATGCGAATTGTTTGCAACTCTGGGTTTCCTGAATAATTCTCATGATATGATGTGAATTGTTACTGGTGAAATTTTATTTTTAAAAAAAATAAAAAAAATCATCAATGGATCTAGTTTTGTTCATTTTTAAAAAACAAAAGTGATGGTACTTTCATTTATTTTTTTCGAGCTCCGGTTCGAAAGATACGGATCTTTTAAAAATAAAATAAAAAGAAAAAGTAGGAAAGAGAAATTTTGGTTACGTGGCTGTTCATGAATGATGAGGGTAGTAAGGGTATTAAAATAAAGTTAGGTACTATGTGGTAATTAGGTAGTTGATATGGGTATTAAGAGATAATTGATCAAACCTTGGGTACTAGATGACAATAAAATAGTTGAGTGGGTACCTTAGGTACAATTTCCCTTTTATTTATGTGTTTTTTAATTAAATGTTAATTTTTATTTTTATTTGTTAATTATAGTTTTATTTTAAAAATAAAAATATATAGTTGAATTTAATATATATATATATATATATATATAATTTATAAAAACATAGAAATTTTTTGGAGGCTGGGATTGTTGGAAAAAAACTCCAAGAAATGATTTTTTAACCTTCTACTGTGTTAGAATATTCAGTGTATTAATGTTAGAATATTCAGTGTATTAAGTTTCCTTGTATAGGCCTCTAAGTTCTCTATATATTGAGAGCCTTACTTGGGTTTGCATTATAAAAAAGGAGTTCAATACAAAAAGGAACACTTTCTAATAAAACACAAAACCCTAGCCGCTTCATGGGAATGTTCAATTCCATGTTGTGTCCATAATCATTCGATATCTTGTTTGATTGTTTCTCTTAACATGGTATCAGAGCACGTGTGATTCTGGGAACTCTGAACATCCTCAACAAAGATGGTTGGCAATGAAGTCGTAGTCAGTCAAATCCCTGATGAATTAACAATTCAGATTGCTGCCATTCTGAGAAATGGTCTCGGAACACAACAACAAACAACTAACCCCGATAATTTATCCCTAGGGATTAAACTCGTTGGTGACAACTATGCCCTATGGGCAAACCTGATGAAGAAAGCAATTGGGGGACGGGGAGAGGTTCTCACATTACAGGGGAGCCGACACCTCCATCCAAAACTGACAAAATATATACACGATGGGAACAAGATGATCAATGTGTTTTCACATGGATTATCCAGAATCTTGAATCCAGCTTGGTGAATAATGTCTCGCAATATCCCACTGCAAAATCCCTCTGGGATGGGTTAGCCACCACATACGGTTCTGGTACAGATTCGTTACATGTGTTTGACCTTCATAAGAGGGCTAATTCATTAAGGTAAGGGTCCACTACACTAGAAGACTTGTAGAACAAACTGCAGAACATCTGGATGTCTATAGATAGGCGAGATCTGAACCCTGTGAAAGACCTAGAAGACATTCAGATCTATAATAAGAAGACTCAAGAACAAAGACTCTATCAATTGCTAATGGCGATTAATGACAAGCTGGAACCAATCAAGAGAGATATCCTGAAAAAGGATCATCTTCCTTCCGTGGAAACAACATATGCTACAATACGAAGGGAAGTTGACAGGCTTAATATACTAAAATCAAGTTCTTCTCATAGTGACTCGATTGAAATTGAATGGATTTGGCTGCTAAAGATTCTGCACAGAGGTTTAAATTCTGATCCAAAGAGAAAGAAGATAAATCCAAGTTGTATTGCACTCATTGTGGGATGAAGAAACACACTAAAGAAACATGTTTCCCGCTGGTTGGCTATCGAGAATGGTGGGAGGACGGTTTCATGGCTATCCCGCTGGTCCAGCACCAAATTCCACTAACAATCAAATCACATACTTTATTTTATTTGTGGATGATTTCTCAAGAATGACTTGGATATACTCCATGAAACATAAATCAGAAGTACCATAAATATTTGTTTGTTTTTACAAAATGATTTTGACTCAATTTGAAAAAAAATACAGATTCTCCGTTCTGATAATGGAACAGAGTTTGTCAACCAAACAATGCATAATTTTTTCAAAATAAATGGTCTTATCCATCAAACCACTTGTCCAAACACACCTCAACAAAACTATACTTCATAATGAAAAAATCGTACTTTACTTGAAAAAACTCGTGCTATTATGATTGAATCTAGAGTTCCTCATTCTCTTTGGCCAGAAGCTCTTGCTACAGCCACGTATCTTGCAAATCATCTACCAACCCGATGTCTAGGAAATAAAACTCCATTACAAGTGCTTGCCACCCAAGTTACAATTCCATCTGTTATGACCTTACCACCTCGTGTCTTTGGTTGTTTGGTGTTTGTTCATATCCCTAAAACTAGTTGCAAAAAACTTAGTCCATGTGCTAAAAAGTGTGTATTCGTTGGATACGGTGTTCATCAAATGGGATATCGGTGTTACAATCCGGTTACTCGTCGAATCCATGTCACCATGGACTGTGACTTCTTAGGATCAGATTATTTTTTTGACCACCAATCTCGTGCTCAGGGGGAGAAAGTAAGTGAATCACTCGACTGGTTGTTATATGAAAGTTACTTTGAGGATGTGCCGACAGAGTCGGTAGATGGCGCCACCGAACACGCCTCTTCCAACATAAAGGATACTGACGAGGCAGTTCTTACCACCAATGATTCTCCCGAAGATAATGTCCAACAAGAAATAAATACCATGGATACCACCAGTGAATCAGCCGAAGAAAATGTCCATCAAGAGGTAAAAAATTTACAATGTCATAATTCACAAAATGTTACTGACCATGACATTTCAGGAAGTTCATTTGTTGAAACTCAAACTTCGGTCCTTCCCCCAAGAAAAAGTAGAGGGGTTCCTCCTGACCGGTATTCACCAGAACACGTTCCTCGTGCTTCTACATATCCGGTAAAAACGGACAGGAAAGGAATGCCGAAGATTGCAAAGGCGTTTTCAGCTACTATTCTCTCTGAACAAATCCCTAAAACAGCTTAAGAAGCTAAGAAGATGACTGAATGGCATGAGGAAATGAATACTGAAATGGAAGCTTTAAAAAGGAATGGTACATGGGAGAATTGTGTGTTACCACAAGGGAAGAAAGCAGTCGGGTGTAGATGGGTGTTTAATATAAAATATAAATCCGATGGCACCATTGAGCGACACAAGGAAAGATCGGTTGCCAAATGATATACACAAACATATGGTATAGACTACTCTGAAATGTTCTCTCTGGTTGCAAAGATTGACACTATCAGAGTTTTACTTTCAATAGCCGCGAATAAAGATTGGCCTCTTCATCAATTTGATGTAAAGAATGATTTCTTACATGAAGACTTGGAAGAAGAGGTATATATGGAACCCCCACCATGGTTCTCTGATGGTTTTCAAGAAAATAAGGTATGTAAACTGAAAAAGGCATTATATGGGCTCAAACAGTCTCCTCGTGCTTGGTTTGGGAGATTTACAATGGCAATGAAGCAGTATAGCTACAAACAAAGTAATGGGGATCATACCTTGTTTTACAAAAAGAGAGGAGAATTAGTCACTTGTCTTATAATATATATCGACGATATGATTATAACGAAGAATGACATAGAAGAAATTAGCTCTCTTATGAAAAACCTTTTCAAGGAGTTCGAAATGAAAGACCTTGGGGGATTGAAGTATTTTTCTAGGAATCGAGGTTCTTAGGTCAAGATGAGGGATTTATATCTCCCAACGGAAATATATATTGGATTTATTAGCTGAAGTTGGCATGGTGGATTGCAAACAAAATGACACTCCTATGGTTGTGAATCACAAACTAAAGATAATTGAAGGTGCCGGACCAACGAGTAAAGAAAGGTACCAAAGGTTGGGGGGGGAATTGATTTACTTGGCTCACACTCGACCCGATATTGCATACGCGGTGGGAGTAGTTAGACAGTTCATGCATCATCCTCAGGAACACCATATGGAGGCAGTACTGAGGATTATTCGATATCTCAAAGGCACACCAGGAAGAGGCATAATTTTTAAGAAAAATGGACACCTTGATGTTGAAGTATTCACAGATGCTGATTCGGGAGGGAATCCTAACGACAAGCGATCAACTGCTGGCTACTTTACTCTTCTTGGAGGTAAATTGGAGGAGTAAGAAACAGAAAGTAGTATCACTTTCAAGTGTTGAATCCGAATTTAGAGGAATCGTTAAGGGGATTACCGAGATACTTTGGTTAAAGAAGATAATGAAAGAAATCGGATCCCCCTGAAGTGTCCAACTCAGTTAATGTGCGATAATAAAGCTGCGATTAAGATTTTAGAGAACCCGGTACACCACGATAGAACAAAGCACGTTGAAATAGATAAGCACTTCATAAAAGAAAAGATTGAAGATGAGACAGTCGAACTTCCGTTTGTTAGATCTGAAGACCAACTGGCAGACATCCTGACGAAATCGGTTGCTGTAAGAACATTCGAATCAGTTTTATCCAAGTTGGGTATTGGTGATCCCACTACACAACTTGAGGGGGAGTGTTAGAATATTGAGTGTATTAATGTTAGAATATTCAGTGTATTAAGTTTCCTTGTATATGCCTCTAAGTTCTCTATATATTGAGAGCCTTACTTGGGTTTGCATTATAAAAAAAGAGTTCAATACAAAAAGGAACACTTTCTAATAAAACACAAAACCCTAGCCGCTTCCTGGGAATGTACAATTCCATGTTCTGTCCCTAATCATTCTGCATATTGTTTGATTGTTTCTCTTAACATAATGTTTCAACTCTCTATGGCTCAATCGACTTTTGTAAAGTCTATAGATTGAATTTAAAGCTTTGAATCCGCTTTTGATTCGAACCTCTCGTTCTTCAAGATGAAATAACCTCAACCGAAGACTCAAACGAAAGGAATTGGGATTTAGGGTTTACGAAAATTCTGTTCAAAATCTGAAGAACCTCAAATCAAAGCTTGGGTGATGAAGTTTTCAAGATTAGAAGAAGCAATCTGAAGATAATTCTCTCTGGAGAACTCGATACCAAATAGTACTTGCATTTGGAGATCAACAGTTTTAGGGATTCTCAAAAGTGTTGATCGATCAAGATATGCAATAAGTGGGATTGAAGAATCAATATGAAGTCCTTCAAGAATCAGTTTATTGATTTCAAAAATCTTTCCAATAGAAATTTTGGAATCTTGAGTTTCAAAAATTCAGGTTATTTTATCTGAACAATAATAAAGGCTTTGAAGCTCATATCTTCTTGAAAGATATCTGATGAATCAAGAGATTATATTAAAAGGAATTGAAGAATCGAAGTTAAAGCCAGACAACCAACTAAAGATAGGAATTAAAGAACAATTTTCAAATAAATATACCTATGGAAAAATAGGTCGAGCAAGATTTTAAGCTAGGAAAAAGAGTTGGGAGCGGAGTCTTCACCACAAGGATATAATACCAAGTTTCTTCCTCTCAACAATACTTCTTCGAAAGCTCAGTTTCTGAACAATAAAAGAAAGAATTATAGAGAAGCAGTTAGGCCTTCTATCATCAACAACGATATCATTCATGAGGATGTGAACATGACCAATAATGAGGCTTCAAAGCAATAGTAAGCTTTACTACTAAAATAAGTTACTCATTCTTAATGCTTCTAAGTTTACTTTGGTTGGTAAATTTGCATTATGAAGACTATACGTGATCACAATACAAATTTTCCTAGGAAAACTCAAACTAAATGGTGAAGTTAATTTATCTATATTATATAAGTAGCATGTGTTTATTGATTTAACTCTATTAGATGTTCTAAAAATCCATTGGAAACGGAATGTCTGGTTTTTCAGCCAACATTACATGAAATTAATTAAATGGGAACCTAATTTTAGTACTGAGAATGAACTCTAGAAACCCTTGTGTGGGTTATTTTCCCAAAAATTCATGTTTTTCAATATAACAGAGACACAATCAAGAACATAGCTAAATTTTTAGATAATCCATTTGATTTATAAATACCTAACGAAAACTTGGCCTGACATAACTACTGTCACGCTTGGATAGACTTGGATGTATCCAAGTCTATCAGTAGGAAAATATGGATTGAATTCGAGTAACAATATAGATATTGGATATATACTATATATGTGGATACCCCATTATATTGTCTAGACTATTTCCATCTTGAACATAACAACCATCAATGTAATAAAAAAATCAAAAAACAATTGATGTATCTAAAGAACAGAATTTAGTCTCAATAATTGGTCAAGAATTGAATAATTTAACTTTAAAAGTAACTGAAGTATGGGCCCCTAAAATTAAATATTTTATAGTTAAGGAAAACAATAAAGATCAACCTACTAATTCATATAGTAAAAGGGTTACTAGTAAAAATACTAGTAATAAAGATAATCAGATTCAAACAAATAGGCAAGAGAATTTTAAACCAATTAGAAAACAACGAGAACACAATGGAAGAACACAATTATAAAACAATTAAAGCTCTGTATTCCATTAAGCATGGTAACAGATTTAAATGTACAAATTGGCGAGTTTGATTATTAAGAGTTGCTTTAGTAAACAAGAGTAAGAGTGTTTTAGAGAGAGAAAGAGATTTTAGAGAGAGAAAATGAGAGAATGCAAGTAATCTAAGTCAGAAATCTGATCTCTTTATTAGTTTAGCTTTGGGCTTTATATAGAGATGCAAAAACTTAGCTTACACCTGAAAGTAGTTACATAAAAGGGTAAATTACACTCTTAGTCCTTAATAAAAATACATATTCTCAATCCTTCATTTAAATTACCATCTGTTACTTAACATTTTATTTTTTACATTTTAGTCCCTCGACTTCCAATTCCTATCAGTAGCCCTCCTAGTTCTCATGTCAGTAAATGAATGAGAACTAATTAACTTCGAATCATGTCAAAAGAAATTATAACTTCCTCTTCCAAAATCAGATAACTTAAGATCAATGATATCTTTCTCTTAAAATCTTGTCAGACGCAGTGATGCATCGACATACACCCACAAACAATCATCCCCCAAATTAAATTCGAAGCCAAACTTAGTGAATTTAAGGGTTAAATACATCATGACTTCTTAGTTGCTAGGCTTACACCTAAAATCTTAGCATATCAGATGTCGAACCCATAACGTATTCCCCGTTTCAAATTATGCCCAATCATCACAAACTTTTTCCACTTCTGCACACGTCTTTCTTTCTCCTATAAATTCTTTAGCAACTCACTTTTTGTTCACAAACCAAAATCCTAGAGAGAATATCAGAAAAACCTCCCAACCTTTTGCTACCTTCAACGATTTCTTCAAACTTTCTGGTTACTTTCACCGGCAAATTCATATTTTCCGATCAATCTCTAATCAGTTTATGAGAAAACACCCAAGATTCAGAAGATCCAAGGCTAGAATTCCCAAAATACCCAAATCTCAAGTACCTGAAAACAATCTCGTCATCAGAGCTTACAATTACTTCTGCATCAGCGAAAGAGCAGAAGAATATAGAGCTGATGGGTTGATAAGAAACGCTCCCCTCAGAACATCAACAAAGACCATTTATTACGATAACTTTGATCCATCTAAAGTTCTTGCTTTTTCACCTTCACCTATACAGAAGAAAGTCAATCTTCGAAAACTCGAACACCAAAACTCCTCGAACTTCAACTCCTCTTACCAAATCATCACCTCAAATAAGTTGTGAGGTTAGTCAATCTTCTTCAAAACAATCTGAAGCGACATCATGTTGAAATTCATGGGAGATGATTGCAATGCTACACCAAACTCATCTACCAAATCTCCTCCCCCGAGAGAAATTATTGATGGAACCATATTATCTCAACAAAATTCCTCAAAGAACCATTCACAACTGAGAGACGAGGCATCAGAAGCAGAGGTTGATTCCGATGCTACCCAATCAAACAATGAGGCTGATACTGAAAAGGAAACCTCGAAAGAATCTGAGGATGCCCCTTAGAAAAAGATTCTTAATTCAAGAAAAAATAAAGCTCTGGTTACTATATTCAATGAAGAAAAAGTAGCAATTGGTGAGAATTTAAGGTCTCTTGATGCAGACTACATCGTTGCCTTGAAAAATTCCAGGTACATATATTACAAAGAGAGTCAAGCATCGACTTTGAAAAATATTGGGGAATGGGAGACAACATTAATCTTCGTTTTCCTAAAAAAGAGGAAACACCCTTAGATTGCAAGAAAGATGAACGAGTAGTCTATCCAGAAATCATCAACTGGGGGATTCGGTTTCCATTAAATCCGATGATAGTTGACTACTTTAAATTCATAAATCTGTGCCCAACTCAAGTGACATCAAATAAATATTTCACCATTCGCAATCATGGCTTTCTGCTTGTCCAAGATTCCGATCAACATTAAAAAAATTATATCCTTAACGAAATTATCCAAGGGACCAAAGCTTCCATTTTACTACCTTACATTTGATGATGACCTAAAAATCATCGATGATCTTCTGGAGATGGACAAGTTTTGGAAGCAAAAATTCATCTTTATCTCGGTAGCATTAGAAGACGACAAAGAAATATCTGAGGCTAATCCATCAAGATTGAATTTTGTCTGGAAAAATGGTCGTAAATATTATAATATTACTCATTTTGAATTAAAATTTTCAACTGTTGTTATTCTTATTCATTATCAACCTATATGTTCTTATCAGAAATTATGAGGTGTTATGCCATTCGTCGAGCTAGGGCCAAGGAAACATTTATTAAACTTGTCGCATGGGCTGAAGCAGAATGGAACAATATTTTCCACACAACCTTCAAACCAATCAATTTCCTCAACAGTCATTTATTTCTGATCACACCTGGAGCCTCTCCTCCTGAAAATCTGATGGAACAACCCAACCCTCGACAAGCTGTTAAAAGATTGGTCCATCCCGATTGCAAGGTATTCTTACCCATACGCAACAGATCAAACAGTCACCTTCCTCAAAAGAATAAGGCAAAAAAGGACAAAAAGGCAGCTAATACATCTGGTGCTAGCCTTTCAACAAATCTGAAACCCAAACGATTAAAAAGAAAAACAAAGGAAAGCACACTTTCAACCATCGAAGAAGAAACAAAAGAAGAACCTTCTTCGAAAAAGAAGAAAACTGTTACACCCTCGAAAAATAAAAATTCCTCCATTCTAAAAAAAATGAAGAAGAAGATATTTGCAACCATCGAAGATATAATATCTGGTGATGATGATGAGGTCATAGTTGCTGAGAATCAATAAAGTCCTCAACAGGAAAAGGAAGCAACTAATGAAGATGCTGCAATTGTTGTTGAAGATAACCAATATGATGATCACTTCGATCCCGATAGTTTCATCAACTTCAATGAATCACAAGAGCTTACTGGAGAAGAGGATCCTGTTATTCAAGAAGTTCAAACTCTTCTACATAACTTTGGCAGAAGATCTGCACCATCCACCTCCTGGAATCATTGCTCCTTCTGCTACTATTACGTCTTTAGACCTCATCCCTCGGCCTAGTCCAGTGGTTTTTCCTCCCATTCCACCAAACCCAGCTGTCCTTGTTGCACTTTAACCATTTTCCAATCTCAATAATACAACAAAAATGCTTACTCAACAAATCGATGCTTCTCAAGGTCATCTGAAATGGTTGGCCAAAGATATGGTTCGCTAAAAAGGATTTGTTGAAGCTGAAAAAAATTTGAGGGAAAATTTTCAAAATCATATAGCAGATCAATTTTAGGGCTTCGAAATGGCAAGGTCTGAGCTTATCCGAGGACTCCTTTTTGTCAAAAGGAATTTACGAGAATAACATCAGATCAACAAAGAGAATTTGATCACTTCGCATCAAGAAGAGATAAATAAGCTCAAGGCTAAACATCTTGAAGACTTAACTACTGAGAAGGAGAAACTCGATAATCTTTAGACTCCTCTTACCACATGCGAAGCAGAAAAGAAACTTTTGACCGATCAGATAGCCACGCTAAAGATTGATTTTGAGAAAGAAAAACAACTCACCATCACTGTTGTAGAAGACGAATGTTTCAAACATATGTTGGTAGCCATCAACAATGGTAAAGAGGATAAGGCCATCACATTTCTTTGAGAAATTCGCGCTACATATCCCACGATAGACCTTTCTAGCTTCTGGAATGACATTCTTGTCGAATGACGCCCCATCGAAGCCTTCAATCTTATCCAGAGCTCATCGTTTAAAGAAGAATTATCCGAAGATGAGTCATCTGAATGATTTTCCTATCCTTTGAACTTATGTTATCTTTTTGTATTTTTCATATTAGTACCATAAACCTTGTACTCATTGAATAATTCTAAATGACAAAGGTTTTTTTGCTTATATTTCATATTTGTTATCAAGTTATGTGATACTTTATTTATGTCAATTATTCGAAGTTAAAACACAATCAGACACTTAAAATTATTTTTGAAAAATGCAATCCCTCGAATATTATAGTGCATTAAATGAATGTGGTACATCGAAATTTATAGTGCGTTTATTGAACGTAGCACTTCGAATAACCCAATGCGTTTATTGAACGTAGCACTTCGAATAACCTAGTGCGTTTATTGAACCTAGCACTTCGAATAACCCAGTGCGTTTTTGGAATGTAGCACTTCGAACATGGTTGTTTCTTCGAAAAGTGTAATAAACACTTCGAAACATTTTACTCTTGATCAACCTCAAAGATGACCAGTCTTTGATAAGTTATCAAGATAGTTTAAATAAACACTTGTAAACAACCATTGGCCAAAAATTCATTTTATTGATAATGTTGAATACGTACATAGCGCCTCGTTAAAACCTTCCCGGGCCACCAGGGTAGAAAAAAGTGCGCTAATCAACCAAAAGAAACAAATTCAAAATTCAACATAACTATTCCCTGTATAACTTCAGATACTGTATATTCTACAGGTGTTGAAGCATCCTCCCCTGACTATCACAAATGCGATAAGATCCTGGCTTTATCCTTTCAACAACCACATAAGGTCCTTCACAATTTGGTGCCATTTTTCTGAGGCTCTTCTCCTTGGTATGCAGGAATACTTTTATCAACACTTTATCACCTACTTTAAACTTTCTCCTTTTCACCCTCGAATTGTATCTATTCCTCATAAGAGTTTGATAATGGATTACATTTAAATGAGCTCGAACTCTTTTCTCATCAATCAGATCTAAACTTGCTCTTTTAGCTTCGTCGTTGGATTTTTTAGAATATTGGGTTATTCTAAAAGATGACATCGTAGATTCCACATGGCTAACAACAACCATTCCATATGCTAAAGCAAAAGGAGTTTCTTTAGTAGCTTCCCAAGGATTTGTTCGATAAGCCCAAAGTACTACTTGCCAATAATTTGGCCATTTTCCTGTTGTCTCTATTAAATTCTTCTTCAAACCTTCTAAAATAGATATGTTTGTCACCTTCACTTGTCCATTTGCTTGTGCATGAAAATGTGTTGAAAAACATTGTTGAATTCCCTTCGAAGCGCAGAATGAAGTCATTTCTTTATTATTAAATTGAGCGCCATTATCTGTAGTAATTCTTCGAGGTATTCCAAGACGGCAGTGAATACTGTTAACAATGAATTTAATTACATATTTTGCTTTTGTTCCAGATAACGGTTCTGCTTCTACCCATTTTGTAAAATAGTCTACCGCAACAATTATCATCTGTCGTCCTCCAGATGCCATCGACAAAGGCCCCACTAAATCGATTTCCCATCTATCAAATGGTATGACTTCGGTAAAAGAGATAAGTGGAATTTTCGGTTTATGTATAGAATTAGCAAACTTTTGACAAGTATCACAGCTTCAAACCAAATTCTTGGCATCGTTCATGATTGAAAGCCAATAAAACCCTGCAAGCAAAACTCGACGAGATAAAGCTTTAAACCCGCAATGAGCTGATCTTTCTCCATCATGTAATTCAGATAATACTTCATGTGATTCTTGCCTATTCAAACATCGTAATAACATCCTACTCAATGCATTATTATACGAAATTTCATCCAAAACTATGTATCCAAAGGCTTTGTCTCGTAATTTTATGGCCAATTTCGCATCGTCATGCAATGTTCCTCGAATAAAAAAATTTAAAATATCAGTTCGCCAATCACCTCAGACTGCGTCTGTAGTGACAAAAAATTCTTCTATATAATCACATTGACCTGATTGGGTCAAAGTCGAAGGGATCTCTTGTAACAAAATCCAAAAATACTATTCCTTGTAAGCAATTTTTGCTAACGAATCAACACCGTGTTACTTCCTCGACTAATATGTTCCACAATAACATGATCAAATAATAGCATCAAGTTTCGAAGCTCTCGAAGATATAAAATTAAGCGATCATTTTTTGCTTTGGAGTTTCTAGATACTTGATTTGCTACTATTGAGAATCTGTTTATAACTTTACTGAAGTTGCTCAACATATTTTTGAAAGTCTTAAACCAGCTAAAGCAGCTTCGTATTCAGCTTTATTATTCGAGGCGTGAGAACTAAATTTGATGGACTGAAGCATTGTTTCTCTAGTTGGAGCAATTAGCTGAACTCCAGCGCTCCATCCCAAAATATTAAATCCACCATCTGTTCGAACAACCCACATCGAATTCGCTGGTAAAACATTTTTACTATCTTCTATATCTGATCTGCTTGAATGAACTTCAACAAGAAAGTATGACAAATGCTTGAGCTCTAATTGCAGTTCGAGGTGTAAACAAGATGTCATAACCTCCCAACTCCACTAACCATTTGGTCATCCTCCCCGAGATATCAGGACGTTGAAAACCATTTTTCAAGGGAAATGAAGTTTGAACTTCAATGATATGAGCTTGGAAATAAGGGCGCATCTTTCTAGCAGAAATCACCAACGCCAATGCTAATTTCTCAATCTTCAACTACCTCTTTTATGCTGCCACCACACTTTTACTTATCAATACTGCACTTATTATACTTACTGAATCTTCGCTTATCAATCTGAATTCAGCAATGTCTAAAAAGAGCTTTTCTCCACTTCGAGGCTTCGATAAAATTTCTAATGATGATAATAAATTCTTGATGATTGTACATTCTGCTTCACAATCTGAAGTCCATTCAAATCTATTTGACCTTCGCAACACTTGAAAGAGAGGAAAACACTTCTTTGAAAATTTAGAAATAAATCTATTAAGCACTTCTAACCTTCATGTCAAAATTTGCACTTCTTTAACCGTTCGAGGTGAATTCATTGTTATAACAGCTTTCAACTGTTCTGGATCAACTTCTATTCCTCTTTCATTGATAACATAACCCAAAATCTTCCCTGATCGAACTCCGAAGGTACACTTTTCAGGATTAAGCTTTAGACTAATTGCCCTTATATTCAAGAACATTTCTTTTAAATCCTCCAGATGTGCATCATCTATCAAGCTTTTTACCACCATATCATCGATATACACCTCCATGTTTCTTCCGATCTGAGTGGCAAATTATCTATTCATCAACCTTTGGTAAGTAGCTCTGACGTTTTTCAACCCAAAAGGCATAATCTTGTAACAATACAAACCCCTTCCAGTTATAAAGGTCGTACATTCTTGGTCATTCGGATCCATCTGGATTTGATTATATCATACGAAAGCATCCATGAAAGTTAATATTTTTTCCTGAAGTAGAACAATCAGCTGGTCTATTCAAGGAACAGGAAATGGATCTTTAGGACAGGCTCGATTTAAGTCTGTAAAATCCACACACATTCTCCATTTTCCATTCCTTTTCTTGACCACTACTTGATTCCTTGTCCATAAGGGATATTGTGACTCCCTTATATGCTCGACCCTGGATAAACGATCCACTTTGGAAATAATTTCTTCTGCTTTCTCTGATGAAAATGCCCTTGTTTTTTGAATTACCAGCTTCACCTTTGAGTCAACAACTAAACTATGGCAGATTACTTCGATCGACACCCCTATCACATCCTCCGTTTTCCAAGCGAAAACATCAAAGTTATAAGACAAAAAATTTAATAGTCATTGACATAGAGCTGAGGTCAGTAAGGTTCCTATTCGAAATGTTTTTTCCTCAGAAAAAGTATACTCCTCAATTTCTTCACTTACTGTCAGAGACCCTGGGGTTTCCCTCGGATCGTCAACCCTTTCATAAAAATTCGAAGGGAACCTCTCTGACTGTGATTCGTTCATTATATCCTCACTGCTGGATCCTCAAATCCAGAGTGCAGTGACATAATATTCTCTTGCAACTTTCCTAGTCGTTCCGAACGACCACCACAGGATCTCCAACCACATATTTAAAAATATTGGTGTATCCCCAAACATTCTGAAAAACTAAGACCTTCCAAAAAACGTTGTAACTTGTGGGACAGATCTACCACCATAAAGAGCACTTGAACTTTCTTCTTGAAAGGGACCTTCCCTAAACTCACCTACCCTTCAAATTCTCCTATAACCCGTGCCGTCACACCAGTGAAACCAATGATTGTGCACTATGACTGAGTAATTCAAGGAGAATTACGCATCATATCATATGTTATTTTGAAAATAACATTCGCAGAACTGCTGGTACCTATGAGCACGCGTCTAATTTCAACACCAGCCATTTCTGCCCCAATAACTACCGCATCCTCATGCGGCCCCGCAATACCTCGCAAGTCGTCCTCATCGAACAAAATAAAAGGAATGTCCTTCTTGCCATATAAATGAGTGGACATCCTCCTATCAATTTGAGTTGTCAAATTGACAACATGTCTCTTCCTTGAACTATCAGTAGTACCAGCAATCGAATCGCCTCCAGAAATGGCCAATAACTCAAAAAACTCACACAAAATTTGAAACATGTCCTTTCTTTACTAGCTCTTCAACAGCCATCAAAATCAACCTATCTAGATCTTTATTCAATTATTCCGAAGCAACATCGAACTCATCAGCCTTTAAATCTAGAATCATCAAATTCTCAGCTTGTGCGTTTGGGTTGGCCGGTCGTGAATTCGATGCTGGAGCTTTCGATGCGTTTCCCTGTGACTTCACAAAAGTCAAAAGATTTCCATTTTCAATCAGAATTTAGACTTAGTTTTTCAATGCAATACAGTCATTGGTATTATGACCAATATCCTCGTGACATCTGGAAAATTTGTTATTCCGCTCCTCCTTTAGCCTGTTAATCGAAGCTCGCTTCCTGAAATTCACGAAGCTCTTATTTTTGTCAAAAAATAAAACCACACTCTCAGTTAAGTCTGCATAATACTCGGGCCTAATCTATTGATTCAGCCTCGGCCTGTTGTAATTGTAGGATGGGGCTTGAATTGAATATCCTCCAGCCCGAGGTGGCAAATTTGTATTCCTCGAATGCGCCTGCTGATTAGCATTTGAAGATTGTCCTTGGTTATAGGACACTTGTCTTGACTTTTTTGGAACATTAACTGGCTCTCCCCGTACCCTTGTTGACTGCTCAACTTTGATTTGGTCTTCAACCTGAGCCATCAATGCTCCAAAAGTTAAAGCCCTCATCTTTGTTGTCTCATTAGCTAAGTCTCTCAGAAATAACCCTTGGCGAAATGCTGCCATCGCCACTGATTCTTCACAATTATCCAAGCATTCCTTTGTCAAAATAAATCTTTGCGTGTAATCTTTCTATTTTTCTCTAGCTGCTTGCTTGCACTAGATAATTGTATCACAGTTTGCTTTCTTTACTTCTAACAAACCACATTTGAAAAGAAGTATAGAAATCTCTCAAATTTGAAATGGATCCCCTCGGAATCTGTGAGAAAACACGACACACCAGCCTCTCATCGTCTTCAAAGTTCATCATGTAATTTTTGAGTTGTTCGATCTGATCATCTGGATCCTGCGTACCATCAAACTTTTTGACCTTGGAAATATCAAAACACTTTGGAAGCGTAATAGATTTGATTTCACTTGTCAACGGAGAATTCCTCCAATCGACACCCTGCACATACTGATCTTCAGTTCCCATGACTGCGTATAAATTCCGATCAGTCCCATCGTATTGATTCGATGTGCTTCCTTCACACTAATTAGATTCCATCAAACAACGAGGCACACTGTCCCTCCTAGATCTGTGTTCCATCTAATATTTTCGAGGCTGCTCATTTTCATCATTCGAAGAACCTCTATACCTTTTGAAACCTAAGGCAGAGCTTTCAACTTTCTCGTCATTAAATGTGGCACACTTTTGTTTATCTTTCTTTTCTTTTCTTGAAGAATTTAGAGCTTTGAAGGGCACCTTCTTCTGTTCATTCTTGTTCTGTCGATCAATGCAAGGTCGACCAGACTGGTTTCCAATTTCAGTTTGTTCATTCATTTGTCTCACTTCAGACTTTAGCTTTGCCGAGTGAATCTCCTGCTCTCTTTGCTCGTATTTCTCATTTAACGCATTTATATTATCCAAGAGCTGGTTCATATGCATTTTTATATCAGATTGCGCTTAGATCGGAACAGATCTTTCTGGTCTACTTTTATTCTTCTGTAAATCTTCTCTTAAAGTTTCAATTGTTGATCGAACCAGCGGGTTATTATCGAGATTCATCGCAAAGTTTCAAGATTATTTTTCCAAGGTTAATAAAATTCGAACTGGTAGAAAAGACACTGATTATCAACTTCCCCAGTGGAGTCGCCAATTTGGTGAGTTTGATTATTATGAGTTTCTTTAGTAAACAAGAGTAGGAGTGTTTTAGAGAGAGAAAGATATTTTAGAGAGAGAAAATTAGAGAATTCAAGTAATCTAAGTCAGAAATCCAACCCCTTTATTAGTTTAGCTTTGACCTTTATATAGAGGCGCAAAGACATAACTTACAACTGAAAGTAGTTACATAAAAGGGTAAATTACACTCTTAATCCTTAATAAAAATACATATTATCAATCATTCCTCTAACTTTACCATATGTTACTTAAAGTTTTATTGTTTACATTTTCGTCCCTCAACTTTCATTTACTTATCACAAATGATTTATCTGATGATGATCAACTTTTGAACTCTCCAAATTATACTTTAACTAGTAGTCTCCCAATTTCTCGAAGGAAAATAAACATTAATAAACAAATGAACATAACATAAAAAACTAAACAAAAATCCATTAAACTAAAACATAAAAAGCAATTCAGTGAGAGCAAAACAATGACTTCTAAGAAGTCACACAACGCTTCCTCTAATAATTTAAATGAAAATTAAAATCTTCAATTGGAACATTAGAGGAATTGGTAACAAAAACACAATTAGGAGGCTAAAATACAGTGTTAAATATAAGATGATAAAGTTTCTGGCATTGCATGAACATATGATCCCAAATATCAGAATTGATTCAACTTTGAAAACTCTTGGTCTTCATCATGGTATTACAAACATAAAAATAAAATATGGATAATGTGGAAGAATATTTTTATTGTGGATGTGATTAGTGATAAAGAATAGTACATCCACCTTAAAGTCTCTCTCTTAAACATGAAAAAGTAAATTTAATATAACTGTTATATATGCCAAATGCTCCAGGATCAACAGACTCTCTCTTTGGGACAATCTGAGAGATTTATCTAACAATCCGCTAGAGTAGATTATCATGGGTGACTTTAATTGTATAAAAAAATCAACTCAACAATTTTCTTGTTCAATATTATGTTTATGAACTCTTGATGGCTTTAACAACATAATATTGGATTGCTCAATAGAATATGTTGGATTCATTGGCTCCTCATTTACTTCGACCATTAATAGGACACTTGATAATCTGAGAAGACTTGATAAAGTTCTCATTAATGGCCAAATGAGAAACTATTTTTATTCCATTCAAGTAAAACACTTATAAAAAAACATGCTCTGACCATGCCCCAATGGTAATAACATTATTCAACAATAGTTTAAAACCTAAATCATCATTTAAGTTCCTAAACATGTTGAACCAACATCCTAATTTCTACAAAACAGTTGAGGAATCATAGGATATTCATATTTCTGGCCTACCTTTACAGGTCTATTGGCACAAATTAAAAAAACTTAAGATAAAACTTAAGTCTTGGAATCATAAAGTCTTTGGAAATATTTTTAATGTTGTTACTAAAGTTGATGAAGAAGTCAGTTTTCATGAATCCAAATTTCAAGTTACCCATAACATTGAGGATAAGATTAAACTGTCAAAATCTAAATTAATCAACTTCTTCTTGGCAAGAAAAGAAGCTTATTAGGAGCAGAAAAGTTGTATTAATTGGTTAAAATAGGGTGATAAAAATACATCTCTTTTTCATAATTTTTGAAAAAAAAACAAAGTAAGAAAATAATTAATGGTATTAGACATGAGGGTGATTGGACTGAAGATCACAATAGGATGCGTAAATTACTTGTAAACTATTTATTCATGGCAGAAAAAACCATGAATATATCCTCTTATATCAAGAAATCATTTATGATATATAAATAGGAAAACAATGGGTATAAGCGGTTTTTCAGTTATCTAATGTTAGAAATAATTACCAGTATACTACTGATAAAATGGTTAGCGTTTGGTCAAATAACACATGGAACCTTGAAAGACTAAAATCAAATATCACCCCTTCATATATTAAGAAGATCCAAAATCTTAAAATTTATATGGATAAAGATAATAAGATAATAAGGTCTTTAGATAGATCTAGTAACTTTGAAACTAAATCAATCTGGAATCACATTAGACAAAATGGATCAACCTTTGTTATGTTTGCAATAATCTGGACCAATATCATTCCTACTAAGTTATCTTTCCTGATATGGAAAACCTTACAAGGTTGAATCTCTGTTAAAACCAAACTTTAGAAGAAAAGCTTTAACTTAGCATCTAAATGCTTGTTTTGTCAAGATATAGAGACATTTAACCATTTATTCGTAGCTGTCCTATATCTTGGGATTCATGGAACTACATTTCATTAATTTTTTGCATCTACATTAGAAGATATATCACTCTTAAACATATAGTAAGATGTTAGTATATCTCTATCCAAAATTTGTGCACATCGGAATAGTTCTTCCAACTATAATAAATTGAAGTATCTAGTATTACTTAAGAGAAAATATGATGATCTTATTATTACTACTAAGACTATATATGATAAGATTCACTATATTATTTCATGTTTTGATAATACTAATACTTTTAAGAAGAAACTATGGACTGCTGATATTCATATAGCTAATAGATTAGGTATCTTCTTTCATTATGAAAATACAAATAGATTACATACTATTAAATGGATTGCTCCCCATTGAAAACAAAATAAAGTTAAATTGTGATGGGATCTTGCATTTTGATTGGGGATTCTAGTGGTGCTAACATATTTAGAGAACAATGGGGTTATGGTTTACTCATATGGTTGACTTAATGGTAAAGTAAACTGTTTGAATGCTCAAACTTTGGCATTATTAGATGATTTAGTTATATGTAACCTAAAAGACTTTATGAATGTTGTTATTGAATTTGACTCATAATTATTTATTGAAATATTGTCATATGGTATGGCTCCCTGGTTTTTACACCATATTATTAACTGTTTTAAAAACCTTATGAAATTTACAATGAAAATGAAACATATCTTCAAAACCCAAAATCAGACAGCTGATTGATTGACCCTATGGACTCTTAGATGTAAGATGAGAATTGACCATGGTCCCACTCAAATTCCTAACCTCTTAGAGCTATCGTATTTTTAGAAATTTGAGGTTTATGTTACTTGAGTCCAAATGAATAATAATGTTCATCTTGCTGCTATTAATCGATGATATCATTATAATTATGTATAATTCTCTCAATTTTATTTCAGGTCATTCAATCTATTTATTTGGAATTACCAAAAGACATTCAAGTTACTATTAAAGATCATCAGAAGATGATGGTCTTAGACATCCATATGATTATTAGGGATCCAACAATAATATCAAAAGGGATGGCCAACCCTTTTCTGCATGGAGGTTAAAGATCAGCCTGCTTCAACAAATGAATGATATTAGTTGTCCAAGAAAATCAATCAAGATATGTTAATGAAGCTTTCTAATAATCATTTCTTCAAGAATCTTTCTTGATCAATAAGTAATTATAAATTTGGTTGTAATTATATTTATACTATGAGAATAGTACTTCAATAGGTTGTGTGTACAATTCATTACATATTTAACAAAGTTTTTGATTTTTTGGAAAAAAATTAATAAAAAAATAATAAGATGATTTTGATAAATATTTAAATATACTAAATGCAAAACAAAAAATAAAATAAATATATAATTAAAAAAATTGTGATATTTGATAGGATAAGATATTGTTGGACGTTCACCGTTAAACTTCGAGATTTATCCAAATGGGTAATCCAGGGAGGCTAAATGAAAGTTGACGACTCAGCAGTGACTTAGGTCAACCAATGACTCAACTATATGCCTAGTATCTTAAATCATGGGCTTGAGGGCTATAAAAAAGGCTCAATAAGAAGATCTGACCCAAAAGGCCCATGGATATCCAAAAAGGATATAAATATCCCAACCAACTTCATTAAGAGAGTTCAACTTTTTCAAGAAATATTAAATACAAGCATACACCTCATATATCGTACGACTCTCTACAAAAATATATAATATCAACAAGCTAAAAAGTCTTCCGTTTTTACCCATAAACCATATTTTTCCATCATCAAATTGGCAACCACAGTGGGAGATAAAGGTACATGAATAGCTCTATTCAAAACCTTACTTGTAATTCAAAGTTTGGAAATCTTTAGGATATAGATCTCAATATGCAAAAAGTGCTACTTCATGAAAATGAAATAATAAGATATGCGAATGAGCATGCTATTGTGTCTCATGTCAATCACAACACGGAGAAAACACCATTCATGCAAGATGAACGTGATCAGTTGATGTTTGAGATTGAAGCTCTGAGAGACCAAAGGCAAGCTGAAAGACCATTGAAAGAAAAATCCGATACGGGAGGTATTTCTACAGATGACTCTGGGGACAATAAAAAAACAAGGTGAAAATGACCAATCCCCAAAGGCTCATACTATTTCTAAAATGGTGCATCAGATTCTTCTAATAGTTCAACCAATGCTTCTGAATCCGATGGGTCTTTTTCATCTAGTAGTGAGTAAGGTCGTCAGAAAAAGAAAATAAGGTTAACCAAGAAGCATTCGAGGAAAATGGACAGGAAGGGAAAAATAAAAAAGAATAAATATCATGGAAAAATAAAGGGGTCGGCAGATCACTACATTGATCATCTACAGAGTGATCAATTTGCTTCCCAGTTTATACTAGGTATATTTGCCACTACTGATGAAGATACAGTATTTAATCGTAACCATAGTTTGAGGCAATCACGTTTTTCCGAAAAGATACTCTCCGGACATCTATCCAGGCGGTTTGACAGCTCCAAAATGGAAAAATTATAATTGAAGTAAAGACTCTGATAACCACCTCGAGAAGTTAAATTTTTTTATGATGAACTTCGATGATGATGATGATAAAATTTTATGTCAAGCTTTCTCACAAACTATAAATAACTTTGATGTGTTTAGGATGACACTTCAGATACAATCTGTGGGGAGTAAGGAGCTTAAAGAAAATGATGTCACCATCATCCATTGTTCCTAAGAGTCAAATGGATCTTTGAAAAAAATACATCAACTGTTTTGTGAATACAAAGAAAAGATTGGCAAATTGTTTTGAACAAGTGGTTATGACCTCTCTAAGGCAAGGTTTAAATCCGAGTGAGTTGGTTGATTGTGTAACTCGGAAAAAAGAAATAACATGAGGTAGATTATTAAATCAGGTCGGAAAACAAATTACGATGGAAAAACTAAGAAATCTAGAGTACCTCGCCAGAATAGGTATGCTTCTACAACGCCAATCCCACAAGCCAGTACTCAATCCCAGGTTACATTTAATTACAGGCCTAAAGATTCCGGACAGATGTCACATCGGCCAAGACAGAATCAATCAAGTCAATCCCAACAATTTAAACCCAAGAGGGCTCTATGAATTCAACCTGAATGGTTTGCCAAACTGGGTGAAATTGTGGCTACCATTTATGATAAAACTAAGAATGTTGTGTATTTTAGAATATTAACATCAATTCAATATCCTAGAGAGAATGAGAATACTCTCTTTTTTAAGTACCACAATGATGTGAGTCATAATACCCAAGACCACATCGTCTTAAAACAAAAAGTGCATAATTTAATTGAGAGAGGGAAGTTGTCAGCTTTTATTAAAAAGTAGGGGGCAATAGGCAAGTCAATGCTTACTCTCAATATAATGCAAATACAACCCAAACAACATCACCAATGTTCTTCATGGTTACATTGGTAAATGTAAAGGTTATAAGTCTAATGTTAGGAGGAAAAAATCCTATTACACTATATATTTCCACCAAGTTCTTTCTTACAACGTTCTCCATCGTTACATTGACTCAAGATTCAACAACATCTTGAAACCTTACTGGTATTATAACCTTACCCAGCCAATAAATTACCTAAACAATATAAACTTTACTTTTATCTCGCAAAACCTTAGTGCTAATACCTAGAGTACCATTCTGCATGTTATTATTAACCTTACTCCAATCATGTGTTCTTAACCTAAAATCCTGGGTGGTATTAAAGATAATTGTTCTTCCATGTATATCAAAGAAGTGCCTAGGATAAAATTCCATGATCATGAGATGTCAGTTCCCTCATAATTTATGAAATATTTGAGACCTATTATAAATGCCTCATCGGGTATTTCCCCACTCACAAACCATGTGTTATCTATGTAAAAGCTAATATTGAGAGTGCGTGGGGTATTTTTATATTGAAATATTGCATGACCAATCTAGAGTTCAATTTCTTCTTTAAATTTTACATCATGGAGCATGCCACAACCATTATTGAGGGAGCTATTTGGCTTATTGGGGGGTTTCTAATGATTTTGAAGAGATGGGAGCCTTTGGCAGACTTACCTAAGGATCTGGTTAAAGAGATATTAGTTTGGAATAAGATCTTTAACTTATCTTAAGAGTTATGGACCCCCAAGGGATAATATATATATAGTTTATGCTTTTGGGTAGCCAAATTTATTGGTAAAGATACTAATATTCGTATCCGCCTTGGATTTATGAGAGTTTGTGTAGTGATTTATGTTGCATAAAAAAATCTACAATGAGTTTTCATTAGATGTTTCAGCAGATCTACTATGTTGAAGCTTGAGTACCAGGGTTTCCTGTTTGTATATAAAAACTATAACAAGCTCGTGTATGCTACTATTGTTCGTACTATCCTCGTTTTCCAATTCAATTTTCTATTATTGAAGGATTTTGATGGTAGGTCTCTTTCAATTAGCATTATCTGATTTGAGCCTCATAAACCTCCCAACTTGTGCTTCGAGACTCTATTATAATCATTAAAAATGACAAATACCTTTAGTGAACTAAAGTGGTTAGAGGTGGATCAGCTAATAGTATTATCCGCAAAGAACAAATCAATCGCGAAACATTTAAAGGTGTTGGTACGAAATCAAAGTTCTTGTCTTAAAACTAAGAAGTTCAGATTTTTTAAATACAAACAATGATTTTGTCTAACTCTACCGAACTTGACCCCAGTATACAGATTGAACAACAAGAACTTTAAGATGAAGTTATCTCCTCCAGTGACCTCAACCACAAAATAGAAAAAATAAAAGCTAGCGAGGAACATAATGAGGAAGGCATGGCCCTCGAAGATCGATGATCATCTAATGTAACTTTCTAATTAAAGTTAATCACTTATTGGAATGCTCATAAGTTATATACCCCATACAATAAAAATATGTATATAACTTTATTTATACCAATAATATATGCATTATATATTTACTTGAAACCATGGTTGGGGGTCTTAAGGATAATTTTATCATCACCCTATTGTCTTTTTCCGGTATTTCACCATAAACTACTCCACCAATCCCATCGGGAGGATTTGGATCATCTGGAACCCCAACATCGTGATGATTTCATTCTTCTTTATTTCTCCCTAATTCATTTTCAATAAGGTGAATTGTCTTAATAGTTACTTTTTTATTTTTATTGTTGTATATGTGTTCAATGATTTGATTGATAAAATATTTTTATGGACAAAACTTAAAGTTGATATATGATACTGATTCTGAAATACCTTGGGTAGTCCTTAAATATTTCATTGTATCTGCAAGTTCAAAGACCGAACTGGTTTTGTTTGACCATTGAAATTTCTCCATTAATTATTTCAATAGTTTTTGTGACGATAATGAACTTAGTAATATTTGGGCTACGAGGTAACAATTCTCATTATCCAATAAATAATTTGACGACTCTATAATTTTAAAAAGTGACTATATCTTTGTCAACAATGATTATGGTGAATTCTTCCCTCTGTCATTTAGTCACTTTGGTCACTTGTTTACCTCTATTCATACCATTTTCATGCTCAATATGGGTATCCCTCACCCAAACTCACCAAAACTATTTTACTTCTTCGATATGTGTTAGTCTCATCATAAGTATATTAATGTTGTTGCTTCAAGCTGGAAACTTATCACGAGCAACTAAGGTATGCATGTGATAGTTTTAGATAAATTAGCGTTCAGGTTGGTAAAGCCCAAAAATACGTTTTCGCTACTGAGGCATGTCTTGCCTATGACCCCACAAATCATTTATCTTCCTGAGTAGGTCACATTTTTAGTATTGATAACACCAAATTTCATATCCCATATGGTTGTAATGTCATATTTTTCAAGTATACTTGGAACATTGTAGGTAATGATGTTTATAATGACGTGCTTTGTTTCTTGAACCAGAATTATTAAAATTTAAATGGAATAAGACCATCATTTCCATTATATCTAAGATTGACAACCCCACCACTAATGTTGATTTTAGACCAATTGCTTATTGTAATATCATTTATAAAATAATTTAAAGTTTTTATGAACAGAATAAAGAACACATTCCTTTACCTCATTGATAACTCCTAATTTACCTGTACGGTTCAGGTAAATATTTAGGACAATATTCCCCTCTCTCAAAATCTACTTTGTGGTTAATAAAGCAATAGTAAATTCCATAAGGTTTCCTTTGATATTGGTACCATGAAGGATTCAAAAATATTGTATGTAAGTTATTTTTGATATTTTAATTAATATAACTTTTTGAGATAAAATGATTATTTAGACTGTTTAGTGTATATCACCTCATATTCTATTAAAAAAATTAATGAACCGTGTGGCAATTTCCCTTATCGTAAGGGTCTATGTCAATGGGGTCATCTCTCCCATTTCTCTTTGTATTAGTCATGCAAGTCCTTTCAAGCCTCATTGAGATTAAACATAATGATAATAAATAAAATTCCATTAGAATTGTTATAACCTTAAAAGATTAATCTCTACTTTGCAATGACTTAATAACTTTCAGTCGTGATAATACTAATTCCCTTAGTTTAATTAAAGATGGCGTATCTATATTTCACAATATGTCCAACCTCAAAGTCAACTTCTGTATAAGTTAGATTTTCCTTTATAAGATAAACGAGTCCCTTGAATAGGACATGTTAGTCATTATATGCTATGAATTATGCACTTTATTGGTTAAATATCTTGGTGTTCCCCTTATCACGGATAGATTGTCTTTTACTGACGGTAAAACGTTTCTTGATAAGACCATCTCTAGACCTAATGTCCGGACCTCTAAGTATTTATCTTTTGCTAATATGCTTCAACTTATTAAGTTAATACTTTATCATTTATGCAAAAATTTCAAAACCTCTCTTAATCTTTTCATAGATATTTATGTTATAGTCATGAGATGAAAATATCAGATGCTAATATTTTTGGCAAAATATTAAAGAATGAGGTCTGGCTTGGAATTCTAAACCTTAAAAGTTGGAATCATCCTTATGTTCTCAAACACTTATAGTTTATTATTATTTAAAAATATTCATCTAATGTTATTGTATAAATAAGGAAAAAATAATAAATAATAAGTTTTGGAACATGATTATCAGTACTTCTCCCTCTTGGGCCTAAAGAAAAGTACGATGGATCAAACCTATTGCTATAATTTATTTAAGCTGTTGATGAGAAGCGAAAAATGAAGTTCTTTTTTATTCGACCAATGAAATTTTGTCACATTTTTTTGTTTCCACAACAAAACTCGTATAATACATGATTTTAGACTTAACAACGATCTCAAAGTCTCTAATATTATCATTAACGGATGTTGGTCATGACTCTTGAGAGGTCGTTCAAACTCTATAAAAATAGCGATAACCTTCATGAACTTATTGAACATATCCACGCTCACCCATATTGTATTAATAACTAATATGTCATTCTTTGGAATAACACTAGAAGTAATAGTAAAATTTACCGTTAATAATACCTATAATACCATAAGACTGATTACACCTCGTGTGGATTCGTTTGTCATTATGCTTTTATAATTTGGTTTACTATTTTGGAAAAACTCTCTACCATAGATAAGCTGATTTCGTGATGTTTAAACACACATTCAGTTTGAATAATTCAGAAAATCTTAACCATATATTTGTAGTATATGAGTTCTTTTGTAATATTTGGGCTGTTATGCAACTCAAGTTTGCAATTGTCTTGACCACTAAAAACTGATATTCTTGGGTCAACTCAGCTACACTTTAGCCATACGCCGATGATGGTCACATTCATAGATCTTGTTTTAGTGCGGTACCATGTTTGGAGGAAATAAATTCGAAGATTTTTAACTTCTACCTTTATTTACCTTATGCGGTGTCACATTAATTGCATACCAATTTACATTAGATATTATTAAGAACTAAAGTGGTTCAGCATAGCTAATTTTTCCATATATCTCCTGTTCTTTTATTTTGTCTGCAACAATTTCTAACTTGAGGTTATTTATTTTTTCTAGGATTTGCTACTCCATATACAATGGTTGAATTATATTTTAACTCTTGGCTTGATGGATACTTGTATTATTATTTTGTTGATTTTTTTGAATTTTTAAGACATTTGTTTTAGTCTATGTTTTGTTTGTACTACTTCTAGTTATCGAACTATTTATCTAGTCTTTATCATTGTACTTATTATGTAATGTGAGTTACTGTCTTTTTATCGAATACCGTGTAAAATGTGTAAAACATCATTTTAAATTATTAATGCTTTGATTTTTAATGATAATAATAACAATATTTTAACTTTTGTATATATAACACTTTTAACTTGGAAGTACATAGTTAAATACTAAAACCTATTAGTAAATGATATAAGATGATTTGGTTGAATTTTGACAAAATAAATTAGATTAATATGTGATAAAAAAAATAAAGTGTTGCTCCATAGAATCTGGCACATCAAGAAATTAAAGTCCATTAACCCGAACTATTATAATTGCACAACTCATTATGTTAAGCTATCACAAGCCCAAAATTGATTCGGTTATCAATTATAATCTCATAGATTATTCACCCGGGAAGAAAGAATATATACGGACTAGGTTAAAATGAGACTTTTTTTGTTAGAACAAAACCTCGTTGGATTAAGAACCAGTTTTGTTATATCAAAACTGAAAGTATTTTTTTTCCATTGATATAAAACCTTTATTTTCTTAAAAATCCATCCTAAACTCTGTACTCAAACCCTAAATTTCTCAAAATACTCACTTCAAAAAATTAAGATTTTCAAAATCCGACTCCACAACGTTGTTAAGGTACGTATTATTTAATTGTTAATTTTTTTTAAATTTTGATGTATGTTTTTAGTGATATTTATGGTTGAAAAATTTGTATGAAAAAATGAATTTTTCTATATGTATAATTTTTATTTTTTTTATTTCTAATTAGGTCGATAGTTTATGTTAGTTTCATATCTACGATTTAGCTGTATATTTTTTAAAAATTTGGTCAAGTATTTAAGGATATATGAATTAGGGGTAGTCATTTCTGTCGATTTAAATTCGCGCATCCTGAATGCGAAGAACATCAAGATTCACGCACGAATCGTGCATAAATCCGGTTGTTCTTTGTACGATGGGTGAGAGAATTTACTGGATGCACGCACATATGCAATATAATTTTGCATGTTGCACTCCTAAGTTTGATGTTCACAATCTTGGTGTTTTTTAGTGGAATTTATCAGTGGAAAAAGAGTTATTGACAGCACATATACAAATGAAGAACATAATTTGGTTATGTGGGTAAGTTACAAGACTTGAGTAATTTTATGTGTTTTTATATATAGGTTTTGTTTAGATCTTCGTATATACGTTTTTTTAGTCTCAACATAATGAGATTTCTACTGTTCTTAGTTCGTCTCCTGAACATAAAAAAATATATGACAAATACAGAACACACAAACGTAGAACATGGATTTGTATAAAAATTGTACATTTTCATTGTATTTATATCAGAAATGTACATCCATCAACTAAATTAAAAGTTATAGAATATTTTAATGTTTGTGTGGGGTCAAATGTATATTTTTTTGTTGTTAGATTTGGTGTTTCTTATCCGGTAGTGCGTCTTGGTGTTGGTGGAGATAATTGTGGATAGTTAGGTTTAAATTAGGATTTTTGTAAGACAAGGATATCTTAAACCATTTAAATTTTTTTTAAAAGAAATTGGATCGAAAGTGTTGGTCCAATAAAAAATATATACATTTATAATTATTTTTATATTATTATACTAAAAAACACTAAAAATAAAATTTTATTCAAATAAATCTAAAATTTATTATATTATAGATGATAACCTCTTTGTTTATATGGAATAAATTTTCTATCTTTATTAATAAAATTTAATTTAATATAAAAAATCATTTTTTTTAATTATTATTAAACCTGATTTAATGCTATATCTTGTAAAAATAATTTATATCGATTTTAAATTCAGGATATTTATCAGGTTCTATGTAAAAACATTAGGGTGAAGCTATTTTCCCATAAAATTTATTATTTCCTCCATCATTCATAAAAACTCCATCTTGTTATTTCCTCCATAAAGGAAAATCCTAATTTATCCTTGTTTTAATTTTACACCAAAAACCCAAATTTCTCGACTAACTATCCACCTTCACCTTTTTTATTCTAACCCTAAAAAACTCTAACCACCAAACAATTTTGAATCAGTTTTTGGAGTTCCAAAGATAAAAATCTACTGTTAATCTTATTTTTATTTAAATATATGGGTTGACATATCGAATAAAATCTCTTTTTAAATCTATGATTTTTTTTTGCATAATGAGTTATATGAACTCTATATGCAGATAAAAAAACTTGTTAATCGTTTAATCGAGTTCCTGCATATCGAGTTACTAGTTTAATCGTTTTTAATATCAATTTCTGGTTTAATTGTTTATTTCCTGTACATTGAGTTCAAAATATAGATTTTATGTGGTTTGAATAGTGTCTGTTAATTAGGTTCTTTTTTAAAATATTATATGTGATTCTGAGTTCCAAACTCAGAATCACGTGCTTTAAAAAAACATGTTATTCAGAGTGGTTGTCTGGGAACTACATGTTTTTTAAACATGTAATTTTGTGACTAATCTTAAAAATAATTAAGTTTTTATGTTTTTTATTGTTTAATTTTAGAAGTTAAATCATATATGTTGGTTGTAATTTAGCTTAATGATGTGTTTGTTGTAATAAGGGTTTGATCGTGGATAATGATATCATATTATAAATTAGAAAGTAAATAAAAGGCAAGAAGGTAAAAACAAGTGTTCAGTGTTTTATTAAAAATTTAAAATAGAGGAAATAATAGATCTTATGGAGGAAATAGCTTCACCCAAAGATTATACTCTCCTACTTTCGATTCGTATAAAATTTTATTTAAAATTTATCTTAAAATATTAAAATCAACCGGTTTTCCCGAATAACATTAAATTCAAGCAATATCTTAATGTGTTTATTTATTTTAAATAAATAATTTAAATAGTACCATAACTATATATGAAAAAAAAGATATACTATATTTACGAAAAATATTTTAACTCATAAAATAAATAAATATTTTTCTTTAAAAAATATTTTAAAAATAATATATAGAAATTGATAAAAAGATAAAACGGGAACATAATTTTGGGTTGGGATATGCAGTTTTTACAAAACATAATATCTAGATTGCATTAATCCCAAATTTTACATTTGTATTTTTTTAATCTTTATAAAATAATTTTATTTTTTTCTAAAATGATTAATTCTTTGTTGAAAAGTTTTTATCTATATTTAAAATCTTTGAAGAATTGATAAAAAATAGAGCGTCCGAACACAATTTTTTTTTTGTTCAATGGAAATAACAAAATAGATGAAAGTGTAAAAAAAATCTAAACACACACAAAACAATATTTAACGTCGTTCAAAGTGTGAATATAATACCATACGAAAAGACAACATACACTTTACTTTTATTAAATAAAAAGATCACATCAAGACTCCCCCCGCATAAGAAAAGATTTAATCACTTCCCGTAAAAATATTAAACTCTTTATTTAGTGTTTATCTCTCACTTTACTTCTCACAAGTCAATTTTTTGCTCACATTACTCTCGTCACTCCACAAAACCCAAGCTTTGTGTTTCCTCTTCTATTTATAAACTTATGGAAAACCTTAGTTATTCAAGAGAGGCTCCAAATTGAATCGTGTTAATCAAAAGTTGTAATAAATATCTAATAAAGAAATAAAGGAAACTTAATAAATAGGAAATTCAGATTAATAAGAAACCTAATTAAATAAAAATATCAATTAATAAGAAATATAGTTAATAGAAAATCCAAATTAATAGGAAGACATAATTAAACATGAAGCCCAATTAAATAAAAAACTCTAGCGAATAGACAAATTTCATTCAATAACTTAAGCCTAATAATATTTAAAGCATAAACTTAGGTAGCGTTGAGCTAAAAACCTCGAATCAGGGCATCGACAACAAGCATTCAAACCAGTCTTTATCCTTTCGGTTTTGGTTTTCGGCCTAACAGAAAAAAAAAACCAATATATGTTTGGCCAAACTTGTATTTAGGTTCATGAAAATATCTTTGCACCTAAGTATGGGCCACAAGTCTTTCTTGAGAGAATCCAATATTTCATATCGATACATCTCTTCGATTGATCCATCTTTGGCCGTTGTAATCCTTCGAAAATACCTCTGATTACGAGCTACTTCTAGCATATACCTAACGATTTTCTTCATATTCTTATAGTAACTTCAAAATTTGTTGCACCTAATTTCTACTCTTTAGAGACCAAATCACCTACATTGCAAACTTGTACGAATTCTAGTGTTGTTCATGAGCTTTGAAATCGAAAATACCTTGGTCAGAGTATCCGAATTTTTTTCTTTGTTAGTAATCTTATCCACCTTCATTTTCTTCACATGCACCACGTGTCTACGTGTTTAATTCTCTCATGGAACTCTAGATATCAATTAGATAATGAGCATTAGTGTTACCACAGAACATTACCGCATTTTTCTTCATATTAGCGAGTTCACTCAACAATCCCCTCTTGTAAATAACTTCTTTCATGGTTTCTATGGTAACCATATATTCTGTTTTTCTAGATGACAAAGCAACAATTTTATGTATATAAAATTTCCAGTTAACCATTCCTCCAAGTATAATAAACATATAACCTGAAGTAGAATTCATTGTATTAAGGAAACTTGCATAATCAAAGTCCACATACCCTATAAGCATTGTATCAAACATATCCTTCTGATTATAACATAACCATACAACAATCGAACCCTTCAAGTATCTACTGAGCTACTTACGTGCATGCAAATGTAACTTCCCTGATTAGACAAGAATATGCTTAAAATAGTTACGACATAGGAACTATATGGTCTATTGTAAATCATACCATACATAATGCTACGAAAATAATTGGCACAAGGTATCTCTAGCATATAATTATTATATGCAACTTTGATTGGGGCTTGAGTAGTGAGGAACTAAGCAGTAGGAAACCCAACAATTGAGTAGTGAGCTTTTCATCAAGAACTGAGTGGAGGTAAGTTTTTGTGGGTTGATTTTAGCTTTGATTTTAGGGTGTTTAGAGTTAGGGTTGTTGGTGTTTGGTTGGCTTTCAGTTTTACTGGTGGTTTATTGCTTTTTTAGATGATTTTAGGTAGGTTTCAGGGTGGGTGTTCTTTGCTAGTGATTGACCAAAAATACATGATTTTCTCCAAACACATACAAAAAATATGTCTCATGTGTCGCCATTATGACGCGGTTTGTAGGGTGAGCACCATTTAGTTGATGCTCAACCTAAAACATGTATCATATGGCTAGGGTGGGAATTAAGGCTTGTGTCACATGTCTAGCACGGGCTCGAAAGTCTGCGTCAGTTACTTGGCAGATTGGTAGCCTTTGGGGCCATATATTTGGCGCATAGAGCTAACCGTCCACAATACAACTGGTGTCGGTCAATTCTGGTGAACAGATTTCACCCGTACCAATTTTATCTTGTTTATATGTTTTGATTATCTTTGCGCTAGTTTTTAAAAACTACTTAGCATTTGACATGTAATATTTTTAAATAAATTCACGTATAATTTATGGTTTTTTTATTTATAAATTATAAATCAAGGTCAGGATTTGGGTGAGGGTGATGGTACTCGTACGAAAAGAATAAATAATTGGCAAAAAGGGAAACGTACCTCCGAGTATGAATAATTCTTTTCACCGACTCATATAGAGTCGTTTCTATTTCCATTACCACTTCTTTTTATATGGTTCTACACCTACTATTATCGGCTCTATATTGTCTATTGTTGCACCTAGCTAACGATTATCTACCCCTGGTCGAGGTTCGCTTTGTGCAGCGCTCTCTGCTCGACTACCTAGTTTATATCAGGCCGCGTTCGCGCAACATGCTGCCTATTATATCCGACAGAGAGGTCATTTCATAATTTATTGTTAAATATTTAATTGATATATATTCGGTATGTTTTCTTAACTTCAAATCATTATTTTCAAGAGCGTGAGATGTGCGTGTACGCTCACTAAACGAGGTATATGAGCTAGCGTCTGGGAGCTCAGGGTACGGTTATGGAGAAGTTGGATGGTATGCCTATTGGTAGCCGTATCAAGCTGTTATCATGTATGTATCTGCAATGCGCCATCATTGATGTATTCTTAGAGAGGTAGCATCACAAAATAAATAGTTTCTATTTTAGTTTCAGCTAGATGACTATCACCATCGATGATGTGCATACAATATTGGGGCTGGAGGTTGGAGGTGATGTGGTTGTGTATCCAGTTATAGATGACAAGCCATAGGCCATGCTTGAGACTACCTTACTACTTGGCATTAATTACAAAATTTTATCGTTGAGATCGAGTTAAGTAAATGTATTGGTTTGGGCCTTAGTTTTCTTACTAGTAGGTTTAGCAGGGAATTTTACCACAATAACAACTCTTCCTTTCCTAACTATATGGTCCATGAAGTCATACGTTCACATATTCTCCATATGTTTGATTGTACTCTCTTTGCTGACAAGAGCAATACATACGTCAATTTCAAATACATATTCCTATTATGAGACTTGATCGTGTAGGTTAGGCACTACGATTGGGGCACTATGGTGTTGGCATATTTAAATAATCATCTTGTAGAGGACTCCCTTCAGGCTACGAGGACTGTGGAAGGGTGTATCGCTCTTATTGACACGTGAATATGGGATCATTTTATTTATTTCAGTACGTCTTGTTATGTGTGGGAGTTACAATAGAGCGCTTGTAGACTATTGCTCGATGGGACGCATGTGCGTCCATTTTCGATTCCTAGACCAAACTGAACTAGAGGGTTACCTTAAACAATATGCAAGATAATGATGTAAGTTTTACATTTTTCTAATATTTAATTATTTAAGATATATTAAGTATGAAAATTCTTGTTTAATACACGATGATTAGTATATAATTTTAGTATTATAAATGTAATAAAATACTTGTATAATATATGAGTCGCAAACATGTTAGACTTTTTTCGATACTTCTAGGTGTATAAAAATAGAATAAAAATTTGAAATTGTTTTGTTGTTATTTTGTTATTGGTTGTGTTGTGTATATGGTAACAATTATAAAACCTCATTTATGTTATTATTTTTTTATTATTTTATTTTATAGTTTTTTTAGCCTTACGGTCCCATACACGAACATATCCCACTAGAGAAAATAGTTTGGTTCCATGGTATCATTACTGGTGTGGAGCATACACATGCGTACTATCCTGACCGGGCTTTGAGATAGTTCGGAAACGTTCAAGGTTGTTATGTTTTAGTTGTACAAGATGCAGAACAAGGGAAACATAAAACTCAGGATCTATTACTTATGTGTTTGATCTTGACAATTGGACTGGTGTTATACGCTAGCTCCTTTGTTGACGGGCCCTCCTGTTAGACACGATATGGAGTCATTTTATACTCCGAAGTATATTATATCTCATCAGCCGATTAGTTGGTACAATCTCATTAATACATCGATATAACCGTTATATAATTTTGCGCATGAAGACCGCGAGGATGTTGTTATCCGATATTTGCGTGCAAGGTTGCATATGATTTAATTGTTTATTGGAGTAAATTGAGTTTGATGAGGATTTTGAGTGGATCGTTGAGGCGTACAAGAATGTTTTATCTATCAGGATGAGACTTAGGTAGATTTTATGGTATCAAGTTATTTTTCTAGACATTTTTGTTTGATATTTATAATTTTCCACTCTTTGATGTCATTTTTGTTTAAAGACAGTTTGTAAACATTGTCTATTTGTCTTGTTTATTTTTAAACAGCTGTTGTTTTCACTGAGATTCTGTTAGTTTTTATTAGACCTTTTACATTTCTTTTAGTTCTAGTTGTTTTGTATTGTTTATTTATACATTTGATGTGTGCGTAACAATTGTTTTGAAGTACTCAAATGAAGACAAACAAACACAATTACGGTATGAATTAACAATTACATTAAAAAATAGAATATCCAAAAGTACTCAAAAGAACATATATAAGTATTTGTTCCTTACATATTAAATTTTAGAAATTTCGGATGTTTCACTCAGCTTCCACCTAGGTACAACTCAATATCACGAAGTATATGTTTTTTAATTGAATCATTAATCCTTATACCAAGCACCGTATGCACCTCTTAATGAACATCATGTGGGAGATCACGAATATTAATATTTGGAATCAAGAATATAAATTGTAACCTAATAGATACATAAGTAAACAATCACTTGAAGCACTAAAATGAACATAAAACATATATAATAACTTAAAGCACTAAAAGGAACATAAAATATATACATGTAATTAAAATATTGAAAGGAACATAAAACAAATATAATAACTTAAAGAACTAAAAGAAATATAAAAAAATACATTTCATTAAAGTGTTGAAAATAACATAAACCAAAAATATTTTTAGTCAAAGTCTATCATTTAATAAAAGTGCAACTCCTAAGTGTTTTTTTTTCTTCTACGATTTGCTCATCTACATAATATAACAAACTTTGTTAAAAAATCAGGTACTTTCAAATGGAACTAGTTATACGCCTCATTCGTAATTGCATATGGGAGGTCGAACACACGTTATAAATTTTCTATTTTTAAATAACTCTACTTTGTCGATAATTCTTCAAGACTCTGTAGAGACGGATGGTTTTAATCCTATACCCTCGTACATTTAACCGTTTATGTAATACATTATACATAACATTTCACTGATAAAACCATTGAAAGTCTCATTCAATCTAGTTATTTTTACATGTTGGACATCTTGGAGGAGATGAGAGTCTTAACTTACGGTCCATTCCATATCAAACATAAGTATGATTATTGTTATAAACTGAGGAGTGCCAAACCCATCGACAATAGGGGTAAGTGAGAAGTGGGCGACGCATCAACTGAGTAGTGAGCTTTTCATCAAGAACTGAGAAGAGGTAATATTTGGTGGGTCGATTTTAGTTTTATTTTTAGGGTGATTAAAGTTAGGTTAGAGTTAAGGTTGTTGGTGTTTGGTTAAGTTTCAGTTTTGCTGGTGGTTTATGGAAATTTTGCATGTGATTTATGGTAGGATTCATGGTTTATAAGAATATGATAAAAATATTTATGTTTGAAATTTTTTTGTTGTTGGTTGGGTTGTGTAGATGGTAAAAATTAGAAAACCTCATTTGTGTTATTGTTTGTATTGTTTTATTTTACAAGTCTTTTTTAGCCTTAACGCCCATACACGATCATTTCCCATTAGAAGAAATAGCTTAGTTCCATTGTATCATTACTGGTGTAGAGCATACACAAGGATACTATCCCGATCGAGCTTTGAGGTAGTTTAGACACGTTCAGTGTTGTTCACAATTTCAGTTGCACAAGATGCAGAATAAAGGTAAAAGAAAACACACGTTTATGGCCTATGCGTTTGATTGTGATAATTATGAGTATTAGTGTATTGTTATATGATACGATATACCCATTAGATGATACAATCTTACTAACACAACGATATACCCATTAGATGATTATGTGCACGAATATTGTGAATGTGTTGTTATATGATATTTGTGTGCGAGGTTGCGTATGATTTAATTGTTTCTTGGAGTTTATAAGTTTGATATGGATTTCGAGCGGATCGTCGAGGCATACGAGAATTTTTTATCAATTGGGAGGAGACTAGGTTATCGACTATGGAATCAAGTTTTTTTAGACAGATCTCTTTGATATTTGTTATTTTCCGCTCTTTGGTGTCATTTTTGTTTAAAGACATTTTGTAAACATTGTCTATTTGTCTTGCTTATTTTGTAACAGTTCTTATTCTCACTCAGATTCTATTAATTTTTATTAGACTTCTTACATTTCTTTTTGTTCTAGTTGTTGTTTATTATTTATCAATACGTTCAATACGTGCGTAACAATTGTTTTAAAGTACTCAAAGGAAGATAAACAAACACATATACGATTATTAATTTAAAATTAAATTAAAAAAAGAATATCCAAAACTACTCAAAAGAACATATGTAAGCGTTATATCCTTACATATATAGTTCTACGAAGTGCGACTTTTTACCCTACTTCCAACTAGTCCATTTAATATCACAAAGTATATGTTCTTTAATTGAATAATAAATCTCCAACCAAGCACCGTATGCACCTCTTAATGAACATCACATGGGAGGTCAAGAACATAAATAAATGGAATCCAGAAAAGAAATTGAAACTGATAGATACATAAGTGAACAATCACTTGAAGCACTAACAGGAACATAAAACAAATTAAATAACTTAAAGCACTAAAAGAACATAAAATAGATACATTTAATTAAAATGTTGAAATGAGCATAAAACAAATAGAATAACTTAAAGCACTAAAAGGAAAATCTAACAAATATATTTCATTAAAGTGTTGAAATTAAAATGAACCAATAATGTTTTTTAGTCAAAGTTATAGCATTCGTTAAAAGTGCAAATCCTATGTGTTTTATTTTTTTTCAACGATTTGCTCATTCACATAATATAACATATCTTTTGTTAAACAATCGTTTACTTTCAAATGGAACGAGTCATACACTTCATTCCTAATTGCCCATGGAAGGTCGAACACACGATACATTGCTTCATTTTTTAAATAAGTGTACCATATCGATACTTCTTCACGATATTTTGGAGAGAGGATGAATTTTGCTCCTATACCCCTGTACATGTAACTGTACATAACACTTTATTGATAAACCCATCAAAAGTTTCATCTGATCTAGTTATCTTCACATGTTCGACGAATTAAAAGAGACACATGCTCGACGAATTAAAAGAGACGAGAGTCTTTTCTTACAGTCAATTTCATATCAAACAGAAGTACGAGTTTCTTTATAGACTATATAAGTAGATGTAGTTGTGTGCTGTAAGTTATGTTACTCTGGAATCTTATATAGATAAATAGAACTGGCAAATTTATTATTGACAGGTAAAAGTTTGACAAATTAAATGTTGCAGAACTTATTATTGGTGGATAACCTATAAGGGGAGTTGTTATATGTACGTATCATTAATTCTTAATTGTGGCACTTATGTTTTTTAATATTTTAGTACGATATTTTAATCATTAGTCGTATAATTAGTGTTGTTTAAACATATTATTTTCACACATTTTTTAAAAGATTTTAAAAAATAAAAGTCACTATTGCTGTCAGATATATTGCGAATATAGGGTCCCATCCGTCATACCATGGCGAAAACATAATTTTTTTTAAGATTAATGTTTTTTGCTATTTTTTATCCGACATGGTCGTGGTACCTGTACTAATCAGTCCAATAATGTTTGTCGTCTGGTTTATTATAGACGAAAACCGTTGGAAGAAATGCTAATCCAAGCGTCAATAGTTGTGTCATGGTGGCTACTGGTACCAGTTCATGGCAACGATATTATATAATAAAAATAATTAACTCAATAAATATAATGAACTCAAAACCTATACATTAGTACAAAATAAACGCAAAACATTTATGATTATCAACATAAATTTTATTCTAAAATAGAATCAAACAAGTTCATATATAATTCAACATAAAACAACTAGTATTTCTGTCGCAATTTTAAGACCTAATACACCTAAAAGTTTTTTGTTAAGTCTACTATTAATAGCTCGCATTATTCGTATTGTGCCGATATGGGTTGTTATAGTCGAAAAAAGTATCGACTCTAGAAAGCAATGTGATCGACCAAGACTTAACATCATCTATAGTAGTATACATCAACGTAGGATCTATCGCTCATAAATGTAAACCGACAACCATATCAATTTATAAAGTTAACATAAAATAATAATAAAATATATATAAAGCAAATATATAATTTAATAACTAAATGCGTCGATATAAATAACTTGTAAAAATATTGGGTGCTAGGAAATAGAAAATACAATATGGTGGCGATTAGTTTTCCACAACTTGGTAATATCATCCAATATTCTAACGTTGTATTCTCTTTATAATATTTCAACCGGTGTAGTTATTTATCGACTATCATCTTCACGATAATATGAGGCATTTAAATAAAACTCTCTATACTTCTCTAGTTTGTGTACCAATTTATTTCTAAGAAGTTTTCATCCACTTTTGACGCTGATCAAACCATGGGTGACGACTCTAACCCACAATTTCTATCGGGCTGAACATTGTTAATTTTGTTTACGAAATTACGCATAAATAATGGTATGTCCGATGAATACCTCGAGTGTGGTATATAATGAAACCTTGTCGGAATTGGTTTAAAAATAATTGACAATTTTACATTAAAGTTATTTGACACATACGAAGTTCACATACCGTTATATGCAATTAGGGTGGTTTATTTCTCGAGGTTTTTAATTTGGAATTAGTACGTGCTTGTCCAACGACCATTCTCGAAGCGCTCACAAAAATACCGACCACTGTTCTGAAAGTAGCGATCGTTGTTTACATCAGATTTTTTACATTATTCGTATGAGATTCTAACCATTATTTCGTCGTATTCATATATAGAATAATCTTTTTTTGTAGAATAATCATCATGATTTTTTTTCCTTACCGGGACCACGATCGCGACCACAACCACAAACGCGTACGATAGTACGATCACGAGTTCACACATTTCGTAAGGGTTCGCAAAGAAGTGAAGTAGAATGATCCAAAAACCGTATGAATTTTTAAGCCAATGGTTTTGTTCATAAACATCAAACTCTCGGAGTTTTGCATTTAAATTTGCAAAGTTAAGTCTGACCTTTTCTTCATCGGTTAGTTTACCTCGGAGGAACATCTATGGTCTTCTAAAATGCTCATATATAATTCGGGTAGGAACATACCCCTCAACTCTTCGGATATGCTCTACTTCGTGGGTACATGATAAACCTTGTGTTGTACGGTCGATACAATCGCATGAAGATTTGTCAACTCCAGTATTATCAAGATAATTTTTGTACACTATTATTAAGGTAATATATGATATGTACCCCCTTAGTAATTTTAAAGGTCTAAAATCTTTATAAATAACACGACACTTCCTTAACTCCATAGATTTTTTATCGTGGAATGTTGCATCGCAAATAAATCATGAAGTTTCTCCCAAAAGCTACCGAAATTTAATTTTCACGATCCGATATATTTTTTCAAACTAGCATGAGAGCTTTTCGTCCTATTGGACATGTGATTATCAAGATGCATTATCGTTTTAGTGTATGCATGAACAAACCTCTCTTTATATAGTGTAGTTCACGAGTCTATGACATAATCGACCGCCTTCTCGTGCTCTTTGAACATCGCCCACATATTAGCCAACCTCTCGTTCATCCGGTCAGTGGTTGAAGAGACATGATCATTCCAAACTACCAAAACTGTGTTAAACTTGTTGCAATCTTTAAATATTTTTTTTTTGTTTTCTCGCTTACATGTGACTCACACTCATAAATAGTTTATCTATGTTATTCATCAAAGAAAGTTTATTGTCTATGATTATAACATAAGGCAAATCACAATCATTATCTTTCATAACCATTTTCAAACATCCCAAATCTCACTCATAATTGTCTTGCTTTTCTTTCACCATGCATGTGAAGTTAATGTAGAACATTTTGTTTATCGATGTTACCCTCAATAATTCCAACAACGGTATCCAGTATCTAATAACTTTGTATGTGTTATCAATGATTGGTAACCAAATGAAGGTCTGTAGTAAATCGATGATAATCGTGTGGGCAAAAAACAAATCAGTAAAGATATTGGATCCCTCATTGACCTTCCAATCCCAATATATGTATTTCTGCATTTGTAATTTTTCTAACAAGCATTGCATTTGCGAACGACTACCATTTTAAACAAATATTTTTCTTTGACGGTGATTGTATATGTGACGAATATTAGACATATTCTTCGGATTAGTCTTTTATAAGGCACCAAATATCTTATGCGAGTTGTTCATTTCATGGTTAAAACGTCGACAAGCTCTTTTTCCTTTAGTTTCAACTTTGACCATTCAAAATGTGCTTGCACATACCCAATCAAATGATGGTTGTGTTTGTTAGAAATGAAACTTAAGGCCCAGTTATCATCACACTGAATCAGATTTCCGCACACCTTCTGTTTCCGATCGCACTCTTTCACCGTAGACTTAAATACATCGGATTTCTCACATTTATAGAGTATTCTAGGTGTTCTTCCTCTTTTTCCCGGTTCCCTAAATGATATCTTAAGTGAGGATCCAAGCGAATTTCTATTTTTTGACCCACTCGGTTATCGACTCTAAGCTATACTTCTTGTGAGTAACAGAACATTGAGCGTAGTCCGTAACAATTGATATTTCGCATTGAGAAACCTCCTACAATACTTATAAAGTAAACAAATCAATCAAACTTGGAAACCAGACTACTTAAGAACATTCTTCCATGCAAAAAGTGGAAAAATTGCATATATGCCATCTACTGGCGGGCAGGATCTCCCAAATGCCATATTCCAGGCGGACAGACAACCTTAGCCGCCATAAAAATGGATTTTGGGTGAACTTGTCCGTCATGATATAGATCCCTTGACAATTAATTTGACATTGTCATGGCAGAAATCGTCATATTTTTTGTCAGGATGATGGCAAAAAATACTACTTGGACACATGCAGAATCGAACAATCTTTGGGTTTTAAAAAATTCACATTTTGGAAAAACAAGAATGATAGAAAGGTGTACACCTCTTCCATGTCCATGCTGATCTATAGAGGATCTGTTTATGCTTCTATTTTGGTCATGATTTCTAAATTTTGTAGGGTTAAAAAAAGAGTTTTGATGAATTTTGGTTTTAAGTTTTTATTATTTAGTAAATTTTAAGAAGTAAAATATTAGGTTTTATTAAATTTTGTGTTATGAAACTTCATGGAGTAAATAGGAACATAATACGTAAATAAATAGAGTTCTATTTTTTAAAGTTTTTTATAGGTGATAATTTTGTTGATATAAAAAAAAATCCAAACATACAGTCCTACAGAATAATTTAAGCTGTTTTTAATGATTCCCTAAATCTTATATTTTTAAACCAGATAAACGATCATCCTATAAAATTTAAGTCAATTAAAATAAGGCTTTGGTAAAACGTCGACCAATAGGCTAACCAGCCGAAAAAAAATATTATAAGCAATCCAATTTTCTACCAAAATTGTCCTTATGAAAAAAACTAAATTATAACCTAAAAACACCAACCAACCCCAAACTAACCCCAAACCAACCTCAAAATTTAAAACACACAAATATCCCTCCCACGTTTTCTTCTTCCTTACCTTATGTTATTCTCTTATCTTCAATCCTTCAAAAATTTCAAGAACCAAAACAACAAAACTCTAAAACCTTCCATTTTGGTGAAAGAAAATCAACTCTACATTTTCATCTCCTAAATAAAAGAATATACAAATGAAAAAAGTAAGTAGATTCCTTCTTTATTATTTTCTTGTTTTTATTTGATTTTGGTAGATTGAAAGTATTTAAGGTGTTGAATGTAACATACTTTATATATCAGTCCCCGTCGGGTTGAAACAAGTTAAAACCAACCAAATAAATTTTATTGTTGTTTCAGGTAGCAGATTGCAAGGCCGAAAAAAACTTTGAAGGGTTGACGTGATGAAGTCAAAACTAGTTTGAAGAAGGTTCGTCCACAGCCTAGTAGTAGTAGCAATGGCCCCCATGCAACAAAAGCCAGCCAGGGTGAACGTTTAGAGCATTCAGATTGCTCAGTACGGTGTAAATCGTTCGAGACCTTTAAGGAACATACTCTTCATGATGAATCACCTCACGAGGAGTCAGGTGATGATGAAGAATATGAGCTACCCATTCGTAGCCAAGTAAATCTCAACGATCTATAGAGCATAAAGAATTTGTTTCTTGCTCAAAATAGTGTGATACTGTGTCCAACATACCTACAACATGAGGCTAACAACACCTTCCTAGGAAATGTAAGTCATATAATTTATGTCGCATATTATTTCCTACTTATTTTTTTGTTTATATTCATATTAATTTTGTATCTTGATATGTTTTTAATTATTTTAGTATTATCTGTGTATTATCGTCCAAGCTAAATGTGGACTACTTGACCAATAAGATCTAAATAACTAGCAATTTGTGAAGACTATCATTGAAGAAACTCCATTTTGGCCGCTTATTCACCACTTGCTCAAATTAAACGTGAAATCTGAGTTGGAATTGGTATATATTAAACAATGGCATCTAGAGACGAACACGTTGAGTTGTTGGGAGTTACAACAAGGGTGCTTCAAGAAGAAATATAGGAGCAGAAGGTGTCCAGTTTTAGTTTTAGATGGCTTAATGTAGGCGATTATTTGGATTCTAATTTCGTGTGTACCACTGCTATGACTACACAAGCCGTTCATACGCACATCATGTTCTTTTTTGGTTGTACCATATTCATAAACAAGAGTAAAAAACATTCAAAGTGATGTTTCCGTCCATTAGGGCACTTAGATAGGCTTGGTGAGATACCATGGGGTGCATGTGCATTGGCGTTTCTTTATAAGGGATTGTGAGAAATTTCAAAGACGTCACTGAAGAGTTTTATTGGTTTCTCCGGGTTGTTAGATTGTTGGAGCTACAATCATTTCCCCTCCGGCCTCCCGTTAACAGTTATCATAGTCGGTCTAATATGAAGACTTTCAGTTGGTTAGCCTAAAAAAACATGAAAGGGATAAATATTTGGCCAAAGTCTTACTACCGTGATATTTTTTATGCTCAAGATGAGAAGGATGTACGTAGTGTTATTTAAGTACTGTTATTTTTACTTCATTGATTGGTTTCTTATAGAGATATATGTTTGTTTGTTTTGCAAGTGATTTTCCAGCCTTATCTTGACATTAGAGAGACGTTTTGAGTGTAAGAGATTAGGTTGTATCGCAACTCTATCCTGGTTATGCTTGTGAGTGAGGTAAATTTTCCGGATCGAGTGATGTGGCAATTTGGTTGGATCGTAAGAGAAACTGTTGGATCTCTGCACCTCGATCTGGTCTCACGTGAGGCCATCGTATGTGGTATGTTGTTGACGCTCGACATTGGGAAAATTATTAGTCGCATTTGTATATGATTGATAGGTATACACGATCTTTGTCGGGAAGCCGTTATAAATAAACACCTCAGTACACAACTTATATTGAAAAGTAAGGTTGGTTTCACATCACTCCGCATATCCTAGACGACCATTTTGTTGTAGAGGCGAGTCATATGATAAATTATATTTTCCCTCTTAACGATAGTCTGGAATAGGTAATCAATTTTACAAAGAGAATGCTCCAAATCATATTTCCATGGCTCTTTTCCATCCTAGCTATCTTGGTATTGTGTTTGTTGGTTTAGTGATATATTTTACGAATAATTGTTTTTAATACGGTCTTTGTTGGTTTTTATTTCTAGTCGGAAAGTTGTACTACATAAAAATTATTTTTGGACATGTATGTCATAGAACATTAGTTGGTTTTGAACCGATCTTCTATGTTATTAATTGGTTTTGGACATGTATCATATTTAACATATGTTTTTCCTTGTATATATCTTTGTGTTCGGTAATCTTCATATGAAGGATTGATTAGATTCTAATGAACAAAGAAGTGTTTTATTTTACATTGGCACCATCGGAGTGGAATATCCGCCCCGACAGGTCGAAAATTCCACCTCGATAAGAGAATTTCACACAGAAGGGTAATAAATTCTCCCCTTTGGGAGGAAGCCCATAAATAATACCACAAAAGTTTGAGATAAGACGGGTATCCCCACCAGGTTGAAAATTCTTACATGGGGGGATAAAAAATTCCCCCAATTAGGTGGAAAATTCCACATCGACTGAAGAGTTTCCAATCGACGGATAAAACTTTCCTGGCACTGCTCTCTCAGCATCTGATGACCTCCAGCTTCCTTCACCTACACAATAACCGTAGCTTGTTAGGATCTCTGCAGTATTTGACACATACCAGACCTGATATTGCCTATGTCATCAATCGACTTAGCCAATTTCAGCAATCTTCTACAACTACTTACTGCAATGCCTTAAAAGAATCCCACACTTCTTATCTGGGTCACGATGGCTGGGACTCTATATCAAGACTTACTTCCACCTTCAACTCCATGGATATTCTGACGCTGACTGGGCCTCCTCTTCCGATGACCGTCGTAGCACTGGGGCGTACTGCATTTTTTTTGGCGAAACACTGATCTCATGGTCCTCCAAGAAGCAGAACGTTGTCTCTCGATCGTCCACCAAATCAGAATACAGAGCTCTTGCTAATTTATCTTCAGAAGTGATCTGGATTTGATCGCTCCTCACTGAAATTCAGATTCCACTCATACCTCCCTCTGTCATGTGCCGTGACAATTTAGGGACGAGTGCATTGGCCTCTAATCCAGTCTTCCATGCTCGCACCAATCAGAAATCTACCTAACTCAGCATAACTATATTGAAAACTTACTAGTCAATCATGGTGTTGCACTGTCAAAGCCATTTCCCACTCCTCTTTCTCCTGGCACTGCTCTCTCAGCCTCTGATGACCTCCAACTTCCTTCACCTACACAATAACCGTAGCTTGTTAGGATCTCTGCAGTATTTGACACATACCAGACCTGATATTTCCTATGTCATCAATCGACTTAGCCAATTTCAGCAATCTTCTACAACTACTCACTGGCAATGCCTTAAAAGAATCCCACACTTCTTATCTGGGTCACGATGGTTGGGACTCCATATGAAGCCTTACTTCCACCTTCAACTCCATGGATATTCTGACGCTGAATGGGCCTCCTCTTCCGATGACCGTCGTAGCACTAGGGCGGACTGCATTTTTTTTGGCGAAACACTGATCTCTTGGTCCTCCAAGAAGCAGAACGTTGTCTCTCGATCGTCCACCAAATCAGAATACAGAGCTCTTGCTAATTTATCTTCAGAAGTGATCTGGATTTGATCGCTCCTCACTGAAATTCAGATTCCACTCATACCTCCCTCTGTCATGTGCCGTGACAATTTGGGGGCGAGTGCATTGGCCTCTAATCCAGTCTTCCATGCTCGCACCAAGCACATAGAGCTTGATGTGCACTTCATCCGCGATCAGGTGTTTGAAGGGGTTGTCCAGATTTGCTACGTCCCCACTCAAGACCATATCGCTGACTCTCTCACCAAAGCTCTGCCTCCCTCTCGATTCGTCTATCTCCGTGATAAACTCGGGCTCCTGGAGTCGCCGCTGCGTTTGAGGGGGGATGTCAAGTGCTCTCCGTGATAAAACTTTCATTCCCGCCGGGGAGGCATCCAAAAACAAGAGAAAATTGGTGGCAATATCTATGGTTATACCCCACTGGATGGAAAATTTCACACCCATTGTAGAGTGTCTTACCGGTGAGTAAATAATTCTACTCCGCCGGGGTTGCAGATAAAAAAATAGGCTAATAGTTTCATTATTTGTGGTCATCCCTCATCGGGCTGAAAATTCCACACCGTCGGATTAAAAATTCACCCCAGTCGGATCACCCCCATCGGATTGGAACACATAAAATAGGATTTAAGGGTCTCCGTCAAATTAGAATAGCCCGCGAAATGAAATTGGTTCCCCGCCAATTTTATTGACATTCCCGCGACCTTTATTGTTACATTTCCTCCAAATCACACACTATAAATGAAGGAACCACGCTTAAGCAAAGTACATAAAAACAATACCATAGTTGATGTGAATTGGAATATGCATGAAGATGCGAACAAACTCAAATCTTTTGAATTTGTGAATGGTACGATGTCGTAAGAGACGTTTGGTTTTATTGACGCTGTTATATGCAAAATGTACTTCATGCACGGTAGATAAATAACGTGTTCGACGTGTATGATACCCCGACCAAGCGGACATAAAAAAGTGGCAGTCAGGTTAGATTATTTGAACATTGTGACGAATATACAGATTGCGTCACTCCCTTATGAAATCCAAAGTGAAACTCACGATGTTTTCAGTATGAGGTTTTATAGTACTATTACGAATGATATGGTTGAACGTGTGATGCAAGAACTACAGGATAAAATGGACGCGGTAGCAAACTGCATCGCCACTTAACAAAGTTCTGATCGAACTATTGATGATGAGGAATATCCTTTCGAGAAATAATCTGAGCATGGATGAAGTTATCCGTCACCATGAGCGCGCCTTAACGTCTACTATATCAGCTATATTTACTATCTATCTATTTCTATTGTTTGCATTTGTATTTCAAATTATGTAATGTCCTAAATTATGTGAACTAATAAATAGGTTAATGTTATTGTTTAAAAATTATCGTTATCATAATATTGGAAGCATAAAAGTTTGTGGGAAATTTTACATATTTTACAATGACAAAGTTTTTAAACGAAAGCCGCTACATCAGTTACTTCGAGACTATAATTTTTAATTCTTTTTGTATCTCTTTCAACGAGAATGAATCAGTAATGTCCAACCTTCCGCATCTACTGAACGGAATTTTAGGTAACAAGGATGTATCCTTGCACACGAGGCATCAATTGCAATGGAAAGGTACAAAATAAAAATGCAATAAATAATCACAGTGACGTAATCGGTGGGATGTTTAAAATTTTAAATGAACCAACATCATAACAAAATACTTACGTTTACAAAGTGGTTGGAATTGAACCAACCATATCCGATTTCCAACTAGTTTGACATCCAACGGGGTGCACCTCTTAACAAAAGAAAAGTGAAACTAACATCAATAGTTTTCGACTTTCCTAAAAAATGGAGTATGTAGTTAAACAAAGATGTGATCATGGCTCCTATCTCGAGCATCATTATCCAATTCTCTATAGTAGCCGCATCGCTAGAGCGCTTCACATATTTTGCAATATCTATTAAATCCTCCATGTTTGTGAATATCTGCATGCACACGGATTCTTAATCCATAAGGTTGTTGTAAAGGGAATCCCTAATCAACCTCCATCCATCTTGTTGTCCGTTCAAGGCAAACAAAATCGAACGGTACTCGCAGTGGCCATCAACTTTAACATCGGTGATGGACGTTATAAAAGGCATAAACAAGATGGGGACTAGGTTTAAGTAGCCGCTGGGATCGACCAAACTTGCTTTAGCCAGTATCATAGCACTTGCATGTGCTAAAAAAACCGATCTTTTTTTAACTCTGCTCCCCCTACCAAATTTGGGACGTGACTTTCCGCTCCCTTTATGCGAAATAGTCGTTGAACTTTTGAAACATTTTACTTGCGATGGTGTACTCGCTTTCTCAAAAGCTGTCACATACTCTTGGATGATTTGTCGCATTTAGTAGATGATTCTGATGAAATTATAAATAACTTAAATTTGGAAAGATGATGACAAACCAATATTTATAAACATGTTCCATGCATGCTTCGTCATTGGTTTCCATGGCATAGAGTAATACTTTATCAAGTTTTGCTTTCAATTCCTCGATCATCGTAAGATCAGTACAGAGAACTATGTCCAACCTCTTACAATGATCGTGAAATAAATGTAAAGATACCTCTAAGCTTTTAGAAAAGAATCATAGATTTCATGTGAACAAGGTATACCGTGCATAGTTTGTGTTGCACAAGCACAAGACATGTCGTATGCGATTGTCATTTTTCAGGCACATTCTATTTTGTCGGAATTGTTTTCCAAAGATAGTGGGAGGCATTGTTTTTAGCTTCCTGTACACATTGATAGTGAAATTATGTAGGGCTAACAATCGACACCTTTTCAAATGAGGCTTTAATGTCCCCATGTTGGAATTTGGTCTAAGTATGCACCTTCAACCAAAAATACTCGAAGTTACATTTTCTCGTACCAAGGAAAGGTTTGAGAGTGAAATGAGCGCTCTCTACGCGGTTAGTGGTTTGGTTACCAAAATGTATTGTTGTTAGTTCTCCACGTGATAAACTTATCACTGTATGACCCTAACCAACTTTTGGTGTATTCGATTGCTTTCAGATATTCTTTGAAGTCACAGAGAATTTCTGACCGATAGTTATTGAAGGATAACCTTGTTTTCGAAAACATCATTTGACTTTACGCTTCCAAAATTTCATCAGACATTTTTTTATCATTGATGATTTTTTTTCATTTTTCCTAGGATGTTCATATTGTACCATCGATACAACATGTGTATTGCATTGAAGAACACTTTCTTGACCGCTTTCACCAATGCTAAGTCTCTATCCGTCAAAAAAATTGAGGGTGGTTCGATGAAGTGAGTTATCATCAACGATTGGAAACATTCTAACACCCATTTGTAGCTCTAGAATTTATCCCCGGACATAAATGCAAATCCAATGTAGAAAGTCTTCCCGATACAAGTGGCTCTAACAACCTCATACAACGACATCTTGTATCTTATTACCTTGTACGTGTTATGCATTATTACCATATTTTGAAACGTCCGCAACAAATCTAAACTAACCGATTTTACGAAAAAAAGTTCACTAATGATATCGCTTCCATCTTCGCACAATCTATTCCATTCTTAATAATTGAACGTTTTAAGTTCACCTAACACGTATTGGAATTGCGATCGATCACCATTCTTGATCTACTTTTGTTTTAGTTGAGCATTGTACACGGTGCGCAAGGACGACGAATTGTTAGAGTTAAATTTGTTCACCCCGCCAAGAATATCACGAGAATGGGATCCCGTTTTGTAGAACTAACTAGAAAATCTAACTCTTCTTTAGAAAATCGTCTCAAGTACGAATGACCTTCACTGAATTTTGTAGTCTCGTGATTGTGAATCCCGCGTACGACCTCTAAGGATCATAAATCACCATTTACCTTAATTTCTCTAAGTGCAAAAGAGCATCCATATTTATTGGTCCCATTAGACTTCCTTTTAATATATTTTGATTATACCAACTATGTGTACTTTATGGATCTCTCGCATACAAATTTTTTTCTATGAGTGTTTTTACTTTTGGAATCGTCGCAACATCGTATTATAATTACAAACCTATTTTTTACGGTAAGCTTAACTCAGTCGACCAAGTCTTGTTACGTATAATGAGATTTTGTGTTGGAAAAATAACTATAATCGACGGAGAAGACTCCTCTCTTATTAATCCAGAATCAATAATCACCTCCACCTACGTAGCCAAAATGTACTCATGGAAATCATATCATATTTTAATGGGTAGTATCATTACCCCGCTGGTGGGAGCCTAAATTTGACGGATAGAGAATTCCAACCCAACGAAAGAGTTTTCCATAAGGAGGTTGAAAATTATCCCCCGCCGGTATGTGAAACAAATAAGGAACCACAATCATAATTTTGTATATAAAATAACTTCCAACGGGGAAGGGAATTAGACCCGACTGGGTCACATTTCAAGGACGACTAGGTTGGCTACACCGACGGGGCTGGTTACTCCACCCCGACGCGGACTAATTTTACACTATAATTTGTATATAGAATTTAGTCTCGGTGGTTTTTTACTTCTGTACCGACGGATGAGACTAGCTTCAACCGTCGGGGACTAAATCTAATCCTATAACAACCTAATACAAAAGTTAGTCTCCGCTGGGGTGCGGTTCCCCCTGCGGCATGGACTGTTAAAACTCTTTTCCGAAAAAATAGAAATTTAACATCAAATAAGTTAGAAAGATTACTTCAATTCGAGTTTGAAACTCATCAACAATGTTCTTATTCTCGCTTTCCATTCTTCTTTTGGATTTGGATATTTTTAGATGGTTTTATGTTAACAAATTTTGATTTTATACGAAGAATATTAGGATTTATATATAAATAGTAAGTTTGTGTATAAAATTTTATGGGATAGAATTGGTGCAACTTAATCCAGTTAAACATACCTATTTTTTTTTTTGTAAAAAGGACCAAGAATATAAAAATAAATTTCTTTTTGGACTGGATTGATTTTAATATCTAGGACCATAATTTAACCACCACCTTACAATAATCGAAAAATAAAATAATAAAAGACTCAAACTTTTTAATGGTTTGGAGATGAAAATTTTAGCCAAACCCAACTTACTATTAATAAAAGTGAATTTGGGTGCAGAAGTCATGACTTCACACATACTCCAGCACTCCTTCACATGACAGTCGTACTGTTGCCTGTAGAGGTGTCAAACGGTTTGAACCAGCACCAACCCGCACCGTTTAAGTCTGAACCACGGGTTGCAGTCTCGGCGGGTTGCGGTCTCGGCGGGTTGCGGTCTCGGCGGGTTGCGGTCTCGGCGGGTTGCGGTCTCGGCGGGTTGCGGTCTCGGCGGGTTGCGGTCTCGGCGGGTTGCTCCTTATGCGGTCTCGGCGGGTTGCGGTCTCGGCGGGTTGCAGTCGTAATGGGCCAGTTTCACAGTTAAACCGCCAGTTCAAACCACCAGACGAACCATTTAAGAGCCGTTTACCAGTTCAAACCATCAGCCAAACCATTTAACCATTTAAGAACCGTTTATCAGAATATATTATAATGTTATTTAAAATTAATTTGTAAGTGTTAATTGAATCTAATTTCAATAATTGAGTTAATTATTCTATTTCATGTATTTTAATTTAAATATGTTATCATTTTAATCGAAATTTTATAATCATCAATTATATTTTAAAAAAATAATTGTAATTTGATTTTGATACGTTTGAATAATATATTACTATTAAATAATATATACCTATTAGACATATAATTGTATTAAAATTTTAAATTATTAGGTGATTCTTTAGATTCTTTCAAGCTTGAAGTGTTTCATAATACATTTGTTGTTGTTATAATAAAAGGTAAAGTCATTTTTGGATAATACATTTGTTGTTGTTATAATAAAATATAAGTCATTTTATGCAATAAAATACTAATAATAAAATCACAATTTAGACTAATAACAAGATATAACAACTAAATTTAGACTAATAACAAGATAGAACAACTAAATTTAGACTAATAACAACTAAGAAACAATTTGCGGAAAAACAAAAATCAAACAATTTCGAAAGTAGGAGTAGAATAAGTAAAATAACTAATTGTAGTTTTCTAGAACTTATCGAACAAATAGATAGATTTAGAGAGAAGTAGAGAGTTGTTTGAGAGGTGTGAGTATTGGTGTTGGGGTCTCCTCTACTTATAGGGGAGACCCAAAAAAAAAAAAAAACGGAAAAAACAAAAAAAAAAAATCGCCCGGACCATCCGGATGGGCGTCCGGATGGTCCGGACACATGATCCGGGGCATCCGGACAGTTTCGCCCGGACGCCCGGACAGACAATTCGGACCATCCGGACGCCCATCCGGATGGTCCGATTGGAACCGGGGCATCCGGACGATCGTCCGGATGCCCCGGTTCAACCAACGGCTAGTTGGTTTGAACTAGCCGTTGGATAAACCGGGGCATCCGGACGATCATCCGGATGCCCCGGTTCCAATCGGACCATCCGGATGGGCGTCCGGATGGTCCGAATTGTCTGTCCGGGCGTCCGGGCGAAACTGTCCGGATGCCCCGGATCATGTGTCCGGACCATCCGGACGCCCATCCGGATGGTCCGGGCGATTTTTTTTTTTTTGTTTTTTCCGTTTTTTTTTTTTTTGGGTCTCCCCTATAAGTAGAGGAGACCCCAACACCAATACTCACACCTCTCAAACAACTCTCTACTTCTCTCTAAATCTATCTATTTGTTCGATAAGTTCTAGAAAACTACAATTAGTTATTTTACTTATTCTACTCCTACTTTCGAAATTGTTTGATTTTTGTTTTTCCGCAAATTGTTTCTTAGTTGTTATTAGTCTAAATTTAGTTGTTATATCTTGTTATTAGTCTAAATTTAGTTGTTATATCTTGTTATTAGTCTAAATTGTGATTTTATTATTAGTATTTTATTGCATAAAATGACTTATATTTTATTATAACAACAACAAATGTATTATCCAAAAATGACTTTACCTTTTATTATAACAACAACAAATGTATTATGAAATACTTATAACTTCATAAGATCTAATTTTGGTTTAAAAAATAATATCAAACACTTGTAAAATTTAAAACCAAATCACAATAGTAATCAAAATGTAATATTAAAATTATAACCGTAGAATTTGTAATATTTTAACATGATAAGATATAGTTTTGCTTTGTATTAGATATAAAAACATAATAATAATAATATTCAAAATATGATAATAACATAAGTAATATTTAAAATTTTAGACTATATAATAATTACAACACTTAAAATATTAATAACCAAAACAAATTAATATTAACAAAAATGTAATAATAATTCTATAATAATATTCAATCTCAATATTTTTTAAATATAACATTTTGGATATAAAATAAATAAAATCAGGATAATATTTACCAATAAACCACCGGTTTTTTACAAATAAACCGTGGTTTCGCAGTCTCGGCGGGTTGCGGTCTCGGCGGGTTGCGGTCTCGGCGGGTTGCGGTCTCGGCGGGTTGCGGTCTCGGCGGGTTGCTCCTTATGCGGTCTCGGCGGGTTGCGGTCTCGGCGGGTTGCGGTCTCGGCGGGTTGCAGTCCTAATGGGCCAGTTTCGCAGGTAGACCGCCAGTTCTTAAGCAGGTTGTCAGCTTTAAACCATGGTTCCTGAACCATTAGACACCTCTAGTTGCCTGTTAGTTTAACTTAAAACCCAAAATGTTTGATCAATTCAATTACATATAACTCCTTGTATTTTGCTGAGCCCGGTTCACTAAGTCAAACATTCATTTAAAATATTCAATGCACTAGTCATTTAAAAATGTTTAAGGAGTCAGTAGTTACAGCCCATAGTCAATAACACAAATTAATAAAAAAGCAAATTGATTGTTTTACCCCACTAGGTAAACGGGTCATAAAATCGGACTATTTATCGTCTCTTCTTATTATATATTCTTTTTGTCTTAAAAGTAAATGTTCTTTTGGAACGTAGTTTTATTTTTTCACTATAATTCTCTTTTCGTCGTAAAATAGATATTTTTTTAAAACATTTTTTTTTATTTCATTTTAAATGTCACCTATGTAGAATATGATATTTTTTTTTATTGTTTAACCGTTAGTGATACATGTTTTCCAATTTTTATAAAAAGTTAGGATATTTATTAATTTTTTGTATATTTGTATACAAGCTTCAAAATACATATTTTTTGAGATAAAAAGAATACATAATAAACGATTAGGTTAGGTCTGAACTTAGGGAACTGCCATAGATAATGTATTTTTATTATTATATTTGTTATGAAAACAATATATTTTCATTGGGCGTCGAACTTTAATTTACATTTTTTGAATTTTGTAATTTCATAACAAAATAATCCTTTGCAGCATTAAAACAATATTTCGTAAAGTTTATAATAAAATACTTTATATCTATTTCGTAAGACACGTAGAAAAACATGTCTATTTTTGCAGATTAATTATGTTCTACTACAGAAATTTATGTAATCACGTTACGTTGGTTATTTGCGATAACTACTTGTCAAGTGCTTACCGTCGACAAGAGCTGCCATGGACGGCGACAGTTTTGGGAGAGAGAAGACGATTGAGATAAACACTGAACTAAAGTGTTTACCTAGGTTAAGCCTATACGCACGACAAGTATGCGTTCCGAATCGAAGAACCAAGACTTGGGCCATGATATGCTCCACCCAAAGTCTATCACTAAAGCCTCACAAGACCAATACTAATACCCATGTGCTATCCTTGTATCCAAACACCCTATATATTAATGAACTGAATTGTGTAACAAACTATGGAATATTCCATAGTTTGTTACAGCATGAACTTGTATTTAAATCAAGTTTTACATTGAATCAAGATTGAGAAAAAGTTATAAATCAAATCTCTCACTCACTCTTCTTCTTCTTTTCAACTTGGTATCAGAGCCATTCTGATCCGTTGAATGACTAATTCTGCTGAGTCTTCATCGCTGTCTTCAGACTCCATAGGCTCCATCCTTCCCAATAACCCATCTCCTGCTCCAAGGAGTCTTCAGCTGCATTCAATCAACAATGCAAACAACATCAGACTTGATAGAAGCAACTATCTCATATGGAAAATAGTTGTGTTACCTATGATCAAAGGTAACAAACTAGGTGACTATATATCAGGTGAGAAGACTTGTCCTCCTAAATTTTCTACTGATAATGAGAGAAATGTATATGAGAATCCAGATCATGAAGAGTGGATCTCAAAAGACCAACTGCTGCTTGGTTGGTTGTATTCGACCATGAGCCCTGAGATAGCAGCTCAGTTGATGGAAGATGAGACGTCTAAAGGTCTTTGGGAAGCAGCTGGTAAAATTTCTGGCTCACAGACAAGAGCCAGAGTCACCTATAACAAAGTAGAGTTTCAGAGAACTCGCAAAGGGACTACTGCTATGATAGATTACTTGAACAAAATGAAAATGATATTTGACAACCTCATACTTGCAGGGTGTCTTACCTCAATGGATGACCTGATCACTCAGGTTCTTGCAGGTCTTGATGGTGATTACACACCAATAATAGTAAGTCTTGCTGACAAAGAAGGGCTGACTTGGCTTGATCTGCAGACCAGCCTCCTAACATTTGAAAGAAGGTTAGAACAACTTAATGACCTGCAAAATACAATGTCAACTATTAGTATGTCAAGTGCTAATTATGTTAAAAGGAATGATACAAAGCAGCAAGTCAGTAATGCTAGTCCAAGAGGGTACTCTGGACATAACAAAAAATTCAACATAAATTACAGGGGCAAATCCAACTCTAACTACAAAGGTCGAGGTAGTTTCTACAGAGGTAAAGGTGGAAGGTTTGTTCAGAACAAACCAACTTGTTAAATTTATAGCAGATATGGTCATTCTGCTATAGTCTGCTACTATAGAGATGACCCGTCAGTTATGGGGTCAACATCTTCAAAGCATCCTAAGTCTGAAGGAGATCATAGTTCCTTGCTTGCTGCTCAAGAAACAACAGTAGAGGGAGTGTGGTATGCTGACAGTGGCGCCAACCACCATGTCACAGGTAGTACCAGTCAGATGACTCAGAAACATGACTACTCAGGTAATAAGCATGTCCTAGTTGGTAGTGGTGAGAGACTTCCAATCACTCACATTGGTGAAACCTCACTGCTTTCCCTAACTAAACAGTCTATTATTCTTAAACCTATTCTTCATGTCCCCAAAATCAATAAGAATCTTCTGTCTATTTCTCAGCTTACAAGTTATAACCATGTTTTTGTTAAATTTCACAAAGAATTTTGTCTTGTGAAGGAACAGGTAACAGGGAATGTGTTGCTCAAAGAAAGGTGTGAAGACGGATTATACAAGATGGACACTCTTTCTAAATCTCTACCTATCAATTCAGTCAGTCATAGTCCTCAAGTTTGTCTGTCTAAAGGTTCTTTGAGTTCTCCTAATGTGTTTACTACTACTCTTTCTGAGTTTTCTAAAGATGGATGGCATATGAAGCTTGGCCATCCATCTCAACATGTTCTAGCTAATGTTCTCATGTCATGTAATCTCCAAACTATTTCAAGAAATGATAGCAGTTTCGGTGAGGCTTGTCAGCTAGGAAAGTCTCACAGTCTTTCCTACTCCATGTCTACTTCTCATGCTAATAATGTTTTAGACCTTATTCATACTGATGTTTGGGGGGCCTTCTCCTATTTTATCCACCGAAGGGTTTAGACACTATGTACTCTTTTTGATGAATTCTCTAGATATTCTTGGGTTTATCCTATCAAAACTAAAGGGCAAGTCCTTGAGGTGTTTAAAACCTTTAAAGTTCTTGTTGAAACTCAATTTGAAAGAAGAATAAAAGATGTTCAAAGTGTCTGGGAGGGACAGTTTAGGCCTCTAGCTACCTTAGCTAAAGAGAGTGGTTTTTTGCTAAGAAGATCCTGTCCTTACACATCAGCCAAGAATGGTAAGGCTGAGCGCAAACACAGGCACTTGGTGGAAACTGGCCTAACTTTACTTGCTCAGTCTCACCTACCCTATAAATTCTGGGTTGAAGATTTTGAAACAAGTGTGTATCGTATCAATAGACTACCCACCCCTACTCTCCAAAATGTTTCACCTTTTGAAGTCTTATTTCACAAAAAACCCAACTACTTAGTCTTAAAGACTTTTGAGTGTGCCTGTTTCCGTTGCCTCAAGCCTTACCAAACCCACAAATTTCAATTCCATTCTCTCAAAGGTGTCTTTCTGGGTTATAGTCACAATCACAAAGGGTACAAATGTCTAAGTCCTACATGGAGAGTCTATCTGTCTAGAAATGTGGTGTTTAATAAGACTAACTATCTCTTTACTTCGGGGTTTCTTAACTACCCTCAAAGCAGTCACTCTCATGTTCAGTCTGTCAATCTTTGGCTTCCCCCTCTGTCTACTCATCTGGTCTCTGAAAGAGTGACTCCTAACGCTGATCCTACTTCTAATCCTCCAACTGAGTACCACACTTCTCAGTATGTCACATAGCCAGAGCATCAGACCATTATCCTTGAATCTCCATCACACACACTATCTAGACTTCACACAGACATCCCTCAATCTTCACCCACAGACTCACATATTGACACCAATTCGCACTAACAAACTGATACTACACCTAGCCATACACCCACTCTTGTCATAGACCTACCCTTGTCTAACACAGATTACTTAACTCTTCTTCCACAACAAACAAACTCACATAGAATGCAGGCAAGACATAAAAGTGGCATTCATAAACCTAAACTACTGTACATTGGAACCCTTAAAACTACCAACATGGACATGGTTGCACCTTCTAGTTTCTCTGAGGCTGTTGGGAATCATAAATGGAAAGCTGTTATGAATGCTGAGTATAGTGCTCTTATGGCCAATAAAACTTGGTCTCTGGTTCCACAACCACCCTACTCTACAGTACTGGGCTGCAAATGAGTTTACAAAGTTAAACATGCTATGGATGGGTGTGTTCAGCATTACAAGGCTAGGTTAATAGCCAAAGGGTTTCATCAGACCCCTGACATTGACTTCTATGACACTTTTAGTCCTGTTGTGAAGGCCTCCACAGTCAGGCTTATTTTTACCATTGATGTATCAAAGAATTGGCCAGTCAGGCAGCTTGATATCAACAATGCATTTCTAAATATGGAGCTACAAGAGACTGGCTACATGAAACAACCTCAAGGTTTTGAAGATGTCAGTAAGCCTACCTATGTTTTCAAGTTACATAAGGCTCTCTATGGCTTGAAGCAGGAACCTAGGACCTGGTTTTCTAAACTACGTGATACACTTATTCACTGGGGGTTCAAGAACTCTAGGGCACTGCACTCTTTTCTATCTGGTCAGTACAACAACTATCTTACTCATTCTAGTTTATGTTAATGACATTATGGTCACGAGAAATGATGCAATGTGCCTTGCATAGTTCACACACAATCTCAATGAAAATTTCTCTCTCAAAGATATGGGGTCACTCCATCTATTCCTGGGAATAGATGTTCATCGTGACCAATCAGGAATCTACCTAACTCAGCATAACTATATTGAAAACTTACTAGTCAATCATGGTGTTGCACTGTCAAAGCCATTTCCCACTCCTCTTTCTCCTGGCACTGCTCTCTCAGCCTCTGATGACCTCCAACTTCCTTCACCTACACAATAACCGTAGCTTGTTAGGATCTCTGCAGTATTTGACACATACCAGACCTGATATTTCCTATGTCATCAATCGACTTAGCCAATTTCAGCAATCTTCTACAACTACTCACTGGCAATGCCTTAAAAGAATCCCACACTTCTTATCTGGGTCACGATGGTTGGGACTCCATATGAAGCCTTACTTCCACCTTCAACTCCATGGATATTCTGACGCTGACTGGGCCTCCTCTTCCGATGACCGTCGTAGCACTAGGGCGGACTGCATTTTTTTTGGCGAAACACTGATCTCTTGGTCCTCCAAGAAGCAGAACGTTGTCTCTCGATCGTCCACCAAATCAGAATACAGAGCTCTTGCTAATTTATCTTCAGAAGTGATCTGGATTTGATCGCTCCTCACTGAAATTCAGATTCCACTCATACCTCCCTCTGTCATGTGCCGTGACAATTTGGGGGCGAGTGCATTGGCCTCTAATCCAGTCTTCCATGCTCGCACCAAGCACATAGAGCTTGATGTGCACTTCATCCGCGATCAGGTGTTTGAAGGGGTTGTCCAGATTTGCTACGTCCCCACTCAAGACCATATCGCTGACTCTCTCACCAAAGCTCTGCCTCCCTCTCGATTCGTCTATCTCCGTGACAAACTCGAGCTCCTGGAGTCGCCGCTGCGTTTGAGGGGGGATGTCAAGTGCTCACCGTCGACAAGAGCTGCCATGAACGACGACAATCTTGGGAGAGATGAGACGATTGAGACAAACACTAAACTAAAGTGTTTACCTAGGGTTAAGCCTATACGCACGATGAGTATGCGTTTCAGGTCAAAGAATCAAAACTTGGGCCACAATACCAATACTAATACCCATGTGTTATCCTTGTATCCAAACACCCTATATATTAATAAACTGAAATCTGAAATGTATAATCCATAGTCTGTTACAATATGAACTTGTATTTAAATCAAGTTTACATTGAATCAAGGTTGAGAAAAAGTTACAAATCAAATCAAATCAATCACTCACTCTTCTTCTTTTCAACCCCACACAATGAATAACAATAACGAGTTCATCATATAAATATAAAATAATAATAATAATAATAGATTTTATTATAATCTTTTATCGAAAAAACACAACATTTTTTTAATACCTTTTAAGAACTCTTCTAGGGTTATTTTACCCGAATTGTGAGTACTTCCCATCAAAAGAGGACGATCACTTGTAGAGTAATTTTACCAAATCGTTAGTACTTCCCATCACAACAAGAACTACCATTTTGTTTGGTTGAAAGTATACAAAACCTAACTCATTAGGTGATTATAGTGTACAATTCTAAGTTGGAGAAACCTATTAGCATCAATTGTACAAGATTATAACCCATGAATTTACTAATTTTTTTCAATGACTTGTTAATTTAGGTGTTTGAGATTTTGGATCCCTTACCGTTGTCAGTCTTATAAACCCATGCCCTTTTTTCAACCCATACATCTATTATACAATTAATTATATAAGATAATTAATCCGATTAAAATTTATTATCGATAAAATTAACTTCTAAGGAATGACAATATATATCGATCTCTGTATATATTCCAACCATTTGACCTTAGAAGCTAATTTTATCGAACCAAAAATTAAGGAGAAAAATGGGTGTTAATTTTTTATAATACTCCAAAACTTGAACTTCGAAACATGAAAGATCCTACAACTAACACCCTTAAGATTTTTAACACTTGACAACGTGACAAGCAAACCCATGTGCAGTCTCATAAAAGAACACAAGAAAAGAAAACACTTGTATAGATATATACAAAGCTGGAATCAGTTAGCCAAAATCAACAATGGCAGTGAAACACCATAGCTACAAAACCTCTTCTTTCATTAGATGCTTAACCATAGTGATTACTATATCTCTTCTTATAACATCATCTTATTATTATTTTTACATTTCTCCTTTCATTATTTTCCCCGAACCATTCTCTTTACCGGAGAAAACTCCGTTCACCGGGGACCTAAGGGATTCCAGAATCCCCTGGAATAGTCTTTGTTTTGGACCGGCCCTTGAATCTCTCCGGATCGCGGCTTTCTCCAAAAAATGGCCAATTGGAGCTGCTCCGGGAGGAATGGAACGTCATGCGTACACTCTCTACACTTCTCTGGCAGCCAAGGGCCATGAAGTTCATGTTTTTACGGTTCCTTCAGACACAAGTAACCAACCGGACATTCACCAAGGTAAGCTGAATGTTTATTTTGTCGCTAATAAAAATGGATCTCTTGATTCTTCCTCGGCGTTGGATATTTTCAATAAGATGAATGACGATAAGCCTTTTGATTATGTTCACACCGAGAGTGTTTCTTTGCCGCATTGGCATGTCAAAATGGTGCCTAATAGTAATGTTGCTGCTACATGGCATGGATTTTGGTACGAAATTATGCACTCGAAATTGTTTGAAGAGCTTGTATTACACGACAAAAATGTGAAAAATTTAGAGGATGTTAGTAACAAAGAGTTGCGAGAAGCAATGGTAAGGTTAGTGCACGAAATAAGGTTTTTCTCGAGCTATAAAAATCATATATGTATAAGTGATAGCGCAAGCGAGGTTTTAGTCAAAATCTACCAGCTCCCACGCAAAAACGTCCATGTGATACTAAACGGCGTCGACGAGACAAATTTCGTGTACTCCCCCAACTCGGGTTCAAAATTTAGGGAAAAACATGGGGTTCCTTGTAACGCAAGCCTCGTGTTAGGAGTCGCAGGGAGATTAGTTAAAGACAAAGGCCATCCGCTTCTACACGAAGCCTTTTCCTCAATAATAAAATACAACCCTAATGTGTACCTCCTTGTGGCCGGGTCTGGTCCGTGGGAAAAAAGATATGCGGCTTTAGGAAAAAATGTAAAGGTTTTAGGCGCATTAGAGCCGCACGAGTTATCGGGGTTTTATAACGCGATTGATGTATTTGTGAACCCTACATTGAGGCCACAAGGACTTGATCTAACACTCATAGAAGCAATGCATTGTGGAAAGCCAGTTTTGGCCCCGAATTATCCAAGCATTGTTGGAACTTTGGTGTTAAATGAAAATTATGGGTACACGTTTTCACCCAATGTTAGGTCTTTTGTAGAGGCATTGGAATTGGTTATTAAGGATGGCACTAGAGTTCTGCAGAAAAAAGGTATGGCTTGTAAAACTTATGTAGGTTCGATGTTTACTGCAACTAAAATGGCTTCCGCATATGAGAGATTTTTTCTTTGTATGAAAAATGATAAATATTGTCATTATCCTCTCCCTCAAGATTGCTAGTTTTTATTTTGGTTGTATATTTTATTTGTAATTTCTTTAATCGAATTATGCCCTCTCTTTCTAATGGTATAGTTTTATAGTACTTCTGTACTATCATTGTTTTTTTTGATATATTCTCGGGAATGCTGAAAAAGATGGCGACCTCGTTATTTTTATAAGTTTGTGACATCGCAACCAAATTTTAATTTACACTCGCTCCAATGACGTAAACAAAAGACAACTTGTCATATCATTTAAAATCTTTAGTATACATTTTCCAATTTTTTCTAATATTTAAAAGGTCATGAATACTCAATTTATACAGTAAGTTTTAAAACCCCAATCCCTGAATCTCTCGCACTCTTGAACAACGAATCATTCTCGATCAATTCCTCTATACTAACCAACCATTTCTAATAACAAATCGCTAAAAAACCCAAAAAAACGATGAATTCACGTATTAATGATAAAAATCGGATTAATTAATATGTGTAGTTATGGTTATAAATGAGATTAATTAATTTGTAATCAATATATTAAAACTTAATTAAATAAGAGTTAGATTTGTAGATGAAAATTTATTATAGAAATATAAATGTAAAAATCAGGTTGAATTTGAATTCTCTCAAAATTTATGTCCAAATATCAATATTTGAAACTAATAAGTTTGGAGACTATATTGCTAGAAATCAATTTAGTGGATTAGAGTTCTTTATCACAAAGCGATGCAATTGGGTTTGGGTTCTAACCCAATTGCATTGTCTATAAATACGAACCATTCCTAGATATTGTCTGCTGTTTTTATGAATAAAAGATATACAAAATCTAAACCCTAAAATTTATACTATATTTGTCTTTCTTATTTTTTATGGGTTTCTTTTTTATGTATCATAGTCCAGTATTTTGCAAAATTGAAGAAATACTAAGTCAAAGAAGATTTAGGAGGAAGAGAGACGAGAAATCTACACCTACTAATCTATTGTAATTAATCGCCCACCTAAGCAACCTCACAAGTAAATAATAATTCTGTTATTGTTCTAATAGAAATGAAACTCACAAAGATTAGATTCGATTTTATGTATGTCATAGAACTATTGAGATTAAATATGTTTTATTGATTGGTATTAGAGTCATATCCTTTTATAATAAGATTATTTATTTATATATGTACAACAAATGAGAAACCACATTTTTTAAGTAAATAATCCATACCATTGGGATCATGTGATTGATTTTCTTGGTTAGGGTAGGCATTTAAGGTATTTGTGAAAAAATATGGTGATTGATTTATTTGTAAAAACATTATTAAATATGTTTTTATAGAATAATATATATAAAATATAATTAAAATTAAGATTTTTCTTGTAATGCAACAATACAGCTGGTTGGCCCTTCGGTCCAGCGATAAGAACAATCCATTGCAACGGAAAGCCCATCGATGCAACGGTGCATCTTGAGTATTTTCAGATTTTTTTAAGTTTTATTTTGTAAAATTCTAAGGTATTCTTTCAATCATATGACTTGTGACCCGATTTGAGTGTGACAATGTTGGATTTGTATGTATATGTTGTGTAAATAAGTTATGTGTTTAAATGTTTATGTGGATATGTATGCCTAAGGTTTTAGATTACAATAGGTGAATCATAAAATTAATTAGGTGGCCAAAAGAAAGGTTTACTGATACATTGATGATCTTATGGTTTGAAATATTTAATGGATTAGTATAATTTTAAGTATACTACCCAAAAGAAGGTTAATGCTTGAAATGATTAATCACGAACTGCATAAAATTTGTTAAGTTAATCATTAAGTTTATCTTAATTAAAGCATGTGAAATCAATCCAATCGAGGGTTTCAACGGTATTGGTAAATTAAAATATTAGATTAATTGTAATTTTTTCAAAACTCAAAAATACGTGTAGGTATGATTTTATGTTATATTTTATATCTATATACCATGTTTACGTATTATATTTCAATACCGGAAAGCATAGTAAATTGAGGTAAAGGGAGACTAAAAAGGGAGGAAATTGAGGTAAATATATTATACTACGTTTATGCACACACTACATATGAGGAAGAGAGACTAAAAAATGAGAAAATTGAGGTAAGCATAGTAAACTTAAATAAGGGGAATGTCAGAAGCATAAATTTGATGGTAAAAGATCAGGGTCTGGTCCCAATAAGAAGAAGCAATAAAAAGAATCGATCAAGGGTCGATATTTCTTCAACAAAAAGAAGAAACATACAAAGAAGGATTGTAAGAAACGCCAGGATTACATAAAAAGCAAAAGTAATTTTACAACTTTGGAATGTTTGGAAATTAATCTTATTTCAATTGCAAAGAATATATGATGGGTTGGTACGACTTCAATCACTCATGTGCATATTTCCTTGTAGGGTACGATAAAGAGTTGAGGCCTGAGTGAAGATAGAAGATCCATCTACACGATTTAACAGAACTCGTGCCAATGTCATGCCATGTATGACTTTCGCTTAAAGCTTTATACTAGACATTTATTATTATTGGAAAACGTTATTGTTGTACATGCTTTTCAAAGGAATTTGATTTATTTTCTGGTTTTGGATAATGTTGGTTATTCTTGTCTGTTGGGAAATAATCAATTAACTCTCTTTTTTAATGATATGATTGTTGGTACTAGTTGTTTAACATTGGATGATAAACTATATTTATTAGGTACTATTGATCATAATAACCTAGCAGTCAACACACAAGTAATAAATGATAATATTAATAGAACAAAAAAATCATCTAAACTATGGCATAAATGCTTATGTCATATATCCAAAGTTAAGATGAATAATATTTTTACTCAAGGTTTATTAGGTCTCATAGATTACACAAAAATTAGGTACTTGTATCGAATGTATCTAATGAAAACTACTTAAAACTAAAAGGGTAGAGAAAAATAGAGCGACAAAAGTCTTGGAACTGATTCATACCGATATTTGTGGATCATTTCTAAATAAATCATGGAACGGTAAACGAGACTTCATATCATTCATAAATGAATTCTCTCATTTCAGATACCTTTACCTTATTCATGACAAGTCAGAGGTCCTGCAGAAGTTCATAGCTTTTAATACAGAAGTAAAAAAATTTAGGTAAGAGCATTAAAAGCGTTAGAAGTGATGGTGAATACTACAACAATTTGACGGATCAAATGAACAACGTCAAAGACCACTTGCGAGTTACTTAGAGAAGTGTGGCATAGTCTCTCAATATCGGATGTCAAGATCATCCAACATGATTGATGTATATGAGGTCAGAACCATACACTAAATGATATAGTTAGAAGTATGATAAGTAACTCAACTTCACGATTATCACTCTAGGGAGAAGCCATAAAATATGCAACTTATATACTCAATAGAGTTCCCACCACAACAACCGTTAAGATCCCATATGATCTCTAGACTGGGTGCAAACCTGGTTTAATGCATCTATATATATGGGGGTTTCCATATGAGGAAAATTCTTATAGTCCATAAGAAAATAAATTGGACCAAAAAACAATTAAAAACTTATTCATTGGTTATTCCAAGTATTCAAAAGGTTATAAGTTTATGATTCTTCCACTAGTAGTATTTTTTAAACGGGAACAATAAAATTTCTTGAGGACATTGATTTTGAGAGGAATAATTCAAGAACATGTGTTCATATTAAGGAAGAACGGGTAGAAAATAAAGAAGTCTCTAAAGGAGATACCCAAGTATAAAAAAATGGACTTTATTTACAACACTTTCAACCATGTTAAAATAAAAAAAAATACTCAAAATAATATAGATATTTAATTTGAGGGTTTTAACTAGGATACTGAAATGAATCAGTTAGAACAAGAAGAATAATTTTAATCTTCCATAAGTAGAATAAAATGATATTATTCATGATGATCAAACTTAACCTCCTCAAGAAGTACACCAAATTTTCTTAATTGGTGCACACATCTTACACTAAATACACGGCCGATTTGAATCTCACGAACTTTGTGTGAAGGTTAACTAAATTTCACACAAATCGGGTGAGTTTAGATGTAATTATTTCTTCAAATTTGTTTGTAGATGAATTTATTTTATTTGTAAAGTTAATTAATATGATTAACTAAATTTAAAATATAATACATAATTAATTTTATTATGTATCTTTTACGGTTTAAGTAAATCTTAAAGAATCAATTCTTTTTAATGTTATAGTAAATAAAAAGATCATCAAAATGAGCTTTATTAGAGACTTTACTCATCTATTTACTATACAAGTTTACGCGTCCTCATATAAAATAACATAAATTATTTATATTTATTAAAGATACGAGGTATATGGAAAAAAAAGATGCACCGACTACCATGAGAACATTGTCGAGTAATAAGAAATACAATTGTATATATAAACCGATAACATACTTTGTTCGTATTGGATTACGATATCTGCATATTTTATACAAAAAAAACAATAGATTTTTTTTAATCAAAAGGTAATATTATTGAAATAAATAATGAATGTAGTTTGAATATAAATACAAGGCGCTAAAAACCAAATTTTAGCGGTAGAACTGAAAATTTCTCTACAATCAAGAAGAAAATCCCAGGAGACCAAGCTGAGCCGATTCCAATCACGATTCTAATCACGATACTTCATCCCACTATATTTCTTAACTCTACTTCTGAACCCAATGGAAACAAATATGTATTCCGTGGCTAAGAGATTATAATTTATTTGGATTGGAGAGACAACGAGAGAACAAATCTTGAGACGAAGCTTCTCAATTCGAAGAAGGCTAATGATGAGTTGGAGTAGAACTTGGTCTCAAATAATACAATCAATGATTCTTCCAAGGGAAGCTATAGGAGAAAATTTCAGACAAATACTTGATAGTGAGAAAGCAATACTCTAAATCCCGAGATTACGAACCAGCAAGGAAAATATCGATTATCAGCTAATAAAGAAGACCATTTGTTCGACAAAATGCCATCTTTACCAAAAACTAGTATCCTACGTAAAAAATATCAGTTGAGGATGTAGAAACATAAGAAGCTTGAACCAGAATGAAGAAGGGTAGAGGTGAAGAAGGTATAATGATTATGATTCTTTGGCTTTAGAATAAACTTGGTTCTCACACTTATTAGATCAAAAAAATAATACTTAATCTGCAAACTTAAAATGCTAGTCAGGATATCCTGCTAAACGATGGAAACATAGTATTAAGTGTTCTAATGAAAGCTACATTAAGATTACTTTAACATTTAAAACAATTATAAAACTTTGATTTTAAAAAGGCAGACCAATATATTATAAACTAGAATTTTTTTTAAAAACATCTTAGAACTAAGGAACGATTAAGTAGAGTTAGGTATCACTACCTATGTATCCAAGGCCCAAACTTTCCAGGAGAGTGATGAAACTTAAATGAGGAGGATCCTGATATGTAAAGAATTTATTTTCTATTTTATATTTCAGGGTCCACTTAGCAAGCCAATCGACTGCTTTGTTTTGGTCCTTGAAAATGTGGGAGACAAACATTGTGAAAGATATAAGGTTCTAAAACACTTTAGGATTGATTAAAGGGGCCAAGGATAATTACTATTAACAAGGATATTGACTAGAACTTGAGAGCCTGTTTCAACATCAATATTTGACCAACCTTTGTTTTTGTAGATTAGAAGATCATCCAAAAGAGCTCTTCTTTCTGCCATTACTGGAGAAAGGTTCCCATATAGATTACTGGATCCTATTAAAATTTCAAAAGATTTGTCTCAAATGATGATTCCATCACTAGAGTCTCCATTGTGGAGGCATGAGGCCTCCCAATTAAGCTTTAGTATGCTTGGAGATGGAGAAATCTATTTCAAGTTGGTAGGTTTACTTTTTGAGTTAAGATAATTTATACAACCAATCTCATTAGCTGTATTTACATAATTACTCAAGTTCTTTGATTTATGAATGTTAGAGTGATCAAGAATAAAGATAATATATTTTATATAATTTATAGTAGACCTGATATTGTAGAACTTTCCTTTGAACTTGGATTTATTCCTTGGTTTCCAAATGACCCAATAGATTATTGAAGGAATAATAGTTCTAAAACGAACCTCCTTAGAAGTAGACCAGAACTTGTTCTTTGTGATATGAGCCATAGTCATGAATTTGTTTATGTTAATTTTGAATATATTTTCAAAATAATACCAGATTTCCCAGACAAAACTGCAGGATATGAACTAATGGTTAGAAGATTCTAAAGAGTCAAAAAATTGACACTTTGAAACTGTTAGTGTCTTTTCTGCATAATTTAGTCAATATGAATATAACTATGAAGAATCTTCCACAAGAGAAAATAAAATTTTATAGGAGTAATAGAGTTCCAAATTTTGCTAAAAAGGTTAGAGTTGTTGTGATGATGTCTGATCTGACTCCAAGTTTCTTTGGTATTAAACTTAGTGCTTTTGGATAGCTTCTACATAATAGAGTCATGCTTAGTAGAATTGATAGAAATGGTGTGAATGAGTTTGATACTAACTTGCGATAAGAAGCCCTTGAGTCTGTTGTTGTTCCAAGATTTATCATGCCATAATGATTTTACTTTTTCAGACCTAACCCAACTATTGTCCATTTTGTCATCCAACATTATAAGAGGGGAGTGATTGTACCAATTATCTAGCCAGAAGTCTACTTCACCATTTCCCAAACTCCACCTTATGTTAGACTCATCAAATGTCTTGACCATAGCTGGTCTTTTCCAAGTGTGAGAACCAGCCTTAGTGTAAGAACCCTACAAGGGATGAATATTTTTACAATAAATATTATACATAAGATTAGCCATAAAATCTGATTTTATCTGAAATTAAACCATATCTTACATGAAAAAGTATCTTGAATATTATATATTTTTATGATGTTAAGGCCCCATTCATAAAAAGGTTTGTAGATAGAAGGCCAATCAGACCAATGGGTTCTTCTTTCTTCATTGGTTGAACCCCAAAGGAACTTATTGAAGTTTATTTCCAATCTAGTAATGATACTTTTAGGCAAATAGAAGCTCTGGATATAATATGTAGGTATAACCATAATAACATAAATGATAAGAGTGAGCCTTCCACCATAGGAAAAATGCTTGTTCTCCTAATCCTTGATTTTGTTATTGATTTTGTTTAAAAGAGAATTATATTTTCTGGCTTTGTTTTATGTATTTAGAATAATACCAAGGTAGTCAGTTGGGAGATGACAAGAGCTAAAACTAGTTTGATTAGTGAGAGTGGTTATTCTTGTGTTTAGGAAGCTAGTGGATGTAATAATCTTAGTATTGTCCTTGTTTATAAATTGACGCGAGACTTCTTGATAAATTTGAAGAAACTTTATAAGATTATCGATAATAGAATCAATACTATTAGTGAAAATAAGAAGATCATCCGCAAAAGCCACATAAGGAATAATTAAGTCACTCCTAGATGAATACTGCATTGATTTGTTAGAGTCAAAGAGCTTAGATAGACCTCTAATTAGGACCTCTTCTGCTATGATAAAAGGACTCGAGGATATGGGATCCCCTTTTCTAATGCCTTTTTTGGTACTAAAGTAACCAAATGCATCACCATTAATAAGGATAGAAAAAACGATAGATCTAACTAATTTGTTTATAAGACTAACAAGTTTAGAGAGAAGCCAAATGAGAGGAGAACTTTAATTATAAAACCCTGAGACATTTTATCAAGAGACTTTAGTCATACTCACTTGGATCATGATATTACCAGCCTTAGTTTTCCTATTAAGGTCATAAACAAGCTCTTTAGAAATTAAAATATTATTATGAATATATTTCTTAATAACATAACCACCTTGAACAACAGAAACAATTTTTAGAAGAAGATTAATAAGTCTATTGTTGATAATCTTAGATATTATTCTATTTAAAAGACTACAAAGACTAATTGGTCTGAATATTTCCAATTTTAGGATTGATTGATTTAGGGATGAGATATAAACCTGTGGTCATAATACCTTGAGGTATGTTCTGGTCAAGCATAAAGGAAGACATGGCAAGATAAAGACCATTTTGATGATGTTCCAACAAGAATTGAAGAAGCAGTTGTTAATACCATCCATGCCTGTATCACTTTAAGGATTGAGGTTAGTAATAATGCCATGGATCTCATTTTATATTAGAAGGAATATAAGAAGGTCAATGTCTTTATTAGTAATTATATTTTGAATGTTATCAAAGATAGTGTTGTATATTTTGGTATCTTCATCTTCTTTTCTTGAGTAAGATTGGTATGTTAACATATTTTTGGAATATGATTCTGTAGATAGGCCAATCAAGTTGTTTTCTAGGATCCAATCATCTCACACTTTGATACTTGAGATTGTATTCTTCATTCTCTTCTTGATAACATAGTTGTGATACGTTTTAATATTTATATCTTATTCTTTTAGCCAGTTGGAGTAAAAATTTTGGTACTAGAAGGGTTCCTCCATCTTTAAGGCCTGAAGTATAAGAACATTGGCCTTAGAAAGCTCTATTTTTTATTAAAGGATGTTAGTTTCCTGATGCTTGATTTCAAGCTTCTTGAATGTTTCCCAGTGTCATGCAGCTTATCAAATATGTTACCAAAACATGTTTTATTACATACCTTGAGAGAATCCTTTAGTCTCCTTAGTTTGTGCCAGAAAACATAAAGAGAATAACCATCCATGCTATGGTTCTAGTTGTTCTCTACAAAGTTTAGAGAGTCATTATCCATAGTCCACATATTTAGAAATTTGAATTTTTTTTGAACTTAATCTATCTTCGTTTATAATGATACATAAATAAGTATAGTCTGAACAAGTTCTAGCCATATGGAGGACTTTAATTTTATTAGAAAAGTTAGACCAAAATGAGTTGTAAAGAATCATATCCAATCGCTTCCACTTGGAGTTGTTTGATCAAGTAAATATGGAGCCTACATAACAAACATCCTCCAATTGGAAATCCTTTGTAAGATCATTAATATCTTCTATAATATTTAGACAAGATGTGGAACAACCTATCTGCTCATCAGTAAATGTAACCACGTTAAAGTCATCCATGATCAACCACTCTTTAGGTGAAATAGAAATGTTTCTTAGACTGTTCCACAGCCCATTCATGTTATTTCTTTGGCACTAAGCATAAACAATATTTAGTAAGAAACTTGTATCAAGATAAGCATAGGTGATTTCAGTATGAAGGCATTGAGGATGGTCTCATAATATTTTAATATTAAAATTATCATTCCAGCAAAACCATATTTTATTAGAAGAGTTAGCTTTGAAGTTCTTGAAACCAATTCTGGAAGCAATGATGTCGAGGTTCTCCATACTAATAATGGGCTCTTGGATAGCTACCATCTTATTACTTTCCTTGCAAATTATAGACTTTAATATTCTCATGGAAGACTTAATTCAGTTGCCTCAAATGTTCTAATTCAGAAGCTTTATCATCTTAATTTGGAGTAAGAATGTCTCATTGTCCCTGAGAATTTCAAGGACTTAATAATCAAGATGTTGATTTTTTTTCTTTTCTTTAGCCATTTTTAGTTTTCTGTTGAGTAATTCCTAGAATCCCGTGTCAACTTCTTTTCTTTTTAAGATAATACAGGAAAAAATACTTCTTATATTATTTTGATTATGTGTTACATTTCCAGATATGAGGTTTTCTCATAGTCATCAGAAGAAGGTAGATTTGAACCATTTTCTAGAGACACAATTTATTCTATAATGTCATATGCTTCATGAGTCTTAGTTTCTTTGTGATCTTTGATTTGTTGATTGCCTTTTGTACTTTCTATCTTAAATACAATGTATTTGCTATGATGGTTTACCCTTTTTGAACCAATTTTTTTATTAGGATTGACTATGATGGATTTAACTTTGGGATTGTTGTTATTTATGAGTTTGGAAATATTGTTACCTTGAGAGTCTGAGTCAGTTTTCTCTTGAGTAGAGTTGTTGGTTTCTTCCTTAAACTGAGTTTTTGTAAGAACCTTCTTGCAGTTATTCTGGTTGTGGGCCAGGTGGTAGTACTTTTGACAGTATCCTTATAGCTTATATTTAACCAACATCCTTGATTGTCCAGAAATCCTACCCAAGTATGATGTTGGTGGTTCTTTATTAGGTCAATTTCTACCCAGCATAACAAGTATTGTAGTATGCTATGTTATTTTTTGGAACCTTGATTTTGAGGGGATCACCTATTATCGTTGATATTATTTGGATTATACTTTAATTGAAAATAAATTCTGGCATATTTTCGATTCTAATCCAAACCGGTGTAGTAGGGAATTCGTATTTAATGTTAAAGGTAAAAGTCAATTTCAGTAATCTCATTGAAGAATCTCCTAGTAACCATAAATTTCTAGTCCAAATCTTGCATAAATCAAATTTAGAGGTAAATTCGAGTAAAATATGTTCTGAATCCCAGATTGATACACTGTAATAACCTTCAAATTTCAGGGACTACAAGAACTGGTTTAGGAAATGTCTTTTGGGAAGACCTTGAGTGAATTTTCCTATTAACGTGTATTTGCTGTTTAACATCAGCTTATCTTTGTCATTTTGCGAAAAAATGAATAGAAATGTGATCTGTTTTATAGAGAATACTGATTGGCTTAAATTCCGGAGTGGAGTTTTGGTTTCGTAGAGTTTATGCATAAGACTTTACTTGTTGATTGATGTTGCTTTCCATAACTTCATTTGGACTTATAGTTTTGTTGGTGATGTATTTTTTGTTTTGTTGCAAGGTTTTTCTTGGAGCATGAAGGTATAAAAAATCTTCAACCCAAAATGATGATCTACTGGTTTGTATCAGGCTTGAATTAATTTCAGGATTGCCACCTAAATTCCTAGAGGATGTGTCCTTGATCATTAATGCTTGATGGATCAGCAAGAATAAGAAGTGGGAATCCACACAGGAAGAAGGAGAAGACTGAAATAACAAAAAGTGGGCTAACAGTTCTTGAAGCATTCTTGGAGACAAATAAAGTCCATGTTTAATTAAAAACCCAAAAATAACATACGTACTGATGTATTTTGAAGAATATTCAAAAAATATAAAACATCAATGATGCCATTCAATATATAATCATTTAAGTATATGCAATGTCCCTTTAATATAATGTTAACATACTTCATGTACCAACTTAACTAAAGTTTGTTAAAATTATAAATATTTATATAAATTAGATGATTGGTAACACATTGTTGGTTTGGATTATAATATGGTGTTTTAAAATATATAAATTTTTATATTAATTTGTAAAAATTATATATATATAAATTATATATATATATATATATTAAAAATAACAGTTTAATAATAATAGTACATCTCACTACTTTATTATTCAGAATTGACTTCATGAGTTCATCCATAAAACCATCATCGATCATCTTGTATTCATTTTTGTTCTTTTTTTTAAAATATTTTTGTTATAAGAAATTCAGGTAAATCGTCTTCGAGAACTAAAAAGATAAAAAAAAAATATGATTTGTAGTGTGTACATCATCATTTTATGACACATCAACTATAAAAAAAATAAAAAAACTTCTTTGGCTACATAACTTTCTTCACTTTACGGGTGGTCCTCTTTAAGTAGATTCTATTCAATATTTTATATATATAAAAATTATATTTTATTTATTTTTTAATTATGATAACTTTTGAATGGATGAATATCTAATATTTAAGAGACTTATAAAGATAACATAATATATAAAATCTGATATGCCATTTGATAAAGGTATAAAATGCCAAGGATAATAAGGGGTTCAATTTATAATGTATAAATCTATAGGGACTTACTTGTAAAGATAGAAAATGTAAGACATAAGTGTAAATATGTGGGCTAATAAAGGTGTTTAATGGTTCTCGAACCGCGGGTAAAAACTGGAGAACTGTTTGTAAACCGGCGGGTAAACTGCGAAACTGGCCCGTTAGAACCGCAAACCGCCAGAACCGCATAAGGAGTAAACCGTCAGAACTGCAAACCGTTAGAACTATTTGTAAATATTATAAGTGTTTTAATTATTTTATAACCAAAATCATATTTATATTTAGAAAATATTGAGATATTTTATATGATTATAAAATTATTATTACATTTTGGTTAGTATTAATTTGTTTTGGTTATTTATATTTTAAGTGTTGTAATTATTATATAAACCAAAATTTTAAATATTACTTATGTTATTATTACATTTTGAATATTATTATTATTATGTTTTGGGATCCAATATTAGTAGTGTTGATATTATGTTATAAACCAAAACTACATCTTATCATGTTAAAATATTACAAATTTTATGGTTATAATTTTAATATTACATTTTGATTACTATTGTGATTTGGTTATAAATATTACAAGTGTTTATTATTATTTTTGGAACCAAAATCAGATCTTATAATTGTTTTCATAATACAATTATTGTTATTATAATAAAAGATAAATAGTTTTTTTGGTTTATTTAGCCGTCACAGTTTATACTCTTGCGGGCCAGGAGTCGTACACATGTTTTCAAATTAAAATACAAAATAGTAAAAAACTATCACAAACATCATTCATAACAAGTGAAAATTAGCGGGTGGGTGAGCATTAGTAAGTCTACGTTTTAGAGGCATTTTAAAACTTAAAAAAACGTTTTGTTTTAAATATGCAATAAAATACTAATCGAAACTAATTAATATTGAAAATAATAAAAACTAAATTTAGACTAATACCAACTAATACAACCTAATAACAACTAATAACAACTAATAACAAGCAATAACAACTAATAACAACTAATAAAATTAGAATTAAAAGAACTAATTTAAATAACTACAACAAGTAAATAACTTGATAAATTATACGAAGCTCTTAATTGAGCTATTATAATGTTATCCCAATGTTATTTAAGTGTTTTTATCAAATAGAAACAATTTGCGGGAAAAAAAATCGAACAATTCCGAAAGCAGAACTACAATATGTAAAACAAGAAATTCGAGTTTTATAGAATATCTAGAACAAGTAGAGAGATTTAGAGAGATATAGAGTGGATTTTAGAGAGTTTGTGAGTTTGGAGTTTGGGTCTCCTCTATTTATAGGGGAGAACCATTAAAAAAAATTCAAAAATACGAAATTTATTTTTGTCCGGATTCCCCGGACTATTGTTGCAGAGCATCCGGACGAATTTTCTGGAGGCCCGGAGTGAAAATTCGGGCCATCCGGAGAATTGTCAAGATGCCTCGGACTTTTACTCTGTTTTTTTAGAAATTTTATTAATATTTTTTTTAACAACTATGTTACTTGTTTGGTTTTTATTATTAATGAAGTGTTTGTTTTGCTTTTTTTTTTCTTATTAAATGTTATTTAAGTTTATTTCAATTTTTATTTTGTTATTTATAAGTAATTTATGTTTATGCATATACTTATACAATTCTAAAAAATTTAAGTTTAAACTTCAAATATTGAATAGTTCGAAAATACAATAAACTATTTAAATCATCTAAACATAAACACTTCAAGCTTGAAAGATCTAAAAAATCACCTAATAATTTAAAATTAGAATACAATTATATGTCTAATATGTATATAATATTTAATATGTACCTAATATTAAATAAAATAACTTAAATATCTAGTATGTTCAAACAATATACAAATCATTTTACAATTATATTGTTTACGATATCTTGTTTAAGACAATCAAATTATTAATTTTATAATCGTAAAAATATTTTCAATAATATTGAAATTTGTAATCAAAATACATTTAGATCTATATATTTTATTTAATATCTACCTAATATTATAAGTAAAATAAATATAATCAAACATATGAAAATCATATTACAATTATTGTTGTTAGAATGTAATTGCTTGATTGTAGAATTTTGATTAAAATGATATAGTATTTAAATTAAAATACATTTAATAACATAATTAAATCGTTTATATGGTACATATCTCAATTATTGAAATTAGATTCAATTAACACTTAAAAATTAATTTTAAATAATATTATAAAATATTTTGATAAACGGTGCCTAAATGGTTTTTCTGGTGGATAAACTGTTGGGTAAACTGCGAAACTGGTCTGTTAGAACTGCAAACCACAAGAACTGCAAACCATTAGAACCACAAACCGCTAGAACCGTCAGAACCGCCAGAACCGCAAATCGTTAGAACCGGAAACCGCGGTTCTCTGTTAAACGGTTCTGACGGTTTGCGGTTTGAACCGTTTGACACCTCTAGGGGCTAACGTGTAACTAGAGTAAACATAGCATGCGACAGTGGAGCCCACTATATAAGGAAATATCATTTTCCTAAAAAGAGTACTTTCTAATCATTGCTACTTTATTTTGACTACATTCTCTCTCTAGAATCTTGACTTGTTCGCCTAACACCCTTTTACCATACACATTACCCGATAATCTAGCCTAGATATTCTTAGACTTATTATTGGCGCCGTCTGTGGGAAATATAGATACCCGGAGATCAGGTTCCCCAAAATCTCGACCATATCAAAAAACTAAAATTCGAGGAATGAATACCGAGGCTAGAAAGGGAAAGGAAAATGAGAGAGGTTCTAACAAGGAGATGTCGTATTCAGAGGGTCGGTAATTTGAGGAGTTGTTTGGTGATGACGATCAGGGTAATCAGGGCCGAAGCAAACGGTCGAACCTAATCATGACCAGACAACAACTGTTGGACGGTATTGCTAAGCTAAATGCTGAGAAAAGGGTGGCTTCGGTTGAGAAGAAGTGTCGGCTCAACGTTCGAAGCGAATGATCAAGTAAGGAAGAGAAAGAAGCCCATCGCGTTGTCGATCGGGATAAAATGGATTTTTACAAAGGCAGAACTCGAGTGCGAAGGCTCGACGGGGTTGCAAGAAAGAAGTCTGGATTCTGGTCCAGGCATGGGTACAAATATTCAACTGGGGAAGATATGTGTGAGTCTTCTTCCCCGGACAGAGATTTCCAATGCCTTTGAAATGATAAAAGAATGGACAGGGAGCGAGAGCTTGGAAGACGTAAGTCATTGCGAGCAAAGATAGTCAAACCTCAAGGTGATAGCATCGACAAAGTGACTCCAACGTCTGCTGAAAAGGTTGGCACAATCACAGTTAACAGGGAACAACAGAGTGGCCCCTAGTTTCAATTTCCATCAGAGAGCCAGTCTTATGGCTACAGGGTCGGAATTCAATTCGCAAACCCACTCGAAGAAGGGTTATTTGCAAGTCATGTAGAAAGTTTAGGAGGCAGAACTTTTAGCCACAAACATAATTGGAGGTCGGCCCCGTTATCAGATGAATTTTTTTTGGGACATCTCCCGAAGTGCTTTGACATCTCGAAGCTTGAAAAATATGACGGGAAGAAAGACCCTGACAACCACCTGGAAGCTTTCAAGAATTTTATGTTAAGCTTTGACAATGATGACAAGTTGATATGTCGAGCATTCTCGATGACATTTATAGACATGACATCCAAGTGGTACAATCGATTGCCACAGGGATGCATGAAAAACTTCGATATATTCTGGATGATGTTTAGGCAACAGTTTGTAGGAAGTAAGAACTTCCGAGCTAACAGAGATACAATCGTCAATTGCCGACAAAAGGTCAGAGAAAGTTCGAGGGATTATACTCGACGCTTTATAGATGCGAAGACTGATATTGACTATTATGATGAAAGTGTGGCTCTGACCGGTTATAGATTAGGCTGGTTGCCTGGTCCGATGAAACAAGCTATAATAAAGAGACAAGCTTTTACCTTTTCTGCCTTGTTAGCCCAGGTAGAAAAGCAGATCTTGATTGAAGAAACTAAAGCATCAGAGTTGGCAGCGCAAATACAACAAACCACTCAAGCTTCGGTTGTTACGTATCAAAAGACTCCACAAAAAACAGCCATGATTCCTCAGCAAGAATCGATAACTACTGTAGCACCAGCGACACAGCAATCAAACGGAAAAGGATCAGTGAATCAGACTCAGAGGGTACGAAATAATTACCAGGGAAACAATTACCGACCTATATCAAATAAATGGGTTTGATCTGACTACTTCACTGATTTGACTGAAAGTGTTGCAACTATCTTCGACAAGTCAAAGAAAAACGTACACTTCTGAAAGCCATTTCCGATCGGAACTCCTCGTGAAGGTTGAAACAATCGCTACTGTAGGTATCACGAGGACATAGGTCACGATACCAAAGATTGCATTGCGCTCAAGAAAGAAGTGCAAGTGCAAATTGATAATGGAAAATTGCTCGAGTACGTAAAGAAATAAGCTCATTAAAGCGGAGCGGCTAAACATATTGTAGCAGCGCCAAAGCAAGAAATCTCTTTGGTGATAGCCGAGGTCACCCATTCGTTTGATGTGTGCACTGAGTATTTGGACCCGGATAAAAACAGAAATGTGATTGGAGTAATTGAGGAAGTAGTACCTATGGCGCGAGGAACGATAAGCGACTTGTGTAAGTTTTTCGAGTCTCTAACTATTTTTGGGGGCGACTCAATGACAAGTATCACCGATTCATCTCGGAAGAGGCACATGGTTAATCTGGCTACACAGTTAGAGGCAAGAGCTTTGCCTCACTTATACCAGAACCCATCTCCCATTTTGTGCTTTGATGATGATGATATGAGAGACATTGCCAGTCCTCATGAAGACGCGATCGTAATTGTAGCGGCTATTTCTGGTGAGGAGGTTCAAAGAATATTGGTGGATACTAGAGTTCGGCAAACATTATTTACTTATCAACTTTCTCGGGGTTTAGGAATAAACCGGTGATCGTAAAATTGGATCGAACTATTATCGGTTTCACAGGAGCATCAGCAGAGGTAGTCGGTGAGTTTCAAGGTTTGGTCCAGCTCGGACGAGGGCCTTTCAAAAAGGAAGTAACTGTCCTGTTTATAGTCGTAGATGCTCCCACGTCACATAATACAATTTTCGACCGATCTTGGTTGTCAAGGATGCATGCCGTAAGCTCTAAGGTTCATCAGTGCTTAAAGTATGTGATCGGAAACAATGTTGGCATTGTCAAAAGTAGCCAAAAGACAGCGAGAGAATGTTACCGAGCAGCACTGGCAACAAAATCAGATAGGAAGATGATCGATGTAAGGGATTAGCAGCTAGTGGGGTCGGCCCCTGGATCGAAACCTGCAGACGATCATAGGGAGACCTCAGGATTATTACTTACCAATGAAAGTTGTGAAAACTACGAATTTTCCAACGAAAAGGTCTTGAAGATTGACGTAAACTTGTCCCCTTTTTTTCGGAGAACATTGATTGGTTTTCTTGGAAAAAAACTACATTTGTTTTCCTGGTGTTCAGAAGATGTTACAGGGGTCCTTGAGAGTGTTACCTATCATCATTTGTCCATAAATCTAAATGTTCGACGTATAACGCAAAAACACCAAGCTTTCTCCCAAGAAAAGGCAGAGGCAATTATTTCAGAGGTTGAAAGGCTAACAAGGGTAGGACATATAAGGGAGTCACAATATCCGCACTGGACAACAAATCCAGTTTTGGTGAAAAGGAAAAATGGAGAATGGGCGTAGACTTCAAAGATCTCAACAGAGAGTGTCCTAAGGACCCATTTCCCATGCCGAGGATTGACCAGTTGGTAGATTCGACATCAAGAAACAAGTTATTATCGTTCATAGATGCCTACACAGGGTACAACCAGATAAAGCTGGATCCAAGAGATCAGGAAAGCAGCACGTTTATCACAGGGAGGGGTTTATAGTGTTACAAGGTTATGCCATTTGGTCTGAAGAATGCATGGGCTACCTATTAGAGGCTTGTGAATAAGGTCTTTGAGGAACAGATTGGACGAAATGTTGAGGTCTATATTGAGGACATGTTGCTTAAGAGCGTCATGGATGAGAGTCATTTTTCCGACCTTGAAGAAACTTTCAAGAACCTTGGAAAGGTGAACCTCAAATTGAATCCATAGAAGTGTTCTTTCGGAGTTCGGTCCAGAAAATTCCTAGGGTTCATGATCAGCGAGAAAGGGATAGAGGCAGATCCAACCCAGTTAGACGCCCTGAATAGTATGGCACCCCTAAGGAATATAAAAGAGGTACAAATTTTGACTGGACGACTGGCAGCACTGAACAAATTCATCTCGCGAACTTCTTACAAGTGCGCAGCATTTTTTCAAATGTTAAGGAATGATAAGAATTTCAGCTGGATATCTGAATGTACCGAAGCTTTTCTCAACATGAAAAATTACTTGTCATCCCCAAGGCTGTTGACAAAAGCATTACCCTAAGAATTTTTGTTCCTATATATAGCGGTCTCAGAGCATGCGGTGAGCGTGGCTTTAGTTTGAGAAGAGGATAGGATCCCTAAACCAGTCTACTATGTGAGAAAAAGTCTGTTGGATGCTGAAAAGCGGTATTTGAAGCTCGAAAAATTAGCACTGACTCTTGTAACAACTGCTAGAAAAATGCGACCGTATTTTCAATGTCACTTTATTATGGTTCGAACTGCATTCCCCTTAAAAAGAGTTCTACAACGACTCGATATTTCTGGTCGTATGTCGAAATGGTCGGTAGAGTTGGGGGACTTCGATATTGATTTCAAACCAAGGACGGCTATTAAAAAGGCAAGCTTTAGCAGACTTTTTAGTGGAGTTTCATTCCGATAGGCCTGAGGAAGTAGCAACCGAACCAGAGGTAAATGCGGATGAGTGGATACTTAGAACTGATAGTGGTTGAAGTATCAGCGGATGTGGGGTTGGTATCCAGATTTCTACACCAACAGGGATCGCGATGCATCAAGCGATTCGTTTTGTTTTCAAAGCTTTGAATAACGAAGCCGAGTACGAGGCAACACTGACGGGTTTAAGGTTGGCGCAGGTTTGCGGAGCTAGAAACGTTCGGCTGATAAGCGATTTGCAGTTGCTGATTAATCACGCAACAGGTCAGTCCGAGGTGAGAAAAGAACAGCTAGTGCAATACTTAGTGGCTTTGAGAATTTTGGATTTGGCTTTTAAAAAATTTACTTATGAGTATGTCCGAAGGGAAGATAATACAATCGCTGATTCATTGGCAATAACAAAATATGTAGGAGAATACCCCTGGATTTTAACTCAAGAGTATCCATATATTTTGAAGAGGAAAGACCTGGAAAGTCGACCAGACATGTCCTGTCAAATTTCAACGGTTTCGAACACTGATTGGAGGAGTAACATTATAAAGTTCATGGACGAGGAAGTATTGTCTGATGATAAAACCCTAGCAAAGAGCATTCGGTACAAGGCACGAGGTTTTGCCTTATTAGGAAGTGTTCTTTATAAGAAATCTGCAACCAGACCTCTGTTAAGGTATTTGGGGCGCGAAGAATCGCAGATGGTATTGTCCGAGCTACACGATGGTGAAGGGTCGGCACATTGTGGCTTCAAGACACTAATTAGGAGACTTTTTTTGTCAGGTTTCTACTGGCCTACGTTATCTACCGACGCCAAAGAGCTGGTAAAAAGATGCGATACATGCCAGAGGTTTTCCAATTCAATCCACACCCCAACAGTCCCCCTTGAATCCATCTCTAAGGGTCTACCATTCGACAGGTGAGGGATAAATCTAGTAAGACCACTTCTATTAGCAACTGGAGGAAGACAGACTATCGTGGTCGTAGTGGATTATTTCTCAAAATGGGTTAAAGCGGAGCCATTGTCAGGAACCAGACCTAAAGATGTGGTAAAATTTATATGGTCGAACATTTGTTGTCGGTATGGGGTCCCTCAGAAGATAACCATGGATAATGGCCCCCAGTTTGACAACAATGAAATGAGGGAATTTTGTGCAAACCATAATATACAACAGTGTTTTTCAGCTCCATTCCATCCTCGAGCTAATGGGCAAGTTGAAGTAACCAACAGAACAATCATCAGCGGATTAAAGAGGATTTTGGAAGGAAAGTCTGGGAAATGGTCGGATTTTTTGCAAGAGGTGTTGTGGGCTTACAGAACCACGTCTCGAACTGCAACGCAAGAATCACCTTACGCTCTGGTATACGTCATGGATACAGTAATCCCTGCAGAGATAATGTTCCCTTCTTTCAGAGTCGACCGTTACGAAGAAAGGGCTAATGATAAAAATCGGGCTTTTGCTTTAGATTTAATAGAGGAAAAACAAGTTAAGGCTCATCTAAGCTCCTTGCATTATCAGACCCTGATGAAAAGTAGGTATGCTTCGAAAGTTCGGAGAAGAGACTTCAAAGTTGGGGAAAACGTGTTGTGAAACGTTTTCCTCCACACAAAAGACAAGCATCTTGGGAAGTTGGCACCTAATTGGGAAGGACCGTACCAAGTGATAGAAAAAGTAAAGTCAGGAACTTATCGGTTGAAAGATAAATTCGGTCGACCTCTACGTCTTCCGTTGAATATCGAACACCTTAAATTGTATTTGGAATGATTTGTAATTTTTATCATTTTGCACTTCCATTGTAATACAACTTTTGTTGGGGGCACACTCTTTCCTACCCTGGTGGCGCGGGGAGGTTTTAATGAGGTGTTTACTTAAACAAACCCATTTTAGTAATTTTTAGAGCCTAAATACAAGTCTATATTGGTAACAATTTTGAACCTATTAAGAGGGTTTTTCAACTTCTAAGTTGATCAACAATGTCGAACCTATTAAAAGGGGTTTTCAACTTTCAAAGTTGATCAACAATGTCGAACCTGTTAAAAGGGTGTTTCAACTTTCAATTTGATCAACAAATGTCGAACCTCTTATAGGGGTTTTTCAACTTTCAAGTTGATCAACGAATGTCGAACCTGTTAAGAGGGTTTTTCAAATTTCAAGTTGATCAACAAATTCGGACATTTTAAGAGGATTTTTCAACGTTCAAGTTGATAAACAATGTCGAACCTATTAAAGGGTTTTTCAACTTTTAAGTTGATCAACACTTTTGACCCTACTAAATGGTTTTTTCAACATTAATGTTGATTGACAAAGTCGAGCCTGTCACAAGGCCTTTTTTCAACCATGAGTTGATATACAAATTCAGACGTAATAAAATCTATTAAATCTTAGCGTCAGAAACTGATCACTTCTGATTGTAAAAAGAGGCAGGATAATGAACCGTCTTAAACAAAGAAACACGTGCGAATAAAAAGTCCACCAAGGACAAACAAGCAAAGTCTTGATAACAACACAAAAAACACACACAAAGATCTGAGCTGCAGAGTTCAAACATCGACGGATTCATCGGTTGATTCAGTTTCTTCAAATTCAGGATCGGTACAATCAACTCCTTTGGGACGGTCTTCTTCAGGGACATCTAACTACATTGACCCAAGGGGCATTCGAGGCCATTGAGCGTGGAAATTCAGAACATAGCTGGCCCTCGCGTCAGCGACTTCTTTCTCCATGAACTTTTTGCACTTAACATCAAATAGACGGTTTTCTTCCGCGCTTTGGTCGAGGGTCATTCAGAGCTCCCGAATTTTCTTAGCCATTTTTTTCGATCGCCAACGAAGGAAACCATTTTGAATCTTCTCAGCAGCCAACTTCTCGACAGCTTTGGTGCGAACTTTCTTGGCTTGGGAGATAGTTTTTTCCCAGTCTTTTTCTTTCGCATCGAAAGCCCGAATTTTAGCCTCGACAGTATCGGCCCGTTGGTTGGCAAGATCAATTGAGTCTTGTGACTCTTTAGCTTTGGAAGAAACGTTTATTTTAATCTCGGTAAGTTCCCTCTGAAGCTTCAACACTTCTCTCTCCTTTTGGGCTATTGGGGCGAGCATGTTCTGCAGAGAGTTGACCAGGACGTCGGAGTCTTGAAGGAACAAGGAGTTCGAGCTTTGAGCACGAACAGGCAAGAATGCAGGTTCAGGGCGTATCAAAGTTCTTCAACCTAGTACAACAAGATCACCCGAATGACTCGAGGCTTTGTTTTTACCTCCATAGTGATTTCCTTCCGATCCCTGCCCTCTCTCAAAAGCCTCAATGGGGGCAGACATCTTTGCACCACCAAATGTTTCGAACATGGTGGGAATGGTGATTTGCTCCGTGGTAAGGTCGACATGCACTTCGTGTGCAACAGCTTTCCCTTTAGACTTTTTGTTTAAAGAAGGGTTCCCTACTTCAACCATGGCGTCCTTTTTCCTCTTGTCGCCACGAACTTTCTGCCCACCCTTAACAGCCGCAGGAGATTTGTCATCACTCACAGCTGGGTCACTGAGGATGACAGTGGTCTCTAGTTACGAGGACGTCACTTTAATGGGTTTGTTCACGTCGTCGCCTTGCTCATTTTCTGCATCCGGCAACTCTTCTGATTTCACACGTTTGCTGGGCGTTCGATCTCTTTTAGGAAAAAATACCTCAAAGTTTGGGGACTCGAGTCTTCTCATGAGGTCAACAACATTAGGAGGGGTCTGTAGTTTTTCGAGGCTCAGGATGTCGTTGGTGCAACGCCAAACATTGTTGTTGATAAGATTAATGTTTTTGAAGCATTGGCGAAACTTCTGGCCTCAATTCTTCTTGGCAAAGGCTCGGAGTTTGGCAAAAATTGTTGAAGCTTCCTTAAGTTGCGTTTTCCTCAGCTGCTGAATGGTTACCTTGCAAACTAAAAGACAATCACCGATAAAAAAACTATGCCCAAATACATACCTTCAGGAATCCATTTGAATGTAAGACACCTCAGATTTTCTCTGTTGTAAGGTCGACCGTTTTCCCAAGCGCCGCTGATAAAGACGAACCGGTACTTCCATGATCTGTCAGCCTCCAGTAAGTTGTTTACTATATTTTTTGGGTCGGCAGGGGAAGAGTAGAAGAAGGGCACCTTCGAAGATTTTGAGATCCCTATATCCCTATGTATTGCTCCATGGAGATTGGAATCTCAGATAGTCGAGAAGCCATGATGGTACACATCAGAGTATATACCAAGCGTTAGGGGTTAGTTGGGTCGGACATATCTCAAGGATCTCAAAATACTTGACGATTTCGGGATCAAGGGAAAGTCGTAGACCCCAATTGAAGAGTTCGGTGAAAAATACTATTTCTCGAGCCTCTACGGATAAGGGAGTCTAACCAGGCTTGGGGAAGCAACTTTAACACACTCAGGAATTCCCTAGATTCTCTTCAAACCTTCTTCCTCATCGGGAGAATAGTATAGGTATTTTCCGTTAAAAATGGACACGATATGTTCGTTGGTCAGACGAATGTGGTAACCGGTTTCCAGATGGTATTTCTAGCTTCCAGATGGTTTCCAGTTGGTCAGACGAAAATAGACTCTCTTTCAACGTCACCAACAACGATGGTATTTCTAGCTTCCAGATTTTTTGGAACGTCTGGTTCGACGTCTTCATTTTCAGCTCATACTGGTTTAGATACCATGATAGGGTGGTCTTCAACCATCATCGACGCAGATGCTTTGAAGGTTTTCTGGTTGGTTTTCTCAACATCTTTACTTCCAACTTTCGCCAATGCGGATGCCTTGGAGGAAGGCTTAAGAGTGAATTTTCCAGTAGCGTCGTCATCAAACCTTGTCGACGCAGTTGCTTTAGAATGTTTGTGTGTAGCCTTTTCAGCAGGTTTCTCCTCGGCCTTAACCGATGCAACTCTATTGGAGGGGGATTTATGACTAATTCTCTCAGCGAGTTTGCCTTCAACACCGGCCGATGCAGCATTTTTGGAAGACTTATGAGTTTTTTTCATAGCATCGGCGTTTGTCGCTCCCGCGGGAAGGGATTTATTAGCGGATGTCAACCCACGGGAGGAATGAATTGCAAGGACAGCACTTGAGCTCCTATTGGCCCGGACGTAGCCAGGTGATGAGACTCCAGCCTTTTTAGCAACGACTTCTTCGCACTCCCTCCTCTCTTCATCTTGCTGAACTACCCATTTAGGAGTAGTCGCAGTGTTGTCGCCGGTCCGACATCCCACGATGGTCGGGGTCAGTTGAACATACTCGATAGGAGTAGTATATGATGAGCTAGAGTCACCCATAATCAGAAATAGAGTTTTGGGTCGGTTGATAGTATTCTGAGGTCTTGAAGAAGCGGGGAGATTTTCAGCATCGGATCTTCTGGGAGAAGAGTGAGCATCAGCGGTAGGCTTCGTCGAAGAAGCCCTTGGGGTGGTCGGAAGATTCACGTTGGGGGAAAGGTTCAAAGGGCCCCGATTTCTGGGTTTAGAAAGATCAACGGTTCCGAACTCAGAGGCGATACAATACCCTTGTGGATTAACCCGACGAATCAGTATTCTTCTGCTTGGGCGGTGATTTGTAGATAGTCGATGAAACCAAAAACTGGTTTCTCATGAGAGTCGGATTTCTTCTACGGTTTCTTGCGAGACGGGGGTCTTCTCATAAACTAAATTGGATTTTCTCTCTCTACAGAGGGAAGAACAACAAGAGTTTATCTCTCTAGAAACTTAGTTGAAATGTTAGAATGAAATAATGGAACTATTTATAGAGAAAATAAGCAGGGCGAAAGTCCGCTCCATGGAGAAGCGCAATCGAAAAGAGCGTCAGGAATATCAAGAGCCGCTTAACCAAAATACAAGTTAAAAGGCGGCCCAGTTACCACAAGACACGTGTCCATCCGAGCGGCTACAACAGACCTATGGGGCTAGATTTATGACATGCGCGTAGATAACCAATTATGAGAAACACACTGGCAAGTTAAAGAAGGACACGTGGATGGGTCGATAACCGGGTTCTATGGGGGAGCATGGTGGGCTTTGAAGAAATTAGTTCGACTCAAGGCCCACAAAAAACGGTCCAAAAAGTTTGAATTTAACCTTGTTTGCATCCAGCCCATCACAACACAATGAATCAGAAGCTCGACGCTTGGCAAAGGTAATCATAAAAGGTCGACATTCTAGACTAGTGACAAATGATCGGCAAAACCACAATACTAAGAGGGTCGACAAACAAGCTCACGATTAATTCCGACCCGAGAATTCTGCATTCAAGTAGTTTTTGCTCGGCTCTCCGCAAAACTAGGGGGCTACTGATAAGGGCATAAAATGGCAAGGATAATAATGGGTCTAATTTATAATGTATAAATCTATACGGACTTACTTATAAAGATAGAAAATATAAGACATAAGTGTAAATATGGGGGCTAACATGTAATTAGAGTAAACTTAGCACGTGACAGTGGAGCCCACCACTGGCACTATATAAAGAAAGATCATTTTCCCCAAAAAGGGTACTTTCTAATCATTGGTACTTTATTTTGACTACATTCTCTCTCTAAAATCTTGTACTTGTTCGCCTGACCCCCTTTTCCCATACACATTACCCGATAATCTACCCTAGATATTCTTAGACTTATCACCATTGACACGTGCTATATAAGATAATTTCAGAAACCAGTCAATATTTGGTATGTGGTAGATTACAATTGCGGATGACATTCAACAAACACAAGTCATGACTTAAGCAACTAGTCTTGTATTCTTAGTGTATGATTAACCGTTCAAACTTAGCTCTAAAAGCTAACCATAAATCGAATCTCAATTATACAGTGCATGACTAACTTTTATGTTTTTGAAAGCTAGTCTTACACTACTACAATATAAATTATCCATAATTTAACTTTAAGAGTGAGAGTCTATAATTTAGAATGCAAAATTATACCCAATATTGTAACTAAAATATGAAACTAGGCTTCTAGGGTTATACAACCATTCTCCCACTTTTGTTTATGGACTAGTTATTTAAATATGACTCTAAAAGCCATTAAAAAGCTAAAATTTCACCTTGAGTGTGAGATTATACACAGTCTCACACCTACAAAATAGGATTGTGTCAAATATTCAATGTTAGGTGTGCGATCCCATATTATTATTTTGATTTTATTTTATAATAAATTAACTAAATAATGTAGAATACTCGAGAAACTAAATGAACAAAAGAAAATAAAAATATACGCATCAATAAAATCCCTAACTCTCAGATGTGAATTGACGTTATGAAAGAATAATATAAATTCATGTAAGACAATGCAGTATGAGAACTTATCCCATAATCTACAGAAAAAAAATCCATTGGTTTTAAGTAGGTTTACAAAACCAAACGAAATTCTCCGGGTGATGTGGAAAGAGATAAAGCACGTATTCTAGCAAAACGTTATACTGAACGTGATGAAATTGATTTTAAAGATAAATTCTCTCTGATATCAACGAACGAATCTTTTAGAATAATCTTGATATTAGTTTCACACTTTGATCTTAAAATTTATCACATAGATGTAAATACCGCTTTTCTCAATGATAATATTGAGGAAACGATATGTATGGTGCAACTATAAAACTTCAAGATAGGTAACTCAAAGTCTATGTTATCCAAACTCAAGACATCCATTTATGGGCTCAAAAAGGTTTCTCTTAAATGGTACCATAAATTTCTTGAGGTAATAGTCTCTTTTAGTTTTGATGTCTTGAGGATTGTGTGTACCATAAATTCAGTTAGATTAATTTCATCTTTCTAGTATTATATGCCGATGCCATACTACTTTCCTCCAATAAGAAGGAATTTTTACACACTAACAATAATTTTTTTATCAAACAAAATTCGATATGAAAGATCTTGTTTTGTGTATGTTAGGAACCTAACTCACCGAGATCCCTCACGTTGAACTTTTAGATTAGAAAAAAAGATGTACATATAAGTGTGTTGCAACATTAAAGACTAGAAATTGTATACTCTTGAGTACCCCTATATAAATATGTGACAAATTGAGCCTCATTCAATATCCAAATATAACACTTGAGATTGAGGAAATGAAAACGACCTATTATGCTTTGAAAGTTAAGATTTTAAAGTATGTTCAAGTTTACACAAGGTTGGACATTGCCTTCGTTATCAATATATTGGAGAAGTATGTAAGCAACCCAAGCATAGACCACTGGAAGATATTTAAAATAATATTCAGATTCTGTAAAGAACAAAATAGTATATGTTGACATATAAGAAGTCAAATTGGGTGAAGATCACTCGATATTCCTACTTAAATTTTAGAAGATGCACGGACAGACTGCATAACACTTCAAGCAACATATTATAATTAGTTGGGGGTATAATATCATGAAAAAATGTAAACAAAACACTAATTTCATCATCTAATATGGCAACAAAGTTTGATGTGTGCTTTTAAGACATCAAATAATACATTTTGGATGCAGAATTTTATCACTAGATTACATATTGTATAAGAAATAAAGGAACCCATGAAATTATATTGTGACAAAAATTCCATAGTGCAATATTCTAACAGTAAAATGAGTTGTTTATGAAGTCTACTTACATAGAAATAAAGTTTATGTTTGTTAAAGATAAAGTTTAGATTGGTTAAATAAGTATAGAGCACACTTGTACGAACTTCATGGTGGCAGATCCTCTCACGAAGATAATATTATCTAAGTTTTTCACAAAATAAAGTATGAAGATGAGCGTAGTTTACTTATAATATTGTTTCCAGTGAGATTTTTGTAATATGAACATAATTATATTTAAAATTTTATTATATGTATATTGGTTTATTGTGATATATAGCTTAGTTAATGTTTATTGGCATCTGTAAATTTATTAAGTAGATCTACATTAAGACATGGGCAGTTAAGATGTATATGTACGATCACATTTCATATTATTATTATTATTATTATTATTATTATTATTATGCTACGCATACCATAATCGATCCATATAATTGATTAATGATGATAACGTGATTACCGTTGCATACAATTGTTCACATTACAAGGAAGATGTATTTACTCATTTAGCGTTCATTTATCATGTATGATGTTGTTCAGTTTACCTATTGACAATATAATGATGATGTCCGTTAAAGTGAATATATCCTTGAGTAACATATGAAGATCCAAGTGGGAGATTGTTAGAAATATTTATCAATATGCTAATGATATATTTGGTAATTATCATAAGCTAATCCAGTTAATAAGTAGTCAAATTAATTATATTAATATATAATTAAGTAAAAATTAGACATATAGGTGAAAACATATTATGGAGGTATAAGTGTAGAAACTGGGTTGAATATGGGCTATGTGAAGGATTAGACCTAAATATCAACACTTGAGAGTAAACTGATAAGTTCACATACTAAATTGATATAAATCAGTTTAGCGGGTTGTGGTTCTTAATCGTAAAGTGAGATATAGGGGTGTGATGCAATTATATTGGATGTTAACCCAATTACAATGTTTATAAATATGAGACCTAGGTTATGGATTCCTTCACCATTCTTTGCTATCGTATGCCATTTTCGTGATTAGAGGATATACAAAATCCAAAACCTAATTTTTCTACTATATTTATCTTTTTTTATTTATCTATAAGTTTCATTTTTGTGTTTCAAAGTCCAATATTTTAGAAGATTAGAGATACGTTAAACCAAAATAGATTCGGGAGGAAGAGCGTTAAAGAAATCTACACCTACTAATCTACTAGAACTAATCGTTGTTAAAATGAGAAAACACACAAGTAAGTAATTATTGTGATCTTGTTTTAGTAGAACTGAAACTCACAAAGGGTCGATTCGTTTTATGTATGCCATAGAATAATTGAGTGATTCAATCATACAATACAAAACAAAATATAATTTATAAATTAAAAACATAAAAAAGATACAAACCATATCATCCATGCTTCTGTAAGTAATTTTTAAAATATTGGTTCATACATCTTACACTAAATATGCGACTTGTTTAAATCTCAAGAAATTTGTGTGAAATTCAACTAAATTTCACACAAATCGGGTGCATTCAAATGCAATTTTTTTAATTCTATAATAGATAAAATGTTCATCAAAAGGAGCTTCATTGGAGATTTTACCCATCTTTCTATTATGAATGAATAAAAAACATGAAAAATATTTTTTAAACAACAAATTTTATTTTAATTTAAAATACGAAGTTTAAATACTTCATTAATATAAAGTTATTAATATAAAATGATTTTAGAAAATGCTTGAATTAGTGAATCACACTTGTATCGATCTATATGATTTTAGACTCGAGACGAATCTGTAACAACTATATTTAATATTTAAAGTCTTAAATCTTAACTCAAATTCAATAGATTCACGTGCAAATCTAAACTTACCTTTAAAATATTATAGAATATTAAGTCAACTACATTATAATTAACCAAGAACAATTTCATCAAAATAAATGAGATTGACATGCACTTAAGTGGATGAGATAGTTGAAGGGCTCGACTATCGTAGGGTTGTGTTACATCAGAAGGATATGAGTTATATAGTGCTGAGAGGGTATGTGAACTTAGATTATGCATGTTGTTTCGACACAAGGAAATCTACTCCAGTTTATATGTTTACTGTGCTTGGATGAGTAGTTAGATGGAAGTTTTGTATAAAAAAGATCGTTGCATTGTCGTCTATGGAATCCGATTATATGAGTGTTACATAAGACATGAAGGAAGCTATTTAGTTGAAGTGATTACTGAGTGAACTCATTGGTGTTGAGAAACACGTGTATCTATTCTAACATTAATATTCTTCATTTAATGAAGAATCCAAAGTTCCATGGGCGAACTAAACACGTGGAATGCAGTTCATACGAGACGCGGTGAAGAGAGAGCAAGTGAAGGTGGTTGAGATTTCTCTGACCAAGGTATTATCAATTTTAAAGCTCACAAACTATATGAGACTGGTGAAAGTTTGGAATGCAGAAAGATTATAACAATTGATGTAACAAATTATGAAGTTACTATAAGCCTAATTAATGAATTTTTAGGTGTAGGTTAGAAGTAACTCATCAATAGACGTATTTCAAAAGGACTACATGGACATATTTGGATTTGTCGACTACATCTAAAGGAAAAAATATTGAAACTCTCATGGTTAAGCTTGACTTAGTTGGAGAGATGTATGTTCGAACCTAAGAGTTGAGACACGCTGATATGACTGGTGACTATTTAGTCGAAGTAGATATGTATTGATCTGAAGTAGGCTGATCTGAAGCGAGCTAATTTGAAGCTGTCTGATCCTAAGAAAGTTGGACGAAAGCAAGTTAGATCGAAGAATGAGAGCTGAACCAAAGTGGATTCGTCTATTTGCTAGGTTTCCTATTTAATTTGGTCTTCTATTTTGGTATTTCTATATTAATTGGTTTTCTTATTAATTGAGTCTTTTATATTAATTATGACTTCCATTTTATGAGGTTTTGTATATTAAATGATTAGAAGTTTATTTTAGTCATTGATCAATGAGAGTTAATTTGGAGCATCTAGTGAAGAATTATGAGTTTGCCTAAACCTTTAAATAGAAGATTGACTTGTTTTGGAAGGGTGTTATGGTTGCAAAATAGTTTTATGAGAAACATATTTATCAAGTGAGAGAAATAGTTCTAGGCCTTTATAGAGATAAGTAAGGTGAGAGATAAACATTGAATAGAGAGCTCCGCGAATCACATTATATTTGTAATTTTTTTTTGAATTTTTATGTTTGATAACCTTTATGTAACCTACTTATTTAATAAAAGATGACATGTTTTCCATGGATGTTGGATCTCTTCGCTATCCGAACCATATTAAATCTCTTTTGTGTATTTGGTTTTATGTTGTTTTGTTTTATTTATTTTTAATTCTCAAATATGATAAAAAAAATAACGAAAGGATCACATCACAGTTTTTGCTTCCGACAATCCGAATTTGAATTGAAACTGTGTGGCACTTCTATTTCATTTCTTGGAGCATAATCTACCCAACAAACAAATAGATTCGGTTAAATATAAGTTAGATTTGAGTTGCCAAAACAAACATAAACCCAACTTAATGTTAAAATAAAAGGCATGATGTTGAAAGATGGACATCCTTCTTCCAAATTTGTTGTTATCGTATAATACATACCTACTATATGTCTACGACATAAGGCCTTGTATTTGCTTGGACCCAGATTACTAAGTCAAAGATTTAATAAAAATATTCGTCGCACTAGTCATTTAGATGTTTAATGAGACGATTGTTTATAGGCCATTTGAAAAGAAAAAAAAACACAAAAATTACTTCTTACATGTTTAAGAAATAGTACTAACTTATTACTATACCATGATTGTTTTGCCCTATTCGGAACCGATCCATTATACTTGACTTGACTGTTTTGCGCTAATAGAAAACCCCAGCAATAAAATCAGACCATCTTGGCCATCTAAATTTGAACTTAAATCATTAGAGATCCTAAAACTAACACTCTTAAAGGTTTCAACACTTACCAACATGACAAGCAAACCCATAAATCTAAAGATTTCAACACCTTGACAACATGACAAGCAAACTCATGTGCACTACCATGAAAAAACACAAAAAAACTGTTTGCATTAGCTACAGATCCGGTATAAATGGTAATAAAGAAAGCACTTACATATATTCATGTAAATAAAGCTCAAACCAGTTAGCCAGAATCAACAATGGCATTAAAACAACGTACCTACAAAACCTCTTCTTCTATTAGATACTCAACCATACTAATCACCATATCTCTTCTTTTAACATCATCTTACTATTATTTTTTCATTTCTCCACTCACTATCTTCCCCGAACAGTTCTATTTACCGGAGAAAACTTCATTCATTGGAGACTTGAGGGATTCAAGAATCCCCTGGAATAGTCTTTGTTTTGGACCAGCCCTTGAATCTCTCCGCATCGCGGTTTTCTCCAAAACATGGCCAATTGGAGCCGCCCCGGGAGGAATGGAACGTCACGCGTACACTCTCTACACTTCTTTGGCAGCCAAAGGCCACGAAATTCATGTTTTTACAGTTCCTTCCGACATGAGCAACCAACCCGACATTCACCAAGGTAACTTGAATGTTTACTTTGCGGCTAATGATCATGGATCGCTTAATTGTTCGTTAGCGTTTGATATATTCAATAAGATAAGTGATGTTAAGCCTTTTGATTATGTTCATACCGAGAGTGTTTCTTTGCCGCATTGGCGAGTCAAAATGGTGCCTAACAGTAATGTTGCTGTGACATGGCATGGAATTTGGTACGAAATTATGCATTCAAAATTGTTTGAAGAGCTTTTATTTCGCGACGAAAATGCAGAAAATTTAGGGAATGCTGATAATAAAGAGTTGCGTGAAGCAATGGTAAGGCTTGTGGATGAAGTTAAGTTTTTCTCGAGCTATAAACATCATATATGTATAAGTAATAGCGCGAGCGATGTTTTAGTTAAAATTTACCAACTCCCGCGTAAAAACGTCCACATCATACTAAACGGTGTTGACGAGACAAAATTTGCGTACTCCCCTTTGTCGGGTTCAAAATTTAGGGTGAAACACGGGGTTCCTTGTAATGCAAGTCTCGTGTTAGGAGTTGCAGGGAGATTAGTTAGAGACAAAGGACATCCGCTTCTACATGAAGCATTTTCCTTGATAATAAAGCATAACCCTAATGTGTACCTCCTTGTAGCCGGGTCAGGTCCTTGGGAAAAAAGATACTCGGAATTAGGAAAAAATGTAAAGGTGTTGGGCGCGTTAGAGCCGCGCGAGTTATCTGAGTTTTATAACGCGATTGATGTATTTGTGAACCCTACATTGAGGCCACAAGGACTTGATCTAACACTTATAGAAGCAATGCATTGTGGAAAACCAGTTTTGACCCCGAATTATCCGAGCATTGTTGGAACGGTAGTGTTAAATGACGATTTTGGGTACACATTTTCACCCAATGTTAAGTCTTTTGTTGAGGCATTGGAATTGGTTATCAAGGATGGTACTCAAGTTCTACAGAAAAAAGACATGGCTTGTAAATATTATGCAGTTTCGATGTTTACTGCAACTAAAATGGCCTCGGCTTATGAGAGATTCTTTCTTTGTATGAAAAATGAGAGATATTGCCATTACCCTCTCGCTCAAGATTGCTAGTTTTTATTTTGCTTGTATTCTTTATGTATAATATTTGTAATAGAATTGTGTCCTTTGATTTTGAAGAGTGTTGTGGCATAATTTTATTTGGATAGGAGGATCATAATTTTTTGGATATATTGTGGCATGGTGAAAAGAATTTACATTCATTTCAGTTGTTTAGGTAAAGATTTGAAGCTTGAATCTGATATCAACTAGAGGAGATTTGAGCTAATCAAATATTATATATAGGAACATAGATAAACTTTTGTCTATATGAATCTCGCAGTTCGAGTCAGATTCAGCTTAATCTTTCAAACTAAACATGAATGGTATATATATATACAACTAAATTGAAGCAAACCCAGATTCTTACTATTCTGCACAAAGTAGAGATAGATAGAGCAAGAAGTATGGAATTCCGAATAATATAAAAGATGCAAGTCTGATCAAAATCTGAAATAAAAAGCATGGTTCGCAAATTGGGCATATGAAGCTTATAAGTAATGAAAATTCAAAAGACCACCACAATCTAAATATATGTATGCCTACTTATCAGCCTTAGCAGCAGTTGAAGCAGCTTGTCCTTTAAGTCGACCTGTGCTCCTCGCAGCAATAAGACCAACCTTCTGGCCAGGAGGTGCATCACGCCTAACCGTACTGGTATGACCGATACGTTGGTGGGTACCTCCTCCATGGGGATGCTCAACTGGGTTCATTCCACACCACGAACCTTAGGCCAGCAGTTTCTCTTGACTCTGAACTTGTGATATGCATTACCAGCCTTTAGCATAGGCTTCTCGGTTCTACCTCCTCCTGCAACCTGACCCACCATAGCTCTGCAGGAACTGGGCACAATCTTTTTAGCTCCTGATGGAAGCTTAATCCTCGACGTATCGTCGTCTGGATTGTGGCTGATGATAACAGCGTAATGCCCTGATGCCCAGGCGAACTCGGTTACCAAACTATGAAAGTCTGCAATGCCACACTGGACCATAAATCTTTTAAATGACCTATCCCTTACAGTCGAAAACTCTAGTAAAGTTTTATTTGCTCCTCTGTAGCTGCTCGGTCTAACAGCGAAAACCAAATATATCAACTTGTCCTAGCTGACTGAAACTACATTTGCAGCAAAAACGTTGACGTGATTCTGAGGTCTCCATCTCACCATAGGGATTCATCGAGACTTTAAGGTTCAGTCTCGACAGCCGAGTTAGTTGAGTAAGAGACATTCTTGTGTCATGAGTTCGAGTGCATCTGCACACGTCTCGGCTGAACCTGTCATCTTGTGTGGTTTACTTTCTTCTGCAGACTATTGCATCAGACACCAGGTTTACTCGTGCGCACTCATTGCATTTGCACTGTAAATAGCTGCTACGAATTTTCTAAAAAACATAAAAATAAAAGGTCCAGCTAAAATGATAAAAAATGGAAGAGATTTCATTTTAACTGACCTTAAACACTCTTCATGTTGGATAATTTTCTTTTGAGATTTGGTGATGTTTTATTTAGATTTAGGTTTCGGAAGGATGGAAAAATGATAAACAACCAAATGTGTGAATTAAAAAAAAAAACCGAAATCAGTAAAAATCAAATGAACCGACCCAATTTTTGTCAATTTTGATTCGGTTTATAAATAAAATTATTTACTTTTATCGAGTCGATTCGTGTTGTTAATTTTATCGGTACAGAACAATGTCGTAAATATTAATCCTATCAATTTTATTCCCCTTTTGTTTTGGCAGAAAATAAGTAACACCTTTTTTCTATTATTCAGATGCGACCAAAATTTCTCGAAACTCAACTCTGACGACCTTCGTCTGAAAGAACCATTACCAGCCGCTTGTACCCGTTGAAAAAAGGAATACTACCATTTGACTTTTATCTCATCTGTAACCTTGATATCCCGGTCTCTCCGATCGACACTCGAAAAGGTCAGTTTCCGTTTTCTCTTGATTTGATGGCATTTTGGTTGATTTGATAACTCACTGGTCGTAGCTTTTCGCCGGATCTGAAATTAAGTTCTTATCGTTTTTTTTGGTACTGTTTCCGTGAATTATTTCTCAGATCTGTAATTGTTAATGTGTTTGCATGTTTTTCTATAATCGATTGTCGTTTGAAACTGAGAGTTGTGGTTTTGATGATTTGATTTGGGTTTGATCGGGTTCAGCTCTTTTTCGATTAGTTTGGCGTTGGCATTTGTTAATCAACATATATCTCTGCTTCTTTTTATTGGAAATTGATTGATGCTACTTTCATGTTCAGTATAATGCAAAAACCTAAACCCTTTGTGATTTGAGAATACATGTCCCATCTCTTTGGGTTTGCAAGTCATGCTAGATCTCAGATTTTTTTTTTTAAATATTGAACCTGGCAAAGCACAAACTTGAATTATGTTTGGTCATAAAAAGTGAAAGATTGGTCAAAACTGCAGTTGTGTTTAGGATTAGAGGTACTTTTGTATTATCAACATGTTTGTTGGATTGTCATTTTATTTATCTGGTTAATGAATCTATAAGTTGTGATTATAAATTGCATTCTTCCCATTAACTTGTGTGATTGATGCAGGTTGAATAAGATTACTCGGAAGTAGTCAAGATGGGAGGTGGGTTCAGAGTGCTTCACCTTGTGCGACCGTTTCTTTCCTTTCTACCTGAAGTTCAGAGCGCTGACAGGAAAATTCCATTCAGAGAAAAAGTTATCTACACTGTCATTTCGTTGTTTATTTTCTTGGTATGCAGTCAGCTCCCTCTTTATGGGATACACTCAACAACTGGGGCAGATCCATTCTATTGGATGCGTGTAATTCTGGCTTCCAACCGAGGAACGGTCATGGAGCTTGGGATCACCCCAATTGTGACATCTGGTTTGGTTGTTCAGCTCCTGGCTGGTTCAAAGATCATTGAAGTTGACAATAATGTTCGTGAAGACCGTGCTTTGTTGTAAGTATCTTGTCATAACTACATCTTCAACTATTTTCCCCCAATTGAGCTAATTGTACCATACTTTGAACTGCATGCGCTGTATTTTCTTGGCTCTGCCTATGCTAGATGGATAAAACTTTTGTGACATACTTCTATTTAGCTTATTACTGACACTAAAGTTTGCTTATGAACAGGCTCTCTTGATTAATAATTAAGATATTCCCTTTAGAAGTTGAGTCTTAGTTCCTTGGTAACCTTTTCATTTTGTTCTGAGAAACCTTTGATCTGCCGTCCATTAATGTTATGTAAGTTGCATATGTTTAGTTATTGGTTCTTTTCCGCATTATAGTGCATGTAACATGCTACTTATATAACTGAGAACCTCTGTGTATTTAAATTGATGTCTTGTTCTGTTTTCTCCTAGAAACGGGGCACAGAAGTTGCTGGGCATTCTGATAGCTGTTGGTGAAGCAGTAGCATATGTCCTCTCTGGAATGTATGGAAGTGTTGAGCAGCTTGGGGTTGGGAATGCCATTCTTATCATCATTCAGCTTTGTTTTGCTGGTATTATCGTTATATGTTTGGATGAGCTTCTCCAGAAGGGTTATGGTCTGGGCTCTGGAATTTCCCTCTTCATTGCAACCAATATCTGGTGAGTGTTATTAAAATTTCTCATTGTTTGCATGTATCCTATACTGTCATTCAGAGTTCTTGGTTGTGTTTGTATTCCGAATTACCACTATCGCATTCTCATGTTTATAATGTCTTTGTAACTCTTTTAGTGAAAGCATCATTTGGAGGGCCTTCAGTCCAACCACCATCAACAGTGGTAGGGGAGCTGAATTTGAAGGTGCTGTTATTGCATTGTTCCATCTGCTGATAACTCGAACAGATAAAGTTCGTGCACTTCGAGAGGCCTTTTACCGCCAGAATCTTCCAAATGTTACTAATTTGCTTGCCACTGTCTTGATATTCCTAATTGTCATCTACTTCCAAGGGTTCCGTGTTGTATTACCTGTCCGGTCAAAGAATGCCCGTGGACAGCAGGGTTCTTACCCTATCAAGCTTTTCTACACATCTAACATGCCAATCATTTTACAGTCTGCTCTTGTCTCCAACTTGTACTTCATCTCCCAGGTAATCAGATTATTACACATCCCCTTAGTTTGTGTTTGTGTTCTCTAATTACGAATATAGCTAGTGTAATGCGTTGTGGTGTCGTTACAGTTGCTGTACAGGCGATACAGTGGAAACTTTCTTGTGAATCTTTTGGGTAAATGGAAAGAGTCCGAGTACAATGGTCAGTTCGTACCTGTTGGTGGAATTGCATATTATATTACTGCACCTCACAGGTAATTTAGACATATTTTGCTTTAGTAGCCTATGCATTGTTTCTTCTTTGCCAGTTTTGTAGAAGTGCTTAACAACAAATATACTTTCTACTCTATTCTCATTGTCATATTGTTTTGCGATCTTGCAGCTTAGCTGAAATGGCAGCCCATCCTTTCCATGCACTGTTCTATCTCGTATTTATGTTGACAGCATGTGCTCTGTTCTCCAAAACTTGGATTGAAGTTTCTGGATCATCTGCCAAAGATGTTGCTAAGCAGCTCAAGGTATGTTCGCTTTACACCAAGTTACTATTTTCTTATTCTTTGAAGTAAGGATGGATTAGTTGTTTCTTTATCTAACTAATGATTATTAGCTTTTGGTCTTATTCATGTCTGAGAAACGACCTGTGTAGTTGAAAGAAACATGATCTCACTGACATATCGATTGGGCTGTTGTTCAGGAACAACAAATGGTTATGCCAGGGCATAGAGAGTCAAACTTACAAAAGGAGCTGAACCGTTACATCCCAACAGCTGCAGCGTTTGGTGGAATCTGCATCGGTGCGCTGACTGTTCTTGCTGATTTCATGGGGGCAATCGGTTCAGGGACAGGAATCCTACTTGCCGTCACCATCATCTACCAGTACTTTGAGACATTTGAGAAAGAGAAAGCTAGTGAACTTGGCTTCTTCGGCTTCTGAGCACAAAAACAAACCTGTAGTAGGCCACCCTGTGATGTAACTTCAAGAATGAGTTAAAGTTAGAATTTAGGTAGATATACTCTAAAAATTGCCTTATCTTCTGAAATATGTCTTGTATTAGGATCACACATATTACCGAGTAGAACTTTTCTGTAACCTTTTTGAACCGCTAGTGCGGTCTGAGATCTTCCCCCTCTTTGTTAAACGTGCATGTTAACTTTTTAATTAGTTTTTGCTTTAAATATTTAGTGTCATTTACCTTAAGAAATAAAAATATAATGTTGGATATTGGGCTCAAAATCAGCATGTGTATTTTATATTCATTTTTATCTTCTACTGATGTGTATGTTTTACAAATTTGAATCCAAACATCAACAAAATATAAACCCCAATTCGTGAGTGAGAAATAGTTTTCCTCCCATATGGCTAATTTTAGAACCACATTTTCGCTAATTTTAGAACCCTTTTTTTAAAATTTTAAGAGAACCTAAATTTAGGACCGCATTTTCCAGATATTTTTGAAAGACTAAAAGCTTAACGATTAAACGGATAAATCAATTTAGGACCACATTTTCCGGATATTTTTGAAAAACTAAAATCTTAATGTTTAAACGGCTAAATCTCACTGTCTATACTCTCGTGTGTCTATCCTCACATGTGCAAAGATTGACCATATTCGCATATGCAAAGATTAATAACACCAATAATGAGACGAAATATAAAGTTTATTTCATACATTGATCGTCAATCTTTGCATATGCAAAGATTAATAATGAGATAAAATATAGTGTTTATACCGATACGATGAGCGCCCATCCTTACGTACGTAAAGATTAATAATACAAAATTTTCAAATATGAAGAAGTAATAAAAATAAACATAAAAAAATTAATACAAACGTTAAACATTTAGCCTTTATCTATTTGACATGACCATATCTATTTTCGTTATAAGTTGATAGGTATATTTATCAAATTATATTGCATAATAAAAATTGTTGAACACGTCTAGAAAATAAGTCTGCTGCTAGTATAATAGGACTTTTTTTTTAAAGAAAAAAAATGAAATATTTGATTGAATAGTGAAATTTTTACAATCGGTGCTCTAAAAACAAAACAAAAGTTGATAAAATAGGGAAATTGTTATTATTCTTTGGAAACTTCTTTTTCATTCACGAAGATGCTCATGTAAGACAACGCCACTTCTTTTCACAATCTCGCTAGTGGTAAAAATTGGTATTTTGGGGCTCGTAGATGGGGCGATATGGAACTTACTTGAGGTTTAGCTCGTAGAGGGATGATTTGGAGGTGATGTGATAGCTAAAATCACTAATATAGTTCTATGAAAGAACACATTCTAAGTCTAACAACGCATTTGGTTTGTGGGATTTTAACTCATATGGGAAAATCCCTTTGCATTTTATTTTGTTTAACGATGATGATTTAAGAGATCTAGTTGAACCTCATGCAGATGCGGAGGTGATTGGAGCAGAGATAACAGGGAGCAAAATCCAAAGAATACTCATTGATACTGGAAGTTTAGTCAATGCGTTGTTTATGTCAACTTATGAAAAAATACAGAATCCCCCGATAATCCTTTGGTTAGATATGATAGTGGGATTTACGGGTGTGACAACAAAAATTGTTGAGGAATTCTAAGGGAAAGTCTTGTTAAGACGATGATCGTTCAAGAAAAAATTTAGGGTTATATTTGTAGTGGTGGATAGTCCGGAAACTTATAATGCAATTTTTAGAAGGTCTTTGTTATCAAGAATGAATGTTATAACTTGTATAGTCCACCAATTTTTAAAGTAGATTGTTGGAGATCGTGTGGGGATTGTTCAGAATGATTGAAAGGATGAGAGAATAGCAATTAGAAGGGTCTGACTCGGATTTGAAAATGATGGATGACCCAAGGGAGACCCCTGGATCGTTGGTAACCGATGAAAGAAAAATTATGCATATCTTCTAATTGAATTAGTTTGAGAATATGAATACTTTTATCACCACAAATAAGAGAATGATATATAGGTTATTTGTCAAAAACTTAAGTATGTTAGCTTGGAGTACCGAGAATGTGGTGGGAGTTGTGTCTATGATAATTTGTCACAGTCTAGCTGTAAATCTGAATGTAAGACCTATCATCCAAAAAATAAGAGTTTTTTCTTTTAAGAAGTGAGAGGCAATAGTGAAAAATGTGGACCGGCTATCAAAAGTGGGTCGTATTAGAGAAGCTTAATATTTGATATGGACGAAGAATCATGTGTTTGTTAAGAAACAGAATAAAAAAAATTAAGGATATGCATATATATCACTAGCTAAACCGAGTAAGTCCAAAAGATCATCTTTGTGTCCCACGAATAGATCAATTTATTGATTTGATATCATGTAATAAAATTTTATTTTTTATGAATTATTTTTCTAGGTATAACGAAACCCACATGAATCCAAAGGATTAGGAAAACACGACGTTTATTACTGATGAGGAATTGCATTGTTATAGAGATTTATTTTGGTCTAAAAAATATTGGTGCTACTTATCAAAGGTTAGTAAACAAAAAAATTTCCACCCATATCGAAAGAAATATGGAGGCGTACATCGATGATATATTGGTAAAAAATACCAAAGATGAAGATCATTTCTTAGAGTTAGAAGAAACTTTTTTTAAATTGAGAGTCATTCTTTTAAAATTAAATTATGATAAGTGTAATTTTTCTGCGCTGGAAACTTTCTAGGCTATATAATGAGTGAGAAGAGGATTGAGCTTTAGCTGACATTCTAGTCGAATTTAATTATGAGATGACAAATACTGAAGAGTCTAACAAATAGGGAATGGTTTTGGGGGAGAATGGTTGGTTTAAATTGATGGAGGATCGAGTATTTTGGGGTCAGGACCAGGAGTCCAACTGATAGCTTAGACGGGGGAGACGACGTACCAAGCAATGCGATTCGGGTTCAGAGCGTAAAATAATGAGGCATAGTATGAAGCGGATTTATCTGGTTATGACTTGCAATAATTTATGGGGATAAAAAGTGTGGTTGAAGAGTGCTTTGCAACTTATGCTAAACCATGTGTCTCGATTCTTTGAAGCAAGAAAGGACCAACTTATAAGATATTTGAGGAAGTTAAAAAGATTGGTTGTAATATTTGAGAACATTACATTTGAGTATTACTGAGGTCAAAATTTTGTGGTTGATTTTAGAACCAGTTGCATATTCTAATGGATACCCATGTATTTTAGCACATGAAGTGCATTTATATTTGATCGGATCGGATATCGTTGGAGTAGTACTATAGTAATTCTAATTTTATCTTAAAGGGAATTTCGAACAAGATGAATAAAATTCAATGATTGAACAATAACTTAAGTTGACCAATGACTTAGTTGTCTGCCTAGCATATTGGTTATTGGGCTTAGGGGCTCTTAGGATTGACCCGAATATAATATCTGACTCGAACGACCGATGTATCATATAAAAAAGTATAAACACCTAGAATATTTCTAAATATATTAAATACAAGCTCTTTTTTCTCTTACTACTCTCTACAAAAATATTAAATACGAAATCACCAAGATATCTTCCAATTTTACCCTCACAATTCTTTTTACCCTCATAAATATTAACAAAATTCGAACAGTATAAGCATGCCAAGAATTTTTTCATAATTTTAGACGAAGAAAAAACAATATTTTTGATATAGTTTGAAAGTTTTTTGGTCAAGGGAACGTTACCAGTTGACAAAAAGTTGGCTAACAAGTTAAGATTTAAAGCACATGGTTTTATAGTGCTCAGAGATGTTTTATACAAAACATCTTTAAGTCGACCATTGTTATACTTCCTTTGGAGGAATGAATCTCAAATAGTTTTGTTTGAGTTACATGATGGGGAGGGTTACGCTCATTGTGGATTTAAAAATTTGACAATGTGAATACTTTTGACAGGATATTACTTGCCAACTATCATGGATGATGCTAGACATTTGGCCCGAATTTGTGATACTTGTCAAGGATTTGCTAACACAATACATGTACTAGCGGTGCCATTGCATTCTATTCTCGAGTTACTTTCATTTTATATATGGGGGATACATTTGGTTGGTCATTTACCAATGTCTTCTAGGGAACGTCCGACCATTATCGTTGCAGTTGATTATTTTTCAAAATGGACAGAAGTTAAGCCTTTATCTGGAACAAAAGAGCTAATGATGTTATCAAGTTTATTTTCGCTAATATTTTTTGTAGGTTATGGGTTCCACGAATAATTACTAGTGATAAAGGACCACAATTCAATAACAAATTCATCAAGTATTTGTGTTCTTTAATGGGTATTAAGCAGTGTTTTTCAACACTTTTTCACCCTTAAGAAAATATGTTACTAATAGAATTGTCTTGGATGGTCTAGAGAAGAATTTAGAGAGAGCAACAAAAAAGTGGCCAAGTTCTTTTCAAAAGTTATTCTTAGCTTATAGAAGGACTACCGGAATGGAAAATCATGAATCACCTTTCATTTTGGTGTGCAGGGTGGATGTGGTGAGGCCACCAGAATTTACTCATCCATCTTATAGAATACTCAATTAATCCGAGGAGGGTAATGACAAAGCAAGAATGGGGAAACTTAACTCGATTGAGGAAAAAAATAACTAAAGCGCATATGAAGTTACTCAAATATCAAACATTAATGAGAAGTCCACATGCATCTAAAGTCCGACGAAGAACATTCAATGTGGGTGATATGGTTTGAAAAAAGGTCTTCTTGTATACAAAAGAGAAGAGCTTTGGTAAAATAGGTCGAATAGGGAAGAGCCATATCTAGTAGTTGCAAAGTAAAGCCCAAGACATATTATTTGCAAGATGGTATGGGAAGACCTTTATAACATCCTTGGAACATTTAGCGTTTACGTTTATTTTGAGAGTAATGTTGTGAGTATTGATTTAAAAATTTTATTTTTTGTCGGTGTATGAACTGGTGCCATACTATTTCCTCTCCTGGTGGCTTCGGGAAGTTTTAACGAGGTGCCTACATAGTCGGCATAGCGAATAAAATTAATTCTTTCCATATATATAATGTGTGGAAAATTTAAAGATTTACTCATTGACAATGTTAATTTGGTGACTAAAATCTAAATACCAAAACTTAGTAAAAACTTGTTTTTAAAACAACAAGTATAAAAAATATTTTGGAAATTAAATGAGGAGTGATCACCCTTATTATGATAAAGCCAAAGGTTGATAATTTTAACTTGGAAACTAAAACAAAATTTAATGTTGAAAATTTACGAAGTGCATATTCAAAGTGATAATATACGAAGTGCATATTTTCAAAGTGATATTTACGAAGAACTTATTTTTTAAGGTGATAATTTATGCAGTGTACATTTTTTCCAAGTGATAATTTTTTAAGTGCCTATTCTTCGAAGTGATAATCTACCAAGTACCTATTTTATGAAGTGATAATTAACAAAATGATGATATAGTAATAAAATGATAAAATTAGTGTGACAATTGACATAGTTCTTAAGTAGTCAATTCAGAAGACAACATGTGATAGCCAACACACAAAATACGAGATAAAAAATAAAAGTGAGAAAGTATACAATCAAACATGGTGAAAATAATCTTTGATCATTAATTTCTTTCATCATCCTTAAAAGAACTTCCTGAGCTACTCTTTGAAGAACTTTGCATTCGATAAGTTCTCATTTTCAAAAGAGTAAGAGTTGTCATTTGTAGATTTTTCTGATTTAGAAGTTCGGGCGATATTGAAGTTATCTCCGGGATTTGATACTCCGTATCAAGTATCAGTAACCTTTCAGGTTAATCTTTCGGAACTCATTGTGGACCTCAAGAATTAAAGATACTTTGGCCTCCTTTTCGTGATTTTTCAATGCCATCAGACAATCGTTGGTATATTTGTCAACAACAATGGTCACATCAGAGGCTTAGTCTTTTCAACTTGGATTTGCATGCTTTCAATACTTCAGGGGCTTTATTTTTCACTTCTTCACTTTCTTGGTATAAGGTGTTGCGTGACTCATAGTTCGAATGCTCGGCTTTCATTCTGCATTGTGTTTCCTAGACAATTCCTTTCGTACCCGAATTAGGACATTATAGAATTCAGATTTGTCTACTTGAAACACATGAAATTATTCGAAGACTATCCTCTTAGCATCTTTGGCCAATTATTCTGAAACTTTTGACCAGGTTTTTTAGAGCAAGCTTTGGGGTTTAAAGGACGCGAGTTATTGGAAATTTTTTTGAGGTCAATTGGTTTGGATTTTTTTTAGGAGGCCAAGGACCATAGGTAAAATTTGGACGACCTGTAAAGTTTTATTGGACACAATTCTTGTAGTTTTTGTTTCATAGACTCTCTTAGGAATAGTCAACCAATCCCACGTGTTTCTTATACCAAACATAAACGAAGAATAATTACTTTGATGAAGGAAATGTGTGTTTGGATACATGCAAAGGGCTTTAATGGTAAAAGATGAGAATGGAATTGCTAGTATTTTATGGTGAAGGGTGATGGAGAAATCAATTTCATGGTGAAAGAAGTGAGAAGTTATTTTTTGTTTCTAATTCTAAGTTTCCGTTTCTATCTCTAAGAGCATCCCCAATAAACTCTTTATATAAGACTAGATAGCAAATTTAGCGTTTACGTACAATTTTTTTTTCATTTTTTTCCCTTCCAAGAGATAATGTATAACATTGTCTATATTTAATAGCGTAATTTTCGATAGGTATATTTGTAGTGGAAGTTACACAATCTGTAAAAACTATCTTTATTTTTATCCTCCATTTATAAAATAAATAACTAACTTAACTTTAAATATGTTGTTGTATCATTTGGTAATCTAAATATTTAAGAGTATTAAAATCCTATCTAAATTAGCAAATTAATAGCGTATCCGTTGGGAATGCTCTAAATTTTGGAGAGAAAAAATTATGATACAAATAGTAGAATTCATAATGTTAAAAAAATTCAATGGTTTTTAGGAAAAGAGTGGAAAAATCTGCCACTTACCAAAATATATTGGACTATAAAACTCAACCGTTATTTGATGAAATTGTTCTGGATTCGACAAGTGTCGAAATATGTGAGAGGAATCCTTGATGAAACATCCTCGAATATAATTTCGAGGTTGTGTCATACGAAAAGAGATTGGATCTACTTTGTCTTGCATTTTTCCACCAGGATCTTCCTACTGTCGATAATTTCGAAGTTGCTACCTAAATTTTCCTTAAGCAAAGCATGTGCCGCGCACTCAACCTCTAGCTCATTCTCTAGTTTATTCATTTCCATTCTCCAAATCACTCGTGATCTTTCAACCACTCATCAACCTTCCTCGCAGATTTCATTTCACGTTTATGATCTTACCTCAAAGGAGTGGTATGCCTAACGAATCGCCATATCCAACTTAGATAAATTAAAAAGGATCTTCCTCACTAATGTAGTCGCCATATCCAACTTAGATAAATTAAGAAGGACCTTCCTCACTAAAGTAGTCATAAAGGTCTCTAGTTTCTCTCGTTGAATCTGCCCAGTCCTCAGCAATTCTGCTCTGCTTCGGCAGCCCCTCAATATTTGTAGTTGGTTTGACAGCCCCTCCGCAATTGCTCCATTCTTTGATTGTAGTTCAAAATCAATTACATTAAGACCAACTTCCCTCGACTTGTTCCCTTCGATAACCACATGGTACTTTACAGGTCACTCCTATAGGTTATGCCTTACTTGGGTTTCTATCCTTTTGGTTTTGACCACTATTTGTCGGATCAGCAATGAAATCTTGGTCCTCCCTAACAAAACCAGAACCTTCGACACCCTTTTTGCTTTTCTCTTGTTGTCTCGGCTCCATCTCATCCTCCATTGTGTTCTTGGAGGCGGTCACAATAGCATCTAGAACATGGAGTGAATGCTTCTGAAACAGATAGGGATGAAGCTGAATTGATTATTCTCTTTGATCTCTGCTTTTCTTTCTACCTCAGTATCAGCTAATCTTCTCATCACTTGAAGATTAACCCTAGGACTCATGGCTGGATCCGGACTTGCTATGATCACTTTATTCGGTGAGGCCTCGAAACTTTCGGCCTTCGGCCTCTTCAAACCAATCCTACACTATGCACGTTTGTCTTCGGTTCTCCTCTTTTACTGGTCAAGGCAGAAGCAACCATTTTTGTTCCAGCACATCAGCCTGCCTGTCCATACTTTAAGCAACATCCTCCTCCATTGACGAGCTTCAGCTTGATTCATCTCCAACAACTCTAAAAGTTTTGGTGATATTGGACTCACTTACAATCCATGCAGAGTCACCAACACTATTGTCCTTACTCTTACTCCTCCTTCTGTCAGAACAACTTTTTCTCCGACCATTTGGACTGCCCTCTCTTCTTTTCTCGAAGGGGATACCTTCGCTTTTATGGAAGTATACATCATTGCCTTAATTTTTTTCCTGTCAATGAGATAACTTTACCTCCTCTTCCTCCCTAAAAGGAAAACTACCTACACAACTCGCGTGCCGCCACAACCCCGCCGAGAATTCCTAAACTTCATCCCAAAATCATCGGCTGTCTTCATCGACAAATAATAAGAAAGCTCTTTTTCATTCACATATTCCTAAGATTCAACCTCCACCGCTGCAAAGCAAGCATAAACCACAAAAATGAAATTATATACCCATTAATAAAACACAATTTGCATAAGTTAGAGTATTATATCTTACCTTTTAGTTTCTACGATTTAGCAACATATCATCATATCCTTTAACTCCAAAGCCTCCCAGCAACCTAAAACATATAAAAATGTAGTCTTCAAAATCTTGTTATAATCCGGAAGATCAACAATCACGCTGCCAAAGGTCTTTGTAAGGAAAAATAAATATAGGTTACCCTTCCCTCCCAAGACTAGGTTCACCGCCGGGAAATCCTTTAGCTATAAATTTACCTATCAACAACCTCCATGCATTGGGTACCAACTGGATTGGATATAGATTTGTCACCTCAAAAAACTATAGCAGCTTCGTGTGACGGGGAGACTGATACTGTGATTTAACACATAAATGAACAACACAACTTCTTTCTCCCTCGCATCAAACAATCTTTCACATCTTTTGGGAAAACATACCTTGACATCCCCAGCAATACCCCAATTTATTAGCTTTTTGCTTGATTCCTCCTCTTAACGTACTTATATTGATGATCCCTCACAGCCATTATTTGGCTCTCCTCAAGGTATGGGTACATATTCACCATCTTAACGTGTGTAGCAATTTCAGCAGGAAGGATTGATTCCTCCGTCGGTAGTCTAAGGATCATCAAGAACAATCACAGCAAGCGCATCCTCTGCCTCGAGCGACGAAAACTTTTGGTGATAAATCACCAGGGGCACTTCCTCGTCTAAGTCACCCCCAGTGATGAACTTCAGAATTAGCGGAGGGAGTGGCTTTGATTTTTCTTTCAAACTATTGTGTATTAAGAAGTTAACAAATGAATAAGTGTTCTCGAAAGAAGTAGAAAGCTTAAAGCCTAAAGCTTTTGCAAGAAAAGAAAAATGAGGAAAATGGATTTTTAGCATTAAGACTTCCCAAGTGGATTTTCTATGTAAGGTTTTGGAATACAAACCAATAAATACAATGATGATTTCTCTTTCCTATAAAACATAAAAAGCAATCTAATTCTATTGGGTCAAATTTATTAATTTAATAAAAAGAAACAAATAATAAAATATCATTGGTTAAAAGAAATTAATTGTTGCATTGATATTACCAAACGACAATTAAAGTAGAATTTTTTGTATTTTCTAAAACGACCTATATTGTGGAACGGAGGGAGTACTTTAAAAACATGTTGTAGCATAAAGGTATATATTATCCCCTTTGTTTACCCAATTTCAAAACTTTTATGGTAAACACAAGCAAAATCTCCAAACTTTAAGAACAAAAGATCTAATTATTCTAAGAGAGTTGGTCTTAGACGTAATATCACTATGAGAATATTAAATGGTGTACAAGCTGGAAGAAAAGAAGTGAAGAAGTTGGAAGAAGAAGAAAGAACACTGGAGCAGAGTGGCTCCACTGTGAGGGTTCGTGAAGAAGTGTTTCAGGGTGTGTCGAACAAGACAGCAAGTGCTTAGGGTTACTATCTCTAAGAAATTTATAATATGGGCCTCGATCAAAGAACCGAGCCCATCGTTGGATTCAACACTAAGCAAACGGCCAACAAGTACAATAAAACGCAAGTTCGAATATAAGGCCTGAGCAGCCCAAATGTCTGTTACAGTCACTCATCTCTCACTTTTCACCTTACAGCACTCACACTCTCTCTGTGGTACAATAATGATACTACACCACTACCCTAACAGAAGAATATTCCTTCTTCCAATGTAACAACCTTATCCTCTCAGCTTGAGCTTCTATATATAAGAACCTGTAAAATGTAAAGGAGACCAGTGAGCAAAACAATAAACAAAAGTTTCTATTTTCACTTTGTATTTTCAAAGCAAGTTTTCACTTGGTATCAGAGCAGGTTATCATACCCGAGGAATGGAAAACAACGACTCACCATCTTCCACTGAGACTTTTGTCACTGCTCCATACTCAGGCGACATCCTAAATGATGGTGGCAACAGCCTGAAAATGAACAAACTGGCGTCATTCACTTCTATCAGACTAGATAGAAAAATTCATGCTGTGGAAGACAATGGTCTTACCAGTGATAAGAGGTAATGACCTAGGTGATCTTATCACTGGTGAAGATCCATGTCCACCAAAAAACATCACTGATGTAGATGGAAATGTCACCAGAAATCCAGCTTACAAAGTCTGGATGAACAAAGACCAGCTTCTAATGGGATGGCTGTTCAATCCTATGACCCTAGAAGTTGCCTCTCATCTGATGGAAGAGGAAACATCAAAAGGACTATGGGACTCTGTTGTGAGACTAACTGGCTCACAAACTAGATCGAGCATAATGCTTCTCAGATCTGAGTTTCAAAAGACTCGAAAGGAGGAAAGCTCCATGGAGGATTACCTGAACAAGATGAAGAACCTGGCTGATAGTCTTGCCTTAGCAGGATCTCCTCTTCCCATTGATCACCTTGTGTCTTATATACTGGCTGGACTAGATTCAGAATACACTTCCATTGCCGTCAGCCTGGCAGAAAGGGAAGTGTACAACTGGCTTGATCAGCAGTTTACTCTCTTAACATTTGAGAATAGATTGATTCAGCTCAACAAAGCCACTCAAAACTTGGCAAGCCTGAATGTAGCAACAACAAACTATAAAAATGAGAACAAATACAACAACTACAACTACAGTAACAATGAACACAACTACAGGGGACAAAAGTCTTACAGAGGTCAAGGCAGGTTAAACAGGGGTAGACACAACTACCAACGTGGTAGATCTACTTACAAGGGAGGTAGAAATGGAAGATACACCACCCCAAACAGGCCAACATGTCAGGTATGTGGTCGCTATGGACACACAGGTCCATATTGGTATTATAGAGATGATCACAGTGTTATGGGAGCTATACCTACCAGTCAAGACAAACAGAGTCAAGATCAGGGTGCCTACCTAGCTACTCAAGACCCAAATGAAGAAAATGCCTGGTTTCTGGACAGTGGAGCTAGCCATCATCTAGCAGGGTCTCCACAACTAATGACTCAGAAAACTGAATCCTCTAGTAAGAAGTCTATTGTTGTTGGCAGTGGAGAAAGACTTAGTATACATCACACAGGAAAAACTGACCTAAAAACCTCTAATAATAGCCTACTGGCTTTACAAAATATATTACATGTTCCAAAAATAAAGAAAAATATCCTATATGTTCATCATCTCACTCTATACAAATCCTGTCTATGTTGAATTTCACAAAAATTGTTGTTTCATTAAGGACAAGACAACAGGGAAGGTGCTACTTAAAGGGACAATTAATCAAGGCCTCTATCAGCTAGACACACTTACCAGGAATGGCAATCCTAGGGTTCAAGGTCACTGTCAATCACAAAAAAGTTTTAATGTTTTTAGTCTACAACAAGGTCAATCTGAGTCAAATGTTTATGTTTCCCTAAAATAAGGCTGGCACAGGAGGTTAGGCCATCCTTCAAATAGAACGTTAGGTCTTGTTTTGAAACAATATAACCTATCAACACCTCAAAGTAATGAAAATGTATTTTGTGACTCATGTCAACTTAGTAAATCTCATCGTTTACCTTTCAAAAGGTCTGAATCCCAGCCTAGAACTAATCCATTTAGATCTATGGGGACCTTTTTCCCACTATTTCTAAGACTGGTTTCAAGTATTACATTTTATTTGTAGATGACTACTCAAGATTCAGTTGGATATACCCAGTTAAACAAAAAGGGGAAGCACTTAATGTTTTCAAAAACTTCAAAACTGTTGTTGAAAACCACTTCAATAGAAAAATTAAAGATTTTCAATCAGATTGGGGTGGAGAATTCAGGTCTTTTGTACCTATTGCCAAGGAATGTGGGAATCACCTTAGAATTACTTGTCCTCACACCTCTGCCCAAAACGGTAGAGCTGAGAGGAAACACATGCATCTAGTTGAAACAGGTCTAACCCTGTTGGCCCAGTCTAAAGAACCATTTGTATACTGGCCATAGGATTTTCTCACTGCTGTATACCTAATAAATAGACTACCTACACACATTCTAGGAGACATATCACCATTTGAGAAACTTTTTCACACTAAAACAGACTACTCAACCTTGAAAAGTTTTGGTTGTGCCTATTTTCCATGTCTACGACCCTATCAGACTCACAAATTTGTCTTTCACTTATCTAAGTGTGTCTTCCTAGGCTATAGTGACTCACACAAAGGATATAAATGTCTCAGATCAACAGGCAGAGTCTATATTTCTAGACATGTAATGTTCAATGAGCTACAATTTCCCTTCAACACTGGTTTTTTAAATTTTAAAAAGTCTGAGTCACAGTGTATAACTAATCTTGAACCTAGTCTTGCTAATTCTGGTCAGTCAATCTCAGCTCCTATGCCTAGATGGTCACCCTTAAGCTATCCTATCTCTACCAGCCTACTACCAAACACATTGCTCATCCCTTCTAATACTTTTGATAACAATAACTCTACCTTACCACCTCCTGAATCTATCACCCACCACCCCACACCAGTCTCTCTCTCCCCTAACAAAACACTTACAACATCATCTATTGATTCACTCATCCCTGAATCCTTACCTGAGTCACAAATGCTAGACACTACACCAGCACAACCCTCAAACACACATCCCAAGACCACACGACTAAAAGATGGGATCAGTAAACCTAAACGCACTATTCTAGGTCTTCTCACCGCTACCTCAAGGACTTCTACGGAGCCAACTAAGTTTTCTGATGCTATTACTAACCCTATTTGGTACAAGGCTATGCAGGATGAATATAATGCTCTACTTTGCAACAGGACCTTTTCTATGGTCCCTTGGACTCCTACTATGAATCTAGTTGGAAACAAATAGGTCTACAAGGTCAAACATAACGCTGATGGGACTATTAAACGTTATAAAGCCAGACTAGTGGCAAAGGGGTTTCATCAAACCCTGGGGGTGGATTTCACTGAGACATTCAGCCCAGTGATCAAGGCATCTACAATACGACTTATTCTAACGATTATAGTGTCAAAGGACTGGGCAGTTAAACAACTTGACGCGAATAATGCTTTCCTAAATGGTGAACTTATTGAAACTGTATTTATGAAGCAGCCAGAAGGCTTTGAAGAAACTTAGAGACCTTCTCATGTCTGTCAGCCTCATAAAGCATTGTATGGGCTTAAACAAGCCCCAAGGGCCTTGTACTCTAAGCTAAAAGACACTCTCATCCAATGAGGGTTCAAAAACTCTAAGGCAGATGTCTCTATGTTCGTCTATGAGTCTGGTAAACTCATTATTATCCTACTTGTCTATGTGGACAACATTATTGTTACAGGGAACCAGATCAGTCACTTTCAAGGATTCATCAACAAACTAAACACTATGTTTGCTCTCAAAGATCTAGGTGACCTACACTACTTCCTGGGGATAGAGGTCGTCAGAGACTCTACAAGGTTCTATCGATCTCAACAACAGTATCTTATGAATCTTCTACAAACAAGGAGACTTACCGCTGCAAATGTGTGCTCCACTCCAATGCGTACCATTCCTCCTCTGTCTCTTGGTGATGGAACTCCACTCCAGGAACCTACACAGTACAGAAGCATATTAGGATCCCTGCAATATCTACTGCACACAAGGGCAGACATTGCATATGCAGTTAATAAACTCAGTCAATTCCAACAGAACCCTACAACTACTCATCTACATGCTGTTAAACGAATATGTAGATACTTATCTGGTACTGTCGCTCTTGGTCTACACATCAAACCCAGTCCTGAACTGCAACTATAGGGCTTCACTGATGCGGACTAGGCCTCCTCCATCGATGACCGGCGTTTGGTGGGTGGCTACTGTGTGTTCTTTGGAGACACCCTTGTCTCCTGGTCCTCCAAGAAACAACATGTCATGGCTCGATCCAATACAGAGTCTGAATATCGAGCCCTAGCCAACCTATCTGCTGAGCTGATTTGGCTAGTCTCCGACCTTAAAGAGCCTAAATTCCCAGTGTCACAGTCACCAGTGATTTGGTGTGACAACTTGGGAGCTAGCTCTCTTGCATGCAACCCAGTCTTCCATGCCCGGACGAAACACATCAAGCTCGATGTTCACTTCGCCAGAGATCAAGTTCTTCGTGGAACTCTTGATATCAGATAAGTTCTGTCACACGATCAGATCGCCGATCTGCTCACGAAACCTCTCTCTCAAAGCCGGTTTCTTTTCCTTCGTGACAAACTCAGACTGACTAATTCAATCTGTCGTTTGAGGGGGGTTATGAGAATATTAAATGGTGTACAAGCTGGAAGAAAAAAAGTGAAGAAGTTTGAAGAAGAAGAAAGAACAGTGGAGCAGCCCAAGTACAATAAAACCCAAGTTCGAATATAAGGCCTGAGCAGCCCAAATGTCTGTTACAGTCACTCATCTATCACCTCTCACCTTACATCACTCACACTCTCTCTCTGGTACAAAAATGGTACTACACCACTACCCTAACAAAATAATATTCCTTCTTCCAATGTAACAACCTTATCCTCTCAGCTTGAGCCTCTGTATATAAGAACCTGTAAAATGTAAAGGAGAGCAGTGAGCAAAACAATATATAAAAGTTTCCATTTTCACTCCGTATTTTTCAAAGAAAGTTTTCACTATCACTCTCTGCTTTAATGCTCGAGGCTGCTCCAACATATACAATGATGAGGTCATACCAATACCATTCTTTCCCTGGAAACCAGACCGTTGATCCGCTTGCTTTCAATCAAATCTCCAGGCCCTCACTTCTCTAGTCATTTAGTCTATGTTCATCCTTCAACTATGCATGTCGAATGTACACCACCATCCAGTTCCAAAAATAACATGCAAAGTCAATACCTTGCATGAAAACAAACCTTAGCTAAAGCTCGAAGACTATCGATTATCACACATCAATCTCTCTGATCGCGTTGCTCCAGGCTAGCATTTATGTTGATTTTGAAGAATATACTTCTGAATATGCGTCTGGTAACCCTAACACCAATCTCGACAGGCTCATCACTATCTTATCAAGTGATCATCACCTTTATCAAGCTGATTACCATGCGTTTGGGCCTCCCGACAATGGAAACATAAGTAAAATCTCACCTTAAATATGTGTTAATGTCCCACGTATATTTATTTTATTTATGTTTAGAACTTTGAAATACTACTTCTCTCTGGCATGAATGTTACCACATACATTAGGGTCACTACCACTACCAGTTTGATTAAACCATAGAGGCTCTTTCTGATCAACTCGAATCTCAAATCCAAATTTATTAATCAACCTCGGGCTCTCATGGCTTCTCCTATTAGTGTCACATCTTCAATCATCCATGATACTTCAATTGTCCATGCCACGTGTATCTTGATTGCTCATATGTTCCCCTTTTCAAATCCCACAATGCGTGTTCCTAGCTAATTTCAGATTCTTTACACGTTGAGGATGTGTTCAACACTTGTTTCAATCAATTTAATCGGCATGGTCTTATACCCAGTTTATGTCAACCTAGTTCCTCTAATCCCCCTCTATAACACCTCACTAACCTTGTTTAACAAGAATATTCACTTGTATTATGTTCTTTAGTAGCAACTGGTGAATCCTCCCACCTCCTCCATTATTATCCACGCTAGCATTGCCACCACCACACAAAACCCGCATGTAAGTTTTGGGCCATTACTTACTCTAGGTACCAACCCGCTCGCATATTTTCCTATTACCTACCTTATTCGAAATAATCAAGATGGCATCATCAACCGATCTTGTGGATATTGTGGGTACTCCGTTTCCCGAACTTTATTCTTTCGATAAATTTTTCCAAGTCACATAAACCATTTTCTCTCTTTAAAAGCTTCCGCTTTGAATGTCGCATTCATCATCACTCATAACATGTTGTACATCAACAATTTATTGCTTGCTACCTCTTTGGAACCCGTCTGCATGTTCACCAACGTGTTAATTGTTGGGATCATCTTTGTGATACTACAACATAATAAGTATTGGACAAGTGTTGTTGCTGCCACTCAAGATAATATACCATCCATGACTATTGAGAAAATATAACATTGGCATATCGAAATAAACTTCTTGTCTTCCCTGGTGGAACCATCAGCGGAACAAGTCAGATTAGAGTATGCATGCTCTTCAAGAATGCAAGGTTATTTTTAAGGAAAAACTTCTTAAATAGGATGCCAATATGACAAATATGAATTCAGGAAATTAAATAAATTTATTCAAATAAAGATATAAAATTTATGTACTATTTTATCTTCGAAAAAGTATTATGAGGGTCCTCCTTCTTTTAAAACGTTTATAGGTATTGTATCTCTATATATTAAATGTTCACTTATTATATATATGAATTGGGTCAAGAGTATTAAAAATTTCAGTCGTGCCTCATAAAGAGCGTTCAAAACATCATTACTTCTTATGTCGATAGGTACTGTGTCATGATGGACGCTCAAATACATTAGGTTGCTTTCTCTTGGAATTTGTTTAGGTCGTCGTTTGTGTAGATGTATTGTCATCGACTCGTAGTACTCGTATTGTTTGTCTCACTTATTGTTCTGCCTCAGTTATTTACTTCCGATTTGTATTATCATTAATTCTTGTTTTGACTAGGGATCTCGTCCGATATTATCTCGAGGGCCCTTCTAAATTATTGTTCCATGTTGGCTTACTACCCTCGGGTTGTAGTATCATTAACTTTGTACGATGCATTGCCATGCTCTAATGGTTACCTTTATAAGCACGCTTTGTAAGCCAACAAGATATATGTTTTCATATTGGTTTATTACCCTCGGTTCATAGTATTATTATCCTTATTTGATGCATGTCCATGCTTTAATGATTTTCTATCCGTTTTCTAGACCTTTTGTATGAGGGTTCCTAATTAACATAATGGATATGTGCTGCGTGTAAGATATATACCCTATTCCTTGATGTAACTTGTGGAACAATTGGTTGAATGACTATAAAAAGTGACAATATGACGATGAAGAGCATACCATTCAACAAGTAGTATGTTGGAAGAATGTACACATGTCGCAAAGGCATATCTCACTTTGTATTGTTCCGACATGTGTCATTGGTATCGCTTTGGGCCATGTGTTGATGTTAACTGGCTGGTAGAACGTGGGTGTGTTAGTTGAGTGGCCAACACTTGAGTTTCTTATGATTTTCTCAAAGCAACAAATGAATTAGATTCAACTTAAAGAAATGATCTTTTATAAACAGCTATTTTTATATCGATTCAGGATTGTTTCTTGATATTTTCACTCTTACTTGTTAGAGACTTTATGTTCTAGTGATTTTTACGTTCCTGGGTATTCAAGTACACCCATATCATCACAGTTGGAAATTAATTTATTAGGTTACTAATTTAGCGGTCCACCTCTATGTATTTATAACTTTTCCATGACAATAGCATGGTAGAGACCTAGAATCTTTAAGGCGAGACTAGGTAACTAAGGTTGAGTTTTGGGGTTTGTTGGTTGTAGGTTATCTATTATAGTGACTAGACAGTTTGTCGCTATTTTATTATTATTAAGGATCTTGCTTAGAATATAAGCAATGATGATGGCCACAATAGGGAAATGCGCAAAAGTAGAGGACTTCGGTGTTTCGTAGTAGAAGTGAAATACAGTAAGAATAAGTTAGACTTATACTTTGGTCAGTTACTGCATTTACGAGTTCATATGACCAAAACGGAGCATCCACAATTTATAATTTACTATAGGATTCTTCAGGAAGTGGTGACTCGGGTTTCCATACCGGGCGAACGACCTTATCAGACTAGGAATGATGAAACTTGTTTCTTCACTAATCTATTTCATTGGGGTTTACGTTTACCTTTTCCCAAAATAGTCTAGGATTTTTTTGGTATGTTTGTATTTGCCTATCGAGCTGACAGCTAGTAGGTGGTGGAGAATGCTTAACATTATACTAAGTTCGCGTCTCTTAGATATTCTAGTGTACTCAATAGATTTGTTATCGAATGTATATGTAACCAAACTAGAAAACACGCCCTTTTACTACTGCATGATCTGAAATAGGAATAAAATTATCAATTTTCTCACTTCGGATCATCACGTGAAAAACTCATACATAAATGTGTTTGGATGTAGGAGTATCCGAGTGCATCAGAGTATGCTCAGGTTGAGCAAAGCAGGATGAATACATATTTTTATTTCACTTATTTGCTCTAATTTAATGTGTAAGTGGTGTCTCTTTACATAAGACATTATTATCTAGATACCGAAAGATATCAAGTGCTTTGGAATAAGGTGTATAAAGGTGATTCACCAAATCTGGTGGTGGTATTCTCACATGCAACATTCTATGTTTGATCTCTTAATTTCCATTTACTATTTACCAAGCCAGTTATCTTGTATCTGGGTTGTGGTTGATTTCAGATTCACGATGAGAGAAGATGGGAATGTGATTGTAGGGGAAACGAGCTACAAATGTGAAAAATATACACAATTTGTTATGGCATCGATTTCATAAAAAAAATTATACAGAGATGAGACTAAATATCCCGAGGAATATTATTCTCAAATAAGGTGAGGATGCCTCCCCTCATAAGAAAATCAGGTACAAGAAATGAACGACAAAAGAGGAGGCACAAGAATTGAACGACAAAAAAGGTGGGAACGTCTCAACATGAGCTGGTGTTGGGTGATGTGTCACCAAAGAAGAAAGAGCACATGGGGAAAAAGATGGTGTTCCAATACGAAAGAAACATAATGTGTGTGCAAGGGAGGAGGTCATGCCGTATGGTAAAGAGTTAGTAAATGTGAAGTGAATCGTCATCGTGAATGCAAGAAGGGGTCGTAATATGTGAGAAGCATAGTAAGAAAATTTATGACGTACGGTCGCTCATAAACATTGATGAGAAATGGAAAGAAAAATTGGTTGTGGTACCCTATACTGTTCCACACATTAGTTAAGTCGTGAGAACAAAAAAAAGAGCTTGTTCACCAAGGACGAGACTGTCGAAGAGACTCGTGCTAGGACTAACGAAGTCGTGGTGGTGGTTGATGATGATAGTTTGGTCGCAAAGGTTCCCTTCAAAAAACAATATAAATGTGTGGTTGTTGACGATGAGGTGACTTCGAATAAAAAAAATACACAAAACCTCGTTGTCAGTGTCCAACGCTGGAAATGTATTACATTTACACTCTATCGTAGAATCATTACACTGCTAGTGCGGGTATCTGTATGAAGATTATCTTGTTTTTTTATTTTGGAAATGCCTTAAATTATTTTTGGTTGTAGGAAACATACACGTAGGACGGAGGTTTGGAAAATATGAAGTTTTAAATAGAGAGTGTGAGAACTTCAATTGCACTTCCAATTTTAGTTTTTAAAGCTTATTATCCATATGTTACTTTGTAACATGATAAACACATGCATTTTGTGTTTATCTTTTTTGTATTACTGTTATTTATTTATTTTATTTCCAAAATTATATTATAGGAGTAACATCATCTACTTCAGTATTTAGTATTAGATTAAATACACTCGCGATAATATATATCAAATGTATTTCTTGCTTAACATTCAACACAATTCTTAGTTTTTTTATATCGATTGTAATTGTTGTTTAACATTAAACACAATGCTTAGTTTTTCGTACCAAATGACTAAATTTTTTTTTTTTAACTAAACTATAAAACTAAAATAATGATATTAAACAAAATATATGTTATTTTTTTTTTCGTCCACCACCAACAGAGACAGATTCCACCGTCAACCCCAATGTTATACATCGTTTGTGTAGTGGTCCAAAACAATCGGCGTTATGTGCAATGGCGGTGTAGTAAACATTGACACCGACTTCAGAATCTATATATAATTTTAAACCTAAAATAAAATCATTACCAACATATTATACCTACACCGACGACGTCCAAGGGCAACACCGTCGGTTTCATGTTCAGAAAAACTGTCCGAGTCAGAAAACTCCATGGATATATTTTTAACTTGAATTTAATTTTAGTTCTAATATAAAAATAGACTAATTTATTTGTAGTTCCAATATAATTAATAATAATTATGCTTCGAGTTCTCCATTTGTTTTATATTTTTGTCAAAGTTTAAGGTAGATAATTTTTTTTTAAAGTATGATTGTTTTTAATATTTTTAAAATTAGACTAAAATACTCGATTTTAGTGTATATATATAGAAAATGTGTTTGTTGATTTTGGATTTGAATGGTGGATAAATTAATAGACCCAAAATTGAAATAAGTTAATATTTTTGGTTTTAGCTAAACCCTATAAAAATCTACTTGAATGAATAAATAATTTGACATGATACTATCCACTAATTTATCATGCTTATGTGTCCAAGAAAAGAAGGTGAAAAATTATCAAAGGGATTAAAGATAATGGTGTCTGGATTGATAATCCTATTGATCTTGCCAACTCTGATGAATTCTTTTTTAAAACTATTTTATCTTCTAATTCTTACACTAACAGAAATGAAGAAGTCCTCTCAATGCATGATGCAATCTTCAACAATATCCATAACCTTGTTAAGGATGAAGACAATGTTTCCATTACCAGGAAAACCAACAGAGATGAAGTTTGGAGTATAATAGCTGAAATGAAAAATGATAGTGCACCTGGGCTTGATGGTTTCAATGTATTTTTCTTTAAAACCTGTTGGTCTATCATTAGCACCGATCTTTGTAATGAATTTAACTCTTATCTTTCAGACAATAATATTCCTTTTGGAGTCTTTGCTACAGGTAATTGCATGATTCCTAAAAGCCCTAACCCAACTGGTTGGAACAACTACAGACCAATAAGTCTTTGTACCATGTTCAATAGCTAATATCATGACTAATATAGTTTCTAAGATGCAGGGAGCCTTTGTTAAAGGCAAGCTCATTCATGAAAATATCTTAATCACTAAGGAGATGATTCATGACATTGATAGAAAACCTAAAACTGGAAATGCTATCATTCAACTTAACATGACGAAAACATTTGATAAGTTATCTCATACCTTTATTCTTAAAGTCCTATCATGCTTTGGGTTTTTTGATAATTGTATAGCTTTAATAAAAAATGTGATTACAAATGTTCATTTCTATGTTCTCATAAATGGTTCTGTTAATGGTTACTTTAAGAAGATGAAAGGTCTTAGGCAAGGATACCCTTTGTCTCCTAGCTTATTTATCCTAGCAGAAGAGGTATTGCTATGAGGGATTTACAATCTTTTGAACAATAATAAATGTCTTCACTATGCTTATAGATCAAACTTCCTGGTGCTCTGCCTAGCCTTTGCAAACGACGTCTTGATTTTAAAAAATTGCAAGACTAGCTCTATTGTCTTGTTGTGCAACCTTTTGGACAAGTATCAGCTCATCTCTGGGCAAGCTGTTAACAAGGAAAAAACAAAGCTGATCATATCCAGAAAAGCAAATCATTCAAACACAAAAAACATCAAAATCAATGCTGGCTTCAATACAACTACTCTTCCATTCAATTACTTGGGTATCACGATTTCTCGCAACAATAGAGGGAAGTATTTCTCTACCCTAGTTGATAAGATTCAAGATAAAATTGTGGAATAGGACCTAAACAACTTGTCCTTTAGGGGCAGATTAACCTTAATCACCCATGTTTTAATGCCTATAATATACTATTGGATGCATAACACTCTACTTCCTAATAATATCATTAAGAAAATTGAAACTTATTTTAACAAATTCCTATGGAGATCAAACTATCATGTTAAAGCTACCCACTAGTCAAATTGGCACCAGCTTTGCAAACCATTTGCAGAGGGGGGCTTAAACATCAAATGCCTGAATGACATTCAACTAACATTTTCTCACAAGCTGTGGTTTATTTTCAGGAAAAATAATAGCCTTTGGCCTTCTATGATGCATAAGATCTACTGCTCAAACACCTATGCCTTAAAAACTAATTGTAAAATCACAGACTCGACTGTATGGAAAAAGCTTTCTCTCGTCGAAAGATCAGCTGAGAAAAACATTAAATGGAAGCTAGGGCAAGGATGCATGGACTTCTGGCTAGAAGACTGGCATGACAAACCCCCACTGATAAGTGATCCTAACTCTCAAAACTGGTATCTAAATGCTAGTGTAAAATTATTTTGGAAAAATAAAAATTGGGACTTCAATGGTTTACATAACATCATTCCTAATGATAGAATCAGTCACATATCAAATACAAAATAGAACCTGATAAGGCTGACAAAATCATTTGGGCTCTTTCTAAAAATCAGGAGTTTGATACTAAGACTACTTAGGAAAGTCTTAGAAATACCTACACTAAGTCTGGCCTTTTCTACAAGATTTGGAGTCTTTCAATCCCTAAAAAATTCTTTTTTTTATGTTGGAAACTATTGAAAGGATTTATACCTATTGATAGTATTATCATGAAAAGGCACACTCAAATGGCTTCCAAGTGCCAAGTCTGCAACAACTGCGAATAGAAAAACCATCTCTTTGTTAGCTGTTGCTTTGCTTGGTAACTTTGGAACTATTTCAGCTGCCTTTTCAAAATCAAGCTTGGTAGGTATATGGTTCTTCCCCATGTCCTTCACTCCTGGTTTTGGTTTTCAAAAAGCAAAAGACACATAACTCATATTATACCTCAAGTCATATGCTGGGTTATTTGGAGAAACAGAAACTGGTCTAAGTTCTCTAGTTCTCCTGATACTATCAAGAAAGCTATTGACAGAGTCATATTCATTATGAGAAGTATGGACATGTCTAATATGCTTTCATACAAACTATGGGATAATGCATATAATGCTGGTGTTTCTTTAGGCTGTAACTCAGTAATAAACAACAAAGAAGTTCCAAGATACCTCAAACGGATTGCTCCAAATCCATGAAGAATGAAACTCAATGTAGATGGCTCGTGCAACAGACATGGAGAAGCAAGCACCAACATTATGATTGGAAACTCTGAAGGCGACATTTTGCTTGGCTTTGGAACCCTCCTGGGCAAATTGAACCCCCTTTTCGCTGAAATCAGTGCCCTAGTTGAGGGATTGATCATCTGCAGGAAAAAAACTGCATTGAAGTTGATGTGGAATAAGATAATTTGATTCTGATTAACCTAATTGCTAACAGAAAAGAAGCATGGTACCTTCAATCCTCGCTGGACATTTGCAGATCCTTAATTCACCCTAAGATGTCGATCAGACACATCTTTCGAATCCAGAACCAATGCTCGGATTGGATCACCAAACGCGTTCTTATCACTAAGAAGAGCATCCATTTTATTAATCCTCCGAATGAATTACGTTGTATTGCTCTCCTTGAAAGCTTGGGGCTTGGATTTGTTACCTGAACTCCTTGGCGATTCTGATGAAGACGATGACTGCGTTTTGAATTTTGGAAGTTTTTAGGCGCGATTGTTATTTGCCCTATAGCCCTTTCGTTTATGCTATGTTTCAATTTCATCCCAAACAATTATAATTTGCTCAAATAAGTAATAAATATCTTTAATTGTCAAAAAAAAATATCGACTAAATTTTTTAATTATATTTAATCGGAAATGAGAAAAACATAAGTAGTGATAATCAATCGATTATTCCAAGACCAACGGAAACCTATACCTGGATTTCCCGCCAGAAAAATGCTATGCTTTCCTCTCTTTAACATCAAGAACCCGCTATCTATAACGACCCGATTGAGCAGCCTCGAACACCGATCGAATACTGGCTTTCCTTTCGTTCATTTGTCGTCACAATCATTTCCTCTTCCCTCTTCTCGTGAGAAACCAGAAAATGTTCCGCGTTTTTCTTGGTCGTTCAAGTCTGAGGGAAATCCAGCTTCGTTTTCTTCTTCGTCCTCGTCAATTTTTAGCATAAGCGATGATTTTGAAGATGAATTGGACCGTCTTTTGGCGCTGTTACCGGAAGAGCTACGAAGAAAAGTGAGTGGTCATTCTGAGCTCGGTCAACTAATGGAGGTGGTCATGGATTTAGGACGCAAGCCGTTAGCTAGATTTCCGTCGGGAGACTTCTTACTATCTGATAATCTGATTACAGTTCAAGAAATCGAATATGCAGCATCTCAGGTAATTCCTTTTATTTCCGCTCACCAACTGTTTGATTTAATTCCTCACTGGATGTGGGTATTCACTAGCCGACTTGTTAAGTGTTTGTGTTTCATTGAGTTTGATCAAACCGAAACAGTAATAATATGTATTGTGTTGTAGGATGCATTGTGATGTCATTGGTCTAAATATTTGTTTTTAGCAACTTATTAAAACTTGGGTAGTACGTGTATTGCAGGTTGGTGACTTTGCAATTGATAATCGAGCAGGTATAAGCAGAACGTTACACCGCATTAGTGCCATAAGGAATCGGAAGGGAGAAATTGTTGGTTTAACTTGTCGTGTTGGTCGAGCAATCACAGGAAGTGCCAATTTGCTTAGAGATTTGGTTCTAAATGGCGCTTCTTTGTTGCTTATTGGTCCTCCAGGAGTAGGAAAAACTACAATTATCAGGTTATTTCTTGTTGGTTTAACTCTCTTATACCTGATCAACACTTTCACTAATTAATTTTCTTCTTCTTTTTTACAGGGAAGTTGCTCGGATGCTAGCGAATGATTACAAGAAACGAGTAATGATTGTTGATACCTCCAACGAGATCGGTGGGGATGGTGATATACCTCATCCAGGGATAGGTAATGCTCGGCGTATGCAAGTCCCGGACGCTGATAAACAGCATAAGGTGAGTGAGATCTCACAGTAAGAGGTTTCATATAATTTGATTTATCACAGGCAAAAGCTACAATAGGTAAGAGTGAACAAACATTTATTATCAGCTGATTTTGTTTCTCTCTTTTTAAGTGCAGGTTTTGATAGAAGCAGTTGAAAATCACATGCCACAAGTGATAGTGATAGATGAAATCGGAACTAAACTTGAAGCTATGGCTGCGAGTACAATCGCACAGCGAGGAATTCAGTTAGTTGCCACTGCTCATGGAGTAACAATAGAGAATTTAATAATGAATCCTTCATTGGAGATCCTTGTTGGGGGAGTGCAGGTTAGATATGCCTTTTACCAAAGAAAGATTTTTATGTGTATATATATAAGTGCCAGTACTTAATTATGGCGTGAACTTCCTTTTTTTGACTTGTAATACATTCTAAAATATTTGTATATGTATTTCGTATGTTAATTGGAGGGTATTTACAATTTACAGAGTGTGACTCTGGGGGACGAAGAAGCAAACCGGAGGGGTGTCCAAAAGACTGTGCAGGAGAGGAAAGGACCTCCAACTTTTAGTTGCGGGGTTGAAATAATTTCAAAAACTGAGTTACGAGTTCATCGTAGCCTAGAAGCAACTGTTGATGCTATTCTATCTGGTATATTTCATCATGGCCAAGGACATATATGTTTCATTTTCACCTGCGTAGATTGTTAGAGACAATGATTAGTTTCTTGACATGTTTTCTACTTATGTTTGTCTAGGCCGTTCACCAAATGTTGAAGTTCGCAACATTAACTCTCAGGCAGTTCAGGAGACCGAAAAGGATCCGTCCATTGAATTTTGTCACAACCAGAAAGATGAAATGTACATGGAAGATGTCTCTCGGATGGCTAATGAAAAAACTGGTGATAGCAAATTCCCTCCAACCGTTGAAATGGGCTCCATGGAAAATGCGATGCCGTTTTATTTATATCTCTACGGGGTAAGAAAAAATGGTAATTTAGTCTGTATTTTTAATTGCACACAAATTTGTTGTGGTTTTGGAACTCACAAAGTAGGCAGAGAGTGTAGATCACGGAGACAATTGTGATCCAAGCGGTTAAAGAGTTGGAGATTGATGATAAAGTTGAAATTACCGATAATTTCAGCGAAGCAGATGGATTACTTGCTTTACATTCCAAACTCAAGAAGAATCCACGGTTCCACGCAGCTGCTAAAGCAAATAATATACCAATTTACTTGACAAAGGTAATATGGTAGTTCTGATTAAATTTCGTTTTAAACTCATCGGCAACAAATGAGGTTTATTGTCCATCACTTGTAGACAAGCTCATTGATACAAGTGACAAAGGCAATAAGTGCTCTATTAGCCGATCATACAGACGGACTCAACGATTCTATATCAGAAGATGGAATCAGACGATCAGAGAAAATGGATTCTCTTGAGGTAAGAACCTGAATTGATAACAATCACAAAGATTATTTTACACTGTTAAAATATATGGCTAATGTTTTTTAGCTTTTACTTAAATCTTCTTATGATCTTAAATTATCTTTGTTTTTTCCTTTTAAAAGGAGGCAAGGATAGCAATCGAACAAGTCGTGATTCCAAACGGTGAAGCAGTGGATTTACTGCCAAGGCCGCCACGTATTCTTTCTCTTCAGTCAGATCTTGTTAGAAAGTACCGATTAGAATCTGAACGAGTTAGTAAAGGAGCAGACTTCTGTATCCGTATCCTTCCATTTAGAGCTAAGTTGGATGATGAAGTGGTTGGTGCTAGTGAAAGTAAAGTTCTTGATGAGTTTTTAAGTTTCAGTGGTGGATCAGGTCACGGTGAGCAGGACGTATTACCTATCCTTCCTGAATAACTTGATGAGCAGTGCCTGATGATGAATTATATTGACTTCTCTATTTTTAGTCCATTGTATATGCTGGTTTGAAACTTCATGGCGAACAACCAATTATGTAAAAATCCATATAGCAAAAAGTACTTCGATTTGAAAATGTTAAATCGATATAGCTAAAAGCACGTCAGTCCCCTTCGACCAATTCCATTTTAGTAAAAGCTGGTTATGTTTTAAATGTCTAATAAAAAATCAAAACCAAAATGAAAAAATATAATAAATAAATATATAAAAACCGAACAGGATGTACAACCGATAGATTGAATTGAAGTAATAAAAAACACAACAGAAAAATGCAATAAATTTGGATTAATTTTAAGATTATTAATAAATAAGATGTTATAAAACTTTTTTACTATATATTTTTTTTTCCTTGAATGGGTCCATAAGGCCCACTTGCTTTATTAATACTTAAGACTTTACGCGCTGAAATCAGCTATAAATAAACATTACACTCAAACCAGACATTACACCCAAATCGTTTCTCTTTGGAAAACCCTTAGAAACCAAACGCCCAAAACTCTTGTCTCCTCCCTTAAAGTAACACTCCGATCTCCACCAGAAACATCTCCAAGCCCTCAATTCAACAAAGAAACCACCGATTATCAACAAACAAAACCCCAATCGAAAGAAATCTTCAGCAGGTGGATCAACGAAGCAGACCATAAATAAACCAGGTAAGCTTTCTCTATAAACATCATGCATCACTCTCAAGAGTTAGGGTTTAACCTTAAGTGGCCAACCCCTAACCCTTCGAGAAAAAGAATTGCATTTAGGGAAGTAGGCACCTCCTTATGATCAAAATCCATATGACCAGAAACTTCAGAGACATAATGAGCAAGCCAATCTGCTAGGAGAGAGAATTTTGTAGCATAGATGTCCTTAAGTACCAGGGAGACTTATTAGTGAGAATCATCTCTTTGATCGACACAATAAAATCCCCTCATTTCAGCTATTAAAGGGCTACCTTTGCCATAACTTCTGCAGAAACCAAAAACCACTTTACCCTCACGGTCTCTAAGCAATCCACCACCAAAACATTCTCCTCTAAGCAATCCACCACCAAAACATTCTCCAGAATCAGTGCACGACCCATCCGTATTCATCTTGAACCGTCCTAACTTAGGACAAACCCAACTCAGAGACACTGGAACATAATTCTTGTCCAGAAATCTCACACAGCCCAAAGACAGACCTATAAGTAGTTTATCACTTTCTAAGGAAGATAGAATGTCGATTACCTTACTGATCAGCTCCTCAGCCTTTAGATTTTGGTTTTCCATTTTAAATTTGTTTCTAGCGGACCAGATAACCCGTACAATGATAGATGGAAGGATACTCCGAATATGGATTTCCTTAGACGATGACCAATACGTTGCCATATTGTTGGAGATATAGATATTAAAATTACCAGCAAAAAATGTCCAAACCTTCCATGATTTCTGACATTAAACAAAAACATGCCTCACACTTTCAGAATTATCACAGTGTTGACATTTGGAGACTAACTGAATTTTCCTGTTTTGCAGAATCGAATCAATAGGCACCCAATTCTTCAAAATTCTCCAGAGAAGAAAGGAGTATTTGCGCGGCATCACCTTGTTCCAAACTTTGTAAAAAATGTACGAATAATGGCCTCTGTTGCAAATCTTAGACAAGGTAGCTTTAGTTTCAAACATACAATGTCCACTAGCAGTCCACAGAGCAATATCCTTTTTAGATAAATCCAGAAAAACCTTGAGAATGCCCTGGATTTGAGATAAATCCAAAACATTCTTAAGATTATTGACCATCCAACCATTACTATCCTAATATTCATTGACCATGGTGCCCACATATTGGTGCCTGTCATCTTCATTAGAAAAACTTAAAAAAGCCTGATTATTACACCATCTCTCAAGCATTAGATTCAAATTTCCTTCCATGGCCTGCCATATAATGAGCTTATCAGCCCTATCCCTCACATCCCATAATCTCATCCAAACGTGAGAGCATCTGGCTTGGAGAAAAACAGTGAGAGGGTGACAGTTTCTAAAGTATATAGATTTCATGACCCTAGCCCAGAGAGAACTTTGGCATCTTAATTGAAACCAAATTTTATAAGAAAAGACCTCCATCATATCATCAATACTCCTCACATTAAGACCTCCATTTTAAAAGGTTTACACACCTTAGACCAGTTGCACAAACTAATAACAACCTTATCAGATTTAGAACCCCATAAAAATTTGCTGTAAAGAGTCTCCAGCTTACTGATAACAGTACTAGGAATTTTTGTATGCTGAGTAGTGAACATAAGATAGGAGATAAAAACAGACTGAATTAGAATTAATCTCATACCAAACGAAAATGTAGTGTGATCCCATTCTCTAATCTTATTTCTTGTTTTGGAAATCAGATTATCAAAATTACTGACAAGATTTTTATTGCTGATAACAGAACCCAAGTACCTGAATAAATGATGACAGTGTTTGTAATCTTGGAGACTTTCCAATTTTTTTATTTTATGAGAGGAGGTATTTCTGGCCACAATTACTTTAGATTTGTGTTTGTTAATAATTTGACCTGAAATCTCCTCATAATGCCTAATGACTTCCATTACTTTTTGGACAGACATATTGGACCCATTGTAAAGGATAAGCATATCATCTGCGAAGCTTCAACAAGGTACCACAACATTACCCTTATTCTAAAATCTCACAGTTTAATCTTGAGTAGATAGATGCTTCCAACTCCTTAAGAGATAATCCTGTGCTAGAATAAACAGGGTTGGAGACAGTGGATCCCCCTGTCTCAACCCTTTGTTAGACATGAAGTAACCCTTTAGAGCCTCATTTAGAAGGATTGAGAAGTGGCAATTCTCAATATTTCTCTCTATAATCCTGAGAAACTCCACTCTAAACCCAAAGGCTTTCATCACACTTAAGAGAAAAGGTGCGATCAAGCCTATCGAAGGCCTTATCCATATCAATCTGTAACATAATATTCCCTCCTTTAACCTTTGAAGACAGTTCACCACAAAATTTCTGAGCCAACATAATGTTTTCATGAATACCTCTTCCATTTGTAAAAGCCCCTTTGCATATCAGAAATAAGATTAGGAGGAATAGCAGACAATCTTTTATTAATGATCTTAGATAGAATTCTGCTAAAATAGGTTGTCAAGCTGATGGGCCTGAAGTCTTTCCACTCTTTAGGAAAATATTTTTAGGAATAAGACAATGAACATTAGAGTAGATACCAATTGGAAACTCACCATCCCTCAAAAAATCCCTCAATGCATCACAAAGGTCATCTTTAATGATAGACCAGCATACTTTATAAAAATAGCCATTGAACCCATCAGACTCAGCAGCAACATTAGAGCTTAAACTTTCGACAACCTCATAGATTTCCTCCTCAGTAGGAATTCTTAATAGATTTTCATTATCCCTATCAGAAACCTTCTTAGGAATATAATCCCCCAAAATATTTGAACACCATGAATTAGGGTAGTCACAAATAAGGTTCTTGAAAAAGTTCACATTAGATTCACAAATAGAGTTAGGGTCATCTTCTCAGTCTTCCCCATTCTAAATCTTGGTGATTTGGGATCTCTTTTGTTTCCTTTTAACAAAAGTATAGAAGAAAGCAGTATTCCTACCCCCATCCATAGCCCATTTAACATTAGCTTTTTGAATCCAATAAGCCTAATCTCTTTCAAAAACGACCAAATGCTTACTTTTGGACAAATCAAGCTGAATTTTATCCTGGTCAGTGTTGGAGCTAATCAGTTTAGCCTCCAACATATAAATCTCATCTTCAATCTGCTTTAAAGAATCAAACATGTTACCAAACTCAGTTCTATTCCATACCTTTAGGTTAGCCTTTAAATGCTTGAGATTTATCCAAAATCTTTTGATAGGAGGCCCAGAAACAACCCTGTCCCAACATCTTTGAACAAACCTGAAAAAATCCTTGTGAAAGGCACCACATGTTTAGAAACTTAATAGAAGATACCTTATGATTATATGTAAAACAGATGGAAACTAATAAGGGAGAATGATCTGAACACGTCTTAGGGAGATGATGGACATTAGTGATCTCAAATTGTGACAACCACTTCCCATTGAAAATAACCCGGCCCAACCTCCTCCACTGCCTGTTGTTAGTTCAAGTAAACCGGTTTCATGTAAACCCAACATCTATTAAAGAGCAGTCCTGAATAAAATCATTAAAATCTTCCATACTAGTAGAGTTATTGGTAGAGCAGTTGAGCTGCTCATTAGAGAAGGAAACTGTATTAAAGTCACCTTGAAGCAACCACTCCCTGTCATTATCAGTAATATCCCTTAGCTTATCCCACAACACCCTCCTCAAACTAACAATAAACTTCGCACAGACCACAGAAACAAAAAACTCCTTAGTGACCAGACTATGCTTGACTCTGATATGAAGCAACTACTCTTCATTAACAAGAATGTCCACATCATACAAACCATTCCACATCACCCAAATTTTGCTGTTAATATTACTGGCAAAACCTTAAAAACCTAACTTCCCAGCAATGGCCTCCAGCTTAGACTCATATACCATAGGCTCTTGAAGCACCACAAACTGCAAATTCTTGGATCCTTTTAAACTTTTGATTCTAGATTGAGTTAATTTATTCGAAATCCCATGAACATTCCAATTAAGGATGTTAATCATTTGGAATTTTTAGAGTTTTTTACAACATTCTTATGCTGCACGCACTTGGGGAAACTTAAGCCCTTAGGGTTAGAAACTTTAGATTTCTTCAATCTCTTTAGATCCATTCTCTTTCTACCGGATGAATTTAAAATTTGTTTGTTGACAGGTGATGAAGGCAAGCTCCCAATTGTCTGTTTAGTAGGAGATGAGTGATAAACCAATGAAGAAACAGAATCATCTGCACTTGTAATACCTAATTGAAGCATATGGATGGTTTCAATCATCTCTGGACTCTCCATTGATATAAGTACCAACTCTTGATTTAACTATTCTATGATTTCCTCATTAGATTCAACTCTTTCTTGATGGTTGTTAATAATTACAACTAACTTCACTTTCTTTTCTGAATTCTCAGTTTGAATTGTAGGCACAAAAGAATCAGTCTTTATGGAGGAATCAGCCTACAAAGCAGGTTTCCTTTGAGGATTCTTCTTAAAATCCTTACTAAATTTCCATAAGTGATAGCACATACAACAATAATCAGGTATTGTACTATATACAACTCTCTGCCAGAACACTTGTTTACCAAACGATATCTTTATCTGTTCAGGAAGATTATTAGAAACATCAACAATAACCCAGACCCTGTAATAATTTTTCCAAGCCTTATTCCTTATGATGACCCATAAATTCAAAGGAGTCCCAAACACTTTTGCCACTTCTAGCATAGTTGATTCATTATAAAAACATTCAAGAAGCCCAGGAAAATCAATGACAACATGTGTAGAAAGGTTCTCCACATTAGGATTAAAAGTAGGAGTCCATTCAAACAACCTCATAATTTTATCACCCACTTGCCAGGCGTTTCTTCTCCATATAAGCTTTAAATCATCTAATAATGAGAACTCTAAAAATATGTGTCTGTAGTCCCAATAAGAGACATTAACTTCTCTTTGAAACTGAATGTATCAAGGAAGTCCTTGACAGTAGCGTATTTAGGTTTTCCTGAAGAAAATTTTCCCAATATTGTGTGAGTGGACTTAGATTGAAGAAGACCGAAATCCAATTCTGCAAAGTTAATTTCAATTTGATCATTAATCCATGATATTTTCACATTCTTATGAACTAACCCCTCCTTTGGATTCTTAAACAGATCAGCGAAAGACTTCTTCTTTACATCTTTTTCACCATTTCTGGAAGACTCGAAAATTGGATTATCTCTGAGACGTTGTGGAGCATGGGTCACATTTAAGACCGGAAAATGATCAGGGAGATCAGTAGATTGGTGAAGCGAGGAGCATTCCCCTTCCTCCAACAGAGCCAATGGAAGGAAGAAGATAAAAAATTAGGCATTAGGCAAGAAGCAATTCTTGGAGAGAATATTGAAAATTGTTATTTTAATTTACTTTTTGTTATCTTTTTTGTATCTCTTTTTTACTATATATAGTGATATTAAACTATTTACTATTTCCAATTAAAGCTCTAGACAAAAAAATATCATTTCACAAAACAATTAATATATACATACAGTTATTAAATATATTTGTGAATATCAATTTCTATCAATATAATTTTTTTCAAAAAAAAAACTCAAAACCAACGAGAGAATTTTGTTCTCTTTAAAAAAATACATTCAATCATTAGTTTAAGGATTTTGGTTTTCAATTTCTTAGATTTCTAGTTCATTAAAATATAAATAGTCAGATGTCTTTTTAAACACTTGATTAATAATACATTGATAAAGTAAGACTAATTTTTACATTTGCGAGACATATCATTTTACATTTACAAAAAATATGATAATATATGTGAAACTTGCATTCTAGCATATATAATTTTTATTATATTTATGTTGTAGGATAGAACAAACATTAGATTATATACTCATTATACAAGATTCAAAACCTGAAATCTCGTACATTAGAATCGACTACAAGTCCATTTGGATACAACGTCATTCAAGAAGCTTATTGACCATTTGGCTAATTTTAGTGTGAACGCTCTCATTACTAAGGTGTCATTACATTTTATTTATGGAAAATAGGTTCGGACTATTCCACATTATTCTTTGTTTGAGTTAATCTTGGACGTTTTTTATGGTGAAGCTGATCTTTGTTTTTCCAGGTTTGATGCCTTAAATTACGATTACATCATGACATGTAAGTGTAATATATACTCCGCTAAAACTGAAAGAAGGTTTAGGAAGATCATAACTTTTGATTATTTTGGTTATTATTCTTGGTTTACCTATGTAGCCTCAATGTGATTATAAAAGACATACGATAATATGTTGATGCTTGGAGGAGAATGAAATGTGTACTTTATATGCTTCTTTCTTACCCCTGCTATATTCGTTATTATCATTATAGGGCCGAATTCAGATCTTATTTTTATTGAATCACCGACCATTGTTCTTTATCTACAGTACCAAATAATATTTATTAGAATTAGATAGACATAGGTTACCTAGTTTATTTTTACAAATATTTCATGTTGTCTACATACCAACTACTCATACTAGCTTGTTAACAAACGTTTTATAACACATAATACAAAAACCACAAACATAAACTAAAACAAGTTCGAGGATCTGCATGTCATGTAATTGCGAAACATAGTTGAAAATTAATTGGTGGAACACAATCAAACTACCTCAAACATAAAAACACAAGCACAAACAAGACCAGAGAACTGCATAAAATTGTAATAGTAATAAACAAATAACTACTTTGAGAAGAAACAAAAAACCAGAATACAAATGAGTAAAATAAGACTTAAAGTTTTAAACAATAAAGTGCTTATATTGAATCTACGACGTACCTGCAATTTTTAAAATAATTTGGAAGTAAGAAAATAAACGTTTAGTGGAAAAAAGGGTAGTTTATTGAGAGAGAAACCAGAACGACACATATTGCTATGTATTTAAACTAGATTGACATTTTTAGAAATTAATTTATTGTAGTGTGTCTAACTATTTATGTTATTTCATTGTGAATAAAATTTTTAAAGTTGTATTGCAAAATAAGCATTTGATATGTTAGTAGTACTTGAATTTGAATTATTAGAAAATTAGTTTGTTAGTGCCTTACAATGTATTGTTCAAATATTAACATAGAATTTAGTTCCCCAATGTAGTTAGTGAATGTTTCAAATATAATTTTTATATGGTTTCACATATATATCTTACAAGAACCCTGCTATCTGCCCATATGAACCATTACCCGCTGCAAAACATATAATAAACCATTACTTGCAAAATATTATTTATAAAGGCTTATTTCTCTCATATCTTGTGAATATAATCATTTGAAATATTATAACACTTGCGTAATATGGATGTATACCTTTTCCAAATACATACCTTGTACTTTTCTCAAATGTGTTTCATTTATTAGTGAATAACGATTATCATGTTACTATATTCTCATATCCGTTAATTAAATGCAACACCCTCCCCCTAAGTCGAAAATGTTTGATATGAGTTCAAAAGTAAGTTGTAAGTTGTTGGACATGCAAGAAGAAAGGAAATATAAGTGAGAACTTCTCAGAGAAGGGAAAATGCAACAAGTATTAGAAGACAGAAGCCGAAGATGCTGCAATGGTGTCTGATGATTGTGAGTATATTGGTGGTTTAATGACTTTTTATTCTTGCATGTATAACAATAAATGTGTACTAGATTTAAGTGTGTTATTTTACATAACTTTCAATAAATATTGGTCTGAAGACCTACAAATGCCTGATGGTGTAAGGGCCATCCTCGAGAATGAAAAATCCTGTGATGTCAAAGATATTGGAACGACACAACTCAAGTTATTATATGACATGAGTGAGTGTTAAAAAATGTAAGGTATGTACCCAAATTTAGACATAAACTTATTTATATTGGGATATTAGATAAGGAAATGTTTACCTATACAAGTGGATATTGTAGACTTAGGGTCTCACAAGGCTCTCTTGTTGTTGTGTAAGCTAATATGACTAATGTTGTGTTAGTTCTTGAGGGTTATGTAGTAGTATGAGGTATGTCTAGTGTGTTGAAGAAATCTAACAGGTTGTGGCATCAAAAGTTAGAGAATTTAAGTGAGAATGGGCTCAACAAACTAAGTAAACATGGATTATTAAATGCTATGACAGTTCAGAAACTGATATTTTGTGAAAGCTTTATTTTGGGTAAAATATAAGGGGTAATTTTTTGCCCATCAACCATACATCCAATAAATTACTTGATTATGTTCATTCAGACTTTTGGGGTCCGGTATGAGAACCTACCATAGTTGTTGCAATGTATTTTATGTCACTAATTGATAATTATTCTATGGAAGTATGGTTTCTACTTTTGAAGACCAAAGATGAAGTATTTATCTCCCTTTTGAACTTGAAGAGTTTGATAGAGAATCAAACCAGGAAAGTGATGAAGAAGTTTTAGACTGATGATGGTTTGGATATTATGAACAACAAGTTTACTAGATATTATATAAAGATTGGCATTATTAGACACCAAACTATAAGTGGGACTCCATAACAAAACAAGCTTGCTGAGATAATGGATCGAACCTTGGTGGAACAGGTTAGATCTATATTTCATACAACTAAAATGGATCGATAGTTCTAGAGAGAAGTCGTGACAACGAATGCATATATAATCAATATAAATCCATCTAGGACACTTAAGTTTCTTTATTCTCAAAAGGATTGAATGGGAAATAAACTTAAGTTGGAATATTTGAGAGTGTTCATATGTTTCCTATGCACATGTGAACAAAGATAATCTTAGGTCAAGAGCACTGAAATGTTTATTCCTCGACTATTTTGAAGGAGTAAAATGGTATACATTATAATTCCTTGAACATGGGCACCAAAATACTTTAATAAACAAGTACGTGGTTTTCAATGAAGAGAACATGCCATTAAAGAAAACGATAGAGACACAACTTAGTACTATCTTGAAGAGATTTTAAGTTGATGATGGATCTAAGCTACAAAGTGAAGTTGGAGACGGTTCTAATGAAGAGTGTTGTGGGCCTAGTTCCGCTTTGCGTCGTATAGATGAAGCTCAATAAATGTATGAGTATGAATCTAGATATGATTCTTGTGTTCTAAGTCTTTTTTATGATTAGATTAGAGAGCTACGTCTTCATACAAGTTATGAACTAACGAGAGACAACATAAGAAGATCAAGCAAACAGCCGCATATATATGATTTTACTCAGGTAAGTGGTTATGATTTATCTATTGAAATTTATGGAGATATTCTAGAAACCAAAACGTATCAAGATGCTCTTAATAGTAATGATAAATAAAAGTGGCTCACGACAATAAAATAATAACTAAGATCTCTGAGAAGATGAGCATATGGAGTCTTGTGAAGCAGCTGAAGGTTCTGAACTGGCTGAGAGTAATTGGATATTCAAGATAAATCCGTGTATTCCTAGTGTTGAGTTACTGAGATACAAGTCTAGGCTTGTGGCTAAGCAATTTATGCAAAAGGAGGGCATCGATTTCAATGAGATGTTTTTTCATCGGTGGTGAAATTACCTCTACGAGGGCTCTGCTGTCAATTGTTGCTAGATTTGATCTTGGCTAGATCAAATGGATACTAGTACTACCTTCCTGCATGGTGAATCAGAAGAGGAAATTTACATGTGTCAATTGAATGGGTTTGAAGAAGGGATTGAGGATTATGTGTTCTTATTGAAGAGATCCATTAATGGGTTAAAATAGTCACTAATGCAATTGGATAAAATATTTCATTCTTTTATGAGATCGATTAAGTACATCCATAACTATTGCGATAATTGTATTTATGGGAATGGAGATACACACGTGAAAATAAAATTCCTATTTTTGTTTTATGTTGATGATGTACTAATAGGTGGAAATTTAGGATGACGATTGAAGCGATAAAAACTCAACTAAAATGAGAGTTTTAAATCAATGATAAGTTGGAGAGTACGATGATACTAGGTATTGAGATAAAAAAGAACATGTCAAAGAGGTATTTATTCTATCTTAATAAGAATATACATATAAATTCATAAGAAAGTTCTCGATATCCGAAGAAATTACAGTTAGAATTCATATTAGTTCCTAACTCAAACTCAGTACCACTCAAGCACCAACCGAAAGTTATAATTACTCGAGAACTGATCTTTCCTAAGACGTAAGTGTTTTGAGCAGATTTGTTTCAAATCCAAGGACGCCGCATTAACATGCATTAAGTGGATGCTAAGATATTTGAAGGGTTCGACTATTGTAAGTTTGTGCTACAGTAAAAAGAATACATGTGATATATTGTTGGTAGGGTATGTGAACTACGATTATGGAGGTTGTCTCTACATAAAGAATCCTACTTTGGGTTATCTGTTTTTTTTTGGAGGAGTGGTTAGTTGTAAATCATGTACATATAAGGTTATTGCACTGTCTTCTACGGAAGTCGAGCATATTCCTGCTACATACACAATGAAGAAAGATATTTTACTGAATGGATTGCTGAGTGAACTCATTGGTGTGACTCAAGTTGTGGTTTATTTTGTGATAACATTATTGCCCTTCATTTGAAAAAAAGTCTAAAATTTCATGAGAAAACCAAACATGTAGACATTAAGCTGCATTTCATCAAAGACATGATGAAGAAGGAATAAGTTAATATGGCTAAGATTTCTAGTAAAAAATATTCTTCAGATGTTTTGATCAAGGTATTATCATTTCAAAACTCATAAACTGCGAGATTGGTGAAAGTCTAGGATATGGATGAGCTGGTCTATAAAGAATTGAACATTGGGAGTAACGAATACTGAAGTTACTATAAACCTAAGTTGAGAATTATTAATTATATGTTAGAAGTAACTCGAAGCGAAATATTCTATTTAAATCGGTCTCTTATATTAATTAGCTCTTCTATATTAATTTGATATTCTATATAAATTGTGTCTACTATTTTGTATATTCCTATATTAATTAGATTTTTTATTAATATGATTTATTATTAGTTGGGTCTTCTATATTAATTAGATTTCCTATTAATTTTTTTTGTTTTATATTAGTGTTTTATATTAATTGGATCTACTATGTTAAGTATTTTATATTAATTTAGTTTCGAGTATGATAAGGGAAGGAAAATATAGGCGATTAATATGTAATTTATTCCACAAATGAGACCAAGGTTAATATATTTAGTGGTTAAGGACCAACGTAAAGCAAACATAAGATATAGAGGGGTCAAATGATACACCCCAAGAACTTGTCTGTAAATAGCCGAATAGTGGGGTGAGAAATCCACTTTTATGGTGATAATTATGTAATTTTACTATCTACCTCATTTACTATATAAAGGACATTCCCTTTTGGGAATAAAGGCCAATGATTAGTCAATTATTGCTACATTTATTCCTTTTATATCTTTCTCTTTCTAGTAATAATTGATTTCACTATTTGATGTCACTTCATACGAATATTCCCTTGTCCGACCCTCTCTTACGAACATCTTCGCTTCTGAATCTCACTAAGGATTTTCTGAGTTCATCAGAGTATTTAAATATTTTAACGTCTACTATTTTTAGTCTCTTATATTATTCAAATTTTCTATTAACTCGATATTCTATATTAATTGTGTTTTTTATGAGGTTTCTTAATTAAGGGATTAAGAGTTAGCACTGCTCTTTTATAAATAGAAGAAACAATTGTTATTTAAGGTGCGAAAAAAGTTATAAGTAGTATATTTCTAAAGAGAAAGAAATAACTTTATTCTTTTTATGATAAGTGAGGTGAGATATAAACATTGAACAAAAGATTTTGTGAATCACTTCATCTTTTGTTACAAAGAGTGACTGAGTCCTTTTTGTTTGAGAGTTTTTATGTAACCTACTTATTAATAAAAATATTGTTCGTTGCCCTTTTTCTAAAGGGAGAAAAATATAGATAACAACAAGGCTTATTATATAAAATATAAATACTAAATTTGTGTATTTAGTGATTAAAGACTAAAGTAGAGCAGACATAAGAGATAGAGGAATTAAGTGATATACCCTAAGAACTTGTTTGTAAATAGTAGAAGACGGGTGAAAAATCCATCTTAACAGTGGTAATTATGTAATTTTACTATCCACCTCATGTACTATAAAAATGATATTCTCATTTTGGGAAAAGGATCAGTGATTAGTAAAATATTGCTACATTTATTCCTTTTGTCTCTTTCTCTCTCTACAAACACTATTTTTATAATTAAAGTTATCATATACGAACATTTTTTAGACAAACACTCTCCTACGAACATTTCTGCATCTGAACTTACCTAAGAATTATCAGAGTTCATTAGTGGCGCCATATGTGGGAATCTGAGTGATACCAGGAATTAACGTTCCAAAACCTTAAAAATAATTTTAAAAAAATAGAAACTAAAGGTCGTGGTGAGGCTAAGATAAATCCGACAAATGATATGATTAGAGTTGTATCTGGTGACCATTTGATGGAAGAGTAAGTTACAAACGAAAGAAACGACCCTAACCGATATGCTGAGGAGCTTCTAGAAGAATCTGTCATGGTTGCCAGGCGAAAAGAGTTGTTTGAAGATATTGAGAGGCAAAAAGCAGAAAAAGAAGCGATAATAAGCTCTAGAAGAGTCAAATCCGAAGTCCGACGAGAGTGTGTCATGGCAGATCAGATTCAAGATGTCGTTCAATATGAGGAAATACATCAAAGAAAGAGTCATCGATGTTACAAGAGACGAGCTAGATCTGAACAATGATACAAATCATCAGAATCTAGTGAGGATACTTCTCTTAGCCTAGATGAATTCTCATCTATGGATACCGATGCTAGGTACAAAGTAGATCAGAAACAAAGAGATTCAAAGGTGCGTAAAAGTTCCCGTTAGACCAGTCGTAGAACAAAAAGTTCAAGGAAAAAGAAGCATGACATGGGAAAAGAAAGTTATATTCCGAGGAACCTAACAAAGTAGTAAACACAGTCCGACCAGAACATGTAACTCCTCGGAGACCACCTCAATCTGACAGCTACAATCAGGATTACTGAGTCAGTAATCAATTTACTTTTCCGACAGAGAAAGGTCTCCATATGGAGGCTAATGAAGGTCCTATGGGAAGTGCTTACAAGGTCGGATATAGTTGGAGATCATATCCACTCTCTCTAGATATTTTATCCGGGTTATTTCCCCAAGTTAAGAATTTCATGATTAATTATGATGATGATGATGACAAGCTATTGTGCTGAGCATTCTCTCAAACCTTCAAGAACACATCATCCAAGTGGTATAATTGTCTACCTCGGGGGTGTATAAAGAATTTTAATATGTTTTGGAGTATGTTCTGACAACATTTTGTTGGTAGCAAGAAATTCCGTACGAATGGGGATACTATAATTTACTGTAGAGAGAAAGTTAAGGAAAGTTTAAAAGAGTATACAAATCGTTTCATTCTAGTCAAGATAGATATGGAGTTTTGTGAGGATAAAGTGGCACTGGCTGCTTTCCGAATAGGTTTGCTTACGGAGGTAATGAAAGATAATGCCGTAGAGACACAGGCCATGGCATTCAGAGCGTTGTTGGATCAGATAGAAAAGCAGATTCTAGCTGAAGAAACTAGAGCCTCAAAGATAGAATCGATGTCTCAATTCTACCAAGATCCGACCTTGATAAGGACTAATGCACCAACAATGAATGTCCGACCATAGGTGTCGCAACCAACGATAACTGTCTGACCCCAAACACTAGTTCAATCTACAGATTTAGCGCCTCAATGAGCAGTGAACAATCAACAATATACATTTGCAGGTCAAGTACATCAACCGTACGTTCGACCCATGTCTAACAAGTGGGGCCGACCCACTCATTATACTGATTTGGCCGACTGCGTATCAACTATTTTAAAAAAGTGCGTGCTGATGAGTCCGGATTCTGTCACCACACCTTATGGGAATCGGACATGGTTATTTCGGACAATGTCCATTTCACCAGACAGGGGTAGTTCGGACAACTTTCATTCACTGAACTATCCGAACAGAACTAAAGTACTTAAAACCTAATCACTTTTTGACTAAGCTGCCTATTTACTTACTTAAAGCTAATGGGTCTTTAAACTCAACCCAAATCCATTAAACACAACCCGAAAGCCCATATCGCCCAAAGATAAGGGTATAAATACCCAACCACCTACATTAAATGAGGGTAATGAAAATTAAATACAACCAGGCAACTCAATTCCCCCTCTACATTTTACCCAAACATTAAATACTCTCAAAATTACACAAAACTCTAGACAAAAGTTACAAACTTACCCTCATACAAAAATAAACCACACCAAATTGGTGACCAAAATGGGAGAACGACAGTGCTTGAATCTAGCATTCAAAACCATCAGAAAAACCAGTCCGAATGAATCCGGACGCACCGGAAGTACCACCAGTTTTGCTTGAAGTGGTGGGAGAAAATGATGAATATACCATCGAGGAGCGTGATAGATTGAAGGAGGAGATAGAAGCCCTGAGGGCAGAGAGGGCAAAGATGGGCATAAAAGAAAAGTCAAAGGCATCAGTTGCTCATCAGACTGACAACCCTAGAGAGCATGAGCCTTCGAAAACCCATGTGAGTACGAAAAAGACTCATGCTAGCTCTAAAAAGTCTCACCGGTCTAAGCCGGTGGAGAGCTCTGATTCAGACTCAGAATCTTCCAGTAGCTCCTCGGGCGAAGATGGAGTTGAAGAATCTTTGTCATCCAGCAGTGATGAGGGCCGATCTAAAATGAAACTAAAGTTGGTTAAGAAGTATTCAAGAAAAAGGGATAGGCATGGAAAGTTAAAGAGGCATATAGGCAAAGGGTCATCTCATAGCCGGAGACACATATACCGAACGCTGGTGGATCCTTTTGCCTTCCATGATGAACCAGGTATCTTTGCAACTCCTAACGAGGATACTGTTTTCAGTCGTGGCCAGAATTGGAGACAATCTCCATTGTCATCCAAGATCCTGTCCGGGAACCTCCCCAAGAGGTTTGATAGTACGAAAATGGAAAAATACGATGGCAGTAAAGACCCTGACAATCACTTGGAACAATTCAAAAATTTCATGATGAATTTCGATGATGACGATAAGTTGCTTTGTAGAGCATTCTCCCAGTCTTTTACGGGGAGTGCCCTGAAGTGTTATAACAGCCTACCACAGGGGTGCATCAGAAATTTCGATACCTTTTGGGTGGCTTTCCGGAGGTAATTTGTTGGAAGTAAGGAGGTGAAGGGCAATGGAGACACAATTATCCATTGTGCCCAAGAACCGAATGAAACTCTGAAGGAATATATAAGTCGCTTTGTAAACACCAAAAATGGGTTGGCTGATTTCTTCGAACAAGTAGCAATAGCTTCTCTAAGGCAGGGCTTAAACCCTGGAAATTTGGTTGATTCAGTGACTAGAAAAAAGGCCATGACATGGGGAGGTCTGCTGAATCAGGTTGGAAAGCAAATTAACATGGATGAAACAAAGAAAAATAGGGTGCAAAGGCAGGTGAGGTCTGCCCCGGCTGCACCAAACCCCAACCAGAATCAGTCCGAGAACAAGGCAAGAGAGGTCGGGCAGGGTTATAACAGAGCCAAAGCTCAGTCTCAGCCAGCTGCGCCTGCCCAGAGTCAACAATCTAGAAATAAGAGAGGGACTTGGGTTCAACAGGAGTGGTTTGCTGAGTTAAAAGAAAGTGTTGCCACCATTTATGACAAAACAAAGGAAGAAGTACACTATAGAAGGCCGGCTGTGCTACAATCTCCTAGGGAGCATCGTAACAATTGCTTCTGTCAGTATCATAATGATACTGGCCATACCACTGAGGATTGTATTGCTTTAAAGCAAGAAGTCCAGAATTTAATTGAAAGAGGAAAGTTGGGAGCATATGTTAAAAGAAGAGGAGGAAATAGGCCTAATAATGCTTATCGGGCTGGACCAAACAATGCAGCCACATCCGCTCCGGAGGGAGCTATGGTGATAATCGAGAGATTCGATGTAGAGTCAGAGTGCTTGGACCCCGATCCAACTCGAAACAGAGTGGGTGCCATTGAGGAACGTTGTAAAATAGTGTCCGGGCTTATTAACTTTTTTGAGTTACTCACAATTTTCGGAGGGGATACCATGACAACACCCACTGCTTCTTCGAGGAAGAGGCATGTTCATACTTTATCTACCCAACTGGAGGGAGGCATGACTTCCTATCAATCACATATTCCATTTCCCTTCATTGTTTTCGATGAGGATGACTTAAGGGATATAGCAGGTCCTCATGAAGATGCTGTTGTCATAGGAGCATCCATTGGGGGCAATGACATAAGACGAATTTTGGTGGATACTGGGAGTTCAGCCAATATCCTCTTTTTAACTTCCTACAAAAAGATGAAAAATCTTGCGGTAATTCAGCGTTCGAACTGATCAATTGTGGGTTTCACTGGAAGCTCAACAGATGTGATCGGGGAGTTCAAAGAGGAAGTTTTGTTGGGCAAGGTCCCTTTTAAGAAGATGGTTAGAATACTGTTTGTCGTAGTGGATTGTCCCACTTGTTATAATTCTATTCTAGGGAGGTCTTGGCTCTCTAGGATGCATACAGTGGCCTCAACAGTCCACCAATGTTTAAAATACGCTGTGCAAGGAAAAGTGGGAGTTGTTCGGAGCAGCCAAAAAATAGCAAGAGAGTATTATGCAACAGCACTGGCTCCTCGGACGTTGGGGGCAGTTCGTATCGATGAAGAATAGCAGTTTGAGGGGCTTTCTAGGGGTGAGGGTGAAATGGATGACCCCAGAGAGACCCCTGGAGTTTTAATACTAGTTGAGGAAGTCGAAACACATTCTTTGGAAGAGGGAAAAAATGTTAAGATAGGGTCCAAAATGGCATCCGAACTAAAGGGTAAAATGTTGAAGTTCCTAAAAGACCATCAGCATGTTTTTGCTTGGTGCAATGCTGATGTTACCGGGGTACTAGAAGATATTATATCACACCAACTGTCCATCCGAAGATACATAACACCCGTAGTACAAAAGAGAAGAGCTTTTTCCAAGGAAAATGCTGATGTCATTGTTCAAGAATTCGACAGACTTAGCAAAATGGGGCACATAAAGGAGTCTCAGTATCCTTTATGGACAGCCAATCCGGTCTTGGTGAAAAAGAAAAATGGCAAGTGGCGTATGTGTATTGATTTTACAGATCTCAACAGGGCTTGCCCAAAGGATTTATACCCGGTCCCCCGGATTGATCAGCTGGAGGATTCCACATCTGGGAACAAGCTGTTGTCTTTCATGGATGCCTTCTCCGGGTACAATCAGATTCAAGTAGATCCGAAGGATCAGGAGCATACTACATTTGTTACTGATAGGGGCCTTCATTGTTACAAAGTGATGCCGTTTGGGTTAAAAAATGCTGGGGCTACTTATCAGAGGTTGGTAAACAAAGCTTTTGCTGATCAAATTGGAAGAAACATGGAAGTATACATCAAAGACATGATGGTAAAAAGTGTGGACGAAGAGTTACACTTGACAGATCTCCAAGAAACTTTTACTAACTTAGTAAAAATAAATTTGAAACTAAATCCAGAGAAGTGTGTGTTCGGAGTACAGTCCGGAAAATTCCTAGGGTATATAATAAGTGAGCAAGGGATACAGCCTGATCCGGACTAGCTTAATGCTTTATTCCAAATGGAGCCTCCTCAGAATATTAAAGAAGTACAAAGGTTGACTGGGAGGTTGGTTGCGTTAAATCGATTCATTTCAAGGTCTTCGGACACGTGTGCCCCGTTCTTTCAAACTTTAAAACGTGCAAAGGGATTCGACTGGACTTCACAATGTGATGAGGCTTTTAATGAAATTAAAAAAACATCTGTCCTCCCCCAAGACTTTATTTAAACCTGTTGATGGAGAGACACTCTTCATATACTTGGCAGTTTCCAGTTGTGCCATAAGTGCCGTATTGGTGAGGGAGGTAGATAATTATCCCCATCCGGTGTATTACATCAGCAAGAGCTTGGTAGATACAGAAAAACGCTATCTGAAGCTTGAAAAATTAGCATTAGCCCTGGTGATTGCTGCAAGGAAGATGAGGCCTTATTTCCAGGCTCATCCTATTATTGTCCGAACGTCTTTTCCTTTAAAAAACGTTCTTCAAAAGACAGACATTTTGAGTAGAATGACTAAGTGGTCAGTGGAACTGCGGGACTTCGATATTGATTTTGCTCCTTGACAGCAATCAAAGCACAAACTGTGGCTCATTTCTTAGTTGAATTCCATTCAGATAGGTATTTAGAGCAAAAAACTGATGTGAAAGATAAAAAGGTCTGGGTCGTCCGGACTGATGGTGGATCAAGTACTATGGGATGTGGTGCAGGGGTATGCTTGACCTATCCGTATGGTGACAAAATGTACCAAGCTATATGTTTTGCTTTTAGGGCTTCTAATAATGAGTCCGAATATGAAGCTGTTATAGCTGGTTAAAAGTTAGCTCTTATTTGTGGAGCCAAAAGGGTCAAGTTGATGAGTGATTCTCAGCTTCTTATCCATCATGCGCAAGGTCAATCTGAAGCAAAAAAGGAGCAGCTAATAAAATACTTACTTCTTCTCAAAGATGTGGCACTTAAGTTCAAAAGCATTGTTTATGAGCACATACCCCGAACAGAAAATGAACTACCAGACTCCTTGGCAACCATAGCCTATACTGAATCATACCCTTGGATCCATGTGCTGGAGTCCCCTTCCATTCAACTCAATATGGGTAAGGAGGAAGAAAACTTTGATATACAGATGAAACAACCCCAAGAATGGAGGTTTCCTCTCCTTTAATATCTCTCCGATGGCATCTTTCCTCCGGATAAGTCAATAGCAAGAAAAGTAAAGTACAAGGCTCGTGGTTTTATCATACTAAGAGATGTTCTTTATAAGAAGTCTTACAGTGAACCCCTCTTACGATGTTTGAGGGTTGATGAATCTCAAATAGTGCTCTCCGAATTACATGATGGTGAGGGATCAGCTCACTGTGGATTCAGGGCTCTAACAAGGAGAGTTTTGTTGGGTGGTTATTATTGGCCCTCTATAATGCAAGATACTAAGGAGCTGGTGAGGAGGTGTGACCCATGCCAGAGATATAGCAATGAAATTCATATCCCATCCATCCCTTTAGAGTCAATTTCTGAGCCTATACCTTTTGCTAGATGGGGGTTGGATTTGGTGGGACCTCTACCTATGGCATCCGGAGGACGCATGACAATAATTGTTGCTATTGATTATTTTTCGAAGTCGATCGAAGCAGCTCCATTGGCAGGAACAACATCAAAAGCTGTCATAAAATTCATTTTATCCAATATCTGTTACAGATTTGGAATTGCACAGAAGATAACAACAGACAATGGGCCACAGTTCGACAACAAGGAAATGGAGAGTTTTTGTGCCTCTAGAGGTATAAAACATTGTTTCTCTTCACCTTTCCACCCACAAGAAAATGGTCAAGTTGAGGTGGCTAACAAGACTATACTGTCCGGTTCGAAGAAAAATTTAGAAGGGGCTGCTGGAAAATGGCCTAGTTATTTGCAAGAAGTTTTGTGGGCTTACCGGACTACACCTAGGGCTGCAACACAAGAGTCACCTTTTGCTTTGGTCTATGGGATGGATGCCATAGCTCCCATAGAAGCAACTCTCCCTTTATTTATAGTTCATAATTTCTCCGAACACGCTAACGAGGAGGCTATCAGAGGTCAACTTGATTTGATTGAGGAGAGAAGAGTTAAGGCTCACCTTAGAGCTGTGCACTATCAAGGTTTGATGAGAAGAAGGTTTGCTTCTAAAATCAAGAGAAGGGATTTTCAACCGGGGGATAAGGTGTTGAGAAAAGTTTTCATACACACTAAAGAGAGGCAGTTCGGTAAATTGGCTCCAACTTGGGAAGGACCCTATGTGGTCATTGAAAAGCTTAAGCCTGGAACATACCGGCTCCAAGACAAAGATGGAAGGATTTTGAATCACCCTTGGAATATTGAACACCTCCGGATGTACTTGGAGTAGAAACTATGTAAATATTTACTTGTTTAAAAGTCCATGTAAATATTTGAGGGCATACTCTTTCCTACCCTGGTGGCGCGATGAGGTTTTAATGAGGTGTCCGGGCTCTTTTATAAAATTTGATGCCTTCTTAAAAATTCGGAGTGTTCTTACTGTGTTTTTTGTCAAATTTTTGTTTAAACACCGGCCGGATTGAATTGAAGGAGTAATGACTAATTAAACATTTGTCATCGGAGAATTTAAACACTCTCACTTTAGAATATTTATGAAATAACTAAGGGCTGTTTAAACATTAGCCACCAAAATTGAAAAAACTATGAAAGAGTGCAAGAGCTGTGCAAAATAAAGATATCCATTAAAATAACCGAAGTGCCTTGGCCATCCAAGGACTTTAAGTTGTCAAAACAAAAAGGTCTATCCGGTCAAGGACCGGATACAGTTACAAAAATGCCTTGGCCATCCAAGGACTTTGGTTCAATCAAAACAAAAGTGAAAAGATAATTACTCTAAGACTGAGCCTTTGAAGATGGCTCAGCCTCACTTGTTTTCTTCTTCTTGAGGTCATCGTTCTCCTCATTTGGACTCTCCCCAGTGTTCTCTTCCTCATCGGATGAGTCAACACTAGAATAATCATGCAAGTCTCCATCAGCAATAGTGTGGAAGGGAACGTCTTCGTACTCTACATAAGTCCACAAATCTCCCAGATTCCTCTTCGGTAACTTCTCGTGAAAGAGCAAGACCATGTCCGACTTCACTTTGGCATACATTTCTTCTTGAGTATCTATCACATTATTGGCGTAAGCATCAATTTTGGCTTGAATTTTTTCCTCTTGCTCCCTTAGCAGATAAGCTTTTTCCTGTGCAGCCTGGGACACCGAATCCTCGAGCGAAATCTTGTCATTGGTCAAAGTATGAATGACCATGTCCTTAGCCTTCACCTCCTCTTTCGAAGAGGAGAGATCTTTCTCCAACTCAGACTGCTTTGACCGGAGCTCTTTGATAGTATCTTCTAAGGTAGCTACTTTTGTGGCCCAACCCTCCTGATTCTTCTTTAACTCCTCATTTTCCCTCTTCAGAACATCAGCATTTTGGTTGGCAATGCGGAGGTCTCCGGACAATCTCTCCTTGTCAGAATTAAGGGCAGTAATGATTGCTGACTGACCTCGCACTTGTTTCTCTAGACCAAGCACTGGCTGAATATTACTCAGTATAGAGTGAGTTATAACATCCTTTTCACTTGAAACAGTGAAAGACTTACCATTAAAGGTAACAATGTTCGAAGTGCTTGGAGGGAGGTAGGGCCCAGCAAAATCATCTCTGGGGAGGTTTTCAAAATAGTCACCAAGCCCCTCAAGCCCAGTAATGTCAACACCGTTAATACTGATGTCACCTCCTCCAACCTCATCAGTTCGAAAGTCACCAGGGATCTCTTCTGCTCTTGTTGGATCAGTAGGATCAAGAGGAGGTAGGGGCTCCGGGGGCCGGAGAGAAATCTCATCACCCCTGGATGTCTTTTTCTTCTTGGCCTTCCTATCCTTGCTATCTGCTCCCCATTTCCTGTCTCTCTTAGGAACCCTTGGAGGTTTTGGAGATCCTGCCTCTTCACTAGTACTCTCGTGCTCCACTACTTCTAGAAGAGCAGCATCAATCTAACTTGGAACTGGCCCCTCTTGGTTTGTTGGAGCAGTTTCCTCCGTTTCGGTGTGGTTAGCTTCAACCGCACTCTTCTTGCCCTTACCTTTTTTGCCTTTCATCTTAGTTGGGGCCTTGGCTCGACCAGGCAGATACAATGCCCCGTCCGGTGCGTGTGTTCTCTTGAGGACTACTTCCGGAGGGGGTGGAGTGATAAGTTCCTCCCAGGATAAGTCCCTCCGGTCAGTGGTGTTCCACAGATAGGACCTTGCAAGATTGCCTCCGGTAAAGGCGTTGTGGAAGCGATTTTCCCACTTTTCAGCAGCCCAAGCGTTTATCTTGGTACAGGTGGTCTGCCCGGCCTTCAAGTGGTCATTGAAGTCTTTAGGCAACACGGTAAAAAAAGAGAGAGAAAAGAGATAAGACAAGTCAGTTAAACAAGTTTGATAAAAATAAAAATGAGAATGTGAGGTAGAATTCTTACCATCGCTTCTCCATCTGCTGGTGAGGAGACTCGGGTTGACTCCGGCTTTGATCTTCCTCCCGTTCTCCCAAGCACCACTCACAAACAAAAAGTGAGTCCTCCAATTTCTCTCCGACTCGAGCAGGTCATCCACTGCTTTATAGTTATCACCCATGTTGAAGTGATAGAAATGAATATGGTAGTTTCTGCAGAGGCTGGCCACAGCTGCGAGTTCCTCCATTGGAAGAGAAATTCCGGAGAGCCTGGAGGCCATAATACATGCCATGAGAGTGTACCAGGCATTAGGGCTCAGTTGACTTGGGAAAAGCTTGATAAGGTGGAAGTATTTGACTATCTCCGGATCTAGGGGAAACCTTAGTCCCTAGTTAAAGAGGTCAGTGAAGATAACTATTTCACTAAGCTTGCAGTCCATCGGTGTTTCAGGGTCTATTGGGATCCTTATTTTTACATTCTCCGGAATCCCCCACTTTGTTCGCATCCGACCCAGTTCGGCTGTGTGGATGAAGGCATAATTAATTTTTTGCAAAGCAATTAAATACTTAACACTAACCTTGTGAAAACAAGGTCCACTTTTCCCACAAGGACCTCCGGCAAATCTAGATGCCTTAGGCATAGTTTTTCTTTGCCTTTATCCTTCTTGGCAGCAGCAGCCTCACTTGTCTGCCCGGAGACTTCGGACTCAAAGGGAGCTTCTTCGACAAAATCCTCCATCACTTCTTCCATATCTCGGGAGGGGTTTTCAGTTGTTTTTGGGTGAGGGGAGTTAGAAATTGGCTCAGCATGCCCTCCAGATTGTTGGGTTTCACTGGTCCCTTGAACTCTGGCCTCCGGCTGGGGCTTTGATGCAGTAATTTGTTTTGGGAGACTTGAGCTAGATGCCTCTGGTCCGGACAGCTTGTCCTTAGGAATTTTCATGGGTGCCTCCGACCCTTTGTTGTTGTCTTTGGCCCCTGATTTGGAAGGTGTACCTTTTGAATCCTGCCCTTTTACCAAGCGGCCTCTTCTCCGATCAACTAACTTATATGGAGAGGCATCAGCATCTGATCCCATGGCCATAAATAGAGAAGGCTTCTTAAAACTGGTAACTGCTTGCCCTGGTTCAACAGTGGGCTCCAATTCCTGAACCGACGAGCCTGAAACAATTGGTGAGAGGTTGTTTTGAAACAACCTCCTAGGTTATAACGCTTTTGGTTGAAGAAGAACCATGGTCAGGCTCTATGGTGGGTATTACTAGTTTGTCGACAGGGGAAACAGGGAGGCCTACAGCAATGCGCCTCTCACGTTCAACCTTCTGGGCGTTCTCTAACTCTGATAAATTAAGCCACCCACCTTTGATTAAAGCGTTCCTAGCTGTGAACATAAACTCACACCGAGAAAAAGTATTTGTTTTTGAGAGAAAGCTTTGAAGATTAAACAAGGTGAAGAGGATGATAAAACAGTAAAGGAGTGACTAATTTATAGTAAACACACAAAAGATGCTTAGATACCTAGGAGAATTCGAAAGGGTTGCAATGATTAATGAACGTCGCTGATGTCATCTTCATTAAATGAAGAGGTTACTTTTTGGAGAAGATGGGAGCGCCATTCTAGGTGAAAAAATGGCTGATGCAGCGAACCAGAGAGAGACACGTGTCCCACAAATTCTGGAAAGAAACCGTTTAGTTTTCAAGAACTTTTTCAGTTCGGATAAAGCTATAACAAAGTTCGAAGGACCTGTCCGGACATGATTGTGACCAGCTGCAGACTATTTTTTAGGTCTTGCCAAAGGCCTTTGAACACCACCTAAAAAATGGGCTACTGATGAGTCCGGATTCTGTCACCACACCTTATGGGAACTGGACAAGGTTAATTCGGACAATGTCCATTTCACCAGACAGGGGTAGTTCGGACAACTTTCATTCACTGAACTATCCGAACATAACTAAAGTACTTAAAACCTAATCACTTTTTGACTAAGCTGCCTATTTACTTACTTAAAGCTAATAGGTCTTTAAACTCGACCCAAATCCATTAAACACAACCCGAAAGCCCATATGGCCCAAAGATAAGGGTATAAATACCCAACCACCTACATTAAATGAGGGTAATGAAAATTAAATACAACCAGGCAGCTCAATTCTCCCTCTACATTTTACCCAAACATTAAATACTCTCAAAATTCCACAAAACTCTAGAAAAAAGTTACAAACTTACCCTAAGACAAAAATAAACCACACCACGTGCAAATGTACATTTTCGTAAGCCTTTCCCATTGCAAACCCCAATGGAGCATACTAAGAATAAATATTGTCAGTTTCATGAGGATATCGGGCATGATACAAAAGATTGCGTGACATTGAAAAAAAAGGTGAAGTATTTGATACAATGGAAAATTAATCAATTTTTTGAAGACGAATTCTACGGTTTCTCCCAAACAAGAAGCTGCTCCGAAGCAAGAGGACACCATGATGATATCCGAAGCAGTCGATGAAAAGTCTATTGATGCAATTGATATCAATGTAGAGTATTTAGACCCAAATATGAGAAGAAACAGTATAAACATGGTTGAAGTGCAATTACAAGAGGAAATGTTAGTGAATTATGTGATTTCTTTGAGTCACTAACCATTTTTGGTGGGGATACAATGGAAAGAATACCAAACTATTCTCGGAAGAGACACATTGTTAGTCTGGCAACACAGTTAGAAGCAGGTGCTTCAACACACTTGTACATAAATCCATCCCCGATACTTTGCTTCGAAGATGATGACATGAGAGATATAGTTGGTCCGCATGAGGATGCAGTAGTAATCGGAGCAGAGATAGTGGGAAATGAGATGAGAATTGTTTTGATTGATACTGATGAGTCCGAATTCAGCATGCTCCCCGGAAGGGCAAATCAGCCTAAGTCTCTCCGAAAACCGGACAGGCTACAAGTACATAAATCGGACAGATCATTCGGACCGGACAGATCACTTCGAACACTGTAAACATAAGGCTGTTCGAACTATGACTAAAGTACTAAAAAACCTAAACACTTCCTGACTAAGCTACCTGCCCTCCTGCTTAGAACTCATGGGTCTTTAAACATGACCCGGGTCCATTAAACATGACCCGAAAGCCCATAAGGGCCCAAACATCACACTATAAATACCCAACCACCAGCATTAACTATGAGTAATGAAAATTAACTGCTACCAAGCTGCTTAATTATCTCTCCACCGTTAAACACCCACACACCACCGTTAAACACCCACACACCACCGTTAAACACCCACACACCACCGTTAAACACCCATATACCACCTTGAAACTCCACGTAAAATTACTAGCCTACCCCTAGGCGATTATTATCCACACCAGATACTATAAGTTCAGCTAACATAATGTTTATGTCTACTTAAAGTGAGATAAAAACCCACCAGCAATCTTACGATCTGGCCGGACAATAGTGGGATTAACTGGAGCTACTACTGAAGTAGTCTAAGAGTTCGAAGGGATGGTAGAGTTAGGCCGATGGCCATTCAACAAGATAGTCATACTTCTGTTTGTAAATGTGGATGCTCCCACATCATACAATGCTATATTTGGAAGGTTTTGTTTGTCTAACATGCACGTTGTGCCATCTACTGTTCATCAGTGTTTGAAGTACGTGATAGGGCTAAGAATCTTGGTTAGTCACCAGACTTTGTCGTGTGTATCAAATATGTCATTGATGTTTTTTTGTATCAAAACGATCACTTTTGTTGGCTTTTTGTTACATCTGTGGTCACTCACGGGTGACCACGAATGCAAATCAAGACAAACAAAACTGACCACATATGCAAAATGAAACCAATAAAAATGACTGTTTTGATACTAAAAAACATCAATGGTATTTTTCATACACATGACAAAGTCCAGTGACTAAACAAGGTTCTCAGCCTACGTGATTGGTAACAATACGGGAATAGTAAGAAGTAGCCAAAAGATGGCAAGAGAATGTTATCCAGCCATGCTGGCCCCCAAGCAGTTAAAAAGGGTTGAATCAAAAAAATAATACTAATCAGTGGGGCCCCTCGCGGACTCTGATCCTGTAGATGATCCGAGGAAGGCCCCCGGGTTCATGGTCCCTGATGACGGCTTTGTGGATCATGTATTTTATCTTGGTAAAAACCTTAATATTGGTAAAAGGTTGTCCCATGAGGTAAAAGATAATTTAATTAAATTTCTTTCCACAAATTTACATTTGTTTTCTTGGTGTACAGAGGATGTTACAGGGGTTCCGTTAGAAGTTATCTGTCACAGGCTCACAATATGTAACAAAGTTCGTCTAATCATACAGAAAAGAAGATCATTTTCTTAAGAAAAAGCTGAAGTGGTAATGGAAAATGTGGACCTTTTAACAAAAGTAGGTCACATACGCGAGTCACGGTATCCTCTGTGGACTACTAACCCGGTCCTAGTAAAGAGGAAAAATGACAAATGACAAATGTGTGTGGAATTTACCGATTTGATTAGAGCGTCTCCCAAAGATCTTTACCCTATGCCTAGAATAGATCAATTGGTTGACTCAACATCTGGAAACCGGTTGCTATCTTTTATGGACACTTATGCTGGGTACAATCAAATTTAGATAGACCCAAACGATCAAAAGAGTATAAATTTTATTATTACCGGAAGAGGTTTACACTGTTACAAGGTAATGTCATTCGGGTTAAAAAATGCTGGGGCAACGTACCAACGGTTATCAAACAAAGCTTTTGAGTGTCAGATTGGAAGAAATGTTAAGGTTTACATTGATGACATGTTAGTCAAAAGCCTCAAAGATGAGAATAATTTAGCTGACTTGGAAGAAACTTTTGCCAATTTGACCAAGATAAACTTGAAATTGAATCTGAAGAAATGCACGTTCGGGGTACGTAGTTAGTGAACAGGGTATTGAAGCCGATCTGGTACAACTAAATGCTCTATGTACCTAATGGCTCCACTAAGAACGATCAAAGAAGTACAAATCTTGACGGGAAGATTGACATCTTTGAATAGGTTCATATTACGGTTCTCGGAGAAATGCGCCCCTTTTTTCCAGGTGTTAAGAAAAGAAAATTGCTTTTATTGCACTCAAGAATGTTCGGATTCCTTTCATCAGATTAAAAAAATACCTTTCTTCTCCGGAAATCTTGACAAAGCCAAATTCAGGGGAAAAATTATACATCTATTTGGCAGTATCAGATTTTACTATGAGTGCCGTTTTAATCCGGGAGGAGTCGAATGTTCCGAAGCCGGTTTGTTATGTGAGTAAGAGTCTTCTAGATGCTGAGAAACAATATCTCAAGTTAGAAAAGTTGGCTCTTGACCTAGTTACATATGTGCAAAGAATGAGGCCTTACTTTCAGGCTCATTTAGTTGTGGTACAAACATATTTTCCGTTGAAGAACATACTACAAAGGGTAGATGTGTCGGGAAGGATGACGAAATGGTCAATAGAGCTTGGAGACTTTGATATTGAATTTGAACTAAGAAATTATATTAAAGAACTAGTATTAGCTGACTTCTTAGTCAAATTCCACTCCGATCGGAACAAAATAGAAATTGATAAAGAAGAATTTGGAGCATAGTGGATAGTTCGAACCGATAAGGGTTCAAGCTCATCTGGTTCTGGAGTAGGGGTACAATTGGTATCTCCAAAAGGAATTTCTATGTATCAAGCTATCCAATTTGGTTTAAAGCATCAAATAATGAAGCTGAGTACAAAGTTGTTTTGGCAGGATTAAGACTTGCAAAAATTTGTGGAGCTAAAAGAATAAGGCCGTTAAGTGATTTAAAACTTCTGGTAAACCACGCTTCTAGTCGTTCGGAGGCAATAAAAGATCACTTGGTAAATTATCTGGGGTTTTGAAGGCCTTAACTTTAAGTTTCGAGGGTATCAGATGCGAACACATTCATAGGCTGGGAATTCAGTGGTTTATTCTTTGGCTAGAGCATCTTACTCAGACGAGTACCCATGGATAGTCATCCAGTAAAACCCATCGATCGTTAAAGGATCCAAATCAGTTGAAGGATATGTTGAGGCCTTCCAAATTTCCACAGCTATAGTGAAAGATTGGAGGATTGAAATACAAGAGTTCTTGGTCAATGACGTATTATCAGTTGATAAGGTAATGGTCAAAAGAATGCGATTCAAGGCATATTGGTATGTTTTACTCGGTAACATATTGTATAAGAAATCGTCTAGTCATCCTTTAATCCGATACTTAAGGAAGGATGGATCACAATTGATACTTGCAGAGTTGCATGATGGGGAGGGGTCGCATATTGCGGCTACAAAACATTGATACGAGGAGTTCTTCTTGCTGAGTATTACTGGTCGACCCTCTCTTCCGATTCAAAAGAATTAGTGTAGAAGTGCGATACTTACCAAATATTTTCTAACTCGGTTCATGCAGCCGGTGTACCCCTCGAATTAATATCAGAGTCGTTACCTTTTGATCGGTGCGGCATCGATCGGGTCAGACGACTTCCGATGGCATCAGGAGGTCGTTAGACAATCATCATTACAGTAGATTACTTTTCCAAGTGGGTAGAAGCTGAGGCATTAGCAGGAACAAAAGTGAAAGATGTGATCAAGTTTATTGTTTCTAACATATGTTGTCATTTTGGTGTGCCAAGAAACATTACAATGGATAATGGACCGCAATTTGATAACAATGAGATGAAAGCTTTTTATGCATCTAAGGGGATACAATAATGCTTCTCAGCACCTTTCCACCCTCAAGCGAATGGCCAGGTCGAAGTGACTAATCGAACAATCCTAGATGGGTTGAGGAAGAATCTGGAGGGTAAGGCCCGAAAATGGTTGGATTATCTACAAGAAGTTCTATCGGCTTATAGAACAACTCCTCGGACTGCAATGCAAGAGTCTCCATATGAACTTGTTTATGGGAAGGACATGGTGGTACCTTCAGAAAAAATGTTCCCATCGTACAGGTTAAGTGAATACTCAGAGGAAACAAATGATAGGGGAAAGCGCACAGAGTTAGATTTGATAGAAGAAAAGAGAAGAAGGGCGCAATTAAAGTTTTTACATTATCAGACTTTAATGAGAAGTCGGTACGCGTCAAAAGTTAGAAGAAGAGAGTTCAAAGTCGGGATAAAGTTTTGTGGAAAGTCTTTATTCACACAAAAGGAAAAAGGCTGGGAAAGTTAGCTCCCAATTGGGAAGGTCCGTACGCGGTAACAAAGAAAATAAAGTCGAGGACATACAGACTCAAAGATACAGAAGAAAGAGATTTTCCCCACCTTTGGAACATTCAGCAGCTCAAAATTATTTAGAGTGAATGTGTAAATATGTAAATATTTTCTACCCTGGTGGCGCATGAAGGTTTTAATGAGGTTCCCTAATAGCCGAGTAATATATAAAATCCCATTTCCTTCTTAAAATGATTTGCAGAATGTTCATCATTTTGAACTCAAAAGACATTACAAAGAAGTTTGGACAAGAATGTTCATCTTTTTGAACTCAAAGGACATTCCAAATAAGTTTGATGAAGAATGTTCATATTTTGGAACTCAAAAGACATTCCAACCAAGTTTGGACAAGAATGTTCATCTTTTTGAACTCAAAAGACATTCCAAATAAGTTTAGACAAAAATATTCATATTTTTGAATCATAAGACAATGAACGTTCATTATATTGAACCAAGAAAGGTGGTTAAAGTCATGGGTCAAACGCTTTCACATAAAATATATTTTACCGAAGAAACAAGTCGATTTAAATTGGAACTTTGAAAATTTTATTTAAATTGGAACTTTGAAAAGTTTTCATATTGGGAAATTATCAGTCTAGAAAAAATCATGAGTAAAAATTGTTTCAAGTCGAACATTTTAACATGAGGCATTTTAGTAAAATAAATAAATTTGTAAAGAAGAATTACATCATAAAAAATCCTCACAACATGAGAGTAGTCTTACAAAAAAAGTTCCACATGTTCACGTTTATGATAATCATGAAAACAAGAAAGACAACGTGTAAACTATGCTAATCGGATGCATAATGTTCCTTACTGTCTTCCGGGGAGTCAGATTCTGAGGACGAACTTTCTGAATCATCGCTAGTCTTCAAATCTTCCATTGAAACACCTATGTGGCGATACCTTTCAATAACGCGTTGCCAAAGACTACCTAGCTTCAAGTCCTGAAATTTCTCATGCATCTCTAACACCAGAGCATATTTCATGTTGGCATCTCTTTCAAGGCGAGATAAAATACTGGCCGCATATGCATCTAGACTTTTCTTTTGCTCAGTCTCAAAATCCTTCTTCAAAGACTAGTTCTCCTTTGACAGATTTTCAATGTCTGTAACAACACTCTCAAAGTATGTTTTAGTCTTTGCACAAGATTCAATACAACCATTGATAAGATTTTCCTGTTCGGTATCCCTGGTAATGAAACACTCCCGTTCTTCGTCGAAATTTCTTTTCTCCTAGGAAACCTTAGTCTCTAAGGAGGTAATACTGAATAAGCAATCATCAGATGATTTTTTTCTCTATAGAAAGTTTGTCCTCAACATTTTTTCAACTGGGAAGATACCTTTTTTTTCTTGGCAAGTTTGTCTTTCAAGTCTTTCACTTTTTTTTCAAGTTAGTCACCTCAGTGGTCAGTCTCTTTACTTCAGCCTTGTTTGGAGGACTTCATTCTTGTAATGATCTTTGCGGTTAGTTTTCCGTTTGATGAGATCAGCATCACGGAGCAATTTGTTTAACTCATTGGCTAAAACGTCATTTTCGTAAACGTCAAAATAAGCTGAGGTAGGGGAGAGATATTGACCTTCCTTAAAATTTTCCTCATGACCAGCAAGCTATTTTTTCTGAAGGACAAATTCTCCCCCAGAATCTGAGTCGACTATAACAACTTTCTTTATAGGGGGTAAGCCCAGATAAGTCATGTTGTCACTTTCCTCTTCATTGTTAACTACTTTTTTTTGTTTTTCCTCAATAGTAAGCCTTTTTTTCCTTACAACCCATGCTCTCCCAGCTGGTCTCACTTCAACTAAAGTTTCATTGTCAGCATCCACTGCTTTTCTTCCTGGACACTAGTCGGAGGGATTAGCCGGGGATCAACTTAATTTTCTTATAAAACCTCCGCTGGCATTTCTTCTTGAGTTTCATTCTGATGGTCTCCTTGGACTCCAACCCTTTGTTCCTCCGGAGCATCATTCTCCGATTCTACATCCTCCTCGGTTTGTTCACCCCCTCCTCAGGTTTTTCTCCATCTTTATGACTCGGAGCCCGAGCTGGCGTGGTAAGGTAAACTATATTGTCCAAACCTTTTGGGCGTTTGAGAATAACGTCATTCGCGGGAGGCACCATGAGGTCCTACATGGATTTTTTCTGTCCAAGGTCATATCTCCAAAGATTTCTTTTTACCAAGTTCATTGGCAGGAAACTCTGATGAAATTTATGGTTCCAATGTTCACCCGCCCAGATGCTTAGTCTCTTAAATATTTTCTTAGCAGTTCTCACATAACCTTTAAAGGGTTTGACAATTCCCTTTATACTTGTTTAAAAGAAACACCTTAAGATAATCCGATTTTAATTAGTAAAACAGAATAACATATGAGGATACGTACCTTGTCCAAACTAGTTCAAAGTCAAACGATGGGGAAGTTCGACAAAATTTTCAAAGCCAGTTTCCCATAGCCCGGAGATAAAAATAGATTGTTGCTTCCATTTTTGTCGGCTTCTAAGAAATATTTGATTACCTCGTGTTGGCTTGCAAAACCAAGAAAATAAAAAAGGGTAATGAGAGTTCTTAGCCACTCATGAAATGGAGATGAGATGCTCCATGGAAAAGGCTATCTCAGAAAGCCTAGAGGCCATGATGCAGGCCATGAGTGTGTACCACATGTTAGCGTTAGCCTGAGAGGGGTATAGTCCGATAAGGTGGAAGTAATCAACTAGAGCAAGATCAAGAGGTAGACGAAGGACCCAATTCGCGAGTTCAGTGTAAATAATCAATTCATGATTGTGAACGGACATCAGAGTCTCTCCAACGGTGAGAAACCGAATGGTAATATTTTCGGGGATCGCCCACCGGTCTCTAAGCTTTACTTCCTCGGTCGGGTGGAAATATTTCTACTTCACTTTATAAAGGGCAAGTAGATACTTGGTTTCAATTCCGCGAAGGTTATCACCTAAAATATCTTATATGTTCGAAGGCAGGTCTGTGGCACGTTTCTTCTTCTTCTTGTCCTTCTTTACCGATAAAGTTTCTCCTCTTTGAAGAGGGGATCAGTCGTAGTTTCCAAGGGAGGAGAAGATACACCATGATTTGGCATAGATGGTCCGAGGAAGGAGTCACTGCGGGTAAAGCTTGTAAGGGTTGTGCCTCAACCACAACTACATCATTCGATTCTTGATCACTGTCCGACTCATCAATCAAAGTCTTCTCTTAGATTTCAGGAATGGATTTCAAATCTTGTTCCAAGTGAACACCGCTTAAAGAAAAAATTTCGAGGACTAACCTCAGGAGTCGTTTGGGTGGACCCCTACGGAGTTACCTAAGGGGTTACAGCAGAAGGTGAAATTTTTACCCGGATAGACTTTATAAATGGATCGGGGGACCTCTTACTCTTAATACCTTCTCCTGCGTTTACTCTAGAAAGATTTTCATTTTCATCACCCATTGTTAAGAAGGGAGAAGATTTGTCAGCAGATTTAGATAACGCAATATCAACCTTGTTATCCCTTGTACAAGTTTGACCGGGGGGCTGAGCAGCAAGGGAAGTGTGTTCCCCGATGGAGGACCGGTTATCACGAAAGTTTGCTTCAAAGATGTCTACAGGTGTGGGGTGCCCTCTCCCACCGGAAGTTCCATGAGCAGCAGTTTGGTTTGAGATATTGAACCACCTCCAAGGCTTATATTTCTCAAGATTGGTAAACTCTTCAGGCATGTAAAAACAAGGAAAGAATTTGGGATGAAATTTAATCTTTTCTCTCTCTAGAAGAGACGTTCTTGGCTCAAGGATGAACATAAGTAAAAGATTGTAAACTTAGAACTAGAGGGGGAAATGAATATTGATAATGAAAACTACTAACTACTAAGGAATAGAAGGCGAAAGCTTAAAAAATATCTAACACGTTACCTCTCTCACAAACCGTTTCAAACAGCGTGTTGGCATGCAATGGTAGAAACGCGACACGTGACCAGAAGTGACTTCATCGTCTAAAATATCTCTGACACTAGAATGGCTAGGCAGAGACACGTGAACTTAAAAGAAATAATGGTTTAGGTGAGGTCATCATGACCAAGGGTGAGGTCATAAATTTGAACAAGTCTCAGACCACATAATCTGAGGGGTAGCCATAAAACAATTCGTTTATGGAACGCAAACAACGAACTCGTCCGGTCCGAGGGCAGTCATACAAAGAATTTTGGGTGTCATAAAATCCGAGGAAGTTCGAAAGAAAGGAATAATTGCAGTCTTTATTCCGATATCTTCATAAGGATTGGAGGGCTACTCATAAAATGAGAAAAATATACATAACAACAAGGATTATTATATAAAAGATAAAGACTAAATTTGTGTATTTAGTGATTAATGACTAAAGTAAAGCAAACATAAGAGATGGAAGGGTTAAGTGATATACCCTAAAAACTTGTTTGTAAATAGTAGAAGAGTGGACTGAGAAATCCACCTTAACAGTGGTAATTATGTAATATTACTATCCACCTCATGTATAATAAAAAAGACATTTTCTTTTTGGGAAAATGACCAATTATTAGTCAGTTATTGCTGCATTTATTCATTTTGTCTATTTTCTCACTACAAAATACTGTTTTTATAATTAAAGTTATCATATACGAATATTTCTTAGACAAACGCTTTCCTACGAACATTTCCGCATCTGAAATTACCCAAGAATTATCTGAGTTCATCAATTATAAGTACTACAAATTAAACATGAATATTTTGGACTTAGAAAGAATTGAAAAATAAATAACATTGATAACCTAAATTCAAAATTACATAAATAAAAGAATTTATATTTAAATAGGACAAAAACATCTAATCGAATAACTTACATATCAGTTAGTTTCACTTTGGAAAGATAAAACACATTTTATTTTTTTAGTTAACAATTTTTTATTTACTCCAATCAAATATTTTAAAGTATATTTTAAATAAATTGTTTTATTTTATTCCCTTATATCCTCTAAATTATTTCTAATTAGTATATATTAAGATTTATTTTTCATAAAATAATTAAATTTGTTTTTAATATGTTACAACGATGTTTGTTAGATAATATATATTGAGATAATTTTTTATTCTTTTCAGTAAAATAATTTATTTATATTATTAATTATATTCCATACAAATTTGATTTGATATTCATATTCTTTTATTTTAAAAAATAAAAAATGATACTAAAGGTACTTAATCATAAACTATATTGTCATCTAATACCAAAACTATCCTTTATGCTTATTTAATACCCTTCTTAAATAAATAACTCACATCTAATATCCAATTTTTTTAATACTCTACATACCTTATACCAACTAATAAGCTTAATTTTTTAGAAATCTGTTTTCCACTATTTGAACTTGTAAACATTTGAATTTATTTGTAGCTGTCTCTCCTTTTTATCTTCATACATGATTATACCTAACTAAAAAAACCCGATTTTCACAATTCAAGTTATCGACCTAGGTTAATCGGAGATACAAAACACATTAGAGTTAGTATATCGACGCTTGCAACTAGTGGTTATCAGTTCATGGAGGAAGAAATCAAGTGTGAACCGTTTCAAAGCATCATCAGAGCTTTTTGATTTTGGGTTCTCTGATATGAGCATATAACAAGTTGGTAGTTGGTGTTTCTTATGATTTTTTTCTTTTTCCAGGTGTTTAATTAGTAAGGTGAGGGTTTTCCTGCGACGTTTCTCTCCTTCCTGGTATGTTTTCAGTTTTTAAGAAACATAATGTATAATAGTACAATTTCATGAGTTTACGTTGTGTATTAAGTTATAAACTGGTTGTATTATGTATTTGATTTAGTTATTATATTTGTCTAGGGTGTGAAAGAGTATGTAGAAGCGACATTGGATTTTTAAGGCATGTTTGGTTGACAATGCGAGTTCATTTAAAGAAGATGTGAGATGTGTTTATTTTTTCATGATATATCCGATGTACATGACCATGCGAGTTTACTGGAAGATATGTGTAATCACAATGCGATTTATTTTATGATTTATGGTGCGATTCCTTTATTAACAAAATGTGGGAGTTGTGTTCAATAATAGAAATGTTATTTTTTTGTATCTTTAACAATGTGAGCTCTGTACTTTTCTAACCGTGCAAGTTTAGATTTCTTAAATATGTGAGTTGTTATATAACTAGCCATGGTCCCAATTGTTATTAATTGTTCAATTTAGGTAATATATGTCTAAAGCACGAGTTTGTATTTTCATAAATTGTCACCAAACTGCAATTGTTCCTTTTACTGAGTTTGAAAACTTTCAAAGTATTCAAGAGTACGTTGAAAGCAGCTATGATGAACTGGTCAGAGGTTACTACATTATTACCTACTCCTGCGGCAATCACATGAATTGTTTATTCAATAATGAGAAGGATTTTGTTGGCTCATATGTATATCTTGACGTTGAGGGTTTAAAAAGTATTAGTTTTGTTATAGAACAACTAGTCGTTAATAAGGTTGCTGGTGAAAAGCGTAAACAACCTAGCATAAGTTTAGGAGAACCCTTGAATAATAAGCTAACAAGTGCGAATAGTAGTAATGGTTTAAGTTTTTCAGATCATTTAAAAACAACTTGCTACTATTGGTTGGGCTAATGCTATCACAGGTGTTCGTTAAGTTTTTGATGAAGATACTGCAGTTTTAAGGTTATCTTTATGAATATTTTCCTTAGAGCATGGTTTTTCTTTCAAATATATGCATAATACAATAAGTAAGATAACTATTTATTATTAAAATAAAGTCTCAACTATATGTAAGTGAAGACTTTATACATCAGTTGATTCCAGCACCAGCTTCATGATAATTAAGAGGTTTGTTGAACAACATACTTGCAACCCCGTTTTCTCCAAACAACACCGGAGGTATTTCAAATCGAATTTGATTGCAAATGAAATTCATGATTCTATTAGGACATGCTATTCAGTGACAAAAAACTACGTTTTAGACATCTCTTACCGTCTCTCATGGAATGCTTTGGAGAAGGAAATGAGGGGAGTTTTGAGAGATAGTTCTAGTTTTTTTACCAACTACTCCTTAGGATTAGTTGCTGGAAATGTCTTCAACCGTTGTTTTATAGCATTTGGTTCCTGTCTTCAAGGTTTGATTTATTTTTTTGATGTTGTTTGTTGATGAAACCTTTTTAACCGGTAAGCATAAGGGTGGATTGCTTTGTGTCGTAGAAAAGGATGGTAACTAATAATTCTAAACATTTTAGTGAGTGAAAAAATGGGTTAATAAAATTTGTACTTTGATTAAAAGAATTTTTAAAGAGAGAAAGCTACATGAAATTCTCTAGAGAGAGATAGAGAGAGAATTTCCAAATGTCAAATGTGTCAAGTTGTATTCTATTTTCAAGAAAATTACACCTATTTATAGGTGCTTTGGTTACAAGTAACAAACTTTTCTTTGTTACATGGATATCGTATCCCACTTTACTATTTTGCACAAATATATTTATTACAAATTACACATGTACTCATTTATCCTTATATTTTACACCAAACTCCCTTATATATTATTTAATTTGTTATTCCTACTCTTTATTTATCCACATCCTCGTCAGTAACAACAGCTAGTTTCATGCTTTTCTTATTTTTTGATCGCATGCGACTTTAGTTAAAATTAGATATGATCGTACGATTCTAGTGTTGACGACATTGAGAGTTTTGTTGTAACACAAACCATGCGAGTTCTTGTATATTTTCACCCATGAGAGTTGTCATAAAAAAAAATTAAACGCATGAGAGTTCTTGTATATTTCAACCATGGGAGTTCTTGTATATTTCATCTATAAGAGTTTTTGTATATTTTAACCATGAGAGTTCTTTTATATTTCAACCATGCGACTTCTTTTTATATTTGACCATGATGGACATGTAAAGTAGTTTACTTATTTTGTTTCCAACGTATATTCCCTGTTGTATTTGGTATTGTTGGCCGTAAAGATGTTGATAATTGGCTATGGTTTTTGGAGAGTTTGAAACCTCATTTGTTAGAGCGTCAAATCACATTTATTTTGGACTATTATTTAGGTATCATTAATGTTGTTTCTGTCTTGTATCCAAACTGCTATCACGTCTAATGTATTTTGGAGCGTCAAATCACATTTATTTTGGACTACCATATAGGTATTATTAATGTTTTTTTTGTCTTGTATCCAAACTGCTATCATGTCTACTGTATTTTCCATCTTGTTCAAAATTTGAGCCATGCTCTGGATCATACTAACATAGAGTTTAAAGCTAGGGTACTAGGTCTATTTAATTGATGCGCTTATGCTCCTATCGGTAGATATTTTTAATGGATATCTATTAGAATTTTTATGTGAAAGTGGTAAGAGAATTGAAAGATTTCTTGAAACATTACCACGAGCAAAGTGTGCTCATGCATATGTTAAGGGGAAACAATATGGTGCTATGTAATCTAATCTGGATGAATCGTTTAATGCGAAAATTAAAAAAACTGTATAGTCTACCCATTGTTGAATTAATTGAAAAGATTAGAGTCTTACTTATGACTCAAATTTCAGAAAGTTACTCAGAGGGCCTAAAACAAAGTACTAAATTATACCATGAGTATGATAAAAAGTTAAATCAAAATGCCGAAAAAGGTCGTATGTGGCTAGTCCGTAACTCTTTTGCAGCCTTATTTGAAATTTTTTCAGATCCTGTTATGGTTGTTAATCTGCTGGTTTTCAAATGCTCTTATGGTTCTTGGCAACAAAATTATTTTCCATGTTCTCACGCTTTAGCGGCAATACAATCTACTAAGCAAGATCATATGATGTTGATAGAACCATTTTTCACGATTATCAATTACAGGTCAACCTACTCTTTTAGTATCCCAACTATAACTAATTTTGGCAAAGTATCAAGCTCTAATAATTTGTACGAGCTGGAAAATCTGCCTCCAAACATGAAAAGAATAGCTAGAAGGCCTAAGAAGAAGCGTATTCCATCTAGGAGAAATAATAACCAAGCACCTGGTGCGTGGCCGTTGTTCGAAATTAAGCCATAACAAAAGGATATGTTAAGTCATATTTAATGCACGAATCATTGCTTAAATAGACAAGTAAGTTTCGTATGTTTCCAACCACAAGAGTTGTGTATATTTTCGATCTACCGAAGTTTTTTTATTATAAAAAATGAGTGTTCTTCATTGTCACCCAACCGCGTGAGTCCTTTATATGTTTTTCCATTCGAGTTTTAAGTCTAGCATATGTGGTAGAAGATCCATATGTTCCCAATCACGAGAATTGTGTATATTTTACAACCGCGTTAGTTTTTTAAATACTAAACATAAGTGTTCTTCATTGTAACCCAACCGCGCAAGTTCTTAGTATATTTGTCCATTTGCTTTTTAAGTCTATTATATATATATATATACTAGAAGATCCATTTGCTTACAACCATGAGAGTTGTGTACATTTTTCAATCGCGCAAGTTTTCTGAGTATTAAGTATGAGTGTTCTTCATTATAACCCAACCACGTGAGTTCTTTGTATATTTATCCATTCAATTCTTTAGTCTAGTATTTGTGTTATAAGATAAGTTTCCAACCACGAGAGTTATGTGCATTTTCCAACCGCGCAAGTTCTTTGAATATTAAACATGAGTATTCTTAATTGTAACCCAAATGCATGAGTTATTTATATATTTAACCATAATATTAACTTAAAAGGCCTAGATGAGATCATAAATCTTTTATACAAATTAAAAATAGATTAATAAAAAGGATTACAAGGCCCTAACAATCTTCATACACTCAATCCTAACAAAAAATACTACCATAGTCTAGATTTGGTCAGTTTACAGCAAAATAAAAACATGCAAAAGAAACAATCAACCATTGGAATAAGATTATTCTTATTCAGACCCCTCTTCATCTATTACCTCATCATATTCCTCATCTTCAGTCTTCAAATCCATTTTGTCGCATATCTCGTCGTCTTTTTCCTTCGTGTCTGTCTCTGGGACTTCTTCGAACTCTTCTTCATCCCATTCTTTTTTTTTGGAAACTTGTTGAGTTCAGACTCATCTGGTGATGGTGGCCCAACTTCCGTACAGTATTATTCATCATGAAACGAGAATATAGACCTGTCCCTTTTAGAGTACAAGGAGTACTCGATGGTGGTCATGTATCTTTTAATCAAAGAAGTGTTTGGCTAAGTCATAAAGGTTATCATCTGAGGATGAGTAACCATTAGATTCAGGAGAGAAACATAAATGGGTCATACTATTTGAAGATGAAGAGTTTATGACTCTTTTTCCTTATAAAAGTTTATGTATACTACTACCCTATGGGTACTCTAATTTATAGGCATAACTCTAACTCAATCTTGATATTTTTTTATAATTATTGCTTTAGTCATGATTAAATATCTACTTTTTTCAAATCAAGCAATAAATTAGCCAATAGGAAAATAAGTATAAGCTTAAATATTACATGATTAGATAACCTCTAATTGACATTTACTTTATTAATTACCATGCGTACTTAGTATAGAGACCAATTATTAAGACATGTCAAAAATAGACGAACGCACGAGTTCTTAGCAATTTGACGATGAGAGATTCTTGGAAATACAAGCCTAACAGACAACACAACTTACATGACTGTGCAAGTTGTTTTATATATCAAACGTGCAAGATTAATGTTAAAAAAAACTACAATTTTAGAGCTTACTCACTATTCTGTTAAACTACTTACAAAAAAATTCATATTACAAATTTTGTCAAATCATAAAAATCTTCATTGTAATGTTTTGATATGAAGCCTTTTTTGATAATTTATTTGGCGCATTCACAAACCAAGGTGCCGCATTCGAGGCTGGCTGGTTTTTATTATAAAAAATCTCTTATATTTTTCACTTGATATTTATAGCAATTATGTATATTTTTTCATAAAATATGCCAACTGTTAAGAAATGTTTAGAGAAATTAGCAGTTCATATTAGACAATGGGTTTTCTTACAAAAACAAATCGGGCGAGTTATTTAACAAACTACAAATGCGATATATTTAAAAAAATAACTATGGGAGTTCTTTGAAGATCCAACAATGCAATGTTTTTAAAAACATAAGCATCCGAGCTATTTAACAAAATAGAAATGCGATATCTTTGTAAAAATAAACGTGCGAGGTCTTGGAATAACAAAAAATGCAATTTCTTTGGAAATATAAGCATGCAAGTTATTTGAAAGTCTAACAATGCGATATCCTTAAAACAATAAACTTGAAAATTCTTTTGAATAACTACAAATGAGATGTTTTTGGAAAAATAAGCATGCGAGTTATTTAAAAATATAACAATGCGATGTCTTTGAAACAATAAACATGCGATGTCTTTGGAACAATAACCATGCGCTTGCTTCGAAAAATACTTATTAGAGGCTTAACAATTTTTTCTGTGTAGTCTGGTGTGTATATACTAATTGGCATGACTGGGTTATAGTTTGTTTCATTCCGTTCTCCATATCAATAACCACCAAGGTCGAGTGGTTCATTGTATCTATGCTTATGTAGAATAGCAGAAGGAATACAAGATACGTGTCGTGCCTCATTGTTTTAATTACTTCATCCAAAAGTTTTGAAAAATCTTCATTCTCTATCAATATTTTTTTGTATTAAGATAAAAGATTAGAAACAACTTTTCTGTGCCACATAATAATTGATAACTAATTTTAGCTACACTTACCGTTGAATGTGAAAATATTTGTATTGCGTTGTACTTAGAACTGTAAGAATCTTTGTATCATTTGAATGGTACTTGCCAAACAACTTTTTTAAGAATCTTATAAATCCAAGAGTCGATAATCTACTGCATGATAGGTGCGAGGCATATATCCAAAGATGAGAGATTAATAAACATGCAAATTCCTAATATAAGTAGTTATGGTAGATTATGTCAACCTTACACATGCGAGTTCCTAGTATAAGTAATGATGTTAGACTACTTTTAGATCTATTTTTACTGAACTAAACTTGTATATTTTACCTTGAAGTCCAGGTCTCGTTCATTAGGTAACGCCATCACTTTACTCACACTCATGTTAAGTCTGTATAAGAACTGTGATAATGGTAAATACAATACTTCTAGATCTTCTTGTTCTTTTGCCTTTTGTATTTTTAGTACTTTATGGTATTTACTAACCACGATGATATACGTTGTTGCTGTACATTTTTCCCACTAAGGGAAATTAACCTCTACCTCTTGTGTTTGACTGATTAAATCTCTATCAAAATACACATCATCTACAGTCTATAACATATAAAACTAGTTGTCATATTATAACCACCTGACTATATATATTCGATTTTTAATAATCTATAGATCCACTTACAAGATCCCCACCGACTACCAATGATGTTGTCTCATCTACATCATTGTCAGCAACATTCCCTAAATTTTGAGAAAGCGTATCCTTCGAGATAGAATGCAAAATCCGTTATATGATAGCTTTTTCCTCAATGTTATCAACTTTGTCAAAAAAGGATTGTGTACATTGTATGAATAAATAATCAAAGAATGCTAGTCTAACCATATTATTTTGTTCACCGTATCAGCTGGCGTTGATAGTTCTTTTGTATTTTAATGCTAGATTTTGTACCGCTACTACCACTTCTCCTTAGATGGGTTGTTGTGACATTCTAAAGCATGGTTGTTGGTGTTTGACTTCCTCTCTAGTTGGCTGTTAGACTTCTGTTGTTCCTTCTGGATAGGTAATTAGTTTTGCCTTTGTGCAAGGTTGTGCTTCTTGTTGGGGCTGGGTTTCTTTTTGAGCTTGATATGGGAGTGCTGGTGGTGCTTTAATTTGGTTGAGTTGTTTACTCTTTGTCAAGACTAGTTATTGTTGTTCTACTTTATGGTGTGTATCCTCTTCTTGTTGCGCTTGTTCTTCTTCTTCTTGGGGTTGATCGTGTTAGTTATGCGATACCTTACACGATGAAAATGAAATTCTTTATATAATGATCATGCAACCTCGGTACATTTTTAAACATATGATTTCTTATATACCAAAGCATGAAATGTAGCCATACGATTGCTTTGATTATTTAAAGATGTGATTGCTTTGATATTATAAGCATGCAATTTCTTTGATATTATAACATACAATTTGTGAAGTATTTTTAATATTTGAGTTATTTGAGTGGTAGACTACGAGAGTTCTTTGATATATAAAACACGCGAGTTATTTAATATACAAACCATGTGATTTATTTAAAAAGTCAACCATACGACTTCTTTGAAACATTAACTACAAGAATTCTTTGAAAAATTTAACCATGCGAGTTATTTCATGTATTAGATATCTAAGTATAACAATACAACATATCAAAGTTTAACAAAACAAGATTTCCAAACTCTAGACAATACAACTTTAGAAACATACAATATATGACAATATATATTCAAAAAGTTCAATCGAAATGTACTTAAGATCCATTTACATCTTCACGATCTTTTCCCTCCTTTAAAGTGTATTATTTTGTTACGACTTCTTGTTTCAATCGCACATTTTCAGCTACGTGTTCAGTTTTTTGGGTTATTGCTGATGTGGATTATCTTTGACTGGGGGTAATTTTGTCAGGTGTTTTATGGTGTTTCAAAGGTATTTAATGTTTGGGTGTTTTGTAGTGAGAGATTTGAGCTGCCTGGTTGTATTAAATGTGCATTTCCCTCATTAATGAAAGTGGTTGGGTATTTATACCCTTAATTACGAGCCACATGGGCTTTCGGGTCAAACTTATGAAAACGGGTTGAGTTCAAAAACCTATTAGTTTGTTAAGCAGATTATCAATTAGCTTAGTCAAAGGGTAATTAGATTTTAATACTTCTATCCAGTTCGGATGGTTCAGTGGGTGGTTTTTTTCCCAATTGACCATGTCTGGTTTCTACAGTGAGTGGTGAAAATATCCGGACTCATCAGTAGCCCATTTTTTAGGTTTTGTTCGAAGGCCTTTGGCAAGACCTAAAAAATGGCCCTTGGGCACTTGTGATTTTTTTTGGAAGGATCTAGAATTCAGTAAAGGACTTATCCGGACTGAAAAAAACTCTTCCGAAGTTCAAAGGTTTTGCCATGGATCGTGGGACACGTATCTCCTTTTGATTCTCCTTCCCAGTCATTTTTCTCCTAGAACGATGCTCCCACTAATCCCAAAAAGTAACCTCTTCAATTAATGCTTGTGACGTCAGCGCCGTCTTTAATCATTACTCCCATCTTTTCGTATTCTCCTAGGTTTCTGGGTATCTTTTGTTTCTTTAGTATAAATCAACTCATTTTTTACTGTTTTACCATTTTCATCACTTTTTCACTCCTATTCTTCAAAGATTTCATCTCTCTTTTCAAAAACCCTTTTTGGTGTAAGTTTATGTTTACAGCAAGAAACGCACTTGTAAAAGGTGGGTGGCTTAATCTTTCGGAGCTAGAGAAAGCACAAAGAGTCGAACGAGAAAGGCGTATTGCTGCAGGCCTTCCAGTTTCTCCCATCGACAAGTCTGAAACACCAAGTTCAGAGCCTGATCGAGGTTCATCTTCTGCCAGAAGCTCCAAACCTAGAAGGTTATATCAACCTAGTCTTTCACCAATCATCTCAGGCTCATCAGTTCAGGAGTCGCAGCCTACTGTCGAACGGGAAAAGGCTGTTACAAGCACAAAGATACCCTCTCCATTCATAGCCATGGGATCAGACGCTAATAACTCCCCAGAAACGTTGACACTTAAACGAAGAGGCCGCTTAGTAAAAGGCCAGGCTGTTGCTCCACAGTCTAAGTCGTTGAAGTCAGGGCCCTCTAAGTCTGGATCCAAGGACATATTTGCAGGGTCAGAGGCACCCATCAAAGCTCCTAAGGACAAGTCGTCTGGTCCGGAGGCTATCGGAACAAGCCTTCGAAAGGAACCCTCCGGATCTGAGCCCCAGCCGGACACTAGACCACAAAGGGAAAGTGATGCTCAGCCATCCGTACAGCTCACTGAGCCGACTACCAGCACTTATCCACCAAATACAACTGACAACCCTTCCATGGTGATGGAAGATGTTATGGAGGACAGTGTTGAAGAAGCCCCTTTTGAGACTGACGTCTCCGGGCAGATGGGGGAGGTTGCCATTGTTAAGAAAAGCAAAGGTACATAGAAGTTGTGTTTAAAACATCCGGACCTGCCGGAGTCCCTTGAAGATAGAGTGGGACCTTGCTTCCACAAGGTGAGTGTGAAGTATCTGATAGCCATGCAGAATATTAACTATTCCTTCATTCATACTGCTGAATTAGGTCGGATCCGGATAAAGTGGGGGATCCTAGAATCTGTTAAAGTAAGGATACCGGTCAATTCGGAGACGCCAATGGACTGCAAGCTAAGTGAGATGCAGGACCAGGGAGGGATTGATGCTGCTCTGCTTCAAGTGGTGGAAAATGAGAGTACCAAAGAGGCAGTTCGACTTCCAAAACCCCCAAAAGCTCCCAAGAAAGACCGAAAACGGGGAGCAGAAGGTGGAGATAGGGAAGCCAAGAAGAAGAAAACCTCCAAGGGAGATGAAGTTGTTCTCCGGCCCCCAGATTCTCTTCCTCCGACCGACCCAACAGACCCAACTCAAGCAGAGCAAATCCCAAGTGACTTTCACACCGGAGAGGGCGCCGGAGGGGACATCAACATTGATGGAGTAGACATCAGTGGCCTTCAAGGGATTGGCCTTTACTTTGGAGACCTTGAGAAGGACGACTTTGCTGGCCCTTACGTCCCCCCAAACTCTTCGAATATTGTCACTTTCAATGGTAAAATCTTTTTCTGTTTCAGGAGAGAAGGACATGGTGACCCACTCCTTGTTGAGAAATATTCAACCGCTGCTCAACTTGGAGAAGCAAGTGCGAAACCAATCAGCCCTCATCAACACACTCAACTCAGATAAAGAGAGTTTCTCTAACGACCTCCTTACTGCCAACCAGAATGTTGAGGCATTAAAGAGAGAGAACGAGGAGTTGAAGAAGGGGAAAGAGGATTTGGCCACCAAGCTGGCCACTTCGGAGGGGTTATCAAAGAACTCCAATCCAAGTGTTCTGACTTGGAGAAGAATCTTTCTACTTCAAAAGAGGAGGTGAAGGCCAAAGACAACGTCATTCAGAACCTAACCAATGACAAAATTTCGCTCGAAGATACTGTGTCTAAGGCTAACCAAGAAAAAAATGACTTGTTAAAGGAGCTGGAGAAGATAATCCAAGCCAGGATCGATGCATACACCAACAAGGTGATAGATTCCCAAGAGGAAGGGTATGTTGAAGTCAAATCAGACATGGTCTTGCTTTTTCATGAAAAGTTTCCGAAGAGGACACTAGGATATCTATGGCGATTTGTGGAATACGAAGACCTTCCTCACCACACTATGGCCGATGGTGATAAGAACTGCTATTCCAGTGGTTGGGATGATACTATCGATGAAGACGAAGGGACCGGAGAGAGCCCCACCGAGGAGCCTAAAGACCCCAAGAAGAAACCAGATGAGGCTGGACCATCTAAGGAAGCTCAGCCTTAGAATTTTTAACTATCTTTTATTTTTATTTTATTTTGTGTTAGACTAAAGTCCTTGGATGGCCAAGGATTTTGTAACCGTGTCCGGCTCTTGTTCGGATAAACCCTTTCTTTTAGAACTCCAAAGTCCTTGGATGGCAAATGAACTTTTTCATATTTTAATATCATTCCCCGGTGTTAGCCGGGTAACTTTACCTTACACAGCGGCTGCATTGTTTTATAGTTACCCAATTTCTATGGCTAATGTTTAAATAGCCCTTAGTTATTTTACAAGCAATTTAAAGTGAGAGTGTTGAAATTCTCCGATGAAAAATGTTTAAATATTCATCACTCTACCAATTCAATCCGGTCTGCCACTGATACTTTAAAAAAATTCAAAAAACCTATCAATTGAAACACTCTGAATTTTTCAAGAAGGCATCGAATTTCATTAAAAAGCCCAAACACCTTATTAAAACCTCCCCGCGCTACCAGGGTAGGAAAGAGTATGCCCCCTAATATTTACATGGACTTTAAACAAGTAAATATTTACACAATTTCATTCTAGATACAACCGGAGGTGTTCAATGTTCCAGGGGTGATTCAAGGTCCTTCCATTTTTATCTTGAAGTCTGTATGTCCCAGGCTTAAGCTTTTCACTGACCACATAGGGTCCTTCCCAAGTTGGAGCCATTTTTCCGAACTGCTTCTCCTTAGTATGTAGGAAGACTTTTATCAACACTTTATCCCTTGGTTGAAAATCCCTCCTTCTGACTTTGGAAGCAAACCTTCTTCTCATCAAACCCTGATAGTGTGTGGCTCTGAGATGAGCCTTAACCCTTTTTTCTTCTATCAGGTCAAGTTGAGTTCTAACTGTCCCTTCATTAGCATGTTCGGAAAAATTATGGACTCTGAATAAAGGAAGAGTTGCTTCTATAGGAGCTATTGCATCCATACCATATACCAACGCAAATGGGGATTCCTGTGTAGCAGCCCCAGGAGTAGTCCGGTAAGCCCATAGTACTTCTTGTAGATAACTTGGGCACTTTCCAGCAGTCCTTTCTAAATCCTTTTTAAGACCAGACAGGATGGTTCTGTTTGCCACTTCAACCTGACCATTTGCCTGTGGGTGGAAAGGAGAAGAAAAGCAATGCTGAATGCCTCTAGAGGCACATAAGCTCTCCATATCCTTATTATCGAATTGTGGACCATTGTCTGTGGTTATCTTTTTTTGGAACCCCAAACCTGCAGCAAATATTAGATAAGATAAATTTTATGACAACTTTCGAAGTAGTTCCTGCCAATGGGGCTGCTTCTATCCATTTTGATAAATAATCGATGGCAACTATGATAGTTCTGCATCCCCAAGACGCCATAGGTAGAGGTCCCACCAGATCCAGTCCCCAACGAGCAAAAGGTATTGGCTCAGAAATTGACTCTAAAGGGACAGCTGGGATATGAATTTCATGACTGTATCTTTGCCATGTATCACACTTTTTTACCAATTCCTTGGCATCTTCCATTATAGAGGGCCAGTAGTATCCGACCAACAAGACTCTTCTGGTTAAAGCTCTATAACCACAGTACGCTGACCCCTCATCATCGTGTAGTTCAGATAGCACTACTTGGGACTCTTCAATCCCCAAACATCGCAAAGGTTTGCTAAAAGACTTCTTGTAAAGAACGTCTCTTAGGATTATAAATCCACGAGCCTTATACTTTACTTTCCTTGCCACTGCTTTCTCCGGAGGCAAGACACCATCTGAGATATATTGAAAAAGAGGACACCTCCAATCTTGAGGCTGACTTACTTGTATGTTTAAAGTTTTCTCCCCTTCCTTGCTCCGATTGATGTGAATGGAGGGGCATTCTTGCACGTGAATCCATGGGTAGGACTCAGAGTATGCTATGGTTGCCAAGGAGTCTGCTAGAGCATTTTCTGTTCGGGGTATGTGCTCATAAGAAATATCTTTGAAGTTAAGTGCCACTTCTTTAAGAAAGAACAAATACTTAATCAGTTGCTCTTTTTTTTTCCTCAGATTGACCTTGTGCGTGATGGATAAGAAGCAGAGAATCGATCATTAACCTGACCCTTTTGGCTCCACAAATTAGAGCTAATTTCAAGACACCTATAACAGCTTCATATTCAGACTCATTATTGGAAGCCCTGAAAGCAAAACATATAGTCTGGTACATTTTGTCGCCGTACGGAGAGGTTAAATATATCCCAGCACCACAACCCATGGTACTTGATCCACCATCAGTCTGGACAACCCATACTTTTTTAGTTTTTTCACCTGTTGCTTGCTTAGTGTCTCTGTCCGAATGAAATTCAACTAGGAAGTCAGCAACAGACTGAGCTTTGACTGCGGTTCGAGGGGCAAAAACAATATCAAAGTCTCCCAACTTCACCGACCATTTGGTCATTCTGCTTGAAACGTCTGCCTTTTGAAGAACGTTTTTCAAAGGAAAAGACGTTCGGAAAATGATAAAATGAGACTGAAAGTAGGGCCTCATTTTCCTAGCAGCAATTACTAAGGCCAGTGCTAATTTTTCAACTTTTAAATACCTTTTTTCTGCATCTATCAAGCTCTTTCTGATATAGTACACTGGACGAGGATAATTATCCACCTCCCTTACTAGCACTGCACTTATGGCACAATCAGAAACTGCCAAGTATATGTAGAGTGTTTCTCCATCAACAGGTGTAAACAAAGTTTTAGGGGAGGATAAGTGCTCTTTAATTTCATCAAAGGCCTGGTCACACTGTGGAGACCAGTTAATTTCTTTTGCACATTTTAAAGTTTGAAAAAACGGGGTACACCTATCCGAGGACCTCGAGATAAACTGGTTTAGAGCAGCCAACCTCCCTGTCAATCTTTGTAGTTCTTTAATATTCCGAGGAGGCTCCATCTGCAATAAAGCACTAAGCTGGTCTGGATCAGGCTGTATCCCTTTCTCACTTATCACATACCCCAAGAACTTCCCGGACTGGACTCCGAAAGCACACTTTTCTGGATTCAACTTTAAATTTACTTTCATTAAGTTGGCAAAGGTTTCTTGCAGATTTGTCAAGTGTAGTTCTTCTTCAATACTCTTTACCATCATGTCATCGATATAGACTTCCATTTTTCTTCCAATATGATTAGCAAAAGCCTTGTTTACTAATGTCTGATAAGTAGCCCCAGCATTCTTTAACCCAAATGGCATCACCTTGTAACAATAGAGGCCCCTATCAGTAACAAATGTAGTGTGTTCTTGATCCTTCAGATCCACTTGAATTTGATTATACCCGGAGATGGCATCCATAAAGGACAATAGCTTGTTCCCAGATGTGGATTCTACCAACTGATCAATTCGGGGGACCAGATATAGGTCTTTTGGGCAAGCTTTATTAAGATCAGTAAAATCGATGTACATACGCCACTTCCCATTTTTCTTCTTTACTAACACCGGATTGGCTGTCCACAAAGGGTACTGAGATTCCTTTATGTGCCCCATCTTAGTAAGCCGGTCAACCTCTTAAACTATGACATCAACTTTCTCCTTAGAAAAAGCTCTCCTCTTTTGTACAACAGGTGCTACATCCCTCCGGATGGATAGTTGGTGTGATATAATTACTGCTGGTACTCCAGTTACATCAGCATTGCACCAAGCGAAAACATGTTGATGGTTTTTCAAAAAAGCTAACACTTTACTCTTTAATTCCGATGTCATCTTGGACCCGATCTTGACATTTCTTCCTTCAGTCAGAGAGTGAGTTTCAACTTTTTCAATTGGTATTAAAACACCAGGGGTCTCTCTGGGGTTATCAATTTCACCCTCCCCCCAGAGGGCCCCTCAAATTACTAATCCTCACTGATCCGAACTGCCCCCAAAGTTCGAGGGGCTAGTGCTATTGCATAACACTCCCTTGCTACCTTTTGACTACTTCAGACAACTCCCACTTGTCCTTGCACATCGTATTTTAAAAATTGGTGGATGGTTGAAGCCACAACATGCATCCTGGAGAGCCAAGATCTCCCCAAAATGGCATTGTAACATGTGGGATAATCCAACACAATAAAAAGTATTCTGACCATCTTCTTAAAAGGGCCCTTGCCCAACAAAACCTCCTCTTCAAACTCCCCGATCACATCTGTTGAGCTTCCAGCGAAACCCACAATTGACCTGTTCGAACGCTCACTGCTGGATTCTTCATTTGTTTGTAGGAAGTAAAAAAGATGATATTGGCTGAACTATCGGTGTCCACCAAAATTCGTTTGATGTCATTGCACCCAATAGATGACCCTATCACCACAACATCTTTATGGGGACCAGCTATATCCCTCAAATCATCCTCCTCGAAAACAATGATAGGGTAAGGAATTTGCGATTGATAGGAAGTCATGCCTCCTTCCAGCTGAGTAGCTAGAGTATGAACATGCCTCTTTCTCGAAGAAGAAGTTGGTGCAGTCATGGTGTCTCCCCCAAATATTGTGAGTGACTTAAAAAAGCTAATGAGTCCGGAAACCGTCTTGCTGTGTTCTGTGATAACACCCACCTTATTTCGGTTTGGATCAGGATCCAAATTTTCTGACTCCACATCAAATCTTTCAATTATCACCATAGCCCCATCCGGAGCCGATGTCCCTGCATTGTTTGGGCCAGTCCGATGAGCATTATCAGGCATATTTCCACTTCTTCTTTTAACATAAGCACCCACTTTTCCTCTTTCGATCAAATTTTGCACCTCTTGCTTCAAGGCAATGCAATCTTCTATGTTTTGGCAAATATTTTTTTGATATTGGCAGACACAATTATTACGACTTTCCCTGGGAGATTGAAATGCAGCTGGATTTCTAAAGTGTACTTCGTATTTTGTTTTGTCATAGATGGTTGCCACATTACTTTTAACTCGGCAAACCACTCTGGTTGAACCCAAGGCCCTCGCTTATTTCTGGATTGTTGACTCTGAGCTGGTGCTGGGTGGGATTGAGCATTAGCCCCGTTGGGACCCTGTCCGGCTTCTTTAGCCTTGTACCCGGACTGATTCTGATTCTGGTTTGGTGCAGCTGGGGCCGATCTCACATGTCTATGCACTCTGGTATTCTTTGTCTCATCTACATTGATTTGTTTCCCAACCTGATTCAGTAAACCTTCCCACGTCATGGCCTTCTTTCTGGTTACCGAATCAGCCAAATTGCCACGGTTCAAACCCTGCCTCAGAGAAGCTACTTCTACTTGTTCAAAGAAATCAGCTAATCCATTCTTGGTGTTCGCAAAGCGACTTATATATTCATTCAAGGATTCGTTTGGCTCTTGGGCACAATGGATAATAGTGTCTCCATTTCCCTTCAATTCCTTACTTCCAACGAACTTCCTCCGGAAGGCCACCCAAAAAGTATCAAAATTTCTGATGCAGCCCTGTGACAGACTGTTGTACCACTTCAGAGCACTCCCCGTAAAAGACTGGGAGAACACTTGACAAAGTAACTTATCATCATCATCAAAATTCATCATAATTTTTTTTGAATTTCTCCAGATGGTTATCTGGATCTTTACTCCCATCGTATTTTTCCATCTTTGTGATGCCAAACCTCTTAAGAAGGTTTTCGGACAGTATCTTGAAAGACAATGGAGATTGTCTCCAATTCCGGCCACGATTAAACACAGTATCTTCATTGGGAGTTGTAAAGATACCTGGTTCATCATGAAAGGCAAAAGGATCTATCACCAATTGGTCTACATGTCTCAGGCCATGGTTGTGACCATGAGATGACCCTTTTCCCAGATGCCTTTTCAATCTTCCATGCCTGTCCCTCTTTCTTGAAAATTTTTTAACCAACTTCTGCTTCTTTTTAGAACGGCCTTCATCGCTGCTAGATGACAGGGAATCCTCCACTCCATCTCGTTCGAGGAGCTACTAGAGGATTCTGAATCTGAACTTGAGCTCTCCACCGGTTTGGACCGGTGAGTTTTTTGAGCTAGCATGAGTCTTTTTGGTACTTACATAGATTTTTGCTGATGGGTCATGCTCCTTAGGATTGTCAGTGTGGTGAAACGGCTGACACTTTTGATTTTTCTTTTAAGCCCATCTCCACCCTTTTGGCAGCCCTCAAGGCTTCTATCTCAGCTTTCAATCTATCTCGCTCTTCGATTGTGTATTCGTTATTTTCTCCCACCACTTCTGCCAAAGTTGGTGGCACTTCCTGCTCGTCCGGATTCATCCAAACTGACTTTCCTTGATGGTTTTGAATGCTAAATTCAGGCACCTTCTTCTCCCACTGTGGTCGCCAATTTGGTGTGGATTATCTTTGACGGAGGTAATTTTGTCAGGTGTTTTATGGTGTTTCAAAGGTATTTAATGTTTGTGTGTTTTGTAGTGAGAGATTTGGGCTGTCTGGTTGTATTAAATGTTCATTACCCTCATTAATGAAAGTGGTTGGGTATTTATACCCTTAATTATGGGCCACATGGGTTTTCGGGTCAAACTTATGAAAACGGGTCGAGTTCAAAAACTCATTAGTTTGTTAAGCAGATTAGCAATTAGCTTAGTCACAGGGTAATTAGATTTTAATAATTTTGTCTAGTTCGGATGGTTCAGTGGGTGGTTTTTGTCCGAATTGCCCCTGTCCGGTTTCTGCAGTGAGTGGTGAAAATATCTGGACTCATTTACTGCGTCAAGGCTTTTCATAGAACAAAAAGATAGAAAGTGTATTTTGAAGTTCTCGTTTTCAGCAGTAATTGTTTTTTGTTGTTGTTCAAATATTTGTTATAACTCAGCTAAGTTTTCCTGTATCGTTTGATTCCGTCACAACAATACGAGACATATTATCATTTTTTGTAAGGACAAAACAAATAAAACATATATAAAAGCCTAAAATATATACAACAATACGAGACATCAGAGACATGTACTTACTTGTTTTTCCTTTCTTGGCAAACAAATATTGTGTACAAAACTTATCATTAAATTTCATGTAGGTATTTCTCGTTATTTTTTGTTCGCTCTCTGACGTCAAACATAAGGGGTACAGTTCTTGAACGTTTTCGTTTTTTTTGTTCGGATGCTAATTCGAGCTTTGGATGTTGTTACAATGCTCTTTGAGGTCTTTCCAGTATTCTTTGATTTGTGTGGAGTCAGGTTGTGTTGGACGAAAAATTCATTAAGTGGTAAATTTAATTCATCATCTACGCCCTCAGTTTCAAGTGGGGATGTCTGGTTCGATGTTATTGGAAGTGATTAGCGCTGGTTTGTTCGGGTTGGGTGATTGGTGGTGGTTTCCTTGGATGTGGTGGGATTTTTCTTATTTTTTGGACTACAATTTTAGTATTTTTCCTATACCTTTCATAAGATACAAAAGATAGAGCATTTGGGTTCTCATTTGCTTCATCACAACTAAATACTGTTCTTTCAGGTTCGTTCAACGTCACCTCAACCTCCAAAACCTATCCAATGAAGAACAACCCAATAATTTGTCATTAGGAATCCTATTAGATTCTTATATACCGTGTGATTCTTTTAGTTTTTGAAACATACGAGTTATTTTATTTTAAAACTATGCGTGTTTAATAATACTACAACTATTTCAAATGTCAAAGAAATCGTGTGATTATAGTATCAAAGAAATTGCATATTTATAATATCAAATAAAATGCATGCTTACAATACCAAATCAATCACATCTTTAAACAATCAAAGCAATTGCGCCTTTCTGTGTGTTCTATTATAGTAAAAGTATGCGAGCTCTTTTACAAACTAGAATAACTTCCACATATATATATATATATATATTTTGATAACTCATCATCTTGTAGTATGTGAAGCTTTTCAATCATCTCTATTTTGATAGTTTGGACTCCAATCCCATAATTTATATCATCTTGGGATCATGTCGGACTTGCAGAGTGCTTGTGTAATAGTTGGGCGCTCCATCATGAAGGGTTACATCATAAAATTATTAGCATCAAAAGATCTCGTTTAAACTTATGTTTAATTACGTAGCAATATTCTTACAAATAGAAGTGTAAAACATCTGATAACTGTATCGGGTTTTCTGACAGCAACACAAACTTTAATTGACCTACTTTTGCAATATTGCTTTAGACCAATTGTAGTTGTTTATTTATCAAGGTTTTCGATATAATATACCGTTGTTCAGCCCATTATATTTCCTAAAACTACGTACAACCGGGTAGAGGAAAGAAACAAGATTAATAGTCCAACCACATCCTTCCTAGCATGTTCCCCGCCTTCCCAGATGGCTACAACTATATCATCCTGTAAAATACCGCACATCATGCTAGATTAGTGCAACTGAACATCCTATTTATAACATACCTTAACTATAGAGGGACCTTTATCAAAGCATTTGATACGGATTTGGTATTTTTCGCGTCGATGTTTCTTGAAGATCCAGGCAATAAGTATGTTTGTATGATCATGGAATCATATTCAAAACCTTCTACGAATAGAGTTATGAATCATCCTGCTTTGGTTAAAGGAATTTCGTGTGTGTCGTATTTAAGCCCGAAAACAACCTTTACATATTTGTTCGTTAGCTTGACCAGTTTCTACCCAATTCGAAAAGTGTCATCATGGACCAAAAACGTCTTTATAATATCCTTAATCATCTGAGAATATTTTTCATCAAGAACCTCTTGTTACGGAGTTCAAATATGGCTTTAAAAAACACAAAGAAAGTTGTGTTTTTGTAGCTTCGATGTGTTCGGATGCAATGATATTTGTTTTCATCAGATTTATGATGCTTACAGAAGTCGACTTGTAAGAGCATCCTTTTAATGACATATTTCCTACAAAAACATGAATCAACACAACGTAGGTTGATTTTTTCAAAACGTCAACTAGGTTACTTGTTTGAAAACTAACAATGCGATTTGTGTGGAAAATTAGCCAAGCTACTTTAAAAAAAAAATCAACCACACGAGTTCTTGAAAATAGTAACATGCGAGTTTCGAGGAAACATGACTGCACATCAATAATCGTGCGAGTTCTTTGAACTAACATATGATGCCCTAACCTAATATAACATGCGATTTCTTTGTACAACAACTACAAAAAGTGTAAGATTAATGTTTTTTCAGAGGATGAAGATGCGACTTCAATGTTATTTTTACAGGCATGTCGACATAAAATCCAAAATTGAGTCACAACGACTAAATCCAAAAACAATACAATAAACTACAACCTAGATACAACATAACATATTTAAATGTAACACAATATATGCACCTAAGAACCCTAGAAAGTACCCACAAACATAATCTCCATCAAAACCGGAAGCTACCACTGATCGAAGACATACGTAACATCAATATGAGTTTATCTAAGAACGACCATTGTAATAAACCACCAAAATACACTAAAGATACAGTAGAAACCTACAAAATCATAAGTTAGGTGATGGTGAATGTATGATTTGTTATGCAATATCTGTGGCAGTTTCAATTTTAGTACTTGTACGGTTTTATCGGTGTCTGAACGAAAAACGAATCTGCAAATACGTATTACTTAACGATGAACAATGACCAATGACATGTTGATTGCTTTGTTGGAGTTAGAAAAAGTCGACGGAGATTTCACCGGAGGTAGACGGGTAAATTAACTAGTTTTTTGGTTTGTGGGGTTTTTGGTTTAGTGTATTTACTGAGTTTCAGAGAGAACTGGTAGTGAAAGGTCTTGGTTCAATGGGGAAATATATTTTTTCAACCCGAAACTCCTTATTTATGCTAGTGAAGGTATTTTTGTCCATTTTTAGGTCCAAATACTTGTTGGCAGTATGCTATTTTCGGTTATTATTTAATGAGATAGTTAAACATGCATTTATGGGTGCGAGTCTCATTAAAAAATTTGATTTTATTTCTATCTATTTTTAAATAATATATCTTCTATATTTAGAAGATTGGTTTCATTTTCATATATTTTAAATCAATATATATTATATAACAAATTTTATTTTATTTACCTATTTTATTTTTGTGTATCTTTAAAAATATCTTTAAAATATTAAATTTAATTTTGTTATATTTTATTTTTAAATATCTTTTAAAAATAATATATTAAGATATATTTTTAAATTTATTTATTTATATATACAATAATATATTAAAATGTATTAAAAATATATTATAATTTTATACCATGGAGAATATTTTTTTAGAAAATAATAAAACCATTTTAGGTAGTCAACTGTTATCTATAAATTATTGAAAAACTAAATACATTTTATAAAATTTTGTTTAATCCATTTTATTTTTATTTTTGGTTCCGCCATTTGCCCAATCATGTTAAATCCGTCAAACATACTTGTTTTTATTTAGGCTATTGTTTATTAAGAAAAATACAATTAAATACTTTCTCAGCTATTTAATTACCCACTAGTACCCGTTTTTTGGATAGTGTCACTTGTTACTTTGAATTGAAATTTGGACAAAAATACCCCGACCATGTATACCTGCTGGTACCTTCACCGGTACTAACGTGAGAGTTGCTTGAAAAACGAACTTGAGAGTTGTTTGAAAAACGACCTGAGAGTTGTTTGAAAAACGACGTGAGAGTTGTTTGAAAAAAACTAACTTGAGAGTTGTTTGAAAAAACCTAACCTGAGAGTTGTTTGCAACTCTCTCGATTTCAAACAACTCTCTCGATTTCAAACAACTCTTAAGATTTCCTAAGAGTTGTTTGCAACTCTCTCGATTTCTTGAGAGTTGTTTGCTACTCTGGTGAAATTTTATTTTTAAAAAACATAAAAAAATATCATAAATGAATCTAGTTTTGTTTATTTAAAAAAAAACAAAAACGATGGTACTTTTATTTATTTTTTCGAGCTCCGGTTTGAAAGATATAAATAGTTTAAAAATAAAATAAAAAGAAAAAGTAAAAAAGAAGTTTTTTGGTTACGTGGTTGTTGATGAAAGGAAAGGGTAGTTAGTATATTAAAATAATGTTAAATATTAAATGGTAATTACGTAGTTGAGAGGGATATTAAATGATAATACATCAAATCTTATATATTAGATGATAATAAAATAGTTGAGCGAATATCTTAAATGTAGTTTCGCTGGTTTATTTTCTGCTTGTCTTTTCCGAAATTTCGCTAGGCTTTATAAAATATGTAATAAATAAATTTGACTTACATTTATAATTATTATACGTCATGCAATCATTTTATGCATATAAATACCAGACCAAATACACCACATATGTATAAAACAGAAACCTAGATATTATAGAAATGACTAATCTCCGTTTCTCTTTATGCTTTGTTCTGATATTGTTTGTGTTCTCAGGCTGCCAAAGTAAAAGTTTGAAGGTATATCCAGTGAAGAAAAATCAGGCACCCATGACTAAAGCTGAAGAGATATTGTCTGAAGCAAGCCAGAGATCACATCCTATAGTTCCCCAACGCACAGTCCCATCCGGACCAAATCGTAGGCACCATCGTCGCCAACCAAAATGATATTTAGACCTTCATGCACACCATATGTAAACTTGGTTCCTGGTTTTTCATATGTAATAATAAGTGTTGTAGAACACATAATAAAATAAATTAAATTAAATATATTTTGGTAGTGATAGTTATCTATTTATTTTATGTTTCTGCATTTATCATACACAAATAAAACAAACTTTATTTTGTAATCAACACACACAAATATCATCATCTCTATTGAATGTATACATTTTATATATGTGAACACTTACTCCACTATATCTTTAATTAAGGAGAATAAAAATATAGAAAAAGAGAAATAATAGCAAAAATGTGTACCGTGTCATGCGAATTTTTATTGTTTGGTTTTAACCGCAATTGTTTTTTTAATATAAGTCTATTTTAAACAAAAAAATTAAATTTGATAAAGTCGTACAATTAACATTTTTAAAATTTGATTATGTTACAACAAAAATTCATGTAATATAAAAATCAAGGACCTCCAAATGAAAATAAATATTGGCTCCATCAAAACAATAGTCGTTAGTTGTAAGTTGTAACAATAACGGTAAACGTTTATACAAAAGTCTCGTCTAAAAAGAGTATGTTGTTGAATTGATACATACGCTTTCTTCACTAATTGTATATTTGACTTTTGTTTGATGAATATAAAAAGATCTATCCAATCTTTTATACAACTCCACCAAAAAATGGATTTTTTATCCTAAATTTACATCCAAATTGGATTTATTTACCAAATCATAAATAAAAAGTCGGTAAAATATCATTTAAGATCCAAAACCCAAACCATTACTCATCTAAGATCTATATTTTTATTATTTTTCGAGAGAGACCCGTGTTTTAGTCAAATATTTACCATTGAAAACCCACTAATACCCTAAATACACATACTCTATACTATAAAAGGCTTTTAGATCTATACTTTACCTTTTTCTCCCAATTTTCCCACTCTACATAAATAGAACACATTTAGGCGATTTACATCCAATTTGGATTTATTTGCGAAATCTGTCATAAATAAAAAATTGAACATTGAATTTATCTTATTTTTATCCATATTTATATTCAATTTTATTTATTAATCGCAAAAAAAAAAAATCTTCTAGATTTAAAACTATTTTTTTCTAAAATTTTAATTTTTTTCATAAACTTTTAAATAGTTTTTCAACATTCAAACTTTTTTCTTTCAACCTCTAACTTGTTTTTCAATTCTTTTTAAACTTATCTTAAAAAACAGACCTAAAGCATAATTCAACCAGAAGATCGTATTTTCATGAAGGAGCAAAGTTCATCGGAAGTAGAGGAGTACTCGCCTAAAAAATGAGATTCTTTTTTTTTAATTTAAACTTCCCGGTGGGGGTGTACATACGCACTACCACCTGATCTAGCTCCCTGCACCACCGGTGTAGTTTATAACCATCAATTTTGTGGCCTTGCACCACCGATTTAGAACTCCTGAATCGGTGGTGCGTACGTGCACCACCACCGGTTTTAAATCCTTGCACCACCGATGAAGGGATTTATAGCCATCGATTTTGTGGTCTTGCACCACTGGTGCAAAACTCCTGAATAGGTGGTGCGTGGTAAAAAAACATCGGTATTTAAAGCTGAACCATTGGTTCAGACCTCTATTTCCACCGGTTTTAATAATTTTTTGTTTACTTACTTTTATTTCTATTTTGTATTTTGCTATTACATGGCGCAGATACTACGTATGCTAGGGGATGCTACATATGGACCAACTCAAGATTTTAGTATTAACTACACTTATGTTTTTTTTTCACTATTGAGTATTATACGGAAGATGAATTGATTAAGTAGGTTGAGAAGATTGAAACACAAAACATATTTTGGTTATCAACATAAAACGTTTTGATAAGATAAAAAGTCGAAAGAATCCTCGAATATTCTTTGAGTGCGAGAGGTCAGGAAAGTATAATTGGGCGGTACCCAGAAATAATCTTTAAAGAAAGTCGACGGAACAAAAAAATGTGGTTTTCTCTTCGAGCTTAAGAACTCCATGATAACTTTGAATCAATGGTAATTATAAGTTATAGTAGGGATTCACAAACATGAAAATTCTAAACACTTAGACGGTCATTCATATGCAGGCTGTTTAAATAAAGATGAGTTGGAATTTATAGAATGTTCGACCTTCATGGGGCTTATCTTAGATAAATTTTTAATGAAGTTAGAAAGTTGAGTGAAGATAATGTTTCTTCTATGTGCACAATCTACTACGATAGGCAGAAAAAACAGGTGTTGGAGAAAACCGGCAGGTCCCAGTTGCAATACTTGTTAGGGGAGCTCAAAAAACATAATTAGTTTGAATGACATAAATCTAGCATATACAAAAGTTTTATAATTACTTATATCTTTTTGCGGATCCAATTAGTGTGGATTTGTTACGAATATTTTTAATAATGTTGATAATGGGTAGCACTTACAAGACAATAAGATATGGGATGCCTTTTTTATCATAGGTATGACATCCACTTGTTTGACTTATTGTGTTTCTTTTGCGTTTATGCCCGAGAATAAAATAAACAGTTTGAAATGGATACTAGATTTTTGTAAATTATTGATTATATCTCACGACATTGAAGAACCGTTAAGGGTTTCAACAAATAGAGATTTTTCGTTGATTAACTCTCTAGAACTAGTGTTATCAGAGATCACGCACATGCTATGTCGATGGCACATAAACCAAAATATTCAAGAGAATACTAAGAAGTACTTTAATGAGAAAAATGATCAAACTCTGTTTGTGCCTGCGTGGAAAAAGATAGCGCAAGCGAAATTGGAATCAAATTCGATCACACTAGGATTGAGATGCAGCGTGACTACAAAAATATCTTCTTGTTATCAAATACAGTGAAAAGTCTTGGTTTGACTGATACACTGATAAATTTTTTGTTTGGAAAACAAACAAATTCATGTACTTGGGATATCTCACAACTAACCGAGAATAAAACGCTCATTCTAACCAAAAGTGTTATATACATGGGAGCAAACTTAAATTCGATTTGTTTTAGGACAAGGTGAATTCACTTGTTGAACGACAACATTGTATAGTTAGATCTTCATTTGAGAATATTCATTATATAACATAACATAAATTTAGAGATAAAGTATTTGAGTAAGTCAGAGTTTAGGTTTCCAACCCAACTTTAGAACTCTTTGTTATTAAATTAGAAAGTGCCAGAGATCATAAGAAATTTGATGACACTATGGTGGATGTTAATAATGATATAGCCAATAAAATTTGCGCATGTTCGATAAGATCTACGCACGGTATACAGTATTTGCACCAAATTTACGAGTGGGTATATGATAGAACAATTACGCCTTTAAAAGCTTTTCACGGTCATCGGAATAGGTTATAAATATTGACATGTAGGAACCTAAGCACAATGAAGCTTCTTAAAGAAAAAATGGATAAAATTATAACTTATGTTATGTTAAACAATGATGAAAAACGCACATAACATATTTAAAATAAATGGTTTGAAGTTGTATATCTAGAGACATCTTCTCGTTTAGAACTATTAGAGAAACATAAACATCGCGGTCGTCCACATCTCAAACAAAAAATAACTATTAATGTATCGTCCAACAAACAAAATAAATTTTATTGGGGACCTACCAAGGAAAATGTAAATAAAGACAATGAAGCTTCGGTGTAAAACCCTTTTAAAATTCCCGAAGTTACCGTTTGTAAAGCAATTCCTAGTGGTAATACCATTCGTGCACATGTACCTACTATACTTCGAACTTTGTCGGTAGCGTCGTTATCAAGTAATAGCGTACTTAGATCTATTATTGGTTTGAAATAAATAATTAACGATCCAAAAGGATATTTGCGATGGTTTCTCTCTCACTTCAGACTTTTTACAACCAGTATAAATAACGTTAGACCTGATGGCCATTGTGGGTATTGTACAATATTATATGGGTTGTCTGGCCAATAAGAGGGTTGATGGTGATTTGAAATGGCCTTTACAATAAACTTATGGATAACTTTAATATTTATAGCAAGATATACAATGGTGAAAAAGAATATTTGAATGTGGCTAAAAGTATGTACTATTACAGAGTACCGGCTGTCATTTCTTATCAGATAACAATGCCTGAGTTGGGGATAACAATTGCAACAAGGTTCAATACATTGTGCATTTTGTATCACAATCAGGGTTGATGAATTGTAACTACATTTCCCTACAATTTTGAGGCGCACCCCTCCGATATCTAAAATGGTGGAAATTAGATTTGGTTTTGTTAAAAATAACCATTTCGTCAATGTAAGTATATTAAAATTAGAAGAGTGTAAAGAAAAAGGAAAAAACGTAAAGAGTGAAGATGATTTTGTTTCTTGAAACCAAATAATGAGTGAATAGTGTTTAGGAAACAAAACAATTTAAATACAGGTAAAATTATATTTTACCACTTTTAGGTGAACCTATTATCACGTAGGGGTGGACCCAAACCGAATAATGAAGATAGATTGACCCGTATAAAAATAATATAAAGGTAATGTAAGGGGGTCCAAAACCTTTGATTAATGTAGAAATTATTTACGCAAAGACTAATAGATTCCTATGATATGATATTTGAACTATACCATATTTTGATATTATTTAATTGGATTATTTATTTTTTAAGTTCATTTAAAAAATATAAAAAAAACATTTCTAACATTTTCAATTATTTGTTCTTAAACTATTCAACCAAAGAAAATAAAATTCTTATTACTCTTTAATATTAAGTATTGTAAAAAAATAAATTTCTAATTTTGAGTCCCAAAAATATTTTTTATTATAAATTATGTATATATAATTAGTGTTCTTCGTCGTGCGCATCTATTACTTTTACGAAAAATTCATAAATAAATACTTAGAAGGTGTATCCGTCTAAAAATAAATAATAACTCATTAGCTAAAGATAAAAGTAACTTGAAATTTAATTCAACGATTTTTTATGTATGTTATATTATTTTTTTCTTTTCTCTTTTATCAATGTTTTTATTTTTGAATGTTTGTATAATGAACTATATTTATTTGAAACATACAACCACCATATAATCAACCTCAAACCACCCCAAACCATCCAAGACAAGACATGATCCTATTGGCACCTAGCTCGACTGCCCACCTTGTAGGAGCCCATTGTTGACCACTCAAATCATGGCTTATCGTTGGATACTACCACAAGTAATTGTGATGCCACCTCAAAACACCAATCATGGACGCTCTCCATCAGTGGTGACCATATTTTGCTAATATCCCCTCCCTTCCCACGTGGCCCGCCGATGACAAATCTACACCCTAAATCATACCCTAGAAAGGAGATGGAATCCACAGAGAAATAGGAGCATATGGAAAAGGTAAACTCCTTTCCTGAGTTGGGAAATTAGTCAGCCTGAAATGATATTCATGATCCTCGATAAGTATTATCTTACCATAAGTTTTATAATTATTGCATCTTGGAAAATCTGGTTCGATACGAGAACACGATGTTATTGAGTTTATTTTGGTAATCATGCGTGTTTTTTTGATTCAAATGCAAAAAGACCTATATCAAAGACCTATTTCATCATTAATAACTATTTTTTGTTTGAGATGTGGACGACCGCGATGTTTTTGTTTCTCTAATAGTTCTAAAAGCGAAGATGTCTCTAGATATACAACTTCAAACCATTTATTTTAAATATGTTATGTGCGTTTTCATCATTGTTTAACATAACATCAGTTATAAGTTTATCCATTTTTACTTTATTAGACTTTGAATCCAAAGGCAAGAAAAGACCCAAAAGGCCTAGAACATGAAAAGACCTATATCAAAGGCCCAACATTTCCTAGAACATGAAATAGGTCTTATACGTTTGATAAAATCAGAAACTAAACCCACCCTTGTCTTCAATCTATCAATCCTCACTCAGCGCAATAACCTTAATCAGAAACCACCTCTTCTTGACCTTCCTAGCATCTATCGCTGAAAAAAAAACATCTACCAGACCAAATCCTTGCCTCCTTACTAATAACAAATACAAAAAACTGAGCTCACCGAGAAATCAACCCACCTTCCTTCGAAACCAACCGAGGAAGCTCTACTGACTAAAAAACCCTTGAGTATTTCTGAGATTAGGCACGAAGACGACCATGCATAAACGAGGGAAAACTGAAAATGAAGGATCAGCAAAAACCAGGTAAAATCCCTTTGAAATGCTTTTAAATTAGTGAGTTTGGGGAACCCTAATGTAACCGGTCCCCAATTCTTCAAGGAAAGAAATAACTTTAAGCTTTGCTGGAGCTTGAAGTTCTTCAAAGTCCATTTCTTTTCTGAGCTTCAAAACAGCATTTGCTAACCAATTAGCTGCTTCGTTCTGCTCTCTAAAGACATGGATCAAACTTCTTCCTAAAGAGAGCAGATTACAACAGTATTTGTAAATACCTGTTAAAAACCAGGGGGAGTTACCTTTAAGGGATATTTCAATGATGATCTTCAAGTCTGTCTCAACATCCAGTTCATTGATCCCCTTAGAATAGCATAGATTAAGTCCATCCAACAGAGATCTGAATTCTGCAATAACCGGACAACCCTTTCCATACAGCCTACTATAGCCAAATACAATCTTTCCCTTACTGTCTATGACAATACCGCCACCACTAGCTTCTCTAGAAAGATTACTCGACCCATCTGTATTACGTTTGAACCTCCCCAGGTTTAGGACTTTTCCAATTTAGGACAATAGGAATCTGTTTAGTTCTAAATTGATTTATACAACCAATTTGAGAGCCAATAACAACATCTTTTCCCCAGTGAGCTTTCTTTAGCAAGTTAGCTTTATCCATGTTTGTAATAATATGAATAATGATGTTTATTAAATCCATAGGATTGAATACCTAGCCATCATTCTTTCTTTTATTTCTTGCATGCTATAACACCCACATAATAATAACAGACAATATAGTTTGAATATGGACCTCTTTCTGTGTAGACCAGTACCACGACCTGATAATGTGTACTGGAGTCATGTTTATGAAAATACGAATTTTGAATATAGCAGCAAAATAATTCCAAACTTCCCTAACAACTTGACAGTTTACGAAAACATGTTTTAGGCTTTCACTATTTTCACAATGCTGACATCGAGAAGCTAGATTAATTTGCTTCTTTTGCATTGCAGAGTCAACTAGCAACAAATTCAAAAGGACCCTCCAAAGCAGAAAAGATAATTTGCGAGGAGTAACAGAGTTCCAAGTTCGTTTAAAAAGGTTAGAACTATTTCTCTTCGTTTTTATAGATTTCCAGGTTAACATGGAGTTAAAACTGCCATCTTGACTGAGAGACCAATATACAGAATCCTCCTCACTAATTACTAGGGAAATTTTGAGAATATTGTGAATATTATTTGAATTCACAATACTCTCAATTCTAGTCAAGTCCTAAGCTCCATTAATCTAGAACTCTTTCACTTTTATCCCAACAAATCTTGACCTTTCATCCATATTCATTATGTTTACAAAAGGAGAAGGAGAACACCACTTATCAATAAGGAAGTCCATATTACCAGACTTAGCATGCCGGGAAATAAAATTTTCTGCACCGTCTTTGATATCCAACAGTCTAGACCAAATTTTAGAACATTTGATAGGCTTAGTAGCAGTTAATGAATGAACATTTTTACAATAAGTTTCCATCATAAGCTTATACCAAGTAGATTTTTGCCTTCTCAAAGAAAACCAAAGCTTGTGGGAAAACAAAAATTCCCAATCTTTCATACTTTTAACTCCCAAAACACCTTCACCATAGGACTTGCAAAATTTAAACCACTGAACCTAGTTTATAGGTGTTTTGTCATCCTTATTACCCCATAGAAATTTGTTGTAGATAACTTCTATTCTCTTAGCAACAGTCTTAGGGATACAAAAGTGTTGAATATTGTAAATGGGATAAGAACATAGGACATAATGTACCAAAGTAAGCCTGCCTCCAAAGGAAAAGAGAGTATGGTCCCAATCAACTAATTTATTTCTAATTTTCATAATTAGATCATCAAAGTTACTAACTCTTGACTTTTGTTGATGATTGCACCCACGTAGTTGAAAAGGAGGTCAACTTTCTTGAATCCCAACAGTTTCTCAAGTTCATTGATCCTTCTAGGTAAGATATTCTTATTAGTGATAAATTTAGACTTACCTTTATTCACAATTTGACCAGATTTATCCTCATAATGATGCAGGAGCCTGCAAATGTTTCTTATAGAATCGATGGAGCCATTGCAGAATATAAGCAAGTCATCAGCATAACCCAAGAAAGCTAAGTCCATTTTCCCTCTATTCTTATATCTTGTATATGAAGAATTCGTAGATAGATCATTGATACTTCTCAACATATATTCCTCAACTAAAATAAACAGGTTGGGTGACAGTGGTTCACCCTGCCTTTGCCCCTTATTAGATTTAAAATAGCCTTTGACCTCACCGTTGACTAGAATTGAGAAATGACAGTTGGTCACACATTTCTCAATTAAGGTAATGAAATCCTTTTTAAAGCCAAAAACTGTCAAAACACATAAAAGAAATATGTGGTCAAGCCTGTCAAAGGCTTTGTCCATGTCTACCTTTAGGATAATGTTGCCTCCCCTAGTTTTAAGATCGATATCATGCACTAATTCCTGACTAACCATGATATTTTCATGGATAGATCTCCCAGAAACAAACGCCCCTTGCTCTTCAGAAATAAGACCAGGTAAGATATTACCTAGCCTTTTATTAATAATCTTACAAACAATTCTGTTAAAGAAGGTAGTAAGTTTATAGGCCTAAATTCTTTCCAAGACTTAGGATTAGGATTCTTAGGAATTAGACATAGAGTAGTAGCAAAAACCCCATTAGGAATAACACCACCTTTGAAAACGTCAGCAATAGCTTCACAAAGGTCTACCTTTATAATAGACCAGCAGTCTCTATAAACCCTTCCAGTGTATCCATCTGGGCCAGTTGCAGAAGTAGTATTGAGATTCTTAACAATCTCAAAGATTTCTTCCTCCATAGGAATAACTAAAAGAAATTTTTTTTCCTCATCCTTAACCAACTTAGGGATAAAATTTGAGAATATATTCGAATTCCAAGGATTAAGTTGATCATATAGAAGGTCCTTGAAGTGATTAATAGCAGAAACCTCAATAATTTCCTTGTCTTCCAACCATCTGGTACCATCCCAAATCCTGGTGATTTTATTTTTCTTCATTCTTTTCCTTACAAAATTGTGAAAAAATGAAGTATTCCTTTCACCATCCCTGACCCAATTAGTGTGAGATTTCAGAACCCAGAATTCCTCCTCTCTTTCTAGAAGCTTTAGGCGAGTCTCTCTAGCATTGTCTAGAATAAATTCTTCCTCAACAGACTTAGATCTTTGATAGTTTAATTCCTTACACATAATCTCCTCCTCCATTTGCTTAATAGAGTCAAACACATTCCCAAAAACCTCCGTGTTCCACCTCCTTAAATCAGCCTTTAACCTCTTTAGCTTGAAACAAAAATTAACAATATGAGAATCCTGATAGAACCCAACCCATCTATCCTCCACCACTTTATTAAATCCAGAGTGAAGAACCCACATATTCAAAAATCTAAAAGAAGACTTGATTTTAGAAGGTTCAGTAGTTATAGTGACCATAATAGGGCAGTGATCAGAGCAAGTTTTAGAATGACGAGTGACATTAGTAGCTTCAAAATAACTAAGCCACCTCTAATTATATAAAACCCTATCAAGACGCCTCAATTGTATACCATTAGTCCAAGTGAATTTGTTACCAGAGAACCGTGCATCAGTTAGGTTAGAATCACAAATAAAGTTATTAAAATGAGTAATACTAGAGTTATAGTTGGTAGTGCAGTAGAGTTGTTCATCAAGGCTAGATATAGTGTTGAAATCACCCAAGACCATCCACTATATAGCACCATCTTCTAAAGCCTTTAGCTTCTCCCATATGACTCTTCTTAAGACTTTAGAACACTTAGCATAAATCACAGTGACCCTGAAGTCATTTTTAGAATCCTTGAGTTTAACATTCAAATGTATAAATTGCTCATCATCAGAAATAACCCCCATCACAAAATTATCCTTCCACAGCACCCAAATCTTGTTATTTATGTTCTAAATATAATGTTGATATCTAAGTTTCTTAAGGACATAATCAATTTTAGAAGGATTGACCATTGGTTCTTAAATAGATAGAAAATCTGGCCTCACCGATCTTTTCAAGGACTTGAGTCTTGTTATAGTTTCTTTGTTCCCCAAGCCACGAACATTCCAAGTTAAAATTGAATTGGATGACTTTGGGTTCCTAGTAACACCTCTGTGTTGTATTAGTTTAGGATTCATCATATTTCTTGAAGTTAGAAATTTAACTTTCTTTACTTTCTACTTTTTCTTATGCTTTTTAATCTTTACAGGAGACGAAAGCAGACTACCATCGTTTTCCATTTGTGGAGAAACATTCCCATTGTTGTTGTCCATAGATTCAAAACTCATATGATTTGAGGGGTACAAATCAATCAAGTGCAAGGATTTTATAATCTTCTCCTTCTCAACACCTAGAGGTAAATGATTATCACATACAACTATGCTCTGAATCCTGTCATTTGTATCAGATAGAGTAACATTAGAAACATCATCTGCACTACTCTTCCCATTTATATTGTTCTTCTCACCCATCATAACAATTGACTTCATTCTTTGAACATGATTCACCAGAGAAAAGTCAATTTGTTCAGCCACATTAACAGGTACCATTACTTCTTCAGTAGAGATAGGTTTTTGCATCTTCTTACATACCACCCCAGGATGCCCAAGATGATAGCAATAATTACAGTAGCTAGGATTGTTAATATAGTTTAACTCCTTCCAAAATCCATTATTCCCAAAATTAATCCATATTTTATTAGGTAGAGGCATAAAGACATCAGCTTAAACCCAAATCCTGCAATAGTTGATTCTAGCCCGATTTCTAGGAGGAACCTAAACATTTAAAGGAGATCCCAGACTTTTAGCAACTTCCAAGATTGTTTACTCATGAAACATGAACTCGGGAATATTAGGAAGGTTGATGAACATCAGAGTAACAAGGTTTTCAAAGTTAGGGTTAAAATTAGGATCCCACTTTAATAAACGCATAGTTTTGTTTCTTATGACCAAGAGCTTTTTTCTCCACAACTTCTTGAGATCATCCTTCAAAGAAAATTCGATAAAAATGTGACGAAAAATCAAAACTAGTGACATTAAATTCTCCTTTGAACTTGAATCCTTCCAAGAAAGACTTTATTAAACTGTATGCTTAGAAGCTACTTTCAATTTTTCACAATCTTTAGCCTTAAAGATGATATCAGGAAATTCTTAGTTGTTGTTCCTTATAACATTATCATGATAAATCTATGTAGTTTGCTGTTTAAAGAGAAACACATAACTCTTTTAAATAGTCTCTAATTTTCCACTTGTTACAGGCTCGAAGGCTGGGTTATTCCTGATCTTAGAGAGATCAATGTGCGCCGACGACAATGGAGGAAAACTCATATTGAGATCAGTCGGTCTACCAATAAGAACTGAGCATTCTCTTTCTTCCATTGCAATAACAGAGAATAACCAAATTTAGGATTTAGTTTCTTGATTTAACTCAATTTTTGGGTAATCATGTCTTTAGTATATCTTGTGGAGTACAATGTGTATTATTCCAGTATCACGACCGTTATGAATTCTATGGTCTCGTACTGGATTATGCCACAAATCATTTATCACATCCATTTAGTTATATTTTAATTTGTTTGAATGTGACCGTTTTAAATATAATTTTTTTACATATTACCTTAATATATCCGTTGTAATATGAATAATTTTACCTTATTTATTAACTTTAATCTCACAATAAAATCTTTAACGAGGTGTTGGACCGTTCGTCCCTCGTGGCAGATCTCACTGCTTATCATCTTCAAAAAGGTTTTGGCTAAATTAAGGTCCCTTTCATAAGGAGCCCCAAATATTAAAAGTGTAAAAAATTGTTCTTTTACCCCGCCGGTTGAGTCCCTCCCAAGCGGCGGAGAAGCTTATCCCGCTGGTTGAGAAGGTTTCACGCGCCGGTTGAGAATGATTCAACAGCTGGGATAAGGTTAGCCGGGATAAGATGAAAATAATAAAATTCAAAAATGTTTTTTAGGGCTGGTTAATAGTTTTTGGGTCCGAATTTAACCAAAACCCTTCAAAAGATAAAAGTAACATCCGTGAATCGTTTTTGGGATTTTAATATTATACGTAAGCCTAAAGATAGATCTGGCTATTTGGAAAACTAAGCTTTCTTAACCGAGGATTTTCTAATTGTTATTTCAACTACACACTTATTAGCCTACATGAAACTAGTTTACAATTCTCTTCACCCGATAAGAAAATCAACAACCCCGTTTTATTCTCCAAAATTATCCACTAATTGATCATTCAGGAATGAAATGATTTCGAAATGATTTATTTTCCAATATCGGTTGCGCACTCCCCCTCCCTCGCATAGAATTTCTAACTACACCACCGTTACCATCAGCTCGGGTATTTTGTTCCGTTCCTTCAAGTCCAAAATATTTATCTCAACAAACTGAAACCTTTTTACAATTCTTTCGGGAATGTCTACTTTTTTGAAAAGTTATCATGTCTTCTAAAGAATATTCGAATAATCAATCTTACATAGTTTAACAATAACAATGCACTCGTTTGTTTTACCATAATTGCATTTTTTCAAGTGAAATAAATTACTTTCTTTGATCGTTAGAATCTTCGATAGGCTGCCTCAAAAGTTGAATCTTGAAAGACCTTTTTAAAATAACAATCACGGGGAAACTACTTTAAGCTAGGGTACCGTTCATTGCCAATAGTTTGGAGAACTTCCCTGATCTTTCTTGTATCGTTTTCATTACCTCAGAAGTCAAACCTAGGGATAGGGCCTCTATGATCTGCCAAGTAACTGATGTTGAGATCAAGAAAGCTATTTGCGATATAAAAAATAACAAAGCATAAGCTTTGGCTGATTTCAATGCAATTCTTCTCAAATCATCTTGATATTTTGTTAGTAAAGATATATTTTCTAATTCTCGGTAATTCTTTAATAATGACTATCTTGATTGGTCATGTAGAAACACTTCATCCACCTTGATGCTTAGATTTGACAATCCCTCAACATGTTTTTTACTATAGACCCATTGTTTGTTGAGACGTATCCTATAAAATCATCTCTAAAATCCTGGTTAACAGGAATAAAGACTTCATTCCCTCCTTGTAGATAAATCGTAATCCACCATTATCTAGAGATTTTCTGAGGCTACAATATCTTTAAATAATATCATATTTTACCAATAACTCTTGAAAGGGTACCATACCATTTATAAAGGTCCGAAAGTGGTCCTAAAATCGACTTCATGAAAGCTTTTGAAAATGTGTATAACTCTAGACATCTTATACATTTTAAAAATAAGATTCTATAAAGACATAATCCTGTTGAGAACCCAATGCACCATATTGAGAATTTTTGGGATTCTTATAAATTCAAACACGAGATTTCTATCGGGAGCAACTCCTATTAACAACCGTAGTAGTTTTATTGTCAAGAGTACATCCATGGTAAAAGACATCACCATGGACCAAGATGGAAACAACAGCAAGATAAAGCAAGTGAAAGCTGTTAGGGTTTTGAGTTCAATCTCACCTAACACTAACTAAAAATGCAGCGACAAGAAACATTTTAGAGACTTGGGATTCTCCGATCTAGACTTCACCTAAATTCCTAGTGGACTACCCTATCAATACTAGACTTCTAACTAAAGCCCAAGACACAATACAAAGATCTAATGAAGCTTACAATAATCCCACATCATGCATCTGTAGCCAAACACTCCTATGATGTGGATACGATCATGTAAAAACGTTATAGTACAATTTCATAATATTTTATAAATCTGTTACAACAAAATTACTATAAGTGTATATGATACATTGTATTTTAATGGAATAAGATTACATTAAAAATTTATCAAAGATGTACAATAGACTATCTTATCTTTCACTTGGTATGAGAGTAGCTTCAAGCCTTCAATAGAAAACATTATTGAATCTCCAACCTTTAACACAAAATTCATGGGATTTGTTATATTTAGCAACCCATTGATCATCACAAAAAACTGGTATTTAAATTCAATTAACAATATCAACAATATTAGACTAGACAGAAGCAACTACCTTTTGTGGAAAACCATGGTGTTACCCGATAATCAAAGGTAACAAATTAGGAGGCTTGCTAACATGAAAGAAAATCTATCCTCCCAGATTCATCATTAATACAGAAGGAAATATTTCTGAAAACCCAGAGTATAAAGATTTGATAGCTAAAGATCAATTGCTACTTGGCTGGCTATACTCTACAATGAGCCATAAGGTAGTAGTCAAGTTAATGGAGGAAGAAACCTCCAATACACTTTGGGGTGTTGCTGGCAAACTGTATGGCTTAAAGACAAGTGCCAGAGTTACCTACTATAAAATAGAGTTTTGGAGAACTCGTAAAGGATCCTATTCAATGAAAGAATACCTAAATAAAATGAAATATATTTCTGATAACTTAGTGCTGACTGGGTGTCTAATTTCTATAGATGATTTAATAACACAAGTTCTTGCAGGTCTTGACTCAAAATATACGCATATTTTGGTGAGTCTTGCAGATAAGGAGGGTCTAAACTGGCTTGATTTTCAAACCAATTTAGTTACTTTTGAAAGAGAATTGAGAAGCTCACTAGCATACAAACATCAATAACTAACACCAATCTATCCAATGTGAATTTTACGCACAAGAATGATTCAAAACAACAATGCAAATCAGAGAGGCTCCTATGGTCAATTCAGGGGTTTAAACAAAAACTACATAGGTAGATTTACCTATAATCCTAGAGGTTGAAGCAACTTTAATAGAAGTAGAGGAGGTAGATTTTCTCAAAGTAAGCTAATATCTGATGGCTATATTTTGTTACTATAGGGATTATCCCTCTATGATGAGATCCACACCATCTGAGCAGCCCAAATAAGAAGGTAAACAGAGTGCTTTTCTTGCTACTCAAGATACAGCTAGAGAGGCTGTATGGTTTTCTTACAATGGTGCTAGTCACCACGTCACAGGAAATCCTAATCTCATGACTCAGAAAACTGTGCATACAGGTAACAAAAACATCCTAGTTGGTAGTCTTGATAAACTTCATATCTCTCATATTGTCCAAATAAACATGACTTCATTAACCAAACAACCTATATACCTTAAACCAATATTGCATGTCCTTATGATTAACAATAATCTTTTGTCTATTTTTCAACTTATTAATCACAATAATGTTTTATTGAGTGTCACAAAGGGTTTTGTCTTGTGAATGACAAAGTAAGAGTACACTACTCAGAGGGATATCTGAGGATATAATCTACAAGATGGACAACTATCCCACATCACAAATCACCATGACATCTTCATCTAGTCCACAAGTCAATCTATCTAATGTTACCTTACAATAATTTACTTTTTTAGCTAGTAATTTTTTTTTTATAAAAGATAGATGACATAGGAAAATTGGCCATCATCTCAAAGAGCCTTAGTTACTGTTTTAAAATTGTGTAAGTTGAATTCAGTTTTAAGAAATAAAACAAATTTCTGCGAGGCTTTCCAATTAGGCAAGTCTCACAATCTTCCTTATCCTACTTTTGACTCATAGGTTAGCAATGTTTTGGACCTAATACATATTGAAGTATGGGGTCCTGATCCTATTTAGTCTATAGGAGGGTCTAAATTTTATGTTTTGTTTCTTGATGTTCACTTTATGTACACCTGGATATATCATATCAAAGATAAAGGTTAGGTTCTTGATGTTTTTAAAAGTTTCAAATCTTTAGTTAAGACACAATTTAAAAGGTCAATTAAAACTGTTCAAAGTGATTGGGTGGTGAGTTCAGGCCACTAGCCTCTTTGGCTAAGGAAAACATGTTTATTTTAAGAAGGTTTTGTCATCATACCTCAGCCTAAAATAGAAGGGCTGAGATAAAACATAGATACTTGGTTGAAACTCGTCTTACCCCTCTAGCTCAAGCTAGTCTACCGTACAAATTTCGGATTGAGGTTTATGAAACTAGATATTCAACACATTTTCTTAGTCCCACATTGCTTCAAACTTGGCTCTGATACAATGTTAGAAATGTGGGGTTCTGGACCAAGTATGGGATATAGTTTACACTTCAACAAGAATAAATAAAATCAATCAAATAATATTTTAAAATTAATTGATTGATTTAGTTTTTTGATTAATTATCATAAATTAAGTGTACTAGTCTTATCCAATCTTAGGTAAAGAATTATTTTCAATAATTAATTCACATAGTTAATTACCACCATCAAGTTTATGTTTTAAACATTTAAGTGCTAACTATTTAGCAATATTTTTAAGTATATTAGACAACTTTACTTAGACCTAAGCCATATGGACAAAAATATTAACGATGAATGTTATACTTATTCCATACTAACCTAACCCACTTGACACATGATGAACGTACAATTTATGATTTCTTTTAGCAACTTTCTTCTTTGAAAGGTTAAAAGAATATATAATTAATATTGTTATTTGTATTGCATCATATTGTATATTGTTTACACTGTAAGATGTATTTATTAAAATTGGATGACGACTTCATACTGTTGACCTGATGTTGTGAAGTATTTTATATTGGTCTGGTCAATTTATTATGGTCTTATTATATTTTGGCTGAGTTGAGCCCAACTTATTGAATATGTTGATCGATTATGACTCTCATCCCGCCGTTGTATATGTTGCGGTGAATATTTTTGCGACCACTTACCAAATGAGATTTCGAGACTTGACCGATCTACTAGTTGAGTTGGAGGTTATTTCTCCAGAGTTGAGTACCGATCTGATTGGTGAGCTTGTACGTGATTTCATCAGACTAGCACGTCAATATCGAGATTGTTTTACGATATTTTATATTTGGTTATGTTAATGATATTTTTTATGTATAGGTTCGATGTTTACATCTTCTTATATCACAACTACTTTGTTTCAATATTATTTTGTTTTGTGTGAGTTTAATTTAGACGTATCAGATGTTAATATGTCTATTCAATAAGTGTCCCGAGAAGATTGGTTAAGTTCATTACGTTATCCATAAATTAATAAAGATGATGATAACCTCCTCATTTATTCCGTAGTTCAGTCCCCTAGTATTAGTAAAACTGATTTTGTTACTCAATCTGTTCCACTTCCTCCACCATCTTAACCTCTCATTACACATATTTATTCTCCATGTTCTGAACCTTCTCCAATATGCCCAGTGTCGATTCTTTTGTCTTCGGGTCCTGTAACAAACAATAGTGAGTGTGATCTTAACCTTCCTATTGCTCATCGAAAAGGTAAAATATAATATACTTATATGATTTTTTCTTTTGCAAAATATGGTAATTTTTCTCCTTCTACGATAGCTTTTATTGTAACTCTTAATTTTTTTCTATTTCATGAAGATTTATGTCATTCTAAGTTGGAAAGTTACAAATTTTGAAGATATAAGAGATTTTGACTAGTATAGAGTTTCAAAATTAGTTAATTGACCTGTCGAAAAGCAAGCTATTGGTTGTAGATGGGTGTTTAATGTCAAAATGAATCCAGATGTGACGATAGCTCGTCTCAAAAAAAGAATTATCGCAAAATGATATGCTCAAATTTATGATATTGACTACTCTGAAACCTTTTCTCCGGTAGCTAAGTTTACCTTTATTCGTTTATATTTTTCTTCGAACGTTTCAAATGATTGGCCATTGCATTAGTTAAATATAGAAATTGATTTCTTATATGGATATCTCAAAAGAGAAGTGTATATGGAGCAACCACGCTTTCTTACATAAAATAATGCAATCTTACATGGTTTTGTTGCTCATGGGGAGAAATGGTAGGTATGCCTTTTGTACAAGTCCTTATATGGTTTGAAACAAAGTCCACGTGCTTGGTTTGGAGATTTTAGTGAGATACTCAATGAATTTGGGCTAAAGAAGAGTATTTGTGATCATTCTCTATTTTATAAGACTTTTGCAAATTGTATTGTACTCGTGGATGTGTATGTTGATGACATTATCCTTACTCTGAGTGACAGCAAATGCATCTGTTTAGTTAAAAAAAAAATCATTCAAAATTATAAACAAAATATTTAAGACCATTGAGGTTCTTTGTGGGAATGAAAATAACAAGAAGCAAGAAAGGTATTATCTATCACAAAGAAAATATGTTTTGGATTTATTGATGGAAACATGCAAGTTAGAAGAAAACCCATGTAATACACCAATGATTCCTAATTTCTAGATGCCAAAAGATTATGGGGAACTATTTGGTGATCTAGAGAAATATCATCGATTCATAGGTAAACTTAATTATCTTACCGTAACTTGTCCAGACATTGCGTATGGAGTTAGTATTGTGAGTCAATTTATGTCATCACCAACTTTTAATCATTGGGAAGCACAAGAACATATCTTGTGTTATCTCAAATCAGCTCTATGGCTCAAATTGTGGTATGGTAGTAATGGTCATAGTAATATAGAGTGTTTTACGGATGCAGATTGGGCTGGATTTAAAGTTGATAAAAGATCGACAATTGGTTACTGAGTTTTTTATGGGGTAATTTGGTATCTTGGAAGAGTAAGAAACAAAATATTATATCAATATCGAGTGTTGAAGCTGAATATAGAGTCTTGGCATAATCTACTTGTGAGATAATTTGTGTTTCTCAATTGTTGAATGATATTGACATACAGACTAGCATCCATGGAAAGTTGTGGTGATAATTAAGCAGCGCAACACATTACGTCTAATCTTGTCTTTCATGAAAGAATGAAACATATTGAATTGATTATCACTTTATCCGTGAAAAAATTCAACAAAATCTCTTGCATACCGAGTATGTAAAAATAAGACAATAATTAAGAGATATACTCACAAAATCCGTCAATGGATCACGTATTAATTATATTTGCAATAAGCTAGGCATGCTTAGTATATATACTCCAGCTTGAGAGAGAGTGTGATTTCGTTTCAGTTATTTCATCAAGCCTGCACTTTAAGTAATTTTGTTCAAGTTTTGAAGGAAATGTTATTATCAAGCTACGATAGTTTCAAGTATCTTTGCACAAACTTGAGAGAGATTGTTAATAGAAATAATAAAATATATTGATTAAATAGTTTATTATAGTTAATTATCGATGATACTTTATTGTATACATTATTATGGTAGACCAAACATTATTATAGTAGACTAGAATATTATTAAGATAGATTCATAACCTATATATATGGCTTTAACTTGTACATAATTTGTTTTTCAATAATAATTCTATTTTCACTTTTATAATAATCATCGTCTTAATCGGTAAGATATTCATAACCCTCTTATTTTTATAATCATCGTATTATACCTCTTCATATGACATTCATCGTATTATACCTCTTCATATGATCACTTGGTAAAATATCTAAAAGTGTTAAACGTTGATGCCCAAGTATTTTAAAAATTAAGCTTAAAGAAAGTCCCCATAAAAGAAAAATTCCAAGAAGATGTTCTAGCCTTGTTGGAGGAACATCCCTCGATTGACAATGAAATGAGCACGAGCACGAGGAGACCTTAGAGTTAGGTGCACTCAAGTCTGGAGAATGGAGGGTTGAAATATTAAAGTTTTTTTTAAAGAGAAATTTTACCATACCGCAAAGATTCAATTTTAAGAAAAAAATATTTATATTCTTAAGTGACACCCTCTTTAAGCAGGGGTTGAGTCGACCTCTAACTTGATGGTTGAGATCCAAATAGTTGACTATGGTGTAAAATGAGCTTCAATGTCGGCAAGGGTTTGCTCATTCTGGTTATAAGACATTAATCTGAAGGATTCTTGTGACAAGGTTGTTTTGGCCAACCATATCAATGAATGCAAAGAATTTAGTATAAAAGGGTGACCATTGTCAGCATTTTGTTAACAATATTCATATCCCGGTGATGCAATTAGAATCAATCTCTGAATCATTATCCTTTGATATATGGGGATATACTTGGTTGGTCCATTACTCGTCACTTGAGATAATTCAAGCACATTTTTATAGTTGTGGACTACTTTTTGAAGTGGATAGAAGGAAAACCTCTTTCAAGGATCAGATACAAGAATGTGATCACATTATATTAACTAACATCTATTATATGTTTGGTGTCCAAAAATCGATCACCACAAACAACGGTCTTCAGTTCCAAAATACTAAGAGTGCAATGAGTGCGCAGAGGGTTAAAACTCAATCTAACGCGATAATCTGCAAATCAACGCCAGAAGATAAACCATACAAAACGACAGACTCAGCCGAGAAAGCGTATGCAAAGGGATTCAAACTCATAACGTTTAATCACAAGCATGCCTTACTCAACCACTTGATCTTATATGTTATCATATAATACATGTAAACGTTTGTTTAACATTTAGGACGTTAATATGCGCTTACTTCACGATCTGTTTATCTTATCAACAACTTGTTATGAACTTTCACTCATAAATAAAGTAATATACCCTCTACGGGTATATTCCTTCACCACAACACCACTTTAGTCCTAAAAGATTTATATTATATGTTTAATGACCATTTATGACGTAGAGCTAATATTTTAATTTTGCATATCATTTTTTTTTATAGATTATTCAACTCATCCATCTTTTTAATATCTTTATGTCGTTTTGCATAGTTAGTCCTTTAAAAAGTTCACCACTAATGATTTATATTAATATGAATTGAATTTTGCACTGTTAGATCAAATTACAAATCTAACGTTTTTTTCAAAAGTTGTTATTATTAATTTTATCTCTTGTCGACTCACCTTCGTGCATATACTAGCTAGCAGGTAGTGTATGCATCGTTTAACTTCTTTACCTTCAATTGTTCAAATTAGTATTACTTGTCTGAATAAATATAACTCTAAATTTTAATTGAATTATCTTAATAAACGTCCTAAGTATTCAATCTACTATTTTATTTATTAAATTTTAGCGTTATTTACTAGATAAATAAATTCTTTATAACTTTTTATTTGTTCAAATAAATCATCAATATTAAATTTTCAGTTATTTAGTTGTTGTGTTCTTAAAAATCCAATAATGTTTTTTAAAACTTTCCAACGAATTTTTATAGTCAAGTTGAACTTCGAATGGAGTTATAACTGTTTATTAACTTGTTTCACATTTATTTTTCCTAATAATTTGTAATTAAAAGATCTTTTAAAATAATTTTTACAGAGCGCAGTCAATTCCATTATACTTGTTATGTTGGCAATTTGATGTCAACTCTCTATTTGGAGAATGTTCATCAAAACTTCAACAAGAAATTATCACTCAAGACGATCTTTTGGATAAATGGAAACTTAAGAAAAAAACGACCAAAAGATAAAGAATCTCTAAAATAATATTTGTCAACAAAAAATAACGAAAATGATAAGCTTAAAATTATCAATTAACAATTGGAAAACGAAAATAACAAACTAGAGAATAAAATAAGAAGCTTTAAAAAACCATGTTGGGATCGTTTACAATATAGAAAAAAAAGCTTAATAGAAGAATTTTACATAATGCTATTAAATTATAAGAGAACGACAAAATATAATTGTTAATAGAAATTCTTCTTCGTAAAAATCTTCAGACAATCTTTATATGACTTTACTGGAATCACATTCCCGATAAATATCAAAACATATGTCGCATATTCATTTATCTTTCTGATGCTTTTCTAGAAGCATCTTTCCATAATAGTGCTCATATCCCTAATCATACGATTATTATTCAAGATAATGAAAATACTAAAGGAAACAGACGCCCATAAAAAACTAGTCACAATATTACCGAAAAGTTGGATGAATCTAAAAATCGCTCTCCTACGGAAAAAAATGCTAAGAGAATGAAAAATATAAATGTTAACGGAAATTCATACCTATCAAAGAAAATTATAATCTCTTAGTAAGGAGTATGTTTTATTCTTAATATAATCATTAAATTATGATTTTATAGCTTATCAAATGTTTATCATAATTGTTTTTTAACTTTCAAATGCTAAGACAAATTTCAAATAGTTTCACCGTTATTTTACTTTCAAAGCTTTTAGGGTAGCCATAAAAACGTATTTCACGTGAAAATCTTATTTGAAAATATTTGAAGCTTTCACTTTGAATATCATTAAAGATGTTAGCAAAATAGCATAGTCTCTTAATCCTTTCATATTATTACATATTATTTCTTTGCATATAATTCTTTCTTTCGAATTATAATCGACTTATAAACATGATCGCAACTGAAGACCTTAACGACCTTAATGTGACATCTTACGGTTTTCCGTTAGACTTGACTTATAGCCATATTCGTTTTGATTGAACCCGTAACGTCTTACACTTCTTAACTGGACTTAGCTTACCCCAATATTCACTTATTATTTTCAATTATACAATAACTTGTTATCGCATACCACTTGATAAGTATTCTAACTTTTGAAGCAAAAAATACTAGTTAAATCCTTTTTATCACATTATTATTTACCGCATAAAACGATTATTGATGACAAGATTCTTCCTCGATATTTTTTTTACATAAAGTAATAAATATAAAATAAATATTTAGTAATCAACACTCATATATTTAAAAAACTACTAATACTTGCTATTATTAAATGTTTTATAATGCATCATCAAAGAAAACTTTATTACTTAAAACCCATAAGCCAATCTTTAAAATTTCAAAGAACGTGCAGCTTAACCTCATTCAAGTAATGGTTGTAATATAATATTTTATGACATGGAATTCCATCAATGATGAAACTTATGTATAATTTGCAACGTCTTACATTAGTAAATCATATGACGGAAAAACTTTATCATTCAACAGTTACAATTACCATTCTTCATATGACCAAAAATGATATATTTCGTCTTTAATTTTACTCAGTTATACTCCATATTCTTCAATTTCTTCCCAAATGTACCTGATTAGTTAAACACTTTATTCTTAACTATTTTCAATTTATTTTTGGATTCCAACTTCATCAATTGCATCAACACTAGAAGGTTTATAACATTTTTTCTTCTGAATACCTTTTAAAAATCTAGGTCAACATAATGATGCAACGTATTTTGTAGCTAAAGATAAATCTAACAACCCCTATTCATTCAATAACTTCATTTGGTTACTTCTTCCATTAAAAATCCAAGTCAACATTATCATACAATATTAATTGTTTCATTAATCACATACTTGATAGACTGATGATAAGATGATGCCACTACATCCATACTATGGAACAGATACAATCCTAAGATAGAATTATAAGAACTTTTAACATTAACATTGATAAACATAATAGTTATAACTTTTTCTATTTTCTCACTCCCGACGGACACATTCAAATTTAATTTCCGACACAAACAGTGGACTAATCGGTGAAACTAGCTAGATTACTATCACTTTTTCTAAATAGTAGATTTTCTATTATTCGATGATAACTCGCTTTGTAAAATATATTATTTAAACTTCCAATATCAGCCATTACGAGGGTTACTAACAAAGCATATCGATGAGACATTATTAAATCTCTTATATCATCATTTGTTGAGGCCAAAGTTGGATTTGAGGTTTGGGGTAAATACATAAACAACTCATTAATCAAATGAACCTCCAAATATTTATTATATATTTTTAGGGATGAATTAACAATTTCTAATAGGGTATCACTTCAAAATAGTACATAATTCTTGTTGGATCTCTTTATTTTGTTTGTTTGGACTTCTTTCTTTTCTTTCGGCCTTCTATTTTCTCTCTTTCATTTCTTTAAATGAATTCAACAAATTATCCATTATCCATAAACCTCTTAATTTCATCATTTAGGCTCAAAACAATCCCCCGTAGAAGTGCTCATAATCATTGTGATATGCACAATAGTACTGACGACTTCGTTCATTAACTAATTTTATATTACTCTAGGAGTTTGGTAGTTAATTGATGATTTATCTTGTCATACATAAGTGCTACATGTGTATTGAATTGGGTAAATGATTATCATACTATTTTCCAAATAATCCCCAATTTTTTCATACATTACTCAACATAAGTCATCATAATAAGAGAAGCGTGATCTACTAATTGGGTCCCTTGTGTCTTCCAAAATCCTACTATGGTCTCAATAATCCATCATTTTTTGTCATATTAATTTTTACTTTTTCTCATTTCTTTGTATCATTCATTTTAATATATATTTCTATTCATGCCAACAGATCCCATATACAACATACGGGAAACTTGACTAGATCTTCCAATAAATTGTTATCATAAGGCAAGCTCATTTTAAACCTAGTTAAAGTCACGTTCTCGTTGCAACCTAGCATTGCACTAAATTGTTTTTATAAACATCTTCATATAGTCACGTAGATATTCTTCAGCATATTGGAATAAAGACATTAGATGATCTCTTTCACATTTTAATTCCTTATGCGCAACAATTTGATGCTGAAATAAATTTCATAATTCCTCATAACTGTTAATTAAACACGATATAAAGTTATTCCATGTAATATTTTACTTTGATATTATTCTCACGTTTTATCGATGAATGTTGATAATTTCTATTATCCATCATAATTTCTAATAATTTCATTGTTAATGGACTTATTATTTCATTTTTTTATCTTTCCTGAACAATATTTTCTTCGTGAGATAACAAAAATTTAGTGTATGTTAAATTTTTAAAAATAAGAATAATTATTATTAAGTTTATAGGTTGCCTCGGTCTAAGTATTTTTAGGTAATAGTTTAAGAAATAGTTTTATAAAAATTACTCTAATGACTAGGGGGAAACTTGATAAAGTTATATCTTGTATATATTATATGCTCTTTATAATGACAATGTAAGTTCATATCAAAGGCTAACAAAAAGGTAATATGCATATAATAAAAGGAAGCAAAATAATGAGAGTCATAAGTAATATACGACGAGAATAATGGAGAATAAGTTAGACGAGGGTCATGATATAACATAAGACAAGGGTCCTGAAGAAGCTACTAGACAAGGGTCGTTGAGAAGTCTGAGATGAGGGTTATAAAGAAGATACAACAAACGCGTATGGAGAATTCACTTAAACATCTATGATGGAATGACACGTGTTATCACGTTACAAAATGGCTAGATATTTATTAGAAAATGCGGCTAGACATTTGTGGTAGGATAATAGGCCTAAATGTATAAAGGTTAGAGAATAAATATCGAGAGAGAGAACATTTTGTAAATGGTATAAGTAAGAGAAAAATTGGTAATGCAAAGGTTGATCATATATTGAATAGAAAAAATCAACATATTCATAGCAATATTCTTTCTCGATTATTTTTTATCATCATGGCTTTATATTTGAGAAGGAAATCTCTGATTAATTTTGTTATAAGTTCATTAAAGAAGAGGGTTAATCCAAATGAATAAAAAATAAGTTTCTTCAAAACGAATAAAGAATATGGTTTCTCAAAATGAATAAAGTAGATGGTTCATCAAAGAAGAGAGACTCATCAAAATGAATAAAAAAATGCTTAATCAAAATAAATAAATAAATAGGTTCATCAAATTAAATAAAACTGTTTAGAATAGGGTTCATTAAAATGAATAAAGAAGAGATGTCGTCAAAATAAAAAAACAGGGATTATCAAATGAATAGGATGTGTCAAAATATATAAAGAAGAAAATTCATCAAAATGAATAAAGATGAAATCTTTTGACTAAATTTTTAGTTTTATAAATTATAATTAATATATATATATATATATATATATATATATATATATATATATATATATATATATATATATATATATTATTTTTTGAAAAAATAAAAAAATTGAAGGTTCGTTAACAAAGGGTTCGTACACATATAGAATTTTGAATTTGAGAAGAATACCTTATAAGAAAGAGAGATATTTGAAATAGAAAGATAAATATTTGAGTTCAAGAAGAAGAACTGGATAACAAAGATAAATATTTGAATTCGATAAGAGGAATCCGATGACAAAGAGAGATATTTGAATTTAAGAATATAGATATTTGAGGTCAAGAAAAATAACTAGATAATAAAGATAGATATTTGATGATGAAATTCGAATAAGCAAGTAAATAATCCATACAAAGAAGTGTCATATAATAGTAAGCGAACATGGTTAATAACCCAAGCCCAATGCTGAAAAATCATATGTTTATGAAAATGACCATATTGAGACATGATTTAAAATATAAAAGTAGCGAAAATAAAAATTAAATAAAGTCTAAGGTTGCAAGAGCACGAGGTTATGAAAGTGGCCATACTGACCTGCCTTAAAAATTTCAAGCAGTTAAAATGGTTAGTAAACCGAGCCTCTAAGATTATGCAAGTGGTCATACCTAACTCTCACTTAAAAATATCAAATGAGAAAAAATGGTTAGTAAACCAAGTCTAAGGTTAATAATAAATAAGGTTACACAAGTGGTCGTACTATATCCTCATGCAAATAATATGACATGGATCTCCCTTCATGAAAATACCTTATAATAAGTGAAGTGTCATTTTGACTTGAACATTTTAGAAGCAGTCGTCTTTTACTATTTTAAAACAAATGCCCTGCAACGACTACATATATTGTTGCCCTAAATTTTAACCCTCTTGCTTCAAAATTATCTAAAGGAAACATATAAATTTCAAGAAATTAAAAATATTCTTAATGCGAATCATCAATTCTATTAACTAATTTCACTTTTATATTCTCTTCTTTTGTTTGGATTAACTGATATGGATTTTCTTTCTAATAGATCCAAGATGATGAAGAACAATAAAGAAATAATATGATAATGAATATAATGATTTTTTTTATCAAAATGTAATCATCTTTACATATAGATTTTTATCCTTATTTGTACAGTTTTCAAGATACACTCTATTTCTATATTTACTCTTTGAATATTACACAATTTGAAAGTATTATTATGTCCTAAATGCTATTAATGTTTTTCAAATGTGCGTTGACTCGTTTCTTAGTAACTTATAATATAGTAAGACATATTGTTCAATCATAACCATCCAAATGATCTCTTTAAGCGCTCGTCTTGTGTCTTCCTTATGACCCTCGTCTCGTATTTCTCCATGACCTTTCTGTGGTAGCTTCTTTATGATCCTCAGTTGACGACTTCTTTAATGATCCTCATATTTTTCTTTTCTTTATAAGTTTCATCTTATTCCATTTTATAACCCTCGTTTTAATTTATAAGATCTTCATAGAACTGTTGTCTAATTTACAATCCTCGTCTTACAACTCTTCACATGACCTTCGTTTTGTTCTACTTTTTAAATTTTTTCTTTATCTATATAATATTCATTTTCTTGCTTATTACCTACCACTTATTACTTTGTTAGCCTTACTTACCTCGTGATTATAAGTAACATATACTATATACAGGATAATGGAATGACTATGAAAATACAATCTTATTTTTCTGGTAGCTACCACCAATCCTAACACCAATTTCTCTATATTCAAATATTTTTAACCAGTGTCAATCATAATTTTACTTACCTAGTAAATTGGTCTATGTAACTATTCGTTCACCTAAACTAGGACATCACTCACAACCTTTTTGGAGAGAGATAAGTATAGATATAATGATTCGCCTCATATTAAAGCTGAAAGAATTTATGAAAAGGTCGAGTAATATCTTAAGACGCGAAAGGCCTCGTCACATTATGTATTCCAACTGAATGTTTTTGCTCCTTTAAGGAATTAAAAGAAACGGTGTCTCTTATAACAAGCTTTGGAAATAAAATGTGATAAAGATGCTAGACGAATCGTGAATTTATGAACTTCTTTAATATTACTTGGTGGTTCCATACTTAAGAGTAATTTTAGACGCTCGATCATATGGTATATGTACGCTTCCATGTTTTCCCGATTATTTTTCAAATACTTGATTGACAAACCTTTGGTATTTTGATCTTGAATTTGAAATAATATATAACTCGCTTTGTTTGAAAATTAATTTGTTCATCACTATATGGATGCATTTGAATATGGTTGTATCCCCCGTATGTGTCCATGGAAGATAAAAATTTGTTATCCGAAGATGTATCTACCAATTCATCAATACGAGGAAGAGGAAAAGTATCCGTCGACATGCCTTGTTGAGGTTGGTAAAATCTATGCACATTATGTCATTGTATTTTTTTAACAAGATGAGGTTGGCCATCCAAGTTGTGTATCTTGCTTATCTAATATGTCATAGTCTTAGCAATTTTTTATGCGTATTTAAAGATCTTCTCAGACTTTTTAAAATAAAAATCCCTTCACTTTTGAAGAACCAAACTCAACCTCTTATCAATCGATAGCTTGTGACATATGGCAAACGAGCTTACCCTTGATACATTATCAACCCTTCAAGAAAAAATGTTTGAGTTATTTATTAGCAACTCCACCAATCTATATGTGGAACTTGGACATATCTGATCCCCGATTCTAACGATTTGTCTACTTGCCAAAGGTTTGTCTTAATGGACCACTCTCTTGTGGTTGACGACTCCCCCCTCCCTCTTGGTGTGTTGATTAATATTTATATAGCTTCTAAGGATTAAATATATATCGTAGCAAATCTTAGGAGCTCTATGAGAACCTCTGACTATTCCAACCAAGTTTCCAACAAGGTACTTCAGGTAGTGCCGGAAGGAACAACTCGCAACCTCGGTTTTTTAACCAGGTCCTTTTATGACTGTGTTTTCCAAGCAGGGAGAATTGGCTATCATAAAATAATTTCTTTCAAGTTTATTTCTAATACCATAACCAACAATTATCAAAAGTTCAACTTCCGCGACACAACTAATTGAATTTCCTTCGTAGTGAACTAATTACATCTTAGTTGGTTTGTAGAGGGGTACCCCGATCATATTTTCGTAGCTTATTTTTAAAATTAAGATTTGACAAACTTCCATTAACTACCAAAAAGTGTGTGACTATGTCCTCAACTATGTCAAAATTAATTATCAAAGCGTCTTTGTGTGGGTAACAACGCCCCTCAAATTATCCTTGTTAACTATTAGGTCGTCTACTAGTTTATTGTAAAAGTTATATGATGACTAGTCCACTAGGTGAACCTTTGAGTATTTCTTCTAATTTTTTCTGGAGTATGGGTTTTGCCCCGACATCGTGTCCACACTAGATATATTATGCAACTACTATTGTTTTCACCTAACGTCTCTCATGTTCTCTAATACTTTGTCCAAAATCTGTTTTTATTATTCCCTTTGTGTTGCTCTCTTTCCTCATACTTCATAACATGAATGCGATTTATTATCAATTAACTTTTAAATCTCATCCCGTAGTTTCCAAAAGTTGATACTTGCATGACTATGGTTGTTGTGGTATGCACAGAAATACCTACGATGATGTACTAATAGGTGGAAATTTAGGATGACGATTGAAGCGATAAAGACTCAACTAAAATGAGAGTTTTAAATCAATGATAAGTTGGAGAGTACGATGATACTAGGTATTGAGATAAAAAAAGAACATGTCAAAGAGGTATTTATTCTATCTTAATAAGAATATACATATAAATTCATAAGAAATTTCTCGATATCCGAAGAAATTACAGTTAGAATTCATATTAGTTCCTAACTCAAACTCAGTACCACTCAAGCACCAACCGAAAGTTGTAATTACTCGAGAACTGATCTTTCCTAAGACGTAAGTGTTTTGAGCAGATTTGTTTCAAATCCAAAGACGCCGCATTAACATGCATTTAAGTGGATGCTAAGATATTTGAAGGGTTCGACTATTGTAAGTTTGTGCTACAGTAAAAAGAATACATGTGATATATTGTTGGTAGGGTATGTGAACTACGATTATGGAGGTTGTCTCTACATAAAGAATCCTACTTTGGGTTATCTGTTTATTTTTTTTGGAGGAGTGGTTAGTTGTAAATCATGTACATATAAGGTTATTGCACTGTCTTCTACGGAAGTCGAGCATATTCCTGCTACAGACACAATGAAGAAAGATATTTCACTGAATGGATTGCTGAGTGAACTCATTGGTGTGACGCAAGTTGTGGTTTATTTTGTGATAACATTATTGCCCTTCATTTGAAAAAAAGTCTAAAATTTCATGAGAAAACCAAACATGTAGACATTAAGCTGCATTTCATTAGAGACATGATGAAGAAGGAATAAGTTAATATGGCTAAGATTTCTAGTAAAAAATATTCTTTAGATGTTTTGATCAAGGTATTATCATTTCAAAACTCATGAACTGCGAGATTGGTGAAAGTCTAGGATATGGGTGAGCTGGTCTATAAAGAATTGAACATTGGGAGTAACGAATACTGAAGTTACTATAAACCTAAGTTGAGAATTATTAATTATATGTTAGAAATAACTCGAAGCGAAATATTCTATTTAAATCGGTCTCTTATATTAATTAGCTCTTCTATATTAATTTGATATTCTATATAAATTGTGTCTACTATTTTGTATATTCCTATATTAATTAGATTTTTTATTAATATGATTTATGATTAGTTGGATCTTCTATATTAATTAGATTTCCTATTAATTTTTTTGTTTTATATTAGTGTTTTATATTAATTGGATCTACTATGTTAAGTATTTTATATTAATTTAGTTTCGAGTATGATAAGGGAAGGAAAATATAGGTGATTAATATGTAATTTATTCCACAAATGAGACCAAGGTTAATATATTTAGTGGTTAAGGACCAACGTAAAGCAAACATAAGATATAGAGGGGTCAAATGATACACCCCAAGAACTTGTCTGTAAATAGCCAAATAGTGGGGGTGAGAAATCCACTTTTATGGTGATAATTATGTAATTTTACTATCTACCTCATTTACTATATAAAGGACATTCCCTTTTGGGAATAAAGGCCAATGATTAGTCAATTATTGCTACATTTATTCCTTTTATATCTTTCTCTTTCTAGTAATAATTGATTTCACTATTTGATGTCACTTCATACGAATATTCCCTTGTCCGACCCTCTCCTACGAACATCTTCGCTTCTGAATCTCACTAAGGATTTTCTGAGTTCATCAGAGTATTCAAATATTTTAACGTCTACTATTTTTAGTCTCTTATATTATTCAAATTTTCTATTAACTCGATATTCTATATTAATTGTGTTTTTTATGAGGTTTCTTAATTAAGGGATTAAGAGTTAGCACTGCTCTTTTATAAATAGAATAAACAATTGTTATTTAAGGTGCGAAAAAATTTATAAGTAGTATATTTCTAAAGAGAAAGAAATAACTTTATTCTTTTTATGATAAGTGGGGTGAGATATAAACATTGAACAAAAGATTTTGTGAATCACTTCATCTTTTGTTACAAAGAGTGACTGAGTCCTTTTTGTTTGAGAGTTTTTATGTAACCTACTTATTAATAAAAATATTGTTCGTTGCCCTTTTTCTAAAGGGAGAAAAATATAGATAACAACAAGGCTTATTATATAAAATATAAATACTAAATTTGTGTATTTAGTGATTAAAGACTAAAGTAGAGCAGACATAAGAGATAGAGGAATTAAGTGATATACCCTAAGAGCTTGTTTGTAAATAGTAGAAGACGGGTGAAAAATCCATCTTAACAGTGGTAATTATGTAATTTTACTATCCACCTCATGTACTATAAAAATGATATTCTCATTTTGGGAAAAGGATCAATGATTAGTAAAATATTGCTACATTTATTCCTTTTGTCTCTTTCTCTCTCTACAAACACTATTTTTATAATTAAAGTTATCATATACGAACATTTTTTAGACAAACACTCTCCTACGAACATTTCTGCATCTGAACTTACCTAAGAATTATCAGAGTTCATTAGTGGCGCCATATGTGGGAATCTGAGTGATACCAGGAATTAACGTTCCAAAACCTTAAAAATAATTTAAAAAAAATAGAAACTAAAGGTCGTGGTGAGGCTAAGATAAATCCGACAAATGATATGATTAAAGCTGTATCTGGTGACCATTTGATGGAAGAGTAAGTTACAAACGAAAGAAACGACCCTAACCGATATGCTGAGGAGCTTCTAGAAGAATCTGTCATGGTTGCCAGGCGAATAGAGTTGTTTGAAGATATTGAGAGGCAAAAAGCAGAAAAAGAAGCGATAATAAGCTCTAGAAGAGTCAAATCCGAAGTCCGACGAGAGTGTGTCATGGCAGATCAGATTCAAGATGTCGTTCAATCTGAGGAAAGACATCGAAGAAAGAGTCATCGATGTTACAAGAGACGAGCTAGATCTGAACAATGATACAAATCATCAGAATCTAGTGAGGATACTTCTCTTAGCCTAGATGAATTCTTATATATGGATACCGATGCTAGGTACAAAGTAGATCAGAAACAAAGAGATTCAAAGGTGCGTAAAAGTTCCCGTTAGACCAATCGTAGAACAAAAAGTTCAAGGAAAAAGAAGCATGACATGGGAAAAGAAAGTTATATTCCGAGGAACCTAACAAAGTAGTAAACACAGTCCGACCAGAACATGTAACTCCTCGGAGACCACCTCAATCTGACAGCTACAATCAGGATTACTGAGTCAGTAATCAATTTACTTTTCCGACAGAGAAAGGTCTCTATATGGAGGCTAATGAAGGTCCTATGGGAAGTGCTTACAAGGTCGGATATAGTTGGAGATCATATCCACTCTCTCTAGATATTTTATCCGGGTTATTGCCCCAAGTGGTTCGATATTTCAAAGATGGAAACGTTCGATGGGACCCAAGATCTAGATAATCACATTGAACAGGTTAAGAATTTCATGATTAATTATGATGATGATGATGATGACAAGCTATTGTGCTGAGCATTCTCTCAAACCTTCAAGAACACATCATCCAAGTGGTATAATTGTCTACCTCGGGGGTGTATAAAGAATTTTAATATGTTTTGGAGTATGTTCTGACAACATTTTGTTGGTAGCAAGAAATTCCGTACGAATGGGGATACTATAATTTACTGTAGAGAGAAAGTTAAGGAAAGTTTAAAAGAGTATACAAATCGTTTCATTCTGGTCAAGATAGATATGGAGTTTTGTGAGGATAAAGTGGCACTGGCTGCTTTCCGAATAGGTTTGCTTACGGAGGTAATGAAAGATAATGCCGCAGAGACACAGGCCATGGCATTCAGAGCGTTGTTGGATCAGATAGAAAAGCAGATTCTAGCTGAAGAAACTAGAGCCTCAAAGATAGAATCGATGTCTCAATTCTACCAAGATCCGACCTTCATAAGGACTAATGCACCAACAATGAATGTCCGACCACAGGTGTCGCAACCAACGATAACTGTCTGACCCCAAACACTAGTTCAATCTACAGGTTTAGCGCCTCAACGAGCAGTGAACAATCAACAATATACATCTTCAGGTCAAGTACATCAACCGTACGTTCGACCTATGTCTAACAAGTGGGGCCGACCCACTCATTATACTGATTTGGCCGACGGTGTATCAACTATTTTAAAAAAAGTGCGTGCTGATGAGTCCGGATTCTGTCACCACACCTTATGGGAATCGGACATGGTTATTTCGTACAATGTCCATTTCACCAGACAGGGGTAGTTCGGACAACTTTCATTCACTGAACTATCCGAACAGAACTAAAGTACTTAAAACCTAATCACTTTTTGACTAAGCTGCCTATTTACTTACTTAAAGCTAATGGGTCTTTAAACTCAACCCAAATCCATTAAACACAACCCGAAAGCCCATATCGCCCAAAGATAAGGGTATAAATACCCAACCACCTACATTAAATGAGGGTAATGAAAATTAAATACAACCAGGCAGCTCAATTCTCCCTCTACATTTTACCCAAACATTAAATACTCTCAAAATTCCACAAAACTCTAGACAAAAGTTACAAACTTACCCTCATACAAAAATAAACCACACCAAATTGGCGACCAAAATGGGAGAACGACAGTACCTGAATCTAGCATTCAAAACCATCAGAAAAACCAGTCCGAATGAATCCGGACGCACCAGAAGTACCACCAGTTTTGCTTGAAGTGGTGGGAGAAAATGATGAATATACCATCGAGGAGCGTGATAGATTGAAGGAGGAGATAGAAGCCCTGAGGGAAGAGAGGGCAAAGATGGGCATAAAAGAAAAGTCAAAGGCATCAGTTGCTCATCAGACTGACAACCCTAGAGAGCATGAGCCTTCGAAAACCCATGTGAGTACGAAAAAGACTCATGCTAGCTCTAAAAAGTCTCACCGGTCTAAGCCGGTGGAGAGCTCTGATTCAGACTCAGAATCTTCCAGTAGCTCCTCGGGCGAAGATGGAGTTGAAGAATCTTTGTCATCCAGCAGTGATGAGGGCCGATCTAAAATGAAACTAAAGTTGGTTAAGAAGTATTCAAGAAAAAGGGATAGGCATGGAAAGTTAAAGAGGTATATAGGCAAAGGGTCATCTCATAGCCGGAGACACATATACCGAATGCTGGTGGATCCTTTTGCCTTCCATGATGAACCAGGTATCTTTGCAACTCCTAACGAGGATACTTTTTTCAGTCGTGGCCAGAATTGGAGACAATCTCCATTGTCATCCAAGATCCTGTCCGGGAACCTCCCCAAGAGGTTTGATAGTACGAAAATGGAAAAATACGATGGCAGTAAAGACCCTGACAATCACTTGGAACAATTCAAAAATTTCATGATGAATTTCGATGATGACGATAAGTTGCTTTGTAGAGCATTCTCCCAGTCTTTTACGGGGAGTGCCCTGAAGTGTTATAACAGCCTACCACAGGGGTGCATCAGAAATTTCGATACCTTTTGGGTGGCTTTCCGGAGGTAATTTGTTGGAAGTAAGGAGGTGAAGGGCAATGGAGACACAATTATCCATTGTGCCCAAGAACCGAATGAAACTCTGAAGGAATATATAAGTCGCTTTGTAAACACCAAAAATGGGTTGGCTGATTTCTTCGAACAAGTAGCAATAGCTTCTCTAAGGCAGGGCTTAAACCCTGGAAATTTGGCTGATTCAGTGACTAGAAAAAAGGCCATGACATGGGGAGGTCTGCTGAATCAGGTTGGAAAGCAAATTAACATGGATGAAACAAAGAAAAATAGGGTGCAAAGGCAGGTGAGGTCTGCCCCGGCTGCACCAAACCCCAACCAGAATCAGTCCGGGAACAAGGCAAGGGAGGTCGAGCAGGGTTATAACAGAGCCAAAGCTCAGTCTCAGCCAGCTGCGCCTGCCCAGAGTCAACAATCTAGAAATAAGAGAGGGACTTGGGTTCAACCGGAGTGGTTTGCTGAGTTAAAAGAAAGTGTTGCCACCATTTATGACAAAACAAAGGAAGAAGTACACTATAGAAGGCCGGCTGCGCTACAATCTCCTAGGGAGCATCGTAACAATTGCTTCTGTCAGTATCATAATGATACTGGCCATACCACTGAGGATTGTATTGCTTTAAAGCAAGAAGTCTAGAATTTAATTGAAAGAGGAAAGTTGGGAGCATATGTTAAAAGAAGAGGAGGAAATAGGCCTAATAATGCTTATCGGGCTGGACCAAACAATGCAGCCACATCCGCTCCGGAGGGAGCTATGGTGATAATCGAGAGATTCGATGTAGAGTCAGAGTGCTTGGACCCCGATCCAACTCGAAACAGAGTGGGTGCCATTGAGGAACGTTGTAAAATAGTGTCCGGGCTTATTAACTTTTTTAAGTTACTCACAATTTTCGGAGGGGATACCATGACAGCACCTACTGCTTCTTCGAGGAAGAGGCATGTTCATACTTTATCTACCCAACTGGAGGGAGGCATGACTTCCTATCAATCACATATTCCATTTCCCTTCATTGTTTTCGATGAGGATGACTTAAGGGATATAGCAGGTCCTCATGAAGATGCTGTTGTCATAGGAGCATCCATTGGGGGCAATGACATAAGAAGAATTTTGGTGGATACTGGGAGTTCAGCCAATATCCTCTTTTTAACTTCCTACAAAAAGATGAAAAATCTTGCGGTAATTCAGCGTTCGAACTGATCAATTGTGGGTTTCACTGGAAGCTCAGCAGATGTGATCGGGGAGTTCAAAGAGGAAGTTTTGTTGGGCAAGGTCCCTTTTAAGAAGATGGTTAGAATATTGTTTGTCGTAGTGGATTCTCCCACTTGTTATAATTCTATTCTAGGGAGGTCTTGGCTCTCTAGGATGCATACAGTGGCCTCAACAGTCCACCAATGTTTAAAATACGCTGTGCAAGGAAAAGTGGGAGTTGTTCGGAGCAGCAAAAAACTAGCAAGAGAGTATTATGCAACAGCACTGGCTCCTCGGACGTTGGGGGCAGTTCGTATCGATGAAGAATAGCAGTTTGAGGGTCTTTCTAGGGGTGAGGGTGAAATGGATGACCCCAGAGAGACCCCTGGAGTTTTAATACCAGTTGAGGAAGTCGAAACACATTCTTTGGAAGAGGGAAAAAATGTTAAGATAGGGTCCAAAATGGCATCCGAACTAAAGGGTAAAATGTTGAAGTTCCTAAAAGACCATCAGCATGTTTTTGCTTGGTGCAATGCTGATGTTACCGGGGTACTAGCAGATATTATATCACAACAACTGTCCATCCGAAGATACATAACACCCGTAGTACAAAAGAGAAGAGCTTTTTCCAAGGAAAAGGCTGATGTTATAGTTCAAGAATTCGACAGACTTAGCAAAATGGGGCACATAAAGGAGTCTCAGTATCCTTTATGGACAGCCAATCCGGTCTTGGTGAAAAAGAAAAATGGCAAGTGGCGTATGTGTATTGATTTTACAGATCTCAACAGGGCTTGCCCAAAGGATTTATACCCGGTCCTCCGGATTGATCAGCTGGTGGATTCCACATCTGGGAACAAGCTGTTGTCTTTCATGGATGCCTTCTCCGGGTACAATCAGATTCAAGTAGATCCGAAGGATCAGGAGCATACTACATTTGTTACTGATAGGGGCCTTCATTGTTACAAAGTGATGCCGTTTGGGTTAAAAAATGCTGGGGCTACTTATCAGAGGTTGGTAAACAAAGCTTTTGCTGATCAAATTGGAAGAAACATGGAAGTATACATCAATGAAATGATGGTAAAAAGTGTGGACGAAGAGTTACACTTGACAGATCTCCAAGAAACTTTTACTAACTTAGTAAAAATAAATTTGAAACTAAATCCAGAGAAGTGTGTGTTTGGAGTACAGTCCGGAAAATTCCTAGGGTATATAATAAGTGAGCAAGGGATACAGCCTGATCCGGACTAATGCTTTATTCCAAATGGAGCCTTCTCGGAATATTAAAGAAGTACAAAGGTTGACTGGGAGGTTGGTTGCGTTAAATCGATTCATTTCAAGGTCTTCGGACATGTGTGCCCCGTTCTTTCAAACTTTAAAACGTGCAAAGGGATTCGACTGGACTTCACAATGTGATGAGGCTTTTAATGAAATTAAAAAAACATCTGTCCTCCCCCAAGACTTTATTTAAACCTGTTGATGGAGAGACACTCTTCATATACTTGGCTATCTGAAGCTTGAAAAATTAGCATTAGCCCTGGTGATTGCTGCAAGGAAGATGAGGCCTTATTTCCAGGCTCATCCTATTATTGTCCGAACGTCTTTTCCTTTAAAAAACGTTCTTCAAAAGACAGACATTTTGAGTAGAATGACTAAGTGGTCAGTGGAACTGGGGACTTCGATATTGATTTTTCTCCTTGACAGCAATCAAAGCACAAACTGTGGCTCATTTCTTAGTTGAATTCCATTCAGATAGGTATTTAGAGCAAACAACTGATGTGAAAGATAAAAAGTTCTGGGTCGTCCGGACTGATGGTGGATCAAGTACTATGGGATGTGGTGCAGGGGTATGCTTGACCTATCCGTATGGTGACAAAATGTACCAAGCTATATGTTTTGCTTTTAGGGCTTCTAATAATGAGTCCGAATATGAAGCCGCTATAGCTGGTTAAAAGTTAGCTCTTATTTGTGGAGCCAAAAGGGTCAAGTTGATGAGTGATTCTCAGCTTCTTATCCATCATGCGCAAGGTCAATCTGAAGCAAAAAAGAAGTAGCTAATAAAATACTTACTTCTTCTCAAAGATGTGGCACTTAAGTTCAAAAGCATTGTTTATGAGCACATACCCCGAACAGAAAATGAACTACCAGACTCCTTGGCAACCATAGCCTATACTGAATCATACCCTTGGATCCATGTGCTGGAGTGCCCTTCCATTCAACTCAATATGGGTAAGGAGGAAGAAAACTTTGATATACAGATGAAACAACCCCAAGAATGGAGGTTTCCTCTCCTTTAATATCTCTCCGATGGCATCTTTCCTCCGGATAAGTCAATAGCAAGAAAAGTAAAGTACAAGGCTCGTGGTTTTATCATACTAAGAGATGTTATTTATAAGAAGTCTTACAGTGAACCCCTCTTACGATGTTTGAGGGTTGATGAATCTCAAATAGTGCTCTCCGAATTACATGATGGTGAGGGATCAGCTCACTGTGGATTCAGGGCTCTAACAAGGAGAGTTTTGTTGGGTGGTTATTATTGGCCCTCTATAATGCAAGATACTAAGGAGCTGGTGAGGAGGTGTGACCCATGCCAGAGATATAGCAATGAAATTCATATCCCAGCCATCCTTTTAGAGTCAATTTCTGAGCCTATACCTTTTGCTAGATGGGGGTTGGATTTGGTGGGACCTCTACCTCTGGCATCCGGAGGACGCAGGACAATAATTGTTGCTATTGATTATTTTTCGAAGTCGATCGAAGCAGCTCCATTGGCAGGAACAACATCAAAAGCTGTCATAAAATTCATTTTATCCAATATCTGTTACAGATTTGGAATTGCACAGAAGATAACAACAGACAATGGGCCACAATTCGACAACAAGGAAATGGAGAGTTTTTGTGCCTCTAGAGGTATAAAACATTGTTTCTCTTCACCTTTCCACCCACAAGAAAATGGTCAAGTTGAGGTGGCTAACAAGACTATACTGTCCGGTTCGAAGAAAAATTTAGAAGGGGCTGCTGGAAAATGGCCTAGTTATTTGCAAGAAGTTTTGTGGGCTTACCGGACTACACCTGGGGCTGCAACACAAGAGTCACCTTTTGCTTTGGTCTATGGGATGGATGCCATAGCTCCCATAGAAGCAACTCTCCCTTTATTTATAGTTCATAATTTCTCCGAACACGCTAACGAGGGGGCTATCAGAGGTCAACTTGATTTGATTGAGGAGAGAAGAGTTAAGGCTCACCTTAGAGCTGTGCACTATCAAGGTTTGATGAGAAGAAGGTTTGCTTCTAAAATCAAGAGAAGGGATTTTCAACCGGGGGATAAGGTGTTGAGAAAAGTTTTCATACACACTAAAGAGAGGCAGTTCGGTAAATTGGCTCCAACTTGGGAAGGAGCCTATGTGGTCATTGAAAAGTTTAAGCCTGGAACATACAGGCTCCAAGACAAAGATGGAAGGATTTTGAATCACCCTTGGAATATTGAACACCTCCGGATGTACTTGGAGTAGAAACTATGTAAATATTTACTTGTTTAAAAGTCCATGTAAATATTTGAGGGCATACTCTTTCCTACCCTGGTGGCGCGATGAGGTTTTAATGAGGTGTCCGGGCTCTTTTATAAAATTTGATGCCTTCTTAAAAATTCGGAGTGTTCTTACTGTGTTTTTTGTCAAATTTTTGTTTAAACACCGGCCGGATTGAATTGAAGGAGTAATGACTAATTAAACATTTGTCATCGGAGAATTTAAACACTCTCACTTTAGAATATTTATGAAATAACTAAGGGCTGTTTAAACATTAGCCACCAAAATTGAAAAAACTATGAAAGAGTGCAAGAGCTGTGCAAAATAAAGATATCCATTAAAATAACCGAAGTGCCTTGGCCATCCAAGGACTTTAAGTTGTCAAAACAAAAAGGTCTATCTGGTCAAGGACCGGATATAGTTACAAAAATGCCTTGGCCATCCAAGGACTTTGGTTCAATCAAAACAAAAGTGAAAAGATAATTACTCTAAGACTGAGCCTTTGAAGATGGCTCAGCCTCACTTGTTTTCTTCTTCTTGAGGTCATCGTTCTCCTCATTTGGACTCTCCCCAGTGTTCTCTTCCTCATCGGATGAGTCAACACTAGAATAATCATGCAAGTCTCCATCAGCCATAGTGTGGAAGGGAACGTCTTCGTACTCTACATAATTCCACAAATCTCCCAGATTGCTCTTCGGTAACTTCTCGTGAAAGAGCAAGACCATGTCCGACTTCACTTTGGCATACATTTGTTCTTGAGTATCTATCACATTATTGGCGTAAGCATCAATTTTGGCTTGAATTTTTTCCTCTTGCTCCCTTAGCAGATAAGATTTTTCCTGTGCAGCCTGGGACACCGAATCCTCGAGTGAAATCTTGTCATTGGTCAAAGTATGAATGACCATGTCCTTAGCCTTCACCTCCTCTTTCGAAGAGGAGAGATCTTTCTCCAACTCAGACTGCTTTGACCGGAGCTCTTTGATAGTATCTTCTAAGGTAGCTACTTTTGTGACCCAACCCTCCTGATTCTTCTTTAACTCCTCATTTTCCCTCTTCAGAACATCAGCATTTTGGTTGGCAATGAGGAGGTCTCCGGACAATCTCTCCTTGTCAGAATTAAGGGCAGTAATGATTGCTGACTGACCTCGCACTTGTTTCTCTAGACCAAGCACTGGCTGGATATTACTCAGTATAGAGTGAATTATAACATCCTTTTCACTTGAAACAGTGAAAGACTTACCATTAAAGGTAACAATGTTCGAAGTGCTTGGAGGGAGGTAGGGCCCAGCAAAATCATCTCTGGGGAGGTTTTCAAAATAGTCACCAAGCCCCTCAAGCCCAGTAATGTCAACACCGTTAATACTTATGTCTCCTCCTCCAACCTCATCAGTTCGAAAGTCACCAGGGATCTCTTCTGCTCTTGTTGGATCAGTAGGATCAACAGGAGGTAGGGGCTCCGGGGGCCGGAGAGAAATCTCATCACCCCTGGATGTCTTTTTCTTCTTGGCCTTCCTATCCTTGCTATCTGCTCCCCATTTCCTGTCTCTCTTAGGAACCCTTGGAGGTTTTGGAGATCCTGCCTCTTCCCTAGTACTCTCGTGCTCCACTACTTCTAGAAGAGCAGCATCAATCTGACTTGGAACTGGCCCCTCTTGGTTTGTTGGAGCAGTTTCCTCCACTTCGGTGTGGTTAGCTTCAACCGCACTCTTCTTGCCCTTACCTTTTTTGCCTTTCATCTTAGTTGGGGCCTTGGCTCGACCAGGCAGATACAATGCCCCGTCCGGTGCGTGTGTTCTCTTGAGGACTACTTCCGGAGGGGGTGGAGTGATAAGTTCCTCCCAGGATAAGTCCCTCCGGTCAGTGGTGTTCCACAGATAGGACCTTGCAAGATTGCCTCCGGTAAAGGCGTTGTGGAAGCGATTTTCCCACTTTTCAGCAGCCCAAGCGTTCATCTTGGTACAGGTGGTCTGCCCGGCCTTCAAGTGGTCATTGAAGTCTTTAGGCAACACGGTAAAAAAAAAGAGAGAAAAGAGACAAGACAAGTCAGTTAAACAAGTTTGATAAAAATAAAAATGAGAATGTGAGGTAGAATTCTTACCATCGCTTCTCCATCTGCTGGTGAGGAGACTCGGGTTGACTCCAGATTTGATCTTCCTCCCGTTCTCCCAAGCACCACTCACAAACAAAAAGTGAGTCCTCCAATTTCTCTCCGACTCGAGTAGGTCATCCACTGCTTTATAGTTATCACCCATGTTGAAGTGATAGAAAGGAATATGGTAGTTTCTGCAGAGGCTGGCCACAGCTGCGAGTTCCTCCATTGGAAGAGAAATTCCGGAGAGCCTGGAGGCCATAATACATGCCATGAGAGTGTACCAGGCATTAGGGCTCAGTTGACTTGGGAAAAGCTTGATAAGGTGGAAGTATATGACTATCTCCGGATCTAGGGGAAACCTTAGTCCCTAGTTAAAGAGGTCAGTGAAGATAACTATTTCACTAAGCTTGCAGTCCATCGGTGTTTCAGGGTCTATTGGGATCCTTATTTTTACATTCTCTGGAATCCCCCACTTTGTTCGCATCCGACCCAGTTCGGCTGTGTGGATGAAGGCATAATTAATTTTTTGCAAAGCAATTAAATACTTAACACTAACCTTGTGAAAACAAGGTCCACTTTTCCCACAAGGACCTCCGGCAAATCTAGATGCCTTAGGCATAGTTTTTCTTTGCCTTTATCCTTCTTGGCAGCAGCAGCCTCACTTGTCTGCCCGGAGACTTCGGACTCAAAGGGAGCTTCTTCGACAAAATCCTCCATCACTTCTTCCATATCCCGGGAGGGGTTTTCAGTTGTTTTTGGGTGAGGGGAGTTAGAAATTGGCTCAGCATGCCCTCCAGATTGTTGGGTTTCAATGGTCCCTTGAACTCTGGCCTCCGGCTGGGGCTCAGATGCAGTAATTTTTTTTGGGAGACTTGAGCTAGATGCCTCTGGTCCGGACAGCTTGTCCTTAGGAATTTTCATGGGTGCCTACGACCCTTTGTTGCTGTCTCTGGCCCCTGATTTGGAAGGTGTACCTTTTTAATCCTGCCCTTTTACCAAGCGGCCTCTTCTCTGATCAACTAACTTATATGGAGAGGCATCAACATCTGATCCCATGGCAATAAATAGATAAGGCTTCTTAAAACTGGTAACTGCTTGTCCTGGTTCAACAGTGGGCTCCAATTCCTGAACCGAAGAGCCTGAAACAATTGGTGAGAGGTTGGTTTGAAACAACCTCTTAGGTTATAACGCTTTTGGTTGAAGAAGAACCCTGGTCAGGCTCTATGGTGGGTATTACTGGTTTATCGACAGGGGAAACAAGGAGGCCTACAGCAATGCGCCTCTCACGTTCAACCTTCTGGGCGTTCTCTAACTGTGATAAATTAAGCCACCCACCTTTGATTAAAGCGTTCCTAGCTGTGAACATAAACTCACACCGAGAAAAAGTATTTGTTTTTGAGAGAAAGCTTTGAAGATTAAACAAGGTGAAGAGGATGATAAAACAGTAAAGGAGTGACTAATTTATAGTAAACACACAAAAGATGCTTAAATACCTAGGAGAATTCGAAAGGGTTGCAATGATTAATGAACGTCGCTGATGTCATCTTCATTAAATGAAGAGGTTACTTTTTGGAGAAGATGGGAGCGCCATTCTAGGTGAAAAAACGGCTGATGCAGCGAACCAGAGAGAGACACGTGTCCCACAAATTCTGGAAAGAAACCGTTTAGTTTTCAAGAACTTTTTCAATTCGGATAAAGCTATAACAAAGTCCGAAGGACCTGTCCGGACATGATTGTGACCAGCTGCAGACTATTTTTTAGGTCTTGCCAAAGGCCTTTGAACACCACCTAAAAATGGGCTACTGATGAGTCCGGATTCTGTCACCACACCTTATGGGAACCGGACAAGGTTAATTCGGACAATGTCCATTTCACCAGACATGGGTAGTTCGGACAACTTTCATTCACTGAACTATCCGAACAGAACTAAAGTACTTAAAACCTAATCACTTTTTGACTAAGCTGCTTATTTACTTACTTAAAGCTAATAGGTCTTTAAACTCGACCCAAATCCATTAAACACAACCCGAAAGCCCATATGGCCCAAAGATAAGGGTATAAATACCCAACCACCTACATTAAATGAGGGTAATGAAAATTAAATACAACCAGACAGCTCAATTCTCCCTCTACATTTTACCCAAACATTAAATACTCTCAAAATTCCACAAAACTCTAGAAAAAAGTTACAAACTTACCCTCAGACAAAAATAAACCACACCACGTGCAAATGTACATTTTCGTAAGCCTTTCCCATTGCAAACCCCAATGGAGCATACTAAGAATAAATATTGTCAGTTTCATGAGGATATCGGGCATGATACAAAAGATTGTGTGGCATTGAAAAAAAGGTGAAGTATTTGATACAATGGAAAGTAACCAATTTTTTGAAGACGAATTCTACGGTTTCTCCCAAACAAGAAGCTGCTCCGAAGCAAGAGGACACCATGATGATATCCGAAGCAGTCGATGAAAAGTCTATTGATGCAATTAATATCAATGTAGAGTATTTAGACCCAAATATGAGAAGAAACAGTATAAACATGGTTGAAGTGCAATTACAAGAGGAAATGTTAGTGAATTATGTGATTTCTTTGAGTCACTAACCATTTTTGGTGGGGATACAATGGAAAGAATACCAAACTATTCTCGGAAGAGACACATTGTTAGTCTGGCAACACAGTTAGAAGTAGGTGCTTCAACACACTTGTACAGAAATCCATCCCCGATACTTTGCTTCGAAGATGATGACAAGAGAGATATAGTTGGTCCGCGTGAGGATGCAGTAGTAATCGGAGCAGAGATAGAGGGAAATGAGATGAGAATTGTTTTGATTGATACTGATGAGTCCGAATTCAGCATGCTCCACGGAAGGGCAAATCAGCTTAAGTCTCTCCGAAAACCGGACAGGCTACAAGTACATAAATCGGACAGATCATTCGGACCGGACAGATCACTTCGAACACTGTAAACATAAGGCTGTTCGAACTATGACTAAAGTACTAAAAAAACCTAAACACTTCCTAACTAAGCTACCTGCCCTCCTGCTTAGAACTCATGGGTCTTCAAACATGACCCGGGTCCATTCAACATGACCCGAAAGCCCATAAGGGCCCAAATAAATACCCAACCACCAGCATTAACTATGGGTAATGAAAATTAACTGCTACCAAGCTGCTTAATTATCTCTCCACCGTTAAACACCCACACACCACCGTTAAACACCCACACACCACCGTTAAATACCCACACACCACCGTTAAACACCCATATACCACCTTGAAACTCCACGTAAAATTACTAGCCTACCCCTAGGCGATTATTATCCACACCAGATACTATAAGTTCAGCTAACATAATGTTTATGTCTACTTAAAGTGAGATAAAAAAACCCACCAACAATCTTACGATCTGACCGGACAATAGTAGGATTAACTGGAGCTACTGCTGAAGTAGTCTAAGAGTTCGAAGGGATGGTAGAGTTAGGCCGATGGCCATTCAAGAAGATAGTCATAGTTCTGTTTGTAAAGGTGGATGCTCCCACATCATACAATGCTATATTTGGAAGGTTTTGTTTGTCTAACATGCACGTTGTGCCATCTACTGTTCATCAGTGTTTGAAGTACGTGATAGGGCTAACAATCTTGGTTAGTCACCAGACTTTGTCGTGTGTATCAAATATGTCATTGATGTTTTTTTGTATCAAAACGATCACTTTTGTTGGCTTTTTGTTACATCTGTGGTCACTCACGGGTGACCACGAATGCAAATCAAGACAAACAAAACTGACCACATATGCAAAATGAAACCAATAAAAATGACTATTTTGATACAAAAAAAAACATCAATGGTATTTTTGATACACATGACAAAGTCTAGTGACTAAACAAGGTTCTCAGCCTACGTGATTGGTAACAATACGGGAATAGTAAGAAGTAGCCAAAAGATGGCAAGAGAATGTTATCCAGCCATGTTGGCCCCCAAGCAGTTAAAAAGGGTTGAATCAAAAAAATAATACTAATCAGTGGGGCCCCTCGCGGACTCCGATCCTGTAGATGATCCGAGGAAGGCCCCCGAGTTCATGGTCCCTGATGACGGCTTTGTGGATCATGTATTTTATCTTGGTAAAAACCTTAATATTGGTAAAAGGTTGTCCCATGAGGTAAAAGATAATTTAATTAAATTTCTTTCCACAAATTTACATTTGTTTTCTTGGTGTACAGAGGATGTTACAGGGGTTCCGTTAGATGTTATCTGTCACAGGCTCACAATATGTAACAAAGTTCGTCTAATCATACAGAAAAGAAGATCATTTTCTTAAGAAAAAGCTGAAGTGGTAATGGAAAATGTGGACCGTTTAACAAAAGTAGGTCACATACGCGAGTCACGGTATCCTCTGTGGACTACTAACCCGGTCCTAGTAAAGAAGAAAAATGACAAATGACAAATGTGTGTGGAATTTACCGATTTGATTAGAGCGTCTCCCAAAGATCTTTACCGTATGCCTAGAATAGATCAATTGGTTGACTCAACATCTGGAAACCGGTTGCTATCTTTTATGGACGCTTATGCTGGGTACAATCAAATTTAGATAGACCCAAACGATCAAAAGAGTATAAATTTTATTATTACCGGAAGAGGTTTACATTGTTACAATGTAATGTCATTCGGGTTAAAAAATGCTGGGGCAACGTACCAACGATTATCAAACAAAGCTTTTGAGTGTCAGATTGGAAGAAATGTTAAGGTTTACATTGATGACATGTTAGTCAAAAGCCTCAAAGATGAGACTAATTTAGCTGACTTGGAATAAACTTTTGCCAATTTGACCAAGATAAACTTGAAATTGAATCTGAAGAAATGCACGTTCGGGGTACGTAGTTAGTGAACAGGGTATTGAAGCCGATCCGGTACAACTAAATGCTCTATGTACCTAATGGCTCCACTAAGAATGATCAAAGAAGTACAAATCTTGACGGGAAGATTGACATCTTTGAATAGGTTCATATTGCGGTTCTCGGAGAAATGCGCCCCTTTTTTTCCAGGTGTTAAGAGAAGAAAATTGCTTTTATTGCACTCAAGAATGTTCGGATTCCTTTCATCAGATTAAAAAAAATACCTTTCTTCTCCGGAAATCTTGACAAAGCCAAATTCAGGGGAAAAATTATACATCTATTTGGCAGTATCAGATTTTACTATGAGTGCCGTTTTAATCCGGGAGGAGTCGAATGTTCCGAAGCCGGTTTGTTATGTGAGTAAGAGTCTTCTAGATGCTGAGAAACAATATCTCAAGTTAGAAAAGTTGGCTCTTGACCTAGTTACATATGTGCAAAGAATGAGGCCTTACTTTCAGGCTCATTCAGTTGTGGTACAAACATATTTTCCGTTGAAGAACATGCTATAAAAGGTCGATGTGTCGGGAAGGATGATGAAATGGTCAGTAGAACTTGGAGACTTTGATATTGAATTTGAACTAAGAAATTATATTAAAGAACTAGTATTAGCTGACTTCTTAGTCAAATTCCACTCCGATCGGAACAAAATAGAAATTGATAAAGAAGAATTTGGAGCATAGTGGATAGTTCGAACCGATAAGGGTTCAAGCTCATCTGGTTCTGGAGTAGGGGTACAATTGGTATCTCTAAAAGGAATTTCTATGTATCAAGCTATCCAATTTGGTTTAAAGCATCAAATAATGAAGCTGAGTACAAAGCTGTTTTGGCAGGATTAAGACTTGCAAAAATTTGTGGAGCTAAAAGAATAAGGCCGATAAGTGATTTAAAACTTCTGGTAAACCACGCTTCTAGTCGTTCGGAGGCAAGAAAAGATCACTTGGTAAATTATCTGGGGTTTTGAAGGCCTTAACTTTAAGCTTCGAGGGTATCAGATGCGAACACATTCATAGGCTGGGAATTCAGTGGTTTATTCTTTGGCTAGAGCATCTTACTCAGACGAGTACCCATGGATAGTCATCCAGTAAAACCCATCGATCGTTAAAGGATCCAAATCAGTTGAAGGATGTGTTGAGGCCTTCCAAATTTCCACAGCTATAGTGAAAGATTGGAGGATTGAAATACAAGAGTTCTTGGTCAATGGCGTATTATCAGTTGATAAGGTAATGGTTAAAAGAATGCGATTCAAGGCATATTGGTATGTTTTACTCGGTAACATATTGTATAAGAAATCGTCTAGTCATCCTTTAATCCGATACTTAAGGAAGGATGAATCACAATTGATACTTGCAGAGTTGCATGATGGGGAGGGGTCAGCATATTGCGGCTACAAAACATTGATACGAGGAGTTCTTCTTGCTGAGTATTACTGGTCGACCCTCTCTTCCGATTCAAAAGAATTAGTGTAGAAGTGCGATACTGATGTAGCGAAGATTGCGGATAAACTGGTTTCTTGGTCAGGTATCGGAATTAGGTGAAATAGGTACTCAAATCGAAGATTTCGACGAGACCGTAAGATTTCAAAACTGTGACTTGTCACAAAGTTTAATACCCAAATTCGACCTCTAAAACCTTCGAAAATCAGTTTTCATATTTAGACGTTATTTTATTTATTTGTTTTAGTTTCTAGACATTTATGTAATTTTCTTTATTTGATATTAGGGTTTTGGATAGATGCTATATAAAGCATCCTATACCTTATTTTGTCGTCAGACTATTTTGATTAAATAAAAACTAAATTAGGGTTTTATCCCTCTTATGGCTTCTACTGCGTTTCACTTTCCATCATAGTGGTATCAGACACAGGCAGTCCTGCGCGATGGTCCGAGCAAGAATCAGCGGTCGCAGTGGCCCTAGAGTGACTCGATATACTAGTGATGTAGATGATCGTGAAGATGCTGACCTACGCCGTCAGGTAGCCGATCTGACCCGGCAGGTGGCTATTCTTACCGCCAAGCAACAAAGCACGGAGGTTGAAGGTATGGTTAACCCTTTTGGGGAGGGGAGCGACCAGACTACTTCTAACCCACGCCGCTGGGAGCTTGGGTTCAAGATAGACGTCCCGGATTTCGATGGCAGCCTTAAGGCGGAGGCACTTATCGACTGGCTATCACAGATTGAGGAAGTCCTGGACTTCAAGGAGGTCCCGGAGGAGAGAAGAGTTGCATTGGTCGCCATCCACCTACGCGGTAGGGCACAGGCTTGGTGGCAGCAGGTGAAGCAGAACCGCGCGCGTGAAGGTAAGGATAAAGTCCAGAGTTGGGAGAAATTCAAAAGAAAACTCCGCAAGGCTTTCCTTCCCTACAACTTCGAGCGGGAACTCTACCGGCGAATGCAAAATCTTCGTCAGGGACCCAGATCTGTTGATGAATATACCGAAGAATTTTATCAGCTGCTGGCTCGCACAGATGTGACCGAGTCGCCGCACCAGCGGGTCTCCCGCTATATTGGCGGGCTACGCCTCCAGCTTCAAGACACGCTGAATATGTTCGATCCATCCTCTGTTTCCGAAGCCCATCGGCGTGCCCTCCAGGCAGAAAAGCAGTCGGCTCGCCAGACCCAGACCGGCGTACGGACCGGTGCTCCTTCAGGGATTTTGGCGTCCAAGCCAGTTCTCCGTCCAACCCCTGATCCGATCCCTCCTGGGCGCGGTGCGCCAAGCCGTTCTTCAAGCAATTTACGTTGCTATGGCTGTGGCGAGTTAGGGCATCGTCACGTAGAGTGTCCAAATGTTGCGGGTGCTAGGGGTCTTTTCTCTCAGGAGGCGTTTGAACCTAATCCCATTGTGCTTGATGGTCCTTCGAAATTTGATATCTATGATGATGATATGGCGGAGGTTACGGCGGAGGTTGTGAAAGGTGATGTTGGTGCAGTTCTGATAAATGACAGGGAAGACGATCCGATTTATGATGTATACGGCGATGAGGATGAGGACGATTGGGTAACACCCACAATAGTCTCTCATATAAATTTTGCATCATCGGCTGCGGTGTTTAAGGATGGAAAGATTAATATACATTCGGATGGAACTGGTTTTATATCTGAAGACATGGCTAAAAATGTATACAAAAGAAAATGCAACGACGGTGACAGTAATAGTAGCGAGATGACGATCCAGGAATTGCAAAAAGAACGTTCTCTTGGTCGAGAGGTGCCTCTGTTGATTCAGTGTCGTCTTTATTACGCTGGAACTACAGTGAAGGGTACCCTTCTTGTTAATACGAAGCTTCCATCTAAAACAGTTCAGGTTCGCCCATCGATGATTAAGGTTGAGAAGGATCCAAATATTACGAATATTCAAAGCAAAAATTCTTTCGAGGTTGTTGCCACAAGCCAAAAGCCAGGAAGAACATACCTTTCAAAAAATTTAATACTGCTTCTTAGCTATGGAGGGGTTCCAAACGACTTCTTCTTAGACATTCTGTATAGTGTTTTGGAAGAATCAATGGTAGTAAGGAACAATAAACGTGCAGCGTTGAAAGCTTCTCTTAATGGTGATGATAAGGACGAGTTCATTGTGGCAAGGATGATTTCATGTGGTATTCCTCTTGATGAATCATACTTGAAACATAAAATCTCCATACTCCAAAAAACGGAGAAAAATAAACTTAAAGGCGGAAAACTTCCTGTTTCTGAATGTTATTATTTGATGGGGACCGTTGATCCCACGGGGGAACTAGAGAGTAATGAAGTCTGCATCATTCTCGACTCAGGACAAATCTCAGGAGAAGTGTTAGTTTATCGGAATCCAGGGATACACTTTGGTGATAAACTCTTTGTCTCTATTATCTCTGTCGAAACAGAAAAAACCATTAACAAAACGGCAAAGGCATCTGTGCGGAATGGCAACTCACCAAAAGATAAGGAAGCTTTGCAGAAACCAAGTGCAGACACTACGAAGAAAGTGCTCAAACCGGCGTACATCGCGGTTCCCCGCACCCCAAAAACTGAAACGTCGCAGCCACAAGCTGGTCCTCAGGTGGCTTATGATTATGAAATCATGACGAAACCACATCGGAATGCTATCCTCATTGGAAACACAAGTAGTTCTTATATGCAGGGCCTTGAGAATTTTGAAACTGAGAATTTCCGGTTTACGCTTTACCATACTCCTCCAACCATAATGGGGAGTATGATCAGCACTTTTGCGATTTCAGACATTGCTGTACTGGAACATCCTTATCTTAGTACAAACTTGGACGAGTATGAAATGGTATTGCGCATAGCAAAGTGGACTGGGTTGAACAACCTCATTATTGCGATAAAAAAGACAGATTGTACTGCTCCGAGTACAGAATGGGATGCTGAGATTACAAAAAATATGAAGCCAGTTCTGCAGTCCATAGGCTATAATGTCGAGGAAGATGTCAAGTTCATACCAATCTCTAGTGCTAAAGCAGAAAGTTGTGGTGGAACCTCCCTTTCAAAAGCACTTGATTCAATCAAAGTGATTAAACCAAATCCTGATGATGAATTGATGATGTTTATCACTAAATCAAATCCAACTGATGTGGGCCATACTGTCTGGGGAAATATCCAACGCGGAAGCCTAGTCGAAGGCGAAACTGTCGTTCTCAAACCATCACCGTACTATCTGACGGTGGAAGTTAAGGAGGTCTATGGCATAGATGGGAAAGGCCCCGCGGTTGATGGGCATAGAGTTAAGTCGGTCGGAGCTGGTGAAAATGTGACGCTTGAGTTGACTGGAACCAATCACATGGACACCTTAACGGGCTATATGTTGGTCTCCAATTCCAAACCAAAAATAAAAAATAAAAGAAAATATATCAGTGGAGCCAATAGAGAACAAAGATTCAGAAGGGTACGGGTTCGAAAACGAGGAAAACGCACACAGGGTAGACGAACACAGACAAAACAAACTGGCGTCATTGATGAGGCTCTCACAAAATACTCCAACCAGGACGAAGCTGAAAAAGGTAAGCCGAAATCATATGGTCTGTCCGATTTCACTCTTTTCTCTAGCGTTTCCGATCCCAATTCGGGTTATATGTATCGCCATGCTTATGTTCTTAGAAGTGTTGACACTTTGATGTTACATGAATCGATTACATTCAATAGTAATTGTAATTGTGATACACGATTGGGTTGGAATGGTTATATGAAGATTACGGATTCTGTGAGCTCTAAAATCGGGTCTTCACTCGATGACATCGTTGTGTTTCGTTCTTATTCTTGTGCACCTAAGGTATTTTATGAAATGTCCAAAAGAGACAGTTTCGTGGTCGATACGTATGCTAAGTATGGGATAGAAAGTTTGGGTTTCAAGAGATTGGAGGCTTCTGCTATCACACGATATTGCAGGTTTTTGCTGTTCGGTTCTTTCGATGCTGACTTGGATGCTATAACTCGGGGTTTCCATAGCATGGGAGTTGAGTCAGTCACTTCCGAATGTCGTAGTGCAGTTCATCCAATGTTTCCACGTTTTGAATTCGAGGTCGAATTCTTTCCAACCGGGGAAGGATGATGTAGCGAAGATTGCGGATAAACTGGTTTCTTGGTCAGGTATCGGAATTAGGTGAAATAGGTACTCAAATCGAAGATTTCGACGAGACCGTAAGATTTCAAAACTGTGACTTGTCACAAAGTTTAATACCCAAATTCGACCTCTAAAACCTTCGAAAATCAGTTTTCATATTTAGACGTTATTTTATTTATTTGTTTTAGTTTCTAGACATTTATGTAATTTTCTTTATTTGATATTAGGGTTTTGGATAGATGCTATATAAAGCATCCTATACCTTATTTTGTCGTCAGACTATTTTGATTAAATAAAAACTAAATTAGGGTTTTATCCCTCTTATGGCTTCTACTGCGTTTCACTTTCCATCAGATACTTACCAAATATTTTCTAACTCGGTTCATGCAGCCGGTGTACCCCTCGAATTAATATCAGAGTCGTTACCTTTTGATCGGTGCGACATCGATCGGGTCAGACCACTTCCGATGGCATCAGGAGGTCGCTAGACAATCATCATTACAGTAGATTACTTTTCCAAGTGGGTAGAAGCTGAGGCATTAGCAGGAACAAAAGTGAAGGATGTGATCAAGTTTATTGTTTCTAACATATGTTGTCATTTTGGTGTGCCAAGAAACATTACAATGGATAATGGACCGCAATTTGATAACAATGAGATGAAAGCTTTTTATGCATCTAAGGGGATACAATAATCCTTCTCAGCACCTTTCCACCCTCAAGCGAATGGCCAGGTCGAAGTGACTAATCGAACAATCCTAGATGGGTTGAGGAAGAATCTGGAGGGTAAGGCCCGAAAATGGTTGGATTATCTACAAGAAGTTCTATCGGCTTATAGAACAACTCCTCGGACTGCAATGCAAGAGTCGCCATATGAACTTGTTTATGGGAAGGACACGGTGGTACCTTCAGAAAAAATGTTCCCATCGTACAGGTTAAGTGAATACTCAGAGGAAACAAATGATAGGGGAAAGCGCACAGAGTTAGATTTGATAGAAGAAAAGAGAAGAAGGGCGCAATTAAAGTTTTTACATTATTAGACTTTAATGAGAAGTCGGTACGCGTCAAAAGTTAGAAGAAGAGAGTTCAAAGTCGGGACAAAGTTTTGTGGAAAGTCTTTATTCACACAAAAGGAAAAAGGCTAGGAAAGTTAACAAAGAAAATAAAGTCGAGGACATACAGACTCAAAGATACAGAAGAAAGAGATTTTCCCCACCTTTGGAACATTCAGCAGCTCAAAATTATTTAGAGTGAATGTGTAAATATGTAAATATTTTCTACCCTGGTGGCGCATGAAGGTTTTAATGAGGTTCCCTAATAGCCGAGTAATATATAAAATCTCATTTCCTTCTTAAAATGATTTGCAGAATGTTCATCATTTTGAACTCAAAAGACATTACAAAGAAGTTTGGACAAGAATGTTCATCTTTTTGAACTCAAAAGACATTCCAAATAAGTTTGGAGAAGAATGTTCATATTTTGGAACTCAAAAGACATTCCAACCAAGTATGGACAAGAATGTTCATCTTTTTGAACTCAAAAGACATTCCAAATAAGTTTAGACAAAAATATTCATATTTTTGAATCAAAAGACAATGAACGTTCATTATATTGAACCAAGAAAGGTGGTTAAAGTCATGGGTCAAACGCTTTCACATAAAATATATTTTACCGAAGAAACAAGTCGATTTAAATTGGAACTTTGAAAATTTTATTTAAATTGGAACTTTGAAAAGTTTTCATATTGGGAAATTATCAGTCTAGAAAAAATCATGAGTAAAAATTGTTTCAAGTCGAACATTTTAACATGAGGCATTTTAGTAAAATAAATAAATTTGTAAAGCAGAATTACATCATAAAAAATCCTCACAACATGAGAGTAGTCTTACAAAAAAAGTTCCACATGTTCACGTTTATGATAATCATGAAAACAAGAAAGACAACGTGTAAACTATGCTAATCGGATGCATAATGTTCCTTACTGTCTTCCGGGGAGTCAGATTCCGAGGACGAACTTTCTGAATCATCGCTAGTCTTCAAATCTTCCATTGAAACACCTATGTGGCGATACGTTTCAATAACGCGTTACCAAAGACTACCTAGCTTCAAGTCCTGAAATTTCTCATGCATCTCTAACACCAGAGCATATTTCATGTTGGCATCTCTTTCAAGGCGAGATAAAATACTGGCCGCATATGCATCTAGACTTTTCTTTTGCTCAGTCTCAAAATCCTTCTTCAAAGACTAGTTCTCCTTTGACAGATTTTCAATGTCTGTAACAACACTCTCAAAGTATGTTTTAGTCTTTGCACAAGATTCAATACAACCATTGATAAGATTTTCCTGTTCGGTATCCCTGGTAATGAAACACTCCCGTTCTTCGTCGAAATTTCTTTTCTCCTAGGAAACCTTAGTCTCTAAGGAGGTAATACTGAATAAGCAATCATCAGATGATTTTTTTCTCTATAGAAAGTTTGTCCTCAACATTTTTTCAACTGGGAAGATACCTTTTTTTTCTTGGCAAGTTTGTCTTTCAAGTCTTTCACTTTTTTCTTCAAGTTAGTCACCTTAATGGTCAGTCTCTTTACTTCAGCCTTGTTTGGAGGACTTCATTCTTGTAATGATCTTTGCGGTTAGTTTTCCGTTTGATGAGATCAGCATCACGGAGCAATTTGTTTAACTCATTGGCTAAAACGTCATTTTCGTAAACGTCAAAATAAGCTGAGGTAGGGGAGAGATATTCACCTTCCTTAAAATTTTCCTCATGACCAGCAAGCTGTTTTTTCTGAAGGACAAATTCTCCCCCAGAATCTGAGTCGACTATAACAACTTTCTTTATAGGGGGTAAGCCCAGATAAGTCATGTTGTCACTTTCCTCTTCATTGTTAACTACTTTTTTTTGTTTTTCCTCAATAGTAAGCCTTTTTTGCCTTACAACCCATGCTCTCCCAGCTGGTCTCACTTCAACTAAAGTTTCATTGTCAGCATCCACTGTTTTTCTTCCTGGACACTAGTCGGAGGGCTTAGCCGGGGATCAACTTAATTTTCTTATAAAACCTCCGCTGGCATTTCTTCTTGAGTTTCATTCTGATGGTCTCCTTGGACTCCAACCCTTTGTTCCTCCGGAGCATCATTCTCCGATTCTACATCCTCCTCGGTTTGTTCACCCCCTCCTCAGGTTTTTCTGCATCTTTATGACTCGGAGCCCGAGCTGGCGTGGTAAGGTAAACTATATTGTCCAAACCTTTTGGGCGTTTGAGAATAACGCCATTCGCAGGAGGCACCATGAGGTCCTACATGGATTTTTTCTGTCCAAGGTCATATCTCCAAAGATTTCTTTTTACCAAGTTCATTGGCAGGAAACTCTGATGAAATTTATGGTTCCAATGTTCACCCGCCCAGATGCTTAGTCTCTTAAATATTTTCTTAGCAGTTCTCACATAACCTTTAAAGGGTTTGACAATTCCCTTTATACTTGTTTAAAAGAAACGCATTAAGATAATCCGATTTTAATTAGTAAAACAGAATAACATATGAGGATACGTACCTTGTCCAAACTAGTTCAAAGTCAACCGATGGGGAAGTTCGACAGAATTTTCAAAGCCAGTTTCCCATAGCCCGGAGATAAAATAGATTGTTGCTTCCATTTTTGTCGGCTTCTAAGAAATCTTTGATTACCTTGTGTTGGCTTGCAAAACCAAGAAAATAAAAAAGGGTAATGAGAGTTCTTAGCCACTCATGAAATGGAGATGAGATGCTCCATGGAAAAGGCTATCTCAGAAAGCCTAGAGGCCATGATGCAGGCCATGAGTGTGTACCACATGTTAGCGTTAGCCTGAGAGGGGTATAGTCCGATAAGGTGGAAGTAATCAACTAGAGCAAGATCAAGAGGTAGACGAAGGACCCAATTCGCGAGTTCAGTGTAAATAATCAATTCATGATTGTGAACGGACATCAGAGTCTCTCCAACGGTGAGAAACCGAATGGTAATATTTCCGGGGATCGCCTACCGGTCTCTAAGCTTTACTTCCTCGGTCGGGTGGAAATATTTCTACTTCACTTTATAAAGGGAAAGTAGATACTTGGTTTCAATTCCGCGAAGGTTATCACCTAAAATATCTTATATGTTCGAAGGCAGGTCTGTGGCATGTTTCTTCTTCTTCTTGTCCTTCTTTACCGATAAAGTTTCTCCTCTCCGAAGAGGGGATCAGTCGTAGTTTCCAAGGGAGGAGAAGATACACCATGATTTGGCATAGATGGTCCGAGGAAGGAGTCACTGCGGGTAAAGCTTGTAAGATTTGTGCCTCAACCACAACTACATCATTCTATTCTTGATCACTGTCCGACTCATCAATCAGAGTCTTCTCTTAGATTTCAGGAATGGATTTCAAATCTTGTTCCAAGTTAAGACCGCTTATAGAAAAAATGTCGAGGACTAACCTCAGGAGTCGTTTGGGTGGACCCCTGCGGAGTTACCTAAGGGGTTACAACAGAAGATGAAATTTTTACCCGGATAGACTTTATAAATGGATCGGGGGACCTCTTACTCTTAACACCTTCTCCTGCGTTTACTCTAGAAAGATTTTCATTTTCATCACCCATTGTTAAGAAGGGAGAAGATTTGTCAGCAGATTTAGATAACGCAATATCAACCTTGTTATCCCTTGTACAAGTTTGACCGGGGGGCTGAGCAGCAAGGGAAGTGTGTTCCCGGATGGAGGACCGGTTATCACGAAAGTTTGCTTCAAAGATTTCTACAGGTGTGGGGTGCCCTCTCCCACCGGAAGTTCCATGAGCAGCAGTTTGGTTTGAGATATTGAACCACCTCCAAGGCTTATATTTCTCAAGATTGGTAAACTCTTCAGGCATGTAAAAACAAGGAAAGAATTTGGGATGAAATTTAATCTTTTCTCTCTCTAGAAGAGACGTTCTTGGCTCAAGGATGAACATAAGTAAAAGATTGTAAACTTAGAACTAGAGGGGGAAATGAATATTGATAATGAAAACTACTAACTACTAAGGAATAGAAGGCGAAAGCTTAAAAAATATCTAACACGTTACCTCTCTCACAAACCGTTTCAAACAGCGTGTTGGCATGCAATGGTAGAAACGCGACACGTGACCAGAAGTGACTTTATCGTCTAAAATATCTCTGACACTAGAATGGCTAGGCAGAGACACGTGAACTTAAAAGAAATAATGGTTTAGGTGAGGTCATCATGACCAAGGGTGAGGTCATAAATTTGAACAAGTCTCAGACCACATAATCTGAGGGGTAGCCATAAAACAATTCGTTTATGGAACGCAAACAACGAACTCGTCCGGTCCGAGGACCAGTCATACAAAGAATTTTGGGTGTCATAAAATCCGAGGAAGTTCGAAAGAAAGGAATAATTGCAGTCTTTATTCAGATATCTTCATAAGGATTGGAGGGCTACTCATAAAATGAGAAAAATATACATAACAACAAGGATTATTATATAAAAGATAAAGACTAAATTGGTGTATTTAGTGATTAATGACTAAAGTAAAGCAAATATAAGAGATGGAAGGGTTAAGTGATATACCCTAAAAACTTGTTTGTAAATAGTAGAAGAGTGGACTGAGAAATCCACCTTAACAGTGGTAATTATGTAATATTACTATCCACCTCATGTATAATAAAAAAGACATTTTCTTTTTGGGAAAATGACCAATTATTAGTCAGTTATTGCTGCATTTATTCATTTTGTCTATTTTTCTCACTACAAAATACTGTTTTTATAATTAAAGTTATCATATACGAATATTTCTTAGACAAACACTTTCCTACGAACATTTCCGCATCTGAAATTACCCAAGAATTATCTGAGTTCATCAATTATAAGTACTACAAATTAAACATGAATATTTTGGACTTAGAAAAAATTGAAAAATAAATAACATTGATAACCTAAATTCAAAATTACATAAATAAAAGAATTTATATTTAAATAGGACAAAAACATCTAATCGAATAACTTACATATCAGTTAGTTTCACTTTGGAAAGATAAAACACATTTTATTTTTTTAGTTAACAATTTTTTATTTACTCCAATCAAATACTTTAAAGTATATTTTAAATAAATTGTTTTATTTTATTCCCTTATATCCTCTAAATTATTTCTAATTAGTATATATTAAGATTTATTTTCATAAAATAATTAAATTTGTTTTTAATATGTTACAACGATGTTTGTTAGATAATATATATTGAAATAATTTTTTATTCTTTTCAGTAAAATAATTTATTTATATTATTAATTATATTTCATACAAATTTGATTTGATATTCATATTCTTTTATTTTAAAAAATAAAAAATGATACTAAAGGTACTTAATCATAAACTATATTGTCATCTAATACCAAAACTATCCTTTATGCTTATTTAATACCCTTCTTAAATAAATAACTCACATCTAATATCCAATTTTTTTAATACTCTACATACCTTATACTAACTAATAAGCTTAATTTTTTAGAAATCTGTTTTCCACTATTTGAACTTGTAAACATTTGAATTTATTTGTAGCTGTCTCTCCTTTTTATCTTCATACATGATTATACCTAACTAAAAAAACCCGATTTTCACAATTCAAGTTATCGACCTAGGTTAATCGGAGATACAAAACACATTAGAGTTAGTATATCGACGCTTGCAACTAGTGGTTATCAGTTCATGGAGGAAGAAATCAAGTGTGAACCGTTTCAAAGCATCATCAGAGCTTTTTGATTTTGGGTTCTCTGATATGAGCATATAACAAGTTGGTAGTTGGTGTTTCTTATGATTTTTTTCTTTTTCCAGGTGTTTAATTAGTAAGGTGAGGGTTTTCCTACGACGTTTCTCTCCTTCCTGGTATGTTTTCATTTTTTAAGAAACATAATGTATAATAGTACAATTTCATGAGTTTACGTTGTGTATTAAGTTATAAACTGGTTGTATTATGTATTTGATTTAGTTATTATATTTGTCTAGGGTGTGAAAGAGTATGTAGAAGCGACATTGGATTTTTAAGGCATGTTTGGTTGACAATGCGAGTTCATTTAAAGAAGATGTGAGATGTGTTTATTTTTTCATGATATATCCGATGTACATGACCATGCGAGTTTACTGGAAGATATGTGTAATCACAATGCGATTTATTTTATGATTTATGGTGCGATTCCTTTATTAACAAAATGTGGGAGTTGTGTTCAATAATAGAAATGTTATTTTTTTGTATCTTTAACAATGCGAGCTCTGTACTTTTCTAACCGTGCAAGTTTAGATTTCTTAAATATGTGAGTTGTTATATAACTAGCCATGGTCCCAATTGTTATTAATTGTTCAATTTAGGTAATATATGTCTAAAGCACGAGTTTGTATTTTCATAAATTGTCACCAAACTGCAATTGTTCCTTTTACTGAGTTTGAAAACTTTCAAAGTATTCAAGAGTACGTTGAAAGCAGCTATGTTGAACTGGTCAGAGGTTACTACATTATTACCTACTCCTGCGGCAATCGCATGAATTGTTTATTCAATAATGAGAAGGATTTTGTTGGCTCATATGTATATCTTGACGTTGAGGGTTTAAAAATTATTAGTTTTGTTATAGAACAACTAGTCGTTAATAAGGTTGCTGGTGAAAAGCGTAAACAACCTAGCATAAGTTTAGGAGAACCCTTGAATAATAAGCTAACAAGTGGGAATAGTAGTAATGGTTTAAGTTTTTCAGATCATTTAAAAACAACTTGCTACTATTAGTTGGGCTAATGCTATCACAGGTGTTTGTTAAGTTTTTGATGAAGATACTGCAGTTTTAAGGTTATCTTTATGAATATTTTCCTTAGAGCATGGTTTTTCTTTCAAATATACGCATAATACAATAAGTAAGATAACTATTTATTATTAAAATAAAGTCTCAACTATATGTAAGTGAAGACTTTATACATCAGTTGATTCCAGCACCAGCTTCATGATAATTAAGAGGTTTGTTGAACAACATACTTGCAACCCCGTTTTCTCCAAACAACACCGGAGGTATTTCAAATCGAATTTGATTGCAAATGAAATTCATGATTCTATTAGGACATGCTATTCAGTGACAAAAAACTACGTTTTAGACATCTCTTACCGTCTCTCATGGAATGCTTTAGAGAAGGAAATGAGGGGAGTTTTGAGAGATAGTTCTAGTTTTTTTACCAACTACTCCTTGGGATTAGTTGCTGGAAATGTCTTCAACCGTTGTTTTATAGCATTTGGTTCTTGTCTTCAAGGTTTGATTTATTTTTTTTGATGTTGTTTGTTGATGAAACCTTTTTAACCGGTAAGCATAAGGGTGGATTGCTTTGTGTCGTAGAAAAGGATGGTAACTAATAATTCTAAACATTTTAGTGAGTGAAAAAATGGGTTAATAAAATTTGTACTTTGATTAAAAGAATTTTTAAAGAGAGAAAGCTACATGAAATTCTCTAGAGAGAGATAGAGAGAGTTTTTCCAAATGTCAAATGTGTCAAGTTGTATTCTATTTTCAAGAAAATTACACCTATTTATAGGTGCTTTGGTTACAAGTAACAAACTTTTCTTTGTTACATGGATATCGTATCCCACTTTACTATTTTGCACAAATATATTTATTACAAATTACACATGTACTCATTTATCCTTATATTTTACACCAAACTCCCTTATATATTATTTAATTTGTTATTCCTACTCTTTATTTATCCACATCCTCGTCAGTAACAACAGTTAGTTTCATGCTTTTCTTATTTTTTGATCGCATGCGACTTTAGTTAAAATTAGATATGATCGTACGATTCTAGTGTTGACGACATTGAGAGTTTTGTTGTAACACAAACCATGCGAGTTCTTGTATATTTTCACCCATGAGAGTTGTCATAAAAAAAAATTAAAAGCATGAGAGTTCTTGTATATTTCAACCATGGGAGTTCTTGTATATTTCATCTATAAGAGTTTTTGTATATTTTAACCATGAGAGTTCTTTTATATTTCAACCATGCGACTTCTTTTTATATTTGACCATGATGGACATGTAAAGTAGTTTACTTATTTTGTTTCCAACGTATATTCCCTGTTGTATTTGGTATTGTTGGCCGTAAAGATGTTGATAATTGGCTATGGTTTTTGGAGAGTTTGAAACCTCATTTGTTAGAGCGTCAAATCACATTTATTTTGGACTATTATTTAGGTATCATTAATGTTGTTTCTGTCTTGTATCCAAACTGCTATCACGTCTAATGTATTTTGGAGCGTCAAATCACATTTATTTTGGACTACCATATAGGTATTATTAATGTTTTTTTTGTCTTGTATCCAAACTGCTATCATGTCTACTGTATTTTCCATCTTGTTCAAAATTTGAGCCATGCTCTGGATCATACTAACATAGAGTTTAAAGCTAGGGTACTAGGTCTATTTAATTGATGCGCTTATGCTCCTATCGGTAGATATTTTTAATGGATATCTATTAGAATTTTTATGTGAAAGTGGTAAGAGAATTGAATGATTTCTTGAAACATTACCTCGAGCAAAGTGTGCTCATGCATTTGTTAAGGGGAAACAATATGGTGCTATGTAATCTAATCTGGATGAATCGTTTAATGCGAAAATTAAAAAAACTGTATAGTCTACCCATTGTTGAATTAATTGAAAAGATTAGAGTCTTACTTATGACTCAAATTTCAGAAAGTTACTCAGAGGGCCTAAAACAAAGTACTAAATTATACCATGAGTATGATAAAAAGTTAAATCAAAATGCCGAAAAAGGTCGTATGTGGCTAGTCCGTAACTCTTTTGCAGCCTTATTTGAAGTTTTTTCAGATCCTGTTATGGTTGTTAATATGCTGATTTTCAAATGCTCTTATGGTTCTTGGCAACAAAATTATTTTCCATGTTCTCACGCTTTAGCGGCAATACAATCTACTAAGCAAGATCATATGATGTTGATAGAACCCTTTTTCACGATTATCAATTACAGGTCAACCTACTCTTTTAGTATCCCAACTATAACTAATTTTGGCAAAGTATCAAGCTCTAATGATTTGTACGAGCTGGAAAATCTGCCTCCAAACATGAAAAGAAGAGCTAGAAGGCCTAAGAAGAAGCGTATTCCATCTAGAGGAGAAATAATAACCAAGCACCTGGTGCGTGGCCGTTGTTCGAAATTAAGCCATAACAAAAGGATATGTTAATTCATATTTAATGCACGAATCATTTCTTAAATAGACAAGTAAGTTTCGTATGTTTCCAACCACAAGAGTTGTGTATATTTTCGATCTACCGAAGTTTTTTTATTATTAAAAATGAGTGTTCTTCATTGTCACCCAACCGCCTGAGTCCTTTATATGTTTTTCCATTCGAGTTTTAAGTCTAGCATATGTGGTAGAAGATCCATATGTTCCCAATCACGAGAATTGTGTATATTTTACAACCGCGTTAGTTTTTTAAATACTAAACATAAGTGTTCTTCATTGTAACCCAACCGCGCAAGTTCTTAGTATATTTGTCCATTTGCTTTTTAAGTCTATTATATATATATATATATATACTAGAAGATCCATTTGCTTACAACCATGAGAGTTGTGTACATTTTTCAATCGCACAAGTTTTCTGAATATTAAGTATGAGTGTTCTTCATTATAACCCAACCACGTGAGTTGTTTGTATATTTATCCATTCAATTCTTTAGTCTAGTATTTGTGTTATAAGATAAGTTTCCAACCACGAGAGTTATGTGCATTTTCCAACCGCGCAAGTTCTTTGAATATTAAACATGAGTATTCTTAATTGTAACCCAAATGCATGAGTTATTTATATATGTAACCATAATATTAACTTAAAAGGCCTAGATGAGATCATAAATCTTTTATACAAATTAAAAATAGATTAATAAAAAGGATTACAAGGCCCTAACAATCTTCATACACTCAATCCTAACAAAAAATACTACCATAGTCTAGATTTGGTGAGTTTACAACAAAATAAAAACATGCAAAAGAAACAATCAACCATTGGAATAAGATTATTCTTATTCAGACCCCTCTTCATCTATTACCTCATCATATTCCTCATCTTCAGTCTTCAAATCCATTTTGTCGCATGTCTCGTCGTCTTTTTCCTCCGTGTCTGTTTCTGGGACTTCTTCGAACTCTTCTTCATCCCATTCTTTTTTTTTTGTGGAAACTTGTTGAGTTCAGACTCATCTAGTGATGGTGGCCCAACTTCCGTAGAGTATTATTCATCATGAAACGAGAATATAGACCTGTCCCTTTTAGAGTACAAGGAGTACTCGATGGTGGTCATGTATCTTTTAATCCAAGAAGTGTTTGGCTAAGTCATAAAGGTTATCATCTGAGGATGAGTGACCATTAGATTCAGGAGAGAAACATAAATGGGTCATACTATTTGAAGATGAAGAGTTTATGACTCTTTTTCCTTATAAAAGTTTATGTATACTACTACCTTATGGGTACTCTAATTTATAGGCATAACTCTAACTCAATCTTGATATTTTTTTATAATTATTGCTTTAGTCATGATTAAATATCTACTTTTTTCAAATCAAGCAATAAATTAGCCAATAGGAAAATAAGTATAAGCTTAAATATTACATGATTAGATAACCTCTAATTGACATTTACTTTATTAATTACCATGCGTACTTAGTATAGAGACCAATTCTTAAGACATGTCAAAAATAGACGAACGCACGAGTTCATAGCAATTTGACGATGAGAGATTCTTGGAAATACAAGCCTAACAGACAACACAACTTACATGACTGTGCAAGTTGTTTTATATATCAAACGTGCAAGATTAATGTTAAAAAAAAACTACAATTTTAGAGCTTACTCACTATTCTGTCAAACTACTTACAAAAAAATTCATATTACAAATTTTGTCAAATCATAAAAATCTTCATTGTAATTTTTTGATATGAAGCCTTTTTTGATAATTTATTTGGCGCATTCACAAACCAAGGTGCCGCATTCGAGGCTGGCTGGTTTTTATTATAAAAAATCTCTTATATTTTTCACTTGATATTTATAGCAATTATGTATATTTTTTCATAAAATATGCCAACTGTTAAGAAATGTTTAGAGAAATTAGCAGTTCATATTAGACAATGGGTTTTCTTACAAAAACAAATCGGGCGAGTTATTTAACAAACTACAAACGCGATATATTTACAAAAATAACTATGGGAGTTCTTTGAAGATCCAACAATGCAATGTTTTTAAAAACATAAGCATCCGAGCTATTTAACAGAATAGAAATGCGATATCTTTGTAAAAATAAACGTGCGAGGTCTTGGAATAACAAAAAATGCAATTTATTTGGAAATATAAGCATGCAAGTTATTTGAAAGTCTAACAATGCGATATCCTTAAAACAATAAACTTAAAAATTCTTTTAAATAACTACAAATGAGATGTTTTTGGAAACATAAGCATGCGAGTTATTTAAAAATATAACAATGCGATGTCTTTGAAACAATAAACATGCGATGTCTTTGGAACAATAACCATGCGCTTGCTTCGAAAAATACTTATTAGAGGCTTAACAATTTTTCCTGTGTAGTCTGGTGTGTATTTACTAATTGGCATGACTGGGTTATAGTTTGTTTCATTCCGTTCTCCATATCAATAACCACCAAGGTCGAGTGGTTCATTGTATCTATGCTTATGTAGAATAGCAGAAGGAATACAAGATACGTGTCGTGCCTCATTGTTTTAATTACTTCATCCAAAAGTTTTGAAAAATCTTCATTCTCTATCAATATTTTTTTGTATTAAGATAAAAGATTAAAAACTACTTTTCTGTGCCACATAATAATTGATAACTAATTTTAGCTACACTTACCGTTGAATGTGAAAATATTTGTATTGCGTTGTACTTAGAACTGTAAGAATATTTGTATCATTTGAATGGTACTTGCCAAACAACTTTTTTAAGAATCTTATAAATCCAAGAGTCGATAATCTACTGCATGATAGGTGCGAGGCATATATCCAAAGATGAGAGATTAATAAACATGTAAATTCCTAATATAAGTAATTATGGTAGATTATGTCAACCTTACACATGCGAGTTCGTAGTATAAGTAATGATGTTAGACTACTTTTAGATCTATTTTTACTGAACTAAACTTGTATATTTTACCTTGAAGTCCAGGTCTCGTTCGTTAGGTAACGCCATCACTTTACTCACACTCATGTTAAGTCTGTATAAGAACTGTGATAATGGTAAATACAATACTTCTAGATCTTCTTGTTCTTTTGCCTTTTGTATTTTTAGTACTTTATGGTATTTACTAACCACGATGATATACGTTGTTGCTGTACATTTTTCCCACTAAGGGAAATTAACCTCTACCTCTTGTGTTTGACTCATTAAATCTCTATCAAAATACACATCATCTACAGTCTATAACATATAAAACTAGTTGTCATATTATAACCACCTGACTATATATATTCGATTTTTAATAATCTATAGATCCACTTACAAGATCCCCACCGACTACCAATGATGTTGTTTCATCTACATCATTGTCAGCAACATTCCCTAAATTTTGAGAAAGCGTATCCTTCGAGATAGAATGCAAAATCCGTTATATGATAGCTTTTTCCTCAATGTTATCAACTTTGTCAAAAAAGGATTGTGTACAGTGTATGAATAAATAATCAAAGAATGCTAGTCTAACCATATTATTTTGTTCACCGTATCAGCTGGCGTTGATAGTTCTTTTGTATTTTAATGCTAGATTTTGTATCGCTACTACCACTTCTCCTTAGATGGGTTGTTGTGACATTCTAAAGCATGGTTGTTGGTGTTTGACTTCCTCTCTAGTTGGCTGTTAGACTTTTGTTGTTCCTTCTGGATAGGTAATTAGTTTTGCCTTTGTGCAAGGTTGTGCTTCTTGTTGGGGCTGGGTTTCTTTTTGAGCTTGATATGGGAGTGCTGGTGGTGCTTTAATTTGGTTGAGTTGTTTACTCTTTGTCAAGACTAGTTATTGTTGTTCTACTTTATGGTGTGTATCCTCTTCCTGTTGCGCTTGTTCTTCTTCTTCTTGGGGTTGATCGTGTTAGTTATGCGATACCTTACACGATGAAAATGAAATTCTTTATATAATGATCATGTAACCTCGGTACATTTTTAAACATATGATTTCTTATATACCAAAGCATGAAATGTAGCCATACGATTGCTTTAATTATTTAAAGATGTGATTGCTTTGATATTATAAGCATGCAACTTCTTTGATATAATAACATACAATTTGTGAAGTATTTTTAATATTTGAGTTATTTGAGTGGTAGACTACGAGAGTTCTTTGATATATAAAACACGCGAGTTATTTAATATACAAACCATGTGATTTATTTAAAAAGTCAACCATACGACTTCTTTGAAACATTAACTACAAGAATTCTTTGAAATATTTAACCATGCGAGTTATTTAATGTATTAGATATCTAAGTATAACAATACAACATATCAAAGTTTAACAAAACAAGATTTCCAAACTCTAGACAATACAACTTTAGAAACATACAATATATGACAATATATATTCAAAAAGTTCAATCGAAATGTACTTAAGATCCATTTACATCTTCACGGTCTTTTCCCTCCTTTAAAGTGTATTATTTTGTTACGACTTCTTGTTTCAATCGCACATTTTCAGCTACGTGTTCAGTTTTTTGGGTTATTGCTGATGTGGATTATCTTTGACTGGGGGTAATTTTGTCAGGTGTTTTATGGTGTTTCAAAGGTATTTAATGTTTGGGTGTTTTGTAGTGAGAGATTTGAGCTGCCTGGTTGTATTAAATGTGCATTGCCCTCATTAATGAAAGTGGTTGGGTATTTATACCCTTAATTACGAGCCACATGGGCTTTCGGGTCAAACTTATGAAAACTGGTCGAGTTCAAAAACCTATTAGTTTGTTAAGCAGATTATCAATTAGCTTAGTCAAAGGGTAATTAGATTTTAATACTTCTATCCAGTTCGGATGGTTCAGTGGGTGGTTTTTGTCCGAATTGACCATGTCCGGTTTCTACAGTGAGTGGTGAAAATATCCGGACTCATCAGTAGCCCCTTTTTTAGGTTTTGTTCGAAGGCCTTTGGCAAGACCTAAAAAATGGCCCTTGGGCACTTGTGATTTTTTCCGGAAGGATCTAGAATTCAGTAAAGGACTTATCCGGACTGAAAAAAACTCTTTCGAAGTTCAAAGGTTTTGCCATGGATCGTGGGACACGTATCTCCTTTTGATTCTCCTTCCCAGTCGTTTTTCTCCTAGAACGATGCTCCCACTAATCCCAAAAAGTAACCTCTTCCATTAATGCTTGTGACGTCAGCGCCGTCTTTAATCATTACTCCCATCTTTTCGTATTCTCCTAGGTTTCTGGGTATCTTTTGTTTCTTTAGTATAAATCAACTCATTTTTTACTGTTTTACCATTTTCATCACTTTTTCACTCCTATTCTTCAAAGATTTCATCTCTCTTTTCAAAAACCCTTTTTGGTGTAAGTTTATGTTTACAGCAAGAAACGCACTTGTAAAAGGTGGGTGGCTTAATCTTTTGGAGCTAGAGAAAGCACAAAGAGTCGAACGAGAAAGGCGCATTGCTGCAGGCCTTCCAGTTTCTCCCATCGACAAGTCTAAAACACCAAGTTCAGAGCGTGATCGAGGTTCATCTTCTGCCAGAAGCTCCAAACCTAGAAGGTTATATCAACCTAGTCTTTCACCAATCGTCTCAGGCTCATCAGTTCAGGAGTCGCAGCCTACTGTCGAACGGGAAAAGGCTGTTACAAGCACAAAGATACCCTCTCCATTCATAGCCATGGGATCAGACGCTAATAACTCCCCAGAAACGTTGACACTTAAACGAAGAGGCCGCTTAGTAAAAGGCCAGGCTGTTGCTCCACAGTCTAAGTCGCTGAAGTCAGGGCCCTCTAAGTCTGGGGCCAAGGACATATTTGCAGGGTCAGAGGCACCCATCAAAGCTCCTAAGGACAAGTCGTCTGGTCCGGAGGCAATCAGAACAAGCCTTTGAAAGGAACCCTCCGGATCTGAGCCCCAGCCGGACACTAGACCACAAAGGGAAAGTGATGCTCAGCCATCCGTACAGCTCACTGAGCCGACTACCAGCACTTATCCACCAAATACAACTGACAACCCTTCCATGGTGATGGAAGATGTTATGGAGGACAGTGTTGAAGAAGCCCCTTTTGAGACTGACGTCTCCGGGCAGATGGTGGAGGTTGCCATTGTTAAGAAAAGCAAAGGTACAGAGAAGTTGTGTTTAAAACATCCGGACCTGTCGGAGTCCCTTGAAGGTAGAGTGGGACCTTGCTTCCACAAGGTGAGTGTGAAGTATCTGATAGCCATGCAGAATATTAACTATTCCTTCATTCATACTGCTGAATTAGGTCGGATCCGGATAAAGTGGGGGATCCTAGAATCTGTTAAAGTAAGGATACCGGTCAATCCGGAGACGCCAATGGACTGGAAGCTAAGTGAGATGCAGGACCAGGGAGGGATTGATGCTGCTCTGCTTCAAGTGGTGGAAAATGAGAGTACCAAAGAGGCAGTTCGACTTCTAAAACCCCCAAAAGCTCCCAAGAAAGACCGAAAACGGGGAGCAGAAGGTGGAGATAGGGAAGCCAAGAAGAAGAAAACCTCCAAGGGAGATGAAGTTGTTCTCCGGCCCCCAGAGTCTCTTCCTCCGACCGACCCAACAGACCCAACTCAAGCAGAGCAAATCCCAAGTGACTTTCACACCAGAGAGGGTGCCGGAGGGGACATCAACATTGATGGAGTAGACATCAGTGGCCTTCAAGGGATTGGCCTTTACTTTGGAGACCTTGAGAAGGACGACTTTGCTGGCCCTTACGTCCCCCCAAGCTCTTCGAATATTGTCACTTTCAATGGTAAAATCTTTTTCTGTTTCAGGAGAGAAGGACATGGTGACCCACTCCTTGTTGAGAAATATTCAACCGCTGCTCAACTTGGAGAAGCAAGTGCGAAACCAATCAGCCCTCATCAACACACTCAACTCAGATAAAGAGAGTTTCTCTAACGACCTCCTTACTGCCAACCAGAATGTTGAGGCATTAAAGAGAGAGAACGAGGAGTTGAAGAAGGGGAAAGAGGATTTGGCCACCAAGCTGGCCACTTCGGAGGGGTTATCAAAGAACTCCAATCCAAGTGTTCTGACTTGGAGAAGAATCTTTCTACTTCAAAAGAGGAGGTGAAGGCCAAAGACAACGTCATTCAGAACCTAACCAATGACAAAATTTCGCTCGAAGATACTGTGTCTAAGGCTAACCAAGAAAAAAATGACTTGTTAAAGGAGCTGGAGAAGATAATCAAGCCAGGATCGATGCATACACCAACAAGGTGATAGATTCCCAAGAGGAAAGGTATGTTAAAGTCAAATCAGACATGGTCTTGCTTTTTCATGAAAAGTTTCCGAAGAGGACACTAGGATATCTATGTCGATTTGTGGAATACGAAGACCTTCCTCACCACACTATGGCCGATGGTGATAAGAACTGCTATTCCAGTGGTTGGGATGATACTATCGATGAAGACGAAGGGACCGGGGAGAGCCCCACCGAGGAGCCTAAAGACCCCAAGAAGAAACCAGATGAGGCTCGACCATCTAAGGAAGCTCAGCCTTAGAATTTTTAACTATCTTTTATTTTTCTTTTATTTTGTGTTACACTAAAGTCCTTGGATGGCCAAGGATTTTGTAACCGTGTCCGGCTCTTGTTCGGATAAACCCTTTCTTTTAGAACTCCAAAGTCCTTGGATGGCAAAGGAACTTTTTCATATTTTAATATCATTCCCCGGTGTTAGCCGGGTAACTTTACCTTACACAACGGCTGCATTGTTTTATAGTTACCCAATTTCTATGGCTAATGTTTAAATAGCCCTTAGTTATTTTACAAGTAATTTAAAGTGAGAGTGTTGAAATTCTCCGATGAAAAATGTTTAAATATTCATCACTCTACCAATTCAATCCGGTCTGCCACTGATACTTTAAAAAAATTCAAAAAACCTATCAATTGAAACACTCTGAATTTTTCAAGAAGGTATCGAATTTCATTAAAAAGCCCGGACACCTTATTAAAACCTCCCCGCGCTACCAGGGTAGGAAAGAATATGCCCCCTAATATTTACATGGACTTTAAACAAGTAAATATTTACATAATTTCATTCTAGATACAACCGGAGGTGTTCAATGTTCCAGGGGTGATTCAAGGTCCTTCCATTTTTATCTTGAAGTCTGTATGTCCCAGGCTTAAGCTTTTCACTGACCACATAGGGTCCTTCCCAAACTGGAGCCAATTTGCCGAACTGCTTCTCCTTAGTATGTAGGAAGACTTTTATCAACACTTTATCCCTTGGTTGAAAATCCCTTCTTCTGACTTTGGAAGCAAACCTTCTTCTCATCAAACCCTGATAGTGTGTGGCTCTGAGATGAGCCTTAACCCTTTTTTCTTCTATCAGGTCATGTTGAGTTCTAACTGTCCCTTCATTAGCATGTTCGGAAAAATTATGGACTCTGAATAAAGGAAGAGTTGCTTCTATAGGAGCTATTACATCCATACCATATACCAACGCAAATGGGGATTCCTGTGTAGCAGCCCCAGAAGTAGTCCGGTAAGCCCATAGTACTTCTTGTAGATAACTTGGGCACTTTCCAGCAGTCCTTTCTAAATCCTTTTTAAGACCAGACAGGATGGTTCTGTTTGCCACTTCAACCTGACCATTTGCCTGTGGGTGGAAAGGAGAAGAAAAGCAATGCTGAATGCCTCTAGAGGCACATAAGCTCTCCATATCCTTATTATCGAATTGTGGACCATTGTCTGTGGTTATCTTTTGTGGAACCCCAAACCTGCAGCAAATATTAGATAAGATAAATTTTATGACAGCTTTCGAAGTAGTTCCTGCCAATGGGGCTGCTTCTATCCATTTTGATAAATAATCGATGGCAACTATGATAGTTCTGCATCCCCAAGACGCCATAGGTAGAGGTCCCACCAGATCCAGCCCCCAACGAGCAAAAGGTATTGGCTCAGAAATTGACTCTAAAGGGACAGCTGGGATATGAATTTCATTACTGTATCTTTGCCATGTATCACACTTTTTTACCAATTCCTTGGCATCTTCCATTATAGAGGGCCAGTTGTATCCGACCAACAAGACTCTTCTGGTTAAAGCTCTATAACCACAGTACGCTGACCCCTCACCATCGTGTAGTTCAGATAGCACTACTTGGGACTCTTCAATCCCCAAACATCGCAAAGGTTTGCTAAAAGACTTCTTGTAAAGAACGTCTCTTAGGATTATAAATCCACGAGCCTTATAGTTTACTTTCCTTGCCACTGCTTTCTCCGGAGGCAAGACACCATCTGAGATATATTGAAAAAGAGGACACCTCCAATCTTGAGGTTGACTTACTTGTATGTTTAAAGTTTTCTCCCCTTCCTTGCTCCGATTGAGGTGAATGGAGGGGCATTCTTGCACGTGAATCCATGGGTAGGACTCAGAGTATGCTATGGTTGCCAAGGAGTCTGCTAGAGCATTTTCTGTTCGGGGTATGTGCTTATAAGAAATATCTTTGAAGTTAAGTGCCACTTCTTTAAAAAAGAACAAATACTTAATCAGATGCTCTTTTTTTTCCTCAGATTGACCTTGTGCATGATGAATAAGAAGCAGAGAATCGATCATTAACCTGACCCTTTTGGCTCCACAAATTAGAGCTAATTTCAAGACACTTATAACAGCTTCATATTCAGACTCATTATTGGAAGCCCTGAAAGCAAAACATATAGTCTGGTACATTTTGTCGCCGTACGGAGAGGTTAAATATATCCCAGCACCACAACCCATGGTACTTGATCCACCATCAGTCTGGACAACCCATACTTTTTTAGTTTTTTCACCTGTTGCTTGCTTAATGTCTCTGTCCGAATGAAATTCAACTAGGAAGTCAGCAACAGACTGAGCTTTGACTGCGGTTCGAGGGGCAAAAACAATATCAAAGTCTCCCAACTTCACCGACCATTTGGTCATTCTGCTTGAAACGTCTGCCTTTTGAAGAACGTTTTTCAAAGGAAAAGACGTTCGGACAATGATAAAATGAGACTGAAAGTAGGGCCTCATTTTCCTAGCAGCAATTACTAAGGCCAGTGCTAATTTTTCAAGTTTTAAATACCTTTTTTCTGCATCTATCAAGCTCTTGCTGATATAGTACACTGGACGAGGATAATTATCCACCTCCCTTACTAGCACTGCACTTATGGCACAATCAGAAACTACCAAGTATATGTAGAGTGTTTCTCCATCAACAGGTGTAAACAAAGTTTTAGGGGAGGATAAGTGCTTTTTAATTTCATCAAAGGCCTGGTCACACTGTGGAGACCAGTTAATTTCTTTTGCACATTTTAAAGTTTGAAAAAACGGGGTACACCTTTCCGAGGACCTCGAGATAAAATGGTTTAGAGCAGCCAACCTCCCTGTCAATCTTTGTACTTCTTTAATATTCCGAGGAGGCTCCATCTGCAATAAAGAACTAAGCTGGTCTGGATCAGGCTGTATCCCTTTCTCACTTATCACATACCCCAAGAACTTCCCGGACTGGACTCCGAAAGCACACTTTTCTGGATTGAACTTTAAATTTACTTTCATTAAGTTGGCAAAGGTTTCTTGCAGATTTGTCAAGTGTAGTTCTTCTTCCATACTCTTTACCATCATGTCATCGATATAGACTTCCATGTTTCTTCCAATATGATTAGCAAAAGCCTTGTTTACTAATGTCTGATAAGTAGCCCCAGCATTGTTTAACCCAAATGGCATCACCTTGTAACAATAGAGGCCCCTATCAGTAACAAATGTAGTGTGTTATTGATCCTTCAGATCCACTTGAATTTGATTATACCCGGAGATGGCATCCATAAAGGACAATAGCTTGTTCCCAGATGTGGATTCTACCAACTGATCAATTCGGGGGACCAGATATAGGTCTTTTGGGCAAGCTTTATTAAGATCAGTAAAATCGATGCACATACGCCACTTCCCATTTTTCTTCTTTACTAACACCGGATTGGCTGTCCACAAAGGGTACTGAGATTCCTTTATGTGCCCCATCTTAGTAAGCCGGTCAACCTCTTAAACTATGACATCAACTTTCTCCTTAGAAAAAGCTCTCCTCTTTTGTACAACAGGTGCTACATCCCTCTGGATGGATAGTTGGTGTGATATAATTACTGCTGGTACTCCAGTTACATCAGCATTGCACCAAGCGAAAACATGTTGATGGTTTTTCAAAAAAGCTAACACTTTACTCTTTAATTCCGATGTCATCTTGGACCCGATCTTGACATTTCTTCCTTCAGTCAGAGAGTGAGTTTCAACTTCTTCAATTGGTATTAAAACACCAGGGGTCTCTCTGGGGTCATCAATTTCACCCTCCCCCCAGAGGGCCCCTCAAATTACTAATCCTCACTGATCCGAACTGCCCCCAAAGTTCGAGGGGCTAGTGCTATTGCATAACACTCCCTTGCTACCTTTTGACTACTTCAGACAACTCCCACTTGTCCTTGCACAGCGTATTTTAAAAATTCGTGGATGGTTGAAGCCACAACATGCATCCTGGAGAGCCAAGATCTCCCCAAAATGGCATTGTAACATGTGGGATAATCCACCACAATAAAAAGTATTCTGACCATCTTCTTAAAAGGGCCCTTGCCCAACAAAACCTCCTCTTCAAAGTCCCCGATCACATCTGCTGAGCTTCCAGTGAAACCCACAATTGACCTGTTCGAACGCTCACTGCTGGATTCTTCATTTGTTTGTAGGAAGTAAAAAAGATGATATTGGCTGAACTATCGGTGTCCACCAAAATTCGTTTGATGTCATTGCACCCAATAGATGACCCTATCACCACAATATCTTTATGGGGACCAGCTATATCCCTCAAATCATCCTCATCGAAAACAATGATAGGGTAAGGAATTTGCGATTGATAGGAAGTTATGCCTCCTTCCAGCTGAGTAGCTAGAGTATGAACATGCCTCTTTCTCGAAGAAGAAGTTGGTGCAGTCATGGTGTCTCCCCCAAATATTGTGAGTGACTTAAAAAAGCTAATGAGTCCGGACACCGTCTTGCTGTGTTCTGTGATAACACCCACCTTATTTCGGTTTGGATCAGGATCCAAATTTTCTGACTCCACATCAAATCTTTCAATTATCACCATAGCCCCATCCAGAGCCGATTTCCCTGCATTGTTTGGGCCAGTCCGATGAGCATTATCATGCCTATTTCCACTTCTTCTTTTAACATAAGCACCCACTTTTCCTCTTTCGATCAAATTTTGCACCTCTTGCTTCAAGGCAATGCAATATTTTGTGTTATGGCAAATATTTTTATGATATTGGCAGACACAATTATTACGACTTTCCCTGGGAGATTGAAATGCAGCTGGATTTCTAAAGTGTACTTCGTATTTTGTTTTGTCATAGATGGTTGCCACATTACTTTAACTCGGCAAACCACTCTGGTTGAACCCAAGGCCCTCGCTTATTTCTGGATTGTTGACTCTGAGCTGGTGCTGGGTGGGATTGAGCATTAGCCCCGTTGGGACCCTGTCCGGCTTCTTTAGCCTTGTACCCGGACTGATTCTGATTCTGGTTTGGTGCAGCTGGGGCCGATCTCACATGTCTATGCACTCTGGTATTCTTTGTCTCATCTACATTGATTTGTTTCCCAACCTGATTCAGTAAACCTCCCCACGTCATGGCCTTCTTTCTGGTTACCGAATCAGCCAAATTGCCACGGTTCAAACCCTGCCTCAGAGAAGCTACTTCTACTTGTTCAAAGCAATCAGCTAATCCATTCTTGGTGTTCGCAAAGCGACTTATATATTCTTTCAAGGATTCGTTTGGCTCTTGGGCACAATGGATAATAGTGTCTCCATTTCCCTTCAATTCCTTACTTCCAACGAACTGCCTCCGGAAGGCCACCTAAAAAGTATCAAAATTTCTGATGCAGCCCTGTGACAGACTGTTGTACCACTTCAGAGCACTCCCCATAAAAGACTAGGAGAACACTTGACAAAGTAACTTATCATCATCATCAAAATTCATCATAAATTTTTTGAATTTCTCCAGATAGTTATCTGGATCTTTACTCCCATAGTATTTTTCCATCTTTGTGATGTCAAACCTCTTAAGAAGGTTTTCGGACAGTATCTTGAAAGACAATGGAGATTGTCTCCAATTCCGGTCACGATTAAACACAGTATCTTCATTGGGAGTTGCAAAGATACCTGGTTCATCATGAAAGGCAAAAAGATCTATCACCAATTGGTCTACATGTCTCAGGCCATGGTTGTGACCATGAGATGACCCTTTTCCCAGATGCCTTTTCAATCTTCCATGCCTGTCCCTCTTTCTTGAATATTTTTTAACCAACTTCGGCTTCTTTTTAGAACGGCCTTCATCGCTGCTAGATGACAGGGAATCTTCCACTTCATCTTCGTTCGAGGAGCTACTAGAGGATTCTGAATCTGAACTTGAGCTCTCCACCGGTTTGGACCGGTGAGTTTTTTGAGCTAGCATGAGTCTTTTTGGTACTTACATGGATTTTTGCTGATGGGTCATGCTCCTTAGGATTATCAGTGTGGTGAACGGCTGACACTTTTGATTTTTCTTTTAAGCCCATCTCCACCCTTTTGGCAGCCCTCAAGGCTTCTATCTCAGCTTTCAATCTATCTCGCTCTTCGATTGTGTATTCGTTATTTTCTCCCACCACTTCTGCCAAAGTTGGTGGCACTGCCTGCTCGTCCGGATTCATCCAAACTGACTTTCCGTGATAGTTTTGAATGCTAAATTCAGGCACCTTCTTCTCTCACTGTGGTCGCCAATTTGGTGTGGATTATCTTTGACGGAGGTAATTTTGTCAGGTGTTTTATGGTGTTTCAAAGGTATTTAATGTTTGTGTGTTTTGTAGTGAGAGATTTGAGCTGTCTGGTTGTATTAAATGTTCATTACCCTCATTAATGAAAGTGGTTGGGTATTTATACCCTTAATTATGGGCCACATGGGTTTTCGGGTCAAACTTATGAAAACGGGTCGAGTTCAAAAACTCATTAGTTTGTTAAGCAGATTAGCAATTAGCTTAGTCACAGGGTAATTAGATTTTAATAATTTTGTCTAGTTCGGATGGTTCAGTGGGTGGTTTTTGTCCGAATTGCCCCTATCCGGTTTCTGCAGTGAGTGGTGAAAATATCTGGACTCATTTACTGCGTCAAGGCTTTTCATAGAACAAAAAGATCGAAAAGTGTATTTTGAAGTTCTCGTTTTCAGCAGTAATTGTTTTTTGTTGTTGTTCAAATATTTGTTATAACTCAGCTAAGTTTTCCTGTATCGTTTGATTCCGTCACAACAATACGAGACATATTATCATTTTTTGTAAGGACAAAACAAATAAAACATATATAACAGCCTAAAATATATACAACAATACCAGACATCAGAGACATGTACTTACTTGTTTTTCCTTTTCTTGGCAAACAAATATTGTGTACACAACTTATCATTAAATTTCATGTAGGTATTTCTCGTTATTTTTTGTTCGCTCTCTGACGTCAAACATAAGGGGTACAGTTCTTGAACGTTTTCGTTTTTTTTGTTCTGATGCTAATTCGAGCTTTGGGTGTTGTTACAATGCTCTTTGAGGTCTTTCCAGTATTCTTTGATTTGTGTGGAGTCAGGTTGTGTTGGACGAAAAATTCATTAAGTGGTAAATTTAATTCATCATCTACGCCCTCAATTTCAAGTGGGGATTTCTGGTTCGATGTTATTGGAAGTGATTAGCGCTGGTTTGTTCGGGTTGGGTGATTGGTGGTGGTTTCCTTGGATGTGGTGGGATTTTTCTTATTTTTTGGACTACAATTTTAGTATTTTTCCTATACCTTTCATAAGATACAAAAGATAGAGCATCTGGGTTCTCATTTGCTTCATCACAACTAAATACTGTTCTTTCAGGTTCGTTCAACGTCACCTCAACCTCCAAAACTTATCCAATGAAGAACAACCCAATAATTTGTCATTAGGAATCTTATTAGATTCTTATATACCGTGTGATTCTTTTAGTTTTTGAAAGATACGAGTTATTTTATTTTAAAACTATGCGTGTTTAATGATACTACAACAATTTCAAATGTCAAAGAAATCGTGTGATTATAGTATCAAAGAAATTACATATTTATAATATCAAATAAAATGCATGCTTAGAATACCAAAGCAATCACATCTTTAAACAATCAAAGCAATTGCGCCTTTCTGTGTGTTCTATTATAGTAAAAGTATGCGAGCTCTTTTATAAACTAGAATAACTTCCATATATATATATATATATATATATATATATATATATATATATATATTTTTGATAACTCATCATGTTGTAGTATGTGAAGCTTTTCAATCATCTCTATTTTGATAGTTTGGACTCCAATCCCCATAATTTATATCATCTTGGGATCATGTCGGACTTGCAGAGTGCTTGTGTAATAGTTGGGCGCTCCATCATGAAGGGTTACATCATAAAATTATTAGCATCAAAAGATCTCGTTTAAACTTATGTTTAATTACGTAGCAATATTCTTACAAATAGAAGTGTAAAACATCCGATAACTGTATCGGGTTTTCTGACAGCAACACAAACTTTAATTGACCTACTTTTGCAATATTGCTTTAGACCAATTGTAGTTGTTTATTTATCAAGGTTTTCGATATAATATACCGTTGTTCAGCCCATTATATTTCCTAAAACTACGTACAACAGGGTAGAGGAAAGAAACAAGATTAATAGTCCAACCACATCCTTTCTAGCATGTTCCCCGCCTTCCCAGATGGCTACAACTATATCATCCTGTAAAATACCGCACACCATGCTAGATTAGTGCAACTGAACATCCTATTTATAACAGACCTTAACTATAGAGGGACCTTTATCAAAGCATTTTATACGGATTTGGTATTTTTCACGTCGATGTTTCTTGAAGATCCAGGCAATAAGTATGTTTGTATGATCATGGAATCATATTCAAAACCTTCTACGAATAGAGTTATGAATCATCCTGCTTTGGTTAAAGGAATTTCGTGTGTGTCGTATTTAAGCCCGAAAACAACCTTTACATATTTGTTCATTAGCTTGACCAGTTTCTACCCAATTCGAAAAGTGTCATCATGGACCAAAAACGTCTTTATAATATCTTTAATCATCTGAGAATATTTTTCATCAAGAACCTCTTGTTACGGAGTTCAAATATGGCTTTAAAAAACACAAAGAAAGTTTTGTTTTTGTAGCTTTGATGTGTTCGGATGCAATGATATTTGTTTTCATCAGATTTATGATGCTTACGGAAGTCGACTTGTTAGAGCATCCGTTTAATGACATATTTCCTACAAAAACATGAATCAACACAACGTAGGTTGATTTTTTCAAAACGTCAACTAGGTTACTTGTTTGAAAACTAACAATGCGATTTGTGTGGAAAATTAGCCAAGCTACTTTTAAAAAAAATCAACCACACGAGTTCTTGAAAATAGTAACATGCGAGTTTCGAGGAAACATGATTGCAGATCAATAATCGTGCGAGTTCTTTGAACTAACATATGATGCCCTAACCTAATAATCGTGTAAGATTAATGTTTTTTCAGAGGATGAAGATGCGACTTCAATGTTATTTTTACAGGCATGTCGACATAAAATCCAAAATTGAGTCACAACGACTAAATCCAAAAACAATACAATAAACTACAACCTAGATACAACATAACATATTTAAATGTAACACAATATATGCACCTAAGAACCCTAGAAAGTACCCACAAACATAATCTCCATCAAAACCGGAAGCTACCACTGATCGAAGACATACGTAACATCAATATGAGTTTATCTAAGAACGACCATTATAATAAACAACCAAAATACACTAAAGATACAGTAGAAACCTACAAAATCATAAGTTAGGTGATGGTGAATGTATGATTTGTTATGCAATATCTTTGGCAGTTTCAATTTTAGTACTTGTACGGTTTTACCAGTGTCTGAACGAAAAACGAATCTACAAATACGTATTACTTAACGATGAACAATGACCAGTGACATGTTGTGCTTTGTTGGAGTTAGAAAAAGTCGACGGAGATTTCACCGGAGGTAGACGGGTAAATTAACTAGTTTTTTGGTTTGTGGGGTTTTTGGTTTAGTGTATTTACTGAGTTTCAGAGAGAACTGGTAGTGAAAGGTCTTGGTTCAATGGGGAATATATATTTTTTCAACCCGAAACTCCTTATTTATGCTAGTGAAGGTATTTTTGTCCATTTTTAGGTCCAAATACTTGTTGGCAGTATGTTATTTTCGGTTATTATTTAATGAGATAGTTAAACATGCATTTATGGGTGCGAGTCTCATTAAAAAATTTGATTTTATTTCTATCTATTTTTAAATAATATATCTTCTATATTTAGAAGATTGGTTTCATTTTCATATATTTTAAATCAATATATTTTATATAACAAATTTTATTTTATTTACCTATTTTATTTTTGTGTATCTTTAAAAATATCTTTAAAATATTAAATTTAATTTTGTTATATTTTATTTTTAAATATCTTTTAAAAATAATATATTAAGATATATTTTTAAATTTATTTATTTATATATACAATAATATATTAAAATGTATTAAAAATATATTATAATTTTATACCATGGAGAATATTTTTTTTAGAAAATAATAAAACCATTTTAGGTAGTCAACTGTTATCTATAAATTATTGAAAAACTAAATACATTTTATAAAATTTTGTTTAATCCATTTTATTTTTATTTTTGGTTCCGCCATTTGCCCAATCATGTTAAATCCGTCAAACATACTTGTTTTTATTTAGGCTATTGTTTATTAAGAAAAATACAATTAAATACTTTCTCAGCTATTTAATTACCCACTAGTACCCGTTTTTTGGATAGTGTCACTTGTTACTTTGAATTGAAATTTGGACAAAAATACCCCGACCATGTATACCTGCTGGTACCTTCACCGGTACTAACGTGAGAGTTGCTTGAAAAACGAACTTGAGAGTTGTTTGAAAAACGACCTGAGAGTTGTTTGAAAAACGACGTGAGAGTTGTTTGAAAAAAACTAACTTGAGAGTTGTTTGAAAAAACCTAACCTGAGAGTTGTTTGCAACTCTCTCGATTTCAAACAACTCTCTCGATTTCAAACAACTCTTAAGATTTCCTAAGAGTTGTTTGCAACTCTCTCGATTTCTTGAGAGTTGTTTGCTACTCTGGTGAAATTTTATTTTTAAAAAACATAAAAAAATATCATAAATGAATCTAATTTTGTTCATTTAAAAAAACAAAAACGATGGTACTTTTATTTATTTTTTCGAGCTCCGGTTTGAAAGATGTGAATATTTTAAAAATAAAATAAAAAGAAAAAGTAAAAAAGAAGTTTTTTGGTTACGTGGTTGTTGATGAAAGGAAAGGGTAGTTAGTATATTAAAATAATGTTAAATATTAAATGGTAATTACGTAGTTGAGAGGGATATTAAATGATAATACATCAAATCTTATATATTAGATGATAATAAAATAGTTGAGCGAATATCTTAAATGTAGTTTCGCTGGTTTATTTTCTGCTTGTCTTTTCCGAAATTTCGCTAGGCTTTATAAAATATGTAATAAATAAATTTGACTTACATTTATAATTATTATACGTCATGCAATCATTTTATGCATATAAATACCAGACCAAATACACCACATATGTATAAAACAGAAACCTAGATATTATAGAAATGACTAATCTCCGTTTCTCTTTATGCTTTGTTCTGATATTGTTTGTGTTCTCAGGCTGCCAAAGTAAAAGTTTGAAGGTATATCCAGTGAAGAAAAATCAGGCACCCATGACTAAAGCTGAAGAGATATTGTCTGAAGCAAGCCAGAGATCACATCCTATAGTTCCCCAACGCACAGTCCCATCCGGACCAAATCGTAGGCACCATCGTCGCCAACCAAAATGATATTTAGACCTTCATGCACACCATATGTAAACTTGGTTCCTGGTTTTTCATATGTAATAATAAGTGTTGTAGAACACATAATAAAATAAATTAAATTAAATATATTTTGGTAGTGATAGTTATCTATTTATTTTATGTTTCTGCATTTATCATACACAAATAAAACAAACTTTATTTTGTAATCAACACACACAAATATCATCATCTCTATTGAATGTATACATTTTATATATGTGAACACTTACTCCACTATATCTTTAATTAAGGAGAATAAAAATATAGAAAAAGAGAAATAATAGCAAAAATGTGTACCGTGTCATGCGAATTTTTATTGTTTGGTTTTAACCGCAATTGTTTTTTTAATATAAGTCTATTTTAAACAAAAAAAATTAAATTTGATAAAGTCGTGCAATTAACATTTTTAAAATTTGATTATGTTACAACGAAAATTCATGTAATATAAAAATCAAGGACCTCCAAATGAAAATAAATATTGGCTCCATCAATAGTCGTTAGTTGTAAGTTGTAACAATAACGGTAAACGTTTATACAAAAGTCTCGTCTAAAAAGAGTATGTTGTTGAATTGATCGATACATACGCTTTCTTCACTAATTGTATATTTGACTTTTGTTTGATAAATATAAAAAGATCTATCCAATCTTTTATACAACTCCACCAAAAAATGGATTTTTTATCCTAAATTTACATCCAAATTAGATTTATTTACCAAATCATAAATAAAAAGTCGGTAAAATATCATTTAAGATCCAAAACCCAAACCATTACTTATCTAAGATCTATATTTTTATTATTTTTCGAGAGAGACCCGTGTTTTAGTCAAATATTTACCATTGAAAACCCACTAATACCCTAAATACACATACTCTATACTATAAAAGGCTTTTAGATCTATACTTTACCTTTTTCTCCCAATTTTCCCACTCTACATAAATAGAACACATTTAGGCGATTTACATCCAATTTGGATTTATTTGCGAAATCTGTCATAAATAAAAAATTGAACATTGAATTTATCTTATTTTTATCCATATTTATATTCAATTTTATTTATTAATCGCAAAAAAAAAATCTTCTAGATTTAAAACTATTTTTTTCTAAAATTTTAATTTTTTTTCATAAACTTTTAATTAGTTTTTCAACATTCAAACCTTTTTCTTTCAACCTCTAACTTGTTTTTCAATTCTTTTTAAACTTATCTTAAAAAACAGACCTAAAGCATAATTCAACCAGAAGATCGTATTTTCATGAAGGAGCAAAGTTCATCGGAAGTAGAGGAGTACTCGCCTAAAAAGTGAGATTCTTTTTTTTTTTTAATTTAAACTTTCCGGTGGGGGTGTACATACGCACTACCACCTGATCTAGCTCCCTGCACCACCGGTGTAGTTTATAACCATCAATTTTGTGGCCTTGCACCACCGATTTAGAACTCCTGAATCGGTGGTGCGTAGGTGCACCACCACCGGTTTTAAATCCTTGCACCACCGATGAAGGGATTTATAGCTATCGATTTTGTGGTCTTGCACCACTGGTGCAAAACTCCTGAATAGGTGGTGCGTGGTAAAAAAACATCGGTCTTTAAAGCTGAACCATTGGTTCAGACCTCTATTTCCACCGGTTTTAATAATTTTTTGTTTACTTACTTTTATTTCTATTTTGTATTTTGCTATTACATGGCGCAGATACTACGTATGCTAGGGGATGCTACATATGGACCAACTCAAGATTTTAGTATTAACTACACTTATGTTTTTTTTCACTATTGAGTATTATACGGAAGATGAATTGATTAAGTAGGTTGAGAAGATTGAAACACAAAACATATTTTGGTTATCAACATAAAACGTTTTGATAAGATAAAAAGTCGAAAGAATCCTCGAATATTCTTTAAGTGCGAGAGGTCAGGAAAGTATAATTGGGCGGTACCCATAAATAATCTTTAAAGAAAGTCGACGGAACAAAAAAATGTGGTTTTCTCTTCGAGCTTAAGAACTCCATGATAACTTTGAATCAATGGTAATTATAAGTTATAGTAGGGATTCACAAACATGAAAATTCTAAACACTTAGACGGTCATTCATATGCAGGCTGTTTAAATAAAGATGAGTTGGAATATATAGAATGTTCGACCTTCATGGGGCTTATCTTAGATAAATTTTTAATGAAGTTAGAAAGTTGAGTGAAGATAATGTTTCTTCCATGTGCACAATCTACTACGATAGGCAGAAAAAACAGGTGTTGGAGAAAACCGGCAGGTCCCAGTTGCAATACTTGTTAGGGGAGCTCAAAAAACATAATTAGTTTGAATGACATAAATCTAGCATATACGAAAGTTTTATAAATACTTATATCTTTTTGCGGATCCAATTAGTGTGGATTTGTTACGAATATTTTTAATAATGTTGATAATGGGTAGCACTTACAAGACAATAAGACATGGGATGCCTTTTTTATCATAGGTATGACATCCACTTGTTTGACTTATTGTGTTTCTTTTGCGTTTATGCCCGAGAATAAAATAAACAGTTTGAAATGGATATTAGATTTTTGTAAATTATTGATTATATCTCACGACATTGAAGAACCGTTAAGGGTTTCAACAAATAGAGATTTTTCGTTGATTAACTCTCTAGAACTAGTGTTCTCAGAGATCACGCACATGCTATGTCGATGGCACATAAACCAAAATATTCAAGAGAATACTAAGAAGTAATTTAATGAGAAAAATGATCAAACTCTGTTTGTGCCTGCGTGGAAAAAGATAGCGCAAGCGAAATTGGAATCAAATTCGATCACACTAGGATTGAGATGCAGCGTGACTACAAAAATATCTTCTTGTTATCAAATACAGTGAAAAGTCTTGGTTTGACTGATACACTGATAAATTTTTTGTTTGGAAAACAAACAAATTCATGCACTTGGGATATCTCACAACTAACCGAGAATAAAACGCTCATTCTAACCAAAAGTGTTATATACATGGGAGCAAACTTAAATTCGATTTGTTTTAGGACAAGGTGAATTCACTTGTTGAACGACAACATTGTATAGTTAGATCTTCATTTGAGAATATTCATTATATAACATAACATAAATTTAGAGATAAAGTATTTGAGTAAGTCAGAGTTTAGGTTTCCAACACAACTTTAGAACTCTTTGTTATTAAATTAGAAAGTGCCAGAGATCATAAGAAATTTGATGACACTATGGTGGATGTTAATAATGATATAGCCAATAAAATTTGCGCATGTTCGATAAGATCTACGCACGGTATACAGTATTTGCACCAAATTTACGAGTGGGTATATAATAGAACAATTACGCCTTTAAAAGCTTTTCACGGTCATCGGAATAGGTTATAAATATTGACATGTAGGAACCTAAGCACAATGAAGCTTCTTAAAGAAAAATGGATAAACTTATAACTGATGTTATGTTAAACAATGATGAAAAACGCACATAACATATTTAAAATAAATGGTTTGAAGTTGTATATCTAGAGACATCTTCTCGTTTAGAACTATTAGAGAAACATAAACATCGCGGTCGTCCACATCTCAAACAAAAAATAACTATTAATGTATCGTCCAACAAACAAAATAAATTTTATTGGGGACCTACCAAGGAAAATGTAAATAAAGACAATGAAGCTTCGGTGTAAAACCCTTTTAAAAGTCCCGAAGTTACCGTTTGTAAAGCAATTCCTAGTGGTAATACCATTCGTTCACATGTACCTACTATACTTCGAACTTTGTCGGTAGCGTCGTTATCAAGTAATAGCGTACTTAGATCTATTATTGGTTTGAAATAAATAATTAACGATCCAAAAGGATATTTGCGATGGTTTCTCTCTCACTTCAGACTTTTTACAACCAGTATAAATAACGTTAGACCTGATGGCCATTGTGGGTATTGTACAATATCATATGGGTTGTCTGGCCAATAAGAGGGTTGATGGTGATTTGAAATGGCCTTTACAATAAACTTATGGATAACTTTAATATTTATAGCAAGATATACAATGGTGAAAAAGAATATTTGAATGTGGCTAAAAGTATGTACTATTACAGAGTACCGGCTGTCATTTCTTATCAGATAACAATGCCTGAGTTGGGGATAACAATTGCAACAAGGTTCAATACATTGTGCATTTTGTATCACAATCAGGGTTGATGAATTGTAACTACATTTCCCTACAATTTTGAGGCGCACCCCTCCGATATCTAAAATAGTGGAAATTAGATTTGGTTTTGTTAAAAATAACCATTTCGTCAATGTAAGTATATTAAAATTAGAAGAGTGTAAAGAGAAAGGAAAGAGTGTAAAGAGTGAAGATGATTTTGTTTCTTGAAACCAAATAATGAGTGAATAGTGTTTAGGAAACAAAACAATTTAAATACAGGTAAAATTATATTTTACCACTTTTAGGTGAACCTATTATCATGTAGGGATAGACCCAAACTGAATAATGAAGATAGATTGACCCGTATAAAAATAATATAAAGGTAATTGTTCCATCTTGGAAAATCTGTGGGTTCGATACGAGAACACGATGTTATTGAGTTTATTTTGGTAATCATGCGTGTTTTTTTGATTCAAATGCAAAAAGACCTATATCAAAGACCTATTTCATCATTAATAACTATTTTTTGTTTGAGATGTGGACGACCGCGATGTTTTTGTTTCTCTAATAGTTCTAAAAGCGAAGATGTCTCTAGATATACAACTTCAAACCATTTATTTTAAATATGTTATGTGCGTTTTCATCATTGTTTAACATAACATCAGTTATAAGTTTATCCATTTTTACTTATTAGACTTTGAATCCAAATGCAAGATAAGACCCAAAAGGCCTAGAACATGAAAAGACCTATATCAAAGGCCCAACATTTCCTAGAACATGAAATAGGTCTTATACGTTTGATAAAATCAGAAACTAAACCCACCCTTGTCTTCAATCTATCAATCATCACTCAGCGCAATAACCTTAATCAGAAACCACCTCTTCTTGACCTTCTCAGCATCTATCGCTGAAAAAAAACATCTACCAGACCAAATCCTTGCCTCCTTACTAATAACAAATACAAAAAACTGAGCTTACCGAGAAATCAACCCACCTTCCTTCGAAACCAACCGAGGAAGCTCTACTGACTAAAAAACCCTTGATTATTTCTGAGATTAGGCACGAAGACGACCATGCATAAACGAGGGAAAACTGAAAATGAAGGATCAGCAAAAACCAGGTAAAATCCCTTTGAAATGCTTTTAAATTAGTGAGTTTGTGGAACCCTAATGTAACCGGTCCCCAATTCTTCAAGGAAAGAAATAACTTTAAGCTTCGCTGGAGCTTGAAGTTCTTCAAAGTCCATTTCTTTTCTGAGCTTCAAAACAGCATTTGCTAACCAATTAGCTGCTTCGTTCTGCTCTCTAAAGACATCGATCGAACTTCTTCCTAAAGAGAGCAGATTACAACAGCATTTGTAAATACCTGTTAAAAACCAGGGGGAGTTACCTTTAAGGGATATTTCAATGATGATCTTCAAGTCTGTCTCAACATCCAGTTCATTGATCCCCTTAGAATAGCATAGATTAAGTCCATCCAACAGAGATCTGAATTCTGCAATAAGCGGACAACCCTTTCCATACAGCCTACTATAGCCAAATACAATCTTTCCCTTACTGTCTATGACAATACCGCCACCACTAGCTTCTCTAGAAAGACTACTCGACCCATCTGTATTACGTTTGAACCTCCCCAGGTTTAGGACTTTTCCAATTTAGGACAATAGGAATCTGTTTAGTTCTAAATTGATTTATACAACCAATTTGAGAGCCAATAACAACATCTTTTCCCCAGTGAGCTTTCTTTAGCAAGTTAGCTTTATCCATGTTTGTAATAATATGAATAATGATGTTTATTAAATCCATAGGATTGAATACCTAGCCATCATTCTTTCTTTTATTTCTTGCATGCTATAACACCCACATAATAATAACAGACAATATAGTTTGAATATGGACCTCTTTCTGTGTAGACCAGTACCACGACCTGATAATGTGTACTGGAGTCATGTTTATGAAAATACGAATTTTGAATATAGCAGCAAAATAATTCCAAACTTCCCTAACAACTTGACAGTTTACGAAAACATGTTTTAGGCTTTCACTATTTTCACAATGCTGACATCGAGAAGCTAGATTAATTTGCTTCTTTTGCATTGCAGAGTCAACTAGCAACAAATTCAAAAGGACCCTCCAAAGCAGAAAAGATAATTTGCGAGGAGTAACAGAGTTCCAAGTTCTTTTAAAAAGGTTAGAACTATTTCTCTTCGTTTTTATAGATTTCCAGGTTAACATGGAGTTAAAACTGCCATCTTGACTGAGAGACCAATATACAGAATCCTCCTCACTAATTACTAGGGAAATTTTGAGAATATTGTGAATATTATTTGAATTCACAATACTCTCAATTCTAGTCAAGTCCTAAGCTCCATTAATCCAGAACTCTTTCACTTTTATCCCAACAAATCTTGACCTTTCATCCATATTCATTATGTTTACAAAAGGAGAAGGAGAACACCACTTATCAATAAGGAAGTCCATATTACCAGACTTAGCATGCCGGGAAATAAAATTTTCTGCAATGTCTTTGATATCCAACAGTCTAGACCAAATTTTAGAACATTTGATAGGCTTAGTAGCAGTTAATGAATGAACATTTTTACAATAAGTTTCCATCATAAGCTTATACCAAGTAGATTTTTGCCTTCTCAAAGAAAACCAAAGCTTGTGGGAAAACAAAAATTCCCAATCTTTCATACTTTTAACTCCCAAAACACCTTCACCATAGGACTTGCAAACTTTAAACCACTGAACCTAGTTTATAGGTGTTTTGTCATCCTTATTACCCCATAGAAATTTGTTGTAGATAACTTCTATTCTCTTAGCAACAGTCTTAGGGATACAAAAGTGTTGAATATTGTAAATGGGATAAGAACATAGGACATAATGTACCAAAGTAAGCCTGCCTCCAAAGGAAAGGAGAGTATGGTCCCAATCAACTACTTTATTTCTAATTTTCATAATTAGATCATCAAAGTTACTAACTCTTGACTTTTGTTGATGATTGCACCCACGTAGTTGAAAAGGAGGTCAACTTTCTTGAATCCCAACAGTTTCTCAAGTTCATTGATCCTTCTAGGTAAGATATTCTTATTAGTGATAAATTTAGACTTACCTTTATTCACAATTTGACCAGATTTATCCTCATAATGATGCAGGAGCCTGCAAATGTTTCTTATAGAATCGGTGGAGCCATTGCAGAATATAAGCAAGTCATCAGCATAACCCAAGAAAGCTAAGTCCATTTTCCCTCTATTCTTATATCTTGTATATGAAGAATTCGTAGATAGATCATTGATACTTCTCAACATATATTCCTCAACTAAAATAAACAGGTTGGGTGACAGTGGTTCACCCTGCCTTTGCCCCTTATTAGATTTAAAATAGCCTTTGACCTCACCGTTGACTAGAATTGAGAAATGACAGTTGGTCACACATTTCTCAATTAAGGTAATGAAATCCTTTTTAAAGCCAAAAGCTGTCAAAACACATAAAAGAAATATGTGGTCAAGCCTGTCAAAGGCTTTGTCCATGTCTACCTTTAGGATAATGTTGCCTCCCTTAGTTTTAAGATCGATATCATGCACTAATTCCTGACTAACCATGATATTTTCATGGATAGATCTCCCAGAAACAAACGCCCCTTGCTCTTCAGAAATAAGACCAGGTAAGATATTACCTAGCCTTTCATTAATAATCTTATAAACAATTCTGTTAAAGAAGGTAGTAAGTTTATAGGCCTAAATTCTTTCCAAGACTTAGGATTAGGATTCTTAGGAATTAGACATAGAGTAGTAGCAAAAACCCCATTAGGAATAACACCACCTTTGAAAACGTCAGCAATAGCTTCACAAAGGTCTACCTTTATAATAGACGAGCAGTCACTATAAACCCTTCCAGTGTATCCATCTGGGCCAGTTGCAGAAGTAGTATTGAGATTCTTAACAATCTCAAAGATTTCTTCCTCCATAGGAATAACTAAAAGAAATTTTTTTTCCTCATCCTTAACCAACTTAGGGATAAAATTTGAGAATATATTCGAATTCCAAGGATTAAGTTGATCATATAGAAGGTCCTTGAAGTGATTAATATCAGAAACCTCAATAACTTCCTTGTCTTCCAACCATCTGGTACCATCCCAAATCCTGGTGATTTTATTTTTCTTCATTCTTTTTCTTACAAAATTGTGAAAAAATGAAGTATTCCTTTCACCATCCCTGACCCAATTAGTGTGAGATTTCTGAACCCAGAATTCCTCCTCTCTTTCTAGAAGCTTTAGGTGAGTCTCTCTAGCATTATCTAGAATAAATTCTTCCTCAACAGACTTAGATCTTTGATAGTTTAATTCCTTACACATAATCTCCTCCTCCATTTTCTTAATAGAGTCAAACACATTCCCAAAAACCTCCGTGTTCCACCTCCTTAAATCAGCCTTTAACCTCTTTAGCTTGAAACAAAACTTAACAATATGAGAAGCCTGATAGAACCCAACCCATCTATCCTCCACCACTTTATTAAATCCAGAGTGAAGAACCCACATATTCAAAAATCGAAAAGAAGACTTGATTTTACAAGGTTTAGTAGTTATAGTGACCATAATAGGGAAGTGATCAGAGCAAGTTTTAGAATGACGAGTGACATTAGTAGCTTCAAAATAACTAAGCCACCTCTAATTATATAAAACCCTATCAAGACGCCTCAATTGTATACCATTAGTCCAAGTGAATTTGTTACCAGAGAACCATGCATCAGTTAGGTTAGAATCACAAATAAAGTTATTAAAATGAGCAATACTAGAGTTATAGTTGGTAGTGCAGTAGAGTTGTTCATCAAGGCTAGATATAGTGTTGAAATCACCCAAGACCATCCACTATATAGCACCATATTCTAAAGCCTTTAGCTTCTCCCATATGACTCTCCTTAAGACTTTAGAACACTTAGCATAAATCACAGTGACCCTGAAGTCATTTTTAGAATCCTTGAGTTTAACATTCAAATGTATAAATTGCTCATCATCAGAAATAACCCCCATCACAAAATTATCCTTCCACAGCACCCAAATCTTGTTATTTATGTTCTAAATATAATGTTGATATCTAAGTTTCTTAAGGACATAATCAATTTTAGAAGGATTGACCATTGGTTCTTAAATAGATAGAAAATCTGGCCTCACCGATCTTTTCAAGGACTTGAGTCTTGTTATAGTTTCTTTGTTCCCCAAGCCACGAACATTCCAAGTTAAAATTGAATTGGATGACTTTGGGTTCCTAGTAACACCTCTGTGTTGTATTAGTTTAGGATTCATCATATTTCTTGAAGTTAGAAATTTAACTTTCTTTACTTTCTACTTTTTCTTATGCTCTTTAATCTTTACAGGAGACGAAAGCAGACTACCATCGTTTTCCATTTGTGGAGAAACATTCCCATTGCTGTTGTCCATAGACTCAAAACTCATATGATTTGAGGGGTCCAAATCAATCAAGTGCAAGGATTTTATAATCTTCTCCTTCTCAACACCTAGAGGTAAATGATTATCACATACAACTATGCTCTGAATGCTGTCATTTGTATCAGATAGAGTAACATTAGAAACATCATCTGCACTACTCTTCCCATTTATATTGTTCTTCTCACCCATCATAACAATTGACTTCATTCTTTGAACAGGATTCACCAGAGAAAAGTCAATTTGTTCAGCCACATTAACAGGTACCATTACTTCTTCAGTAGAGATAGGTTTTTGCATCTTCTTACATACCACCCCAGGATGCCCAAGATGATAGCAATAATTACAGTAGCTAGGATTGTTAATATAGTTTAACTCCTTCCAAAATCCATTATTCCCAAAATTAATCCATATTTTCTTAGGTAGAGGCATAAAGACATCAGCTTAAACCCAAATCCTGCAATAGTTGATTCTAGCCCGATTTCTAGGAGGAACCCAACCATTTAAAGGAGATCCCAGACTTTTAGCAACTTCCAAGATTGTTTACTCATGAAACATGAACTCAGGAATATTAGGAAGGTTGATGAACATCAGAGTAACAAGCTTTTCAAAGTTAGGGTTAAAATTAGGATCCCACTTTAATAAACGCATAGTTTTGTTTCTTATGACCAAGACATTTTTTCTCCACAACTTCTTGAGATCATCCTTCAAAGAAAATTCGATAAAAATGTGACGAAAAATCAAAACTAGTGACATTAAATTCTCCTTTGAACTTGAATCCTTCCAAGAAAGACTTTATTAAACTGTAATTTGTTTTACTTGTAGCAAACTTGCCCACAAGTGTATGCTTAGAAGCTACTTTCAATTTTTCACAATCTTTGGCCTTAAAGATGATATCAGGAAATTCTTAGTTGTTGTTCCTTATAACATTATCATGATAAATCTATGTAGTTTGCTGTTTAAAGAGAAACACATAACTCTTTTGAATAGTCTCTAATTTTCCACTTGTTACAGGCTCGAAGGCTGGGTTATTCCTGATCTTAGAGAGATCAATGTGCGCCGACGACAATGGAGGAAAACTCATATTGAGATCAGTCGGTCTACCAATAAGAACTGAGCATTCTCTTTCTTCCATTGCAATAACAGAGAATAACCAAATTTAGGATTTAGTTTCTTGATTTAACTCAATTTTTGGGTAATCATGTCTTTAGTATAGCTTGTGGAGTACAATGTGTATTATTCCAGTATCACGACCGTTATGAATTCTATGGTCTCGTACTGGATTATGCCACAAATCATTTATCACATCCATTTAGTTATATTTTAATTTGTTTGAATGTGACCGTTTTAAATATAATTTTTTTTTACATATTACCTTAATATATCCGTTGTAATATGAATAATTTTACCTTATTTATTAACTTTAATCTCACAATAAAATCTTTAACGAGGTGTTGGACCGTTCGTCCCTCATGGCAGATCTCACTGCTTATCCATCTTCAAAAAGGTTTTGGCTAAATTAAGGTCCCTTTCATAAGGAGCCCCAAATATTAAAAGTGTAAAAATTTGTTCTTTTACCCCGCCGGTTGAGTCCCTCCCAAGCGGCGGAGAAGCTTATCCCGCTGGTTGAGAAGGTTTCACGCGCCGGTTGAGAATGATTCAACAGCCGGGATAAGGTTAGCCAGGATAAGGTGAAAATAATAAAATTCAAAAATGTTTTTTAGGGCTGGTTAATAGTTTTTGGGTCCGAATTTAACCAAAGCCCTTCAAAAGATAAAAGTAACATCCGTCAATCGTTTTTGGGATTTTAATATTATACGTAAGCCTAAAGATAGATCTGGCTATTTGGAAAACTAAGCTTTCTTAACCGAGGATTTTCTAATTGTTATTTCAACTACACACTTATTAGCCTACATGAAACTAGTTTACAATTCTCTTCACCCGATAAGAAAATCAACAACCCCGTTTTATTCTCCAAAATTATCCACTAATTGATCATTCAGGAATGAAATGATTTCGAAATGATTTCTTTTCCAATATCGGTTGCGCACTCCCCCTCCCTCGCATAGAATTTCTAACTACACCACCGTTACCATCAAGTCCAAAATATTTATCTCAACAAACTGAAACCTTTTTACAATTCTTTCGGGAATGTCTATTTTTTTGAAAAGTTATCATGTCTTCTAAAGAATATTCGAATAATCAATCTTACATAGTTTAACAATAACAATGCACTCGTTTGTTTTACCATAATTGCATTTTTTTTTCAAGTGAAATAAATTACTTTCTTTGATCGTTAGAATCTTCGATAGGCTGCCTCAAAAGTTGAATCTTTAAAGACCTTTTTAAAATAACAATCATGGGGAAACTACTTTAAGCTAGGGTACCGTTCATTGCCAATAGTTTGGAGAACTTCCCTGATCTTTCTTGTATCGTTTTCATTACCTCAGAAGTCAAACCTAGGGATAGGGGCTCTATGATCTGCCAAGTAACTAATGTTGAGATCAAGAAAGCTATTTGCGATATAAAAAATAACAAAGCATAAGCTTTGGCTGATTTCAATGGAATTTTTCTCAAATCATCTTGATATTTTGTTAGTAAAGATATATTTTCTAATTCTCGGTAATTCTTTAATAATAACTATCTTGATTGGTCATGTAGAAACACTTCATCCACCTTGATGCTTAGATTTGACAATCCCTCAACATGTTTTTACTATAGACCCATTGTTTGTTGAGACGTATCCTATAAAATCATCTCTAAAATCCTGGTTAACAGGAATAAAGACTTCATTCCCTCCTTGTAGATAAATCGTAATCCACCATTATCTAGAGATTTTCTGAGGCTACAATATCTTTAAATAATATCATATTTTACCAATAACTCTTGAAAGGGTACCATACCATTTATAAAGGTCCGAAAGTGGTCCTAAAATCGACTTCATGAAAGCTTTTGAAAATGTGTATAACTCTAGACATCTTATACATTTTAAAAATAAGATTCTATAAAGACGTAATCCTGTTGAGAACCCAATGCACCATATTGAGAATTTTTGGGATTCTTATAAATTCAAACACGAGATTTCTATCGGGAGCAACTCCTATTAACAACCGTAGTAGTTTTATTGTCAAGAGTACATCCATGGTAAAAGACATCACCATGGACCAAGATGGAAACAACACCAAGATAAAGCAAGTGAAAGCTATTAGGGTTTTGAGTTCAATCTCACCTAACACTAACTAAAAATGCAGCGACAAGAAACGTTTTAGAGACTTGGGATTCTCCGATCTAGACTTCACATAAATTCCTAGTGGACTACCCTATCAATACTAGACTTCTAACTAAAGCCCAAGACACAATACAAAGATCTAATGAAGCTTACAATAATCCCACATCATGCATCTGTAGCCAAACACTCCTATGATGTGGATACGATCATGTAAAAACGTTATAGTACAATTTCAGAATATTTTATAAATCTGTTACAACAAAATTACTATAAGTGTATATGATACATTGTATTTTAATGGAATAAGATTACATTAAAAATTTATCAAAGATGTACAATAGACTATCTTATCTTTCACTTGGTATGAGAGTAGCTTCAAGCCTTCAATAGAAAACATTATTGAATCTCCAACCTTTAACACAAAATCCATGGGATTTGTTATATTTAGCAACTCATTGATCATCACAAAAAACTGGTATTTAAATTCAATTAACAATATCAACAATATTATACTAGACAGAAGCAACTACCTTTTGTGGAAAACCATGGTGTTACCCGATAATCAAAGGTAACAAATTAGGAGGCTTGCTAACATGAAAGAAAATCTATCCTCCCAGATTCATCATTAATACAGAAGGAAATATTTCTGAAAACCCAGAGTATAAAGATTTGATAGCTAAAGATCAATTGCTACTTGGCTGGCTATACTCTACAATGAGCCATAAGGTAGTAGTCAAGTTGATGGAGGAAGAAACCTCCAATGCACTTTGGGGTGTTGCTGGCAAACTGTATGGCTTAAAGACAAGTGCCAGAGTTACCTACTATAAAATAGAGTTTTGGAGAACTCGTAAAGGATCCTATTCAATGAAAGAATACCTAAATAAAATGAAATATATTTCTGATAACTTAGTGCTGACTGGGTGTCTAATTTCTATAGATGATTTAATAACACAAGTTCTTGCAGGTCTTGACTCAAAATATACGCATATTTTGGTGAGTCTTGTAGATATGGAGGGTCTAAACTGGCTTGATTTTCAAACCAATTTAGTTACTTTTGAAAGAGAATTGAGAAGCTCACTAGCATACAAACATCAATAACTAACACCAATCTATCCAATGTGAATTTTACGCACAAGAATGATTCAAAACAACAATGCAAATCAGAGAGGCTCCTATGGTCAATTCAGGGGTTTAAACAAAAACTACATAGGTAGATTTACCTATAATCCTAGAGGTTGAAGCAACTTTAATAGAAGTAGAGGAGGTAGATTTTCTCAAAGTAAGCTAATATCCGATGGCTATATTTTGTTACTATAGGGATTATCCCTCTATGATGAGATCCACACCATCTGAGCAGCCCAAATAAGAAGGTAAACAGAGTGCTTTTCTTGCTACTCGAGATATAGCCAGAGAGGCTGTATGGTTTTCTTACAATGGTGCTAGTCACCACGTCACAGGAAATCCTAATCTCATGACTCAGAAAACTGTGCATACAGGTAACAAAAACATCCTAGTTGGTAGTCTTGATAAACTTCATATCTCTCATATTGTCCAAATAAACATGACTTCATTAACCAAACAACCTATATACCTTAAACCAATATTGCATGTCCTTATGATTAACAATAATCTTTTGTCTATTTTTCAACTTATTAATCACAATAATGTTTTATTGAGTGTCACAAAGGGTTTTGTCTTGTGAGTGACAAAGTAAGAGTACACTACTCAGAGGGATATCTGAGGATATAATCTACAAGATGGACAACTATCCCACGTCACAAATCACCATGACATCTTCATCTAGTCCACAAGTCAATCTATCTAATGTTACCTTACAATAATTTACTTTTTTAGCTAGTAAACGTTTTTTTTATAAAAGATAGATGACATAGGAAAATTGGCCATCATCTCAAAGAGCCTTAGTTACTGTTTTAAAATTGTGTAAGTTGAATTCAGTTTTAAGAAATAAAACAAGTTTCTGCGAGGCTTTCCAATTAGGCAAGTCTCACAATCTTCCTTATCCTACTTTTGACTCATAGGTTAGCAATGTTTTGGACCTAATACATATTGAAGTATGGGGTCCTGATCCTATTCAGTCTATAGGAGGGTCTAAATTTTATGTTTTGTTTCTTGATGTTCACTTTATGTACACCTGGATATATCATATCAAAGATAAAGGTTAGGTTCTTGATGTTTTTAAAAGTTTCAAATCTTTAGTTAAGACACAATTTAAAAGGTCAATTAAAACTGTTCAAAGTGATTGGGTGGTGAGTTCAGGCCACTAGCCTCTTTGGCTAAGGAAAACATGTTTATTTTAAGAAGGTTTTGTCATCATACCTCAGCCTAAAATAGAAGGGCTGAGATAAAACATAGATACTTGGTTGAAACTCGTCTTACCCCTCTAGCTCAAGCTAGTCTACCGTACAAATTTTGGATTGAGGTTTATGAAACTAGATATTGAAAACATTTTCTTAGTCCCACATTGTTTCAAACTTGGCTCTGATACAATGTTAGAAATGTGGGGTTCTGGACCAAGTATGGGATATAGTTTACACTTCAACAAGAATAAATAAAATCAATCAAATAATATTTTAAAATTAATTGATTGATTTAGTTTTTTGATTAATTATCATAAATTAAGTGTACTAGTCTTATCCAATCTTAGGTAAATAATTATTTTCAATAATTAATTCACATAGTTAATTACCACCATCAAGTTATGTTTTAAACATTTAAGTGCTAACTATTTAGCAATATTTTGAAGTATATTAGACAACTTCACTTAGACCTAAGCCATATGGACAAAAATATTAACGATGAATGTTATACTTATTCCATACTAACCTAACCCACTTGACACATGATGAACGTACAATTTATGATTTCTTTTAGCAACTTTCTTCTTTGAAAGGTTAAAAGAATATATAATTAATATTGTTATTTGTATTGCATCATATTGTATATTGTTTACACTGTAAGATGTATTTATTAAAATTGGATGACGACTTCATACTGTTGACCTGATGTTGTGAAGTATTTTATATTGGTCTGGTCAATTTATTATGGTCTTATTATATTTTGGCTGAGTTGAGCCCAACTTATTGAACATGTTGATCGATTATGACTCTCATCCCGCCGTTGTATATGTTGCGGTGAATATTTTTGCGACCACTTACCAAATGAGATTTCGAGACTTGACCGATCTACTAGTTGAGTTGGAGGTTATTTCTCCAGAGTTGAGTATCGATCTGATTGGTGAGCTTGTACGTGATTTCATCAGACTAGCACGTCAATATCGAGATTGTTTTACGGTATTTTATATTTGGTTATGTTAATGATATTTTTTATGTATAGGTTCGATGTTTACATCTTCTTATATCACAACTACTTTGTTTCAATATTATTTTGTTCTGTGTGAGTTTAATCTAGACGTATCAGATGTTAATATGTCTATTCAATAAGTGTCCCGAGAAGATTGGTTAAGTTTATTACTTTATCCATAAATTAATAAAGATGATGATAACCTCCTCATTTATTCCGTAGTTCAGTCCCCTAGTATTAGTAAAACTGATTTTGTTACTCAATCTGTTCCACTTCCTCCACCATCTTGACCTCTCATTACACATATTTATTCTCCATGTTCTGAACCTTCTCCAATATGCCCAGTGTCGATTCTTTCGTCTTCGGGTCCTGTAACAAACAATAGTGAGTGTGATCTTAACCTTCCTATTGCTCATCGAAAAGGTAAAATATAATATACTTATATGATTTTTTCTTTTGCAAAACATGGTAATTTTTCTCCTTCTACGATAGCTTTTATTGTAACTCTTAATTTTTTTCTATTTCATGAAGATTTATGTCATTCTAAGTTGGAAAGTTACAAATTTTGAAGATATAAGAGATTTTGACTATTATAGAGTTTCAAAATTGGTTAATTGACCTGTCGAAAAGCAAGCTATTGGTTGTAGATGGGTGTTTAATGTCAAAATGAATCCAGGTGGGACGATAGCTCGTCTCAAAAAAGAATTATCGCAAAATGATATGCTCAAATTTATGATATTGACTACTCTGAAACCTTTTCTCCGGTAGCTAAGTTTACCTTTATTCGTTTATATTTTTCTTCGAACGTTTCAAATGATTGGCCATTGCATTAGTTAAATATAGAAATTGATTTCTTATATGGATATCTCAAAAGAGAAGTGTATATGGAGCAACTACGCTTTCTTACATAATATAATGCAATCTTACATGGTTTTGTTGCTCATGGGGAGAAATGATAGGTATGCCTTTTGTACAAGTCCTTATATGGTTTGAAACAAAGTCCACGTGCTTGGTTTGGAGATTTTAGTGAGATACTCAATGAATTTGGGCTAAAGAAGAGTATTTGTGATCATTCTCTATTCTATAAGACTTTTGCAAATTGTATTGTACTCGTGGATGTGTATGTTGATGACATTATCCTTACTCTGAGTGACAGCAAATGCATCTGTTTAGTTAAAAAAAAATTCATTCAAAATTATAAACAAAATATTTAAGACCATTGAGGTTCTTTGTGGGAATGAAAATAACAAGAAGCAAGAAAGGTATTATCTATCGCAAAGAAAATATGTTTTGGATTTATTGATGGAAACATGCAAGTTAGAAGAAAACCCATGTAATACACCAATGATTCCTAATTTCTAGATGCCAAAAGATTATGGGGAACTATTTAGTGATCTAGAAAAATATCATCGATTCATAGGTAAACTTAATTATCTTACCGTAACTTGTCCAGACATTGCGTATGGAGTTAGTATTGTGAGTCAATTTATGTCATCACCAACTTTTAATCATTGGGAAGCACAAGAACATATCTTGTGTTATCTCAAATCAGCTCTATGGCTCAAATTGTGGTATGGTAGTAATGGTCATAGTAATATAGAGTGTTTTACGAATGCAGATTGGGTTGGATTTAAAGTTGATAAAAGATCGACAATTGGTTACTGAGTTTTTTATGGGGTAATTTGGTATCTTGGAAGAGTAAGAAACAAAATATTATATCAATATCGAGTGTTGAAGCTGAATATAGAGTCTTGGCATAATCTACTTGTGAGATAATTTGTGTTTCTCAATTGTTGAATGATATTGACATACAGACTAGCATCCATGGAAAGTTGTGGTGATAATTAAGCAGCGCAACACATTACGTCTAATCTTGTCTTTCATGAAAGAATAAAACATATTGAATTGATTATCACTTTATCCGTGAAAAAATTCAACAAAATCTCTTGCATACCGAGTATGTAAAAATAAGACAATAATTAAGAGATATACTCACAAAATCCGTCAATGGATCACGTATTAATTATATTTGCAATAAGCTAGGCATGCTTAGTATATATACTCCAGCTTGAGAGAGAGTGTGATTTCGTTTCAGTTATTTCATCAAGCCTGCACTTTAAGTAATTTTGTTCAAGTTTTGAAGGAAATGTTATTATCAAGCTACGATAGTTTCAAGTATCTTTGCACAAACTTGAGAGAGATTGTTAATAGAAATAATAAAATATATTGATTAAATAGTTTATTATAGTTAATTATCGATGATACTTTATTGTATACATTATTATGGTAGACCAAACATTATTATAGTAGACTAGAATATTATTAAGATAGATTCATAGCCTATATATATGGCTTTAACTTGTACATAATTTGTTTTTGAATAATAATTCTATTTTCACTTTTATAATAATCATCGTCTTAATCGGTACGATATTCATAACCCTCTTATTTTTATAATCATCGTATTATACCTCTTCATATGACATTCATCTTGTTCTGCTTTGTAACCCTCTTCTTAATCCAGAAAATCTTCATCTCATGCTTATTATCAACAAATTATTCCTTAGTTATCCTTATTTACCTTGTCATTATGAAAAATATATATTATCCAGATGATATCGCTTTTTTAGTGAGTCTGGTATTCATCTTATGGCCCCAACCATTTAAGGTTTTAAATTAGGCTATTCGTTTTGGTTTCCAATCCTCATTAAAAGGCTGAGTACGAGGTAGCAATCACGAGCCGAAAAAATGACAGACAAATACTGAGTAATATTTGTTCGATTTATAAGCGAATCCCATCTCTTAAAAAACATGCTTTGGGGCACGCCGAGGTACGCAATGATCACTTGGTAAAATATCTAAAAGTGTTAAACGTTGATGCCCAATTATTTTAAAAATTAAGCTTAAAGAAAGTCCCCATAAAAGAAAAATTCCAAGAAGATGCTCTAGCCTTGTTGGAGGAACATCCCTCGATTGACAATGAAATGAGCACGAGCACGAGGAGACCTTAGAGTTAGGTGCACTCAAGTCTGGAGAATGGAGGGTTGAAATATTAAAGTTTTTTTTAAAGAGAAATTTTACCACACCGCAAAGATTCAATTTTAAGAAAAAAATATTTATATTCTTAAGTGACACCCTCTTTAAGCAGGGGTTGAGTCGACCTCTAACTTGATAGTTGAGATCCAAATAGTTGACTATGGTGTAAAATGAGCTTCAATATCGGCAAGGGTTTGCTCATTCTGGTTATAAGACATTAATTTGAAGGATTCTTGTGACAAGGTTGTTTTGGCCAACCATATCAATGAATGCAAAGAATTTAGTATAAAAGGGTGACCATTGTCAGCATTTTGTTAACAATATTCATATCCCGGTGATACAATTAGAATCAATCTCTGAATCATTATCCTTTGATATATGGGGATATACTTGGTTGGTCCATTACTCGTCACTTGAGATAATTCAAGCACATTTTTATAGTTGTGGACTACTTTTTGAAGTGGGTAGAAGGAAAACCTCTTTCAAGGATCAGATACAAGAATGTGATCACATTATATTAACTAACATCTATTATATGTTTGGTGTTCAAAAATCGATCACCACAAACAACGGTCTTCAGTTCCAAAATACTAAGAGTGCAATGAGTGCGCAGAGGGTTAAAACTCAATCTGACGTGATAATCTGCAAATCAACGCCAGAAGATAAACCATACAAGACGACAGACTCAACCGAGAAAGCGTATGCAAAGGGATTCAAACTCATAACGTTTAATCACAAGCATGTCTTACTCAACCAACTCGGCTACCCCTAGCTGCATCTTGATCTTATATGTTATCATATAATACATGTAAACGTTTGTTTAACATTTAGGACGTTAATATGCGCTTACTTCACGATCTGTTTATCTTATCAACAACTTGTTATGAACTTTCACTCATAAATAAAGTAATATACCCTCTACGGGTGTATTCCTTCACCACAACACCACTTTAGTCCTAAAAGATTTATATTATATGTTTAATGACCATTTATGACGTAGAGCTAATATTTTAATTTTGCATATCATTTTTTTTTATAGATTATTCAACTCATCCATCTTTTTAATATCTTTATGTCGTTTTGCATAGTTAGTCCTTTAAAAAGTTCACCACTAATGATTTATATTAATACGAATTGAATTTTGCACTGTTAGATCAAATTACAAATCTAACGTTTTTTTCAAAAGTTGTTATTATTAATTTTATCTCTTGTCGACTCACCTTCGTGCATATACTAGCTAGCAGGTAGTGTATGCATCGTTTAACTTCTTTACCTTCAATTGTTCAAATTAGTATTACTTGTCTGAATAAATATAACTCTAAATTTTAATTGAATTATCTTAATAAACGTCCTAAGTATTCAATCTACTATTTTATTTATTAAATTTTAGCGTTATTTACTAGATAAATAAATTCTTTATAACTTTTTATTTGTTCAAATAAATCATCAATATTAAATTTTCAGTTATTTAGTTGTTGTGTTCTTAAAAATCCAATAATGTTTCTTAAAACTTTTCAACGTACGAATTTTTATAGTCAAGTTGAACTTCGAATGGAGTTATAACTGTTTATTAACTTGTTTCACATTTATTTTTCCTAATAATTTGTAATTAAAAGATCTTTTAAAATAATTTTTACAGAGCGCAGTCAATTCCATTATACTTGTTATGTTGGCAATTTGATGTCAACTCTCTATTTGGAGAATGTTCATCAAAACTTCAACAAGAAATTATCACTCAAGACGATCTTTTGGATAAATGGAAACTTAAGAAAAAAACGACCAAAAGATAAAGAATCTCTAAAATAATATTTGTCAACAAAAAATAACGAAAATGATAAGCTTAAAATTATCAATTAACAATTGGAAAACGAAAATAACAAACTAGAGAATAAAATAAGAAGCTTTAAAAAACCATGTTGGGATCGTTTACAATATAGAAAAAAAAGCTTAATAGAAGAATTTTACATAATGCTATTAAATTATAAGAGAACGACAAAATATAATTGTTAATAGAAATTTTTCTTCGTAAAAATCTTCAGACAATCTTTATATGACTTTACTGGAATCACATTCCCGATAAATATCAAAACATATGTCGCATATTCATTTATCTTTCTGATGCTTTTCTAGAAGCATCTTTCCATAATAGTGCTCATATCCCTAATCATACGATTATTATTCAAGATAATGAAAATACTAAAGGAAACAGACGCCTATAAAAAACTAGTCACAATATTACCGAGAAGTTGGATGAATCTAAAAATCACTCTCCTACGGAAAAAAATGCTAAGAGAATGAAAAATATAAATGTTAACGGAAATTCATACCTATCAAAGAAAATTATAATCTCTTAGTAAGGAGTATGTTTTATTCTTAATATAATCATTAAATTATGATTTTATAGCTTATCAAATGTTTATCATAATTGTTTTTTAACTTTCAAATGCTAAGACAAATTTCAAATAGTTTCACCGTTATTTTACTTTCAAAGCTTTTAGGGTAGCCATAAAAACGTATTTCACGTGAAAATCTTATTTGAAAATATTTGAAGCTTTCACTTTGAATATCATTAAAGATGTTAGCAAAATAGCATAGTCTCTTAATCCTTTCATATTATTACATATTATTTCTTTGCATATAATTCTTTCTTTCGAATTATAATCGACTTATAAACATGATCGCAACTGAAGACCTTAACGACCTTAATGTGACATCTTACGGTTTTCCGTTAGACTTGACTTATAGCCATATTCGTTTTGATTGAACCCGTAACGTCTTACACTTCTTAACTGGACTTAGCTTACTCCAATATTCACTTATTATTTTCAATTATACAATAACTTGTTATCGCATACCACTTGATAAGTATTCTAATTTTTGGAGCAAAAAATACTAGTTAAATCCTTTTTATCACATTATTATTTACCGCATAAAACGATTATTGATGACAAGATTCTTCCTCGATATTTTTTTTACATAAAGTAATAAATATAAAATAAATATTTAGTAATCAACACTCATATATTTAAAAAACTACTAATACTTGCTATTATTAAATGTTTTATAATGCATCATCAAAGAAAACTTTATTACTTAAAACCCATAAGCCAATCTTTAAAATTTCAAAGAACGTGCAGCTTAACCTCATTCAAGTAATGGTTGTAATATAATATTTTATGACATGGAATTCCATCAATGATGAAACTTATGTATAATTTGCAACGTCTTACATTAGTAAATCATATGACGGAAAAACTTTATCATTCAACAGTTACAATTACCATTCTTCATATGACCAAAAATGATATATTTCGTCTTTAATATTACTCAGTTATACTCCATATTCTTCAATTTCTTCCCAAATGTACCTGATTAGTTAAACACTTTATTCTTAACTATTTTCAATTTATTTTTGGATTCCAACTTCATCAATTGCATCAACACTAGAAGGTTTATAACATTTTTTCTTCTGAATACCTTTTAAAAATCTAGGTCAACATAATGATGCAACGTATTTTGTATCTAAAGATAAATCTAACAACCCCTATTCATTCAATAACTTCATTTGGTTACTTCTTCCATTAAAAATCCAAGTCAACATTATCATACAATATTAATTGTTTCATTAATCACATACTTGATAGACTGATGATAAGATGATGCCACTACATCCATACTATGGAACAGATACAATCCTAAGATATAATTATAAGAACTTTTAACATTAACATTGATAAACATAATAGTTATAACTTTTTCTATTTTCTCACTCCCGACGGACACATTCAAATTTAATTTCCGACACAAACAGTCGACTAATCGGTGAAACTAGCTAGATTACTATCACTTTTTCTAAATAGTAGATTTTCTATTATTCGATGATAACTCGCTTTGTAAAATATATTATTTAAACTTCCAATATCAGCCATTACGAGGGTTACTAACAAAGCATATCCATGAGACATTATCAAATCTCTTATATCATCATTTGTTGAGGCCAAAGTTGGATTTGAGGTTTGGGGTAAATACATAAACAACTCATTAATCAAATGAACCTCCAAATATTTATTATATATTTTTAGGGATGAATTAACAATTTCTAATAGGGTATCACTTCAAAATAGTACATAATTCTTGTTGGATCTCATTATTTTGTTTGTTTTGACTTCTTTCTTTTCTTTCGGCCTTCTATTTTCTCTCTTTCATTTCTTTAAATGAATTCAACAAATTATCCATTATCCATAAACCTCTTAATTTTTATCATTTAGGCTCAAAACAATCCCCCGTAGAGTGCTCATAATCATTGTGATATGCACAATAGTACTGACGACTTCGTTCATTAACTAATTTTATATTACTCTAGGAGTTTGGTAGTTAATTGATGATTTATCTTGTCATACATAAGTGCTACATGTGTATTGAATTGGGTAAATGATTATCATACTATTTTCCAAATAATCCCCAATTTTTTCATACATTACTCAACATAAGTCATCATAATAAGAGAAGCGTGATCTACTAATTGGGTCCCTTGTGTCTTCCAAAATCCTACTATGGTCTCAATAATCCCTCATTTTTTGTCATATTAATTTTTACTTTTTCTCATTTCTTTGTATCATTCATTTTAATATATATTTCTATTCATGCCAACAGATCCCATATACAACATACGGGAAACTTGACTAGATCTTCTAATAAATTGTTATCATAAGGCAAGCTCATTTTAAACCTAGTTAAAGTCACGTTCTCGTTGCAACCTAGCATTGCACTAAATTGTTTTTATAAACATCTTCATATAGTCACGTAGATATTCTTCATCATATTGGAATAAAGACATTAGATGATCTCTTTCACATTTTAATTCCTTATGCGCAACAATTTGATGCTGAAATAAATTTCATAATTCCTCATGACTGTTAATTAAACACGATATAAAGTTATTCCATGTAATATTTTACTTTGATATTATTCTCACGTTTTATCGATGAATGTTGATAATTTCTATTATCCATCATAATTTCTAATAATTTCATTGTTAATGGACTTATTATTTCATTTTTTTATCTTTCCTGAACAATATTTTCTTCGTGAGATAACAAAAATTTAGTGTACGTTAAATTTTTAAAAATAAGAATAATTATTATTAAGTTTATAGGTTGCCTCGGTCTAAGTATTTTTAGGTAATAGTTTAAGAAATAGTTTTATAAAAATTACTCTAATGACTAGGGGAAAACCTGATAAAGTTATATCTTGTATATAGTATATGCTCTTTATAATGACAATGTAAGTTCATATCAAAGGCTAACAAAAAGGTAATATGCATATAATAAAAGGAAGCAAAATAATGAGAGTCATAAGTAATATACGACGAGAATAATGGAGAATAAGTTAGACGAGGGTCATGATATAACATAAGACAAGGGTCCTGAAGAAGCTACTAGACAAGGGTCGTTGAGAAGTATGAGATGAGGGTTATAAAGAAGATACAACAAACGCGTATGGAGAATTCACTTAAACATCTATGATGGAATGACACGTGTTATCACGTTACAAAATGGCTAGATATTTATTAGAAAATGCGGCTAGACATTTGTGGTAGGATAATAGGCCTAAATGTATACAGGTTTGAGAATAAATATCGAGAGAGAGAGAGAGAGAACATTTTGTAAATGGTATAAGTAAGAGAAAAATTCTTAATGCAAAGGTTGATCACATATTGAATAGAAAAAATCAACATATTCATAGCAATATTCTTTCTCGATTATTTTTTATCATCATGGCTTTATATTTGAGAAGGAAATCTCTGATTAATTTTGCTATAAGTTCATCAAAGAAGAGGGTTAATCCAAATGAATAAAAAATAAGTTTCTTCAAAACGAATAAAGAATATGGTTTCTCAAAATGAATAAAGTAGATGGTTCATCAAAGAAGAGAGATTCACCAAAATGAATAAAAAAATTGCTTAATCAAAATAAATAAATAAATAGGTTCATCAAATTAAATAAAACTGTTTAGAATAGGGTTCATTAAAATGAATAAAGAAGAGATGTCGTCAAAATAAAAAAACAGGGATTATCAAATGAATAGGATGTGTCAAAATATATAAAGAAGAAAATTCATCAAAATGAATAAAGATGAAATCTTTTGACTGAATTTTTAGTTTTATAAATTATAATTAATATATATATATATATATTATTTTTTGAAAAAATAAAAAAATTGAAGGTTCGTTAACAAAGGGTTCGTACACATATAGAATTTTGAATTTGAGAAGAATACCTTATAAGAAAGAGAGATATTTGAAATAGAAAGATAAATATTTGAGTTCAAGAAGAAGAACTAGATAACAAAGATAAATATTTGAATTCGATAAGAGGAATACGATGACAAAGAGAGATATTTGAATTTAAGAATATAGATATTTGAGGTCAAGAAAAATAACTAGATAATAAAGATAGATATTTGATGATGAAATTCGAATAAGCAAGTAAATAATCCATACAAAGAGGTGTCATATAATAGTAAGCGAACATTGTTAATAACCCAAGCCCAATGCTGAAAAATCATATGTTTATGAAAATGACCATATTGAGACATGATTTAAAATATAAAAGTAGCGAAAATAAAAATTAAATAAAGTCTAAGGTTGCAAGAGCACGAGGTTATGAAAGTGGTCATACTCACCTGCCTTAAAAATTTCAAGCAGTTAAAATGGTTAGTAAACCGAGCCTCTAAGATAATGCAAGTGGTCATACCTAACTCTCACTTAAAAATATCAAATGAGAAAAAATGGTTAGTAAACCAAGTCTAAGGTTAATAATAAATAAGGTTACACAAGTGGTCGTACTATATCCTCATGCAAATAATATGACATGGATCTCCCTTCATGAAAATACCTTATAATAAGTGAAGTGTCATTTTGACTTGAACATTTTAGAAGCAGTCGTCTTTTACTATTTTAAAACAAATGCCCTGCAACGACTACATATATTGTTGCCCTAAATTTTAACCCTCTTGCTTCAAAATTATCTAAAGGAAACATATAAATTTCAAGAAATTACAAATATTCTTAATGCGAATCATCAATTCCATTAACTAATTTCACTTTTATATTCTCTTCTTTTGTTTGGATTAACTGATATGGATTTTCTTTCTAATAGATCCAAGAGGATGAAGAACAATAAAGAAATAATATGATAATGAATATAATGATTTTTTTTTTATCAAAATGTAATCATCTTTACATATAGATTTTTATCCTTATTTGTACAGTTTTCAAGATACACTCTATTTCTATATTTACTCTTTCAATATTACACAATTTGAAAGTATTATTATGTCCTAAATGCTATTAATGTTTTTCAAATGTGCGTTGACTCGTTTCTTAGTAACTTATAATATAGTAAGACATATTGTTCGATCATAACCATCCAAATGATCTCTTTAAGCGCTCGTCTTGTGTCTTCCTTATGACTCTCGTCTCGTATTTCTCCATGACCTTTCTGTGGTAGCTTCTTTATGATCCTCAGTTGACGACTTCTTTAATGATCCTCATATTTTTCTTTGCTTTATAAGTTTCATCTTATTCCATTTTATAACCCTCGTTTTAATTTATAAGATCTTCATAGAACTGTTGTCTAATTTACAATCCTCGTCTTACAACTCTTCACATGACCTTCGTTTTGTTCTACTTTTTAAATTTTTTCTTTATCTATATAATATTCATTTTCTTGCTTATTACCTACCACTTATTACTTTGTTAGCCTTACTTACCTCGTGATTATAAGTAACATATACTATATACAGGATAATGGAATGACTGTGAAAATACAATCTTATTTTTCTGGTAGCTACCACCAATCCTAACACTCTATATTCAAATATTTTTAACCAGTGTCAATCATAATTTTACTTACCTAGTAAATTGGTCTATGTAACTATTCGTTCACCTAAACTAGGACATCACTCACAACCTTTTTGGAGAGAGATAAGTATAGATATAATGATTCGCCTCATATTAAAGCTGAAAGAATTTATGGAAAGGTCGAGTAATATCTTAAGACGCGAAAGGCCTCGTCACATTATGTATTCCAACTGAATGTTTTTGCTCCTTTAAGGAATTAAAAGAAACGGTGTCTCTTATAACAAGCTTTGGAAATAAAATGTGATAAAGATGCTAGACGAATCGTGAATTTATGAACTTCTTTAATATTACTTGGTGGTTCCATACTTAAGAGTAATTTTAGACGCTCGATCATATGGTATATGTACGCTTCCATGTTTTCCCAATTATTTTTCAAATACTTGATTGACAAACCTTTGGTATTTTGATCTTGAATTTGAAATAATATATAACTCGCTTTGTTTGAAAATTAATTTTTTCATCACTATATGGATGCATTTGAATATGGTTGTATCCCCCGTATGTGTCCATGGAAGACAAAAATTTGTTATCCGAAGATGTATCTACCAATTCATCAATACGAGGAAGAGGAAAAGTATCCGTCGACATGCCTTGTTGAGGTTGGTAAAATCTATGCACATTAGGTCATTGTATTTTTTAACAAGATGAGGTTGGCCATCCAAGTTGTGTATCTTGCTTATCTAATATGTCATAGTCTTAGCAATTTTTTATGCGTATTTAAAGATCTTCTCAGACTTTTTAAAATAAAAACCCCTCCACTTTTGAAGAACCAAACTCAACCTCTTATCAATCGATAGCTTGTGACATATGGCAAACGAGCTTACCCTTGATACATTATCAACCCTTCAAGAAAAAATGTTTGAGTTATTTATTAGAAACTCCACCAATCTATATGTGGAACTTGGACATATCTGATCCCCGATTCTAACGATTTGTCTACTTGCCAAAGGTTTGTCTTAATGGACCACTCTCTTGTGGTTGACGACTCCCCCCTCCCTCTTGGTGTGTTGATTAATATTTATATAGCTTCTAAGGATTAAATATATATCGTAGCAAATCTTAGGAGCTCTATGAGAACCTCTGACTATTCCAACCAAGTTTCCAACAAGGTACTTCAGGTAGTACCGGAAGGAACAACTCACAACCTCGGTTTTTTAACCAGGTCCTTTTATGACTGTGTTTTCCAAGCTAGGAGAATTGGCTATCATAAAATAATTTCTTTCAAGTTTATTTCTAATACCATAACCAACAATTATCAAAAGTTCAACTTCCGCGACACAACTAATTGAATTTCCTTCGTAGTGAACTAATTACATCTTAGTTGGTTTGTAGAGGGGTACCCCGATCATATTTTCGTAGCTTATTTTTAAAATTAAGATTTGACAAACTTCCATTAACTACCAAAAAGTGTGTGACTATGTCCTCAACTATGTCAAAATTAATTATCAAAGCGTCTTTGTGTGGGTAACAACGCCCCTCAAATTATCCTTGTTAACTATTAGGTCGGCTACTAGTTTATTGTAAAAGTTATATGATGACTAGTCCACTAGGTGAACCTTTGAGTATTTCTTCTAATTTTTTCTGGAGTATGGGTTTTTCCCCGACATCGTGTCCACACTAGATATATTATGCAACTACTATTGTTTTCACCTAACGTCTCTCATGTTCTCTAATACTTTGTCCAAAATCTGTTTTTATTATTCCCTTCGTGTTGCTCTCTTTCCTCATACTTCATAACATGAATGCGATTTATTATCAATTAACTTTTAAATCTCATCCCGTAGTTTCCAAAAGTTGATACTTGCATGACTATGGTTGTTGTGGTATGCACAGAAATACCTACAAGATCCTTCACTACCATGGGTAACATGCTACGATGAGGCTGATACTTTGTCCCCCCTTTGGTTTTGACAAAGATGAAGACAATATTCCCATTCATGTGTGTAACCCTTTACGTCGGGTTATCGTAATATGAGACCCTTGGTTTACTTGATGGAGCCCTTGTAACCTCATTAGTTTTGGCCTCATCATTTCTTTTCATATTTGTACTGACACTTTTGAGGTTTTGGACAGGAAGAGGCTCCATTCTTAGAGTCTTCGACTCTGATAAATTGATATGAAATTCCAAAAATATCTCACATCTTTTCAACAAGAAACATGACGAGGTCCTCATATAATTGTCTGTCTATGTCCAATCTTCTTTTGATACATCATTTATATCGTGGACAAATCTTTGAACATAGTTTTTTATGTTTCTCCATTCATTTGATACATATTTTTGATGTAGTCGCTCTCAGTTTTATGTGATTTGTTACCAACAAATAGATTAATAAAAGCACTCCAAAGGCCTTTAGAATATCGAATCATACCTTTTGGTAAGCTATTTAACCATTCGAGTGTGTTTCCTTTAGACATCATGTAACAGTCTATGGAGGGTAAAACATCGTATCAAATGAACCCAATCATCATATTTTTGAACCGTTCCATATGGTGTTCAATATCTCATGAACAATCGTAAGTATCCATTTGATAAGAATCAAATTTTCACGGAAGTTTTCCCTCAACAAGTTTCCATCGAATGTAGATTCATGGTGTATGTAAGCTGTCATTTTTTGTACTTCCTCGTGATACTCTCCCTCTTTCTTCTCCTTACTCATCTTGAAAACCATATTACTTAACTAGTTTTCGTACTCGACACTCTTTCTCTTTCTTCTTTTATTTTTTTTACCGATACTTTCACACATATGTTTAGCACCTTGGGTATGTTCTCTCGCTCTTTTTATGCGGCTTGCGCTACTGTTGTCTTTGTTTAATTCATGCTTTCTTTAGTTTTCTAAAATAATTGTCTCCATCAAAAACTGTAATGTCTAAGTTAAATTTCCATTCTTACTTAAGTTTGCTAGTCTCTTTCAAAATGAAACTGGTTTTTCTTTAGTTATTCGATATCCATTTATAAAAGTTTCACGTTAGACGGATTAGTTGGCATACCTTCTTTGAGTGATTTTATCCCTAAATTGGCATAGAATTACCCATATATTACACATCAAACATCGCTCAGAGTTGTTGGCCACCAACTACCATTATGACTCGTTTGGTCATTTTCTCTTGACCAATTACAGTACGTGTGGCAGTCGAATCGTCCAAAAATAGGTTTCGTACTAAGTTCTTTTTGTCTTGCAAGTTCTTCATAATTCATAAAACAATCATCTTAATACCTAGAATACATCGAAATCAACGTATTTCCCTTTCGATTCCCAATAATATCATTACCATTGGTATGCTAAGACTTGAAACTTTTGGAAAAAAAAGTTCCTACAAACGGTGCCAAATTTGATAAAACATTTCCTTCTCAAATATAGAGCCAAAATGATGAAGGAAGATCGAGAAAGTATATGATAATATAGATACAATGATTTTTTTATAACAAAATGTAATCAACCTTTACCAGTAAACAGTCGAACGTCTTATTGTGCCCTAATTGCTAGTCACATTTTCTAATAAATGCGTAAACTCATTTATTAGTAACTAATAATGTAGTGGCATACGTATTCCATCGTAACTGTTCGAATGTTCTCTTTCACATTTATCTTGTGTCATTTTTTTAGCCTCGTCTTGTATTTTTTAATTAGCCTCGTCTTGCGCCATACAGTAACCAAGATGTTTGGCTAAGACCCGTGGTCATTCTTACATGCAGTCGCGCAAGGCACCAAGACACTTAACTTGGTTGAATGGCCAAGGTGGATTTAGTTCACGGTCGCGCAACATAGTGACCCTGACCTGGCTAAACAGCCAAGTAAAATTTAACATGAGGTCACTCGTAACTTCGAGACCCCTAATTTGGCAAAGACGTCAAGTACAATTTAACAACGACTCGCTCGTAACGTCGCAACGCTTGAATCGTAGTAAAAATTAACACATGATCGCTCGTAGCACTGCGACTCCTGACTCCAAGTCAATATTATCACAGGTTTGCACGGTGCATCACGTCACCGGACTTGACCAAATGGCCAAGTTTGATTTAACTTAGAGTCACGCAGGTCATTACAACCCCCAACTGGGCCACTTGGCTAGCTCATAATAGTGTCACGCGATTCCACACGACCCCAATTTTGGCCATTTGACCAACATAAATCCGAGACCGATCGCTTTGTACATCACTTCTCTAGCTCAGCGGGGTCGCATTGCTTAGTGTGACCCATGTCTTGTCCATTTAGCCAAGACAAACACAAGGCGGGGTCTTAATGAGCAGCGTGCGACTCTATCTTGGCCAAATGGCCAAAACTAACTAAAGACATTATCGTGTAGAGTAGTGCGACTCCTTTCCATGCGAGTGCGACCCATGTCTTGACCATTTGGCCAGACTGACCCGAGACCCATTCATATCGAGTAGCACAACCTTAGAGTAAAACGAGGTCGCGCTGCCTAAGGTAACCCATGTCTTTGTCATTTGGCCAGGAATAACACGAGAATTGGTCGTGTCGAGCAACAAAACCTAAATCAACGTGGGGTCGTTCCGCACCGCGCGACCCCTAAATTGGCATTTGGCCAAACCCATCCCACCAGACGGTCGGGCGAACAGGTAATCTCAAACCAGCAAGTTCGACCCATCTTCATAATCTTAGGATCATTAACTTCCACATTAAATGTTTTATCTAAAAGTTCGAATAAGTAGAACATCTCGAGAGGATTGTCAATTTTTTCTTTCATAATTTCCAGGACATAATATTTGATTCCATTAATTTATCATCCTTAAATACATGTAATTTTTGTGGTAGAATATCATCATGGCAAAGAGACACTGAATATAAATATCTTGCAACCTGTCTGGATAACTCCAACTTGACTGGCATGTAAAATATCTCAAAATGATATGACTATGTAAATGCTTCCATCTTATGCCACTACAAATGATCCAGAATTGGATCGTATAAACTTGGTGCATCAATAAAAATGCCGATGGTCATTATGGCCCACAACTATAAACAATTGTACATCTCGTATACAATAAGTCGACCTTCCAGCAAAGCTAACCGAATTTATTTTAGTATTTTTTTACCGAGCTATTTGATCATCTTATCACATTAATTTTAATATAACACATTATCCAAACTATCTATGTTAGTCATGAAACATTTAAAAATTACTATGAAAACTATAATAGATATGAGTAATACATCTTCGAGAAGAGTAACTATTCTTTGCAGGTCATTATCACGTAAAATCCAACGAATGGACATGGAATATATTTATTTACATAAATCTAGTTAGGTGCGATGATAATGCATTTATAAGATTTATTTCCAATTTTTTATCATATATAACTTCTTTGACGATCATTGATTCCCCACTCAAGTGTTCCCTTATAAAATTAATACAAAGTTTTTGCTTGTCAGTTTTTTGTTTTTTTTGAACTATTATATTTTATCATTTTTTATCCATTTTTGACGCACTCAATTAATGCTGATTATCAATCAAAATTTAAATTCTCTCTAAAATAAAAACAATTCCATTTTGTGTGTCCGTGATCAAGATGATAAGCATAATAGTATATTCTTGATTCTATTATTATTTAGAGCTAGTAAAATTTATGAAGGTCGAGAATTTATTTTATATCTTATCTTATCATAAATCATTGTAATGTTTATTCTGAAAGACATAATTATTATGCTCAGGTTATCATAAAAAAAAGAACATATGTCGATATTTTACATTGACCATCTCTTTTAGTCTTTTCTCGTTATTGCATTTTCTATTAGATCACTTTTAGTCTTTTCTCGCTATTGCATTTTCTATTAGATCACATATTCATTTGTTCAATTATCTTAGTGGTTATAGCTTTACCTCATAAAGTTTCTTATACCCTGATGAATGTTTTTTATACCTCAACAAATATCTCATGGTATTATCTAGAAATGTAATTAGATCCTCAGACATTCTACTATCCGGTTCCTTTTTAAATTGACTAATACTACACCTTTATGGCATCTATCTAACTACTCGTTATCTAATTAAACCTATTTAAATAATCTTCAAAATATGAACCGTTCTTTGGTACAAAGTTATAATCTAGTATGCATCCCTCTTTGTTTCCTTATTTCTAATAAGCTGATTTTAAAATGAACTCCGCAACTCTTCAAAATAATGAATAAATCAAAAGAAATTTCCTCTAAAAATCATAAAGAAAATTTTCGAATAAGAGTATCATATGGATTATATCAGAGCACTATGTTTCAGAATTATTCCAAACAGTGCTCCAAATCTCCGATCTCGTCGTACTTGTTCATTTTATATGGATTAAATTTTTTATATAACTTACCTTCCAAAATTCTCTTTAAAAAAGGATATTGTGATAAATTATATGAAATTACTTTGGCGCTTTCAAAATTCCATTAGCACACATCAACTAATATTTATTTCTCCATTAAAATTACCGCATTACTATATATTTTGTCATTATCATTATATATGTGTCATTTTCTTTGTTATTATTCATATCATTTTCAACAAGAGATTTACCATTAACGTTTATTTTCTTTATACGAATTCTTTCTCAGTTAATACTTGAAATGTTTTAGACAACTTTTTCATTCTAACAAATCATTCCTCGTCTCTTTGAATTTTCAAAATATTATGTCTATGTTACTCTTGCTTTAGTTTATTGATAAATAAATTTACAGAATTAAAAATAGAAGAAGTATGAGAATCACTTTCAAATGTTGCAGGTATTTGATAAGACGATTTTGATCCCATCATAGTTTCTCGAATCAACGATAAAACTCCTTGTTGATTAGTTGCTAAAATAGTAGGTACATTTATTAGCTCTTCAGCTTCATGAGTATGTAAAATAATTTAGATGGACATATAATGCTTCAAATTTATTTTCTCACATAAACTGGTGCAATCACTCTAGGAACATCTCGTATTCTCTCATATCTCGTATCAATTATTTATGAACACAAAGGTTTCAGTTTTTAGATGCTCCCAAGTGGTTCAATCACAATTTGAAGAAAGGTACGGAGATCCGTAACTGCTGGAGTATGGACTTGACACATCTAATGTGCCATTGTGAAAGAATTGAAGAATTGTTTCTAAAATAAAAACAAAATAAAAAATAAAAAATTAAAAGACAACAAGATATTGGGCATAACCTATATCCCTTCACTCCAGTAGCAGATCCTAGAAATATGCATCTCTTTTCCCTCGGCTCAAGCTTACCATCTCTCACATGAGCATACGGAGGACAACCAAACACCCTCAAATGTTCATAATCAGCCGACGATCCAGACCAAATCTCCAAAGGAGTTTTACAATCAATAGCCGTTGATGGAGACCGATTCACCAAGTAACACGCTGTATTGATAGCTTCAGCCTAAAAATCCTTTCCCACACCGGAATGCGAGAGCATACTTCGTGCCTTGTCACAAAGCTTTATGTTCATTCTTTCTGTGACTCCATTCTGTTGTGGTGTTCTAGAACAAGTGCGATGGCGTACTATTCCCTCAACTTCGCAAAACTCGTTGAACTCACGACTGCAATATTCTAACCCATTATCTGTCCTAAGACGTTTGATTTTTCTTCCTGTTTGCTTCTCAATCATCGTCTTCCATTTGACAAAGGTTGAATATGCTTTATCTTTCGTTTTCAGAAAGTAAACCCACACCATCCTTGAATAATCATCAATCAAACTCATGTAGTATCTGGCTCCGCTCTTGGATGGAATTCTGTTTGGACCCTAAAGATCTTAGTGAATGTAGTCCACTGTCCCTTTAGTCTTTCTTATAGCTGATTTGATGAATTTGACTCTAGTTTGTTTACCAAACAGACAATGTTCACAAAATCCCAATGATTCTGCTTTATACCCTTTCAACAAATCTTTCTTTCCCAAAACAGCTAATCCTCTGTCATTCATGTGACCAAGACGCCAATGCCACAACTTATTTTTATCCTGCCTACTTTGGCAATTACTCCCTGATGATGCTACTACAGCATCGCCCATAACAACACTCCCCTGGAGAATGTAAAGACTCTTCTGCAAACTGCCTTTCATGCATACCATTGAGCCTTTTGTCACTTTGATTACACCATTTTCTGCATGGTACTTGTAATCCCGAGAGTCTAGAGTCCCAAGAGAAATCATGTTTCTTTTTAACCCAGGAACATGCCAGCACGTCAAGATTCTAACAACCCCGTCAAACATTCTGATTCTGACGTTACCAATACCACCAACAGTCAACCAATGATTGTTCCCTAAATAGACAGTTCCCTGCATTGGCTTGTACGTATCAAACCACTGCTTGAACTGACACATGTGATATGTAGCGCCAGTATCAAGTACCCAAGAGTTTTTCCCAAAGTCTGAACTCACGGACAATACATCTCATATACCACTGTTTTCACTATCGTCGGAATCGTTCACACCTTCAACAATGTTTGCTGCATTTTCCTTTTGATTTCCCTTCTTACAATTCAGTTTCAGACAATCTCTCCTATAATGACCCTGCTCACCGCATTCATAACAATTTGAGTGCTTCACCCTTAACTTGGACCTCCAGTTCTTCCTTCTTAAAGAACTCGCTTTGCTTTTAGATCTTCCCCTAGTCATAAGACCTTTCCCTTCAGCTTGATTGTCTAGCTGCAACTATCTCATCTCTTTTAATTTCAGTGCCCCTTTGACATCTGCTAGCGATAACTTATCCTTACCATACATAATGGTATCTACGAAGTTTTCATAGGTATCTGGTAACGATCTCAATACAAACAAAGCTTGATCCTCATCCTCAATATTGATATCTATGTTCTCCAAGTCCATTATAATTGATTTAAAATTATCCAGGTGCTCTGTTATGGACATACCTTCTTTCAATCTGAAATCATACAACCATTTCTTCAAGTATAATCGGTTTACTACTGATTTCTCTGAGTAAAGATCTCCTAGCTTTTTCCATGCGCAGGGAGCAGTCTTCTCACCACTAATCTCGCGAAGCACATTGTCTTTCACACTCATTAAAATCCAGCACAAAGCCCTTTCTTGAAGATCTTGTTTCTCCTCTTCTTTCATATCTTCTTGTAACTTATTCTCTCCAGCCTTCCACAGCCCTTGCAGTACCAATGAAGATTTCAGTTTAATCTTCTACAACGTAAAACTGGACCCCCCATCAAATTTTTCAATCATGTATTTTGTTGCTGTAGACGCCATTGTGAAACCCTAATTGTAGAAGCCCTAATATCACAAAATGGCCCAAGCACAAAATATATACGAAGGAAAGATTTAAATGAAACACAAGATTTAACGTGGTTCGATAATTGTCTACGTCCACCGGGCGCCGCCAGAGAAAGAGTTTCACTATGATAGAAAAGGTTACAGATTTCAGATTGTGTTTTGTGTCGCCCTAGTAATCTATTTATAGGGAATTAATAGACTTACTAGACTATGGGCCTAATGGGATCATACCACAAGACTAACTCAAGTGATTGGACAATATCACTATCACAACACAAAACGGTACTGCCGGACACAATACACTGTCAAGGCACTATTTGACTCATTCACAACAGTTAATTTCTAATGTAGAAAGTGTTAAACTTTTGGGTGATTATGCTTATAATTCTGATCATAAGAAAAGAAATCTAGGGTTTGAAATTAAATTATATTGGTATGTTAAGAAAAAAAGTCTCAAATGTTTCATGGAAGGAGGTGAGAGTGAATCAATCGAGATTAAGCTCAGTTGAAAATTGATGTTATTGAAGAAAATGAGAATTTAGTGGAAAAAAATGAAGAATGAGCAATACTTGATGAGTCATGTTGTATGGTAAAAGAAAAGAACTGTATTTTAAACCATTAAAAATTATATTTTTAATCGGATCCTAGAGAATTTTAGGGTCACTTTTGTGGTAAGAAAAATAATAATACCAATTACATTATATCTATGATCAATTCCATAGTATTCAAGGTCAATTGTATGATAAACAATATCATAGGCAGGACCACTTAAAGTTACAACCACAAACAATCCAAACAAATTTGATGCGTATCATTTGTATCATATGTCCTTCAACTATGTGATCATTGAACTTAATGGGTAAAATTGACCGAAACTTATGATAAGTTTTTCTTGATATCTGATTAGTGTTCCTCCATATCAACCACCACCACCAATTTCTACGGATGAGATGATGATAGTATTAGTATTTTTCTATTATTTGAATATCAAAATTTAAAAAAAAAGTTACTTTCATTTATGTATTTGGTCATCTTTGATGTTTCAAGTATTTGGTCGTATAATAAATATATTAGTTTTTGTCCTTTGACTAAAAATAAGATATCAACCACTTTAAAAGTCTAGTAAGTGAAGCGAAAAAATATATCAACTGAATTTGGATATCTAAACGTGGAACATAATAAAAAATAAAATTCGCTCATACCAACAAGTTAATAATTATTAAAAATAGGGTACAAAACATTGCATGTTTTTAATGATTGCCATTTTTCTCACGTCAGTCCCCTGTTTTTTTCTTTATAATAAACAGGTCCCTCAAGTTTTAAAAATAAAACAAACAGATCTTTTTTGTAATAAACAGATCTCTTAGGTTTTACAAGTCCCTAACGTTTTCAAAAATGATATGTTTGTTCAGTTTTTGAAAATGTGGAAGACCTATTTATTATAGAAGTAAAGAAGGGGAACTGACATGAGACAATTGACAAACATGGAAGACCTGCCATATTTTTAACCTTAAAAATACACATACTTATTAAATTAAATTAATATATATATATATATATATATATATATATATATATAATGTCTGAAATAGAATAAATAAATAAATAATCTTAATCAGATGGTAACCACCTCAGTTATAATGAATAAAAAGAATCTACTAGTTGGATATCCAAGCGGGCACCCATGAGAACCAGTACTTGTTTGGTCTACAGAACTAGTCTTTTGTATTTTTTGGACATGATAAGACGAGATCCAGATTTTAGTTTTTTATTCTTTCACAATATCATTTCGTTCCGCTGGAACAAGATGTGACTCTAAGGGAAATATGCTAATTTCCTATCAAATCAGATAAAAAAAGGGGAATCACAAAAACAAAAGTGAAATCAAACACACAATTGTTAACGGAGTTCAATAAATTGTGTCTACGTCTCCGGATCTGCTGCAGATCGATTTTATTAGAATAACACAGTGACTCTGTCGTTTTTTAGTGAATATACATAAAACCCTAACGCTAGGTTTTATATAGACTGTAACACTTATAAGGGAAAAAAATATTACAGTCCTTAATGTGTAATTTATGACCCACTAAAATTACACTGTCTTTTTAATTCACTCCAGTTCTCTTTAATGTGTTTAGTACTTGCCTCATCTCCATTGTTTTCCACTATCTTTTCATCTAGCATTTCTTCTATCCAATAATAACATGTTGAATAAGGCTGGATTATTATGTCAAAATAACAATCTCCCACTTGAAGACTAGTTTCAACCTGTCTTCACACCTTGATCTATGCAGCAGATCTTTCTGGTCTTATTACTCTTGCAGACCAACTGAAGCTGAACACAACTTCATTTTTTCAATGGTTACTATCTTTGTCAACATATCAGTTGAATTCTTGCTTCCTTGGATCTTTTCAAGTATTAGCACCTCATCTTCCAATAAATATCTAATGAAATGATAGCGAAAACTGATGTGCTTGGTTCTTGAATGAAATGTTGAATTCTTCGCCAATTGAATTGCACTTTCACTATCGCTATGCAAAACGTTGTTCTTCTGTTTGAATCCCAACTCGGTTAACAAACCTTGAAGCCATATCATCTCTTTACTGGCTTCGGTCACTGCTACATACTCAGCCTTTATAGTTGATAAAGTGACAATTTTCTGTAATTTTGACATCCAACTAACAGCTGTAGTTCCAACAGTAAATATATAACCGATAGTGCTTTTCTGGTGATCAACTCCACCTCTAAAATCTGCATCTACATACCCTTGTACCTTTAACTCACCCTTACCGAAGTACAAACACTTTTCTATGGTACCTAGTTGGTACCTCAAAATCCATTTGACAGCTTCCCAATGAATTTTCCCTGGGTTTGACATAAACCTACTCACAACTCCCACTGCATAACTAATGTCTGGTCTCGTACAGACCATTGCATACATCAAACTTCCAATAGCTGAGGCGTAAGGAACCTTAGCCATGAAGTCATTTTCTTCATCCGTCTTAGGGGATTGATCTTTGGATAAACGAAAGTGACCTGCCAATGGTGTACTAACTGGCTTTGCATCAGACATGTTAAATCTCTTCAAAACGGGATCGATGTACTCTGACTGAGATAAACTTTTCTATGCTTATCTCTTATGATTTGCATTCCAAGAATCTTCTTCGCCGGAACCAAGTTCTTCATGTCAAATTCTTTTGACAATTGTAGCTTCAATCTTCTAATATCATCCATATCTGAACCTGCTACTAACATATCATCAACATAGAGTAGCAAAATGATATAACTGGACTTACATTTTTTTAAATAGCAACAGTGGTCCGCATTACACTTCCGAAAACTCTCTTTGTGCATAAAACCGTCAAATTTCTTGTACCACTGTCTTGGAGCTTGTTTTAAACCATACAAACTTTTCTTAAGTCTGCATACCATGTTTTCTTTCCCTTCTTTTAAGAAACCTTCTGGTTGATACATGTATATCTCCTCATTCAAATCCCCGTGAAGAAATAAAGTCTTCGCATCTAACTGTTCAAGATAAAGGTCTTCAATGGCAACAATACTCAACACTGATCTAATAGTATTGAGCTTCACAACTGGAGCAAAAATATCGGTGTAATCAATTCATTCCTTTTGCTGGAACCCTTTGACAACTAGTCGTGTTTTGTATCTCTTAGAGCCATCATGCTCATCTTTCACTCGATACTCCCATTTGTTATGAAGTGCCTTCTTACCCATTGGTAACTCAGTTAGGTCCCATGTATCATTTGAGATTAAAGACTTCATCTTATTTTTCATAGTAAACTCCCACTTACTAGCATCACTGGTCTGGCAAGCTTCATCATAGAATTCAGGTTCCCCTTTATCGGTAAGTAACAGATAGTTCAAGTATATCTTGTTGGGTACATGGGGTTGGGAAGATCTTCGCAAAACAGGAACTGCCTCGGTCGGCTGTAGGGTATCGGATTGATATCGATCAGTCTGTCCAACGGACTCTCCTTGTTGAGGGGTTAACCTGATTGGCTCTATTTCTTGACTATCTTGGACTCCGTCGATATCTGCAAATACTGATTCATACGGCTTTGAGTCATTTGCTTCGGTCACTCATACATACTCAGCCTCTGTAGTTGATAAAGTGACAATTTTCTATAACTTAGACATCCAACTAACAGCTGTAGTTCGAACAGTAAATATATAACCGGTAGTTTTTTTTCCGGTGATCAACTTCACCTCCAAAATCTGCATCTACGTAGCCTTGTACCTTTAACTAACCCTTACCAAAGTACAAACACTTTTCTGTGGTACCTAGTAGGTACCTCAAAATCCATTTGACAGCTTCCCAATGAATTTTCCCTGGGTTTGACATAAACTTACTCACAACTCCCACTTCATAACTAATGTCTGCTCTCGTACAGACCATTGCATACATCAAACTTCCAATAGCTGAGGCGTCAGGAAACTTAGCCATGAAGTCTTTTTCTTCATCCGTCTTAGGGGATTGATCCTTGGATAAACGAAAGTGACCTGCCAATGGTGTACTAACTGGCTATGCATCAGACATGTTAAATCTCTTCAAAACGCGATCGATGTACTCTGATTGAGATAACTGCAAAACGTTTCTATGCTTATCTCTTATGATTTGCATTCCAAGAATCTTCTTCGCCGGACCCAAGTCCTTCATGTCAAATTCTTTTGACAATTGTAGCTTCAATCTTCTAATATCATCCATATCTAAACCTGGTACTAACATATCATCAACATAGAGTAGCAAAATGATATAACTGGACTTACATCTTTTAAAATAGCAACATTGATCCGCATTACACTTTGAAAACTCTCTTTGTGCATAAAATTGTCAAATTTCTTGTACCACTGTCTTGGAGCTTGTTTTAAACCATACAAACTTTTCTTAAGTCTGCATAACATGTTTTCTTTCCCTTATTTTAAGAAACCTTCTGGTTGATACATGTATATCGCCTCATCCAAATCCCCGTGAAGAAATGCAGTCTTCACATCTAACTGTTCAAGATAAAGGTCTTCAATGGCAACAATACTCAACACTGATCTAATAGTATTGAGCTTCACAACTGGAGCAAAAATATCGGTGTAATCAATTCCTTCCTTTTGCTGGAACCCTTTGACAATTAGTCGTGCTTTGTATCTCTTAGAGCCATCATGCTCATCTTTCACTCGATACTCCCATTTGTTATGAAGTGCCTTCTTACCCATTGGTAACTCAGTTAGGTCTCATGTATCATTTGAGATTAAAGACTTCATCTCATTTTTCATAGTAAACTCCCACTTACTAGCATCACTGGTCTGGCAAGCTTCATCATAGAATTCAGGTTCCCCTCCATCGGTAAGTAACAGATAGTTCAAGTATCTCTTGTTAGGTACATGGGGTCGGGAAGATCTTCGCAAAACAGGAACTGCCTCGGTCGGCTGTAGGGTATCGGATTGCTATCGATCAGTCTGTCCAACGGACTCTCCTTGTTGAGGGGTTAACCTGATCGGCTCTATTTCTTGACTATCTGGGACTCTGTCGATATCTGCAAATACTGATTTATACGGCTTTGAGTCATTTGCTTCAGTTTCATGTCTGTCCTTGTACATTAATGTTTCATTGAAGATCACATCTCTGCTTCGTATCATCTTCATGTTCTCCTCATCCCAAACACGATAACCGAACTCATCTTAGCCATAGCCGATCAGGAAACATTTTTTCGATTTTGGATCAAGCTTGTTCCTGCCTTGATCACTTATATGAACATATGCTGTACAACCAAAAACTCTTAGATGTGATAATTTTATATCCTTACCACTCCATACCTCATCGTGTATTCGATGTTCTAAGAGAACCGATAGACCTCGGTTAACCAGGTAAGCCGGTGTGTTGATTGCTTCTGCCCAGAACTGCTTTGGTAAACCATACTGTATTCGAATGCTTCTGGCTCTTTCTGTCAGCGTTCTGTTCATACGTTCGGCAATACCATTGTGTTGAGGCGTACCTGGAACGGTTCTCTCCATCCTGATACCATGCTCATAGAAAAAGTTCTTGAATTTGGTGTCCTCTTATTCACCACCATTATCAGTTCTCAGATTTTTAATCATCGATAAAGGTCACGAAATAGTGTTTTCCTCCTATAGATGAAACAGTTGTTGGCCCCCAAACGTCAGAGTGAACAAGCTCCATCCTTTCTTTCTTTGGGGTTCTACCACTCGTCTAAGAACTGACCATTTTCTATTTTCCAAGTATGCAATCTTCACACATGTCTATATCAACTGACTTTAGACCTGGAAGCTTCCCATTCTAGTACATAATTTTCATACCCTTCACACTCATATGGCCAAGCCTCTGGTGCCAAACATTTGGATTTTCATTTTCTATTGCTATTGCAATTGAACAGCTCCTCTCTGCTGTCTTGTAAAGATTACCACTCTTCTTTCCACGAGCAACCGTCATTGCTCCCTTTGAAATTTTCCAATTGTCACCATGGAAGATCATACTATAGCCTTCGCTAGCCAACTGCCCTACGGAGATTAAGTTCTTTCTCAGACTGGGGATATATCTGACATCTTTCAGTCCCCATACAGACCCATTCAACTTAATCTTCACAGTACCTTTACCAATAATATCACAAGGTTGATCATCCCCAAGATATATTTTTCCAAGGTTACATGGGACATACCTCTCGAAGAATTCTTTCTTTGAAGTCGCGTGAAACGATGCTCCAGAGTCTAATACCCAAGACTCTTCCCTGCTTTCTAAGGAGCATATAAATGCATCGTCTCCTTTTGAAGTGATATTAGCCTCTGTCTTCTTCTCCTGGTCCTTTGGTTCTCTCTTGCACTGAAATTTATAGTGCCCTGTCTTCCCACAATTCCAACACTCGCTATTTCTCAACCCTTGGGAATTTTTAGGATTCCTAGACTTGGACCTCCAGTCTCTTGATTTGCCTCGGTAGTTCGATTTACCGTGTCCATATACTCTGGTTGAATTTCTTCCTCTCGATTCTGTATGTAAGACTGAGGAGATTGATGACTCACCCGATTCTCTCCTTCGAATCTCTTCAGTGAGAACTAGGTCATGAACATCATTAAATTTTAACTTATTGCCTTCTACGAGCTACTCACCGTAGTGGCAATAGTATTCCAACTATCTGGTAGTGAAGACAACAATATCAATGCTCGTATTTCTTCATCAAAATCAATTTCAAATGAACTCAATTGGGTTGTGATTGTATTGAATTCATTGAGGTGTTGAGCTACCGAAGCGCCTTCCATCATTCGCAAATTGAATAAACGCCTCATCAAGTGAACTTTGTTAGACACTGATGGCTTCTCATACATACTAGAGAGAGCCTTCATAAGACCCGCCGTGGTTGTTTCCTTTATGATGTTAAAAGCAACATTGCGGGATAACGTCAATCGGATGACTCCAAGAGCTTGCTTATCAAGAAGGGTCCATTCTTCATCTTTCATACCCACTGGTATCTTTTCTGAGAGGGGTTGATAAATCTTTTTCTGGTATAAATAATCTTTAATCTACATCTTCTAGAACCCAAAATCTACTCCATCAAATATTTCGAGTCTCACCTTTCCTTCGTCTGTAGCCATTGCTCCCACCCAAATCTGATTTCCTTTGGATCACTACTAGTCTGGCTCTGATACCAGTTCTAAGGGAAATATGCTAATTTCTTGTCAAATCAGATCAAAAGAAAAGGGAAAGCACAAAAACAAAAATGAAATCAAACACACAATTGTTAACGGAGTTCAGCAAATTGTGCCTACGTCTCCGGATCTGCTGCAGATCGATTTTATTAGAAGAACATAGTGACTCTGTCGTTTTTTAGTGAATACACATAAAAACCTAACGCTAGGTTTTGTAGAGACTGTAACACTTCAAACGGAAAAAAATATTACAGTCCTTAATGTGTAATTTATGACCCACTAAAATTACACTGTCTTTTCAATTCACTCGAGTTCTATTTAATGTGTTTAGCACTTGCCTCATCTCCACTGTCTTTCACTGTCTTTTCATCTAGCATTTCTTCTATCCAATAATAACATGTTGAATAAGGATGTATTATTATGTCAAAATAACAATATCCCACTTGAAGACTGGTTTCAACCTGTCTTCACACCTTGATCTATGCAGCAGATCTTTCTGGTCTTATTACTCTTGCAGACCAACTGAAGTTGAACACAACTTCAGTTTTTCAATGGTTATTGTCTTTGTCAACATATCAGCTGAATTTTTTACAGCGTGTTCGGGACATTGGATCTTTCAATCTGAGCAGTTGGATTGTGATTTGGTGCTACGATTTGGAATAAATCACCGTTGGACCAGTACAAGGCTTTTTGGTAAGAAGTTTGATTTTAAACAGAAAATATTTGCATTTTATTTGGATTTGGATTTGATTGAGTACTCGATTTGATTTTGATGGACCACCAGGATTTTGAATTTGGACTTCCTTATTTTTTTTTATTTAAGGTTTGATTAAGATTTTGATTTGATTTTTCGATTTGGATTTGGTATCTTTTGATTGTTTAATTTTGTTCGATTAAAGATTGTTCCACCAGTCAGAAGCTATACATATCTCGTCATATCAGATTTATTGAGCGTATCCCATTTTAATCAATTCTGATAAATCCCATGATTTAATAAAGACATTCATTTATGATATTTATCCTTTTGAAAATGTTAGTGATACATATTTTGATATTGATATTCGAGCTCATGAGACATCTACAACAGTGATACTACTTCTACTACATCAATGCCTGAGGCACATTCATCAGTGCCTGAGCAAACTCCTTTCTCAAGAAATCTAATTGTATAAGTAAGTCTACTAAACTACAAGATTTTGTGTATTTCGCTTACTCAACTCGTTTTGCTTCTTGCATAGAAACATACATGATTTGTATGAACCTCATCCGTTTAAAGAAATAGTTTCTAATCCTCGTTAGGTTTTTAAATTAAAGCAAAGTCTGATGGGTCTGTTGAAAGATTTAAGACCCGTCTTGTAGCAAAAGAGTATTCAAAGAAGTAAGGTATGGATTATCATGAGTCATTTTCCCCCAGTGGAAAAAAATTACGACAATTCATACTTTTATTGAGGTTGCATCCATTCGCTAGTAGAAGATCTTCCATCTAGTTTTCAAAAATGCGTTTTTGAATGGTGATCTTGATGAGGAGGTTTACATAACTCCTTCTTCAGGTGTTGCTCACCAACCAAGTGAAGTTTTTCGACTTAGGAAATCTTTATATGGTCTCAAACAACCTCATTATGCTTGGTTTAAAAAATTATCTACGGTTATTACTTCATTTGGTTTCCTTGCTAGTAATCATGATTTGGCCTTGTTTATCACATGTACGCTGGCATAAATAATTATTTTATCCATATATTTAGATGATATGATCATTATGCGTGATGATATTGATGGCATTGGTGCACTTAAACATGATTTAGCTCCACGTTTTGTGATGAATGACTTGGGATTATTACGTTATTTTCTAGGTATTGAGGTGGCTAACTCTTCAAAAGGTTATATTGTCTCTCATAAAAAATATATATCTGATTTATTCGAGCGAACACAAAATCTAGTAACAGAATTGTAGATACCACTTTTGCAACCAATGATCGGTACTCTCTGACTGATAATATTCATTCATTAAACCCAACTCTATATCGGAGACTTGTTGGGAGCTTCACCTATCTTACAGTTACTCGGCCAAATATAGCTTATGATATTCATGTGGTTAGTTAGTTTGTTACTGCTCCTACAGTCGTCCATTGGGGAGCTGTTCTTCGAATATTAAGATACCCTTGTGAAACTCAGTTCCAAAGCATTTTGTTTCCTTCGACTTCTTCACTTGAACTACGACTTCGAAATTCTTCGACTTCGTTTTTCATGAAAGGACAAAGCACGTTGAAATAGATTGTCACTTTACTCGAAATCATCTTCGATTCGGTACCATCTCGCATCCATATGTTCCATCAACTTTGCAGGTTGTTGATATTTTCACGAAGGCATCAGTCAACATAAACCCTAACTGCTTCTTAGGCCTAAACTCATTAACTCATATGTTTTATCTATAAATAAGAACATATGCTATTTGTAATTTCTATGATTTTTAAATAAACATAAACCCTAACCGCTTCTTAGGTTTTGGCTTATTCTCAATTGTCTGTCTCTTTGTTTAGTTAGGAAAAGATAGGTTTAAAGAAAAAAAACCTAAAAATCAAAAGCTTTAGGAAGAAAGGACAAAGTAGAAGTGATAAAAAATCAAACGAGATAAAATAGTGAAGTTTGAGTAAAAGATTTTACATAAAAAAATGTCATATCTAACCGAAAGTTGATCCAATGATTTAATGAAGGGCTTAGAGTTGTTTTGAGGTGTGATTGAGATTCAATCGTCAACAACAATTATAACAACTTAATTTGAAATGGTGATCCCCGTATCGTATTAATAAAAATTGTACATGTGAGCGACATGTATCAAAGAACTATTTCATTCTCCGACATGTGGCAATCTTATTCTTAGTTATCATCATCAACTTCATGATAATAAGGGTTAATATCTTATGTTATCTCAAAAAATTAAATTTTTGGTTAAACGAAGTCCACGATGGTCCCAATATTGATAAAATCATTACAAGGCCATAGATACCTTCGGTTATACCATATAACAAATATTCTCGGATAACATCATCATGGACTTCTAATAAGAATGCTTTCAACCACGGGAAATATGAAACAACTTCAAAGCAAGAAAAATGAACTTCTTATAGATAATAAACGGGTTAACAACCCTATTCATGTGATAACCAAATACAAGAAAATAAAAAGATATAGGAAATATTATTTATACTTGTATTGCTTCTTATTGACTAAAATTAAACTTTTTTCGTCAACGGAGATTTGATCGGTGATATACTTTTAGTGAGACAAGGATCAGGCCGGGAGTCCTCAGGACCCTCGTGATTCTAGCTTTTATAGATTTGGTAGCCCGGTTTGAAAGAACAATAATTTGCCATAGATAGTAATCTTTCGAATAACAAATATACAAACTTTTGGTATAAGAGTGACATAACACGATTCAGACTTAATAGACGTTCAAACCATCTCAAAATAACTAAAGATTATTATCCTCATGTGATTCACTCACCTAAGACTAGGGGAATATTAGTACGGTAATAGGTTCTAAAATCTAGTTGATTAAATCCTAAGCTAAAAAAAGTTTTATGAGCAATTTGATCTAAACAAAGCTGAAGTAGGCTCTAGACTTGATCCATAATCCATAAGTTGTCAAGTTTTTCTGAACTTATCTGCATTTCCAATGAAGCCAGTGCTTGCCATCACTTGAGTAAAATATATCATAACCTTCAAGTAAAATGTGAAAAAAATGGAGATGAGGCAAGTGCTAAGCACATTAAAGAGAACTGGAGTGAATTGAAAAAACAGTGTAATTTTAGGGGGTTATAAATTACACATTAAGGACTGTAATATTTTTCCCTTTTTTAAGTGTTACAGTCTCTATAAAACCTAGTGTTAGGGTTTTTGTGTATTCACTAGAAACGGCAGTCACTGTGTTCTTCCTAATAAAATCGATATGCAGCAGGTCCGGAGACGTAGGCATAATTTGCTGAACTCCGTTAACAATTGTGTCTTTGATTTCACTTTTGTTTTTGTGCTTTCCTTTTCTTTTTTTTCTTTTGATCTGATTTGACAGGAAATTAGCATATTTCCCTAAGAACTGGTATCATAGCCAAGTTGGTAGCGATCCAAAGGAAATCAGATTTGAGTGGGAGCAATGGCTACAGACGAAGGAAATGTGAGACTCGAAAAATTCGATGGTGTAGATTTTGGGTTCTGGAAGATGCAGATTGAAGATTATCTGTACCAGAAAAAACTTTATCAACCCCTCTCAGAAAAGAAACCAGAAGGTATGAAAGATGAAGAATGGACACTTCTTGATAGACAAGCTCTTGGAGTCATCCGATTGACGCTATCCCGCAACGTTGCTTTTAACATCATAAAGGAAACAACCACGGCGGGTCTTATGAAGGCTCTCTCCAGTATGTATGAGAATCCATCAGCGTCTAACAAAGTTCACTTGATGAGGTGTTTATTCAATTTGCGAATGATGGAAGGTGCTTCGGTAGCTCAACACCTCAATGAACTTAATACAATCACAAGCCAGTTGAGTTCAGTTGAAATTGATTTTGATGAAGAAATACGAGCATTGATACTGTTGTCTTCACTACCAGATAGTTGGAATGCTACTATCACTGCGGTGAGTAGCTCATCAGGAAGCAATAAGTTGAAACTTGATCATGTTCGTGACCTAGTTCTCAGTGAAGAGATTCGAAGGAGAGAATCAGATGAGTCATCAATCTCCTTAGTCTTATATACAGAATCGAGAGGAAGAAATTCAACCAGAGTATATGGACGTGGTAAGTCGAACTATCGAGGTAAATCAAGAGACTGGAGGTCCAAGTCTAGGAATCTTAAAAATTCCCAGGGGTTGAGAAACATGGAGTGTTGGAATTGTGGGAAGACCGGGCACTTAAAATATCAGTGCAAGACAGAACCAAAAGAACAAGAGAAGAAGACAGAGGCAAATATCACTTCAGAAGGAGATGATGCGTTAATATGCTCCTTAGAAAGCAGGGAAGAGTCTTGGATATTAGACTCCGGAGCATCGTTTCACGCGACTTCGAAGAAAGAATTATTCGAGAGGTATGTCCCTGGTAACCTTGGAAAAGTATATCTTGGTGATGATCAACCTTGTGATATTATTGGTAAAGGTACTGTGAAGATTAAGTTGAATGGGTCTGTATGGGAACTGAAAGATGTCAGACATATCCCCAGTCTGAGAAAGAACTTAATCTCAGTAGGTCAGTTGGCTAGCGAAGGCTATAGTACGATCTTCTATGGTGACAATTGGAAAATTTCAAAGGGAGCAATGACGATTGCTCGCGGAAAGAAGAGTGGTACTCTTTACAAGACAGCAGAGATGAGCTGTTCAATTGCAATAGCAGCAGGAAACGAAAATCCAAATGTTTGGCACCAGAGGCTTGGCCATATGAGTGTGAAGGGTATGAAAATTATGTACTCGAATGGGAAGCTTACAGGTCTAAAGTCAGTCGATATAGACATGTGTGAAGATTGCATACTTGGAAAACAGAAAAAGGGTCAGTTTTCAGACGACTGGTAGAACCCCAAAGAAAGAAAGGCTGGAGCTTGTTCACTCTGACGTTTGGGGGCCAACAACTGTTTCATCTATAGGAGGGAAACACTATTTCGTGACCTTTATCGATGATCATTCTCGAAAGGTATGGGTTTATTTTCTGAAGCATAAATCTGAAGTGTTTGATGTTTTTAGGAGATGAAAATCTATGGTTGAGAATGAGACAGGTCTGAAGATTAAAAAGCTGAGAACTGATAATGGTGGTGAATATAAGGACACCAAATTCAAGAAATTTTGCTATGAGCATGGTATCAGGATGGAGAGAACTGTTCCAGGTACGCCTCAACACAATGGTATTGCCGAACGTATGAATAGAACGTTGACAGAAAGAGCCAGAAGTATTCGAATACAGTCTGGTTTACCGAAGCAGTTCTGGGCAGAAGCAATCAACACATCGGCTTACCTGGTTAACCGAGGCCCGTTGGTTCCCTTAGAACATCGAATACCCGAGGAGGTATGGAGTGGTAAGGATATAAAATTATCACATCTAAGAGTTTTTGGTTGTACAGCATATGTTCATATAAGTGACCAAGGCAGGAACAAGCTTGATCCGAAATCGAAAAAATGTTTCTTGATCGGCTATGGCGAAGATGAGTTCGGTTATCGTGTTTGGGATGAGGAGAACAAGAAGATGATACGAAGCAGAGATGTGATCTTCAATGAAACAGTGATGTACAAGGACAGACATAAAACTGAAGCAAATGACTCAAAGCCGTATGAATCAGTATTTGCAGATATCGAGGGAGTCCCAGATAGTCAAGAAATAGAGTCGATCAGATTAACCCCTCAAGAAGGAGAGTCTGTTGGACAGACCGATCGACAACAATCTGATACCCTACAGCCGACCGAGGCAGTTCCTGTTTTGCGAAGATCTTCTCGACCCCATGTAGCCAACAGGAGATACTTGAACTATCTGTTGCTTACCGATGGAGGAGAACCTGAATGCTATGATGAAGCTTGCCGGACCAGTGATGCTAGTAAGTGGGAGTTTGCTATGAAAAATGAGATGAAGTCTTTAATCTCGAATGATACATGGGACCTAACTGAGTTACCAATGGGTAAGAAGGCACTTCATAACAAATGGGTGTATCGGGTGAAAGATGAGCATGATGGCTCTAAGAGATACAAAACACTACTAGTTGTCAAAGGGTTCCAGCAAAAGGAAGGAATTGATTACACTGATATTTTTGCTCCAGTTGTGAAGCTCAGTACTATTAGATCAGTGTTGAGTATTGTTGCCATTGAAGACCTTTATCTTGAACAGTTAGATGTGAAGACTGCATTTCTTCACGGGGATTTGGATGAGGAGATATACATGTATTAACCAGAAGGTTTCTTAAAAGAAGGGAAAGAAAACATGGTATGCAGACTTAAAAAAAGTTTGTACGGTTTAAAACAAGCTCCAAGACAGTGGTACAAGAAATTTGACGGTTTTATGCACAAAGAGAGTTTTCAGAAGTGTAATGCGGACCACTTTTGCTATTTTAAAAGATGTAAGTCCAGTTATATCATTTTGCTACTCTATGTTGATGATATGTTAGTAGCAGGTTCAGATATGGATGATATTAGAAGATTGAAGCTACAATTGTCAAAAGAATTTGACATGAAGGACTTGGGTCCGGCGAAGAAGATTCTTGGAATGCAAATCATAAGAGATAAGCATAGAAAAGTTTTGCAGTTATCTCAGTCAGAGTACATCGATCGCGTTTTGAAGAGATTTAACATGTGTGATGCAAAGCCAGTTAGTACACCATTGGCAGGTCACTTTCGTTTATCCAAGGATCAATCCCCTAAGACGGATGAAGAAAAAGACTTCATGGCTAAGGTTCCTTACGCCTCAGCTATTGGAAGTTTGATGTATGCAATGGTCTGTACGAGACCAGACATTAGTTATGCAGTGGGAGTTGTGAGTAGGTTTATGTCAAACCCAGGGAAAATTCATTGGGAAGCTATCAAATGGATTTTGAGGTACCTACTAGGTACCATAGAAAAGTGTTTGTACTTTGGTAAGGGTGAGTTAAAGGTACAAGGCTACGTAGATGCAGATTTTGGAGGTGCAGTTGATCACCGGAAAAGCACTACCGGTTATATATTTACTGTTGGAACTACAGCTGTTAGTTGGATGTCAAAATTACAGAAAATTGTCACTTTATCAACTACAGAGGCTGAGTATGTAGCAGTGACCGAAGCCAGTAAAGAGATGATATGGCTTCAAGGTTTGTTAACCGAGTTGGGATTCCAACAGAAGAACAACGTTCTGCATAGTGATAGTCAAAGTGCAATTCAATTGGCGAAGAATTCAACATTTCATTCAAGAACCAAGCACATCAGTCTTCGTTATCACTTCATTAGATCTTTATTGGAAGATGAGGTGCTAATACTGGAAAAGATCCAAGGGAGCAAGAATCCAGCTGATATGTTGACAAAGACAGTAGCCATTGAAAAACTGAAGTTGTGTTCAGCTTCAGTTGGTCTACAAGAGTAATAAGACCAGAAAGATCTGCTGCATAGATCAAGGTGTGAAGACAGGTTGAAACCAGTCTTCAAGTGGGAGATTGTTAAGTTTTTCTGAACTTATCTGCATTTCCAATGAAGCCAGTGCTTGCCATCACTTGAGTAAAATATATCATAACCTTCAAGTAGAATGTGAAAAAAGTGGAGATGAGGCAAGCGCTAAGCACATTAAAGAGAACTGGAGTGAATTGAAAAAACAGTGTAATTTTAGGGGGTTATAAATTACACATTAAGGACTGTAATATTTTTCCCTTTTTTAAGTGTTACAGTCTCTATAAAACCTAGTGTTAGGGTTTTTGTGTATTCACTAGAAACGGCAGTCACTGTGTTCTTCCTAATAAAATCGATCTGCAGCAGGTCCGGAGACGTAGGCATAATTTGCTGAACTCCGTTAACAATTGTGTGTTTGATTTCACTTTTGTTTTTGTGCTTTCCTTTTTTTTTTTCTTTTGATCTGATTTGACAGGAAATTAGCATATTTCCCTAAGATAAGTAAGTAGGTTTCAAAGGGGATGCTTGAACTCGTAGGATTTATCATAAACCTTAACTTTAAGATTTTAAGATGTGTTGAGTCCTAAGGTCAAATGTCCACAACGAAACATCACCCAAATCTTGCTTATATCACGCATTGTTAGTGTTTGGGGTCATTCTATTTTCTAGTTAACCTTTTATAGAAACTTTTTCCTCTCTAATTTCCAAATTACTGACTCACTCTCTTCGATTTCTCACGGCCACTTCTTTTTTACTTCTACAGCTACTTTCTTTTAAATACATGATATTTACAGTATTTCAAGTTAGAGGAATTTTATTTACCGGAGTTATCATTATCTCTGAACAACGACGATTCTTACATCCAAATTTATGGCAAAATTTTCGTAGCCGGTGGTTTTCGCGAAAGATATAGATAACCTACCAACAAAACCTAGCCTTTCAGATTTTCCTATATTAAACGAACACTTTAAAAATGGTAATTGGAGATGGTTAGTAGAGTGAGAAATCGAATGAGGAAATATAAGCGTACGTTAGTACACTAATAATCGTATTGGATTTGTATAATTTTTTTAAATTAAAATTGTAAATATTTGGAGTGAAATAAAAAAAATAGATTTATAAATTTTTTATCACTAGATGACACCATGTTTTTGTTATTGATTAGGATTAGTTTAATTAATTAATAAATTAGTTTTCCTATGTTATAACGATTGGGCTCCTATTTATAGTAATTTTTATCCATAAAGTATAGTATATTTTAAAGTTAATGAATACTGGCTTAATGACTCTTGGGACCTGACAAAATTTAAGGAGGATATTAATAATGATTTAGTTGTTAACAAAATAGTCCATATAATTAATCAATATAATGATGATTTGATCATGTTGAGACTCTCTTCAGATGGTAATTTCAATCTTAAACATACAGGTTGATAGCTTAAGAGTTAAACATGTCCAATCTTATTTTAAAAGTAAAATTTGGAATAATATAACACCCATAAAATGTTCTATAACACTTTGGAGAGTTTTAAACAATTTTATTTTTGTTGATACCAATATCCAAAATAGAGGTATAAGTTTAGTCTCTAAATGTCATTTTTTGCTAATTATGAATCCCTTAATCACTTGTTTGTTAGCTGTCCATTGATATGGAAGGTCTGGTTATATTTTTCTAATACTTTCAAAATTTTAGTTGGTAGTCATATGTCAATTAATCATATAGTAAATAGATGGTTCTCTTCTTCTCAATCTAGAATACATATTAGAACCATTATTCCTTCTTTGATAGTGTGGTCCATTTGGATGGCTAGAAATAAGATGAAACATGAGGGTAGACTTTGTTCAGATATTACGATAATAAAACAAGTTAAATCTTTGCTTTTTTGTCTAGATAGATCATCTTTATTAAAAAGAAAGCATTGGAGACATGATTTGTACATAGCTAAAGAATTAGATTGTCATAATCACAGTTCAGATAGTAAAACCAGTTTATATATCAAATGGCATCCCTCTGCTACCAATAGACTCAAGCTTAACTGTGATGGTTCTTCATTGCATAATGGTGAATCTAGCAGTGGTTTTATTCTAAGGAACCATAGTGGTGAGTTAGTTGAGGGTCAAAGTATCTTAATAGGAAAGAGTTCTCCTGTTGTTGCTGAAACATTAGCTTTATTATATGGATTACAATACTGTTTTAGGAACAATCTGACTCATATTGATATTGAAACTGATTCTCTTCAATTATTTAATATGATAGCTTATAATAAGTTCCCCTGGTATCTATCTAAAGTATTATCATGTTGCAGAAAATTGTTTTCGTCAAAGATGACATTAAAACATGTTTTTAGAGAAGAAAATGTATCTTCAGATTGGATAGTTAAATATGCTTTGGAAAAGAAGCAGGAGTGTGTTTTCAATGGTTTGAACTGTCCTAGCCCTCTCAATGCTACTCTTTTGTTAGAAAGCTTGAATTTGGGCTACTTTAGATTCTCAGACTAATATACTAACTTCTTATGGCAGGTTTCTACCTGACCATTCTTTTGTTTTCTCTTTGCAGGTATATAACAAGGAGGTTCGGGCAATACGATGCACCTTTATCAGAAACTAGAAGAAGTAGTAGATTGGAGATCAGGAAGATGGAGCATATATCAAGACAAGGAACCAATAACAACATATACTTAAAGAGCCAACAAGGATGTAAACTTAGAAACCAAAAGAAGGATCAAGATTCAACTAAAATGTCACCTTAACATTTCGATTGTTTTTTAGATTCTAGATACTGCTCTAAGTTGTAATACTGTTAGCTTAGAGATTCCAACACTGATTGTATTATTCTTTTCAACATCAATAAAGAATTTGTTTGCTTAAAAAAAGTATAGTATATTTTATAACACATGTCGGTCATGTGTTACATCAGATTAATAAAATATTACAATATTATTTCTTAATTGGCATCACACAATTTAATAATATACAATAATTTACACAAAGATTTTAATATTTTTAAGTTTTTTACGTCTTAAGTTGAGTGCGTTTGTTGATACTTTTAATGTGTCTATACTGTTTTTTTCTTTTTGTCGATACACATGGTCAAGTCTTTTACCGATATTTTCGTTTATCAATGACTATCTTTATTTTTCCAACGCCTTCTATCTACTTCTATTATCAATTGTTCTTGGAAGTATTACTACCGAAACTAATATTAAATATTTACTTTAAAATATAAATAATTATTTTTTTCTCTAAAAAATGAATGATTCCTAAACGACATATAACCTTATGAAGGTTCTTTCACATTCCTTAAAAAATCAAGGGATAAAAAAACATAAAATTCATATTATATCAGAGCGTCAGGCCCAGACAGAACGCGATGTGGGGGGTTGTGATGTGGGTGAAATTTTCAGATGCGAACATCATACCAGAAGCCAAGAGCCATACTCAAGGTGAATGATCTGCTGGATAGATGGAGCGCCAGATGGCTCATCAAGCAGGTGGCTTGATCAAGGAGCGGTGCAGATTCATCTAAAGATGTGAGTGCCTGATAGCTCATCAAGCAGGTGGCTTGATCAAGGAGCGGCACAGTGTGAGCAGATAGATGCGCCCTAAAGCTCTAGAGTTCAGGTTTCTCTCCACTTGACTAGAGTAGGCGGATGGAAGTCAATTGAGAGGAGGCTAGAGTGGTACTTTGTTCGAGAGGAGGATTGTTAGGTGCGACCAAAAGTCCCACATCCCACATCGGTTAAACATGGGAAGAAAGATCAGTATATAAGTTAAGAATACATCTCCATTAGTGTGAGGCCTTTTGGAAGTAGACCAAAAGCAAAGCCGTGCGGGCCAGTGGGCCTAAAGCGGACAATATCACACTATTGGGGAGATCGGAGTATTCTTACTTTTATACAAAAGCGGAATATACTGACCCAATATTCCTACAAATGGTATCAGAGCACCAGGTCCACACTATTGGGGAGATCGGAGTATTCTTACTTATATACAAAAGCGGAATATACTGACCCAATATTCCTACAAATGGTATCAGAGCACCAGGTCCAGACAGAACGCGATGTGGGGGGTTGTGATGTGGGTGAAATTTTCAGATGCGAACATCATACCAGAAGCCAAGAGCCATACTCAAGGTGAATGATCTGCTGGATAGATGGAGCGCCAGATGGCTCATCAAGCATGTGGCTTGATCAAGGAGCGGCGCAGATTCATCTAAAGATGTGAGTGCCTGATAGCTCATCAAGCAGGTGGCTTGATCAATGAGCGGCACAGTGTGAGCAGATAGATCCGCCCTAAAGCTCTAGAGTTCAGGTTTCTCTCCACCTGACTAGAGTAGGCGGATGGAAGTCAATTGAGAGGAGACTAGAGTGGTACTTTGTTCGAGAGGAGGATTGTTAGGTGCGACCAAAAGTCCCACATCCCACATCGGTTAAACATGGGAAGAAAGATCAGTATATAAGTTAAGAATACATCTCCATTAGTGTGAGGCCTTTTGAAAGTGGACCAAAAGCAAAGCCGTGCGGGCCAGTGGGCCCAAAGCGAACAATATCACACTACTGGGGAGATCGGAGTATTCTTACTTATATATCCGACCCAATATTCCTACATTAACCAATAACAAAAAATGTTTAATACATGTTTTTTAACTATAAATTATAACAACACCAAAATATGATCGGCTACACCTCTATACATTATACGCACAAACTTCATGAAATCAATATATACATTTAATTATCAAGATATACTCCAAAATTATAAACATGTTATATATTTTTTATAAAACAAATATATAAATAGTATTATCGACACATATTATGTTTCATTGAACTTTTGACGTTTAAGTCGCAACTCTGGTTACCAAATATAAACCACTCATCTTATTTTATATCAACGAGTATTTATATATTTTTCTACATAAAATTGAAAACCTCTTCCATATCTTTTTCTCTATAAATTTTCTATCTATAATCATTGTGTGCGAGTTTCGGCTTTCAACTTCTTCACCCAACCGTCGGTCTATTTTCTTTGTTTTATTATCTTACTTAAGGTAAGTATTTTTAACGTAAATTCTTTTTTCAATTATATTAAATCTATTAAATTACATAAAATTATTTATATTTTTAACTTTCCCACCATCATTTATTTTTAAATTTGTATGTAGTATTATTTTGTTTTATAGATAAAATTTAAATAACTATAAAGTAAATCTTAGCATCATTTAACAAATGGTTAACAATAATCTGACAATAAATCATATGCGAGCATGAAATTTCAACAAACTATTATGCTTTATCATGGTTATTATTTTTCTCTATTTAACTTTTCATCAATAAAAAAAATTTATTATATATTTTTTTAATCTTGTTTAATCAAATAAAATTTAGGATCATATAGTTTCAATCGACCCGTCTACTGAAATTACTAAAGTTTAAAAAGATTATACCGACATACTAATAAATATTATTGCAGAAGAATCTGAATATAATACATAAGTTGATATTCACCATAAAGAAATTGATAAAAAAAATATATAATAGACCTTTTTGTGAGAAACAGTATCTAAAAACTATTATGATTAACTTCCAAAACAAAATAACACATTTATGGACAACACTAAACAACTTTGTTTTCCCACTCACAACGTTTTAACATTGTAAGTATCCCATCTACTATTTTCTTTATTATATTTCCTTTTTGTTTACTAAATACAAAAAAAAAGTCTTTACGATAATATTACCTTTGCAAATGAACCATCAATATTAAATCTATAATTATTTTTTCATGGCTTTGTTCTTAATGGCCTACAAATATTTTTCTAAAATCTTCAACGTGACATTATAAAGTTTTACTAACTTATTTCATATTTATGTCTCTTAATAATCTGTAATTACCTACTTTTCTAAATAATTTTTACAGAGCTTTCTCAGTTCTGTTATATTTATCAAAAAAAAAATTTCTCTCAGTAATTTAAGCCTTTTAAATGACCAAGTGATATCACCTTCCAATGTTGGGAAATTTTATCAAAACTTCAAAAAAAAATTAATATTGGAGCCAATTATTTGGATAAATGGAAGCTTAAGAAACAATGGTCGAAATAAATAATCTCGAAAACAAGATTTGTAAAAAAAATCACGAAATTAATAAAACTTAAAATTATCAACAAGAAATTGGAAGAATAAATTACAAAAATCAAGAATGAACTGGAAAGTTTTAGAAAAAACATGTTAGAATCGTTAATAACATGAAGGAAAAGTTTAGTGGAAGTATTTTAGATAATTCTAAGAAACTTATAAGAGAACGGAAAATATATATGTTTGTCGTAACAATCCTCGTACAATCTTTATATGATCTTACGAGAATCACATTCCTAAAAAATATCAAATCATGTGTCGCATATGCATTTAACTTTCAAATGCTTTTCTAAAATCATTTTTCGAGAGTAATGCTCATAACCCCAATAATATGATTAGTATTTAAGATGATACAAATACCAAAGGAAACAAAAGCCCATCAAAGGCTGACGATAATATTACTTGAGAAGTTGGATGAATCTCAGAATCTAACGAAAATATTTGAATTTTGTAACCTTATTTCTTTGATATTTTAATTGCTTAAAACTTTTATTAACCTACTTATTCTTATTATTTTTGTTAAAAATTCATCAATGTGTTTAATTTCATGCTTATTAGATGATCATTTGCCTTTTAATTTATTATTAAATATATTAATTAATCTCGACGACTCTTATATATTTTTCAACTTCTTCATATATATATATATATATATATATATATATATATATATATATATATATATATTCCACATATTATATTTTTTGTCATTCTTCAAAAAAAAAAGCTCCCTACCGTGGTATTATATGTATCATAAAATATTTTGATGACGCTCCTTCGTGATAAATGTTTTCATAACTATCAAAGAAAATTACAATGGCTAAATAAGAAATATGTTTTATTCTTAATATACTCACTAAATTTTACTTTTATAGCTTATCAAATGTTTATCATAATTTTATTTAACCTTTTCAAATGCTAAAACAATTTTCAGATAGTTTTACCTTCATTTTACTACTCTAACTTTTTGAATAGACACAAAAACCTATTTTCCGTTAAAAACTTATTTTAAAATATTTGAGGCCGTCACTATGAATATCACTAAATATATTAGAAACATTTCACTTTGAATATCATTACCAAAGTTGTTGTCCTTAAATATATATTATAACATCTATTCTTCTTTAAAAAATAGTATTGTCTCTTTCTTTTTTTTCAGATTGCCTTGACTTATAACCATTTTTGTTTTGATTAGGGTGTTTGATAATTTTTTCTTTAAAATGTAGACTTAGCTTCTAAACATGATAGCAACTTAAGGTCTTTACCTTAACGTGAGATCTTACGTTTTTAAACTAGATTTGGCTTATAAACATATTTGTTTGATTGAACGCGTAATCCCACTTACATTTCTTTGTTGAGCTTAGCTTACTCCCATATTCAATGACTATATATAATTATATTATAACTTGATATTGCATACCACGTAATAATCATTTAAACGTTTGAGCTAAAAATAATCGTTAAAACATTTTTTAGCATATTATTATTTGTCGCATAAAATGATTATTGGTTAAAAACTCATTCGGCAATATAATATTTTTACATAAACTAACAATTATGAATTGAATATTTCGTAATCAATACCCATAATTTTTTAAAATTACTAATATTTGTTATCATTAAATTTCTGATAATGCCTCATCGGTACACAACTTTACTACTAAAAAACCATATGGCAAACTTTAAAATTCCAAAGAACCTCCGATTTAACATCATTTAAGTAATGGTTGTAGTGTAATCTTTTATGACATAGAATTTCATCAAGGATGAAACGAGTGTGCATTTGAGACTTCTTAGCTTTTTAAATCATCTGACGGAAAAATCCTTATCATTTAACACTAACAATTACCACCTTTTATATGACAAAAAAGTTAATATTTCTTTTCAGTTTTACTCACGTATACTCCATATTCTTCAATTTATTCTCAAACTTTCCCCATCAATTAAACACTTTATTTTTAACTATTTTTTGGAATATAATTTTTTACTTCAAAATTCATTCCATTGTATCAACACCAAAAACACCAAAAGGTTTATAATATTTTTCCTTTTACACACCTTGTGAAAATCCATGTCAACACTATGATCCAATATTTTATGTACTCCAAGATAAAGAATAACAATTTGTAGTCGTCTGCTAACTTCCTAAGATAGATTTATAAGAACTTTGAACATTAGATATCATAGACAAAGTAGTTATAGCTTTTTCTATTTCCTCTTTCCCGATAGACACATTCATATTTAATTCTCTGACGCAAAGAGTGGAACGATCAGTAAAATTAACTAGATTAGTATTATTTCTTCTAAATAGTAGAATTCTTATCATTCGATGATAACTCGCTTCGTCAAAATATATTATTTAAACTTCCAATATCAACCATTACGAGGGTAACTAACTAAGCATACTCGTGCGGCATTATTAAACCTTTTAAATCATCATTGATAAATGCCAAATACAAGTTATATTTCAGCATAAATGCAGAAATGAACCTCCAAATCATTTATATATATATTCTTAGATGAATTAACAATTCGTTATAATGTATCCCTCCAAAAATACATATAACTCTTGTTGCTTAGACATATATTTATTTTCACTCTTCTTATGTTTTGTCTCGTTCTCTTCCTTATATAAATTATACCAAAATATCGTTATCAATAAATCTTTGAATTTCACCTTTCAACTCAAAATAAATACCGCGTAGACTTCTCATGATCATTTTGATAAGCACAATAGTACTAACGACTATGTTTGTTAACTGGTTATAACATTACTATAAGAGTTTGGTAGTTTAATTGATCCATTATCTTGTTGTACATAATTACTACATGTGTATTTAACTTGTTAAATGGTCTGTTTGGGTTATCATAATAAGAGAAGCTAGATATATTCAGTAGGTCCCTTGTGACTTCAGAACTCCTATCATTTTCCAAATAATCCCCCATTTTTTCACATCTTAATTCTCATTTTTTTCTCATTTCTTTTGTCATAATTTGATTTTCTTCACGCTTTAATACATTATGATCAATAAACTAATATCTAAATGAAGTTCATAATTCCCCAAGACTGTAAATTAACCCCGATGGAAAATTATTCCACATTATATTTTATTTGGATATATTATTCTTAAGTTTTGTCGATAAATATCGAGCATTGCTAGTATCTGTCTCCATACCTAAATGCAATACTTTCGTTGCTAATGGACTTATTATTTTATTTGTTGAAATTTTCTAGACAATATTTTCTTTGTGAGATGATGATAATTTAGCGCACATAATGTTTTTTAAATAAGAATATTTTTTATGAAATTTCTAGGTTACCTCGTGTAAGTCTTGATAATGATATGAAATACTATGGATTTAATATAAAAATATTAAGGTTGTTTATGATAAATTGTATAGTTATAATAAAAGATTTGAGTTACTTGTGAATGTAAGAGATTATAATGCAATTTATCCTATTGTATAACTAATTCAGTTACAGAAGTCTGACGCGCCTATAAATAGGGCATAGGAGGATGAATAAAGGGATGACTATTATTCTTAGGGATATTATGAGAAATTAATTGACTTTATCTCTCTACAATCTTACTTAACATTTTAATTCTCTCTCTCAAAGTTCAATTTAATCTCAACCAATTGGCGACCATAGTGGGAGGACTTTGATTGGTACCTTGCTTACACATAAAAAGCCATAATGTTTTGAACAATTAGTCAGTGATATCGCTCTTGATCAATATGCTACCAGAGAATGAAACTGATCCAACAGTTTTCAAAACTATTGAAACCTTGAAATATGATTTATATATAGAAAAAAGTAGGGAAAATAGTCAAATTCCGGTACAACAAGCTCCTTCTGATATTGAAAATTGTATGAATCAACTGCTAGACAAGATAACTATTTTGAATGACAAATACATTCAAAGAGAACTGCAGATTCAGTTAGCTAGGTTAAGATCTGAAGTCCGACAGGTTTAGGAGAAAAATGAAATGGAAAATCAATCTGATCAGTCGTACACAACTCATCATATCGAAGCAAGAAAGTTCATTTTGAATATTATAAAGAACACTGTACTTCATGAAAAGAAAAGAAAGATAACCATAGATATATCGAATCGAGTGATGATGAATATGATAGCTTGATAACTAAGGGATAATTTTTTAATTAGAATAAGTATCGAGGTTCTTTGAAAGTAGAATGAAGCCGGCATCAGAAATCAAGCAAAGAGGATAAACCAAAGAGAGACAGTGAACCTCGTCATATAAGGGATATTGCATGGTATGAAGGAAGCACATCTATGTAGTGAAGACTACAGACAAACTGGTTTCTCGTTCAAGTATCAGAATTGGGTCAAACAGGTACTCAAATCAAATATTTTCATGAGACCATTAGATGTCAAAATTGTGACTTGCTACAACATTTGATACCCAAATTTGACCCGTAAACCCTTCAAAAACTAGTTTTAATATTTATGCTTTATTTATTCTCCATAAAGCATCCTATACTCCATTTTGTTGTCAGAAATTGTAGAATTAAATTTGAGTTTTTATCTAAGTCTCTTATACTCTAACATAGGGTTATAGTTTATTATTTCTCTATTTTGTCTTCTTATCTCTTGTGTTTGCAGTCATCTATTTTATCTATTCTATCACCATCACCATATTGGTATCAGAGAAACATAGCTCCTACGACCTGTGTTGAGGAGATATGTCGCCTAAGAGAATCGCTCGCGAGAAGTCCACTACTCTAGTCGTGAAACTAGTCTATTGGGATGAGATAGAATACTGACTGGCCCAGATAGGTGAACGGATGAATCCGTTCCAACATCAAATGAAGAAAGCGATTGAAGATATTGAGAAGATGACCACCATTGAATTTCAAACTCCAAACGAAAATTCAAAGGCGAAAGTCTTTTTCATAGAATCCAACCACAACCATAGCTACAATTTGGAAAAACTAAAGGGAATGAGATCCATCAAGTAATTGCTAGTGACATCGACGATTCGCCGCTACTCGACCATCCATTCTTTGATGAGTATGAAGATGACGACTAGGGTGATATTTATGATAAACATTGGTTGGACTTAGGAGATCCCATTTATGATGTATATGGTGATGAGGGTGAAATGAGTGTTAAAGACCAAGACGATTCGGTAACACTAAAAAAAGTCTATCGTTATTTTAATAAGGTAAATAATAAAAAACATTGTTTTAATTTCTACTGAAGAAATTGTTACATATTTAGTTGATAATTATTTCTCTGACTCTATGAACCAAAGAGGATTTAGGATAAACCAAACTATCAAAAAAATAAAAACAAAGAAAAAAAGAGTAGTGTTTCAATTAACAAAAATTATGATTTTCAATTAGAACTTGGGGGAAATTTTATGATGAAGACTCTAAGAAAGCTGATATCGTGGAAAAGTTGTATATCATCATCTTTAAAATATTTTTTATTTTAAACAAAAATAATATTATTTTTATTTTTATCTAAGAAACTAAACAAAAAAATATTTTTTACAAGATACATACATGCTTGATTTTAAAATGGGTAAAGTTGTATATCATCATCTTTTGGACATGAGTCTAAGATTAAATTTGTATGTTGGAAATACTTTTATTCATATGTATACCAAATTTGATTCGTCAGGTATATCGCGCTAGGTGTTTGATGAAATGATCTATAGAGATGTTGTGTCGTATAAGTATTGAGAGGAAGCTTTGGAAGTGTATTCCCAGTTGAGAACAAACGGATTGGTACCTGATGTATTCATAGTTACTAGTGTTTTACTCACGTATGGAGAATTATTAAACCTTATAAAGAAGGAATATACACATGGGCAAGAACTTGAGAAGTCATCTCATATTCAACAAAGAGGAATTGTTTTTTTTTCTGCAAGGGTCATGATGTGATACAATAGATGCAATCTGGAACTTGAACGACAACAACCTTTCACACACGCAAGGGTGTTGGTGCCATAAAACAAATGGGTAGAATATACCTTATTACTACTTATCACGGTAATGTCGAGGACATGATAAAGATGGAAAAAGCTGGGAAATCAATTATTGACAAGATTAAAAAATATTTAGATTCTCACCTCTCACACCCTTATGTCGGTTACAGTTGCAATCAGAAGTGAAATGACAATTGTTTTGCAATTCTTTCACTATTTCAACGTTTTGAATTCGAGGTCAAATTCTTCGCAACCGGGGAATGATGATGTAGCAAAAACTGCGGGCAGACTGGTTTCTCGCTCAGGTATCAAAATTGGGTCAAACATGTACTCAAATCGAATATTTTGACGATCCCGTTAGATTCCAAATCTGTAAATAGTTATAAAGTTTGATCCCCAAATTTGACCCATAAAGCCTTCAAAAACCAATTTTAATATTTACGCGTTATTTTATTTATTTGTTTTATTTTAAGATATTTATGTAATTTCCGTTTATGAGATTAGGATTTGGGTAGTGCTATATAAAGCATTATATACCCTATTTTGTTGTCCGATTTTAATAAGTAAACATTGAGAAGTTTCTATGTGTCTCTCAGTCTCTTTATCTCTAACGTAGGGTTAGGGTTTATATTTATTGTTTCATTTCGTTTCTTCTTCTTTCTTATGTTTTGTACCTCTTTGTTCTCTCTCTCTCTCTCTAACCAATACAGAAGTTTAGCAAATCAAAATTTGTATGCTGTTATGGGAACCAGAGAAGGTGACTAGTATGTGCAAGGAGTGGAATTGAGAAATTCTTCTTTAACTGTTGATATTAGGTCCATTTCTCTTCCGAAGTGTTTTGATATATCCAAGGTTGAAATGTTTGATGGAACATAAGAGCCTGATGATCACATTGAATAATTCAAATAATATATGATGAAGTTCAAAGATGATGACATGCTGGTGTGTAGAGAATTTTCTCATAGCTTTAAGGGTACTGCATTGAAGTGGTGTAATAGAATTTTGAGGGGATTTATTACCAAATTTAGGGACTTATATACACCTTTCTGACGACATTTCATGGGAAGCAAAGAAATGCATGCTAATGGTGATACAATAATACAGTGTAAGCAAGTTGTAGGTGAAACATTGAAGGATTATAAGAAGCATTTTGTATTAACAAAAGCGGGAACAGATGATTGTGACGATCTGGTTTATATGGCCGCTTTTAGACAAGGGTTGTTACCAGGATATCTGACAAAAGAAACGAAAAAATAGAGTATTAACTTTTGGAGCCTTAATGGCTCATGTATAAGATCAAATTAAAGTATAGGAGCCTTATTGGCTCCAAGAGTCTGGACAGAAAACCTCGGGGTAAGGAACTACTAATCAAAGCTATCAAGTACCTCCTCGTCTGAGGACAAACAACAATATACCTCCTCGAACATGAGGGGTTTCCGCTCAAGTAACAACAGACAACCAACATTATAGACTAAGGCCAAATCAGTAGATAAGGCCACAGTATCACGCAAACTTGACTGAAAATGTAACTGCTATTTTTGAGAAATCTAAAGAGCATGTAAGCTTTTAAAAGGCAGCTCTTATAAATAGATCAAGAGAAGAGAGCAATAACATATTTTGCAAGTATCATAATGATATTGGGCACGACACTGCAGATTGTACAAGATTTAAATAAACATATACAGGTTTTAATAGAAAATATCAAACTAACAGCTTTTGTTAAGTGGCAAAGGAATGGATCCAAACATCTTAGCACGTTAATACAACAAATGACTAATCCAAATTCGAGGCAAGAGATTACATTGATAATTTTAGATTCTAATTATGATGAGTTTGATGCATCCTCAGAATATTTGGATACATATCCAAACCAGTTAATTTTGCTAGCTATGGACGAACCAGCGGAGTAGGGACGAGTTTGAAGTATGTGTGAGTATTTTGGATCTTTAGCAATTTTGAGGGGAGATTCTATGACTGGTAATACTAACAGTTCTAGGAAAAGACACATTGTCAGTTTAGCTACTCAAGTAGGAGGAAAAATGTCTACTCACTTATATGGAATGAACGATACTCCTTTTATTTTGTTCGATGAGGATGGTTTGAGAGGAATAAGAGGACCTCGTGAGGACGTAGTAGTTATTAGGGTAGATATAGTTGGAACTGAAATTGGATATGGTTTGATAGATATATGGAGTTTTGCAAATTTATTGTTCAAGTCTACGTATGATATAATGCGTAATCCACCTCAAATTTGTCGATCTGATCGTATTATAATTGGGTTTACAGGGATGACAACTCAAGTGGTGAATTTGCAGGTGAAATGTGTTTGGGGAAATGTCATTTTTAAAAATAAGGTTTAAGTATTGTTCATGGTGGTTGAATGTCCAACTAGTTACAATGCTAGTTTGGGAGATTTTGGCTTTCAATAATCTATGTTATTGTATTTATTGTTTAAGAGTGATTAAAATATGTCAGTGGATATCATGTTGGTGTGGTTTAAAGTTACCAAAAGATAGCCAGAGTATGTTATATAATAGCTTTTCGAATTGGAGGTTCTAATTTTGAGGATCATATGGGTGAATAACAACCAGGGGTTTGACCTTGAATGAAGAAGAAATAGATTATTCGTGGGAAACCCAAGGTTCTTTAACAGTGAGTGAGAATATCGAGGAGTATACTTTTTCTAATGGGAAGACTCTACCAATAAGGACGTTAGTGTCACATTCTTTCTGTTATCAGTTATGACAACTCTCGTTTGACAATTTGGATGTTTTTGCTTGGAAAGCAGAGTATGTAATAGGGGTTCTATCTGAAGTAATATATCAGAGCTTAGCTATAAATCCGATGATCAAGTCTGTTATTTAGAAGATATTATATTTTTCTATGGAGAAATCAGAGGTTGTAGTGGAAGAAGTGGATCTTTTATGTAGGGTTGGACATATTTGGGAGGCGCAGTATCCTTTATGGACTAAAAATCCAGTATTGGTTAGAAGAAGAATGGAAAATAGCGAATGTGCGTTGATTTCACATATTTAAATCATGCATACCCTAACGATTTGTTTTCTCTTCCTTGAATAGATCAAATGGGCGACTCTACTTTTGGGAATAAATTTCTATCTTCCATGGATGCCTTTGCAGGTTATAACAAGATTCTCATGGATCCAAAAGATTAGGAAAGCACTGCGTTCATCACTGATCGAGGGTTACATTTTTATAGAGTCATGCCATTTGGTTTGAAGAATGTTAGAGCAACATATCAAAGGTTGGTTAATAAGGCCTTTTTCTTCTTAGATCGGAAAAATATAGAAGTTTACATTGATGATATGTTGGTTAAAATCCCAACAGGTGGTGAACACCTGAAAGATTTAGATGAGAATTTTCCAAATTGAAGGACTATTCGTTTGAAGCTAAATCTTGCAAAATGTATTTTTGGCATTCGATCAGGAAATTATTTAGGATATATCATTAGTGAAAAAGGAATAGAGACTAATCTTGAGCAATTAAATGCCTTGGTATCGATGACGTTACCTCAAACTATAAAGGATGTGAAAATATTGGCATGAAGGTTAGGTTATCTTAATCAATTTATTTCAAGATTTTCTACCAAGTGTTTTCCTTTTTTTCCAAGTTTTACGAAGACCGAAAGAGTTTATGTGGACACCGGATTATGAGGCATCTTTTTCGATGATTAACGAACTATTTTTATCACCTAAAATCTTGTCAAAGACTAGAATTGAAGAACAACTATATTTATATATAACAGTGTCTAATTTTGTTGTGAGCGCTATTTTGATATGCGAGAAGACCGGAGTTTCGAAGCCCTTTTATTATGTTAGCAAGATTTTTCTGGCGTCAGAAAAAAGAGATCCGAGACTTGAAAAATTTGCATTAGCTTTAGTAATGGATGCTAGAAAGATGCGCCCTTATTTTCAAGCTCATACCATTGTGGTTCAAACTTCTTTTCCACTAAAGAATGTGTTATAACAACAAAATATTTTTGGTAGAATGACCAAATGGTTAGTGCAATAAGGAGACTTCGAATTTCATTCAAGCCGATCGGGTGAAGGGACGCGTAAAGAATCAATTCCATAAGTTTCAATGAGGGTGGTTCAAAGTGTTGGTGGTTCTAGTGTAATGGGATCTAGCGCATGAGTTCAATTAATTGCTCCTACATGTGAAGCTATGTACCAAGTTATTTGATTTGGTTTCCATGCATCGAATAGTGAGGCAATACTATCCAAGACTAAGAACGATCAGTTAATTTTATATCCACGAGACCTTTGAAACTTAACTCTTTTGTTTGATAAAGTGATTGTTGAGCATAATAATCGAGGAGATAATACAGTTGTTTATTCTTTAGCAACAATTTCCTACACAAAGAAATACTCATGGATATTATTATATGAAAGCCCTTCGATTTTGACACGATCAGAATAATGTAAATATGGTGAGGAAGTATTTGTAACCCCATACATAATTCGAAGTTTGATATAGTAAATTTTTTACGAATAGGTACTTTACCCTAAGATACACAACTGGCTAGAAGGTTATGATACAAGGATCATTGTTATATTGTATTAAATGAAGTCTTATAGAAAGAGTCTTCAAATAGACCATTGTTGCGGTGTTTAGGAAAAGAAAAATCTCATGAGATTTTATATGAGTTACATGATGGTGAAGTTTCAGCTTACTATGGGTTTAAGTCTTTGACATGAAGTGTTTTGTTGGTAGGTTATTATTGACCTTCGATTATGAATGATGCTAAAGTTTTAGTTTGAAGCTTTGATATTTGTCAACGCTTACTTCCATTTCTGAAGCTATTCATTTTGATAGATAAGGAATAGACTTAGTAGGGCCTTTGCATATGGCTTATGGAGGGGGCTAAATAATTATTATGGTGATGGATTATCTTTTGAAGTAGATTGAAGTTGATCCATTACCCGATACTAAAGCCACGAATATTATTAAATTCATTGTGAATAATATTTGTTGTTGAATTAAAGTTTGTCAGAAAATTACCACATATAATGGTCCTTAATTTAGCAACAGAGAAATGGCTTCTTTTTTGCCCTTTGAGTGGTATTGTATATTTTTTTCTACACCTCATCCCTAAGAAAATGGTTAAGTGTAGTTAACTAATAGGTCTATTCTTGAGGTTCTAATAAATATTTAACAAGTGCTGCAGGAAAATGGCCTAGATATTTGTAAGAGATGTTGTGGGCTTATCGTACAAATCCTAAAGAGGCTACTCAAGAAACTTCTTCTCCCTTAGTGTATGGTATAGATATTGTAAGTCTTGTAAAGTCTACTTTACTTTCTTATAGATTACTTCATTATTTCAAAGCGCTAAATAAAGAAGCATCAAGAAGAGACATTCACTTGATAAAATACAGAAGAGTTAGAGAACATTTGAATTCAACTCATTATGAAACTTTGATGAGGAGTCGCTATAATTTAACGGTGAAAATGAGGGATTTTAAAGTAGGTGATAATTTTTTTACGAAAGTATTTATCCATACAAAGGACAAGCAACTTGGAAAGATGTCCCCGAATTGGGACGGTCCTTATGTGGTAGTAGAACGAATAAAGCCGGTTACATATCGCCTTTGTGATGTACAGTGCAGGTCAATTCAACATCCTTAGAATATAGAAAATTTGAAGCTATATTGGGAGTGATTATTTATGTACAGGGCAGGTCGCCTTTGGACAATTGACATACTCTTTCCTATCCTGTGGCCTAGAAAAGTTTTAAGGAGTTGTCATATTTATATTCAAAGATATTAATAAAAGTCTTTTTGGCCAATAGTTGTTTTAAATTATCTTGGTAACTAGTAAAAAACTGATCATCTTTGAAATGGTTGGCCAAGATTAACTATTTTTATTTGAAGTGTTATACGTTTACTGAAAGAATTGTTTGAAAAGACAACCATATTTGAGGTGCTAACAGTCGTTAAATACACTACTTGTATTCGAGGTGCTAACGTTTTTAACGCACTCATTGTATTAGACGTGCGAACGTTCTTCAAACACACTAGTTGTATTCGGGGTGCTAACATTCTTTAAATGCATTGCTTATATTCGAAGTTCTAACGTTCTTTAAATGAACTGTTTTTATTTTTCGTATCACATATTTATTTGTAACATATATTTGGATTTGAAGTGATAATGACTTATTCATAAAACAAAAAAAAATATTCACAATAAAGAAAAAAAAAGGAAAATAGTCATGGAAATGAGAAGGTATTTGTTCATTGAAGCGCATATTCTGATCTTACAAAATATGATTTTAGAAGCTACGTGATTAAGTGTTCACAAAATATGAGTCATCAATAACAACTCATGACTTTACAGCACGAAATAAAAACAACAACTTCTCATCTTCTTCTGAGTTGTCTTTTAGAGAATTTTCTTCTTGCTCAGAGGCATACTCATCTTCTTCTGAGTCCGCCTCTTCTGAGGATTCAGCTAGTATAGCTTCGAAGGCTTTACTGGGACATTTCCCTATGGGGACGAATTCCCAAAATCCTGATAGAATTTATTTGGGAAATATTGCATGGAATTTGCGGAGCAAAGTGATTTTTTTTTTCTCCTCGGTATTTTTTACCGCAGTAAGGGTGTCCAGTCCATATTGATTTTCAGCAGATTTCACAGCAAGCTATTTCTTCTCCTCAAATGATATTTTAACTAATGCCAATTCATTAGTTGCTTTCCTCTTTTCTTCCTCACTTTTCTTGAGGGAATCTTGTAAAGAGGAGTATTTATTTTGTTCTTCTGTCATTTCATTTTCATGTTTTGACTCCATTTCGTCTAATTCATGTTGATGTTTAGAAGTTATTTCTATTTTCGCTTGATCATGGACAACTTTTAGATGACGCTGGAGATGGATTGCTTATGTTATGAATTTAAATCGATCAGCCTAGAAACTTTGGAATTGATCAAAGATTTGTCGACCAAAAATATCCCTGATCTGGTTCTCTACTATATATCATTTTTGTACCGAATCATGTATGTAACCATCGCCTCGATTTTATTTTGAGCGGAAATAATTTATGTGCTCAAGGGATTTTCCTGTTTTATCAAGATTAGAGAATTGTCGAAGAATATTTGATACCTTTTCAAAACGATCCTCACAATTGCACGCAGTACTAGGGAAGAAGCATGATGAGCTATTTCTTTAAGTTTCGTTTAACGTTTGGGTCCATATCATTGTAGAGGTCTTGAATCTCATCTTCACCAATATCTTCATTATTATTGAGGGAGGTACATCAAATTTTTTATTCCAAATTGTTGGGGGCGATTTCGAAGGCGTTTTCTTATTTTTTGCAGCAACAATCTTTTTGTTTTTCGGAGACGGTTATGCCTCGCTTGATTTCCTTTTAGGTTGCATTCATCTTCTCTCTAGTCTTGGATTGGTCGAAGAGTTAGCATCTTCTTTTTTCTTTTTACCCTTTTGCTTTGCGGGTAAGTGTCTTTAAGATCAGGTGCTAGTAAGCTCCACAATATCGTCTGGGTTTGGGGGCGTTGCAAATATTCTAGGAGGACATTATCCGAGGATATGCTCCATAGGTGACTATTGATGAAGTCTATATGCATAAAAGTTGAGTGGAACCTGTTGCCCCAAACATTTTATACTCAGGAGGCCAGCTTGGCAAGATTTCTTTCGAATTCTTCTTGCGAGCTTTGTACCTTTTTGAAATTTCTGCATACAGTAGCAATACATATGAAACATTAATATATAAATTATAAATAGCAGAATAAAAGATAAGCTGACTTACTGGTACTTCTCCAAACAAGGTTGAGGGGTTCTTTGCTGAACTTTCTTTGTCATTCTCTCCGCCTCGAGAATATCATCAATTATTTTGAAATGATCTGTAGGTGTTAGATAATAAAAACGAAATAAACGACAATTGAAAAAACTAGTCATGACAATAAAGACTTTAATTGAGAGAGGGGCATGGCTTAGTCTATAAGCCATAATCACTGACAGGAGAGTGAACCATAATTTCGAGGTTGCTTATGTATGGTAGAGATCCAAGAGTTTAAGATACTCTACCATCATTGGGTCAAGTGGGAACCGATGTCCCTAGTTGATGACTCTCAGGATGGACCACCAATTCATCTTCTGTACAATAAAGTGGAGTCTCTTATTTCTCTCGTAGGCGAAGCACCACATTTTTGGCAGTCCTTGTTGTTGCTTTAGTCATCGGGCTTGGGATCGACTGTAATATTCTAATGGCACATTCTTCAGCGTCATTATATATTTGGGAAGAAGTGTTTTTAATTTTACACTAAGAGTCGTAACAGCATCTTCATGAAGTTCAATTAGTAGTTTTTTTTTTCTTTGGTGCCCCCTTCTTCAAAGCATCATCTTTGGTTTCAAAAGCAGCACCACATTCTGTAGCTTTGACATTTGAATTTATTTATGTCCTTTCATCTGAATAAGCTTCTTCTTTAAAAGATTCGTTTAGGTGTTAGGGAAGATTTGAGCTTAAGACCATATTTTGTTGTTGAGAATTCAAACGAGTTTGTTATGACTCCAGGTTGGTCTCAACAATCTCCTTCGGGAGAGAAGAAGATAGTGTAGGATTTCGTGAAGCATTGTTATCCTCGAATTCTCCCATTGCTACAAATGAACTTTTTCTAGCATAATGGGTTTGGAAATAGAGAGGCTTGGATTGAATTTGAGGCGTATCGTTTCCAAAAATTCGAGGTGGTTCAATGTTAATTATGGAAGAAGTCTTTGTTTCGTTTTTAGAAGATTAAATATGTGTTACCTTATGATTTGTCTGAGAAGTAATAGATATGTTCCTAGAAGGTGTTGGTGAGCGATTTCGAAATAGTAGTGGTGAAAATGTTTGTTGAGGAGATTTTGGTAAACTACTATCAAGAATATGACTGGATGAACTCTAAAACCTAAGAGAATTTTGACCAGGGTTGAAATTACCATATATGGTAGTTTGAGTTAAAAGTTTTGGAGAATTATCTATTACTTATGATACACAAGTAAGTTAAAGGAAAACATATGTTTTCAAATTGCTGGGGATTTTCTCATAAACTAAAATGAAAAGGAATCTTCAAATTACTTTATCAAGGTTTGAAGATTAACTAGGAAAGATGAGTTTTCCGGGGGAGGTAGCAAAGAGATTGGATTTTTAAATGCTTTACTTTCTCTCACTAAAAATTATATGTAAGACAAAGCAATTAATAAGGGAGTCTTTATAGAAAAGAAAGAAAAAAGCAAGAATTCAGGGAAGATGAAGAAGTAGTGATGACTATTGGGAGGAAGAAGAATCACCAAACGGATACGAGTTATAGGATACTGGGACGCCTATATTTTGTCAGACCTAGTGGCAGACCTAGTGTATTATCATGCGCATACTAGAGTATTTCAAATAATTATAATTGTTGTGAAGAAATTAATGAAAAACTACATATGTGAATATTCGAAGCGGAAATAAAAGCGTTATGTGAGAATTTATGGGGAGTTTAAGTAAAATATTTATTGGATCAGATTCGAAGTAAACCTGAATAAACTTTTTCTCGAGGAGACAAGTGTTTAAACTTAGCCGTTTTGAGTCGTTAATAAATAGTCTACATTCTAGGCAAAGTTGGGATATGTTTTTATTCGAATAGAAAAAGTATTGGAGCAAACCTTTTTTAGAAGGATATGGGAAGACTAAACCCGAAGTGATTTAGGGTTTGGCAATTAACAGTCTTCATTTGTTGTGACTATGATGATTATTAAGGTTATTTATGATAAACTGGATAGTTATAAAAAGATATTTGAATTTCTTGTGAATGTAAGGGACTGTTATGCAATACATCCTATTATATAACTAATTCAGTTACAGAATATTGACGCGCCTATAAATAACGTATAAGGCAATGAATAAAGAGACGAATATTTTTCTAATTAATATTCTAAGACTTTGATTGAATTTATCTCTCTACAATCTTACTTAACATTTTAAATCTCTCGAAAAGTTAAATATAGACGTAACAAGTATTATTTGGTAATCCTTTAAGAAATTGTTTTATAAAAAAATAACTTTGAGAACTAATAGGAGTCATTATAAGGTTATATGTTCTAGATAGTATACATTATTCATAATTGGAATATAATTTCATATTAGAGGCTAACAAAATGGTAATGTGCATTTAATAAAAGTTAGTTGAAGGATGAGGGTCATACGCAGGATAAGACGAGAACCGCAGAGAATAACCCGGATAAGGGTTATCAATAAGCTACCTAATGAGAGATGTGCAGAAGTACGAGATGAGGATTGTAAAGAATATAAAAATAGTTATGGTGGAATGAATGTCATCGCGTTACAGACTACTATGACTAGTGTCTAGAAATATATTAGAAAATATGGATAGACATTAATGATACCTTAATATGCGTAAATGTATAACAGATAGAGAATAAATATGGAGAGATAGAGAACATCTTTTAAATTGTATAAATCAATATATTCATGGAAACATTAGTTCTCGATTATTTTTACCATCATGGCTTTACATTCGATAAGAAATCTCTTACGAATTTTATTATGCGTTATTTTCATCTGTTGGATTAGAAAATATTATAGAAGTGAGACAGAAGAGGGTTCCTCACATGAGTGGGTTCAGCCAAATGAATAAGGAAGAGGGTTCTTCAAACTGATTAAAGAATATGGTCCCTCAAAAGGAATAAATAAAAGGGTTTATCAAATGAATAAAAAATACGGTTCGTCAAAATAAATAAAAGAGTTCATCAATTTAAATAAAAAATTATTAAAATAAAGAAGAGGGTTTATCAAAATGAATAAAGAAGAGGTTTTGTCAAAATAAGGAAGAGGGTTCATTAAAACGACTAAGGAAGAGGGTTCATCAAAATGAATAAATATGAAATATTTTTAGTGGAGTTTTTGTTTTATAAATTATATATATATATATATATATATATATATATATATATATATTGTTTATTAAGAAAATGATAATAAAAATTGAAGGTTCGTTAACAAAAGGTATAAATTTTTGAATTCGAGAAGAAGAACCTAATAAGAAAGAGATATATTTAAAATATAAAGATAGATATTTGAAATCAAGAATAATAAGTAGATAAAAAAGATAAATATTTGAATTCAAGAAGAGGAACTCAATAACAAAGAAAAATGTTTGAATTGAAAAAAGATTGATATTTAAAGTCGAGAAAAATAACAAGATAAGAAAGATAGATAGTTGATAATGAAATTTTACAAAACAAGTAAAGAAGTCATACAAAAGGGTTCCATATATAATGATAACTAAGCGAGCATGGTTAATAAACGAAACCTAACATTGAAAACCATAAGTTTCTGCAAGTGGACATACGGAGTCATGAGTTAAAATAAAAAAAAGGTAGCAAAAATAGTTATCAAACCAAGCCTAAGAGTCAAAGACCACAAGGTTACGCAAGTGGCCGTATTGAGTCCTAACTTATCATTTCTAAGTGACAAATGGTTAGTAAACTGAGTCTATATGGTTACACAAGTGGCCATACTGAGGCATAACCTAAACTTGTCAAATAAGCAGAAATAGCTAATACACCAAGCCTGAGGCTAATAATCAATAATTTTTACACAAGTGGTATTATATCCTAAAGAAATAGTAAAATATATATACCAACCCCACGATGAGAAGTAAGAGAAGCTTCACTCTTAGAAAAGAATCTAATATTCGATTTGACATGACGATCTGAAGAATGATGACTTGAAAAATATTCTTTCAACTTTACGAATGAGTTCATATTCAAATAAACATATCGACGTATTATGAGCGTCAAAGTAAAAATCATATTAAGCTAAAATCATACTATTTTTCATATATAAGTTTAACATATTACCATATTTTATTACTCATGAGTTTACGAGTATCCAGTTCATATCAACATATCTGGGGATATAGCATCAAAAGAAGGAAAATAAAGGCACGAAGATTGAAGAACTTAAATATTACCCTATTTAGACATTATATTCGATCATAGTTTTGTTTTTTAAGTTTTATTATACTTCTACTCAATAACTAAGGGGAGTAATTGTGAGGATATGATACACATATAGTGATAAAACACCGGAGACGATTAAAGAACTCATTTTCAGTTAATATCCTGGTCATGCTCAGTTCAGGACCTCGTATGAGAACCTCAACATGCTCAGGTGAGGAACTCGTCATGCTCAGTCGAAGACCTCGTTTCTATAGGACTGGTTGATAACCTCATCTTCAATATACGAACCTTTTTTTCACAACCTCATCTTCATGACATCGTCTTCAGTTGAGGATCTCGTTTTCATTACCTCATCTTCAAAAATTCATCGTCAAGACCTCGTCTTCAGGAACTTATCTTCAAGAACTCATCTTCTGGATCTCATCTTCAAAATCTCATCTTTAGGACCTCATTTTCTAGACTTTAGTTCATGAATAAGAGTGACCATACGTGCAATTATATAATGGGTTATTAAAAAAATTGCTAGATGAAACATTCCAACTGAAAACATTTTATCTTTTAAGAACTTAAAGAAAAGAGTGGCTCTTATCATAAGCTTTGGAAAATTAATCGTGACAAAGCTACTAGATGAAATACTAATTTTTGAAACTCCTTAATATTATATGGTGGCTCCAAAGGTAACATTGGTTTTAGTTATTCGAGGTCGGGATTCATTCCATTCTTATTGATGATATACCTCATAAAATTTCCTCTACGAACCTAAACCGAGAGTTTCAAAGGATTCAATTTGATATTAGACTTTCGCAGGAATTTCAAGAAGAACGTCTGGATAGTAAAATTAGAAATTACGTAAAATTATTTAGAAGGAACACCAATAGATAGTGAACGAACAAGGCATCAAGTTATAATGGTAATGGTACCAGAGAGTATTAACAAATCCACATGTTGGATAAATTAAACACAATATTAAATTTGGGTTCATCGTTATGAATAACAAATTTTAATACGAGGCAATTTTAGTAGAGATGAAGTTAGTCTATATTTGGAGAGCAAATGAAATTCATGTTGTTCTGGATTATAAGTTAGTAATAGTTTAATGTAAGGGAATTTATGAGGCAAAGTAGCTAATATGAAATTTAACCAAGATTAACTCGAGATGGTTTCATACCGAGTAGCCCAACCTTATCTTAAAACAGGGTCGCGCTGCTCGAGGCAAGTCGTTTCTTGATCCTTTGGCCAAGACTAACCCAATAATGGGTCATGTTGCAACACGTGACCCCTAGATTGGCATGTTGGCCAAACATAGCTCACCACACGGTAGTGTGAACACGTGTTACCAAAAACAAGAAAGTTTAGCCTAACATAACTAACTCATGCTTCTGAATGAAGGCACGATCCTACTCTGGGCCAAACTATCTAAGTTCATAAGGGAAGACGAGAGTCTAAATGAATTTTCTATGTTCAGTACCTCTAATAATATGGAGGTTATGCCTAATACTATACGAACACCGCATCTAAAACCGTAAAGATAAAGAGCCTAACGCTATACAAAAATGTAACCAAAAAGACATACATGATTATGATAAAGCAACAAAGAGGCCATAAATGGCTTAACCAGTACGGAGGAACCTACCTAGGACACTCTCAAATCAAGGCTACTATATAAATATTAATGAAGTCATTTTGAAGTTAGGTGAAAGTTATATTTAATAGTGGAAACAACTATTAGAGCAATTGTATTCCTTCTTACGAAATAAATACAAGTGTTCATCACAAAGTTGTGAAGTTATTATATTATTTGTGCTTTGATCTCGTTTGCATTATATTATTTTACATCTCACCATAACCCATAAAATTTCGAGTTATTACACCAAAACCACAAATATATTGACTCATCATACTTTTGATTATAATATCATTGATATAAGCTTCCAAATTATTTCTGAACTAACTAGCAAAACGATTGTTGAAAAGTTTTTTAAAAGTTACTCCTATAGTTTCCGTACCAAACGACTTGGTTTATACCAATATAGCCCTCGTTCAATTATAAATTATGTACTATCTTTGTTATTTGAATGCATCTTTATTTGATTATATCCTAAATAAGCTTCCGTAAATTTCATTACTTCATTCTCCATTATTGATATTTATCCACTAATCCATATCAGGTAAAAGAAAAGTATCTTTTGGAAATGTCCGATTAGAATTGGTAAATTCAACACGCTTTTGGAAAACCCCGATTAAAATTGGTAAAATCCATACCACTAGCTAGATCATAACACATAATTGACTTACTAACTCATGTAACATTGGTAATAATCAAAGATAAATGCTAAATGAGCGATATGAACTTTAAATAATTCACAAACATAATTCTAATTATCCACTTAACTGGCTTACTATCTTCACAATATTACCACCGTGAACTTCCACATTAAATGTTTCATTAAAAATCTCGAATAACTAAAAATTCTTGGAGGTTGTACAAAATTTCATTTATAATTTTCATTAAAAGAATATTTTATTCCATTAATTTAGCATCCTTAAATACATATATTTTTATGGTACAATATCATTCAGGCAAAGAGACACTGAATAGAATATCTTACAACCCTTCCTAATAACTCCAACTTGACCACATGCAATATATTTCACATACTTTATGATAGGACTATGTGACTGCTTTAATCTTATGCAACCAAAGGTGACTCAAAATAGTATTGTACAAACTTTGTGCATCAAAGAGCATAAAAATGTGCTTGTAGTTTTCATTAATGCATCATAACCCACAACCATAAAAAATCCATCTCTCGTATATAATACGTCAACCTTCAAACAAAGATAACAAAATTTATTTTATTATTTTTGTACGAAGATATCTCAATCATCTTACCGTACCAACACTAATATAACACATTATTTGAACTACCAATGTTTGTCATACCAGCCGGTACGCAAGTTTTGCACCGGTGGGTATTGGTCAAGCGTACAAACCATTTTCCGGTCGAATCCCGACTCGAAAATGGCCTCCAAACACCTTCAAACACCTGAAATTGGGATTCTTCCTATCTAATTTAACCGTAACCCAAATTTTGATACTAACCCTAAGTTTACCGAATTTTAGTTTGTCGGATAAGTTAGAGAGAAGTTCGAAGTTTTAAAGAGAAGTTAGAGCTTTTAAAGAGAAGTTAGAGAGAAGTGAGAGAAGTAAGTGAAGTGAGAGATTGTAAGAGACAATAAGAGATTGAGAGGATTTTGTAGAAAAATAAAAGTTGTATATAACCCTAAAAGGGTATTTTCATCTAAAATTGGGTTAAGTTATACCAATAGTGAGTAAACTCGAACTTAGATAAACTTAAACCAATTTTTGGTATCTATATAGTTTGACCCTTAGTAAAACCGAATGAAAGAGCATGAAATTTATTTATGTGAAAATATAAATTTTTATGTATTGATGATTCATTTATAAGATTTATTTTCTAGTGTTCTATATATAGCTTCGTTAATGAGTGAGACGTTTCTAATTAAGTGTCCTCTTATAGAAATAGTAAAAAGTTTTTGCTTATCATCCTTTTGTTTTTTTACTGTTATTTTTTCTCACTTTTTATTTTTTCATTCTTCCATGTTTTTTACAAACTCAATGAATATTTCATTATCAATGAAAATTTAAATTTTGTCTCTAAAATAAAAATAATCTCATGTTGTGTGTCTTTTATTGTTTGGTGCGACCAAAATTAATGGAGGTCAATAATTTACTTTTTCTCTTATTTTATCATAAATTATTGTAATTTTATTGTGAGAAACAGAAATCTTATGGTCGAATTTTTCATAAAAAGAGAACCGATTTTTTACCTTAACGACCTCGCATACTCTTTTCTTGTTATTGAATTTTATATGAGATGACATATTCTTTTATTCAAGTATCAGTTTCTATTAGACGTTATATTTCTTTATTCAAGTATCTTACTTATTATAACATTACCTCATAAAGTTGCTTATACGTTGATAAATATTTTTGATATGCTCAACAAATCTCCATCTTGATCTAGAAATTTAATTAGGTCCTCTAACATTCTACTACTCATTGTGAGTTCAAGTTTTACATCATCGAATCCAAAACCATTTTGACATCTACTCAAACTAGTCATTCTCTAAACAAATCCACTTACATAGTTTTTGAAACATGAACCGTTCTTTTGGTACAACGTCACAATATAGTCTTCAACTCTCTTTGTTTCTTATTCCCAATAGACTGATTTTTAAACAAAGTTCAAAAATCTTCAAAATAATGAATAAATCCAAATGAGTTTTCTCTAAAAGTCATAAAGAACTTTCCTCCTTAACTTTCATTTTTTATTTTTAAAAAAATTCTCATTTAATACTTGCAATGTTTTAGACACCTTTTTCAATCTAATATATCCTTCATCGTCTTTTTGAATTTGCAAAAAGTTATATCTATGTTACTTTTGCTTTAGTTTATTGATCTATAAATTTAAAAAATTAAAAACAGAAAAAGTATGAAAATCACCTTGAAATGTGCAGGTATTTCGAGGACGTTCCTTAATCCCATCATATTTTCTCGAATGAATGAAAAAAATTCTTGTTTATTAGTTACTAAAATGATAGGCACAGTTATTACCTTTTCCACTCTATAGGCATGTAACACAAGATTAGAGGGACCTATAATGCTTCAAATTGATTTGCTTACATAGACTAGTAAGATTATTCTATAAAACTCTAATATTCCCTCATACGTCGTATTAATTATTTATGAAGATAAAGCTTTCGGTTATTTGATGCTCCCAAGTGTATAATTCTTCTTTGAAGTATAATTCTTCTTTGAAGTACTTAATCAACATCAATATAATATAATGTAACACACATAATATTAAACGTAAGAAAAATTGCAATATCATTAATTAAACAAAATTTCCATGGAAAGCATGAAATCATACTACTAATAAATTGTTTCTTATATTAAAAGTATTCTAACACTAACATTCTCATACAAGTTTTGGGGATGCAATTGGCTCTTGAGTGAGACACTTCATTAGTCTATTTTTTATATCTCCATTTGATGGAAAAATAAAAATAAAATGCACTACCAAGCTAAAATTCATTTTTTCATCCTTTGAATATTATTGAAATTAAATGCATTATTGATTTTCGGATATATGGTTGTTTCGACCCTCTTTTCATCTTCAACTTTGAATTTATGTATAATATTATGTTGATTTCTTAAATGTCACCCTATACCACCTGGTTCCACTATTATTTGAGAAGATACAATTTCTCGACAATGTTTGCACTTAGTTTTTTATGTTTCCATAAGATTAATAAAGTATTTTCATACCCAAGATTTTTTCTCCATAACATTCGAGCTAGTGGTGCAAGTGGTGGTAACACTAATTTGGAATGATTTTATTTCGGATCTTGGATTTTGTTTACTATTACTCCTAAATTACTTAATATTAAAATTATCATATAGGTGCATAGGATGGGAAGAGCTAGGTTTGTTACTATTTTAAAAAATTTAAACATTTCCCATTGACTATAGTAAATTAGTGTATTGCTTTTATATTCCTTTACAACAATTAAATAACTAGTAGTACCAAATAATAATAACATTATAGAGTATACCATTTCTGAAGCAAAGTTGAAAGAAGAATAGATGAATCCACGTTTTGGAGCTTTTGATAACCAATAATCCACCACTAAAATTTTCAATATGTGTAAAAATGTTATTAAAATTATTTTTATTAAAAATGCAACGACTATATAAAAATTAGAATAAAACAAATGGGTGCCAATATATATATAATCATTCTTTATCTTATTTCTCATCTCAAATTCAATCGACGTTTTTTGTCTCAATTTTGAAAATTTTGGTGGTCCATTATTAGTGATTGAGGTCGTAAATGACTAAAAACAAAATATACAAGAAATATAGCTGACAAACAACAAGAATAACCAGCGTTCATAACATGAACAAGAGAATGATGAAACATCCAATGTTGTTAGACGTCAACGATCTTGGTGGTATTGAAGGTGTCGGTACTCTTATACAACTTTTTAATAACTTACGATGGTTGATATTTACTCAATTAAGTTGCACTTGATATAATAGGATACTTGAATAATTTTACGCTAGTATTAAGTGAGTTTAATATTAGTAATCATGATATGAATCATGCCTATGCATGTCTTTGATGATGAATTTCTTGGATTATAGTATCTTAATCTTAAGTGGCATCAGAGTTGGCCTTTGACATTATAAAATTCAATTGACCTATTAGAAAATGGTAGACCTTGTCGGATTAACAACAAAGACCGGTTTATACCGGTTGCTTGGAACTTGAACTTTAAAGGACGTACGAGTTAATATTGATGTTGGTTAGTACATGATCAATCTTCAAACATTTTGAACTATATCTGTGTTGTTTGGCCAAGAAAGAAATTTACCCGCTCTAATTTTTACGCAATTCACATAATATAAGTATATACCGTATGGGATGATGATATCTTATTTACTTTAGAAAAAAGAGGTAGATATTAGTCTGTATGAGACTTTACGAGTTTTGAATTGTCTTAAAATACTAAATTTGTCTTTTAAAATCATATATATATATATATATATATATATATATATATATATATACTCATGTTGGAGGTATTTAATCGAAGTGGGAAGTATTTAAAGTTTTCTAAACTTCGATGAGTGCAATACGGAGTAACAATAAGTGTTGTCCACCTCTTATGTCAAACGAATGGGTACCATGTGGACATAATATGGTTCTAGTGTAATTAGGTGGTACAACTTATGAACCAACATCAAAACCCAATACAAAATTGACTTATCGTCAGATTTTGAAAGTCCTATGAAAAAGACAATGTCAACTACATGATATACATAGTTAATTGCATAATATGCAGAATCAACTCTATAGTTAGAATGTTAATTATATGATAAGCAGACCACTTAAAATCAATGTTATAATACACCGTGCTAATACTATGATAAGCAGTGCCAGTTAAAGTTACATCAACAGATAATCCAAAACAGTTTATAATTGTTAAATATACATAAACTAGATTAAATTAAATTAATTTTAAAATATACATAGAAGTGTTTGAATCTAATTAAATAAATAAATAACAAAAAATCAAGTGGAACTCGTCCGTTGTAAACTTATAATGAATAAAAAAAAAGTCTACCCTTTTGATATCAAAACGGGTACCAGGCAGGACTAGTCACGTACTCGTTTGGTCCGTAGAACTAATCTCTCCTATCCTTGGACGAGATAGGACTGGACCCAGATTTTAGTTTTCTATACTTCCCCAGTACCATTTTGTTTAGAGTTTCAGAGTTTCGTTGGGTCGGACAGGACGGGACGGGACGATACTTACCATGTCCTCTCTCGTTAAACACTCTAAGAAAATGTCTATTTATTACATTAGAAGCGAACCTCACAAATTGATTTTCGGTTGCCTATTAAACATCAATTATCTCATTAGTGTTCTTTGATAGGATGCTTCAGTTGTTTCAAGACATAGATCATATGCTCACTAGGTAACAATATCAATATTTACTTTATTGACCACAGTGACTAGGGTAAGGAAATATATTTTTTCTTGAGTCTGTTTATACTCAATTTTCCTAGCATTCACTTGTTCAATTACGATGGACTATTTCTCTTATTCAACTACCTCCATTATTCCCACATGTCGCCGCTTCAACCTCTTCACCCAAAGTTTGTTGGCTTCCATGTGTTCTTTCCCTTTGGCAAATCGCTCTAAGTAGGCAAAAAATTTAGCCTTCTTGATTTCATGGCTCTATGGTGCAACAAAAGTAAGAGCAGAAATTATCCCAACTAGAAAATATTTAAAGTAGGGGACTATAAAATAACCTATGTTGCTTCTGAAGTAATGATTGGCTCATCCAAAACACTTGAAATAAAGGGTTTAATAAAATTTATGTTAGAAATTGGTGTAAATCCAAAATCAACAAAAGTAAAAGAAAAATTAGCGGAAAAAAAAACAATACACAAGATGTATACGTTGAAAACCAATGAACAAAAATATCATACGAAATAGTGATATTTAAAATAGAAATATAGATATTTGAACTCAAGAATAAAAACTAGATAACAAAGATAAATATTTGAATTCAAAAAAAGGAACCCGATAACAAAGATAAGTATTTCAATTGGAAAATGATAGATATTTAAGGTCGAGAAAATAACAAGATAACAAAGATAGATATTTCATAATGAAATTCGACAAAAAAAATAAAGAATCCATACAAAAGGGTGTCATATATAATGATAAGTAAGCGAATATGGTTAATAAACCAAACCTAAGATTGCAAGTGGTCATACTAAGCCATGACTTCAAATATAAAAGAAACAAAAATAGTTATCAAACCAAGGCTAAGCTTAAAAGACCACGAGGTTACGCAAGTGATCGCACTGAGCCCTGACTTATCATTTATAAGTAGTAAAAATGGTTAGTAAATTGAGCCTATAAGGTTACGCAAGTGGTCAAACTAGGGCATGACTTAAAATTTCCAAATGCGAAAAAATGGCTAATAAACCAAGTCTAAGGCTAATAATAAATAATTTTACGCAAGTGGACGTACTTTATCCTGAAGAAATAGTCAAATATATATACCAACGCCACGACGAGAAGGAAGAAAAGCGTCATTCTTGGAAAAGAATGAAATATTCGATTTGACATGATGATCTAAAGAATGACGACTTGAAAAATATTCATTTGACGATCTAAAAGGTATTAAACTTAATGATTTAAAATATATTCAATTCAATAAGTTGGAAGATTTCAACTTTACGAATGGGATCATATTCAAATCAACATACCGACGTATTCTCAGCGTCAAAGTCAAAATAATATTAAGTCAAAATCATATTATTTTTCATATATAAAGTTAACATATTACCACATTTTATCATACATGAGTTTACAAGTATCCAATTTATATCGATATATTTGGCCATTTAGCATCAAAAGAAGGAAAATAAAGGAACGAAGATTGAAGGACTTAAATATTACATTATCCAGATATTATATTCGACCATAGTTTTGTTCTTATGTTTCATTTTACTCCAACTAAAGAACTATGGGGAGTCGTTACGAGGATATGATATACGGATACTAATAAAACATAAGAGACGGTTGAAGAACTCGTCATCAGTCAAGAGCCTTGTCATGCTCAGTTGAGGACCTCGGCATGGTTAGTTGAGGACCTCTTCATGCTCAGTTGAATACCTCGTTTCTCTAGGATCAGTTGAGGACCTCACCTCAATTTTTTGACCTCTTCTTCACAACTTCATCTTCAGGATGTCGTTTTCAGGTGAGGATCTCTTCATAACCTCATCTTCAAGGCCCCATCTTCAGGATCTCATCTTTAAGATCTCATCTTTGGGACCTCAAACTCTAGGACTTTAGTTCATGAATAAAAGTGATCATACGTGCAAATATTTAAAGGGTTATTAAAAAATTGTTAGGAAATTATGATTGAATAACACATGTAATCTTATAATTTGTTTAGGATTTATTATGAACTATATATAAGTACTAAATACCTCATTTGAAAGAGGATTCTAGTGGATATTAAAAAACCATTTATCTATCTTTTTTATTTTTCTTTTTAAAATCTATGTTCTCTCTAGAAAATTATTTTAGTATTTGATTAAGTTTTAAGCCTCATCATTTACAACAAATTTTCACTCCAATTTTTAACTAGATCTTTGGCATCCACTGATGGTGTTGGTCTATAATATCCTACTAAAATAGTATCAAGTCAATCATTTATGGAAATAATGTGGCATGAGAATTACTTAATACAAATACCTTATAATAAAGAAAGTTTCATCTTGACTTGAACATTTTAAAAGTCGTCATGTTATACTATTTATATAAAGGGCCTACAAAGACTACATACTTTGTTTCCATATTTTAAACAAATTACAAATATTCTTAATATGAATCATCAATGGTATTAACCGATATCACTTTTATATTCTCTTCTTTTGTTTTGATTGACCGATAAGGGATTTCATTCTCAAACGAATCCAAGATCATGAAGGACAATTGAGAAAGAACGTGATAATGAATATAACTATTTTTTCTATATTAAAATGTAAGCAACCTTATATCAATATTTTTACCCTTATTTATATAGTTTACAAGATACACACTTAATTATATTTACTCTTTAAACATTACACATTTGAACGTGTTATCATGCCTTAAACGGTAGTCATGTTTTCTAAAAAGGTGTTGACTCGTTTCTTAGTAACTTATAATTTAGTAAGATATGTTGTTCCATTAAAATCGTTTGATATCTCTTCAAACGTTCGTCTTGTGCCTTCTCTATGATCCTCATCTCATATTTCTCCATGATCTTCATCCGGTTACTTCTTTATGACACTCGATTGATATCTTCTTTACTAGTCGTCATCTTTAAATTATCTTTATAACTTGCATCGTATTTCATTTTATAACCCTTATTTTAATCCATACGATATTCATAGCCTTCTTATATTTACAATCCTCGTCTTATAACTCTTCACATGACCTTCGTTTTGTTCTGTTTTGTAGTCGTTATCTTAATGCATCTAATTATCATGGTCCTGCTTATTACTTACCACTTATTATTTTATTGGCCTTATTTACCTCGTGCTTATAAGTAATATATATTATCCATAGGATGATGGAATGACTTTGAAAATACAACATCCTTCTATTTGTTAGCTACCACCAATCCTAAGACCAATTTCCTTAGATTGAAATATTTTTTATCGGCGTCAATCAGAATTTTAATTACATAGTAAATCGGTCTTTGTGCCCATTTGTCCTCTTAAACTAGGACATCACTCACAATATTTCTGGAGACAGATAAGTATAATTATATAATGATTTGCCTCATGTTAGAACTAAAGAATTTATTGGGAGCTCTGATACTCTTTTAAGGCGCAAAAGGCCTCGTCGCATTTTACATTCCAACTGGAAACGTTTGCTCCTTTAAAAGCTTAAACGAAATGGTGGATCTTATCATAAGCTTTGGAAATAAATCATGACAAAGCTCTTAGACGAACTGTTAATTTCTCAACCTCCTTAATATTATATGGTGGCTCTATAGTTAACAGTTTTTTTAGTTATTCGAGGTTGTGCTTGATTCCATTGTTATTGATGATATACCCAGAAACTTTCCTCTATGAACCCAAAACGGGCATTTCAAAGGGTTAAATTTGAGGTTAAACTTTCCCAAAGTCTCAAATACGTTAGATAAAACTTTGATTTGATGATCCTCAGTGTTACAATTCACGATCATATGGTCTAAGTATGCTTCCATGTTTTCTTGGTTATTTTTCAAATATCTGATTGACAGACCTTTGGTAGTTCGATCGGGAATTTGTCAAACCGAAAGCCGTAGCTTTATAAAAATATAAAACTCTCTCTATTTTAAAATTAGTTTATTCATATTTGTGTGGATGAATTCAAATTTCATTGTTTCCCAATTATGCGTCTTTGGACAAAAATAGTTTGTTACATGAAGATGCTTCTACCAGTTGATCAGTACGAGGCAGGGGAAAATCATCCGTCCACATGCCTTCTTGAGGTCGTTAAATTATACGCACGTTCTCCACGTTCATTGTATATTATGACAATGATGGGGTTGGCCACCCAGGTTGGGTATCTTGCTTATCTAATATGTCCAGAATTTTACAAACGAGACTATTTCTCCTCAGAATTTTCAAAATAAAAATCCTTCTTTATTTTACAAACGAGACTATTTCTCCTAAAGATTTTTCATACAAACGAGACTATTTCTCCTCAGAATTTTCAAAATAAAAATCCTTCTTTATTTTACAAACGAGACTATTTCTCCTAAAGATTTTTCATATTTGACCGCTTTGATATGGTTGCCGACCCCCCCCCCCCCCAAATGGTGTGTTGATTTAAATTGAGCCAGCTTCTAAGGATCATAATAGATCACGTAAAAAGTATTTGCACCTTTATTTACCGCCTCTAACTATCCCAACCAAGTTTTCAACAGGTAGTTCAGGCACTACTGGAAGGAACAGATTGCAAAGTTAATTTTGTGTAACCAAGGCCCTCTAATGATTATGTTATCCAAACTAAGAGAATTTATTATCATAAAAAAATGTTCTTACATGTTCCTTTCTACTACCATAACCAACAGTTACCAAAAATTTCAACTTTGTCGACACATTTAATCGACTTTCCTTTGTAGCTGACTAATTCCATGTTGGTCAATTTATACAGAGGTACCCCATTTATTTTTTCGTAACTTATCTTGAAACTAAGCTTACACGATTTGCCGCTATCTCCTAAAAAGTGTGTCATCATTACGTCGGTTATTAAAATTATTTATCAAAGTGTCTTCGTGAGGCGTAACAAGGACCCTCAAATCATATTCATTAAATAGTGTTATGATGACTCGTTCACTAGGTGAACATCTAAGTCTTTCTTGTATTTTTTCTTCGATTATGGGTTTGGCCACAATATCGTTTCCTCACCAGATATAGTGTGAAGCCACTAGTGTTTTCACCTATCGTCTCTCATATTTTCTAGTACTTTGTCTAACGTATCTTTATTATTATTCTCTTCGCGTCGCTCTCCTTCCTTATGCTTCATAACCCGAATGAACTTAATTGTTAATTAACAAGCTTTAAATCTCGTCCTGCAATTTCGAGTGGTCTATAGTGGCATGACTATGGTCGTTGCGGTATGCACAGAAATACCTACGAGATTTTTTTTATTACCATCGGCTAACAAGCTACGAGGAGGCTGATAATTTGTTCTCCCTTTGGTTCTGTCAAAGATGAATGCAATATTCCTAGTCATAGGTGTCAACATCCAACTTATTTTATCATAATATGGTATTGTTTGTCTACTTTATGGAGCCCTTGTAACCTCTTTAGGCATGTTCTCGTCATTTCTTCTCAGATCTATTATTGACGTCTTCGAGTCTTGAGGTCTATTGCAGGAAGATGAACCTTCTTAGAGGCTTCGATTCTGATAAATTTATCCGACATTGCCCATATATCTCACATCGTTTCAACAAGCAACATGACGAGGTCCGCGAAAATAGTTTGCTGATTCCACAGCAACACCCTCTTTACACATCGATATACCATTCAACTCGTGACAAAATATTTATACATATATTTTTAATGTTTCTCCCTTTCTTTGATATATATTTGTAATATAGTCGCTTTCCTTCTTACATGCAGAGTAAAAAATCGTATATAATGAACTCTATCATCATATTTCTAAACTTTTCCCTATGGTGTTCAACATATCATAAACCATCGTAAGTATCTATTCAATAAGGATCAAATTTTTGAGAAAGTTTTCGCTCAAGAATTTTCCTATCTAAGGGAGATTTGAGGAGTATGTAAGCTATCATTTTTTGTCTTTCCTCGTTATACTCTACCTCTTTCTTCTCTTTAATAATCTTTAAAACCATCTCATTTAACTGCTACTTTTTCCCATATGTTCATACTCGACAATCTTTCTTTTTTTTATTCTGACTTTTACTACTACTTTCCCCCATATGTTCAGCACCATCAGTCTTTTCTTTCGCTCTATTTTTTCGCCTTGCACTAGTACTGTCTTCGTTTAATTCATGCTTTCTTTTGGCGCCTCAGTTAACTTAATTATTCTTACTTAAGCTTCTCGGTCTCTTTAAAATTGAAACTGACATTTCTTAAGATATTTGTTGCTTTAAGTCTTTGATATATATAAAAAAGTTCCACATTAGATTAATTAGATGACATACCATGTGTGGAGGGATTTTCTCCCTAAATTTGCATAGAATCACCGTAGACAGAGGAAGCGGCATCAACCGAACCATTTTGGGGTTGGTTACCAATATATTACGCATAAAACGTTTCTTTGAGTGGTTCGCCACCAACTTCCATCATGATAGCTTTGGTCATTTTCTCTTGACCATCTGCAATGTGCATGGCAGTTGACTCGCCCAAAAATAAGTCTCGTCCTTTTGCCATCCCGGAAGTTCGTTATGATTCCTGGAATAGTCACTCGATTATCTAGAATATTAGGAATACATGTATTTTACCTTTTGATTCTCGGTCTTATCATCACCACTGGTATTCGGACACTTGAAATATTAAAAAGAAAAAAATTCCAATAGCATATATGAAAATTGATAAAGTATTTCTTTCTCAAACATAGAACCAAATTTGTGAAGAAAACCCAGAAAAAGTATATGATAATGGATATAATGATTTTTTTATATCAAAATGGGACCAACCTTTACATCGATAGATTTACCCTTATATATAAAGTTTACAAGATATTGTTTTTCCATATGTATTCTCTAATCGTTACACATTTAACGTGTTATCGTACCCTTAATGTTATTCGCATTTTCTAATAACTGAGTAAACTTGTTTATTAGGAACTTATATGTACAGACCTGCGTCGTTCCATCATAATTGTACGTATTTTATTTTAAAGTGTTCGTCTTGTGCCATTAATTTTGTTTCTCATCTCATAATTATTTCTGACCCTCGTCTAATAGTTTCTTTATGACCCTCAGGTTTTGTCTTCTTTACTGAACCTCGTCTAATAGCTTCTTTATAACACTCGGGTTTTGTTTTCTTTACCGAACCTCGTTTTTTTCTTCTCTTTATGACTTTCATCTTATTCTAATTTATAACCCTCGACTTAATTCTATTAATCTTGATAGCCCTCTTATATTTACAGTCTTCATCTTACACCTTTTCTCATGACGTTTGTCTTGTTCTGCTTTCTAACCTTTATCTTAATCCATACAATGTTTGTGACCCTACTTATCACCTGTAACGTATTCATTTGTTAGCCTTATTTACATCTTTATTACAAGGAATATACACTAGTGATATGATATAGTGTTATCATTAATGAACTGTCTTGAATTAGAACCATATCATTATGTTCAAGGCATTCAAACTTAGCAAGACAATATGTATTAACATTCTCTGATCAAGCTACTAGTTTAAATGTTACTATTTCAAAACTCTCTTCTATTTTTTAACCATCCTAAAATAATCTTCCATATTAGCTAGGTTCACCTTATAAATTCTCTTAGATTGAATCATTACTAAAGCATAATCCAAAAAAAAAAAAAATTTCACTTTCTCTCCAAATACGAACTAACTTCATCTATTAAAATTTGGTGTTCATAATTATCAACACAAATTTGATATCGTGTTTGATTTCTTCACCACGTGGATTTATTAATACTCTATCGGTGCAACTACCATTAAAACTTGATACCTCATTCATTCACAATCTATCGTTGTTACTTCTAAATAAATTTACTTCATTTCTAATTTCACTATCCAAACGTTCTTCTTGAAATTCCTTTATAAAATTCACTGGTGCCTTTATTGTTATTGTGGGCTCAAATTTTGTTTCATACTTTTTATACTCAATATACCACTTTGATATATTCGCTTATACAATACATCTTTTAATGGAAACTAAGTTTGTACAACTATAACGTGGCCCTACAAGTACGGTTGTATCTTTATACTGCTAATATCAACGCAAGAGAGAATATTTCCAAATTGTATGTACTAAACTTGTACTTTTACAATAAATTATCTGTTGAATTCCACTATTTTCTCGAACTAAAGCCACACTTCTTGTGGATACAAACAAGTATAGAAATAAAGGTTCCCCCTATTTTGGTGTTGATAGAATTCAGGCCGATGCAAAATATTATTTCAGGTCATCAAAAGCCTTTGCAGACCAATTATCTTTTTTAAACCATTTTTCTCCTTTTAAAATATCAAAACATACATGACTCTCTTTGGAAGATTTAAATATAAACCTTGACATTGATACCAGACGAACTGTCAAAAGTTGCACTTCCATAATAAACTTTGGTAGAGTTAAGGTTAACAACATTTTTAATTGTATATGTTCTGCTTTAATACTTCTTTTACTAAGCATTTAATCTGGTACTATATGAATAAGTCCAAGTAGTTAACTAAACAATCAAGATATTTTAGAGGGTGGCGCTCTAACGATAACCACAACATTTGGCCAAGACTTATGGTCATTCTTATATACGGTCTCGCAAAACATCAAAATGTATTTCATTAATGGTCGTGCGCAGCATAGTGACCCTTCACCTGGCTAACCAACCAAGTAAATATTGACATGTGGTCGCTCGTAACTTTGCGACCCCTAATTTGGAAAAAGTTATCAAGTTTAAAATAACAACGGTTAACTCGTAGTGTCACAAACTTTGCGACCCTCCATATGAAGAGGTTTTCTTTTAACGGTCACAAACTTTCAAAGCAAAAATCAAGTGGGTGATGATGCCCTCGGTATTAGGTCTGGAACTAGGCCTTTCATGTGGCAGGTGTCAACTCATTTACGCAACCGTTCTGATTTCTGTCCAAATATCTTCTCCAAATCTTCCACTTCCCTTTTCCTAGGTTCTTTCTATAAATAATTCTTTGTGCCTCGGTTTGCTTCAAAACATATTTTTAGAGATAAAAAGATTGCTCGTTCTTGAAATTTTTTAGCTACTTTCATCTGAATCTTCAATCTCTAAGCTACCTTCACCGGAAAACTCAAATCCGCCATCTATCCTTTAATTTTGTTTATGATAAATTATCCAAAATGCAAATAGCGAAGAGCAAAAAAAACCTAGAAATTTATCCTCTGCATATAAATAGAAACCTTATTTTGGACCATACGACTATTTTTGCATACGTCAAAGGGTAGACGAATATAAAACTGCTAGATTAATAAGCAACGCTCCTCAATTTTCCACTGAGACAAGATATTACTGTAACTTCGATCTTAATCAAACTCATATTGTATTTTCAAATTTATCTCTCTCAGAAGAAAGCCAATCATCAAAAACTCAAACACCAAAAACGTCTCAAATTTCCCCATCTATATCTAGATCATCATCTTGAATCCCTTCTGCAATTTCTACTCCTCGAATCAATCATAAAGTAACCCAAACCACATCTACTTCAAGGATATCAGAAGAAACTACTTCTCCACTTCGCTTTGAATCTCATCGACAACTGCACAAGAGAACCCTTCCGATTTATTAAAAAACTCATCTTCCTCAAACCTTACCTTTATAGCTATAGAAAGCGATGATGACCATATTTTGAATCCTTCATCCTCTTCTCCTCCCCCAAAGGAAATTGTTGAGACAACTATAGAGTCTAAATTGTTTTTCAAGAAATGATCACTTAGAACCAACCTCGAATCCAAACCCACCTCAACTTAGATGAGGTATCCGAGGAAGTAGTTGACTCTGAACCTACCCAATCAAACGTCGAACCTGATACTGAATGTGATGCTTCGAAAGACACTGATAGTGAAACGGTTAAAGTTTTATAGAAGACAATAGCACCAAGGAAAAGGAAAAAGAAAGCTCATGTTTAACTGTCAGAGGATCTTGCTGCTTCGATAGGTGAAAACTTGAAACCACTTAATCCAGAATATATATTGGCACTAAAAAAAGTACCATATATTTACTATCAAGAGTCCCAAGCTGCATCTTTAAAAAAACAATAGGAAATGCCATATAACATCGTGTTTTGGCTTCCGAAAGAGGGAGAGACTCCACTTCACTATAGAAAAGATGAGTTGGTAGTATATCCTGAAATTATCAACTGGGATCTTTGGTTTCCTTTACATGCAATGATAGTGGAGTACGTCAAACTCCTAGAGCTCTACCTTACACAAGGCATTCCCAACCAATGGTTCACCTTTCTATCTATAAGCATGGCCTATAGACTTTGCTAGATTCCCCTCTCTATTTGATATTTCATTGCCCTGACTACAGTTTCAAAGGGACCTTTTTTCCTTTTACTACCTCACTATTGATGATGATATCAAGATTCTTCATGAATTGCTCGAGGCTGATAAATTTTGGAAATAATTTTTTTTTTCATTTCTAGGGCCTGGGAGAATGGGAATGAGACATCCGACGAGAACCCATCAAGAATTGACCTGGTATGGAGGAGTAATAGCAAGCTCATTTTCTTTTTCTATTTTTTGTTGTTTCTTTGATTATCTTGATTTTATATTTTGCTTATAATTTTTTAATGCATTCATAAATTCCGAGGCGATATAAAATTCGTCAAAAGGATGCTAAGGATATATTTTCCAAGTGGGCAACTTGAGAAGAAAAAGATTGGGGCGATGGGTTCCACTCAGCTTTTCTGCCTATCAATTTCATCAACAACCACTTGTGGTGAATCACATCTAGTGCCGACTTCTCTGAAATCTAATGGAGCCGCCAAATCCAATCCTAGATGTGAAAAGATTAGTGGCATCTGATGTTAAAATGCTTCTTCTAGTTCAAAACAGGTTAAATAGTCACCTTCAGAGATACCGACGATATAACCCAAAAGCAAAGAGGAAGGCAACAAACTAAAATCTTCCTACTATTAAAGAAGGAGAGAAAGTTGAGCCTTCCCAAAAAACTGCACAGATTGTTCAAGAAGTGCTGCCTTCTGAAGGTGATGAAGTCATTAGGTGGAATATCAGCAAAGAGAAACTGCAGCAGATAATGACCAAGGAGACAATCAACAAGGAGAAACTGTAGCAGACAATAATCGAGGAGACGATCACTTTGATCCTGATAATTTCATCAACATCCAACAGTCTTAAGAGCTTGATAAATACGTGGATCCATACATCCAAGGGATTTAAGACCAACTACAATACTTTTGTGAAAGGCCTGACCCTATTCTTCTCGAAGTAGTTGGGTCAAAGATCTCTTTGTCAGCGTCTACCTCCGCCATTATGCCTTACACTCGTCCAGTATTGATACCTTTCGAAGAGCCATCCAAAGAAGTTTCACTTACTCTCAAACTATTTACCAAACTTGGGCACTGCAACACAAAAGTTATGCCAATAAGTATAATCTGCCCGAAGCCACTTAGAGATTATGGCGAAGGAGATGGTTCGTCAAAGGAAAATTATTGTTGTTGAGAAAAGAATGCGGGAAATCTTCGGTAATACTGTGGAAGACCAATTTCATGGATACAAAACTGTAAGATTGGAATTTCTCAGAGTAATAATTCATCTCAAAAATTATCTCAGATATATGCACAAGAAAGAGATATAAGAGCTCAACACTTCTCACACAAATGAAATAGAAAATCTCAAATCCAAACATGCTCAAGAGTACTCTTAGGAGAAACAAAGATACTTCACTCTTAAACTTTCACTAAGCAAGAGTCGGGATGGAAAGAAAAAACTGACAGAAAACATGGATGCTCTTAAGACTCGGTTCGAGGAGGAGAAAAAACTTGATATGGAGGATGCTGAAAAGGAATGTGGGAAGGACATGTTAGTGGCCATTAAAAATGCCAACGAGAAAAACAATTGTTAACCTACTTCGCGAAATTCATGCCTCGTTTCCAAAGGTTGACATCTCAAACTTCTGGGAGCTGATTCTCATTTAAAATCTCCATAGTTCATCTTTTGGTCATGTACCTAGTTCTTCATCCGAAGAAGCGGAATCAAAGGAAAGTTCTTCTGAACAAAGGGAATCCTCTGAAGAAAACTCATAGGATAAATAATTTTTCCCCTTTTTGTGCATATCATCCAATTGTTGTAGGATGACTTGTTTTTGGTGGATGCCTTTTTACTTGCCATTTAAAAACCTATTTTGTTACAATCAGACAAAATTTAATGCAGAAGGGATTTGTTTCTCCTATATTCGTATTTTTTCAAACTTATAGTCATGTTCATATCGAAATATAACATATTTCATAACTAAACTTATAATTTTCGAAGTGAGTATACTTGAACCTCGAACTTCATTGGTGTGTTCATAGAATGTTAACACCTTAAATACAAATAATACATTTATAAAATGTAATACTTCGAATAATATCGTGTGTTTAAAGAATGTATGACCTCGGAAATTACAGTACATTTAGAGAATGTAGTACTTCGAAAATTATAGTGCGTTTAGAGAATGTAGCACTTCGAATATGGTTGTTTCTTCGAAAAGTGTTTATAACACTTCATAATATTCACTCTTGGTCAACTTCAAAGATGATCAGTCTTTCATTAGTTACCAAAATAATTTGAATACTTGTACTTAAACAAACATTTTCCAAAAATACTTTTATTGATAACTTCGAATATTTACATGATACCTCATTAAGACATCCTTGGGTCAACAAGGTAGGAAAGAGTGTGTCGATTATTTAAAAAACAATTGTGAAAAACAAAATTATTCCTAATACTTTTTTGGATGTTGTAGGATGTTGAAGCATCCTCCCTTACACGTCACAAAGGTGATGGAACCGGGTTTTATTCTTTCCATAACATAGAAGGTCCTTCGCAATTCGGGGACATCTTTCTTTAAAAAATCATAAATCTAGAAATTTCTCCGTTTTATCTTCGAATCATACCGACTCCTCATCAAAGTTTGATAATTAATCATATTCAGATGTGCTCTGGTTCTTTTCCTCCATCAGTTCCAAATCTGCTCTTTTTGATTCGTTATTTAGGTCCTCAAAATAGTGAAGTATTTGATAAGAAGGTAATGTCGATTTTGCATGACTAATAGCATCCATACCATATACTAAGGTAAAAGGAGTTTTTTTAGTGGCCTCTGTAGGATTTTGTTTGATAATCCCATAACACATATTGCAAATAGTTAGGCCATTTTCTTCTACGGCTCCTTTTCTTCGGAATGAAAAGGTGTAGAAAAATACTTAGTAATTCCCCTCAAAGAACAAAAACAAGTCGTTTCTCTATTGTTAAATTGAGGATCGTTATCTGTGGTGATTTTTTGATATACCCCAAAGCGGCAACAAACGTTGTTCACAATGAACTTAATAACATCCTTGGCTTTTGTTCCAGACAATGGCTCAGCCTCTGCTCATTTCGAAAAATAGTCCACTGCAATAATAATCATCTGGTGTCCTCCAGTAGTCGTGAGCAATGGTCGTACTAAGTCTATTCCCCGTCTATCAAAAGGAATGGATTTGGTAATGAACATGAGTGGAACTTCAGGTTTATTAATAGAATTGGAAAATTATTGAAAAGTATCACAGTCTCGAACCAAACTTTTAGCATCGTTCATAATCGAAAGCCAATAACAATCTGCCAACAAAACTTGACGTGTCAATACCTTAAACCCTTAATGTGTGGAACCTTCACCATCATCTAATTCTTATAGAATTTATTGAGACTTTTTTTTATTCAAGAAACACGCAACAATGGCTTACTCAACGACTTCTTGTATAACACCTCATCCAACACAACATGGTTATGAGCTTTATACTTCACTTTCTTTGCCAATTGCACATCTTGAGGCAACGTTCCTCTTAACAAGAAATTTAGGATATCAGTCCTCCAATCACTTCCAATTACATATGGTGTGACAAAAACTTCTTCTGCATATTTACACCGTTTTGACCGGGTTAGAATCGAATGACTCTCCTCTAATAAAATCCAAGGACATTTTTCTGTGTAAGCAACAGTTTCCAAATAATTAGCAATTGTATTGTCTCCTCGGTTAATATGTTCTACAACAACGTGTTCAAACAGAAGATTAAAATTTCAAAGCTCTCCAAGATACAAAATTAAGTGATATTTTTAGCTTCAGAAACACCGACCACCTGATTCGCTATTGATTGGGAATCTGTTTCCAAACAAACTGACGTTGCCCCACAAATGCTCGTAAGCCTTAAACCAACCAATGCAGCTCCATATTTAGCTTCATTATTCGATGCATGAAAACCAAATTTAATTGCTTGAAACATTGACTCCCCAGATGGAGCAATTAGCTGAACTCTCGCATTGCATCCTAGAATGCTAGAACCTCCATCAGTTCGAACTACCCACATCGAACTCATTGGCAGGAACTCATTGTCTATATTTTCATCTGATCTACTTGAATGAAATTCCACAAGAAAATCAGCTAAGTCTTACGCCTTGATATCCATTCGAGGAGCAAAAATGATATCAAAATCTCCAAGCTCTACTGACCATTTGGTCATCCTCCCATAAATATTAGGGCATTGTGAAACATTTTTCAATGGGAACAAATTTTGAATCACAATAGTGTGAGCTTCCAAATAGAGGCGCATCTTCCTGGCAGCCACCTCTAAAGCCAAGGACAATTTCTCAACCTTCAAATATCTTTTCTCTTCTGCCACCAAACTCTAACTAATATAATACATTGGCTTCAAAATTCTGGAATCTTCACTTACTAACACAACACTTACCACGAAATTCGACACTACAATGTACAAGAAGATCTTCTTTCCAATTCGAGGCTTGGACAATATCTATGGTGATGACAATAATTCCTTAATGCTTGAAAATGATGCTTCACATTCCGAAGTCCACTCAAACTCTTTCTGTCTTTGTAATACTTGGAAAAAAGGGAAACATTTGACAGAAAACCTGGAAATGAATCTGTTAAGAGCAGTTAACCTTCCAGTTAAGAATTATACTTCTTTGATAGTTCGAGGTGATGTCATTGATAACAAAGCCTTTAGTTTCCCTGGATCAGCTTTATTCCTATTTTCACTAATAAAATACCTTAAGAACTTTCCTGATCGAACTCTAAAAGTACACTTCTCAAGATTTAGCTTTAATTTGATAGCTCTTAAATTAAAAAAAATCTCGTTTAAATCCTCCAAGTGCGCCTCATGTGCTAGACTCTTGACCAACATGTCATCAATATATATTTCTTCCAATCTGAGAAGAAAATGATTTATTCATTAACCTTTGATATGTTGCTTTAGTATTCTTTCATCCAAAACGCATAAGCCTATAACAATGCAAGCCTCAGTCCGTGATGAAAATGGTGATCTCTTGATCCTTTGGATTCGTTTGAATATGTTATACCTTGAAAAAGCATCCATAAAAGACAAAATTTTATTCCCTGAAGTTGAATCAATCAATTGGTTTATTCGATGAACATTAAATAGATCTTGAGGACAAGCTCGATTCAAATCTTTGAAGTGAACTCACATCCTCCATTTCTCATTCTTCTTTTTAACCACCACTGGGTTTCATGTCTATAAGGGATATTGTGACTCCCTTATATGTCCGAACGTTGACAATCGATCCATCTCAGAAACAATGGCTTCTGATTTCTCAAAAGAAAAAGCACGTATTTTTTGGATAACATATTTGATTTTCGGATTAATTCCGAAGTTGTGACGTATAACCTCGATTGGGACTCCTACCACATCTTCTGTTTTCCAAGCGAAAATATCCAAATTTTGAAACAAAAATTATAATATTTGTTGACGTAAAGTTGGGTCAGTAAAGTTTCTATTCGAAGTACCTTAATATTAGGGAAAGTATATTTTTCTATACTTTCACTTACTGTTATGAACCCGAGGTTTCCCTCAGATTATCAACCCTCTCCTCCTTCTGAGGTCAACCCCTTGATTGTTATTCAGCTTTTTTATCACGACTACCTGATCCACGGATTTGAAGAGTTGTGGCATAACATTCTGTAGCAACCTTCTGATCACTTCGGACAACCCCCATGTAATCTTCGATGAGATACTTCAAACATTGGTGGACTTTAGATACAAGTTCATACATCCTCGAAAGCCATGATCTCCCAAAAATAGCCTTATAGTTGGTCGGACAATCCACTACCATGAATAAAACTTGAACCTTCTTCTAAAAGGTCCTTTTCCTAAAAACACCTCTCCCTCAAATTCCCTAATTATGTGAATCGTCACTCATGTGAATCCAATTATAGTACGATGTGATTGAGAAATTTGAGACGGATTACGCATTCTATCATATGTTTTTTTATAAAAAGAATAGTTGCAGAGGTTTATGTATTTATTAGACGCGATGGATTTTAATACCATCTATTTATGCTCCAATAACCACAACATCTCCATTAAGTTATGCAGTACCTCTCAAATGATCCTCATCGAAAAGAATAAAAGGAACATCTCTCTTTCCATACAAATGAGTAGACATTCTTCCTTCAATTTGAGTAGCTAAACTCACCACGTGCCTCTTTCTAGAGCTATCAGTGTTTCCGGTCATAGCATCTCCTCCGAAGATGGCCAAGGATTCTAAATACTCGTATAAACTTCGAACTCAACCTTATTTTACTGGCTCATCCACTACCACAAAAATCATTGATCTGGATCTGTATCAATATATTTCGACACAGCATCGAAATCATCAATCTTAGAATCCAGAATCATTAAATTTTTCCAGCTTGTGAATTTGTATGCATTGTATGTGAAGTTGATGCAACAGGATCCTTTGTTACATTGCTTTCCCCTTTCACATAGGCTAATAACTTGCCACTTTCAATTAAAGTTTTCACTTCATTCTTCGAAGCTATACAGTCTGCAGTATCATGTCTGATGTCGTTATGATATTTATGGAATCCGTTATTACGTTCTTCCCTTGGTGTATTTATTGGAGCATGTTTTTTAAAACTTACATATACTTTTGCCTTTTCATAAATTGTAGTACTCTCGCCTTATCCACTGATTGGACCTAGGTATCTGAAATTAATATCTTGTAGCTTGAGCCGGGTACCCTCCAGTTCGAGGAGGAAATTTATTATTATTCTTCGTACGCGATGGTTGGGCTGAATTCGAAGAATGTCCTCGGCCATTTGACACATGACCTGAACTCTTTTGACTGGACCCAACCATACCTTGAACTCTAGTCGACTCTACTACCTTAATTTGGTCCTCCACTAAAGCCATCAGCGCTCTAAAAGTCAAAGCTCTTCATTTTGTTGTTTCATTTTCTAAATCACATGGTAATAAGCCTTTTCGAAATGCAGACATAACTACCAACTTTTCATAATTATCTATACCAGCTTTTGTTAACACAAAATGTTTAACATAATCCTTCAGTTTTTCTCCCAACACTTGCTTGCACTGAATTATTGTATCTCTATTTGCTCGCATCTCTTTACTTCTCACAAATTTTTGTTGGAAGACTCTGTAAAAATATCTAAAATTAGAAATGGATCCCTTTGGAATCCTATTGTACCATTTCAAAGGTGTTCCCTTGAATGTTTGAGAGAAAGTTCTGCATATCGGCCTCTCATCATCCTCAAAATTCATCATTTAATTCTTAAACTATTTGATGTGGTCATCAGGATCTTGCATCCAATCAAACTTTTTAACCTTAGAGATGTTGAATCGCTTCGGAAGAGTGATGGACCTTGTCTTAGTTATCAAAGAAGAATTTCTCCAGTCAATTCCTTGAACGTACTGATTATCATTTCCTATACTCATAACAGCATACAAGTTCCGATCATACATCCCTGTGTATTGACTCGATGTCTTTCCTTCACATCATTCTGCTTCCCTCAAACAATGAGGCACATTTTCTTTCCTTGCTTTGTATTATTTCCTTGACTTTTGAGCTCCGACTTTTTCTTCTTTCGAAGACCCCGATACCTCTTAAACTCAGATCCTGAACTATTCACCTCATCGTCACTGAACGTAGTATAGTGTTGCTTGTCTTTTTTTATCTTTTCGTAAAGTATAACGTTCTTTAAAAGATTCAAAATGCGCTTTTCTCTTCTCACTTTGAACCTGACGAGTTGTACAAGATCGATCAGACTGGTTGTCATTTACAGCTGTGATTTTGTCTAGTAACTGATTCATTCGCATGATTGACTCTGTCAAGCTGGAACTAACTCGTTTTTCTTTCTTTTCCTTCCTTGTAGATCAAGTTTTAGCGTTTCAACTGATTTTCGCACCAGTGGATCGTTTTCATTCCTTGGTTCCATTGTCGAGCAAAATAGCTTCAAAGAATCGAACAAGAGCAATCAAAACAAGACAAGAAAGGCAATCGCTTATGGTTTTTTATGAAAAACATCAAGGTACCAGTTAATAAACCTCTCACTATGGTCGTCAATTTGTTGTGGATTAAATCTGATCGTAGAAAAAAATGAAGAGAAATAGATTTTAGAGAGAGAAAGTCAAGAGGAAGAGAACAGTTTATCCAAAAAATCAAAATTCTTCCATGAAGTTCAGCCTTGGCCTTGATATATAGGCGCAACGACTAATGCAATAGAATCTGTTATACAAAATGTCTAATCGCATACTAGCCCTTTATCTATGCATAAAATTCTAAAACTCCCCCACAACTATGCAACTTATTATATAAGGTTTTATTTATTATATTTTAATCTTCAATATTCAATTTCCTTATCAACCATAGCCCATAAAATTTCCAATTAGTACACCAAAAGCATAAATATATTGACTCACCATACTTTTCACTATATTATCATTTATATAAGCTTCCAAATTGTTTCCTAACTAACTAGTAAAACGATTGTTGATAAGTTTTTTTTACTCATGCAGTTTTCATACAAATGACTTACTTTATAGCGTATAGCCCTTGTTCGATTATAAATTATGTGCTCTATTTGTTATTTGAATGCATATTATTTGATTATATTTTAAATAAGTGTTCATAAATTTTATTACTTTATTCCCCGATATCTATCAACTAACCAATATGAGGTAAAAGAAAAGTATATTTTCCAAAAAAAAAACGATTAAAATTTGTTAAATCAACACTCCTTCTCCCCTTTAAAATTTTATTTTTTTACAAAGATCGGGGTAGCTTCCAATGTTGGGTATCTTGATTCTCTTATGTTCTCAACCTTAAGAAATATTTATATGTCCTTCTTTTCTATTGAATTAGTATTAATCTCATATCACTAGCTAAAAACATGACACTTATTTGACTTACTAACTCATTTAAAATTGATAATACTCCAAGCTAAATGGGCGACTTTAACTTCAACTAATTCACCAACTTAATTTTAATTATTCACTCAAGTGGCTTCCTATCTTCACAATCTTACCACCATTAACTTCCACGTTAAAAGTTTCATCCAAAATCTCGAATAACTGGAACAATTCGCGGGGGTTATAAAAACAATCTTTTATAATTTCCATTAAAGAACTATTTGATTCCATTGATTTATCATACTTACATACATATTTTTTTTTGGTAGAATATCTTGGCAAAGACACACTAAACAAAAATATCTTATAACCCTTTGATTGGCCCTGATAACTCTAACTTGACCACATGCAATATATTTCACACACTTTATCATAGGACTATGTAATTGCGTCAATCTTATGCAACCACAGATGACCCAAAATAGCATTGTACAAACTTTGTGCATCAAACAACAATAAAATATGCTTGTACTTTTCATTATTGCATCATAACCCACAACCATAAGAAATTATACCTCTCATATACAATACGTCGACCTTCTAGCAAAGATAACAAAATTTATTTTAGTATTTTTATATGAAGATATTTCGATCATCTTACCGTGTCAATACTAATATAACATATTATTTGAACTACCTATGTCTGTTATAACCCATTTAACAATAACTCCGAAAATTTCAATAGTTATCAATAATATCTTTTAATCTGCATGATGAGTAATCATTATTCACAAGTCATCATAAGTAAAAGGTTGGGGCTATACATCCCCAAATCTGGTTTAAATTTACCTAAAAGATGCAGTTGACTTTAGTTTGATTTTTTTAGAACGAAAATACCTTGAAACTTCCATTTAATTACAAAATCATCATTAAGTAAAAAAAACACCAAGTATATCCTAAATTCACTAAAATCACAAAATAACCTATTTTACTATATTTACTAAAAAACACTTTAATTTAGTAGATGAAACTCATATTTACAGTTTTGTAAAGTTCTTCAAAATGTTCTTGAACATTCAAAGTTTCCTCGTGGGCATTCAAGCTCTCTTCAATTTTATTCAAACTTCTTCTAATAAAAACACAAAATCAAACATAAATCAACCAGAACTAATGTAAGAAGTTTTTTTTAATTATATTTTGGTGCGCCTTCCCACCATCTGTTGTGGCCCTTAGGATCGATGGTGTGAAGGCGCACGATAACCGGTTCTGGCCTTGTGCACCGATGGTGCTGGTGGTGTATGACCACCGGTTTTTGACTCATCGAACCCCTATTTAACATGTTTAAGTAAAAAAAAGTCTCCTTACTTAGTCTAATTTCACGCTCGAATATTCTTTGAACGCCAAAGATAAAAGATTGATTTAATTCAAATTTTTATTTTAAAAATAAGTCAAAATCAATAGGCATTTATGAGATTTTAAGAAATTAGACTATAAATATAATCATAATTTATGATACTATATTAAAAAGTATTTTGTTACTATATGTATTTATAGAAATATTTTGATGTTTTATTAATTAAATTAAAATTTGAATTGATATATTTTGTATATTAAAATTAGGATTCTAAAATGTTTTTGAATGAAATTATTATTTTTATTAATTAGATTAAAATTTGAATTCATATATTTTTCTATTAAAATTTAGATTTTAAAAAAAGATGACTAAAATTATTGTTTTTATTTATTAAATTGTAAATTTAATTAAATTTATAATAATTAAAGTTTAAATATAATTATTTTTTAATTATTATATATTTACATATACAAAATTAGTATGTAACCATATATATTCATTAAATTTATATGAGATTTTATCAATTAAAGTTTAAATATAGTTATATTTTAGATATTATAAGTATATAATTGGTACGTTACTATATATATTTATTGAGGTTTTAATTTTTTTTTAAAATCATCCATCGTGTATCTATTTAATTTGTTAATGATATTTGTTTGTAACTAACGTGTTGTTAATTTAAATATATAAATGGTCAAAAACCGTTCATATATAAACATCATCATTGCTATTCTTTTAAATAACTAACGTGTAACTAACGTGTTGTTATATAAATGTAACTAACGTTAGTTATTTAAATCATCCATCATTGCTATTCTTTTAAATAACTGCAAGTAAAACTGCTTCCTTCAACTGCACATGGTTTGTGTTTCGTTACAGTCCAAAAAAAGCATAAACAAACGTTCATACTTGTCAAAAACGATTTCATACTCCTTGGGCACAAAGTTGTAAAGTCGGTGAATCGCACGGTTGCTCCCTTTGAACAGATCTTTAACTCGAGCACGTCCATCAGCAAGATCAGTACTGAAAAAGACAAATAACAAAACATTCATTAGCCAAAAAGAAAATCTAACAATCCCTAAAATATTTTGCAGAAGGTCGAAAGAGGTCACCTATTATCCGCCACGTCCTTCATGATCTGCTTAAAAATCCGATATCTGCCTTTTTCTTTTTCATTTCTAAGACATTCCTTGACATCAGCTAGAGAGGCATCATCATCCCTAGAATACCATCATTGAAACCCCAGCTATTCATACATACAGCAGTGTACCTCACTTCGGAAATTCTTATACATACTCACTCAGTGTACTCGTTTCCTCCAAATCTTAATCAATTTAACTAATAAGATTACAAAAAAAAACAATACCAGCCATCTCCTACCTGGTTTCATAAGACCTGTAGCTGGGGTCTTAATCATTTTCCAGGTTCTTCAATTTCAACCCCAAATTTATTAATATTATCACAATTTACCATCATTATGAATAGCTGGGGTTTCAATGATGGTATTAGCACAAAGCCCTTTCTTGAAGATCTTGCTTCTCATTTTCTTTCATCTCTTCTGGTAACTTATCCTCCACAGCCTTCAACTGCCCTTGCAGTACCAATGAAGATTTCAGTTTAATCTTCCACAACGCATAGCTAAATCCCCCATCAATTTTTTCAATCATGTATTTTGTTGGTGTAGACGTTATTATGAAACCCTAATTGCAAAAGCCCTACTTTCACCACGTGGCTCTGATACCAACTTTTTTATTAAATTAGTATGCAATTATCACAAAATGGCTCAAGCCCAGAATATATGGGAAGGACAGACTGAAATGAACACAGGATTTAACGTGGTTCGACAATTGTCTACGTCCACGAGCGCCGCCAGAGAAAAGAATTTCACTATGATAGAAAACGTTACAGATTTCAGATTGTGTTTTGTGTATCCCTAGTAATCTATTTATATGGAATAAATAGACTTACTAGATAATTGTCTTAATGGGCTCGTATACACCAGACCAAAGATGACATTACCCATTTTAACTTCACTGTCAATGACACAAAACTGTACCGCCGAACACAATGACACTATGAGAGACACAAGACTGTACCGCCGAACACGGTACACTGTCAAGGCACTATTCGACTCATTCACAACAGTCTCTCTATTGCATCTAAATGCGATTTTGTGCTAATTGTGAGAAACTAAATAATTTGTTTGCTAACTGTGACTATGATTAGAACATTTGGCATCATTATAATAGCCTATTTAATATTAAGACCGAAATAGGCTTTAGACTTTTTACCATTAGTCTTGAAAGGTTTAAGATCTTAAACTCATCGGACCTTAACTTTAAGGTCTGATGAGTCTAAGATCAAATGTCCACAGTGAAGCTTCGCCCAAGTCTCGCCTATATCACGTCCTTAGTGTTTCGGGTCATCCAATTTTCTAGTTTACCTTCTATTTCGAAGAAACTTTTTGTCCTCATTAATTTTTAGGCCACATTTTCTACTTATCCTTATTTCTCACAGCCACTTTTCATTTCACTTCTGAAGCCAACTTTCATTTCCAACCACTTTCCATTTCTGATTAAAAACCAAGTAAATAAAGCATAATAGCATTTTGGGCATGCATACGTTTCTCGGCTGGAGGGAAGACGATAGAGTAAGGAGCTTTGACAACTGCATTGGTTACTTCGACACCTCTTTGTGCTTGAAAACAATGCATGAAGTAGGCTTTGGGACCTGCTAACTTCATAAGAGCTTCATCCGCCTGAAATCCTTGGAAGACCTTCCGCCGATGCTCAGCTTCTTCTTTCTGCCTGCTGGCCCACACATCTGAATACACAACATCAGCTCCTTTCACAGTTTCTTTGACATCATTAGTAATCTCAGTCTTGCTTATTCCAGCTTGTCTAGACTTCTCAACTGTCTCTTTATCCGGTTCAAAACCAGTATGGCAAGCACAAACAAAATATAGCGGAATTACTGACGCCAAAGCCAGCCAAGAATGCACAATATTGTTTCCATCTCCATTATAGACAACCTTAGTTCTTTCGATTCGACCGACAGGGTAATTATAGTATGTTAGTACACTTTGAAAACTTTGCGAGATCAAGAATGTCCGGCCTACCATCTGAATATCTTTAGTGAAACACGAGCAACAAGAACCCAGTTTCAAAAGAAACACATGTGTATAGATGGCGTGGCAAAAATCATTACTAACGTCTTCCCTTTAAATGGAAAATACGTGCTCTCTCCAGGTTTTAAAAGTGCCTCGACCTCGATAGCCTTGTCTAACATCTTCATTATGGTCCATTTGTCAAAATCGTATGTGTGTAGAAAATCTTTGAGTTTTGCATTTTCTTTTCCATGGAGCATGGAGGAAGGCAACGTGGCGGACGAAGAACAGCAGGATATACGATGGCGGAGAAGAGACGGAGACAGCGGATGACCGGTATGATCGGTGAAGGGAGTTTCCAGATAAAGAGGAGGACGAAAATATAAGGGTAGTAAATATAAGGGTAGTAGGAGTCGTTGTAATTATTTTGAGCGAAATTAATGATCTTTCTGTCACTAGATCATGCTATATTTGGTTTTTTTCTATCGGACAAAAAGACACTTGGTTAGGGAAAAATCTGCTAACTTTTCAGATTTTCTCTCCTAAACTTTCTCTCTTTTTTCTCGTTAAAAGTTGGCTACACTCGTGCCAAAAACAAGAAACTGTTTATTTTTAGTATTTTTGGGGACTTTGTAAAAAAAAAAATTAATCAAATCTATCATCTAGAGAACAACCCAGAGCTAGATAGTGATCTAACCTCGAATATTTCATTTTTATTTTTATAAATTTCGCCATCCATAGAATAACCTATCTTGCTTCTCAGGTCAATTGTTTTGTCGTCCAAAGCACTGGAAAAGTAAAGGTTCAATAAAAGTTACCTTAGCATTTCGAGTCTCCATCTTACCTTTTGGATAGATCGGCTTATTTTCTGGATCAATCACTTTGGATTATTTACTTTGTGTAGGAGGAGTTTGGATTATTTACTTTGTGTAGGAGGAGTTTGGATTATTTACTTTGTGTAGAAAGAGTTCATTGTTGGCACTACAATTTTTCCTTCAAAACCTTTCACAAAGTAGACTTAGGAACCGTCATTTTTGTATCAGGAGAGTTTTTATAGAAGAGTTCTTAACTTAGGAACCGTCATTTGGGCAGTTTTTGTTGGCACTAATATATTTTCACAAAGATACTGGTTTGTGAGGAAAACACGGCAATATTAATTGATATAAAAGAAGAGAAGGAAAAGAGAAGAAACGAAAAAAACAAAAACCAAATCCAAATGAAAATCGAAAAAACAAGTAGAGGAAAAAGAAAATAAATGAAAAAAACAAAAAGTAACACAAAAATAACAAAAACAAACAAAAACAAAATCGAAAAAAAAAAGAAGGAAAGAAAAAAGCGGAAGGAAAAAAAAAACAAGGGAAGAGAAAAACCCAGAATAACAAATAAGAAAAAAAGTATTAAACGAGATATATTAATTAAATTAAGATCCTCAAGCATTGTCGTAATATTTTTTTGAATCAAATTAAATTAAGCTAGATGTATTAATTAATTAAATTGTATATTAGTAAAAAATTTATATAATTATTTTCGATATAAAAATATTATTAGTAAAGAAAAATAATGTGTTAGTAATTTTAGTTTGTTTATTAGAAAAATATTGTATTCATAAAAGATACTATTTTATTTTGTGAGGAAAAGACTATAGTATATTAATATAAAATAAAAGAGAACGAAAAGAAAATAAAAGAATAAAAAAAACAAAAACAAAAACAAAATGAAAACGAAAAAAAAAGTAGAAGAAAACGAAAAACAAAAAGAAAATAAAAGAAAATAGAAAAATAACAAAAACAAACAAAATAAAAATAAATTAAAAAAAAGAAGAAGAAGGAAACCAAATAAAAAAAAGCGGATGGAAAGAAAAAAAAAAACACAAAATAACAAATAAGAAATAAAATTGGTAATTTGTTTATTAAGAAAATATATTACTAAAGGATATTTATCTAGTCCTTAAAACAGAGAAGGAAAAAGAAAAGAAATTAAATTTGACCATCAAATATAAATTAAACCCGATATAGAGATTTAAATAAAGGTGACTAACCACAGACCTTATCTTCACAAAACACGGTTCATGTTGAAACTAATTTGATATATTAATTAATTACTTAATCTAGTTGTAAATATTTGGAGAATTATTATTAATATAAAACTATTATTAATAAAGAAAAATATGTTTTTAGGGATTTGAATTTGTTTATTAAAAAAATATTATATTAGTAAAAAATATTATTTTTCCATTGAAACAGGATAATATATTTATATAAAAAGATGAAATAAAAAAGAAACAGAGAAAAAGAGAAAAGAAAAGAAAGGAAAAAAAAGAAAAAAAAAACAGTGATTTGTTTATTAAAAAAATATCATATTATTAAAAGATATTTATCTAGTTATTAAAACACTATAATATATTAATATATAAAAAAGAGCCAAAAGAGAAGAAAAGAACAAAAAAACAAAAATATTAATATAAAAGAAAAGAACGAAAAGAAAAAAGAAACAAAAACAAAAACAAAATGAAAATAAAAAAGAAAACGAAAATAAAAGAAAATAACAAAAATAACAAAAAAAATAACAAAAACAAAATAAAAATGGAAAAGAGAAGAAGAAGGAAACCAAGTAAAAAAAGTAAAAGGAAAGGAAAAAAAACAAGAGAAGAAAAAAACACAGAATAACAAAGAACAAAAAAAATGATAATTTGTTCATTAAAAAAGTATACTACTAAAGGATATTTATCTAGTCATTAAAACAGGAGAAGAAAAAAGAAAAGAAATTAAAATCTACCATCAAATATAAATTAAGCCGGATATATTTATTAATTAATTAAATTAATTAAAATATTTAGATTTAGATAATTATTTTTAGTATGTAGATGACAATATCTTCACAAAACACAGGTTGAAACCAATTTTTTTTTTCTAAGAAATTAATTTTTATTGATGTTACATGATGTTCATGAATTCTGTTTTATATGATTTAGCTATTACCTTCACGATTTGCCTTCTTTGTTTAATGGCTTTCCTTCTTGTTTTATAGGATCTTTGTGCTTCCTCTAATGCTTTCTTCTTGTTTAGTAGCTTCCTCTCTTTTTATGCTTCCTCTCTTTTTATGCTTCCTCTAGTGCTTTCTTCCTTCATTAGTTTCCTGCAAAACAGAAAATATTGAGGTCAAGTTTTTCAACTTGCCAAGCTGTTTAGTCTTCTTCAAAGAAATCTAAAATATCTCATGTTTAAAATTCTAACAATGTGATGGCATTTAATTCATGCAATGAATGATTTGATTCAGCCGTGAATTCAGATTGAATCTTAAGAGTCTAGTCAGCAGCTGAATTTTGTTCACTATATATATGTTTGAGTGTCATCTGAGATTTAATCAAGTTTCTACGGTATTGGAGGATTTGCTCTAAATACCAAGGGTACTTTCCTATATATTAATTAAATTAATATAGTGTTCAAAGATTTGGATAATTATTATTAAGATAAAAATATTATTAATAAAAAAAATATTTTTTTAAAGATTTGAATTTGTTTATTTTTCTATTGAATCAAAACAAGAAGAGAAAGAAGAGGAGAAAGAGATGGAGAAAAAAAATGAGAAGAAGAGAAAGAAGAAAAACAGAAAAAAAAAATAAGAAAAAATAATAATTTGTTTATTAAAACAACTTCATATTATTTATCTTATTGATCTAGTTATTAAAAGACGAGAAAGAAAAAGAGAGGAAAAAAAAGTCAAGATCGAGTATAACCATAAATTAAGCTTTATATTAATATATTAATAATTAAATTAATTAATTAATTAATATATTGATTACGTAAAAAATAATATTTAAATTAGATGGATCATTTCTTCACAAATTCAACAACCACCTAAATCTATGGAAAAAAAGAATTATAAACAGCTTAATTTTAATTTGATTTTACGAAGCACACAAATATGAATAAACATTAGATTCGTTTATTTAAAAGAGCATGCTTCTAGGTCGTTAACTACAATGAAAACCGGAGAGCACAAATTAACGTCTGGCCTTCAAGAACGTGATGAGATCGGTCTCTGGAATGTTTCATGGGTATTTAAAAAAATTAAATTTGTTTTTGTGATTTTTTAAATGAAATTAGTCTTCCGAAAGTTTTAATGGTATTAAAACTGTTAAACCATCGTCGTTACAATGGTATTAAGGACTACATTGATGCGTCAGTGGTCGGTCAATGCGGCATGCCAGTGGCCGGCCAATGTGTATCACATTCGCCGGCCACTGGCGTTACATTCGCCTGTCATTGCGGTGCACCGCACTGGCCAACTACTGTAGCCACATTGTCGTGACACTACTGGCCAACTACTGTAGTCACAATGTTGGCCACTAGTGTCACAACGCTGGTTTTTTATTTTCCTGAGGTGTGTAAGCTCATTAGTGGAAGTTAAAAGGATCTGGAAATTGTATCTAGAGAGTGGATTCTAAATCACAAATCTAGATTCAACTAAACTTCTTTTTTTCGATATTCCAGCGACTATCATGTCATTTTGAATAATACCTGTCTTTTTCCTTTTTGTAAAACACGAATTTTCAGAAGGGTGTGTTATTTGGTTCACTCTATCTCACGTGTCTCAAAGTCTCACTATTTTCTGGCTGGGATTATATTGCAATCATATCTGAATTATGTTTGTGAATGAAATGTATATGTCAGATTGAATTATGCGACAGTTCGGTTGTCGATGTGACTAAAATTCGCAATGAAGTGGTTAGAGGCTGCTGGTTGGACGAAGGGAGATCATAAAAACATACTCTATCTGATAGAGAAGATCTTTACTCATTGGGTCCAAATTTGTAACACTAACAGCTATCAATAATGTATATCGATGTCTCCACTGTCTATTAGTGCATAATTCATATGGATAAACTTCAGTACACATGAATGATCTGAGTGATAGTCCAAAATTTCGAATGGTGATAAATACATAGCATTCAACTATGTTGTTATAAGTCCTTAATGCAGTCAATCCACACTCTCGATATGCACCGAAGAAGATGTAAATAGTACTTTTAAAATTTAAATGTTACGCTTTTTTTTATTAGAATTATCGTTTTTGTTAACTTTTTCGTCTCGAATGAGTATTTAATAAAATCATCTGGTTCTGTATTTGTAAACAAAGATAAATTCAAATATACTGCCAACACAAAGTCCCTTGTTCGTAAGTATCTACCATTTTTAATAGCATATTAAACACACACACACAAAACACCAACCAAACCCTATCATTATGATAAACCCGATCCTTCTGATAAAAGGTATTCCAAAATACATTATTTTCCTTTTGCTTGAAACAAAAAAGACAAATAATCCGATACGTATGAAGACCACACAAGCAGTCAATTACAGATCAACATAAGAACCGAATAGTTAGACGGAACTTTGTCCTAATACCTTACAAGCTAAAGAAGCTACTTAGATGTACCACGTGATTACTTGATGATAGAATTGATATTAAATTTTGTCAGTTTGTTAAAAGAAAGAAAAATGATGCACCTAATTTCGTTGGGGCAGTAAATTCACAACCCATTCCGAACATCATCGCTCACTTTTTAAAGTCGTCTCATCATGACCCATTTGCTGAAACCACAATTAGCATCTGTATACCTTATTTTCATGAGATATTGTACAAACAATTTTCAGGAGTTTTCCCATAAGCACGCATCCTTAAGAGGTCATTGGGGTGTCTAGCATTAGCATAACTTCACTCATTGTTGGTCTATTGGCCATACTATACTGACAACATAACAATCCGATGTGTATGCATCGCATCATTTCCTTACTTGAGCCAGAACTCAATAATGGATCCGATCCACCATACTTATTCTGGTTCCGTTCTTCCATGCCTGAGAAAATTATGCGGCCGAGATATGCTAAACAAATAATCTAATTACAAATGTACAATAATATAAACAAATTATACTAATAAACCTTAGTACTTACATACCCAATCATATGTTCTACATTTTCACCTTCAAGACCCTGTTTCAAAGACCATCGTCTTAGGATATTGGTCTTAAAAATTCTATTTTCAAGACCCTTATCTTCCATACCCTCGTTTTTAAAACCCTCGTCTGAATACACTCAATTTGAAAACATCGGTTAACAAATCCAACATCGGCTAACGTATAAAACAAAAACAACTTTGGCCTGAGTGTCTTACCCATCATTCGTTAAACCAAATTGTATTACTCTATAACAATGGAAAATATCCTATTTGCGCTCATCTACGGTATCGAGACAGTGGTACATGTGGAAGTCATTATCCCAAGTCATAGAATTGCCAACTACTCTGAGGTCACCAATAACGTTGATCGAGCTAAGTCTGTCAACTTCTAGGAGATCAGCAATCAATTTGAATGAGTCTCTAAATGTGAGATAATAGAAGGGCAGTACTAGATTTTTAGAAAGTCTAGTTGGTGTGATAACTTGTTTTATTGAAAAGAGTATACCGAAGTTTCCAAACAATAAAGTACAATGGTAATTGTCGAACAATTTGATGTGGATTTGACATTATCTTGTCATTCGTGCAAAATGAAGGATGGGTCGGAAGAAGAAGTTATGGCCATTGGTTTTCAAATTAGCGATATAATCTGGAGCAATAGTAGGATTTCCTGTATACTATGGTTGTTTGTGGGTGTTGGAATCGGTATGTAGCATAAATGTTTGTGACAGATTGGAAATGCTGACGAAAAAATCTTTAAACATTGCATGACGGGACACGGAGACATGATTTCGGAGGTGTTTAGAGTGGGTCCTTGTTCGATCTAAGCCATGATTTTTGCTACTGCCAACTCATATTCTATATATATAATTCGTTAATATTTAAACTACCCGCAGCCATACTATTGTCGACCGCTACCATGGCTGCGGGTAGTACTTCTCAACAACAACAATAAGAGCTTTCCGATTGCCAATATGTTGAGTGTTGCATAGTCAGCACATGCAGTATGTTAAGAGGTTCCATAATCAGCACGCGCAGCGGCACGGTCTTCAATCGCAATGGCATTATCAACAAGAGCAGTGGCATTGTCTACATCAGTCGTGGCATTGACAAAAAGAGCGGTGGCACGGTCAACAAGAGCATTGACATAATCAACACGATCTATGGAATAATGACTTTCCAACCTCTCATGTGGAACAAAATGAATATGCACGACGGGTGATGGAGAATTAGGGTTCGAGTCCAGAGTGGGAGCCTGAGAAACGGCTACCACATCCAAAGAAAGCAACAGGCGCACAAACTACCCAATTCAGACACGGGGAGGTACTCACAATAAATAACAATATCGGGCTATTCGAGTCTCGTAATTAGAAGGAATGTAATCTATTTTTTCTTTAGTCTTTCTTATAGTTTGGATTGGTTAATTTGACTTTATTTTGTTTACCAAACACACAATGTTCATAAAATATCAATGGTTCATTCACAGACATCAAAACTAATCGATCTGGTTCTATATCCAAATATTATGAGGCTACATCAAACTCATCGAACTTAGAGCCTAGAATCATCAGCATAATTTCTTCCTTCGAACTCGGATTTGCTGCTTGTGATGTTGATGCACTTGGATCCTTTGATCCACTGCTTTGTCCAAGAACAGCTGCTCTCCAATTCAAGGCTTAGACAAAATTTCTAGTGAAAACAGAACTTCTTTAATTTTTGAAAAAGTTGCTTCACAATCGGGTGTCCACTTAATATTGGATCTTCGTAACACTTGGAAAAAATGAAAGCATTTGTCACTTCCTTAAAAGTTCGGCATTTTGCTCTTTTGTTGATGTGAGTAATAATCATTTTTATGTAATTAGTTTCGTGCAGCACTGTAAGATAGGAATAAGGTACCAAAGGTATTTGTTAGTAGTAATCATAGTTAATAGTATTTTAGAGTCTATCTCTATTTCCAGTTTAGGAATTTGCAATCATATTTGTTTCCATATGACAGCAACCAATGGTGCTTTTTGTCCCTCGATGATCGCTCATTGATCTCTGGTTTTTGTTTGCAGATCATATTATAAAGTAGGCGTCATCCACTGAAATATAATATAAATGGTTGTAACTAAAATACAACATAATGGTCTGCATCTAACATCCACTCAAATATAATATAAATTGTTGTAACTAAAATACAACATAATGGTCTGCATCTAAAAACTCTTTTAACTATGATTACTGCTATAAAATCAATATGATCCAACGAGATCTTAGGGATGTAACACAATAAGTTACCTATCATCAGTTTGGAAATGTTCTTACTTATATACCATTGATCCTTCCCATGTATTACCGATGTGGGATGTGGAACTTTGGTCGCTACCCTAACATCTCTTATTCTTCTGCGCTTACGAGTACTGTTATTAATAGGATTCTTTCTAAAATTTTAAATGATAGGTTATCAACCATCAGCCCTAAAATAATCTCTAATGAGCAGGGAGTTTTACGCATGGCAAAAATATCCATGATCAAATCCTCCTTTTCAAAAAGCTTATCTTTGACATTAAAAAAAATTCAGGTATGATAATAAGATGTCTCTTCGAATTAAAATAAAATAATTAATTAAATTTTGATTAAAAAAATTATTGTCTACCCGAACTATAATTTATAATTTATATGTATATATTATACGAAGAATGATGTACTCGGTCGTGGAATCTTACGCACGTCCGTGTTGTTCCATTCAAACCAAGCCATCGAACGGAAACTACTAAAGAAGTAAATCCAGAAAAAGTTAAACCTTTTAAAATGTCATGTAAATACTTAAGTGTTATGTAATCTAGAAACACAAACTTCTAAGATATTTGTAGGTAATAAAAATACACATAAAATAATACTTTGTTTTCTTCCTTTTTGGTTTTCAATAAAAAACCTAGCATTATGTTGTTTTAATTTTTTAAAGTTTAATATTATTTATGTTATTAAGTAAAATTATTAAAAATAATTTTTATGATGTAATTTATATATTACGATAAATATATTTAAGTGAAAAAAAGTTTTGACATTATCAAATATTATTACTAAATTATATTTTAAACTGGAAAAACAAGTTATTTTATTATAATTTTTTGTACATTTTAGAACAACTAGAAAATATTGGCCATATATAATGCATCAAACATGTATGTTTTTTTATATAAAAGTCAAATACTTTCTCCTTATCGACGTCATCTGCTGTGGAAATAGAAGAAAGTAAACATGAGGTTTCAATATTCATTATATTTTCCCAACTATAAGTATGTCATCAACTTATAAATATAACAAAATATGCATTTCCATGTACGTTTCCTCATTAAATTAGACATAGTTTCCATAACAGTTTATTCTATAATTAATTGACTTAATAAAAGAGTCAACTCTTGTATTTCACCTTCTCGGCGACTGTTTCAACATATAGGCATATAGGGCTCTATTAAACAAACACACATCACTTTTATGTCTATCGTCGAAACCTTACGTAAGACTTATATAGATGTTATTCTCTAGTACTTTATACAAGAAAGCAGTAGTAACATCAACTTGATATATATCAATACCAAATCTAGAAACAATTGAGAATATAACCCTTATTGAGATTTGTTTCACAATTGGTGAGAATATTTTCAATAAAATCAACTCCAAAAGTTGAATCATTTCTTTTAAATCGTTTATGGCGTCTACCTTTTGGCTTCGATTAGAACAAGTATGTACGGGATTCCCTAATGTTGTATTAGCTAATCTCCGAACCTAAATGTATTGTCTTTCAGATCGTCTTTCGCATGCTCGTACCACTTCTCTTTTAGAGAAATATTTTGATGGTTTTTCGCTTTCTCGTGCAGTAAGTGAATTAGGTATGCCTTTATGTATTCACTCGAATTTGTCTTAACTTACTTATCGTTGTGTCTTAGGTACACTCCGAACATGACTCTAGTTGTTATCGATGAAAAACATAAGAAGACTTATGATTTTCTATATTTGCATATTGATTTCATAGTAAGATATTTAGCACTATAAGTGTTCTCTATATTCATTTAATATATTGTTCAAATATTTGGATAATTATTTTTGATATAAAAATATTATTAATAAAAAATATATTGTGTTAGTGATTTGAATTTTTTTTATTAGAAAAAAAATTATTCTTTTATTTTAACGAATATAATATTTTTGATATTATATTTTTTAGAAACAGTGTTTGAAGATTTCATGATTAACAGAATATTCCATTGTTCGAATGATTGAAATATTCTGTTATTTTAATGAATTTGTTTTACAAAAATTGATTCAACAATGGAATCAGAGTTTGTAGCATTAGTAGTAGCGAGTAAAGAAGCTGAGTGGCTAAGAAATTTAATGTACAAAATTCCGTTGTGGCCCAAACCGATATCACCTATATCTATTAGATGTGGTAGTGAAGTAGCCTTGGCTAATGTCTATAAACAAGTTTACAAAGGAAAATCTAGACACTTAGGTGTTAGACACGGTATGATTCGTGAGTGTATCACGCATGATGCTATTTCACTAGAGTTTGTGAGAACTCAATGTAACTTAGCTTGATCATTTAACCAAAGGGTTAAGTAGAGATTTTGTGCACAAATCGACTATTGGGGTGGAATTAAAATCTATCTGAAATCTCTCATGTTGAGATACCCAATTTCTATCTAATATAACATTAGGTGTTGAATTCAATATAGAAAACTTAACATCTAGAGATTGGAACACATTTGTATATCGTCCCAAGGTATGTGTTCAAACCTGCAAGTTGTGAAGGTTGAAGATTATCTTCTGAATAGTTCTTTTGAAAAATTGCATATACAGGTGCAAAAGGAAAATAACTACCTATTTGAGCATGAATTTTAGCCGCTTCAAGAAGCAAGGACTTGGCTTTGATATGCTTAAGAAGGATAAGGACACAAGGCTAGTAAAATATAGTGTCAAGTAAGAACAAGTGAGAATGTAAATTTATGTGTATATTATCTTCGTGTATTCATTATGAATAGTAAAGTTTCAATCCTTAGTGACACCTTGATTTTCGGATATTTGAAATATGTAATATACTAATGTGAAATTCAATCGTTACGATATTTCATTTATGCATAAATTTGTTAATTGTTGTGATTGTGTTTAGTTGATCATGAATTACACTAAAATTGGGAAAGATTGTTCCGCCCCTTGGACCCCCGCAAGTGGCTCCGCCCCTTGAACCCTGTTAATCATGATATAATCTAACAAGATTGCACTCCTCACTCTACGACTTGTTCGATAATATACAATGATTAAATTGGTCAACTAGTCGATCCAATTACACTAAAATCTCTAACAGAGTTGTGTAGAGCTTCCCCCCGCTCGACTATCTGCAATTAATAGTACCTTTTATATACGATCCATACGATCCACTAGCGCTCTGGTTGTGAACGTCAAATGGTGCAACTGTCTACACTTTAGTCTTTGCCATTTTTTATTTTGATATAAGAAAATGGGTTTAAAGAAAAAAACCCCTAAAGGGTACACCAGAAGGGGTAGCCGAGTTGGTAGAGTAAGTCATACTCGTGACCAAAGGTCATGAGTTCGAGTCCATCTACAAACACTTTTTTGGCTGAGCCTCTCACCTTGTGTGGTTTACCTTCTGGCATTGATTTGCTGGCTATTGCGTCAGATCGAGGGTTTACCCTGTGCGCACTCGTTGAGTAGCGGCTGCGGGTTTCCTTAACAAAAAAAACTTCAAATAGAAAACTTTAGGAAGAAATGATAAAACATAAATGATAAAAAAATCAAATGACAGAAAATAGTGAAGTTTCAGTAAATTTACATAAAGAAAAAATGCCATATTTAAATGACGGTTGATCCAATAATCAATCATCTCCAAAAGATTATAACAACTGGATTTGAAATGATGATCCCGCGTATAAGATCAGCTATATCTGTCAACGAAGTGTTTTTAATTATCATTATCAACTTTATGATAGTAACAAGGCCATAGATTGCCTCAGTTATGCCGAGATAGGAATTTAATTATCATTATCAACTTTATGATAGTAACAAGGCCATAGATTGCCTCAGTTATGCCGAGATAGGAATTCTCGAATAGCATATTCATATAATCGACTTCCAATAATAATACATCATTCATACTTTGAAATGACTAAAGGGGTAAGTTTCATAATTCCACAGTAAATACGAAACAACTTCAAAGCAAGAAAAAATCAAGTTCTTGCGGATAATAAACTAGTTCACAACCGTATATATGACATAACCATACAAGAAAATCAAAAGATAAAAGGAAATGTTACTTATACTTGTATTATTATTTTTTTAGTAAAATTAAACTTTTTTTAATGAGGCAAGTATAAGGTCAAGAGACCTTAAAACCCTCACAGGTCCGGCCATCATAGGCTTAGTAGCTTGGTTTTGAAGAAAACTAGTTTGGTATCAATAATATTCTTTAAAATAACATTATGGAAATTTTTGGTAAGGTTGTTTAGGTTTAAAGATAGTCCAACTGAGACATAATGGACGTTCAACCATCTTAAAACATCTAAAGGTTATATAATCCTTTCAATTCTTTCGCAAGGATTATTGGCTATTGATACGATTATAAGTTCGAAAATTCTAACCCATTAATACCTAACTTAAAGAATAAAGTTTTATGAACAATTTGATCTAAATAAGACTATGTAGACTTTATACCATAAGTACATAAGGTTTTAAACTAGTTACTTGGACTTGTAAGGTTTAAGATCATAAACCTTAACTTTAAGGTGTGATGAGTCTAAGGTCAAATGTCCACAACGAAAGCCTCGTCCAAGTCCTTAGTGTTGGGGTCATCCTGTTTTCTAGTTAACCTCTATCTCCGAGGAACTTTTTTGCCTCCTTAATCTTTAGGCCACATTTTCTAGTTATCCTTATTTCTCACAGCCACTTTTCATTTCACTTCTGAAGCCACCTTTCATTTCCAAGCACGTTCCAATTCTGATTAAAAACCAAGTAAATTAAGCATAATAGCATTTTGGGCATGCATACGATTCTTAGCTTGAGGAAAGACGATAGAGTAAGAAGCTTCGACAACTGCATTGGTTACTTCGACATCTTTTTATGCTGGCAAACAATGCATGAAATCCGCCTGAAATCCTTAGAAGACCTTGCCCCGATGCTCAGCTTCTTCTTTCTGCCCCATGCTGGTACACGCATCCGAATACACAACATCCGAATACACAACATCGGCTGCTTTTACGGCTTCTTTGACATCATTAGTCATCTCAATCTTGCTTATTCCAACTTTTTTATACTTCTCAACTATTTTTTTATCTTGTTCAAAACCAGTAGGGCAAGCAAAATAAAATGAAAAGGAATAACTGACGCCAACGCCAGTCAAGAATGCATAATATTGTTTCCAAGGCCAACATAGATAACCTTAGTTCCTTCAATTCGACCGACGTGTTCAATAATTGTGAGAGCATCAGCCATTATTTGAACAGGGTGGTTATAGTCTGTTAGTCCATTGATAACAGGTACACTTCAAAAATTTGGGAGATCAAGAATGTATGGCCTACTCATCTGTATATCATTGGTGAAACACTAGCAAGAAAAACCCAGTTTCAAAAGAAACACGTGTTCTCATAGATGGCTTGGCAAAAATCATCACCAACCTCTTCCCTTTAAACGGAAGATACCTCTTCTCTCCAGATTTTAAAAGCGTCGCGACTTCAATAGCCTTGTCTAACATCTTCATTGTGGTCCTTTTGACAAAATCGTATGTGTAGAAAATTCTTGAGTTTTTGCATTTTTAGACTAATAGAAGAGTTATTATCTATAGTTATAAATATAATCCCTCCGTCCTTTTATATTTGACTTTTAGAGAAACAGACGTGTCCCAATCTAATTGACTTTTATATTAATAGTTGTATTAATATAATAGTCGAAGTAACAAAATCAGAAGAAGATAAACATTTAAGTGACTATCTTTCACTTATTGTCCAACTTCGACTTTCTTCTTTGCCCAAAGCCTGTCTACAGCACTGTCAGCATCACCCTGCAAAAGTTCATAGCACCAAAATTCAATAATCGGCTCCACAATTTTGAAATAAACTAAGTTCAAAGTACTCACTGAAACAGCAATACAATATAAGTCTAAACTTATTCACAATCTTACAACAGTGTAACGCAAACAACATATAACCTCTATGAAAATATTGAGACTAGCATTCTGCTTCTATCTATGATTGCTGAAGCTACAGCTTCAAATAGTATATTAGAGTCATAGGTGTTAAAATTATACGTTTACTAGTGAGTGACACGTAGGTAAAAAATTATCATTTAACTATTTAATAAAATAACAAACAGAGAAAATAGAAGAGGAAAAAAAGGAAAAGTAACCGCTAAAATACAAAGGATCTATCTTTTAACTAAAAATCAAGTTAAAAGTACAATTTAACGCTTCCACTGTACATGCTCTTAAGCCAATTAAGACACGGCAAAACGTTGACAGGAAAAGAGGAAGAACTATGTTACTGAGGCTTGCAATTCCGTGACCAATGTTGTAAGAGGTTATGAGGAGCGATATAACAGTAAACTAAGGTCCAAACAATAGCCGGGTTATATTAAATACACACCTTCTCTTTGGCATAGTAGTTTTTTATTTTAAGGCATATTTTTAGTACTTCTTTTGTTTTATAATATATATAATTCTACAAAATATTTTTTATTGTATTTTACATGAAGTTCGAGTTTTTAGACAAGCTTTTATACGATAGCCCATAGATATAGGTTGTGGCATAATTCGTCACTCTGAATCTGAAAACCTATGTACAGGCACATGCCTCAACCACTCGGCCAAAGCGAGTTTGTCAGATATTGATGATTTTCGAACGAAAACCTAGCCTAGAAAGAAAATTTTCATTTGGAGCATGTCTATTAAGAAAATGATAAGCAGAGCGAGAAATGGGGCACCAAAATATAAGTGTAGTCCTCCTAGTGGTTTTTACTAATACTAATAACGAAAACTGAAAATTGTAACTATTTGTAGCGATAATATAGATCTTTCTGTCACTAGATTATTTCTATCGGACAAAAAACGTTTAATTTTAAGATATCTTCTCCTAAACTTTTCCTCTTTTTTCTCGTCAACTTGCTTAAAACTTGGGCTACACTCGTGCACTTCTTTTGGTAGATCTAACTTCATATATTCTTTAATTGAAAACCAAAAACAATACTGTTTATTTTTAGTATTTTTCGGGACTTTGTAGATTCTTTTTTACCATATCTATTATCTAGTGATCTAACTTGAATATTTCAAGGCTTTTTTGATTTTTTTATTTTTATAAATTCCTCAGCTTTTCTGGCCGTCCTTCCCGGATTGGATTGGATTGAAAGTTTGTATATATTTGCACAAAATTTTTTATGCACGTGCATGATCATCTGGGTGTTGTTCAAAAGTGGATTATTTAAGATTGATTTGGATATTGTTAATGTTTCCCATGAATTTTCAAGGAAAAACACCAGAGGAGCAGCAATCCCACAGCACAAGCAGTGGTGGAAGTGGAAATGTTGTTTCTAAGAAAATTAAAAAAATACCACAACGAGGATTAGGTGTTGCACAGCTTGAGAAAATTAGATTAGAAGAGTTATCGCCACCATCTTCACCATTCAAACTACAACCTCCACCACTATCATCGTCAACAAACATATCATTCCCTATGCTCAATCAAAATCAAATTTCCAACAGTTCTTCATCTTCTTCATTATCTTCCACAAACTCTGTTTCTGATGTTATGATGGGTAATAACAATGCTCATCTTTCATTCATAAATCAACAATTTTTACCACATTATCAGCGTAAATTAGTTTTGCCTAATGATTCGCATTCCAGCCCAAATTTAAATTCAAATTTCCAGCTTCCTGCTTCTAATTTTAATAGTATGGTAAGTTTTTTGTACTTTTTATGTAAGTGGAAATACATTTTGAATTTTCTTGTATTATTAATTAAGAATATGTATATCCAGGTGAATTTTTCAGCAGCATCATCATCGGCTAATGTAAATTGTCAGATAGAGCGCCCTTCATTGCAAAACTACTATGCCAAAGAGAAGGTGTGTATTTAAAGTTTTTCAATATATTTATTATGTTTGTATTGTAGTGATATCTTTTACTATATGAAGTTGAATTCAGTTAGAACTCTTAATAGTTTGAATATAATTATAAGTAGTTCTTTTTATGAGCCTGAAAGTTAGGAAAAAAATAAACGGCTGGTTGAGATCAATAAGAGAAGCGAAAAAGTAGGTCTAAATTCTAACCCTAAGTTCAAGGAAGATAGATAATTTCAAAATACTTTTCTTATATAAAATTATCTATTTTTTTATTTAAAATTATTTTTTTTATTTTTTTAAATGGTGATTGAAAAAAAAATATAAAGTATAACTGATTTTATTTTTTTCTAATTAATCCTTGTTTCGCATCTAGTTTTTTTTGTCTAACATTTAAAAATCACATTTTACATTGCTCCCGTAACTGACGGTCTTTTGTTCATGCGTTGCTCATCTATCGGTCTCTCGTCCCGCAACTAGCGGCTCTCGTTTACGTGTCTCTCATCTATCGGTCTTGTATCCCGTAACTAGCGGTCTTTCGTCTCTGTGTGTTTCATTTATCGGTTTCTCGTTCCGCGACTAGCGGCTCTCATTTACGTGTCTCTCATCTATCGGTCTTGCTCCCGTAACTGACGGTCTTTTGTTCATGCGTTGCTCATCTATCGGTCTCTCGTCCCGTAACCAGCGGCTCTCGTTTACGTGTCTCTCATCTATCGTTCTTGTATCCCGTAACTAGCGGTCTTTCGGCTCTGTGTGTTTCATTTATCGGTTTCTCGTTCCGCAACTAGCGTCTCTCACCTGTGTGGCTCTCATCTATCGATTTCTCGTCTTGGTATGTATCATTTATCGGTCTCTGATCTCGCAACTAGTGGTACCGTCTTTGTGTATCTTGTTCTTGTTCCATAACTAATGATCTCTCGTCTCTGCAACTAGTGAGGCCGTCTCTGATCTCGCAACTAGCGGGGTCGTCTCTGCATCTCTCATATATCAGTCTCTCGTCCTTTAACTAGCAGTCTCTTGTGAGTCTCTCGTATCTTTTTAAAAATAATAATTAAAAACATATTATCAGTGATCTAATTTTGTTCCTTTTAGAAAACAAAATTTATGGTAGTTTTAAACTTTTTTTAGACGTGTGGGGTTCCAAAAATACTGACTTTTAAAAGTTATATACAAACGAAATATGAAAGGTACAGCTAATTTGAACTTCAATGGTATCTCTATCCGATTTTGTTGGCTAAAAACCATGACTGGTCACCGGTGTTTGGCACTTGTTGCATTCGTGCCACTAAGGTTTCTTCGTCCCCAAAACAGGTCATTTTTCTTTTAAAATATGGTATATATGGTCACTGTGGCATATGAAATAACCATACGGAGACATATGGAACCCAAAGTTATAATGTTTTTGTTACAAATATGGCCATTGAACATTTCACACTCAAAATACCATTTTTTGATGATTAACATAGTGTAGATCAACACTAGCGTGACTACAAATATGGTTATTGAACATTTTAAATTCAAAGATACAAATCGGTTTTAGGGATATTTTGGGTGTGAAATGTCTAATAAATGTATTTGTAACAAAAATATTATTACTTTGGGTTCCAAATGTCTTTGTATGGTTAATTAACACGCAAGAGTGACCATATATGCAACATTTTTAAACAATAATGCCCATTTTGAGGACGAAAGAACCTTAGTGGTAAGAATGCAACAAATGCCAAACACCGGTGACCAGACACGGGTTTTAGCCGATTTTTTTAGAGCAGATTGTTGGAGTGAAGCTCGATATAGAGCTTTTGATTCTGCTAAATAAGTTTTTTGAGGTTATTGTTATATACCCTTGTATCTCTTAGGAGTTTTTTAAACTCTATATACTTTAGTAATTTTCAAAATTTGGATTTATTCAATTTAAATATTTATATTTTTAAAATGTAAGATAATCAAATACAACTATAAAGCTAATCCAATATAAATACGGCAAAACTATAACAAAAATAAAAAGATCTTAAACAATCAAGAACTAATTATATCACATTAGAATATAATTTAAAATTTTATATAATAATAATAGGATGGTCTACCAATAATCATCTCATATTAAACTATTTAATCAATAATAAAATGCACATAACCACCTTGTGATATCTGATTATTTACAGGTAACCACATTGTAGTCTAAAATACTAATACCTATTTTTTTCTCATGTTTTGTTTTAAATGTTATAACTTCCAAACCATGATTCCAGATAATTATCTGAAAATATTATTGATTTTGTTTTCGAAGGTGAACAAAACTAGATTAGTGAAATATATTTTTTTGAAAAAATAGTTGCGTTTTTGTTGTGAAATAAGTTTGGAAAATGTTGTAAAATAAGTTTGGAAAAAACAATCGGGTTCTAGTTGCGAAATTATATGTAATTTCGTTACAAAAAAATAATTGTGCTCCACTTGCGAAATTATATGTATTTTGTTGCTAAAATATAAATGTGTTCTAGTTGCGAAAATAGAACTTTGGTTGTTAAATAAGTTTGATCGTGAACAAAATACAAACTTGTATTATGAAAATAAATGTTAATTGGTTGTGAAAAAACTAATCTTTTTTGTAGTTACAAAAATATGTGAATATTTGTGTAGATAAAACCTTTTTAAAAATAGATTATATGCCATTTACCAAAATACAAGCAATTTGGTTATGAAATAAGTCTAGAAAACCCAATAGTATTCCAATTCTAGAACTCGGTGTAATTTGGTTGTTAAAAAACAATTGTTTTCCAATTGCAGAATTACGTGTAATGTGATTTCGAAAATATAAAAAAAATCTCCAAAATATTATTCATAGATTTTATTTTGTTCCTCTTAAAAAAAATTAGAAATATATAACTTTTTAAAATATGTTTTTTGTTTAATTAAAATTTAAAAGATATAAAATTTTAAAGTTTAAAAATAACTAATATTTTTAAAATAAAAAAAGACAACATTAAAACCTCAGAATAATTGCATCGTATGTATTTCTCTCTTATATGGTACTTGTAGTGGAAGGCGAGGGAATAAAAGATGTTTTCTTATGCAGATTGTTGGCATCAAGAGACCTTATCCATGTTCACTAGATAATCTATCAGAATTGGATCCTTTCAACTATGACTATCGCTCGTTATTTCCTTTTCATATCAATAAGTCGGATAAATCGGCTTCATATCAAAACGGTGGCACAAAAATATTTGAAATTTTAAACCCACAGCGTAGGTCAGCTTAACGTCTCAGGATTTCTATCTCTTTGCGAAGAACTTCAAAAATGGAACTTTCTAACGAATGGTTAGAAAGATAACATTATGGTTTAGGTTAAAATGGGGTCTAAAAATGTTAACCATTTTTAAAATTAAAGCGTTTTTGAATTTTTACCATTTTGTCTTTAGGTCCGTTTGTTCATCCGTTGGTTGAGACCTTCTCAGTCGGCGGGGCTCTCCGGCGGTTGAAACCTTTTTATCCGTCGGGTGAGACTCTCCCACCCGCTGGGCCACCTATATTCACCCGGCGAAGAGCTTCTCTGCTTGCTCAACCGGCGGGGATTAAAGGATATTTTTTGTAATTTTGAAAATTGGTAAAAAAAATTGAGGCCGGTTATCCTCTTAGCCCTAATTTAGCCAAAACCTAACATTATTTGGAGTTTCATGTTCCTAAAGTTTTTTCTTTAATATTCACAGGATGAGTTTTTTTAAAACTTTTTTTTAGAGTTTTTGGCAGTTTGAGAGTCTTTTAAGTTTTGAGAGTTTTTTTTTTAATTTTCTGTGTTTTTAATGTTTAAGTTAAATGCACCCAAAACCACTAAAAGACAAAATAAAAATTGTCCAAAAGGTCATAAGTTCGAGTCCCTCTACATACGCTTTCTCGGCTGAGCCTGTCACCTTGTGTGGTTTACCTTCTGGCGTTGGTTTGCATGCTATCGCGTCAGACTGAGGGTTTACCCTGTGCGCACTCATTGCACTCTGAGTAGCGGCTGCGGGTTCCCTCCGAAAAAGAAAAAAAAAATTATACTCCATCACAGAGCAAAAGAGTAAAAACTTAAAAATTTAAAAAGATTTCCAAAAAAAAGACCGATTAACATTATTTAGAACAAAATTTCATATGTTAAAAATTCTGACTTTATCCTGCAATCTTCTTCAGGGACGCACTATCATCAGAATCGAGTTCGAAAAACAGCAAAAAAGAAAACAGGAAAATGATCGGAGACTTTCTCACATTAGCACCTCCGGAATCGGAAACTTGCACGAAATCAACATTTAAGCACCCATCATCAGTTAATCACGGTTACTTCAATCACTACATACCTGATTTTGAGTCACTACGTCATCAAGTAAGTATGAACTTTCGATAAAAGTATATCCTCTTTTATTCTTTCATTATATTGTACTTAATTTTCTCTTTTTTCAAAGATGGACAGAGAAGATTTGAACTTACGGCATGGACTAACTCGGCAACCGCAGCTACAGCTGCAGCCTTATTTTGATTTTTTTGCGCAATCGGTGGGAGAAAACCGGAAAGAAGCTGCTAGTAGTTCGAGTAGCAATAGTAATAACGGTGAATTAGAAGGAGAAAGAGATGATCTGGATTTGAAGTTGTGACACTCACAAACTTAAAGCTGACTAGCAATATTGCTTCTACTTTCTCGTTTACGTTATGAAGCAATCGAGAATATGGGTAACTTTTTCTAGGTGTAGGAAATAAATTTAGCTAGTCATGTTCGTGATTTCGGAACCTATTGTAAAGTAGTATTTTTTTCTTCGATATCGCACAATAAATATTTACAAGATGAAATCATGATTTCGAACTTTTCGAAGCTGATCATCTTAATAATTCCGTTTTTTTTGTGTTTTGAAAGTTTGTAATTCAAACTTTTCCCAATAATTTAATTATGAATCAATAAATCAAATTTGATTATTTATTTATATTAGTCTATTTTATATATTTGATTTCTTTCCATTAAATATTTAATTGTAATTCACAAGGATTTTGTTAAAAAAATTGTTTTAAACAAACAGTCAAATATACCATATTTGCGTGTTGAATTTAAATTCAAAATTCAAAATATATTCTGAATAAATATTAATATATGTTAAGTTGCCACTTTTCAAATCTATAACCTTTGGCTTATTTTGTTCCTACAAAATTATCTCAAAACTTTCGGTTTTGCTTAAATATTTTATTTTTGAATTTAACCTTTCGTAATATTCAGAATAAGCCTAGTATATATACAATTATCTTTTTATATATTATATATTTATATTTATATTAACAATAGCAAAATATATCTCTCACTTGGATCATCATATGCTATTATTATATATGATGTATCAACCAAATAAATATTTTTAATTTCCACCGTCACATAGCTACACTTAGCAATCTCGTACATGACCATTAACGACATACGACTAAAGTCATTTTAATGCATTAAAATCCGCATATATACACACCAATAATCATAATATCGCAATAATCAACTACATGGATCTATTGGATCTATCATGGAGTGTAACATAAGAATAATATGGAATGTAATCATATATATATATAATTGATCCCAGTTAATTGGAGAGTTACTTATAATAGAGCATGAGTAGTCAAAATAAACTCTTTGTTTATTGTATTGATCCACAACAAAGAATTAGAATTTTGTATGCCTTCACAAAAAACTTAAAGGGTCATTTTCTATTGCACAACAAAATTCATCATGTTCTTGAAGATACACTATATAATATGAAGATATATCACTCTTCATTTCTCAAATAGATATCTGCAAATGAATAATTTCTTTAGTTTGCACTTGAATTTTTTAAAGAGGTAAAGTTTGTTTTTTTATTAATTCATTTTGGTCCATTAGAACCATTTCATTTTGTTTATTTTGGAGAATGTCCCCGATGGAAGATTAATATTATCTTGAGTATATATATTGATAAGGATATAAATAATTGAGGAGTAAAAATAATTACTTTATAATTGGCCGATTGGGTATTTCATAAGTATGACACTGATTTGGTGTAAAGTGTATATATATAAAAGACTAGATGTATAATCTGTAATTAATATTTTTGTACAAAGTATTAAAGTGGGGTGGAGTATCCACATAACAAACTAATTATGTTACATGTAATTACCTCACCTATAAATAGGTGTACTTGTCTTAGGAATTAGGATGATTGGATACTTTTAACACTTTTAACTCTTGATTACTTTTTATTTCCAAAACTTGAGTAACTTTCTCTTTCGAGAAACTCTCCCAATAAATCCCATTAAACTCATCTTTCTCTCTCCAAAATATTCATACTTATCGTTGGCGACCAGAGTGGAAGATCTTTTGGTACCTAGATCGGATATCTAAAACCTTAAAGTTACACGATCAGATAACATAAATACGATGGATCCCAAAATCCGAGTTGATCCAACAATATTGGTAGAGAAATAGGTGCTCGAGTTAGGCTTGGTTAGAGGATAAAATCGAGGTTAAATATAAATAAATAATCAATGCGACCAGTATAATATGGAAGATTGAATGAATTAGTTACTTGAACAAATATCTGATTTGAATGATTAGCTTGATCAGAGTAAACAACTGATTTAATCTTGTAGGATACGATCCGAAGTGCAACGAGTAAATGAGAAGAAGGATTTGGAAAATCCACCTGATGAGTTTCAAAACGTTCACCGAGCTGAAGTGATCATCGAGAAGTACAATTTCAGTCAGAATAGAGATATCACTCGTCTAAAAAGGAGAAAAAAGACAAGCATCAGTACATTCTAACCGATATAAGTGAATTTTTTAAGTCAGACTCCCATTAGTTTTCTCAAAATCTTGAGAGAGGCAGGTGTTCTTCGAGAAGGGAGAATAGTCGACCTCGGAAAGCTAAAAAATAGCATAAATCTAAAAAACATGATAGATCTAGATCTATGATGGAGAATCCTTATTTTCGAGTTAATACCATTAATCAATACGCCAATCTTCAAGACCAAAGCTTGTATGCAATTATGGGAAGTTGAATTGGGGCTAACCAATACATTCAAGAAGTAGATTGGAGAACTTCTCTTTTATCGTCTAAAATAAGGTCAGTACCTCTTTCAAGGTGTTTTTACATTACTAAGGTAGAGAAATTCGACGGCACACAAGATCTTGATGATCACATTGGACAATTAAGAACTATATGATGAATATCGAAGATGATGATAAGTTAGTGTGCATATCGTTTTCACAACTTTCAAGGGCACAACTTTAAAGAGGTACAATAGAATTCCAAGGGGTTAGATAACCAATTTTGGAAATTTTTACACAACTTTTCAAAGACATATTGAAATGAGAGCTAATTGCGATACTATAATTCAAGGTTAAAAACTGTGACTGGTCTCCGGGTTTTGCCATTTGTTGCATTATTACCACTAAGGTTCCTTTGTCACCAAAATGGGTCATATTTGGTTAAGAATGTTGCATATATGGTCACTGTTGCGTGTCAATTACCCATACGGTGTCACATGACACCTAAATTTATAAAAAAAAAATTGTTACAAATACGGTGATTGGATATTTCACACCCAAAATACCTCTTTTTGATGACAAACGAAACATAAATCAACACTAGAGAAACTATAAATACGGTTACTAAACATTTTAAATTCAAAGAAATAAATCGATTTTAGGGGTATTCTGTGTGTAAAATGTCTAATGACAGTATTTGTGATAAAAAAATATAACTTTATGTTCTTTATGTCTATGTATGGTTAATTATTACGCGTTAGTGACCATATATGTAACATTCTTAAATATAAATGACCAGTTTTGGGCACGAAGGAACCTTAATGTTAGGTTTGCAACATATGTTAAAACATTGGTGACCAATCATGGTTTTTATCATATAATTCGATGCAAACATATTGTTGTAGAAAAATTAAAAGACAATAAAACTACGAGAAGAAAGGCATTAACTTTTGGGACATTAATGGCTCAAGTTGAGAAACATATTAAAGTGGATAAATCAACAAGGTTTTGGATCAGACCTAGTTTATCTCGGAGGAATTAAGGGCAAGGAAGCATCCCTGTTGGTCGAGGTTATCAAGTAAATACTTCGAATTCTCAAGGGCCATCACGACCAAAAGTGTCTGCTAATTTACCTCCTCAGTCAGAATCATTCCAGTTTTCTAACTATAAACCATCTCGAGTGAAATAAATCGGTGGGTAAGGCTATAGTAGTATACAGAACTGACTGACAATGTGGAAACAATAAAAGAGATAAGAACCATGTTCAGCAGACTGCATAGATTTAAATAAAAAGATTCAAATTTTGATAGAGAATGGTAAGCTGACAACTTTTGTTAACGGACAAGGAATTGGTCAGAATAATCTGAGCACTAGTACACCTAGTCAACATATTGTAAATATATCTTTGAAGCATAATAATATGTTAATGATTATTCAATCTAAGAAGGGGTTCAATGTGTCTTCAAAATAATTGAGCTCATATCCGGATCGGGGGATAATGATGGTAATGAATGAACTAGTGGTACAAGAAAGGTTTTGAAGCTTACGTGAATACTTTGAGTCCTTGAAATTTTTTTGAGGATATATTATGGCTAGAAATACTAACAACTCTACGAAAAGACATGTAGTAATTTTAGAAACTCAATTGGAATGAAGAATTTTTACTCATATTTATGAGAAAACTGTCACATCTTTCATCTTATTTGATAAGGATGATTGATGGGGAACAGCTGGTCCTCATGAAGATGCAGTAGTAAATTGTGTGGAAATAACAGGTATTGAGATCCGAATGATACTGATAGATTCTAGTAGTTCAGAAAATGTGTTGTTTATGTTAATATATGAGAAGATGCATGATCCGCCTATAATTCTCCGATATAAACGCAAGATAGTTGGGTTTATCGAGGTTAAAATGTACGTCATAAGAGAACTTCAGGGTGAAGTTTTATTAGGATGCGGTCCTTCCAATAAAAGAGATCAAGTCTCGTTTATGGCGGTGGATTTTCTGACCAGTTACAACGCTATTTTTAGGAGATCATGGTTATCGCGAATGCATGTTATAGCTTCTATATTCCATCAATTATGGAATTATATGATTGGGGATCGCATCGGAGAAGTTCAAAACGATTAGCAAGTGGCTAGAGAGTGGTATGCGACAGCTTTGCACACCAAAAGGGTGTAGCAATTGACCAAAATGGAAGAATAAAAGTCAGAGGATCTTCCTCGGATCTTGACAGGATGGATGATCCGAGGGACACCCCAGGTTCATTAGTAGCCGATGAAAATGTGGAAATATATGTATTTTCTAATGGGAATTATTTGCAAATAGGGACGTTGTTGTCGCCTACATTAAGTTATCAATTGTTAAGATACGTGTCCAGCAATTTAGAGGTTTTTTCTTAAAGATGTTTTCATGGTTCCCTCTGAGGTGATATGCCATAACATGGCCATTAATTCAAAAATTAGACCTATCAGCTTGTTTGTGAAAAAATATCTGGAAAAAAAAAATCTATTTCTTGTGCCCAGGATTGATCAACATCAGGAAACAATATATTTTTTCTTTCATAGAGGAATTCACATGTTATAATCAAATTCAAATGAATCACAATGATCAAGAAAGTACTATTTTTATTACTGATAGAGGATTGTAATGTTATCGGGTTATGCCCTTTAGCCTCAAGAATGTTAGAGCTACGTATCAATGATTAGTGAACAAATATTTTTCCACTCAAATTGGAATGAATATGGAGGTTTATATTGATGGAGATGTTAGTCAAAATCTTGAAAGATGACGAATATCTTAGTGATCTAGAAAATACATTCTCGAATTTAAGAGCCATTCACTTTAAGTTAAATCCAAAGAAGTGTACCTTTGGTGTCAAGTATGAGAAATTCTTAGGATATATAATCAGTGAAAAAAGAATAGAAGCTGACCATGATCAGTTGAAAGATTTGATACCGATGACCCTTCCTCGATCAATTAAATATGTGCAAATTTTGATATGAAGGGTGGCATCTCTAAGGAATTTTCGTGGATACAAGAGTGTGAGGTGACATTCTCAAAAATTAAAGAATATTTATTATCTCTAGAGGTTTTGTCTAAGCCCCAAATATGAGAGAAGTTAATTTTGTATGTTGTGGTTTCAGATTATGTTGACAGTGTTGTGTTGGTACGGGAGGTAGATGGACATCCACGAATCGTGTATTATGTGATAAAAAGCTTACTCGTATCGGATAAAATATATTTGAAGCTAGAAAACTTGATTTTTGCTTTGGTTGTAGCTGCTAGAATTACCAAAAATGTACTACAAATACCAAACATTTCTAGAAGGATGACTAAGTGGTACGTCAAATTATGGGACTATGACATTGATTTTACTCCTCGAACGGTTATTAAAGCCTAATATTTAGCAGATTTTCTTGTCGAAATCTATTCGAGCCACTCCGATGAGGAGGAGAATGATGCAAGTACATTATCAATAGCTGAAGAATGGGTAGTTCAAACAGATGGAGGTTTGAGTGTTTTAGGATCAAGCGTGGGAGTACAGTTGATTTCTCTCTCTGATGAAGTTGTGTAGTAGGCCATTTGGTTCAGATTTAGTGTGTCGAATAACAAAGCAGAGTATGAGGCCGCTTTAGCTGGATTAAGCCTTGCAGGTATTTGTGGAGCTAAGAATGTTCGTTTGATGATTTGAGGGTAATAATTATCAACTTATCAAGTATTTGTGAGAATTGCGGGGGTTTACTATCTTTTTTGACGAAATAAAAATTAAACACATTAACCGAGTGGATAATACTGTTGCAGGTTGTTTGGAACTTATTGCTTATTCTGAGCAGTCTCCCTAGATTTTACTACAAGAGAGTCCATTCATACTGATGAAATGTGAGCAATGCAATTTTTTCGAGGAAGAATTTGTGGCTATCGAGGAGGACCAAAGAGATTGGAGACCTGATCTAAGAGAGCTTTTACTTAAAGTTACTTTTCCCTTTGACTTAAAATTAGCTCAGTCATTGAGATTCAGAGCGCATCGGTACACAGTATTAGATGGAATTTTGTATAAAAAATATTTGAGTTGGCCATTCTAAGATGTTTCGGCAAAAAGAATCTCAAATAATTTTGAGTGAACTGCAAGATGGGGAAGGCTCAGCTCATTGTGGATCTAAGGCTTTGACAAGAAGAGTTTTTTTATAGGATATATAAGCCTTCTATAATAAGTGATGTTACGAATCTAGTTCGAAGTTGTGACACTTGTCAAAGATTTGCAAATTCAATTCATGTACCAGCTATGTCATTGACCTTAATTTTCAGTGATTCTTTTTTACAAATGGGGTTTGGATTTAGTAGGTCTTTTGACTATGTCTTCGGGAGGACGAAAAACAATTATAGTTGCGGTGGGTTACTTTTCAAAACGGTCAGAATCCAAACCTTTTTCTGGGACAAGAGCTAAAGATATAATCAGATTCATTGTGGCTAATATATGCTGTAGATTTTAACAAATTACTACAGATAATGGGCCACAATTTAATAATGGAGAGATGGCATATTTTTATGAATTAAGGGAAATCATACATGGATTTTCAACACTATTTCACCCACAAGCGAATGGTCAGGTAGAGGTTGCTAATAGAACTATATTGGATGGTCTTAAAAAAACTTGACAAGTGCAGCTAGAAAATGGCTTAATTATCTTCAAGAGGTGTTATGGGTCGATAGAACAACACCTCTAAATGCGACTCAAGAAACTCATTTTGCTTTGGTTAATAAGATGGATGTAGTAGGCCTGACAAAGTCAATACTTCCATCTTATAGGGTACTTAACTATTCTGACGACGAAAATGAGGAGGCTTGATGAACGAAGCGTGATTTGATTGAGTAAAAACAGGTTAGTGCACATTTTAATTTGATAAATTATCAAACTTTAATTAGAACTCGTTACAATTCAAGAATGAAACTAAGGGACTTCAAAGTAGGTGATAAAGTTTTGAGGAAGGTCTTATTACATACTAAAGATAAAATATTGGGTAAGATGGCCATGAATTAGAAAGGACCGTATTTAATGGTCGAGAATGTTAAGCCAGAGACACACCGTCTTTTGTCGGATTCAATTTTGTACGATTTTAAGTCTTGAAATGAATTCTTTTTTCCTTCTTCACTTTCTTCGTACAATGTATTCAATTGTTATTTCGTTGGCATGCTCTTGCTCTAATTCTGATTTTTGACTCAAAGTCAGTTGCTCTAAATTCTTTTTGTGCTTAAAGGTCAAACGGTCCTTTACTTGGATAGCCTTGTTGTGAAACTCCGACCTGTTCTCTTGAAAGGCTTGGAATTGTTCAATCAGATTCGTGTTAGAAATCTTAGCCCATTTTCTTTATTGGCCGCTTTGTTTTCTACCAGACAACATCTTTTACAATTTTTCCAATTGGCTTCGAGCAACTGCAACTTCTTCACTCAATTTTATGGCAGCGCTTTTTGAGGTTTGCAAATGGAAGAAGTAAGTTCATAACCTCTTTGGAGGTTCATTGGAGGGGTATGGAGGAAAACATCTTTCAAATACATGAGAATTATGAGGAATGACTAGAGGACAAGTTGGTTGGTGTGTTTAACATAATGTAGGTCATGTTTTAATCAATACTAATTGATTGTTTGGGGATTATTTCTCACATTCTCTGACACATTTCCAACAACCTCATTTCCAATATCAGCAACATGGTTTTCATTTTCCTCAAATTTTGGTTCCATGCCGAAGATATCATGGTCTTTATTTTTATTTTCTACCCCCTTAACATCTAATATCGGATTTGTAAAGTAGACATCAACAACTTCATTAGGAGTATAGGTGTTTTCGATGAGAATTTTTTATTTTTATTTGAAGCATCTACCTTTTTTATTTTGGACACTTCGGCTTGGGACTGCTCAGTATCAAAGGTAATGACTTATGAAAACTTTCTCTTCGACGTCTTTTTTTATCACCTTCTTTTTCCCTTTAATGGACTCACCTTGAGGGTTTCTTTTATCCTTCTTCGGTTTATATCTTGGGGCCTTATTCCGAGCAGGAAAAATAACACGTGCATCTGGAGCAACTAATATTTTCACAACATCTTAGATTCAGGAGACTCCATTAATTGATCCGCGACTATGACATTATCAGGAGATATTCTCCACAGATGACTTTGCACAAGGTTAAGAGGGTCAAAAGCCTTGTGAAACTCATTTAACAACTCTTGTGCTGCCATTTACTCAGTTTGGCGAATGTCTCATCGGCAACTGCGCGGTGAATCTGATACAACTTCAGAATTTCTATACAAGTAAAATTAAATTAGTAATAGTTATGGAAAAAGTGAATAAGAGAGTTATGCAACTTACTTATGCTCTTCCATTTTAAAGACAGTTTTGAGGGGTTCTCCGTTGAAATATCCTTGTCATTCTCTCAGAAGCTAGAAATTAAAAAACAAATTTCTTCCATGTTTTATCTGTCTTGAGGATATTATTGATTATCTTCGACGAGTTTCCAAGGATCAGATAGTAGAATGGGAGAACATGGTTTTTTAGAGACTCATTTTGGCTATGAACTGTCTAATATGGAGAGAAATTTTGGCGAGACTTGACGTCGTGATACTAGAGAGAAACGTAAACCAAAGGTTAGGACTTTCCTGCCTAAGGATGAGGACGATTATCTCAAAGTAGTCTAAAACTACTGGTTCCAATGGGAACCGATTGCCTCATTTCAGAATCTGTAGGTAGACTATAAGCTCATTTTCAACACAGAAAAGGGGAGTCTCTCCAACAGATAGAAACAGAAGAGTAATATTCTCTGGAGTCTTCTATTTCCTACGAAGTGCAGCAAACCAAAAGTTACTAAAATATTTGTATCACATATTATTGAGTGAAATAAGATATTCAGGAGGATATCTTTGAGATTGATGCTCAAATTGGAAGTAAGCTCTTCGTATGTAGTGTGATAATTTATTTGGTCTTCTTCTTCTTGTTTGCTTTTATTTTTTTACAGCGTTCTCCTCAGAATCAGAATAATGATTATGATTAAGAATTTGAATCTCAGATCAGCCCTCAATTTTGAGTCAGCAACCTCCTCAGATATTTCATCTTGGAGTCAGGGAGGTACAATTGCGTTGGTACATTGTTCTTAGTTATGGGAAGACGTTTTTGAAGAAGTAGGCATATGTGATGGGTTGATGGGAGTATTCTAAGATTTTTTTCTTAGGGTTTTCCGAAAGGGATCCTCTGTGACTTCTTGTCCGTCCCAGTCATTCCCTTCGAGTTAGGATATCTTATAGTAGTTTTTGCCTATAGGGTTTAAGGGAAGTTGATTTGTTGACGTCTTCGCATAATAATAAACTGAATGTTACAATGTGGTTTTTCTATGCTTGTTCGAGGCGAGTGACTTTGCTTTATTCAGGGTGGATTTTATGAAAAATCTTTGGACGTTAGATTATAAGGTTTATTTAAAGAGCTTCTAAGGACTACAAAAGGCGATGATTTTCTAGTATGAGTTCAGGGACAGTACGTAAAAGTTTAAGTGACCTGACGGGGTTTATCATGAACGAAATCGGTAGCTTCTCTCTCAACAGCTCTTTGTGCAATGGTAAGCCAATTCCAACAGTTTTCTAGGCTAACATAAATAGGATAAGAGTAAATCAGAGACAAATCAAATATGATCTTTAGGGACATAGTATGGTGGTGACAGTGGAGGAGCAATTGAACCGATGAAATTTCTCTATCTATACCCGGAATTTAACTGTGGTAGGTGGTTTGATTAATGAAGGCATATTTATAGGCAAAGTTGTGAAGATGGGTATGGGATATTTTATGGAAAAATTGAAAAGTTTGGCAAGTGACTATTAGGTAGATTTTAATTTGACAGATAACGAATGCCTTGTAAATACGGTTCGAAGTATGCTGTCGGGTGTAACATGCGTTAGAATGAGGCGGTGCATGTTAACTTCTACATCCTTCTAAGAAATCAATTGTTACACTCAATATAAATTTCAAAGGGCAACAAATTTGGAATGAGGTGAACTATAAAAATATGTATATGACCATTAATTCTCCGAGGAGAAGTAGTACTCACTTCGAAAAAATTATAACTAACATTGTCTAAATAACATCTTAGAGTGATTCGGGCGAGGTTTTATAACCTTTTTACAATAAGAATATTGAGATTGGCCCATACATAACCGTTTTAAGTCCTTCCTCAAGATTCTTTGCAAGGAGTAGGGGGAAACTGATAAGGATATAAATAATTAAGGATTAAAAATGATTACTTTATAATTGGTTAATAGAGTATTTTATAAGTATGAGAGAGAGTTGGTGTGATGTGTAAATATAAAGGACTAAATGTGTAATTTGTAATTAATATATTTTTCCAAAGTAGTAAAGTGGGATAGAGTATCCATGTAACAAACTAATTCTATTACATGTAACTACCTTATCTATAAATAGGTGTACTTGTCTTGGGAATGAGGATGATTGGACATTTTTAACACTTTTAACTCTTGATTATTTTCTCTTTCTAAAGCCTGAGTAACTTTTTATCTCTAGAAACTTTCCAAATATTCCTCTTAGACTTCTCTTTCTCTCTTTAAAATATTCATACTTATCATATATTTTCCAGCGATTCCGATATAGTAATCTCCCTAAATGCCAATTAATTTGATATCATAGTATCATTGTTGAAACCTTCATGAATCTTTAAATATTCTTACTCGAAATTAATGTTTGGTTTTGAACTCTCTCTGTTATATTTAATATCCTCAAAGCATTATGTTGTTCCCATTTTAAAAGTTTTAATGTTAGAAGTATCATAAATCTTAAGAGCCCTACCATGGTCACGATATCTAGCTAAATAACTACTAATTGTTTTGGATTTTAATTTTTTTTCATTTAACCTATAAGAATTTACTTTTGGCAGACATCCCCAAACATATAAATTACTTAGAATAGTTTTACGCCCAGTTCAAATTTCATATGATGTTTTAGTATTTTCTTTCGGCGGAAGAAGGTAAGGCGTACATTTTATTGCTTCTCCCTAGAGTGATACGGGTAAAGGTAAATGGCTAATCATACTTCTTATGATATCACTTCACGAATGACTAATGTTGAAGGTCCGAGCGCCCTCAACGGGGCATATTTATAGAATCAAACGAAAATATTTCTTTCATCTACTTTATTACTAAGGACACATTCCATTATCAAATGCTGAAACAACTAATGGCCCAAGTGAAAATAAGGATACATCCAAGGATACTACTAGAAATGACATAACCTATATCGACGATCACACCCCATTCCAGAATATTCAAATGATGACGTTTGAGGCATAACAGGATCTCACGGGGATGTTTTCCTAATCAATGTAGAGTTTTTCAGTGTTGAGGTAGCCTATGTCATGATAGACAGTGAAGCTCAATAAACATTTTACATACAAGAATATTTGACCGGATGAGAGATATGTCATCATTGATCCCCTCCTAAATAGTTATCACATGATTCACCCGAGAAGATGTAGAATTTATAGGAGACTTGATCATGGATGTGGTCTTGAGAAAGCATGAATTTAAATATAAAATTTGACGCATCTTCATGATCATGGAGGAAAATCATTATACAATTTCATTGTGGGACACTCATGGTTTAACCAAATACATGCAGCCGTTCCACAGTGCACTCGTGTTTAGAATACCCAATAAATGGTCATGCTTGAATTATTTCTTGTCACACATATATCATCATCTCTGGTCTCGCATCTATCATCTCGTCTCTCATCTCTTATCATGTTTAATCTTGTATCTCTCAACTATTGGCATGTCTCGTATCTATCACATATCATCTAGTGCATTTACTAATATACGGGTTCCACATTTCCCAGAAAGAATTAGAAGAAGGGACTTTATTTAAATTATTTTGGACCCTTTTAAATATATAATCCCTCTTAAATTGAATTTACAATCAAGTAAAAAGAGTCGATAATTTACAACCTAATAATGGAAATAATTGAAGCCACTGAATACCACAAATTGGAACTGATTCAAAATAGTTAAAACCATACTGATTCAACATTATGGTCAGTTCCAAAATAATTAATTCATATTTATGTTGCTAATATGGTAGAGATAGTAATTGAATACTAGTTGGACAACAAGAAAAGTTTCCCACTCTACAATTAACTTATTGTTTGTTCCACTTTTGGTATTACATATGTAATTAACGGTTACATATATTGGAAGCTTTCACAAATAAAATTTAAAGTACATACGACTAGTTTTCAAGGAAAGTTAACAAATATTATGCCAGCAAAATTCATATATGGATGTGTAATGGTAAGAAACATATAAATTTAAAAAATGCAGGGATTCATAAACAAAAATTATTTTTAAAAGTATTATTTCAGTGTAATACATGATACATGAAATCAAGATGCTATAAAATTTGTTGACGATGATTTACGCGGCCACAAGGAAGGTTTCATTTTAGTTTCACTTCTCATTGAAGCACCACGAGATTGAATCAACCATTGGAAATTATTGACACTCAACATTAAAAACTTAAAGGCAATAAATTTAAACTCGTGGATATAAAGCGCAAAAGCAGTTGAGAAAACACAAAAGACTACAAAACTATTTATAAAACTACCTAGTTACAATTGTATATTAGGTTTTGTATTGAATTTGTCTCGCATGAATTTGTTTGCATATGGTCTCGCATTGTTTTATCTCGCATCCATCGTTTCACATGTAGTTAGTTATGAATTAGCCTTGCATAAAATTGGTTATATGTGGTCTTGCGTGTCATTTATTGTCTTGCATCTCTATTATCATGTAATATCCTACATGTTATTATTTTTCCTACATTTCTTATGTCATGTAGTGTCCCATATATTATTTAATGTCTCACATATCTCTATGAACTTTTATATTGATTAACCTTATAACTTATAGGTTACATATCTTCAAAAAAAGAACATTTTGTGTACAAGACCAAAAATGAAAATAGTATGTGAAAGAAAAATCCCTCATAAAAAATAGAACTCTTGATGATGGCGTAATGGTTTGAGAGCATGCTAAATATTTTATTTAAATGGAAAAATTTAAAAAGATAAACTTAATGATGTTGCGACATAAAGGAAAGCATAGTCATAATGATAAAAACACAAGTAGATTTTGGTGAAAATCCTTATGTAGTGTTAGTTAATGATGTAAATCTTTATGTAAGGTTGGTTGACGATGTAAAAATAATCAAGTTTGTTTGTATGGTGTAATGTTTCTTAATGATGTAAACACAATCAGAGTTTTATGTATGGTGTAATATTCTTTAATGATGTAACAAAATCAAATATATATGTACTTAGTTATGATTTAGTCTAATTAAATTATATATTGTTCTGAAATCTCATAGCTCATATAATGTTATCATGAATTGGTCTCGCATCTCTCACCATCAATATAATTGGTTATGAATTAGTCTGATTAGTACATTACTATTTGTCTCGCATCTATCACATCATATGAGGTTGTTATCAATTGTCTCTTGTGTTTGAAATATGTATTGGTTTCACATCTAGCATGAAGTCATTATCAATTTTCTCTCATATATCACCTCATATGAGTTTATTTCGAATTGGTCTCACATTAATCATGTAATTGTTATGATCTGGTCTCACATCTATACATCTTTAGTAATATACTGGTCCTGCATCTCCTATGCAGTTTCTTATGTCTAGTCTTTCAAATGTCATCTACAATTCCTATTGGTTTTGTGTATTCAAATATAAATAAAAAATAAAAAATCTGAAAAATACTAACCGAAATATAAAAAAACATTACTTGAAATTATATAAGCCTGGATAATTAAAAGCATCAAAATTAAATTAATCTTACAACATCTAAACATGATCGTGTATTATAACCAAATTTCAAACAACGACTACAATTTATCTTCGGATAGTTATTTATCCTCTAGATAGAATATCTTTCTTCTTAAATATTATAGCCTCCTATTTAAAATTGGTGAATTACTTTAGGAGAATGTAAAGTAGATGTTCGATCAAAACTAGTAAAAATAAGTATACGGTATGAATAAGTTGTCTTATAAGAGACTACAGAATAGCATGGCTCAACATATTTCATAGGATTTTCATCAATATAAAATATGTCAGCCAAAACATGAAAGCATTGAGAACACTCAAGTTACCATGTACTAGAAGAACATTTAGATCCACTAAGATAATAATCATAACAAGTTATAAAAAAAACCTCATGTAAAACTAGTGAAGATGAATGAATTATCCATAGGAAATACTATATTTCCACATAAGACTTAAACTTCTTTTTAAATTCATGGCATAAATCATTATTTCAACGTTTATCATCCGCATAACATTTTGAAATTTGACTCATAAGTAATAATCTAATCTTTTTCAAATAACTCCAATATCGATAGACTACAATAATATATGAATTCACTATTGAAAGAGTATGCTGGAGTATAAGTTATAGAGGCATACTGCTTTCATTTGAGAGAAAAAATATGTTTTTGAAGGTAAATTCTCGCAAAAACTAATAACATTATGACCTTCGTATTTGAGAAATTTGAACGTATAGGTTATGAGTCATGACGTAAGCGTATTTTTTTAAATATGTCAACCATCTTAGTCCTAAATAGTGAGGATGTACCACTTAAAAATTACTTCATATTCCCAATAAGATGAAAAATACAGTTAACATGATAGCAATTTTGAAATAAAGTAGTAACGACATTAACAATATCTAAGTGACGATCACTAATAAATATGGTTTGACGATCCACGAAATTGGGTATCAACATCTCCAAATACCATAACCAATTATTAAATTCTTATATCTCAACAATAGCAGATGCAACAAGAATGATAATATAAATCACACTATTATTAGTGCATCTCGCATGTTATTTGTCTCGCGTCTATTTAGTCTCCCATATATCGTATTCGTTATACCTTAGTCTAGCATTAATCGTATTATCTATGTTAAGTCTTTCATCTATCATATTGGTTATACATGATCTCGCATCTATCACATGTTTTGTATCGTATTTTTATTAGTCTTGCATTTTGCTTATGACTAAACTCGCATCTATTATATTTTTTATGATGAGTCTCGCATATATCATATTGGTTATTCCCAGTCTCTCATCTATCATATTGGTTATGCCTAGTATCGAATTTATCATATGTTTTGTCTCGCTTTTTTCATGTAACATAAGAAAAACAATGTTTTATAATTAACAACAGTATAGAACAAAACACATCATTATTACCAGTTTTAGCTATGGTAGATAGAAATACCCCTTTATGTTTCCACATAAAAAGGTTTCATCGATCAACAAAAATTTAAAACGAGAATGGAAACCTTGAAGACAAGAACCAAAAATATTATGAAACAACACTTAAAAAAATTTGTTTGTGAAGACTCTACTAAGTAGTCATTTTTACTATTGAGAATATTTCATGTTCCAAAATAACTTTTAAGTATTTTATATGAAGTAAAACTATATCCATAAACAACCGTTCTAGATTTCTTTAAAGAAAACCATGAAAGACGACATGAGACCTAAACCGTAGTCATTTTTTACAAATGATTTTACACTTGTAGATGTAATATCAACTTTGGTCCTAATAAAATTATGTATCTCATTAGAAACCAAATCTGATGATAAATTTTTTCTAATTTATTTGAAAATTTTAGTCCCACAAGTGTGAGCTTATAGATACTTTTTAATAAGTAGACTTATGATTTCTCGCATAAAGTCTCCAAGAGCAATCCTTTGAATCTTCTTTCTCGCAATGAAAAGTTATTTTTAGTTTACTACTACGAAAATATTTGGATATAAAACCTTCTTATAAAATACTTACTAATAGATAATCGTAAACTAATTGAACATTCTTCAAAAAATTCCAACCACCGTTAATTCCATCAAACCAAGCAACAGTATCAAGTTGTTTGTTCTTATGTCAAATAAAACTTATATCATAACTGTTTTTCGCACCAATAAAATGTTCATTTAAAGTTTCAACTAAACCTAAAGCATTTTCTATAACATTTTCGTCAACAACAAATATCAATAGTAGCATTTGAACAACTCAAAGTATCAATAAGTGATAGTAAACCAACTAATTACCATCACAGTCTAATATACTATTCTTGAGATCACTGCAATAATATTTTAATCTGAATTCACCTCAAACCGACACATTTAATTTACTTCAAAAAAGATTAAGAATGTCTTTAAAGTCTTAAAACAATACAAGATCACATATTGCAATTTCACCATTTCGTTTAAGGATACCTAGTCGAGTTCTCGACATTGTGTACCTTTATTTGACAATTCAAAAAGTAAAAAATAAATACATGTCTCGTATCTATAATTGAAAATTAAAAAAAATCTAGTATCTATCATTTAAAAATAATAAAGTCTCTCATGTGAAAATTAACAGATCCTTGCATCTATCACTAAACAATAAGAAAATCTCACATTCAAAAAATAATAAAATCTCGCATTTACAAAATTAACAAAGTATCGCATGTGAGAATTAACAAAGTCTTTAATCATTCTACTACTATAGCCAGTCATTTGTTGTTACTCGTGTCGAGAATGCAAGATGGCATATGCAAGATGCGACACGGGTCATAAACACAAAACTTCATCTTTCTCGATTAAACTTACCAAATATACAAAGTTCAAAACACAACAAACATACCTAGAAATATAAAACCAAACTAAAATATGAGTTTCATTTATTTTTAATATAATAAATATAATCCAATCGAATAAAATAAAATTCGAAAATTACATTTTACAGAAGTTGCAAATCAAATGGAAGATGAGATTGAGTTTATATTCACAAAGAAATCAACTGCAAAATCAACAAATAAATCAAAATATACAAAACAATAGATTGGAAAACAACCTATAAACTAAACTTTATGTGAAAGATGAATTAATATATAAGCTGCATTGAGTGTCACAACTAGGGGTGTTATCGGTCCGGTTTGGTCCGGGTTTTTACCAAACCGGACCGAAGCGCTAATCTTGTCGGTTCGGACCGAACCGACAAGATTTCTGTTTCGTAAGCCATGACCGAACCGGAACCGGTAATTACAAAAAAGTTAGTTGTTTCACACACAATTAACATTTATTTTCACAAAAAAAAGTTAGTTTTTTGTTCGCACAATCAGACTAGTTTAGTAACCGAACTCATATTTTTGCAACTACTTATTTTCATAACATGTTTTCACGTATATTCGTAACTAAACAACAATTACTTTTTTGCAACCAAATTACACGCAATTGCAACTAAGTAATCGTTACATTTTTGCAACTAAATTAGACGTGGTTCAGCAACTAAACAACATATGTTTTTTCGCAACCAATTTACACATAATTTTGCAACTAAAAAAATACCTTTCACAAAATAAAAATTTGTTCGTCTTAAAAAACAAAACCAATGGTATTTTTGGAGCTATGGTTTGAAAATATGATAATTTAAAAAAAAACCCTAAAAAACAAAATATAGTAATTCAAAGAAAACCTTTCATGGATCTTGTTTTGTTTGTCTTAAAAAACAAAACTGATAGTATTAAAGCTATGGTTTGAAAAATATTGAAATTTAAAGAAAACTAAAAAAATATGAGAGAAAAAAAAATCCTAGCAGTATTTCGGACTAAGAAGTGGTTATCTATAAATTCAAATTTATCACTATGTGGTTATTTGTACTTTATCAAACTTTGAGTTGTTATTGGTAATTAAGTTTCATACTAGCTTGTATTGGTTATCGTATGACAAACTTTAATTCAATTCACAAGAATTACGATCTCCCTAAAAATTCATAAAATGTAATTCAATAAATATCTAACTCTTGAAACATATCTTAATCAAGTTCACAAAATTCAAATTCAATAACATCTACGTAAAAACAACATATTGGAAAAAAATAATACATAAATCAGTAAAAAAAACTTAAAAATGGACACTAACATTTGCAAATAAAATAATATACCGCACAGGACCGTCACAATAAGAAATCCGTGAATTTAATAATTTTGCATATAATATGTTCATTATAAAAAAACAGTCTCTTTCATTTTTATTAGTAATACATAATAATTAAAATATCTGATAATTCTGAATATTAAAAAATAATAATAGTTGATTCTTAATATTAGAATTCTAGATATTGAAAAATTAATACTTATATAATAGATAAATTATTTGATTCTTAATATTAAAATTCTAGATATTTGGATACAATTATTATAATTAATAAAAACCATGTAGTATTGGTAGATAATAAGAAGTGTTGTCCAAAAGTTTTTTTGATGAATTATATCTAATCAAATATATATATATATATATATATATATATATATATATAATAAAAGGTAAATATATATAAAAAAAAGTGAAAAATCTAACAAAAACAATATAATACCAACCATGAAAATAAAAAAATATACATCTCATTAATTATATAATTTTGAAATCTACATTATTCATAAAAATAAATATGATTGAATTTTGAAATAAATCTAATAGCCTTAATTCTGTCCCAATTCACAATAATTAAAAACTCCACAAAATAAATTTGTTTTCAATGATTTTTTAGGATTTATATCTTTTCTACTAATAAATTAATTTTTTACCAATTCTTATGTAGGAAAATATCACAAAAAATATCCAATTTTATATCTGCTACCATCGCGATTAATTACTATGTTTATTTAATAGTCATTTTTTAAAAACAATTTTCACTCAATATCCAATTTTTTAAATCATACATCAAATACTCATGCTTCATCACTAGTCACGTAACCACTTCTTAAAATTGAGATTTCTTACTTCATCATTTTATTTTATTTTTCAAAAGGTTTGTATCTTTCAAATCGGAACTCTGGAAAAAAAATCTAAAAGTACAATCGGCTTTTTCTTTTTAAGACGAAAACAACTAAATCCATTAATTATATTTTTTTTAAAATTCACGAGTAACATGTGAGACCACGTATAACTAACCATGCAATACAACCATAAAAACATGCAAAACTGGGCATAAATAAACATATGAGATCATACATAAAAAAATATGGGAGATCATGAATAAAAAACACTCGAGACCAGAGATAATAAAGCATGTGAGACCAATCATAGTAAAATTGAGAGACCAGACTATCTTAAATCATGCGTTACAAGATATAATAAATCATGCGGGACCAGACATTGTTTTTTTAAGACAAACAAAACTAGATCAATTGATTTTTTTCGTCACATCCAAGAACCCACTATCTATTACATCAAGCAATGCGTGGAATAACGTCCCATATATCAATAAAAGCATAGACGGATCAATTCATCAAGTTCTCATTGACTTAAAATACACACAAGAAAAAGCATTTGTCATTCGTGGTTATTAGAGGCATCCTGAAAACGTCCGCATCGAAATACAGCTTTCAAATTAAGTTTTGAATTAGTGGATGTTGCTAAAAGGAGTGGCAATGTCATACGTAAAAAGAAAGTTCGAAACAATTGAGTTTTTTTTAGAATGAATGCAATTATTATAACTAAGTGTGGATTAGGAATTGCCCGCTTCGAGCGGATGGGCCTTCGCGTTTTTTCTTTTTGTACTCTCAAAAATGCATCATACTAGTTGGGATATTTCGTTCAATTATATATTGTATATTATTTTCAATATAAGCGATGTAGGACAGTAGATCTAATTTATTTTCCTAACCTCATATATTTATGTATGTCTGGCCTGGTCTTGCATGTTACTCACAGATTTTTTTTAAATATATAATTAATAGATCTAGTTTTGTAAAAAATCCAAAATGATGATATTTTCGGATTTTTATAAAAAAAGTTAAAAAATAGGACAAAGACGTAAAAAAGAATTATTTGCTGTTTTTATTCGAAAAATGATGGCAAAAAATAGGTAATAAATGGTAGTGAGCTTGACTAGATATTTACCTCACCTTTATATATATATATACTTTTATACTAGAGTTAGAAATATACCATATCTAATGAAATAAAAACAGCTTTCATTTCTCATAACCAAAAATAGCTTTACTAAACTAAAATGTCACTTTGAGGGATGGCCCCGAGAAACAGCGCAAACTCAAGAACCAGAGACCTCCGACCTCAAATCTATCTCCGATCATCGTTTTAGCCCGTCGGTTCTCTCTCCTGCCTTCCGTGAAGATTCTCTCTGTTATTCAGAGTCTTCTTCTCCTATCGTCTTCACTAATTCTATGTCTAATGATATCCTCAACAATGAAGAGTTCCCTGCTCTTCTTCCAAGTATTAACAAAGATAATCACAGATTCAAGAAAACCTTTTCAGAAATCTTGAACTCTGTTTCCGAACGTTCTGAACCAAATCCAAAGTTTATCAAGTTTTCAGAAGATCATAATGTTATTCACTACTCAAAAGCTACAAAAGATGCCCTCATCACCCAAGCTAGATCAACACTGATTGGTAAATTTAGCCAAGGTATCCCAAAACGTGCGACATTCCAATATTTTCTTGACTCTTTTAAATTCAAAGGGTCATACACTTTCATCACTTTAGACTCGAGACAAATCTTGATTGAATTCTGTTTAAAGGAAGATGTTGGTAAGCTATGGTCGAGAAAGATCTAGAATATCGACGGGAAAATCATTAGGATTCTGAAATGGTCCCCTGACCATAACAAGAATAAAGAATGCCCTATTGTTTTGCTTTGGGTCAGATTCGAAAATTTTCCTGAATATCTTTATAACAGCTCCATCATCAGTGACCTTGCTACTACTTTAGGTACAGTTCACCAAACTTTTTTTTCTAACTATAACCGAGCTAAAGCTAATGCTTCTTATGCTCAAGTGGAGATTGAAGTTTCCAGAATTCTTAAAAGAAAGCTGTGGATTGGTTTTGGTGAAAACGAAGGGTGCTGGATAGGAGTTAGCTACCTAAATGTCCCTAATTATTGTCATAGTTGTTTTCACTTGGGACACAAAGAAGATGATTATAAAAATAATGCCCTGAAAACTGAAAACAAACCTAAAGAAGTCATTCTTCAAACTGATAACATAGCAAATGATGTGATTCAATCCAATTCTTTAAAAGAAAGCTCTGATAATATACAACTGTCGAAATCTACTCAGATTCAATCATTCACCAAGGTTTACAGAAGAAAATTGAAATCCATTATAACAGTTAAAGACAAGCCTAATGTCTCATGTCAATCTACTAATCCTAGCAGCCTTAATAGAGTTGATACTGCCTCCAACAAAGATCTTGATATCATCAGTGCCCACCAAAACCTGGATCAGGATACTTTTATTTCCAGAATGCTCAATCGTCTTCTCCTCAAGGTGACAATATAGGTAGTTACAATCCTTCACCAAAGGTTAGCTCCACTAATCAAGACTTCAACTCGGTTATCAACAGGAAAATCAAATCTGCAAACAAAAATAGAAGTATCAAAAGACTGTCCATAAACTCTCTTCTTAAAAGAGAGAAATCCTACAACAAATCTCTATCTGATAATGATAAAGGTTGTTAATTGGAATGCTCGTGGGATTCATAACAATCCTACCTTGTCTAGACTCAAATACATCATTAAAAATGACAATGTCAAGGTGATTGCTATACAAGAGCCTATGGCCAGGTATGACAAAATTGATCAGATAGCTAGAAGGATTAGATGATCAATTTCTCCATTTGGAGATAAATAACTCTACATTTTCTTGTTATCTTACCTCTGTTTATGCTAAGAATCAAAGAGTTCAGCGCCAAACTCTCTAGAGCCAAATGAGTCAACTCTCTTGTGATGATAAGCCCTGGATTATTGCGGGCGATTTCAACACCATCACCTGCCCTGAAGACCAGCTCTGCTGCTCCACCTTTGATGATCACAGTGTTGATGACTTCAATGATTTTATCAGACAATGCAATCTGGAAGACCCTGGTTACATTGGTTCCAAATATACCTTGAGCAACAACAAGAATTGGAAAAGGTTAGATAGGGTGTTAGTTAATCATAAAATGGTCTCTTCAAGTCAGCATATACATGTCTTTCACATGGTCAGAACTTGTTCTGACCATGCTCCTCTTCTTATCACTATCTTTAACAATCAGAACAAAGTTTCTTTATATAACAAATGCATCTTTAAGTTTATAAATGCATGGACTAATAACACTGAATTTCTAAGTTGTGTCAAGCAGAACTGGAACAAGCATTGCAAGGGTGATACCAATGTGATCTTCTGGTTTAAGTCAAAGAGGCTTAAGATGTTTCTCAAAGAGTGGAATTCTATTAATTTTGGCAACATTTTTAGTAAAGTCAAGGAAGCTACTGATGAGGTTAACAACTATGAGACCATCCATCAACAGGAAAACAACAATGAGACAAAGGCTAATCTATCTAAAGCCAATAGCATATTTATCCTAGCTCTTAAAAACGAAGAAAGTTACTGGAGACAGAAGTGCTACAACACATGGCTCAATGACAGTGATGGTAACACTAAACTCTATCACAATTATGTTTTTAAGAAAATAAAAAAGAACACTATAGATCTACTGAGTCTTATTTCAAAAATATTTTGTCTAATGATTCCTATGTTTGCAATAACACTAATACTCAGGACTCTATTCTTAACAATATCCCTAAAATTATTATGGACAGGGACAATGAAGCTATTCTCAAGCCTACAACCAAAGAAGAAATGTGGTCCATTGTCAAAGCTATGAAGAATGATAGTGCCCCATGCACTGATGGTTTCAACTGTTTTTTCCTTAAATCATGCTGGTAAATTATTAGCATTGACCTGTGTAATGCAATGAACTCTTACCTTAAGGGTCACTGTATTCCCAGTGGTGTTTTTGCCACTGGGATCTGTCTCATACCTAAAGGCCCCAATCCCATATCTTGGAATAACTTCAAACAATCAGTCTTTGTACCATTTTCAACAGACTGATTTCTAGCCTAATTAACAATAGAATCTCCTACATTCTTCCTAATATCATCTCTAATTGTCAAGGAGCATTTGTTAAAGATAGACTTATTCATGATAACATCCTTATCATCAAATAAATGATCCATAACATTAATAGGATGCCTTCTAAAGGTAACATCATAATGCAATTAGACATGTCAAAGAAATTTGACAGAATGTCTCATGCCTTTGTCATTAATATTATAAAATGTTTTGGTTTTTCAGATAAGATTGTGACCCTTATTTACAACTTGATATCCAAAGTCATGATCTCTATCCTTATTAATCGTGTTAGCATAGGTTATTTCCCTCATAAGAATGGGTTAAGACAAGGAGATCATTTGTCTCCATGTCTTTTCATTCTTGCTGAAGAAGCTCTTTTAAGAGGCCTCTCCAATCTTTATAATACGAATAACAACATGAAATACTACTTAAAATCTGGTTTTATCTTACCTTGTCTTGCGTTTGCAGATGATATTATCATCTTCACTAATAGCTCTCCTTCATCCATTGATAATCTGAGTAAACTGCTTGAAAGTTATCAATATGAATCAGGCCAATTGATTAACAAAGATAAGACAAAGCTGATTACCTCTTCCAAGTGTGCTCATGTGGTTACTACCAGACTCAAATCAGCTACTGGATTCAACATTGATCAAGCTCCTTTCACATACTTGGGCATTACCATAGCTGCAAACAATAAAGGGAAGAATTACTTATCTTTACTTGCTAAAATTCACAATAAAATTCAGGAGTGGGACATGAAGAATTTATCCTTTGAGGTAGGCTGTCTCTCATCAAGAACGTTCTATACCCTATCATCTATTTCTGGATGCAGAACAGCCTGATCCCCAACACTATCATTAACAAAATTGAACTTTGCCTTAATAAATTTCTCTGGAGGTCTAAGTTTAATGATAATGCTATACACTGGTCTGCTTGGAGTCGCCTTTGCAAGCCATTTGATGAAGGTGGATTGAATATCAAACAACTGCCTAATATTCAACTCACATTCACTTAAAAATTATGGTTCTTGTTCAGGAAAAGAGCTTCCCTTTGGGCTGACCTTATTCACAAAACCTATTGTATAAACACTCACCCTTCTAATGCTACTTGCAAGGCGTCCGATTCTATTATTTGGAAAAGACTCCACTCTATTAAAGTGCAGGCTGATCAGAATGTTACGTGGAAGCTTGGTAGAGGGGACATTGACTTTTAGAGAGATTCTTGGCATGGTTTGCCCCCTATTACAAGTGATCATGACCTTAACAGTTGGTATCTCCCTGTTAAAGTCAATACTTTTGGAAAGAGGACAATTGGGATACTCCCACTCTTCTTACATTCCTGTCTCATGAAAGAATCAAGCACATTACCAGTGTTAAGATCATTCATGATCAGGAAGACAAAATAGAGTGGAATCTTTCTAAAGATAAAGATTTTAATACAAAATCAACCTGGGAAAACATCAGAGAGAAGCACACTAGACTCTCTTTCTTTAAAAAAAATTGGCACCATTTCATACCATCAAAATACTCCTTTTTAAGTTGGAAGTTAATAAAAAAAACTTTTCCCCAATTGACAACATTCTCTCTAAAAAAATCTTGTTATGGGTCTCGAAATGCCAATTTTGCTGCAATTGTGAAGAGAAAAATCATCTCTTCATTAATTGCAGTTATGTCTGGCCTTTATGGAACTACTTTGGCATCCTCTTTAAAATTCGTGTGAGACGCTTTATGACTCTAAGTCACATGTATCATTGCTGGTTCTGGTCTTCTTCAAACAAGTTTCATATTACCCACATTGTCCCACAAATCATTTGTTGGAAAATCTGGTATAATAGAAATTGCTGCAAGTTTAAAAGTACCTATGATAACTACTACAATGCTATTAACAGAATCAAAAATATTATTTTAGGAATTGACTCCAAAAACATCCTTAAAACTAAAAACAGGTCTGGTGTGACTGACGCAGGTTCCGCTTTAGGTTGCTTAACGATTAACAACATCAAAAGGAAGTACCTGAAATGGCAAGCCCCTGTAGCAGGCCGTCTGAAAATAAACGTGGATGGAGCTAGCAGCTTTGTTGGTGAAGCATCTGGTGGCATTCTTGTCAGGAACGAGCTTGGTAATATAATTGCTGGAGCTGGTCTTCTTTTTGGCAAAATGGGTCCTTTCCAGGCTGAGATTAAGGCGTTGTTAGAAGCACTCATCCTTTGCAAGAAAAAGGGCTGGCATAATGTTGATATAGAGTTAGACTGTCTAACTTTAATCAACATCATGGCTTCTGGTAACACTGCTTCTATACCAATAGCCACCATCTGCCGTAGTTTGATTCACCCCTCCATGAGTCTTCGCCACATTTCGCGTACTCAGAATGTCGCTGCAGATTGGATGACGAAATGGATCCTGATTTAGCGTAAAAACCGATCGTTCTCTAACCTCAACACCCTGATTCCTCTCCTGGCTATCGTAACTCTTGAAAGTCTTGGAATTCGGTATATCGATCCCGGTTAAGTCCGAAGCTTGCTCTGGTTCTCTTCTCAAGGCTGTGCTCTGATTTTAGTGAAGATCCATGGGAAGTTTCCATCTCCATCGAAGCTTTTCCTGTGCTTTCATGGAGAAAAGCGATCGAAATTGAATCTAGGATTCCCTGGTTTGGGATTCTAGGGTTTTACTTTTAGATTTCTCAATTGAGTCTCTCAATTTTATTGAACTCTTTTGAGAAGTCTTTCATTTGTAAATCAATTCATTTCAGTAATTCGATCTTCTTTTGTTTAAAAAAAAAACTAAAATGTCACTATAGCTCTATGATTCGGATTACACTTGGATGGCATGCAATAGCAAGATCAAAAGGGAAAGAAAACAAAAAAGTAAACATAAATCAATAAATCTGAAAAAAAATCTGAAAAAAAAATCAGAGCTTGTATCATACTCACATGGAACACAAAGCTGATATAGTATCTCTTGCACACAATATTAAAACATAAGTTATATCTCATTACAAAGAGAGGAATGGTTATATATATTACACACAAACTGCAGAATTCTATGACCAGCCAAACCAATAATCAAGAACGTAAACCAGCGCAATGGAAAAAGGATAGAGGAAGAAAGCTATCGAACATGTCCAAAGTGGGAAATTGCTCCGGAAACTTCCAAAGGCACCCATCAACAAACAGACTATCAGAATAACCAGCACTTCGGATGAGAAATCCCATGTCAATTCTCTCACATAAACAAGGGCTAAGAAAACCGAAAGGCATAGGACATTATTCATAGTGACTGCCCCATATAGCTGCACAGAGAAACATGAAAGGTAAACGTGTTAAAATTTGTGGGTGTTAGCATCGGTTCAAGCGATTTTCTACTAACCCACAACCGAAAGAAAAGTATAGGTGGTCTGTTAAAACAAACCAGTTACCCAACTCAAGTAAAATGTAAGACAAAACCAAGTTACTAACATATTTCAGTTGAGACAACCAAAGTAAGACGATGTAAGACAGAAGGAATGTATAACACAGGCAAAACCAAAGTATAGGTGGTTCGGTTTGTTTGATTAATGTTTTCTAAAAAAGAATAGTCTGATTTAAACATTATAATCTTATAACTCAAAATATAATTCAAAACAGCAAAATAAATGACTAATATATGCCAAAATAATCATTTAGTTTAACTTAATATCAGAAATATAAAGATATAAAACTAACTTATATTTTTATAAAGCTAAAATTATATTCAAAAGAAATAGTAAACAATTCGAATCGCCTGAAATTAAGATTTTCCTCAAACCAACCCGTCCCTTTAATTTTGTTAGAAGTCCGGAGGTTTTGATTTGGTTTGGGTTTGGGTTTGGTCGGATTGGATTACTAATTAATTCTATAAACAATATCAAAAATAGTAACTTAATTTTCCTAAGAAGATCACAACTACTACAACTTTAGGGCAAAAAATCAGACATGCAATTTTAATAGAGACACTGAAATATAAAAAGTAATCTAAAATATAATCAAAAGCAACTATGATACACTCACTAAGCATTTACAACTTGCTACCAGTTTTGTGCATATAATAGGGGTAAAGAAAGCAAACCTCGGAAAACGTTAGTGAGGCAGTTCTGATCTTTTTACGGCTAGCAAAAATAATTGCCGATACAGCTTCACTAGAATTAGTAGCCATTGGCAATACAATAAAGGATATGAAGAAAGACGGAATGCCGGTGGCTGTTGAAAAGTTAGTAACTGTATCAACTAGAGGGTCAGCAAAAGCAGCCGCGATAAGAGATCCTGCCAACAGCAATAAACCGGCTTTGATAGATGTCCACTTTACATTATCAACAGCACCTTCTTCTTCCTCATCATTTGGTTCATCTGCGCCCAATAAATCATGCTCTCTCTTTGTTTGCTGCATAAGAAAATTCAAAAAGAAAAAAATACATAAGATACTATTAATAGTTGTATGTGCTCCAGAACATGTATGACTGATGAACTTACGATGTGATAGTCATTAACAAACTTTGTCGTATTAGCACCAGAACGAGAATGACCCCCGGACTGCTGTGCATTAGTAATCCATTTTGAAATACCCTTAACAAATTCCTCCTCATCAACATGTGCATCAAGAGAAGTATCAATTTCTTCTAGAAGTTTACTCACGGCACCGTCTTTGTCAAAGTTCATTTCTTCAAACCGGATTCCAATAATCAATGCTTTCAGTTCAGCTGCTGAAAGTTGTCCATCTCCGTTCTGATCGATAGTTTCAAACAACCTGTCATACACACCAACTATGAGCTTACCGTATTTAAGTTGTAACCCAAATAAATTTTCAATAGTCAAGAACATAACACTAACTTTCTAATGACTTGTATATTAGGTTCGCCATCATCGGTCATAAGCCTTCCTAAAGCACGCTGTTTCAAATGTTGCAAGATTCCGGATACAACGTGCTTGTGCTTTGCAAAATCAATACGTCTCTGCTGTATATAAGGCTGAAAGACCTACAAGACATGTATGGAAGAAAATAAAGCATCAAGATGAAGTCAAACAGAAAAAAGAACGAGTTAGAGTCCAACTTCTTGAAAGTTTTTTGTTTACATGTTACAAGAATAAAGCTAGCAGTAACAGAACACAAATTTGGCTACAGAGATCGGCCTAAAAGCTTGTTAGTGTACTATAGTATGAAGCATTTAAGGATTGGCGGGAAAAAAGTCATTGCCATTTAAGTCCATGGAGATAGATTCTATCAAATTAGTTCACTTTGTACACAAAACTCTCAAAAGGAAGAAAAATATGGAGGACGGATGAAATACAATCGTGTTCTCACTTAATCAAATGGAACACGGAATGAAGTTTCTGCTAATCTACTTAATTAAATAAGCAATGCTTAAATCGGCCTGCAAAACTACTGTAGAGAAGCCTTCCATGATTGAAAGTTTCATTTCTACCTGATAAACACAGTAAGCAATCAACATTGAAACAGATGTAATTAGCGCAATCAGAACAGCTAAGTGCCTCCCAGACGTCGAGTTCATGATTTGTGGGAACTGAACAATGAGAAACGGGATAATAGATATCGCCATCATCCTTGCAGCATAGCAAGTCCAGATATCAGTACTCACACCGGAACCTGAAAAATAGAAACCGTTGTGCTCAAGAAATTGCAAATTAACTACTCGTAACCAAAAAAATTAAAAAATGTTAGTTTCGAAACATAAACAGCACTTTAAACACCTGGCTTCACAGGACAAATTAGTGTGGTTATGATTTGAGAACAACTAGAGTTCGATTAATCGAGCAGAATCACAAAGTAAGAGCAACAAACCGGTTAAGCTAAATCCTTTAGTATCCTTTCCATTTATTGCAACAGAGTCGGTATCACGAAGATCGCACTTGCCAACAATAACGCAAGATCCCCAAATGACTGTAATAAGCATGACTGTTGACCCAGCTAGCAAACCCATCCCTACAGAAACCTGACTTTGCGCCACTTCTTTGGTTCCGGAAATTCCGGATACTGTACAGAGAAAAAAAAAGTCATGATAAACCAGAATTCACAAGTAAAGTCATTGGTCAACAAATTTAGAAACTCTACTTCTCTATCATCCTATTGCAGGGCACTATCATAGACCCGAAAATATCAATGGCCAACATAAAAAAATCCAGTTTCTAGGATAACAGGAATACCAAAAACATTAAATGTAGGAGAAAAGTAGGAAACAATTCATCGAATCATAAGCATTTACATAGAAAAATGAAGTCAACATATAAGATCCAACACACCCTAATATGATTTGTGTTCTTATTATCCAAACAAACAAATAAGATTAAGTTGTGTTAAAATTCTAAATTGTTCTAACGTTTAGTACCAAAGATCTGATCCAGCTTAATCCAATCTATATCCAATTTCACACTTATCGATTTTTAAGAGATCATTTCCATTACGGTCGCAGTACAAAGATTAGAAATGAAAACGAAATCATAAGTATAATGAGTTTCCAGTTTAACTTACCGAGAATGAGCATTGCATCAGGAAGAGCACCAAGCGCGGGAAGGAATAAACCACCGACGATACCCGGCCCAAGAATCTCGAGTAAAAGCTCACTACCACTGGATAGGTAAGTGGCGGCCATGAACATAAGGTAGCCATAGACTATGATGAGAAACACGTTACCGAGTGCGGTGGTGGTACACGGCATAAATCCGTAGGTCTGCTCACAGGAAGACTCCTCTGCCGACACACCGACAGAAGAAATGAACGGCTGGATGAGAAGATCCGTCGAGTTTGTCTGGACGGAGACGGATGAGTCATCGACGCCGTCGGATATCAGATCGGTGGTGATGAAACGGCGTCCATAGACAGTGGTGGTGGAGAGTAGGAGGAGGAGGAGGATGGCGAAGAAAGGTTTGGTTGACATAATTTTATTTTTGGTTTGTGGCGATTAGTGATGGGAGTCCATATCCATTTGTCAATTTTGTATGTCTGTACTATATATGTCATATAAGTATATATGGGGCTGCTTTGAACTATGTGAGTGTTTGGATCGCGTCGGAGCCGTGTAGGTGAGGAGGGTGTAGATTAGATCAGATTCAAGATCAAGCCATTTGATGGACTAAACTGATCACCCATATTTTTTCTTTTAATATTTATTTTTTTTATATATTTTTTTTATCTAATTTATTTAGTTTTTTTTTTCTTCGGAGGGAACCCGCAGCCGCTATTCAGAGTGCAATGAGTGCGCACAGGGTAAATCCTCAGTCTGACGCGATAGCCGGCAAACCAACGCCAAAAGGTAAACCACACAAGGTGACAGGCTCAGCCGAGAAAGCGTATGTAGAGGAACTCGAACTCATGACATTTTGGTCATAAGAATGTCATACTCAACCAACTCGGCTACCCCCTTGGGTTTGGGCATCTAATTTATTTAGTTATTTCTTTTTTTGAATTGATATCCATTTCAAATTAAATGATTTATATATATCATGAATTCAAATTAAATGATTTGTATATATTATGAATTCAAATTAAACTATGTACCATTTTTTTTTTTAAAAATAAACTAAATTTGATGGTCTTTTTTATAAGTAGCTGCTTTTTATCTCCAAGAAAGCTTTCAAAGTAATTTTTTTTGTTTTTTTCTATTTGTTATGGTTTCTTCTACTTTTTCGATTTGTCCTCCTCATGTGGCTTGTATCCACAAAGGATTGCCTCCTCTTGTACCTCGAGAATCTCCTTCAATAGATCATCATGATTTCTCTTTCTCCCTCAATCCAATATGCTCTCATCTGCATTTCCACAACTTGAGAATTAACCCAACCTTCAAAGCAAACTATCTTCATCAGCCTGCAGTTTCATCATATGTAGATATTATCAAGCCAAAACCCAATTATTTTCAAGGTCATGTTATTATTACTAAAGATGATCATCCAAAAATTATCTTTTCACCACAAGACAAGCAAGAGCTAATTTAAAAAGACAGATATACTATTATTGGTAAATTTTCTCTTAGTAGACCTAAGATGCAAAATATTCAGAAATTCTTTTACTCTCTAAATTGTAAAGATAAGGTGAGTCTTGCTTTTTGGGACAACAAGCATTTGATTATTGGAATGTACTTTCTTGAAGATGTTAAAAAGATATGGAGACGAAATTTCTAGATTGTAGCCCAATCATCTATGAGAATCTTAAAGTGGTTTTCATCTTTTAACCCTAAAAGGTATCTATTGTCACCCCACATGGATCACTTTTCCTAAATTTCATACCTTCATGTACTCTAAAGAAATCATCTTATCTTTGGCTAAATCTATTGGTAACCATCTCCAAATATAGATTTCTAAAAAAAAGTTATGTATAATTATTGTATGGCTTGGGTGGAATCTGACTCTATAATAGATCATATATCCAAGATTTGGATCAGCTTTGGACCTAATAATAGATTTTGGCAATCTGTGATCTATAGCCCTTAACATTCTTACTGCAGTCATTGTTGGACATTGGTAAACCAAACTTACTTTTGCCTTTCCAACCTCCAAATCCTAAGCTCAAGTCAATCATTGTTCAGAACTCATCTGAACCAATTATTGATCCCCCATATCTCCCTTTATCATCAACCTCCAACCATGCCTCCTCTCATTATCTAGCCTCCCCTAGCCTGCAAAACAAATCAAACAATCATTCACCAATTCATTCCCAAAACTCAAGCTTGAACCAAAATCTTATCCTTCAATTACCTTCAAACCAATTGAGCCATCCAACCATTCCACATATACATAGCCTAAAAATTAATGAAGTCATCCTCATACTGGAATCAGCATCTATGATTTTATGATAGCTCCTGTACCTTGGATCGTCCCTCTCCTAAAGTCTGAATCACTTGTATCCTCCCTTCAACTCCATCAGCTCCTGCAAAAGAATTAAACCTTGTATTCAATCAATCGATCAGACCTAATGCTACCAAATCCTTACAATTTCCAGAGGTTGCCAGACCTTCTTCTGGATCTCCCAAATGACTGTAAACCTTCTTTTTGAAATGTAAGAGACATTGGCAACAAGCCAGCTAGAATGGGAATCAAATCTATATGCAAGTCCAAGTCCGTCAACTTTATTGTTATTCAGGAGTCTATGTTATGGGATCATATTTTATCTTCTACTGCTAAGCTACTATGATTTTAGCACTCTCTCTATCTAATACCACCAGCAAAATCTGGATCATGTAGAGGCAAGATTATGATGTTCAGATTATTCTCGATCATAAAAAATAAATTCACGAACCCCTAGAGCATATTTCTTGTTATACTCTTTATTATAATAGTATGGATGATTTTAATGAGGCTATTGCTGACTGTAACCTAATTGATGTTGCGTATGTTGGCTCTACATATACCTGGTCTAACTCTCATAAATGAAAGAGATTGGATAGAGTATTATATAACAACTCTTGGTCCAATGATTTTACCAACACTACTGTTAAACACTTAACGATAATTGAATCTCATCACTATCATTTTTTTATTACTTGTTCTAGTGATTCTCCTAGTATAAGGTCCTCTTTTAAATTCTTGGATATGTGACTTCTACATCCCACCTTCATGCAAGATATTGAAAACAATTTGAAGACATTCATGGTTGGCCCTTCTCTTTTTGCCTTTTGGCATAAGTTAAAAAGACTCAAGTAATTTTTAAAAGTTTGGAATAAAAATAATTTTGGTAATGTTTTTAATGTTTTAGCTAATTCTAAAGATGATAATTATTTTCTAATCAACTGTTTTGCCAACTCTAAATCTATTGAGGATAAATTAAAGCTAGCTAATGTCAAATCTCTCCATCTTCAGTTACTTGCTAGAGAAGAAAGTTATTTGCATAAAAAAAAACTAGCATTGATTGGACCTCTAATGGTGATAAAAACACCATTGGTTTCCAAAACTATGTCAAACACAAACGAAAAATAAGCTATATTCATAAAATTAAAGTTAACAATACCTGGATTGGGTATCTCATTGTTATTGATGACTCTGATGTAAGTCATTTACAATCCTTTTTTACTGAAAATTAGGATAATAGTCGTATTACTAACCTGCATCACATAATCCCAAATATTAATACTAGAGAGGACAATATCCATCTAATGGCTACTTCTAATGATAATAAAATGTATTGCTCTATTAAATCCCTCAACTCTTCAAGTATAGTTGGTGTTGATGGATTTAATATTAAAAAAATTCAAAAACGTTGGTCTCTTATTGATAATGATCTTTGTGTTGCAGTTATAACTTTTTTTGCAGAGATACTATTCATGAAAGCATATTTGTGACTGTCATCAATATGAGCCCGAAAATAAACAACTCTTAAGCATGGAGTGACTATAGAACCATTAGTCTATGCACTGTTTTCAATAGAATTTCATCCAGAATTCTTAATGATATGCTCTATTTTATTCTCCCTAAACTTATATCTAAAGAGAAATCAGATTTAGTTAAAGAGAGGCACATTCAAGACAGTATTCTTCTTATACAAGAAATGGTTCATGACTTGAACAAGAAAAATAGAGGTGGTAACTTCATAATTAAACTGGATATGGCCAAAGCCTTTGATAAGCTTTCCTTGTCTATTCTTTATGAAATTCTTGAGGCTTTTGGATTCGAAAAACCTTTCCTAGACTTACTCAAAAGCCTTACTTCTAATAACAGATTTTCTGTTATAATTAATGGCATTTCTAAAGGGTTTTCTAATCTACTAATGACCTTAGATAGGGGGGACCCATTGTCCCCTAGTCTGTTTATTCTTTCTAAAGAATTCTTAATTAGAATTTTAAAGTATATTTATATGACTAATAATAATATTAAATTTAAGAATGCATGTAATACATTGATTCATTGCCTGACCTTTGCAGATGACATCACTATATTCACTAATGGCTCTCTTTCAAGCCTCTCTACTTTTCAAACAAGCTTGCATCAGTACCAATACTTGTCTGGTCAGATCATTAATCAAGCCAAATCAAGTATTAATCCATCTACCAAAATATCTTCTACTAGACTCTCTATCATTAAAAACAAGACTGGGTTCAATACCAAAAGGCCTCCAATAAAATACCTAGGCATCATTATCAACAACATGACCAAGTCATTTAATTTTGAAGACCTCATCACCAAAAATCAGGTAAAAGACTCAAGATTGGAGTCATCATTTTTATCCTTCAGGGGGGAAAACTCACTTTCATTCAATATGCCCCTCCAAACCATCCATTACTACCATTTTCAGAGTTATAATCTTCCTAAAGTAATCTTAAGAATACTTTAAGTCATCAACAATAAATATCTCTGGGGTTCTACTAATGTTAATAATGCTACCATATGGGCTAAATGGGACACAATTTCCCTTCCTTATGATGAATGTGGTATTAATCTAAGAAATATTAAAGATTTACAAACTACTTTTGCTTGCAAACGTTGGTATAAATTCAGATACTACTATCTTTGTTAACTTTATGCATAATAAATATGCAAGAATTATCATCATATGCAGGTCAAGAAAAATAGTACTAATTCTAGTACTTGGAAGAGGCTAATGGATATCAGACATGTTGCTGACAAGCACATTTACTAGCTCATAGGAAAAAGAAACACTGAGTTTAGCTTGGATACATGGTTTAAACCTAAACATCTGATTAGTTTGAATCTTGAGGTTAATAATGATTAGTATATTCAACACTATGTTAAGGACTTCTACAATGTTAGTTCTTAGGACTACAATAAGCTGTCTACATCAGCTTTACCATCTAATATCTCTGTAATCAGATATATTTCTCTTAAAATTAATGAGGATGACTATTCTCAATGGACAATCTCTAATGATGGCCAGTTTCACACCAATGACACATGGGAAACTATCAGAATCAGGGGGCCAAAATCATCAATCTTTAAAATAATATGGAATCATATTACTCCAAAGAAGTGCTCATTTTTTCTTTGGAGAATCTCCACACCTGGATCCATATAGACTCAGTGCTTCAAACTAGAAATGTTCATATGACCTCAAAGTGCCAAAACTGTAACAACTCTGAAACCTTTAACCATTTATTTGTTAACTCTAACTCTACTTGGCAGGTCTGGAGCTACTTTGGAGGGCTATTTAATCTAAGGCTGGAAACTCATATGACTATACAACATATAGTCAGATGTTGGTTTGATTCCTCCATAATTGACATTCATATTAACAATATCATTCTTGTACTATTACTTGGTTTATTTAGCATTTTAGAAACAAGATAAAACATGGCCATCCTAAATTCTGTGCTACTTCTATTATTAATCATCTAAACATTTTTATTTTTAATCTAGACCAATCTAATCTTCTAAGAAGAAAATATTGGTCTAAAGATAATGACTTAACTTATGTTTTAAAATTGTATTAAACATCTTAATCATCCTAGAAATATAGTTGATATTAGTTGACATCGTCCTAAAGATATCTATTTTAAATTTAATACTGACGCATCCTACATCCCAAATGGTGAAGCATCAGGAAAGTCCATTATTAGAAACTCTAAACGTGACTTTATTGCTGCCAAAAGTCGCCTTTATGGGAAACAAAATCTCATCTAAGTTGAATGTCTATCCATATTAGATGGACTTATATTATTTAATAAATTGAGAATTCATGATACTAAAGTGGAAACTGACTCTAAAACCCTTCATATTATTCTTGCTAATTATAAATCTCATTGGTTTCTTACCGCTACTATAAAATATTGCATGAATCTCTGTACTACAAATACTACTCTATCACATATATACAAAGAGAAAAACTTGGCAGCTGACTGGCTAGCCAAGAAAAAACTTGACCTCAACTCGAATCAAATCTCTACTCCTCTTAAAGCAATCATTCTTCTGGACAATGTCGAATTGGGATCTATTAGAGACATTTAGTAGGCATCCATCATTTTTCCTATTATGTCCATCATTCCTTTTATCTTTGTTTATCATATTTCAATATTTTATCTTTATTTTATACAATAACAAATTTACTAATAATTTAATTTTTAGAACTTACCTTATCTTCATCAAGTCATTTTTCAATTCAGATTCCATCCTATACTCCCTTAAGTTGCATTTGAAACATTAATTCATCCAATTCATTTGGAGGATTCGCGGAATCTTTAAAGAAGATGAATCTCTCAGTTATGGTCTTCATCAGCTTCATCCTGCCTTCTCATGTTCTAGATTGACTCTGACATCTAGCCTCATCTGATTGCAAGATGTTGACCTTTTTCTCTTATTGCGTCTTTTCTTATTATCTCATGGGCTGATTTTCTCAAATTTGTAGTTGCATCATCAAGTTTGAACCAAGCCTGACTGCCTCCATCTTCTAGGAATTTTTTCTTTTCTCTATGTATTTTGATTTTGGGTATACAGATGTTTGTCTCACCTTCTAACTTTTAGCTTTAATTTTGGGCTTTGTTTCTCTTTATATCTAACAATAATATTTCCTTTGGATTAATTTTTTTGTAATTTTTTTATCATAAATTACGTAAATCATAGTTTAAAACAAAAATATAAACTGAATTTTGTTTTTGTGGTGGATTGAATTCGAATATTAATTATATACAAATTGATATTTATTTGTTTGGATATGTTATTTGATATTTTTTATTGAAAAAGGATTAATACCTAATTTTTTATTTAACAATTTTACTTTAATCTTGTTTGGCATGATAAGTTTTTAAAAAATATGTTTCTTTACTAATAATAAAACTAGATAAAAAAATTAATATTTTTTCTAGTTTCAAAATAAACCTTGATATAATATATAAAATATATTTTATCACGATTAACTCTATATAAAAAACATGATATTATATATATATATATATATATATATATATAATAAAATGTAAATAAATATAAATAAATACAATATGACATATCAACATAAAATTTATCTTAGTTTGTTTATTTATTATTTATAGATAAATAATGGGATACATATTTGTTAATCTTTAATAGTTAAAAAAAATCATAACGCATTGTGCATAGGGTAAACCCTCAGTCTGAGGCAATCGCCGCCAGAAGGTAAACCACACAAGGTGACAGACTCAGCCGAGAAAGCTTATGTAGAGGGACTCGAACTCATGACCTTTGGTCACAAGTATGTCTTACTCAACCAACTCGGCTACCCCCTTGGGGCTGATGCATTGTTTGTCTAAACAAACAAAGGAGAATAAAAAAATTTAAATCTACAATCTTAAAAAAAACAAAAACAAAATGTATTGTGATATATATGCAAACAAAAGAGAATAAATTTTTAGATACTTTAATTTTCAAAAAAATGTGAAAAACATAAAAATAATTAAAAATATGTGTCATACCTTACTCAATATATGCAAATAAGACACAACATATTTTTTGAATCTATAATCTTCAATAACAAAATATAAAGAAGAATGAAAGAAAAGACATTTATTGTTATTGTTTGTATATATATACAAAATAAAATGCATGTACAAATTCATTGAATCTATTATTTTAAAAAAAATGAATTGTTGGAAAAATAATCGTTCGTTCAAAGCAAATTACTGTTGTGCGATTGAAGATATTTCAAAAGAACAAAAAAATTACCATGTTCAAAACGAGCAAAAAATAAAATAAAACATAATTAAACGAATAACACAAGAGTGACTTAAAGTTGTCTGGATTGTGGAAATAACTATATCTACATGCAACAAACACTCTTTTATAAACAAGTTGGTTATAAAAAGACTCTAAAACACAAAATATTCAATCACTCTATGCTACAAAAGGCAACGTGATTCACATTATCCTCTCTTTAGTGTTTATCTATCACCTCACTTATCTCTCAAAAGATTTAAAGCTATTTTACTCACTCCGAAATTATGTTACTCACAAAAAATCATCTTCATATCACACATTGCATAACAATATCTTTTTATATTTAAAGGTTTATAGAAACCTCTAATTCTTTATTAGACGCTTCATATTAAATCATATCAATCAACGGTTTAAATAACTCGTAATCCATCAATATAATAAACCTCATAGAGAAATATAATTAATATAGAATACACAATTAATAGGAAACTTAATTAATATATGAAGACCAAAATAATATATGACCTACCAAAATAGAAGAGTCCACTTCATTCCAGATGTGGTGTTATAGTCCATCTCAATTCGGATCAGACTGTTTTTGATAAAATTACTTCAGACCATCTTGCATCGGACCAGCCTGTTTTGGCTCAATACATATCTCATTCGACACAATAGTGTCACCCGTATTTTTTAGCTTGTCGAAGCCCGTAGGATTCAACATGCATATCTGCCACTAAGTCACAGCTCAAGCTTCAATCAGAGTTTTAACAATTGCCTAGATATGTCATGGCGGATCTAATTATGCTAATGTAGATATTCTATATTACATTTATTGACAAGTTACTTCTAGTCTACACCTAATAATTCTCTATCTAGGCTTATAGTAACTCCCGCATCCATTGGATCCAATGTTCTACTATTTAGAGACTAGCTCACTTGCATTCCAAACTTGTACCAATCTCATGTAGTTCGTGAGCTTTGAAATTACGAATATCTCGGTCAAATCATCCGAAATATTTTCATCACTAGTAATGTTGGACGGCTTCATTTTCTCATTCTCCACCACGTGTCGAATGAAGTGCAACTTAATGTGTACATGTTTAATTCATTTATGGAACTTTAGATTCCTCATTATTGAAAAGTACTAATATTATTATATAATAGAACACCATCTTTCTCCATACAGTGAGTTCACTCAGCAATCCTTTCAAGCAAATAGATTCCTTCATGACTTATGTATTATCTATATACTCGACTTTCATAGAAGATGGTGCAAAAACATTATGTATACAAAATTTCCATCTAACCACTCGTCCAAGCAAAATAAATAAATAATCAAACTAGATTTCCTTACGTTGAGGCAACCTGCATAATCAGTTTGTATACCCTCTTTGTACTCTATCGCGTGTATCCTTCTTATTGTTATACAACCCTATGGCAGCCAAGCCCTTGAAGTATTTCATAAGCCACTGGAGTGCATGCCAATGGGGCTTTCTCAAGATCGACATGAATCCGTTCAAAACACTTACAGTGTAAGCAATATTAACTATTGTTTAAATCATTACAAGCACAATACCACCAATAATATTGGCATATTATCTCCAGTGTGTACTTTTTATCTGCTACTTTGGTTGGTGTTTGAGTGGCACATAATTTGAGTTGGGCACCAATGGGAGTTCCAACCAATTTTTCTTCGGACACAAAGAACTTACTTATGATCTTCTATGTGTATTATTTCTAAGACAAAAATAAATACACCTTTGGCCTACTCTTTTTAATCTCAACACCAAGTAACATTTTAACATTTCTCATACCCTTCATCTTAAACTCTTTTTCAGCTAAGTCTTTACATCTTCAATCTTCCTCATATTTCTTCCATCTATTAGTATGTCCTCCACATACAACAACAATATATATTATCTATCTTTGTGTATATCCCCATACAAATAGACACAATTAATGTAGTAGCTACGAACATATTTAATAGATTTTATAAAAGAAGCAAATATTATTTTCTACTGCATTGGCGGCTGTTTCAGCCCATAAAAAGATTTCTTCAACAAGCACACATTATCTTCCCGTCCTTCTTCAAACCTCTTCCATTGACACATGTAAATTATCTCTTCCAATTCACTATGCAGGAAGGCAATAATAACATTCATTTGATCTAATTCAATACCAAATATAACAATAATTGACAACAGAATTCTGATAGAGGTTTGTTTCACAACTGGCAAAAAGATCTCATTGAAATCGACACCCTCATTTTGCTTAAATCCCTTAGCCACGAGCCTAGCTTTATATCCAACTATCTGAACACCATGAATATATGGCTTCTTTTTTTAATATCAATTTACTCTTAACCAACTTTTGACACTTTAGCTACTTCACAAGAATCTAAGTGTTCATCTTTTTGAAAGATCGTAGTTCTTTTTTCATGGTTGTTAGTCATTTATTTTTATAATCTCTCTTGATAGAATCGTGATATGTTTCAAGTTTAAGAACATCTCATTGCATTTTAATCGATAAATCATAACTAATTACATCGACAAAACCATATATCTACGTTGTTTGCTTGATCTTCAGGTTATATCTTTTTTAAGTTGATAAAATCTGAAGGCCTTGGAACACCAGACCCTCAATCTGCTTTGGAATCATGCAATAGTTAAAATTTCGTTGTACGAACCGAAGTGAAATCACGTCCAAATTATTTTTTGTTAAATGCGTCTTTAACTTTAATTTGTTGATCAGATCCATCATCAATATTAAATTTATTATTTGTAGTATTAGGTTGAGTCTTCATCACCTTCTTCAATGGCATGTCCTCATCATTAAAAATCAAGTCCTGATTATCAAAGCCTTATGACGTCTAGGTTCAAGGTGCCACAACCTATATTTTTTTTACGTCTTCTCAAAATAGTCGAAGAACAATTATTCAATAATTTTGACCTATGCTTATTATACTTCACATATGTGTAGGTTGCACATCCAAACACTCTCTAATTTTTCAGCTTAGGTTTCTCTCCAATTCTGGTCTTTTGAGGATGAAAAAACTTAATCTTCATATATGCACTCGTCTTCATGATATATGAAGTCGTTATACTTAATGAGTTCGGAAACTTCATACACAACCCATTGCATAATCCGGACAGGGGTAATTCGGACAATGACACACCACTAAAAAATCCGGACAAGACAAAAGTAAAACACCTTATGACTAAGCTATTTGTTAATCTACTTAAAAGACTAATGGGTCCATAAACTTGACCCGGTTTCATAACTTGACCCGTAAGCCCATGTGTCATTAATTAAGAGTATATGTACCCCAACCACTCTCATTAATTAGGGTGATCAACATTTAATACAAGCAGGCTGCTCAATTATCTCACTACTCTTTACACTAAACACTAAATACTTTAAACTTCACAAAACACTTTACCAAACTAACCCTAGCAAAAAATAAACCAAACCAAATTGGCGACCACAGTGGGAGCACGAGGGTGCCTGAATTTTACATTCAAAACCATTAAAAAGAATCAGTTCGGATAGATCTGAATGAGCAAGGAACTCCACCACCTATGGTGGAAACGGTTGGGGAAAATAAGGAATACACCATTGAAGAGCGAGACAAGTTGAGAGCAGAAATATAGGCATTAAGGGCCATAAAATAAGCAGAAAATGGTATAAGGGAGAAGTCAGGGGCGTCAACTATTCATAATACTGACAACCCTAGGGAGAATGATCCATCAATAAAGACTCATCGGAGTTCGAAAAAGACCCATGTTAGCTCTAAGAAGACTCATTGGTCTAAGCCTGTTGAAAGTTCAGATTATGAGTCTTCCAGCAACTTTTCGAACGAGACTGAGCTTGAAGATTCTTTGTCATCAAGTTGTGATGAAGGGAGGTCCTAGGAAATATATGAAACTAATTAAAAAATATTCAAGAAAGAGGGATAGGCATGAGAGGCTCTAAAGGCATCTGCGAAAAGGGTCATCTCACAACGACAGACATGTTGATGAATTGTTGATAGATCTTTTTGCTTCTCAAACCAAAACAGGTATTTTTGCAACACCTAATGAAGACACAGTCTTCAGTTGTAATAAGAATTGGAGACAACCACCTTTGTCTGCCAAAATACTGTTCGGAAACCTACCTAAAAGGTTTGACATCTCCAAAATGGAGAAGTATGATGGAAGTAAGGATCCGGACAACCATCTGGAGCAATTCAAGAAATTCATGATGAATTTGATGATGATGACAAACTCTTGTGCAGAGCCTTGTCCCAAACTTTTACGGAAAGTGCTCTTAAGTGGTACAACAGCTTACCCTAGGGGTGTATCAGAAACTTTGATACATTCTGGGTTGCTTTCCGAAGGCAATTTACTGGAAGTAATGAGGTGAAAGGAAATGGGGATACCATTATCCATTGTGCCCAAGAACCAAACAAGTCCTTAAAGGACTATATAAGTCGGTTCGTGAAGACAAAAAGTGGGTTAGCAGATTGTTTCGAACAGATGGCAATTGCTTCTCTGAGACAAGGGTTGAACCTTGGGAACCTGGCCGATTCAGTGAACAGGAAGAAAGCCATGATCTGGGGAGGCCTATTGAATCAGGTGGGAAAACAAATTGATTTGGAAGAAACCAAGAAAACCAGGGTGCACTGTAAAATGAGGTCCACCACAACAGCTCAGAACCAGTCCGGATATAAGGTTAAGGAGCCCAGAAGAGGGTCAAACCGAGCTAAACAAATTCAGTCCAACCAGAATCAGTCTCAGAGCCAGCAGTCAAGAAATAAAATAGGTCCTTGGGTTCAACCGGAGTGGTTTACAGAGTTAAAAGAGAATGTGTCCACAATATATGACAAGACCAATGAAGAAGTCCATTTCCGGAAACCAGCAGCACTATAGCCATAACACTCAAGATTGCATAACATTGAAGCATGAAGTGCAGAACCTTATTAAAAGGGGCAAGCTGGGAGCTTATGTCAAAATGAGAAGTGGAAACAACCCTGACAATGCTCCTCGGACGAGCCGCACAAACAATGCAGGAACATTTGCTTAATAAGGGGAAATGGTGATCTTTGAAAGATTTGATGTTGATTCGGAGTACCTGGATCCTGATCCAACTCAGAATAAAGTGGGGGTCATAACAGAACAAACTAGGATGGTGTCCGGACTCATTAATTTATTTGATTCACTCACCATTTTTGGAGGGGATACTGTGACAGTACCCACTCCTTCATCAAGAAAGAGACATGTACATAGTCTGACCACTCAGTTTCAAGGGGAAATGTCTTCTCAGCAGTACCAAACCCTTTTCTATTCATATGTTTTTATGAGGATGATTTAAGAAATATTGGTGGGCCTCATGAAGATGCGGTGGTGATAGGAGTATCTCTTGGGGGCAATGATATTTACCGAATTTTGATAGACACCAGAAGTTTGGTAAATAACTTATTTCTAAGATCCTACAAGCAGATGAAGAATCCGACCAATTTTAACACTCAAACAGAATCATTGTGGGCTTCACAGGAAGCTCTGCGGATGTAATTTGTGAATTTGAGGAAGAAGTGTTGTTGGGCAAGAGGCCCTTTAAAAAGATGGTAAGGGTGTTATTCGTTGGAGTAGATTGCCCCACATCCTACAATGGAATTTTTGGGAGGTCTTGGCTTTCCAGAATGCATGTTGTGGCCGCAACAGTCCATCAGTTTTTAAAGTATGCTGTTCAAGGACAAGTAACTGTTGTCCGAATTAGTCAGAAGATAGCCAGGGAGTGCTATGCCACTTCTCTTGCTCTTATAACTTTGGGAGCGGTTCAAATAAATGAATATTAGCAGTTACTGAAGCCTTCTGAGGGGGACAATGAGATTGATGACCCCATAGAGGCTCCTAGTGTTTTAATACCAGTTGAGGAGATTGAAACCCATTCTCTTGCAGAGGGTAGAAGTATCAAGATTGGTTCCAAGATGGCGCCAGAGTTGAAAAAGAAATTGTTGTCCTTTTTATTAAACAATCAACATGTCTTTGCTTGGTGCAATAGTGATGTAACCGGAGTACTTGCAAGCGTTATCTCACACAAGTTGTCAATATGGAGTGATGTTGCACCTGTTGTACAGAAAATGAGAGCTTTCTCTAAGGAGAAAGCTGATGTAATAGTCCAAGAAGTTGATCGGCTTACCAAGATGGGACACACAAATGAATCCTGGTATCCTTTATGGACTTCCAATCCAGTGTTGGTCAAGAAAAAGGACGGGAAATGGCGTATGTGTATTGATTTTAGTGACCTCAACAGAGCTTGACCAAAATATCTTTATCCAATCCCCCGGATAGATCAGTTGGTGGACTTAACGTCTGGAAACAAGTTGTTGTCCTTCATGGATGCTTTCTCTGGGTACAACCAGATACAGGTGGATCCGAAGGACCAAGATCATACTACCTTCATAACAGATAGAGGTCTCCATTGCTACAAGGTGATGCATTTTGCGTTAAAAAATGTTGGGGCTACTTATTAGAGGTTGGTAAACAAAACATTCGCTAGTCAGCTTGGCATAAATATGGAGGTGTACATAGATGACATGATGGTTATAAGCTTGGAGGAGGATTTGCACATAATTGACCTTCAAAAAACATTTTCTAATCTAACAGTTGTGAATTTGAAACTGAATCCAGAAAAATGTGTCTTTGGGGTTCGATCCGGAAAGTTTTTGGGTTATGTGATAAGTGAGAAAGGGATACAGCCCAATCTGGATCAGCTTAATGCCCTATTAGAAATGGATCATCCTCGGAATATAAAAGAAGTCCAGAGGCTCACTGGGAGGTTGGCTGCCTTGAATCGTTTTATTTCAAGGTCTTCGGACAAGTGTGCTCCGTTTTTCCAAACCTTGAAGAATGCTAAAGATTTTAATTGGTCTCCACAGTGCAACCAAGCTTTTGTTGAAATAAAGAAACACTTATCCTCACCAAAGACTTTTTTAAGCTCATTCAAGGAGAAATACTCTATGTATAAGTGTTATAAGTGCAGTATTGGTAAGAGAAGTGGACAACTACCCCCGTCCGGTCTACTACATCAGCAAAATTTTGACATATGCTGAGAAGAGGTACTTAAAACTTGAAAATTTGGCACTAGCCTTAGTGATTGCAGCAAGAAAGATGAGGTCGTACTTTCAGTTTCATTCCATCGTTGTCCAAACATCTATCCTATTGAAGAATGTTCTTCCAGAAGGCAGACGTATCAAGCAGGATGACCAAGAATTAGTAGAGTTGGGTGATTACGACATTGATTTTGCTCCACGAACGGCTATTAAAGCTCAATCAGTGACTAATTTCCTAGTGGAATTCCATTCGGACAGGAACTCCAAACAAAATTCAGAAGAGAACGGTGATAAAATTTACAAGGCTATATGTTTTGGATTCAGGGCCTCTAACAATGAGTCTGAATATGAAGCAACTATAGCTGGTCTTAAATTGGCTTTCCTGTGGTGGGGATAAGAGAGTTCGGTTGATGAGTGACTCTCAGCCTCTTATCCATCACACTCAAGGTCACTATAAGGCTAAGAAGGATCAACTGATCAAATACTTACTCATCCTGAAAGAGGTGGCAGCCAACTTCAAAAGGGTTTGTTATGAGCATATTCATAGGTCAGAGAATACACTGGCAGATTCTTTGGCAACCATAGCATATTATGAGTCTTACCTTTGGATTCACATACAAGAATTCCAATCCATACAACCAAGTCAAAACAAGTAAGAGGAGGAAATCTTGAGCATGCAGGTGAATCAACCTAAAGATTGGAGATTTCCCTTCTTCATTATATTTCCGATGGGGTTTAGCCTCCGGATATAGCTATGGCAAGAACAATTAAACACAGGGCTCGTGGTTTTTTTTATCATAAGGGGATTTCTCTATTAAAAAAATCTTTCAGTAGACCTCTCTTGCGTTGTTTGGGGGTTGAAGAATCTCAAGTTGTTTCATCCGAACTACATGATGGAGAAGGATCAACACATTGTGGGTACAGGGCACTAACCCAGAGAGCGTTGTTAGCTGGGTACTATTGGCCATCCATAATGACAGATGCTAAAGAAATGGTAAAAAAGTGTGATCTATGTCAAAGGTATGGCAATGAAATTCATGTGCTAACAATACTTATGAAGTCTATTTCTGAGCCAGTACCTTTTGCTCGCTGGGGATTGGATTTAGTTGAACCTGTGCCCATTGCGTTCGGGGGGTGCAGAACTATTATAGTTGTTATTAATTACTTCTCAAAATGGATAGAGGCAACTCTTTTGGCAGGAACCACTTTGAAGGCTGTCATTAAATTTATCATATCTAATATATGTTTCAGATTTGGGATTCCTCAAAAGATTACCACACACAATGGGCCACAGTTTGATAACAAGGATATGGAGAATTCTTGTGCTTCTAGAGGAATTCAAAATTGTTTTTCTTCTCCTTTCCATCCACAAGAAAACGGCTAGGTTGAAGTTGCCAGCAAGACTATTTTGTCCAGATTAAAAAAGAATCTAGGTTGTGGCCAAGCTATCTACAAAAAGTGTTGTGGGCATACTGAACTACTCCTCGGGCTGCTACACAAGAATCCCATTTTTCTTTGTTGTATGGGATTGATGCAATCACCCCCATAGAAGCTACCCTACCATCATACATGGTCCATAACTATTCCGAACAAGCTAATGAGATAGCAATTAGGATTTAGTTAGACTTAATAGAAGAAAAAAGGTTTAAAGATCACTTAAGAACAACTCACTACCAAGGCTGGATGAGGAGCATATTTGCTTCCAAGGTCTAGAGACAAGATTTTTAACCAAAAAAAAAGATAAGGTGTTAAGAAAGGGTTTATTACACACCAAGGAGAAGCAGTTCGGTAAGCTGCCTCCGAACTGGGAAGGCCCCTATGACGTCTTTGAAAAACTTAAGCCTTGGACATATAGGCTTTAGGACAAAGAAGGAAGATTTTTGAAGCACCCATGGAATATTGAACATCTCAGGTTATATTTAGAATAAAATTTGTGTGTAAATATTAACTTGTTAGATATCAATATAAATATTAGGGGGCATACTCTTTCCTACCCTGGTGGCGCGGGGAGGTTTTAATGATGTGTCCGGTTTTTTATTTAATAATATGTGAGGCATTCTTAAAACATTCGGAGTGGTTTTACTACAATCCAATTCAAGTACAAATCACTTGTTCAACACCTTGGATGTTTTGTAGATCAGACAAACCTGGTTAAGTGATGACTATTAAATATATGTCATCAGATATATTAAACACTCTCACTATATTACTTCTGAAATGTTAGGGGCTACTTTAACATTAGCCATGAAAAATTTAAAGGAAATAAAGTATTAAATAAAAGAAGGTTTGATAAATTAAACCTATTCGGAGTTGAACCGAACAGGAAAACAAAACATGCCTTGGCAATCCAAGGACTTTAGGTGTTTAAAAGACTTATTCAGACTCTAACCGAATAACATTACAAAATATGCCTTGGCTATCCAAGGACTTTAACTGTTCAGAAAGATAAAAAATAATATAAGACCTTAGGGTTTGTTCCCTTCGGATGTTCCTTCATCACTATTACCTTTTTTAGGACTTTTGAGTTCGGCACTCGAACTCTCACCAGTTCCCTCTTCATCATCAGTAGTAGATTCTATTCCACTGGAGTAGTTGAGCTTATCGCCATCTGCCATGGTGTGAAATAGGAGGTCTTCATATTTGACATATTTCCATAAGGGGCCAAAGGTCCTCTTTGGAAAAGTCTCATGGAAGAGCAGCACCATGTTAGACTTGACTCCATCATCTGTTTTCTTTAAGCAGTCGATCACTTCATTGGTATTTTTATCAATACCTGCTTGGATAGCTTGCTCTTGCTGTCCTTTTAAATCTTCCTTCTCCTTGATCATCTCTGAAACAGAGTTCTCCAGCTTAGCCTTCTCATCGGATAGGGTTTGAATGACACCATCCTTGGTCTACACTTCCTCTTTCAGCATTGTGAAGTCTTTTTCTAAGTTAGAATACTTAGTCTGGAGCTTAGTTCTGGCTGCTTCCGATGAGGCTAACTTAGTTTCTGAATCCTTATTATCATTCTTCAGTTCCTCCATCTCCTTCTTCAGTTCCTCTATACTCTGGTGAGCGTTTAGGATATTGTTTGACAGGGATTCCTTGTTATAGGTGAGGGATTTGATGAGGGTGATCTGATTTTTCACCTGTCTTTCCAAGTCGAGTATTGGCCGGATGCGACCAGGGAGGGAGTTGCTCTGAACATCTTGCTCTCTGGAGACGGAGAAAGATTTACCATTGAAGGTCACCATATTGTTAGAGCTGGAGGGGTGGTAGGGACCTGCGAAATCATCCTTCTCAGAATCATTGAAGTATAAATCAATATCTTGAAGGGCGCTAATTTTCACTTCTTCATTTCCTCCCCCAGCAATCTCTCTGGACTACAGATCTGTTGGGATTTTCTCTTGTAAGGTGGGATCAACAGGGGTTGGTGGAGGTTGGATTTCCGAAGGACGAAGAATTATTTCTTCTCCCATGATGACCTTCTTTTTCTTAGCAGTTTTCTCATCACTGTTGGCCCTCCTTTTTATGTCCTTCTTAGGAGGCTTTGGTGGGTTATCTGACTCTCCGGCCTCCCTCACTGTTTCAGCCTCTACTACTTTGAGCAGTACAGCATCAATTCCTCATTGGTTCCCTGAACTAGTCCCTTTTGTGGCTGCTTGAACCAACTCTGTTGCAGTTTTCTTCTTCTTGTTCTTCATCTTACTGGGAGCCTTTGCTCTGGAAGGTAAAAACAATTTTCCATCCTTGGCCTCTGTCCTTTTTAGAATTACCTTAGGAGGAGGAAGGGTAGTTAGCTCTTCTAATATGAATTCTCTCCGGCCTGTGGTGTTCCACAGATGGGACCTCACAACATTGCACGATGTGAAGCAGTTGTGGAAGGCATTCCCCCAATGCTCCGCAACCCATGCATGAAGTTTTGCACATGTTTTTTGCCTCTTCTCTAAGTGTCCGGTGAACTTCTTTGGTAGCACTAAAAAGTCATAACAAGTCAATCACAATGGAACACTTCTAATTTAAAATGAAAAACATGAAAGATAAAGAGAGGAAATGAACTTACCAGTACTTTTCCACCTGCTAGTCATCATGCTAGGATTGGTGTTGGCCTTAATCTTCCTATCGTTCTCCCATGTCCCACTGATAAACATAAATTGTGTCATCCAATTCTTCTCGAACTCCAGCAAGTCATCCACAACTTTGAAGTTGTTCCGCATATTGTGATGGTAGAATGGAATCTGATGATTCTTGCACAAGCTTGCCACAATAGCAAACTGCTCCATCAGAAGTGGGATTTTTGACAACCTTGATGCCATGATGCTATCAAGGAGTGAGTACCAGGAATTGGGGCTTAGCTGGCTAGGGAAGAGTTGAACTAAGTGAAAGTACTTGACGATTTCTGGGTCCAATGGGAACCAGAGTCCCCAGTTCAGCACTTCGGTGAAAAGTACCACCTCGTTAAGCTTGCAGTCCATGGGGGTCTCCGGGGTGATAGGCATTCTTACCTTTACTCACTCCGGAATCCCTTATTTTGTCCGAATTCGGCCCAACTCAACAGTATGGGTGTAGATGTAATTTATGTTTTGTAGGGCCAACAGGTATTTGACACTAACATGTTTAAAGCAAGGGCCTACTATGCCCTTTAAGCACTCCAGAAGCGATTCCGGATGAGTCATGCAAACTTTCACCTTAATTTTTCCCTTCTTATCAGAAGAAGCATCTCCCGTTTAACCTGAGGACTCGGTCTCAAAGGGGCCTGCTTAATACTGTCTTCCATTACCTCTTCCATCACTGTGGAAGGTTTATCAGCTGCCTTAGAAGAAGGGGGGGGGGGGAGGGGCAATTTCTTGCACAGAAGGTTGTTCGGATGGTTTAACGCTTGTTGTCTCTGAAGGCTTGGTATCTGGTTGAGGTTGGGATCCGAAGGGCTTGGCCTTTGGGGCTGCTTTAGATACCTCCAATCCGGAAGGTTTTGTTAGTGAAGGTATAAATTGGGTTTTAGTTTCGTGGGTTGTCCGAAGACAGGTTATCTTCTCCGGAGACTTCTCAGTATCATAACCCATATCAATAAAAGAAGAGGGTTTTCTGATACTTGAAACAGTTTTTTCTTTAGGCACAGAAGGTTGGGACTCTTGAACAGAAGAACCTGAGGGAAATGGGAAAGGCTTGGTTTGAATAAAAGTTGTCTGGGCCTAGGGTTTTTGGATGAGGATGACCCTTGATCGGCGTCCTGAGTCGGTTCACTAGATTTCTCACTTGGAGAAACTGAGAGGCCGGCAACAATTCGATTCTCTCTTTCTACCTTCTTCACTCTTTCTAACTCTGACAAATTTAACCAGTCGCCTTTAACTAGTGCGTTTCTGGCTGTGAACATAAAACCTCTCAAGAACAAGTTGAAAGTAATGATGGAAATATCTCTAAAAAAGCTCTGAGTGTGGAAGAAAATGAAATAGTGAAAGAGAATTTATATAACAGTAAAAAAGTAACAGTTACCCATGAGAAGTTGAAGAGGGTTTTGCAATGATTAAAGGCTGCCCAAACGTGTGAACAATCAAATGCCTCGGTAACTTTCTAGACTTAGTTGTGCGTCGGTCTAGGAAAAATAACCACCGGTAGGTCGAACCAAATATTGACACGTGTCCCACGATCCAAGAAGAAAACTCTTAGAATTCTGGAAAGAGAAACGAGTTCTGACAAACTTCGAACAGAGTTGATGTTGAAATTAAACTTCTTGGTACAGACCGCACAGGCAGATCGGATAAAGTTGGTACTGGCTTAGTGGATTTTTTAGCCATACCAAAGATATTTGGCAAAGCCTAAAAAGGGGTTACTGATGAGTTTGGAAACTTTATACACAACCCACTGCATAATCCGGACATGGGTAATTCGGACAATGACATGCCACTAAAAAATCCGGACAGGACAAAAGCAAAACACCTTTTGACTAAGTTATTTGCTAATCGACTTAAAAAACTAATGGGTCCTTAAACTTGAACCGGTTTCATAACTTGACTCGTAAACCCATGGGTTATTAATTAAGAGTATAAATACTCCAACCACTCTCATTAATTTGGGTGATCAACATTTAATACAGGCAGGCTGCTCAATTATCTCACTACTCTTTACAATAAACATTACATACTTTAAACTTCACAAAACACTTTACCAAACTACCACCAACCCAAATTAAACCAAACCAGTAATGACTTCTCCCAAAAATATTTCCAGCAGTATGAAGCATACATCTAACCCGTTCCACTATGGTTTGATTAATCCTCTCAACGGACTCGTTCTATTGATGAGTCTCACTTATGGTTTAGTGTCTAGAAATTCCAAGCTTTTCATAATAGTCAGTGAATTCATTGTTCACATATTCCAAACAATTATTAGTCTGAAGCTTCTTTAACATTTTCTCGGTTTGATTCTATACCAAAGTCTTCATGTTCACAAAGACAAGAAATATTTCATATTTGGCATATAAAAGTAGAATCCAAATATTCCTGGAATAATCATAAATCAGCGATATAGAGTATCTTGCACCACCTATGGTAGGTTCCCCGTGTTGGTCCCTAAAGACCTGAATTAACATAATTAGATACTTTATTGGATGTCTGGTTTTTAGGTAGATATATCACCCTCTTGCTATTACTAAAAATACACATTTCACAAAATTTCAGCTTCCAACAATCCTTTCTTACTTAGTTCAATGAGTCATTTCTCATTTAAATGCCCTAGGCCTCCAGTCGATGATGTCATAACCTGAATCCTTCATCACACGAGACACCCCCCCTCTGCCACTATAGATACCTCAAGAACTAATGCATCACTAGTCATATTAGATTTGATAACAACAAGAAAATCATTGTAAGATCCTAATTTTGACATCTTCATCGATATAGGTTAACCCTTCCCCATCTAACATCCTAATAGAGTGAATGTTATGTTTAACTTTGGGTACATACCTTACGTTGTTAATCACTCTCTCAAGTCTTGTAGATAACTTTAGATGAACCGTTCCAACCTTTTGATATTGTAGGACTTGTCATTCCCGAGGATGCCCGTTCTATTATCAAGTATTGATAGGTCTTCAAACCAATGTTTATTGGAAGTAATTTGGAATGATGCACCCGAAGCCAGCAACCATTTATCGTTATACCTGCAAGAATAAAAATTCTTTAACCCATCAAAGTAATCACAATTTATCACACATCATTGTAACATATTGGTTACTCTATTCTGATAGTTATTGTCTTTTCCCTTCTTAAGGCAGTTATGACTAATATGTTCTTTCTTCTTACATATTTAAATTACTTTTGAACTTATACCAAAACTTTTAACCATTGACCAATAGTTTCATCTTCTCTTATTTGAATATCTCTTTCTTGACCTACCTTCCACATTCTGGTGCGATTAAGATTCACCTTTCTGAATACTCTTCTTTTGAATATCTTTGGAATTCAATGCGCTCTTGATTTTAGCTATCATAATGTAGTATTTTCTGTAGACCATGATATCCACGAAATAATCATACTCCTTCGACAGATAAATTATGAAGATGATTGATTGACCCTCTTCCTTAATATCCACACCAAACTCATTCAAGTCGAGTATGGTTCGATTTTAATCATATAGGTTTCTATAAATATCTATGTTATTATCCACAAGTAGTGTATAAATAAATTTTTTAAAATATTATATATTCACTAAAGAATTCTTAATATAAAATGCCTCAATCGATTCCATATCATAAGCGTCATATGCTCTTCAGATATCTCTCATAGCAATTAATCTACCAATATCTATATGAGGGGGTTATGAGCTTCAAACAATACTAATACATCAATTTGTTTTGATTTATCATCGATAACAACAACCAATCCTTTATGTACTAGTTAAACCTTAATCTTAATTCACAAGATGTAGAAATTATTAGATCCATCTATTTTTTTAGGATAGGTTTAATAGAACTCGTCTTTTGTGGCTTTCGGTTTCCAAGATTTATCGAGGATCGATCTACTTCTTCTACTATTACTTCACGCTCATCGCACCGTTTGTTAGAATTTATGTGTGATTGTCGTTACTTCAAAAGAAAAAATAATTTACCTTATTTAAGACGAGTAACAAATAAAATAAAGTGTAATAAAACCAAGCACGAAATACATACTTAACATGGTTCGGATCATGGAAATAATCTTATATACCGGTGAAACCGACTCTTTTTAAAATAAGTAGGTTACAAAAAGGCTCTCAAACACAAATGACTCGATCACTTTTTGTTATAAAAGATGACGTGATTCATGAACCCATATCTTCAGTGTTTATCTCACACCTCATTGATCTCTCAATAAACCTAAAGTTATTTTACTCATTCATGAAATATAACACTCATGAAAACTCGTCGTCACATAGCATAGTATTAACCTTTTTATATATATAGGTTTAAGGACAACCCTAATTCTTCATCATATGGTTTAGATTAAAGCTCATTAATCAACAGTTAAAATAACTTATAATCTACGAATATATGAATTCTCATAAAGAAACTTAATTAATATATAAGACTCAATTGATAAGAAATATAATTAATATAAGAATGCCAAAATATGATACCTAATAATATAGAGGACCTAGAAATATAGAAGACTGTGTTTCAGTCCATCGTATTGTTACAGTCCAGCTCACCTTGGATCATACTATTTCGGATCAACTCGTTTTGGACCATCTTTCTTTCGAGCAAAATGATTCGGCTAAATACATATTTCCTTGACATAGTGGTAACCAATCTTGTGAGCTTGTCTCAATCCTTAGGATCTAGCAGACGTCTCAGCCATTAAGCCAAAACTCAAGCTTCACCACAGAGAGTTTCAACAATTATTGGCTATACATGTCACTGTAGATTTAATTATGTACATGTGGTCGTTTGACATTATATATAGTGATGAGTTACTTCTAGCCTACACCTAATATGAATGATGGCATACTCTTTATATATAAAAAGTAAAAATAAAATCTTAAAAATGAAAAATAACTTTAAATTCTTATAGTGTCGACTTTTTTTATTCATAATTGAAAAAATAAAAAATGATTTTGGAATCTTAATTAATGAATTTGATTCATAGAATTCATAAAAAAATCTTTTGTTTTTCGATTTCATTCATAAATATTTTTGAACTAAACTTCAATGGTATACGAATAAGAAAAAAATAAGAATAAAGATAAATTTGCATAATGTTCAGATCGTGATATTCAGTTATGGAAATTTGATAATGCTCGATTTAGCCCGGGCACTAACATGGAATGATCAGTGTAGCTAGATGTACTTTGTATTTGGCGGACCATTAGCTTGACCTAGTCGGGATGGTAAGGAATGAGTCGGCCTTGTCAGGTAACCACATAGAAAGAGAGAAATATTCTAGAGAATTTTGTTGAACTTATGAATGTTATAATAATTGTTCATCATTTCCATGGCATAGCATATGGTTAGCATATTTATGGTAATACAAGTGAGTTTGTAGAATATGAGGCCAACTTACACATAAAGCCACTATTAAGATAGGCTCACACATGTTACTTGATTTAATGTTGATACAATATTAATCTAAAGTCAAGTGACGACCCGACTAATAATTTTCTTATAAGTATTTTTTATAAAAATAAATAAAGTCGTATATATATACACGTTATAAATATGTTATAAATCAATTGATCAAGGATCATAACCATGTAACAAGACATTCAGTAATTAGTAGGATTCAACTACAAAGAGGGATGAAGATCATTTGAATGAAAACCAAAGTTTCGGCAACAACTGATTTTCTTTTGGCTTCGACACTAAAGTTTCGACACAAGTTCCTATGACTAGTATATGGAACTTTAGCAGATAACAGAAAAAGAACAAAAATTGAACAACATATGATTTATGTGATTCAAATTATGAAGCAATGCTACATCTCTGCACAAACATGTTTGATTTTATAAATGGAACAATTACAAGGAATTACAAAAACACAAAATACAAACAAAAACACAATATTCAAACTACTCAAAACATAATATCAAGTTTTAATGGTATCTTTCAGTCTTCAATATTTTTAGTATATTTCAAGTTATGCTATTTAAGAATTCATCAATTATAAAATATTAAGTGTTTTCTTTCACAAAAAGATGTTTCTCTCTAAAAAAAATTGTTTCCAAGAAAAACACTCGTAAAATTCAAAATTAAATATTATTGAACATATGTGTTTCATCAATCGTATATATAATCCAAACGAGTGTAGGTTATGAAAAAACATCCACCATATTCACAACAACAAACCAAGACTATTTAAACAAGATGGAGACTAATAATTTTCAACAACTCGTACATCAAGTTGTTATCACAACCTGTATTATATTCCACATCAATGACTATGATAAAATACCACATTGACGCGTAAACTATTCTTTAGTTAAAATCTTTCTAATATACCAAACTAGTCCGGACTGTTTTTCAACTGACAGCCAAAGCTTCAAGTTTCAAAAAACAATTCTCTTAGCTCCGAAACTTTTCTCATGCTCAAACTTAGTTTCATGCATCAAAACTTAACTCATACCACAATATGAAGTGTTTGTTGAGTTCGTAACCCTACATTGGTCGAAATTCACTACATCAAATCTATATTCTATCAAAGTGGAATCCTTTCATAAATCTTCAAAATTCTATAATAGTCGAAACCCTTAAATCTAAAAATAAAATTTACTACTGAATATGTTCTATCTTCCTGTCTCTTAATGCATTTTTAATATTTTATACACGGATAATTATAATAATTTTTATTATTAAATTTAACTCAATTGATTTTGGTCCTATTAATAATAAGCCTCTTAAATTATTATATAAGTTAATTTGTCTAAAAACATTATAAAAAAATTTAAAGTTCTGTTTTTCTTTGTAGCTCGTTCTCTAGAAAATAGAAAAATGATCACTTTAGACGTGGTTAATAATCTATCAAAGTGTATTTAGAAAAGAAGAGAGGGGTTTCTAGAGAGAGAAACTCTCGCCTCTCTAGAAACTCTAATTAGGGTTTGAGACCCAGCCGTCAATTGTCATTTTTAGGCGATTCAATCCTTTTCTTTTACAATCTAGATTTTTCTTTTTGGAGTTTTAAAACTAGAGTTTATCCATTCCTCTCTTTCGAGTTATGGTCGTCTCTTTGGTAAACCTTATATTTCTTTTGTTTCATTTTCCTACTATTTGGATTTCATAGCCTTGGTTTCCAACTCCTCTGAACGAGGATTGATAAGTATCACAGTTGTTGAAGACTTTGCTGGCCGTGGTTTCGCCGTGAAGGTGCATCCACTAGTAAAACAGGCGACTTCAGCGATTTCTCGGTACGTTTTTCGCACGGTACTCTTCGATCTGAAGTCTGAGTCCATCAGATCTGAAGTCTGAGACGATAGATTCCATCAGATCTGAAGTCTGAGACGTAGTATCCATCAGATCTGAAGTCTAAGACGATGGTTTTTATCAGATCTGAAGTTTGAGACGTAGTATCCATCAGATCTGGTTCGTACGACGTTGTGTTTGTGTCTGCTGCAAGATTATGTCTATCTTTTTCATAGTTGTATTTAGGCGCCAGAATCTGTCTGGATTGTATTTCCGTATTTAGGTACTGGAATCGATTTTTATTGTACTTCTGATGTATTTAGGTGCCGAAATCTTTATCAGCGGTAGTATTTAGTACTTCTTCTGATGTCGGAATCTGTTTCCACCGGATAATTTGTATTACACTGTAAAATTTTTTATTATAAATTTAATGGTTTTAAAAACCAAAAAAAATAATCTATCAAAATTTTAGATCAAATTAATATATTTTTTACTAATTATTTAAATTCAACATTATTTTTTTATTGGAGGACATTTAATCTTATTCATAAGGTTGGTCGCCTGCTTTAAGTTTCAAATGCTCTTTCTGACTTGTAGACATGAGACTGAATCAATAATTCAAAAGCCGACTTGATCTTGTATTAAAAGGGGAAAAAGAAAAAAATGTGAAATAATTAGACCACTTGGCATTTATTTAGTTATCTCATTTGGATGAGCAAGGAAGGTGGCTGCATTTGCTACTTTTAAGTTATTCAATCAACTTTAGTGAATTAAAACTTTTTTATTGGGAAATTTTATCTATTACTCCATAACTTTATTTTTAAAATGCTTCATTTTATCACTTTGACTTTTTCAGAAATAAAAAATACATATGATTTGAAATATAATTACAGAACCAACAAGTGTCAAATATCATATTTGTCATAAGCCAAATTGGCATTGTGTTTATCTGTCTGTCATGAACTTAGCTTGTTTTTTTGTTTTTTTTTTCCTTGTTCTTTATTATTATTTTAAAATGAACTTGGGGAAGTTGTTATAAAGTAGTAAAAAGGGCAATAATTAAAATAAACAAAACGCATACATAGTTGGAGTAATCTGTCTTTTAGCAAGTTTTGGTCCAAGTATCTGATCCAAAGGGTATATGAAAATGGACAAGCACCACAAAACATATTTTCATTGGTCCGACTCTCTAAACACGAACATTTTGGTTTCTAAACTAAGATATTGTATGTTTGTCTTTTCTTAAGAAGTTCAAGATTTTCGGGATTTATTTTTTCAATGGTATTTAAAACATACAAAATAATTACATAATCAATGAATGAATGAAAATACATATACGAGCTACGGTAACACAAATCATCTAATAAAACCTAAAATAAAATTTGAAATCAATTTTGTAAATTTTACAACACGTGAGACATTATATTCGAAATTATATCGCTTTAAGAAATTAAGCGCATAATTTGTTGACGACAAAAAAGAGTAGAATTTGTAAAGAATTGTTTAATGATTAACTAAATAAAGATATAACCGTATACGACTGTCGTATCATATTTTCGAAGATTTTAGAAAGAATAATTGTTTTTTACAATTTTGATGAATATATCGTTTTTAATATGAAACGACAAATTTTATTTACAAATCAGAAAATGACATTATATTTAAGAAACTTTCGAACTAGACCATCGAATTTGACTTTGTTGTCTCTTAAAACGAGTTTGAGTATAAAATTGTCAATGTCGGACTTAACTTTACCAGCATTTACAGGACACCAATGGTGAAACGTTTTCCAAATTCTCACATCGTAGTCAACCAGACCCTAAGCCAAAAATAACCTAAGAAATATAATTTGACTCAATATCTAAAGAAGCTTCACCGCCAAACAGATTTATGTGGCGGTATATTTGGAAAAGTCACATACAAGCATGTACCGAAGGTAGAAAATAAAATGGCAAATGCTATTACAACATCGGCCTGCGTAGATTCAATATTAGGGGTAATCCTTTAAGAGAAACCTTCAATGAATTTAAAAATAAACCTCTAGTCGTCGCATAAGCATCCAAAATTATGCTTATTGAAGATGAACACGACGAAATATCTTGTATGAAATCATACCTTACATAAAGAAATCTTCAAGAAGATACAATCGAGGCTAGCCATATCAAAACACCATATATGTATGGTTGGCCAATATTATATACAAACATGGTTTTACTAGACCCTTAATTTACTGTCTTGGGCTAGAAAATGTTGTTTTTATATTAAAAGAGCTTCATCATGGAGAATGTAATGCACATTATGGCTACAACATGTTGTAGAAGACTTGTAATAACAGGATATTACTAGCCAACCATCTTGGCAGACCCAAAAGACTTTATCAGATGTTGTGACACCCACCAGTGTTTCACTAATTCCATCCAAATCCCATATCTTCTTCTCGATACCATCTCATAGGAAATTTCATTTGACATGCGGGGTTTCAATATCGTAAGGCCTTTGGAAATGAATTTATAAGAAAAGAAATACCTTTTCATGGTAGTAGACAGTTTCTCAAAATGGTTGAAAGTAGAGTCTTTAGTAAAAAGATAGGGTAAAATAAAATATCAACTTCTTGAAGATGAACATTTATTGCAGACATGGAGTACCAAGGTCATTATTGCCGATAATAACCTACAATTCCAAACAATATAGTCCTCTTCTGTCAAACTTGAGGTATAAAATAAAACTTATTATATCCATTTCACTCACATAAAAATAGTTAACCGAAGGTTACAAAAAGAATAATATGAAATGCACCAAATAATATTAGATGGTGTAGTCGAGAAATAATCAGACTTTTCCAAAACATTCTATGATCATATAGGACCACTTAAGAAACTACAAATTTCAAGACGCTTTTTTTTTTCTCGGATATAATAGATGGAAGTCATAGTACCAGAAAAATATTCCAAAATTTATTCCAGGTTTTTAGTTATAACGAAGAAATAAATGCTCAAGGTAGAATATCTGAGCTGGACTTAATCGAAGATAAACAGATGAAAGCTCACTTACAAAAAGAATACTGTGAAACCCACAAGAGGAATGTATATAATTCTCAAGTCTTATTCCGAAATTTTAAAATTGGTGACAAAGTTCTCAGACATGTATTCCTCCACACTAAGGACATGGTGCTCGACAACCTCGGGCCAAACTATGAAGGACCATACAAGATAGTGGTTAAGGTCAAGCATCTGTCATATACACTGTTCACTGTTGGATGATGAAGGATAACCTATTCGACATCCTTGGAGTATATAACATTTAAAGCTCTAACCTTTATAATATATCATATACATGTTATTTATTATTAATGGTTTTGGAAGCGTACATAACAAATCGATACTAATCGGGTGCTTAAAGAAAATATATGTAACATCATCACTTTTATCATCAGGAAACTTATGCCACCCAAAATAACTTGACATTTTGAGGTCGGATAACATTTCTTGTTGTTGTGACAGATCGAATTCATCTATAAAATTGATTTTTTTTTTGTAGTGTTGGATACAATGCAAATGCTCAACATATTTTAAGTGGTAAAATGTTTAATTTTATTAAGTATATTTCTAGGCTAAGCTCCCGTTACGATAAGTTATTGTACATATTCTAACTTGTATTTTAATCATTTACTTGTGTTGTAATGACATTTTAAGTGTTTCATCATTGGATGATTGTATATGAATAATAACCTCTAAAAACCATTGATCTCGACCGAAACAATTTCCTTTTAGTTTGAAAATACATCCAAATTTTGTTTTTCCTTGGATCGAATTATTAAAGATATTTTAGATCAACTATCCTGTTATAAAATTTGGATGTCTCACATTCAAAAGATAGTCGAGGGTTCTTTCAACAGTTTCCATCACCGATATATTTTTAATGTAATAAAAAAATCGTTTTAGATACCTATGATCTTAACCGACACATATAATTGGTTTATTGTACAATAAGTTGTTGTGAAATACAAATTATTATAATATTTGGCGCATTCAAGATCAAATTGATCCATATCATTTTCTTCCTACAATAAAATATTATATAAGTATTATGAATAAGAAATCAAGTATACTAAAATATCTACAATTAGTGGAGCCAATTTCATTAAAAGCCAGACAAGTTGCGACTGATTTGGAATCGGATTTATCCAAAACTAAGTTCAAATCCAAAAACTTCTACGCTTTTTTTATCTTTTCCATAACTTTTTTATAAAAACTAAAATTTAAGGTTTACTTGGGATATGGTTTATGATACTGATAAATGAATTATCTATCGGGTCATTATAAGGGTCTTAACTTGTAATTACCCTTAGGCAAACAATATATGTACTTATTAATTTATTTGCAGCCTCCTTTGTAATTGGACTTTTTGTGCCAAAATTCCACTTCTATGTTATATATAGACCTTCTATCCATTCTAAGACTGGTGAAAGATTAATATAAAACTTATTTACAATAATTACTTTCTCTCTCTAGAATATCCTTCTAATATTACTCATTTTTATGGTTTTTAGTTTGGTATGGACTCTATCGTAGGCTCTGAACACAACTGAACATCATTAGTGGCACCGTCTATGGGAACAGACTAGTAAATGGATAATATATTTCCAAAACTATCTACAGAAATTCATTAGCTAGTTCAATATTTTATTTTAATTATGGAGAATATCTTGATAGTTGAACCTCAAATAGAAGCGAAAGTTATAGTAGTAGCGTTACGAGGTTTCGAGAATCAACTGAATATGACTATTCACATCGAGTTGGCTGAAGAATGTGGAGTCTATGCATCAGAGATATTATCCCTTAGCAATCAGGTGAGTAATATGGATCTGAGACCCTCAAGATTGAGATCTGAGGTTAAACAAATACGTATTGATCAAGATTATTTATAGTTTATCAATGAAGTGTTAGATTTGTCCATATCTATCGTGTTGAACTGTCTCATGATGTTAATAGAAGATGATATATAGAGTCATGAACTGCCACCGAAAATATTCTTTAGCTGGGTGCAAACATGTATATTGTCCTAGAATAAGGCTCAACGTATACCGAACCTAGATAACAATGACACTCTCATTCTAGAATTTGAGTAAGACACCAAGAAAGGTGATGCCAGTGTAGGGCCCCATCTGAGATGTTTGAGGCTGGTCACTCTCGAGGTCTGAACCTAATATTGAGACCATAGGTCCAACCTGTGAGACCTACACTGTTTCAGCAAATGTTTTCTCATTATCAAATTGCACAACCTCAAGCTCAACCTTCTTCCCTATGAACAAATATCGTGTGAGCTCGAGCACCATAGGTTGGATAGTATTATCTATGTGTATATAATAAACATTTCTATCAAATGAATCTGTATCATTTAAAACCCAATTAGCAGTATCCAAAATAATATCATGTCTTAACTCAGCGTTCATCAAGAAATGACAGCTACTCTTATTTGTAGAGACTTAGTATGAAAAGGTCTTCTTTATCCTCATAAATTTTAGTTGGAGGCTCATCCAAAGGTTTATTATCTAAAAAATGGAAATATTTAATGGGTTGGGAGACCATGATAAACATATCAAACAATACCGAAACGTAATGCTCAGTTTTGGTGGAGATAATCGTTTTTTTGCAAAGCTTTTTCTATGACTTTCAAGGGTAGTGCTTTTACTTTGTTTAACGTGTTGCCACATGACTCTGTATAAATATTTGAAGTATTGTATCTATGTTCATCGACTGATTTATGGGTATCAGTTTCATCAAATAAGATGAGGACTACATCATGTATTATAAATTAGAACTTAGTGAAATCCTAAGATACTATAACTGGTGATTTATAGAAACAAAAATAAGCTTCAGTGTTTTAATGAGGAAGTGACATACGCTTATTTTAGATAAAAAATCATGGGGACTGTTGGCAAAAGATGTGATGAAGAAGATGGTTTTGTCCTTTGGTGCACTATGGACCCGAGTAGAATCATATATCAAAGTGGAAAAACATACATTTAAGGGTTGAACCTAGTCGGTAGGTTTCGACCGCCATACAACCATTAATTGACTACCAACCATCTTCATCTTAAAACCAATAAATTCATAATACCCAGAAAATCAACCTTGTGATTCAAGTCATCTAATTAACTTTAAGATCCCAACCCTCCGCGATTTCAAGAGGAAATTATCAAACCATGCCTCAATTTGATCGTAAGGACATGTAAACCCATCGCCATGTAGAAATTCATGAGGTACACAATATTGAAAATAATTATACATATAACATAAGATATAGTCACTTTCTGATCATAAGGCTAAGGATTTTATGTATTTTCAAAAACCTCCGTTGATGCTCACTCTTAGAGAGAATAAGAGTGAAAATAAATTTTACAAGTACTACAACAATATTTGATACTATATTTAATATCGTAAGATCCTAGAGGAGAGATCCAGAACCTTATCAAAGATGGGAAACTAATAAAAAAATTAACAAAAAAGCTTTAGAAGTACGAAAAGAAGCTAAGCCCAAGCGTAAACTGGGACAAAAAATTATTGAAGCATTGATGATACAACCAAAATACGAGAGAACTATGATTATTTAGAGATATTTTTCGAACATCGTGATGAAGGTTATTTGGATTCATATAACAATTGAGATTGATTCATGACAATCTCCAGGGGGGGGGGGGTATGAGAGACTGACATAAATATACATGCAAGGTAAAAAACCAGATCGAATGGTAAACATCATCTCATTTGTACCACATGTCTTTCCCCTAATAATCTTTACATACAAAAACATTCATGGATTATCCTAAAATGATGTTCTGATACTCACAGTTTGTATTTCCAAAGTAAAAATACGAATAATTTCAGTAAATAGTGACAATTTTGCAAACATAATCTTTACACTCAACCAAATGAATAAAATACGAGTCTAGTAAAATTAGGATAGAATAATATTCAGTTTTATAAGTGAGGATGCTAAGTTTATGGGTGAGATGAAGGTTGATGTTTACCTAAGAAGAGACAAATACAAGAAACACTAAGAACTCATTTTGTGGTGGTGGAAAGTCCAATTGCCTATAACATGATCTTAGGGTGATTATGGCTCGTAGAGATGCACATTATTGCTTCAAGAACACACCAATACCTCCGATACATTGTGAATAGAGAAATGAAAGTTATAATGAGATTAGAAAACTTACAACGAGTGTTATGTAACCTCTTTAACACTAAAAAAAGTATCAACCGAAGCGGGTCTCGCTTGATGTGGAAGTGGTAGACGACTTCTACAAGCCGCTGGTGGTTCCTAACAATACCATATAAATAGTAAAATTTATCGAGAATAAAAAGTTGTCTGCAACTTGCCATTCTATCTTTTTTATTTAAAAATTTGTATGTTTTCACATTGAATAAGATATAATAGATGTACCATCATACATAATATTTCACAATATATTTGTAAATCCAAAAATTCGGCCAATCATTTAGAAAAAAAAAAGATTTTTCTAAATTGAAAAGTATAAAGTTACCGTAGTCGAGGTCGATTGATCACCGACTGTCGGCCGCACCCAAGAGTCCACATACCATCTTTGGACAACTAATTTGTTGTTGGTTCGAAAGTGAAATGGAAAATGACCAATGTGTGTGAACTTCACGTACATGAATAAAACATGTGCCAAATATTTATTTCTTGTGTCAAGAACAGACCAATTAATATATTCAAATTTTGGAAACAAACTTTTATCATCTATGGATGTGTACTCTTGATATAATATGGTACACATGCACATAATATACAAGGAAGGCAATACCTTCATTACTGACCAAGAAGTCAACTGCTACAAAGGCATGTCTTTTGGACTAAAAAATATTGAGGCTACCTATTAAAAACTTGTCCACAAATCTTTTGTTGATCAATAAGCCAAAATATATAGGTTAATATTAATGACATATGACTTATAAAGTTATGAGGATGTCGACTACATACGACATCTAGAGGAAACATTGAGGAACCCAAAGGCTATAAATCTTAATTTGAACCTTGAAAAATATGCTTTGGGGTCGATCAAGAATTTTTAAAGGTATTTTATAAATGAAAAAAAATAGAGGTCGGCCCCTTGCAGTCGTAAGACTTGGCTTTAATGCACTCTAGAAAGTCAATTAAGGATATACATCTTTTGGCTGGTACGTTGACAACTCTAAGTAAATTTATATCCCACTTTTCATACTCTATTTTTTTCAAGTTTTGAAAAATACCCATTAATACCAATCGAATGAGGAATGTGACAAAAATTTCTATAAAATTCATAATTTTTTAGCTACTCTAGAAGTTTTGTCAATGCCACTATCGAGAGAAGAACTTTATATATACCTGGTAGTATCTGATTATATTAGGTGTGTCTTAGTAATTCGTGAAGAAGGTAGGGATTCATGGTCCATATATTATGTGAAAAAATTATTATTGATGTTATTACTAGGTATCTTTAACTGCAAACATTAGTTCTCGTATTGGTGGTGATAATGAGAAAGATAAGACTATAGTTTGAAGGATAATTCATTATAGTCCATAAATGTTTCTGTATTCGAGGAGTGCTTATAATAATGGATGTGCCGAGACATTTGACTCGATGTTATATTTAGTTGGGAGACTATGATATAATTTTTTATTCTAAATTAGTCATAAAATCCCATACATTTTCCGGTTATATGATATAATTCCACTCTAAGAGGGTCAGTGCCACACCGAGAGTCTTTATCACCCAGTATGACTAGTCCGAACAAATAAGGAATTATGTTTCTCAAGATACAATGCTGGTATATATATTACTACAATGTACAAGGAGGATACGTATGAAATTATATAGTTTGTGTTTCAAGCCACTAATAATGAAGCCGAGTATGAAGTAGTAATATCATGCCTTCGGATGGCTCAAGTTTGTGTCACTAAGAAAGTAAAATCTAAGTGATTTCATAATATTTTATAAATCACGCCCTCAAACAAGCTGAAATAATGAAAATACCCTCATCTTGTACATAGAAAAGTTTAGAAAATTGAAAAATAAATCGAAGAAGAACAATTTGAGCAGGTTTTGAGAGTAAAAATTATATTGCCAATTCTTTAGCCTTAGTAGTCAGTTCTGACTCGACATTTTGGGCCATACATAAAGAGCGATCGTCAATTCTAAAGGAATTCGGCTCCTCTAGTGGCATAGAGGTTGAAGTTAATACCGTAATTGTTTTTAGAGACTTGAGACTACCAATTCAGTTTTACCTTAGGACAAAGGATCTCCTAGACGACAAGATTGAGCCTCGCGAGCTAAAAATGATGTCAATAAGTATGTCTACAGATGATGGATAATGTATCGTTAAGGTTTTTTAAAATCTGTTTTGTGGTGTTTATGGATGGGGGGGGGTCTTTTTATGTATTTGATGAACTTCACAACAGTATGGGAACAACCCATTATTGGTATGAGAATATGAAAGGAAGATCTCTAATGGAAGGTTATTTATCATTATACCTCATTGTCGAATTAAAAAAAATAGTAAAAATGTGTGATATATGTCAAAAGTTTGCAAATATACCACATAGGTCAGTAGTTTTGTTGGAAAAAATATTTGAACCTCTTCAATTTTACCGATGACAACTTAATTCTATCGTCCTACTTTCTAAGGCTTCAAGTGGCCGATAGTATGTATTAGTTGGGGATGGTTTAGTTTACAAGTGTGTTGAGGAAAAATCCATATCTAAGATGAGAGCTAAGGAGATTATTACGTTTATTAAAAATAACATTACTTGCAGATTTTATATGCTAAAGATAATCACTACTGATAATAGGACCCAGTTGTAAAAGGTTATAATGACCTCGTTCTGCCTTGTTAAAGGTATCCAACATAATTTATTAAATTTATTTTTATCCCCTGACTAATGGTCAGATGAATGCAATAAATCTTAGTTTAATTGATGGCATACGGAAAACATTAGAAGAATCAACCACCAAATGACATGAATTCATTGATAAAGTGTTATGGCTTACAAAAATCTTCCTCAGACAACCACTGACGAAACTCCATTTAAATATGGTATGAATATTGTAGTGTTATTCAAGATTATACTACCTTATTACAAGTGAACCAATTATGCAGAAGACTGTAATATTAAAGAAAGAAGAGCAAATATGGACATGACACAAGAGAAAAGAATAAAGTGTGAAGCTCAAACTTCTAGGTGGGAGACAAAGTGTTGAGGAAGGTTTCTCAGTACACTAAATATCCTAGGGACGACAATCTCAGTCCTAATTAGAAATTCCCTTATATAGTATTTGATAAGATCAAAACATGAACATATAAGGTGGTTTATGAAAAAGGAAACCCATTTTCACACTATTGGAATATTTAACACTTAAAGCTTTATCTAGAAGACAATTATCTTCATTATATGTAAATATAAGTATTTTAAATATTTAGATTTTCTAGTGATGTACACTTTCATACACTGGTCGTACATGAATGTTTTAGTGAGACAACTATATAGCCAGACTCTTAAAAATATAGTTTTAAAAAAAAATATGTTAGAATTGATGTATGTTAAGATGTAGGGGACTAGAAATATTGGCCTTATCGTTAAACGCAAACGATATAAAAGTAACAAATTACAAAGAGAGATCGGTAGTATGACAAACCCAAGTCCTGAAAGATTATGTTTTTGGCATTCAAACAGTGAGGATGTTGGCAGGAGCTACTATAAAAAAATAAGTATATATCTGAATTTAATATTAAATCTAAAGTCATATTTAAAAATAAAACATAAGCCTGCATGAGGCATGTCATTTCTAATAGAGACTGATCACCTCTAAGAGGGCGCAAAGACCTCGTACAAAATAAATTATATGATAAGAATGATAATGACTTCACCCATTTGGGTCTCTATTAACACAATAAAATATCCAACACACATATATTTTCTAGGACTACTAATGGCTTTTGTTAGAAAAACAAAAACTTAACAAATAGAAATGTTTTCTTGAACTCCCAAATAATTTGGTTCAAAATACCTAAGAAAAACACAATTAAAGTAAACATATAAAGGTTTTCAAGAAGTTTTATCTTCACCATCGGTTGTTGTGGCCCTCTCATCTTCAACGTATTGGCAATCGTTTCTGGAAGGAGTCTTCATAAGCTAATTCAAGAGTTCTAGTTCGAAAATAGATGGTTCAATAAGAAGAACCAAGGCTAGAGTTCCTAGAGAATTCAGAGGTAGGTTGGTGCATATTTATGTCATCTGAATCTCGGTCTCCTCGATATCTTTGTCCTCTTGGTAGTCTGTCTCAACCTATTTTGGCCAAGTATCCTAAAAAACTAGACTCCAAAATGATCATAAGCTTAAAATTAGAAAAGATGGAAGGATACTTAATGACCACCTGTTTTCTTATATGCATAACATGACCACGATCTATTACCATGGTATAATCCTATGCTCTATGTTCCTTGATGGCTTCACCTTTGGAGGTATCTTCCTCTCTCAACTCATTTTAAAAATCACAAATCTTATTCTGTATTTTTTTCTTATCTTCAAAGAGCTTAACCAACTCCATCTTTTTAGTCTTCTTAATGCTGGTTGTGGTTTTGGCCAGTCCTACTTCAAACCTGATTGTTTCTGCTAAAAGTCACTAAATCAGTCTGAACCCTAGTAACATAAGAATTAGTATCATCCATGTCCTTAGACATTTTTAAGGGGGATGAGTACGGATACTTCAGATACAACCCACTGCTTAATCTGGACAGGGGCAACTCGGACCATAACACTCCACTGGAAAATCCGGGCAGAACAAATGTAAAACACCTTTTGACTAAGCTATTTGCTAATCTACTTAAAAGACTAATGGATCGTTAAACTTGACCAAGTTTCATAACTTGACCCGGTAAGCCCATGGGTCATTAATTAAAGAGTATAAATACCCCAACCACTCTCATTAATAAAAGTGATCAATATCTAATACAAGCAAGCTGCTTAATTATCTCACTACTCTCCACACTAAACACTAAACACTTTAAACTTTCCAAAATACTTTACCAAACTACCCCCACCTCAAAATAAACCAAACCAAATTGACGACCACAGTGGGAGCACGAAAGTACTTGAATCTTGTATTCAGAACCAGTTGAAAAACCAGTTCGGATGGATCCGAACGATCAAAGAACTCCACCACTTGTGATGGAAATGGTTGGGGAAAACAAAGAATAAACCATTGAAAAGCGAGACAAGTTGAGGGCAAAAATAGAAGCCCTAAAGGCCATCAAACAAGCAGGAAATGGTATAAGGGAGAAATCAGAGGCGTCAGCCATTCATCATATTGACAACCTTAGGGAGAATGATCCATCATTAAAGACTCATTTGAGTTCAAAAAAGACTCACATGAGCTCTAACAAGACACATCGGTCCAAACCTGTTGAAAGATCAGATTCGGAGTCCTCTAGTAGCTCTTCGAATGATGCTGAGCTTGAGGAATCTTTATTCTCAAGTAGTGATGAAGGACGATCCAGAAAAAAGATGAAGCTAATCAAGAAATATTTAAGAAAGAGGGATATGCATGGTAGGCTTAAAAGACATCTAGGCAAAGGGTCATCTCACAAGCATGCTGATCAGTTGATGATTGATCCTTTTGCTTTTCAAACCGAACCAGGTATTTTTGCAACACCTAACGAAGACACAGTCTTTAGTCGTAATAAGAACTAGAGACAGTCACCTTTTTTCTGCCAAAATATTATCCGGAAATCTACACAAAATATTTGACAGCTCCAAAATGGAGAAGTATGATGGAAGTAAAGATCCGGACAACCATCTGGAGCAATTTAAGAACTTTATGATGAATTTTGATGATGATGACAAAATTTTGTGTAGAGCCTTCTCTCAAACTTTTACGGAAAATGCTCTTAAATGGTATAACAGCCTACCCTAGGGGTATATTTGAAACTTTGATACATTCTAGGTTGCCTTCTGAAGGCAATTTGTTGGGAGTAAAGAGGAGAAGGGCAATGGAGATACCATAATCCATTGCGCCCAAGAACCAAATGAGTCCTTAAAGGATTATATAAGTAGATTAGTGAATACAAAGAATGGATTAGCAGATTGCTTCGAACAAATGACAATTTCTTCTCTAAGACAAAGCTTGAACCCTATGAACTTGGCTGATTCAGTGACCAGGAAGAAAGCAATGACCTGGGGTGGCCTGTTGAATCAGGTGGGAAAATAGATTAATGTGGAAGAAACCAAGAAAACCAGGGTGCACCGTCAAGTGAGGTCTACCACAATAGCTCAGAACCAGTCCGAATATAAGGTTAAGGAGACCGTAAAAGGGTCCAACCTGGCTAAACAGACTCAATACAACCAAAATTAGTCTCAGAGCCAGTATTCAAGAGCTAAGAGAGGTCCTTGGGTTCAACCGGAGTGGTTTGTAGAGTTAAAAGAGAATGTGGCCAAAATATATGACAAGACCAAGGATGAAGTCTATTTTTGGAAACCGGCGGCACTACAGTCTTCCAGAGAAAACCGAAATACTTGTTTTTGCCAATATCATAATGATATAGGCCATAATACTCAAGATTGCATAACATTGAAACAAGAAGTGCATAATCTTATTGAAAGAGGCAAGCTAGGAGCTTTAGTCAAAAGAAGGAGTGAAAACAGGCCTGACAAGCTAGGAGCTTGAGTACTAAAATAAAATGCGAATTGTGCAAGTCCATTGTAATAGACATAAAATCTGCGAACAATTCGCATCTTACAGTCATACAAATCTCTTAGGAGAGGGTGCGAGTTTCTCAGTACAAGAACTAATAACTTGGACTTTATTTTTGGAATTAATAACTAATAGCTTGTTCAGTGCTGGATAAGGTATGTCTAAATCACGAGTTTGTATTTTTAAACTTGGTCAGCAAACCGCAATTGTGCCTTTCACGGAGTTTGAAAGCTTTCAAATTATCCAAGAGTATATGGAGAGCACATGGGAGGAGCTGGTCACAGGTGACTACCTAATTACCTGCTCCTGCGGGGATCATAAGAATTGTTTATAAAATAACCAGGAATATTTTGTTAGGTTAATATTATATCTTGATTTGGAGTGTTTAAAACGGGTTAGTTTTCTCATAAAACAACACGTCTTTGATAAAGGTTCCGGTGATAAGTGTTCCCGTGATAAGAGTTATGGTGATAAGGGTTCTGGTGATAAGGGTTCTGGTCTAAAGCGTAAAGAGTGTATCATAAGTTTGGGAGAACCATCTCTTAATCAACTAATTAGCGGGGAGAGTAGTAACTGTTTAGTTAATTATGATCATAGAAAAAAATAACTTGTTACTGCTGGTTGGGCTGATGCTATTACAGGAGTGAGTCAAGATTTCGAAGAAGGTGATGCAGGTCTAAAGTTATCTTTGTGCATGTTTGCTTTAGAGCATGTTTTTGCTTTCAAATACCTCCACAACACAGCAAACAAGATTACTGCTTATTGTGAAAATAAATTCACAAGCAGATGCAAATGAGACTTTATGCATCTATTAATTCCAGCACCGGCTTGATGACGATCAAGAAGTATGTTCTGTACCATACTTCCAGTCTCGTTTTCTCCCAAAAACATAAACAACATAGTCATTTGACATCGGATTTGATTGCGGAGGAAAATCAGGATTTTCTCCGGACCTACCCTTCGTTGGCAGCCAAAACCATACAATCGACTGTCAAACAAAATTACGGTCTTGACATCTCCTACCGTTTGTCATGGAATACTTTAGAGAAGGTATGGAGGGGAGTTTTCGGAGGTAGTTCAAGTTCTTTTAGTTTACTAAGCGGGTACTTCAAACAATTGAAAAGTCGCGTAATTACTACAGACTGTCGGTTGAAGTTATCAGCTGGAAACCACTTCAAACGTTGTTTTGTAGCTTTTGGTTCATCCCTTAAGGGTTTTTCATTCATACCGTTTAATGTTTTTTGTCGATGGAACATTCTTATATGGCAAGTATAAGGGTGTATTGCTTACGGTCGTAGCAAAGGACGTCAACAACGGTTAGTTTCATTTCTTAAATCTGAATGATTAGGATGTTTTGTTGAAAAATTGTAAACAACTCGCAGCCTATAGTTGCAAACAACTCCAAGGATATCCTGAGAGTTCAGAACAATTCGCATGGAAATACAAGAGTTGCAGACAACTCCCAGGATATCCTCAGATTTCAGAACAATTCTTTGGAAATATAAGATTTGCAAACAACTCTCAGGTAATCCTGAGAGCCGCAAACTATTCTTTGTAAATTTTAGACTTACAAACAACTCCCAGGATATCCTGAGATTTCAGAACAAATCTCAGGTAATCCAACGATTTGAACACAACTTTCAGGCACTCATGCGAATTGTTTACATTTTTGACATGCTTGAGTTCTATGATATTGTTCATTTGAGGTGCCTTTTTTCAGGACTATTCCCTGTTGCTTTCGGTATAGTTATCATTGAATATTGTGACAATTGGATGTGGTTTTTGCGGTGTTTGAAACCTGATTTGTCGGAGTGTCAAATCATATTTATTTAAGACCATTATTATGGTATCGTTAATGTTGTTTCTATCTTGTATCCAAACTACTATCATGAGTACTGTTATTGCCATCTCATGCAGAATTTGAAATCCAAATTGAAACACACTAACAGAGACTATAAAAAAAAGGTGTTGAATTTCTTACATCGCTAACAATCTTTCGTTTGTTGAAATTCTGCCTCCGAATGTTAAAAGACGCTCCGGAAGGCCTAAGAAAAAGTGAATTATCTCTAGAGGAGAAACCTCTACCAAGAAGTTGAAGTGTGGCCGTTGTTCGAAATCAGGCCATAACAGGAGGACTTGTGATGTTCAACTTTAAAGACAATTCTTGTTATGGACAATTCTAGTTGGCCACATTGATTTGTAATACTGTTATTGTTGTGGATAATAAACTAAACATTTTTAGATTTGTTTGTTCATTTACACATATTTCTCTTTTTTGTATTACAGTAATGAAATGTTAGGTGTTTGGTTAATAAAGCTATTTTTTACAAGAAACATTCAGGAACATAGTTTCACGCAACTCTCATGCAGCATCGTGAGTTGCAAGCAATTCACATCCACTATGGAGAATTGTTTGCAATATCTAGATATAATATTGCAAACAAATCTCAGGGTTTCCTGAGAGTTGTTTGCGACCGTTTGGTGTTGCGAATTGTTTGCTTTTCCAACTTATAGAGTTGCATACAATATCTGGGTATTATATTGTAAACAACTCGCGTGTCATCCTGATATTTGTTTGCAACCCCGACTAGGGTGTGAATTATTTGCATCTCCACTATCTAGGTATAATATTGCAAACAACTCCCAGGGTTTCCCAAGAGTTGTTTGTAACTCCTACTAGGATGAAAATTGTTTCCATATTCAATATCTGGATATAATCTTGCAAACAACTCCCAGGATTCCATGAGAGTTGTTTACAACTACTACTAGGATGCGAATTGTTTTGCATGTCCAAAATCTAGATATAATCTTGCAACCAACTCCCAGTATTTTATGAGAGTTGTTTGCAACTACTAATATGATGCAAATTGTTTACATGTCCACTAATATTTGCAAATAATACGCAGGGTCCCCTGAGAGTTGTTTGCAACTACTAATAGGGTGCGAATTGTTTGCATTGTTTCACATTCACACACGAGGATGCGAATTGTATGCATGTCCTTAACTGGAGATTTGTTTGCAAAATAAAATACTTCATAAATTTTTTACTCTGATTAAAAGTTTATACAAAAAAGGATTACATAGCCATAATAGGCTTCATGCACTAACAAGTTAGAAACAATCACTACCGCCTTTAGTGTTTGTTAGTTTGCATTCCAAAAAAACAAAAAAAACAAAAGCAATGACTATCAGTCATCACTAGAGGATTCTTCACCTTCTTTCTCCTCTTCATGCTCATCATTAACCTTTCTATTGTGCTCTTCATCCTCGTTACATACGTCCATTATGCTTATATATTTGGTCCTTGATGGACCAGCATCGTCCTCCCTCTTCCGTTTCCTGTTTGGAACCTCTGTTGGCTGAGGTCCAACAACTAGGGGAACCACTTCAACTAGTTCAGAATCAGCAGAAAAGTAATCCTCGATATCAAAGTCCACAACAGAAGCTGGGTTGTTTGGTGGTGCCGCTAGAGTGATTAAGTCTGATCTTATGTTGGTGGTTATGGAAGACCAGGAGTCACCAAAAGAACCAGATGTAGACATAATGATTGGAAATCGAAGATGTTATGAGTGTTTCAAATATAGAGTTTGTTTTTAAATTAGCCTCTAGTTACTATAGTGATTTATAAGCATGGAGGGAGTCTGAGCTTATGAGGTGGTGGTGTGTCTATATTATTCATTACATAGCCTCCTTTGTTCAATCAACAATTAATGGGTTATGGTGATTATATGACGTTTTGCGTGCTCAATGCACGTCACGTTTACCAAGGCAGACGTCATAGCCTATTCGTATTCTTCAGCCATGTTTTTTTAATTATTTAATATATATCAGGATAAGATGCGATATGTTAGTGATAGTTTACTCCTGAGGATTGTGTAGAAGTAGTTTCTTGTGTGCATTTGAGAATTGTTTAGTAAGAATTTTATTTTTTGTATATGCCAGGGAATGATGCAACTTGTGCCAAATACTCAATGTTTTTTAAAGTGTGTTTGAAAATTTCATACATTGAACATTTCTGAAACAAAAAAACTTTATATACACCAAAAATTACAAGGAATATATATACACAAAAAAATTACAATGTCATACAAAAAACATTAATGCCAGTACTTATTGATGTTAACATCATTTAGGAAAAAATAAAACATTTCTTCTCTGAAGTCTCGTACCATATCTTTACGGTAAGTCTCCTATATGCATCCTTTTTGGATAATATCTCTGGCGTATTGACAGATGAAAATACCACATTCGAGGGTCCCTGGTTTTTGTTGTGAAATGTTTCTTGTATTTCTCACCTTGTACTCTGTCTTTGAAGGAGGTATGCATCCTTTATCGAGTAAATAGTTAATCTGGTTACAATAATTTGTGTCAGGGGTTAGCACAAATAATTATACTCTGGTTGCCAAACAATTCTCAGGATATCCTGCGAATTGTTTGGCAATCTAATAAAAAAATGTTGAAAACAACTCTTAGGATAACCTGAGAGTTGTTTAAAACTCCAACGTATTATAGTTCCAAACAAATCTTGGGATTTTTAGTTGCAAATAACTCTCAGGAAACCCTGAGAGTTGTTTGCATTAATGGCAGCTGATTTGGGCATAATTCGCATGATATCCTGAGCATTGTTTTTAAAATATGTTTTACAGTAATTGTAGCAGTTAGGTGTTTTACTAGCGCTACAGGTGTCTTTGTTGTGTGGTCTGGTGCTTTAAGTTTAGGCAGGAGTGGGTTGTAGTTTTTTGCCGTCCTGGCGTTTATATCAATGACGTGCAACATCTAATAGTTGATTTCCTTCTTTTTGCTACATATTGGAATGAGGATGAGGTTCACGTTTCAAAGTGCTTTGCCAAAAACATCGTCGACTACATTTATTATTTCGCGTCCCATTTCCATTTGATGCTGCATTCAAACAAGAGTACATTACAACAAGAACATGCGAGGTTTCTGTAGTTTGTAGCTAAACTTACCGTAGTCATGCCAAAAATCTGTATGTAGTCAAATTTCGCTTCTGGAAAAGTTTTGCATGGAAGTTTCCAATTTACTTCTTCGAGCATCTTTCAAATCCAAGCGTCAACAATCTATGAAATGAGTTGGTTATTTACGTCAAATATATGAGACTTGTTTGAAATATTCATAAGACTTGGTTGACAATTGGATACCTTGTAGTATAGGTGCTTTTCAAAAGGTAGCGCCAACACATCTGACATTTGCACACTAATTCTGTAAGTAAACTTGGACATTGGTAAATTCCATACTACTGGATCGATGGAGTCTTCTTTGGATTTAATAATCAATATTTTGTGGTATTTACGGACATCGATCCGGTGAGTTGTCTGTGTTGTCTCTGGCCAACCAGTGAGAGTTACTCGTGCCTCTGGAGCTTCTGTCACAATTATCTCTTCATTTGCCTCCGGATATTGTGTCGGTGTCAGTAGATTAAAATTAGGGTGCTCTGTCTCTTCCCTTTAATTGAACATATAAAATGATAAATATTAAAAGAGTCAGTGTCAGGCATCATAATATTACCTTCTCCAAACAATTCTCAGGATAACATGCGAATTGTTTGAGTTTCTAATTAAATAGAATACCAAACAACTATCAGGATAACATGAGAATTGTTCGAGTTTCCAATTAAATAGAATGCAAAACAACTCTCGGGATAACATGCGAATTATTTGAGTTTTCAATTAAATAGAATACCAAACAATTCGCAGACTATCCTAAGAATTTTTTTTAACTTTTAATATATATCCACACAATTCTCATGATATTCTGTGAGTTCTATTTAAAATCCACTCATAAAATCCTAATACAGACGTTGCAAAATAATTTAAAATACCCCTTACCACATGGTCGATGACAACCAATGTTGTTGACTACTTCAACACAATCTTTGGATCCCGTCGACAAAAAACAATATCCCATCTTTCGACATATTTTTCAAAGACCGTTGTATTAAACCATCTAACTCAATATTATCAATTTCATTTAAAAATGTCTGTAAAACTTGAGTCTAAATACCATCAATAAGTACATCAGGTAAACTTATTGTGTTATCATGCGTATCAATTGACTCTGGAGCTTGGCCTTCGATGTTTTGTGGTTGATTCGGTATCGGTACTACAATTTCATCTTGGTTTAGTAATTCTGACTTTGCGTAAGCCATTTTCGGTTTTTCAGGTACATCTCCGTCTCGCTTTTGGTCTTCTACCGGTGCTTCTCCTTGGCTAAGTAGTTCCAACTTCTTACAGGGATTGACAGACTCTGACTCTTCCAAAGCTACGTCTTGTGTTAGCCTTTCTCTTTTGCAAGGCTATGTGTTGTTGTTCTTCTTCATCTTGATTATGTTGTTCTTGTTCTTGTTGTCGTTGTTATTGTTGTTGTTGTTGCTCACCTTGATTTTGTTGTTCTTCTTGTGGGTGCTGTTTGTTGGTATGTTGTTTCATACAAAATATAAAATAAAAAGGTGGAGGGGTTCAGCATCACTGCACTCTGAGTTGCAAACAAGTCTCAGGATAACTTGAGAGTTGTTTGATACCATAATTTATTAAAATACCGAACAACTCTCATGATACCCTGCTATTTGTATGATACCAAATTCAATAGAATATAAAACAACTCTCAGGATATCCTGAGAATTGCTTGGACTAACATAGCAGTCTTGAGATTTGTTTGAAAGTTAGCCTATAGCGAATTGTGTAAAAATGTATCATAACAGTACGCGAATTGTTAGTAAGAGAAAATCGCGGACTATTTTAAATACATACGCTGATTTTGTTTGAATATGTATACAATAATAAACATTAGTAGACAATTTCATCACAAAATTATATTAACATATTTTAATTTTAGTGTACTTTGGATCCACTTACATCTTCACGGCTTTCTGCGTCTATACGTCCAAATTATTCCGCTGTCACTTCCTTCTCACGAGCTTCTACCTCCTTAGCTCTGTATTCTTGGCAGCCTACTTCCTCTGGCATGTGAGGTACGAGTTGTCGGTCATTCAAAAGAGACTCATGTCTTTCTTTCTCCTTTAGAGGACTCAGACGTGTCGCTGCCTCCTGTGTAGGAAGAGACTTGTCTGTAAGTCTCTCCATGGTGTCTGTCTCTGTGAATACCAACAATTCTTCATGTCTTTGTTCAGATGGCTTGTCTGTCTCTTTTACTAAAACCATAATTTCCGCATGACAATCATTTGTACCTTCATTCTCGGGTATAACGGATGGTACCGATACGGGTGAATGGTTCCCATCATCATCCTTATCTTCTTGCAGTACTCTATTATGCTTTTCAGCATCCTGCATTTGCCCGTCCTGATTCGGGTCCTTATCTTGAATTTCAGTTGGCAAAATTGCCTGCAATTCAGTGGTTGTCGCTTATGCTGGCAATGTCGGTAGTCCATGTCCCTTCTCTTTTGCAGGGCTTCCAATCTAGAAAATTGGCTAAGAGAGAGCATTGCAGAGTTGTTGTGCTTCAAGCTCCATTATCTTCAATTTTAATTCTTCAAGATGAAAAAGTAATAGCAGACATATTATAACATATTACGTGCTGATTAAAACGATTAAATCTACGTTTACGTAAGGCTCAATATCCTACTTACTTCTTTCGCATGTTTGTCGATCTTCTGCTAGTACTTGTTCTTATCGGTATACATCTTCATACGCTTTGATCTTGCTTCAGTTCCAGACTTCTTTGGAGTAGCCCCTCTGCGTTTGAGGACAAAATTAACGACCACGTCACTCATACTAGTGGTGCCCTCGTCCTCGGCCTCCTGCTAGGATGTCCTGATCAGCGTTGGTGGAATCACTAGTCGGGGGACTGTTTGTGACTGGGCTCTAACTGATATCTTTTGATTAGATTCTTTCTGTTTCTGTGTAGCATGTTTCCTTGTTTTTTAGGTTGTACTTTTCTTTCTTTTCTTGGGTCTTTCCTTGGCTAAAATCGGTGCAACATCTGGATCTCCATTACCTACTGCTCCTCCGAATGCTTGGCTTTCAGCCTCAGTAAGACATATTGGACCTTCTGAAACCTAAAAAAAAAGGAAAATGAAAGTAACTAGCTGCACGCGGTTTGTTTGGAAAATATCAGGTTATAGCCCGATTGTTTTTTGCAAACAAATCGTATGATATCTTGAGAGTTGTTTAAAAATCTATAAGCTTGGAGTATCAAACAACTCTCAGGATATCCTGAGAGTTGTTCTCAACTCTATAATCTATTGGGTTGATAACATATCTCAAGGTGTCCTGAGCATTGTTTGCAAATTATAAGCTACGAATTGTTTGATACCACAATTTAATAGAATATCAAACAAATATTAGGATATCCTGAGATTTGTTTGATATCCCAATTCAGTAGAATATCCAACAAATCTTAGGATATCCTGAAATTTGTTTGATACCCCAATTCAATAGAATATCGAACAACTCTCGAGAGTTGCAGAAAACTCTTTTCTGTCATAGTACCAAACAACTCTCGTGATATCCTGAGATACGTTTGGTACTATGACAGATAGAGTTGTCTGCAACTCTATTGCCTGATAGTTGTCTATATAACTATATAGATCATACCTCATCATCTTTCAACAGAGGTATTCTTAAAAGCAGTGACACGATCGATGATGGATACTCTAATCCCCACTATTTGAAAAACCTTAGGATCAAGGTCGGCTTTACGACCTCTAGCCCGATTGTTGAGTGCTCTATGATGAAGGGGTGCATTAGGACAAGTATTATCATCAATATGCTTCGTATATAACTAATATTTACACTGAATAAATCAATCTTACGATTAGAAGAGCAACGAATCCGACGACTCTATCAGGTTTTTTGATAGCTAAGCAACTCCTGATAGACTGGAGAAGCTTCAACGCTATTGATCCAGACGAGTCGTAATCATTTATCCAGCTGAGGTCTTCAAACAACTAAAGCGCACTCCAACCCATTACATCTCTAGATACAGAATAGAATAAGGTTGAGTACAAAAAGAGTATCAACAACCGTGCAAGATCTTCCAACTCATGCTTCCCCCATTCACTGATCGCTCTTGCTATACATGTCTGTAAAGCCCACGACAAAATGCTATGTTAGTAAAGTTTAGCATCCTTCTTAGAAGATAAATTCCATTTAGAGGTACCTTTAAAATGTTATTCATGATGGTTTTACTATTCGCCGGTCCTATCTTCCTCGACGTTTCACCCATGAAGTATTTCTTCATCATTCTTGATTCGTTCTCCTCGCCGTTTACGTATCTGCTGTGGAATGCTCCGACTTTTGTTAATATCATTTTCTCTGTGTCGTGATTTAGCCAAAATATGACCTTCACATCGTCCTTCGTTAGCTTCAAAAGCTTTGATCCAAATCGGAAGGCATCTTTATCGACAAAGAACCTCTCAACAACCCACTGAATGTTCGAATAAAACTTCTTTTTCGGCAGCTCTGCCATATTTCGGTGGTCAAACGCCGCTTTCAAAAGCGTGTAGAAGGGTGTGTGTTTTTTTGCAGCTTCGATATGTGCAGCAGTAATACGGTACTCTTTCAACAGTTTGAGAAGGCTCACCAATCCTGAACTGTAATAGCTTGGTTTTGTTGTCATACTTCCTGTAAAAACACAAATGATCATCTGCATGCGAATTGTTCCCACAAAGGGACTCTATCCGCTGGTAGTTACAAACAACTCGACGGATAGGTTGTGAATTGTTTAGAACTATATCAGCCTGTAATTGGAAACAACTCTCAGGATAGCCTCCGAGTTGTTTGTAAATACAAACTGCGAATTGTATGGAAAATAAAGGCAATCAAGCTGTGAATTTGATTGCAACTATAAAAAGCGATGAAGCTGCGAATTGTTGCATTCCTACATGATGAAGATGCGAATTGTACTACAATACACATGTACATGACGCAGACTGTTCTATTTTTTTACATGCATGTTGCAGGGATCTGAAAAATATCGAAACAACACCAAAATCAACAAACAACCACCTAATACACATACATCACAACTCTGAGGATAGTATTAACATTACATGCAACCTAACAAACCCCTGGGTTCAACGATAAACCTAAAAACTAACATATCAGTTGCCATTACTAAATACTTGATTTCGGTAGAAATAAGCAACGTCGATCGTCAAATAACAGCAACAAGTGGTTCGAAGTCATCACAAACGCAAAAAAAAAAACATTTTCGACGAGAAAAAAGTACATGGTTACTTTAACACTCTGTTGCTTCACCGGCCGGCGAACACTTAACGACAACTTGTCGAACGGATGCTGGTTACTGGCTTGACGGAGTAAGGTGCTGGTGGTTTCTAAGAAATCGAACGGTTTTATGGTGGTTTCTAAAAAATTAGACGTGTTTGAGTTAGTTTAGGATGCTGAGAAAAGAGAAAAAAGTGGGTTTGAAGTGAAATATATATATATATATATATATATAATCGGAGGTAATTTTGTCCAAAATTTAGGTGAAGCACTAAGTAACACTATCCAAAATTTAAATACTAATGGATAATTACATAGTTGAGTGGGTATTTACGGATATTTTTCTCCACTTTTGAATGATTCATGACGTAAAATATATTCAAGCCATTATTATTCTCGGCCTAAATCGTGTTTGTACGTGAAGTTAAAAGTTTATAAATCCAGCTTAAAATGTAAGTGGTGGAAGCATGATACGCAACACCTACCACGTGAGATACGACCAAACCAAACAACATTTTCTATCTAACCGTCTTCGATCTATCAGTTACTTGATTTTATTATATCTTTTCAATACGTGCCAGTTTTACAATTGAAAAAGAAAAGACAAGGTAGAGCAGATTCACGTTGGAGTATGTACGATCTGATAATATAAAATGTAAAAGATATATTATAAGATAAAAAAAAATTGCTATATTAATTATTGTCCGGTAAAACTCTTTTCATAATATATTCTATTTTGAAATACACAATAATAATAAAAATTAACAACCCAATTAAAATCAATGTTCAGTCGAATTTAACCGTTATCCGGTTGAAATTTATATGTTAATAAGGTAGATCAATAATAAACATGACAACCATACCGTTTCGTTCGTATTCAAAACCTCAGCTATAAAATTCAAAACAACAAAACAATATATTAAAATAATAATATTAAGCTAAACAGACACAAAATATATTTAACATAGTTAAGATTGTGAATAAATCATACATCACATGCAATAGACATAATATATATATAAAAGCTTATAAAAATACTATCTCAAAAACTAAAAACTTAGCCAATTATCTTTTATTACAAAACACTCACAACTTACAAAATAAACTATGAACCTCATAGTATCTATCTTTAACCTTTCAAGATCCGAAAGCTTTCACCTTTGTCTATCTTTACCAATTCTTAGCTTAACATTTTGACAATTCTTCCTATCATTCTCTCACTATATATAGAAGACAAAATATTTGCATAATGTTCTTCATGGTTACAATAGCGCCTGACAACCTTTTTTCTCAATTGACAAAACAAACAAGTAAAAAGAACAAGCAGCAGCACTGCCATCCGCATGACATTTAGTGGTGCATCCTTGTATTATCCTACCACGAGATAAACACACCAATATTAACGACTCTTTGATCAATAGATTAGATTTCACACTAATTTAGATCCCTCAGTGAGTCAGCTGCTCTGAAAACCAAATATATCTGCAGAACCGTTATTAAGGTTTGTTTCACAACTGGGGATAAAAATTCATTAAAATGAACACCAACTTTTTATGTGAATCCGATGTTCATTAAACTAACTTTATATTTGGATAAATCAACTCCATAAACAGTTTTCTTCCTTTTGATATCCAGTTATTTATGACAAGATTCTAACCCTTTGTATGCTCCACGATAATCCAAGTGTTGATCTTCTTGGAAGATCTCAGTTCATCCCTCATAGGCTTCAATCACTTTCTTTTATCACTTCTTTTCATAGTGTCGGGATACCTTTCGGGTTCATAAATATCTTCATGTATTTCAATCGATAAATCATAACTAATAACATCAACAATTTCATAGCGTCGGGATACCTTTCGGCTTCAAGAATATCTTCCTTTATTTCAATCGATAAATCATAACTAATAACATCAACAAAACCATGCCTCTGTATAGATTTGCTTGGTCTTTATGCACTATCTCTTAATATTTAAAAAAATTCAAGACCATGTCTCTCTTTAGTCAAATCATCCGAACGATCTAGAAAATCAGAACCTTGATCATCTTTGGACTCGTGTAATAAGTGAACTTCCTCTTTATGGGGTCAAGTTGGACTAAGTCCAAAGTCACCTTCGGGTGAAGTATCTCCGGTTTCACTATTTAGATCAAAATCATCATCAACTTCACATCTTTTGTTGGATGTATCACTTTCGGAATCCGTCGTCTTCTTCAATTACATGTCCTCCTCATTCAAAACCGCATCGTTGTTTATAACAATCTTATAACGTCGAGTTTTAAGACACCACAACTTATACCCTTTTACTCATTCTTGATAGCTGAGTAACAATTATTTTTGTGCTATCGTTCGAAGCTTGTTTTTCTTCACGTGTGCGTAGGGAGCACATTAGAACACTCTCAAGTTTTCCAACTAACATTTATTTACAGTTCATGCCCCTTGAGGACAAAGAAAATTTAGTTTTGTATTTGGACTTGTGTTGATGATATACACAGTCGTTGTCACGACTTCTCCCCAGCAGCTTCTACCCATTCTAGTTGTTTGAATCATACACGGTTTGGTGCCTAGAAATTCCAAGTTTCGAACAAGAGCTAATAAATGCCTCATTCACATCTTATATGTCATTGCCAATCCATAACTTCTTTAATATTTATCTAGTATAATTATCTACCAACATCTTCTCAGTTCCTTACAACATCAAATGATTTATCCTTGGTCTTCATATGTATAACTCATACTTTTCTAGAATAGTCACCAATAAAAAAATAAAGTATTTTGCACCACTAATTGAGTGTTCTTAATCCGGACCCCAAAAATCCAAATGAACATACTCAAGCATATCATTTTTGTATGCTCAATAGTAAAAGACTTTACTCTCTCTTTTTTAGATAAAACACAACATTCACAAAAGCTTAAATCATAAATTATGCTACTATCCAATAAATATTGTTTACGAAGCTCAATAAGGCTCTTCTCACTTTCATCTCCAAGTCTCAAATGTCATAATTTTGTTGAATATTTATCATACCACTACAAACTCTTCAAGAACTGACACACCATTAGTCATATAAGATTTTATAATAACAAGTGAGACTTACAAGACCCAACCTCCGTCGTCTCCATTCGTATAAGTAATTCATTCATCGTGTAAAATTAAAATAAATAATTTTTTATTTCATATGTAAGTGTGTAACTTATGTTTATTATTATTCAATCAATTCTTGTAAAAAACATGAGTCGATCAGTTCATATTCCTTTATAATCACATAGTTTATCATTCTCGAGGAGGACATTTCTATCATTAAACAATCTTGGGTTTTCAAACCAATGTTGTTTGTAAGTCACGTAGATGAAGCACATCAATTCAACACACCGTTGTCATTGTACCTACAAGTGGAAGCTTTTAAACCATCAGCGTACTCATAATGATCTGAAACTATTGCAACATCTCCGGCTTTAGCCTTCAGATAATTATTGGTCTTTCTTCTGTTTCGTCACTTAGTACTGATATGATTCTTCTTCTTGCGAAAACAACGCATTACTTTAGTACCCGTCACAAATCTTTTTAATCGAGAATTTTATCTTTTCGTTTTTGAATCTCTATTTCCTTGCTTGTCTTCCACACTCTATCTGAGACCTTCATACTCACCATTCAGAACTATATTCATCTGAAGATCTTTTGAGTTTATAGAAGTTTTAACTTAGTCCATAAAAATTATCTCTTTACCATATAGCATGGTGTTAGAAAAATGCTTACACACTATCTCCATCGTAAGTATCTTTTTACTATCACTTGATAATATGTTTCCATATTTTTCGACGACTTCAACTTCACCTTTATCTATATAATTTTCTCAAGTTATTAGTGGATACATAAACAGATGGATATCTCAAGTATTTTAATGTCATTTCATCTCCTAAAGAAAATGTTTGTTGTGATTTTAGAATTTGATGTAAGAATGTCAATATTTTTTAATCGCAGTTTTAGTATAGATTTTGTATTCTAATATTCTTTTCTATTTGGAGATTTGGATTTAATGCTTTGTAATTTACATTTTTTTAGATTTAAAAAAAAAAAATAGAGATTTTCAGCCAACTGAAAAAGGTAAATGGATAAATTAAATAGTAAACATGTATTTATTTATCTTATTTTATTCACTTTTATAAAACATAATTAAGATATTCAAATAGTAACTAAACCAATATAGTTAAATGAAACCGATTAAAATTAAAAAAGTTATAGATTAAATGAAAAAAAAAAATCAAGAATAGCATATGTTTTGTTTAGAATAATTAATGTTAAATAGATATACTAAATCTCATGTTATACAATTTCAACTTTCTAAGTATAGATTGAGTTTGTTTTTATAGCTATAAATTTTAGGTTTTAACATTTTCTTTATGTCCCATTCTTTTTAAAGTGAATTGAATTTGATTTTGTAGTTTTACTTGGCTTTTGATTGGTGTTTTTGTTTTTTTAGGGTGAAGTTGGGAAAATGATGATCGAAGATACTGAAGATGGATGAGCAAATATTGAACAAAGTTACACTAGATATGTGATGAATTACCGTAGTTAATCTTTCTAAATTTTTTAATAATATATATAATTTTTTTTGGTAATAAATTTAATAAAATAAATTCGATTTGAGTTTATGATTAATATAATTATACACGTACTTTGATATTTATATATGATTTAATATTTATTTACGAATTAAAATTTATGTACAATACAAATTAGGGATTTCGCTCTATTTAGAAATATATATATATTTTTTTAATAATTTTTCGGACTTTTAATAGATACTTTTTAAATTTTCTAATTAAATTATATTAAAAAATAAATAAACTGATTAAGATTAAAAAATTATAAATTCAATGACAAAATCAAAAATGAACTTTATTTTGTTTTATTTTGTTTAGAGTATCTAGTTTTACATAGGTGTACCAGATCTTAGGGTGATTATACCATTTCAAATATAGTTTGGGTTTATTTTTATACTAAAAAATAATTCTGATTAGATATAATCAATCTAAGGGACATTTTCAAGATATTAGTCGGGATATTATTACTTTACAATTTTTCTTTTAGTTTTATAAAATTATAAACAAACTTAGATAATCAAACATTATAATTTTGTCCACAAAACATAATATTTATTATGATAAACAAGATAAAAAGGTTTTAGTTAATAAGAATATGTTTTAAAATTTCAAAAATATGAAATTATTAAATATGTTAGTCATTACTGAATGGTTATAGTTTTGTTAATTTATCCTTTATTTATAAAATCATAACTTTCAAAATTAGTTATACAAATAAATGAAAAATTTATTAATTTATAATTCCTTTTAATTGTAGAAAGTATTAAATATGTTAGTGATAAATTATTGATTATATTTTTGTTCATTTACGACTAAATAAATATTATTATATTTACTTTCTATATTAGAATATATAAAATTATAATTTTTAAAATTTATTTTATCTTAATTGAAATATATGTTAAACATTTTCTATTTATCTTCAATTAACACGGATAATAAAAAAATATTTTATAATTATAGGTTATTTTTCATTAGTAGTGATTTGGAATTGATATATGTCTCTACTTATACAAAAATATTGAGCAGCATAGATTACGACACTATTCGTAGCGGCAGATGTTGATAGTTTACTATTATTAACCTCGTCTAAGTTTTCAAGAAAATGAAATTAAAATACATGAGTACCCTAATTCTCCTCCACTTGTAGAAGCTAGTCAAAATTGATATCTTTTTTCTAATGTTTTTGTTAAATATAGATCTATCTATTTTTATTATAAAGCATTGAATTGGATATTATTTAGATGTAAAAATTTCATACATAAAACATGTAAAAAATTACAAGAAGTGTATGATACACCAGGTAACTTTAAATAGGGAAGGTAATCTTAGTATAACTAGTTGATATGTAACTATTATAAATCTATGTTTATGAATAAATCTTGAATATTAAGTACGAATTTTAGTTCATTATGTTCCCATGTTTAGTAACTCTAGAATATTAAGTATAATCTAAAAAGAAAAGAAAAACTACAGTGAATCTACTATTTTCAACCCTTTTATTTATTTTATATTCCATTTGATATCCTATTATATTCTATTGGACGCATATATTTTATATTATGCTGATAAATGTGTATAGTTGTGATATTGTGTATCATAGTAGAAATGTTATTAACACTCAATTAATTACAATAGAAGTACCATCACAATAGCACTTAAACAGCCAATATGATATTAGCAGTAGATTTTTTATGTTATATATTTTGTAAAATAATTTTTTGTAATTTCTTTTAGATTTTTATAAATAATGATTTAAATATATTTTTGTGTTTATTTATGTTTAATATTTTGTAGAATATATGTTTATAATTTTTTTTAATATATATTATTTGTATAACTATCATAATGTTATTTTATCAAAATATGGATTATTTTCGTAGTTTTTAAACAATCTACTGTAACGCACAAGTATTTCTCCAGTAAAAACTGAAATGAAAGGTCAAACTAAGACATCAGAAACCATTAATTGTTTGAGATTGTTTGAGAGAGTGAGTGAGAGTATTATTGAATATTTTTTTTAGTTTATAGAATGCATTTTTTAGGGAATAACATGATTGCAAATGGGTCTCGACCTGTCAGAAATAAATGAGTATCTGTCATAATTTAAAAGAGTCTAAGCAGTATTGGTATGTTTAATCTGCTACCTGTTAGACACGTTTACGTTTTTAAGCAGTTACCTACAAGATCTACTACCCGGCAAACAGAGTTATCCGTCAGACACGTTTAATAGAAAAATATAATTTATAAGCTTATTATTATAACAAATTTCTTTTATTTTTAAATATTGTAAGAAGTATTATTATGATTTTATTGTTACATTATGAATATTATTATAATTTGGAACTAAATATTATTATTGTTGTTGTTATTTTATTAATTATAATAAATTTATATGATTTTAATTTTATTATTACATTTTGATTATTATTATTATTATAAGTGTTGAAATTATTTTATAAACCAAAATCATACTTTAAGTTATATTTAAAAAATATTATTATAATGTAAATGAGTATAAATTTATTATTACAATTTGGTTAGTATTATTATGATTTAGTTATTAATATTTTAAGTCTTGTAATTATTTTATAAACCAAAATTTTAAATATTTTGTTATTATTACATTTTGAATATTATTATTATGTCTTGGTTATAAATATTACAAGGGTTGATAAAATGTTATAAACGAAATCCATATCTTATCATGTTAAAATATTACAAATTTTATGGTTATAACTTTAATATTACATTTTGAATATTATTATTATGATTTGGTTATAAATAGTAGTAGTGTTGTTATTATTTTTTAAACAAAATTATACCTTATCATAGTAAAATATTACAAGTTATATGGTTATCATTTTATTATTACATTTTGATTTGGTTATTGATGAGTCCGAATTCGGAGTGCTCCCCGGAAAGGCAGATCAGTGTAATTCTCTCCGAAAATCGGACAAAACTTTTGGACCGGACAGATCTCTTCGAACCAATATGAGCCTAAGGCAGTTCGAACTATGACTAAAGTACTAAAAAACTTAAACACTTCTTGACTAAGCTGCCTGTCCTCCTGCTTAGAACTCATGGGTCTCTAAACATGACCCGGGTCCATTAAACTTGACCCGAAAGCCCATAAGGGCCCAAATAACATGCTATAAATACTCAACCACCAGCATTAACTTCTGGTAATGAAAATTAACTGCTGCCAAGCTGCTTAATTCTCTCTCCACCTTGAAACACCCTCACACCACCTTGAAACACCCTCACACCACCTTGAAACACCCTCACACCACCTTGAAACACCCTCACACCACCTTGAAACACCCTTACACCATCTTGAAACTCAACTTAAAGTTACTAGCCTACCCCTAGGCTGTTTTTATCCTCACCAAATTGGCGACCACAGTGGGAGGCGACGGTGCCTGAATCAAGTATTCGAAACCAAGTAAAGATATTCTGTCCGAATGAATCCGGATAATCCAGAGCTTCCACCAGCTTTGCTCGAAGTGGTGGAAGAGAACGATGAGTATACTGTCCAAGAGCGCGACAGGTTAAAACTTGAGATAGAAGCTCTGAGGGCTGAAAAGGCCAAGATGGGCGTGAAAGAGAAATCCAAAGCATCAGCTGCTCACCACACCGATAACCCGAGGGAGCATGAGGTTTCCAAAACTTATGTGAGCACTAAGAAGACGCATGCCAGCTCTAAAAAGTCTCACCGGTCCAAGCCTGTGGAGAGTTCTGACTCGAGCTCAGAGTCTTCGGACAGCTTTTCGGACAGTGAGGGAAATGAAAAGTCCTTGTCCTCTAGCAGTGATGAGGGACGAACCAAGAAGAAACAAAAGCAAGTTAAAAAGTATTCCAGAAAAAGAGATCACCATGTAAGAATGAAGAGGCATATTGGAAAAGGGTCATCTCACAACCGGAGGCATGTAGACCGGATGTTGATGGATCCTTTTGCCTTCCATGATGAGCCAGGTATCTTTGCAACTCCTAATGAGGATACCGTGTTCAGTCGTGGAAGGAATTGGAGGCAGTTTCCACTGTCTTCTAAAATCCTGTCCGGGAACCTCCCCAAGAGGTTTGACAGCACTAAGATGGAGAAGTATGATGGTAGTACTGATCCGGACAATCATCTGGAGCAATTCAAGAACTTCATGATGAACTTTGATGATGATGATAAACTACTCTGTAGGGAATTCTCCCAGTCTTTTACGGGGAGTGCTCTGAAATGGTACAACAGCCTGCCTCAAGGTTGTATTAAAGACTTTGATACTTTTTGGGTGGCCTTTCGAAGGCAGTTTGTGGGGAGTAAGGAGCTGAAGGGCAACGGAGATACCATAATCCATTGTGCCCAGGAACCGAATGAGTCGTTAAAGGAGTACATAAGTCGTTTTGTAAACACAAAAAATGGGTTGGCTGATTGCTTTGAACAGGTAGCAATAGCATCCCTAAGACAAGGTTTGAACCCAGGCAACCTGGCCGATTCGGTGACCAGGAAGAAAGCCATGACCTGGGGAGGATTGCTAAACCAAGTTGGCAAGCAAATAAATGTTGATGAAACGAAAAAGACCAGGGTGCACAGACAAGTGAGATCCACCCCGGTGGCACCAACTCCAAATCAAAACCAGTCCGGGAATAGAGCAAGAGAAACCGGACAGGGGCATGGTAGGGGAAAAGCTCAGTCCCAGCCAGCTGCTCCTGCTCAAATTCAACAGTCTAGAAACAAAAGAGGGCCATGGGTCCAACCAGAGTGGTTCGCAGAACTTAAAGAAAGCGTGGCCACCATTTTTGATAAAACAAAAGATGAAGTACACTACCGGAGACCGGCAACCTTGCAGTCTCCCAGAGAGCATCGTAATAACTCCTTTTGCCAATACCACAATGATATTGGTCATACCACTGATGATTGCATAGCGTTGAAACAAGAGGTACAAAATTTGATTGAAAGGGGGAAGCTGGGTGCGTACGTTAAGAGAAAAGGAGGCAACCGGCCTGACAACACTCACCGGGTTGGTCCGAGTAATGCTGCCCCGGAGGGGGCTATGGTAATAGTTGAAAGGTTTGATGTGGAGTCTGAATACCTGGATCCTGATCCAACACGAAACAGAGTAGGTGCTATAGAGGAGCGTCCTAGATCGGTCTCCGGGCTCATTAAATTCTTCGAGTCACTGACAATTTTCGGAGGGGACACTATGACAGCTCCTACTACTTCTTCAAGAAAAAGACATGTTCATAATTTGGCCTCCCAACTAGAAGGAGGCGTGACATCCTATCAATCTCCAAACTCGTTCCCATTCATAGTCTTCGATGAGGATGATTTGAGAGATATTGTTGGCCCTCATGAGGATGCTGTTGTCATAGGAGCATCTATAGGGGGCAATGAGATAAGGCGAATTCTCGTGGATACTGGAAGCTCTGCCAATATCCTTTTTCTAAACACTTACAAGAAAATGAGAAATCCAGCTGTGATTCAAAAGTCGGACAGATCGATTGTGGGTTTTACGGGCAGCTCGGCCGATGTGATCGGGGAGTTTGAAGAAGAAGTGTTATTGGGCAGGGGCCCTTTCAAGAAAATGGTTAGAATACTCTTCATTATGGTGGATTGTCCCACCTGCTATAATGCTATTCTAGGGAGATCTTGGCTCTCTAGGATGCATGCAGTGGCTTCGACAGTCCATCAGTGTTTAAAGTATGCTGTTCAGGGGCAGGTTGGGGTTGTCCGGAGCAGTCAAAAGATTGCAAGAGAATGTTATGCCACTGCCTTGGCTCCACGAACGCTGGGGGCAGTCCGTATAAACGATCAATAGCAGTTTGAGGGCCTTTCTGGGGGTGAGGGTGAAATTGATGACCCCAGAGAGACCCCTGGAGTGCTGATTCCAATAGAGGAGGTTGAAACACACTGCTTGGAAGAAGGAAAAAACGTCAAGATAGGGTCCAAAATGCCACAGATGTTGAAAGAAAAAATATTGAAGTTCTTGAAAGACCATCAGCACGTTTTTGCTTGGTGCAATGCTGATGTTACTGGAGTTCCATCAGAGGTGATTTCCCATCACCTGTCTGTCCGGAGAGATGTGGCACCGGTGGTACAAAAAAGGAGAGCCTTCTCAAAAGAAAAGGCTGATGTCATTGTACAAGAGGTTGACAGACTCACAAAGATGGGGCACATTAAAGAATCTCAGTACCCTTTGTGGACTGCCAATCATGTCTTGGTAAAAAAGAAAAATGGCAAATGGCGTATGTGCATTGACTTCACAGACCTCAATCGAGCTTGTCCAAAAGATTTGTATCCGGTTCCTCGGATAGATCAGTTAGTAGATTCAACTTCTGGGAACAAGCTACTCTCCTTCATGGACGCCTTCTCCGGGTACAATCAGATCCAAGTGGATCCAAAAGATCAAGAGCATACCACATTTGTCACTGATAGAGGTTTACACTGCTACAAGGTGATGCCCTTTGGCTTGAAAAATGCTGGGGCTACTTATCAAAGGTTAGTCAACAAGGCATTTGCTGATCAAATTGGAAGAAATATGGAGGTTTACATAGATGATATGATGGTGAAAAGCATGGATGAACAGCTGCACTTGTCCGACCTCCAAGAGACTTTTGCCAACTTGGCCAAAGTGAATTTGAAACTAAACCCTGAAAAGTGTGTGTTCGGAGTGCAGTCCGGGAAGTTCTTAGGGTATATCATAAGTGAGCATGGAATACAGCCCGACCCGGACCAACTCAATGCTTTGTTCCAGATGGAGCCTTCTCGAAACATTAAAGAAGTACAGCGATTAACGGGGAGATTGGCTGCCTTGAACAGATTCATCTCCAGGTCTTCGGACAGGTGTGCTCCATTTTTTCAGACCTTGAAGGGTGCAAAGGGGTTTGAATGGACACCCCAGTGTAATGAAGCATTTAATGAAATCAAGAAACATCTTTCCTCTCCCAAGACTTTGTTCAAACCAGTTGATGGGGAGACTCTCTTTGTATATCTGGCTGTTTCAAGTTGTGCCGTCAGTGCTGTGCTAGTGAGGGAGGTTGATGGGCATCCTCACCCAGTGTACTACATCAGCAAAAGCTTGATTGATGCTGAAAGACGTTACTTGAAACTCGAAAAACTGGCATTGGCCTTGGTGATAGCTGCAAGAAAAATGAGGCCCTACTTCCAGGCTCATCCTATCGTTGTCCGGACATCTTTCCCTTTAAAAAATGTCCTTCAAAAAGCAGACATTTCGAGTAGAATGACAAAGTGGTCAGTAGAGTTGGGGGACTTCGACATAGACTTTGCTCCCCGAACAGCGGTAAAATCTCAAGTTGTGGCTGACTTTCTGGTTGAATTCCATTCTGACAGGGATTCCGAACAACCTACTGATTCAAAAGACAAGAAAGTGTGGATTGTCCGAACAGACGGAGGATCCAGTACCATGGGATCTGGGGCAGGAATATGTCTCACTTCCCCATATGGGGACAACATGTTCCAAGCTATTTGTTTTGCTTTCAGGGCATCCAATAATGAGTCCGAATACGAAGCAGCTATAGTTGGGTTGAAATTGGCCTACATTTGTGGAGCTAAAAGGGTCAAGCTACTAAGTGACTCCCAGTTGCTAGTCCACCATGCTTTGGGCCTATCAGAAGCTAGAAAGGAGCAATTGGTCAAGTATTTACACCTCCTAAAAAATGAAGCGTTAAAATTTAAAGCTGTTGACTATGAGCACATCCCCCGGGCGGAAAATGAACTAGCAGATTCATTGGCAACAATAGCATATTCGGAGTCCTACCCATGGATCCATGTGCTTGAAAGCCCTTCTATTCAACTCAATGAAGGTATAAAAGAGGAAGTCTTTGAAATACAAGTGAATCGGCCTCAAGACTGGAGGTCTCCTCTTATACAGTATCTGTCCGATGGCATCGTGCCCTTGGATAAATCACAAGCCAGGACATTGAAACACAGGGCTCGTGGTTTTATTATGATTAGAGAAGTCTTGTACAAAAAATCCTACAGCAAACCTCTCCTGCGTTGTTTAGGGGATCATGAATCACAAATGGTTCTCTCCGAATTGCATGATGGTGAGGGATCAGCCCATTGTGGATTTAGAGCTTTGACAAGAAGAGTACTACTCTCCGGATACTATTGGCCATCGATTATGAAAGATGCTAAGGAGCTGGTGAGAAGGTGTGACCCATGCCAGAGGTACAGCAATGAAATTCATGTACCAGCCATTCCTTTGGAATCAATTTCTGAGCCCATCCCTTTTGCTCGATGGGGATTGGACTTAGTTGGGCCTCTCCCTATGGCGTCCGGAGGGCGTAAAACCATAATTGTAGCCATTGACTACTTCTCGAAGTGGATAGAAGCAGCCCCTTTGGCAGGGACAACCTCAAAAGCTGTTATAAAATTCATTCTATCCAATATATGTTGCAGATTTGGTGTCCCCCAGAAAATAACAACAGACAATGGGCCACAGTTTGATAATACAGAGATGGAGACCTTCTGTGCCTCAAGAGGTATTCAACACTGTTTTTCTTCACCTTTTCACCCACAAGCCAATGGGCAAGTTGAAGTGGCTAATAGAACAATTCTCTCCGACTTAAAGAAAAACTTGGAAGGGGCTGCTGGGAAGTGGCCTAGTTATCTACAAGAAGTCTTATGGGCCTACCGGACAACACCTGGGGCTGCAACACAAGAATCCCCTTTTGCCTTGGTCTATGGGATGGATGCAGTAGCCCCCATAGAGAAGACACTCCCTTCCTTTCGTGTTCATAATTTATCCGGGAAGGCTAATGAGATGGCAGTTAGAAATCAGCTTGATTTAATTGAAGAAAGACGGGTTAAAGCTCATCTTAGAATGGCACACTATCAGGGCTTGATGAGAAGCAGGTTTGCTTTTAAAGTTAAAAGAAGAGATTTTCAACCAGGAAATAAAGTATTAAGGAAAGTTTTCTTACACACAAAGAAAAAACTCTTCGGAAAGCTGGCCCCAACTTGGGAGGGTCCGTATACTGTGGTTGAAAGAATCAAGCCTGGGACATACTGGTTGGAAGACAAAGATGGCAGGGTTTTAACTCACCCTTGGAATATTGAACACCTTCGAATGTACTTGGAATAAAACTTATGCAAATATTTACTTGTTTGAACATCCATGTAAATATTTGGGGGCATACCTTCCCCTCTTCGGTGGCACGGAGAGTTTTCAATGAAATTTGGTGCCTTCTTCAAAATTCTCTAAGTATTTTTAAACATTTTGTCTCTTATCATACTACTTGGGTTAAAAGATCTAAGGGCTACTTAAATTCTAGCCGGAAAGTCTTAACACTCTCACAATACAATAAAATTATTTAAACTCCAGCTATTTAAACAAACAATGAAAGAAAAGGATGGTTGAGCAAAATAAGATAGTCATTCAACAATTTAAAACTGCCTTGGCCTTCCAAGGACTTTTTGAGTAAGTTTGGGCACAGTACAAAAATCTGTCCGAATAATACGGACACCATCACAAAAAAAGTGCCTTGGCCTTCCAAGGACTTTTGTTCAAACAAAAAAATAAACAAAACAAATTATAAATTAAGGTTGAGCCTTTGAAGATGGCTCACCCTCATCTGATTTCTTGCCCTTGATGTCGCTCTTCTCCTCGACTATCTTCTTACCCTTGGGATCAATCTCTTCCTCACCTGGGCTCTCTCCGGTTTCCTCTTCACCACCAGACGAGGACTCACCGGAGTACCCCTCATCAACCATGGTCCAGTAGGGGAGATCATCGTCATCCACATAGCGCCATAAGTCCCCTAGTCTCCTCTTCGGGAATTTCTCGTGAAACAGGAGGACCATATCAGACTTCACTTTTTCAATCATTAATTCTTCACTCCGTATCATCTCCTTGGCATAAGCATTAATCTTGGCTTTGATCATGGCCTCTTGATCCTTCACCAGAGCAGCTTTCTCTTCAACAGCCTGAGTCACTGCATTCTCTAAAGCAAGTTTGTCAGTGGTCAGGTTGGTGACAAGCTTCTCCTTTACTGCAGTTTCCCCTCTTGAGGCTGTCAGATCCTTCTCCAGTCCGGACACCTTAGCCCGGAGGTCTTTTATGATTTCCTCCAGAGAAGCAACTCTTGTCTTGCCTTCTTCTTGATTCTTCTTTAGCTGCTCATTCGACTCTTTAAGCAAATCAATCTTAGTGGCAGCAGTCTGGAGGTCGTCGGAAAACTTCTCCTTCTCAGACTTGAGCTCTTTGTTGGTGTCAGCCTGACTTCGGACTTGTCTTTCCAAAGTAAGCACTGGCTGTACATTGCTAAGTAAAGAGTGGGCTATGATGTCCTTCTCGCTAGAAACCATGAAAGTCTTACCGTTGAAGTTGACCGTGTTGGAGCTGCTCGGAGGGACGTAGGGCCCTGCGAACTCATCTCTGGGCAGGCCAAGAAAATATTCACCAAGTCCACCCAGACCGGTGATGTCCATTTCATCCAAGTTGAGCTCTCCCCCCTCGACTTCATCTGTATGAAATTCCTTTGGAATCTCTTCTTAAAAGTCCCTTGGGATCTCTTCGGCCAGTGTAGGGTCAGTAGGGAAAGAGGGCTCCGGGTCCCGGAGAGCAACTTCATCCCCTTGGGAAGACTTCTTCTTTTTGGCCTCCCTGTCAGCACTCTCACTTGTTTGCTTACGAGTCCTCTTAAAGGCCCTTGTAGGCTTAGGGAGGTTCACTTCCTGCTTCTCACTCTCCTGTTCCACCACCTGCAGAAGGTCTGCATCAATCTGAGCCTGTGCCAGTCCTTCTGTGTCTATTGGGGCCTCCTTCTCATCGTCACCTGCTACCCTCTTGCCTTTCTTCTTCTTGCCCTTCATTTTATTTGGGGCTTTGGCCCGGGCAGGAAGGAAGAGAGTCCCATCCAGTTCGTGAGATCTTCTCAGCACTATGTCTTCATCAGGTTGTGTGGAGAGCTCCTCCCAAGTTAGGTATCTTCGACCTGTGGTGTTCCACAGGTGAGACCTTGCTAATTTCCCAACAGTGAAGGCTTTATGGAACCGATTCTCCCAGTTCTCTGCGGCCCAAGCGTTGATTTTGCCACAGGTGACCTGTCCGGCCTTCAGATAGTCTCCGAACTCCTTTGGCAGCTCTGGTAAAACCAAAGAGAAACTAATTAGCATAAACTTGAAAGAAAAGGGAAATTCGAACAGAGAATTAAGATGAGAAGCTTACGGTCACTCCTCCACCTACTCCTGAGGAGGCTTGGATTCTCTCCGGTCTTGATTTTCTTGCCATTCTCCCATGAGCCACTGACAAATAAGAATTGGCTGCTCCACTTGCTCTCCGACTCCAGGAGATCGTCAACAGCTTTAAGATCGTTCCCCATGTTGAAATGGTAGAAGGGGAACTGATGATGTTTGCACAAGTTGGCCACAGCTGCAAACTCTTCCATAGGAAGAGGGATTCCAGATAACATAGACGCCATAATACATGACATCAAGGTAAACCAACCGTTAGGGCTTAGCTGTGACGGGCAGAGCTTGACCAAGTGGAAATAGCGCACTATCTCCGGGTCCAGTGGGAACCTGAGTCCCCAGTTGAATAGCTCCGTGAAGAAAACTATCTCATTCATTTTGCAGTCCATCGGGGTCTCCGGATCGATAGGAATCCTTATCTTTAAGTTCTCAGGGATTCCCCACTTTGTGCGCAATCTGCCCAGATCTGAAGTGTGAATGAACGCGTACTTGGGTTTCAACAGAGCCAAAAGATACTTGAACTCCACCTTATGGAAGCATGGTCCCACTCTCCCTTCAAGGCTCTCCGGCAGGTCCGGACGTCTTAGATACAAGTCTTCTTTGCCCTTCTTGGCAACAACGATAGCAGTTTCAGCCTGTCCGGAGGACTCAGACTCAAATCTAACCTCCTCTGTGGAGTCCTCCATCCTCTCCTCCATGATTGTTGGGGGAGCTTCAGTAGAAATGGTCCGGGGAGGATTGAGGCTTGGCAGAGCTGATCCTCCGGACTGTTGGCTGTCCGTATATACTCGACTTCTTACCTCAATTTGAGTTTCTCAGGTAGAAGTTTCCTTGGGGGGTAGTGGGCTGCTGGCCTCCAATCCTGACGGCCTCTCCCGGGAAGCCCTTATAGTTGTCCCAGACCCTGATTCACTATTTTTTGCCCCCGATTTCGAGGGTGTGTTTTTAGAGGAAAGTCCTTTAACCAACCTACTTGGCCTTTTCATGATCAATTTGTCCGGGGAGTGGTCAGAATCAGACCCCATAGCAATGAAAGAGGATTTCTTCCTAACACTTGTGGCAGTGACTCCCGGTTCAACAACAGGGATCGACTCTTGAACTGAAGAGCCAGTTACTATTGGGGAAAGCGTTGATTGAAAGAGTTTTTTAGGTTTTATACCTTTAGAAGAAGATGAACCTCTGTCAGATTCTTCGATTGAAGGGGCTGGTTTCTCAACAGGTGATGCTGGAAGCCCTGCTGCAAGTCTTTTTTCCTTCTCAACTCTTTGAGCTTTCTCCAATTCAGAGAGGTTAAGCCAGCCACCCTTGATTAGTGCTGTCCTTGCTGTAAACATAAACAGCCAAGAAAGTTTTGAAGATTCTAAAGAGATAAAGCTCTGAGTAAAAATGGCAGAGTAAAATTTGAAAGAGATAATGAGATAGTGAAAAGTGAATTAGAATTTATAGTAAAAGTGAAAAAAGGAGTTGATTCCTAGGAGAATCCGAAAAGTTGGGCAATGATTAAAAGACGGCGCTGATGTCATTAATGGCATTTAAAAGAGGTAACTTGTTCGAGAAAGTGGTGCGAAGTTCAAGGTAAAAAAACGGCTAAAGTGACCAATCAGAGAATGACACGTGTCCCACTAACTCTGGCAAGAACCGTTTAGAATTCGTAACGATTCGGTCTGTCCGGATTTGTCCACAACTCTCTCCGGATTGAAAAACCACTTCCTAAAATCGGACTGTTTTTCAGTTATTTGACAAGGACACTTGTTCAAACATCTAAAAAAGGGGCTCCTGATGAGTCCGAATTCGGAGTGCTCCCCGGAAATGCAGATCAGTGTAATTCTCTCCGAAAATCGGACAGAACTTTTGGACCGGACAGATCTCTTCGAACCAATGTGAGCCTAAGGCAGTTCGAACTATGACTAAAGTACTAAAAAACTTAAACACTTCTTGACTAAGCTGCCTGTCCTCCTGCTTAGAACTCATGGGTCTCTAAACATGACCCGGGTCCATTAAACTTGACCCGAAAGCCCATAAGGGCCCAAATAACATGCTATAAATACTCAACCACCAGCATTAACTTCTGGTAATGAAAATTAACTGCTGCCAAGCTGCTTAATTCTCTCTCCACCTTGAAACACCCTCACACCACCTTAAAACACCCTCACACCACCTTGAAACACCCTCACACCACCTTGAAACACCCTCACACCACCTTGAAACACCCTCACACCACCTTGAAACACCCTCACACCACCTTGAAACACCCTTACACCATCTTGAAACTCAACTTAAAGTTACTAGCCTACCCCTAGACTGTTTTTATCCTCACCAGTTATAAATATTACAAATGTTTCTTATTATTTTTTAGACTAAAATCATATCTTATCATGGTAAAATATTACAATTTATATGGTTATAATTTTAATATTACATTTTGATTATTATTGTGATTTGGTTTAAAATATTACAAGTGTTGTTATTATTTTATAAAAAAAATCATATCTTCTAGTTATTTGATAGTACAATTGTTGTAATTATAATAAAAGGTAAATAGTTTTTTTAGTTTATTTAGTCGTTTTATACTCTTGTGGGCCAGGAGTTGTACAAATGTTTTCAAATTAAAATACAAAATGTAAAAAACTATTACAAACATCATTCTTCTTCTTCAAATTCTTCTTCGTAAGCATAATCTCCAGACTCATTTGATTCACCTTGAGCTTCATTTTCTTCCATAATTTCTTGTTCAAGTGTATCTTCATAATCATCCGGATAATCTTCGAAGATGTCGTCTACATTCACTTCGTCTCTAAACTCTCTGTCTTGCATCCTTTTATCCGTCGCGGTCCAATCCTTGACTGCCACAAGCACTCCAAGTGCTTTACCCGTCAACCTTATTCTCTTAGTCGGGTATTGCAATCTCGTTTGGCTAAAAGCACACTCACTTGCAACCCTAGACATAGGTATTGCATAAATCTCTTTAACAAACCTGCAAAGAATAGGATAATCATCAGTTTGGGTACTCCACCATCTTATGATATCTTCAATACCTTGGTAGGTATAATTCGTTATATCAAACTAGTTCTCAAATATCTAGAAAACTCATTATCAGATTGAGGGGTTTATTTAAATTTATCTCTTTGTAACATTGGCATTTGAACATAGTTAGTAGAACATCTCCCTAATACCCCTATTGTTACTACCCCTTACATTTGAAGTTGTATTTGGTCTATATCTTTCAGCATACATATTATACATACTAACCATACAATCATATACGTCGGCAATATACCCTTCAGGGTTAGCTGGTTCATCCGGTGGACTAATTTCAGCAAATTGTAAGGATTTATGAAAACATTTCAATTAGCAATTCAAATTGATATTTTCGTAAAAAAGGATCCAAAATGCACTCAATAAAATAAGTCATAGGGATTGGATTAAAATACTTTCAAAACATTAATTCCATTTGGGGCACCATGTCTAAGCATACAAGATTAGATATAAATTCATTCATATGCATGGCAAGATTAGTAATCGTGAAAAGGGCCAAGTGAGCATTAGGTTGATTGTGTGAAGAAAAGGTTTTAGTGTTATCTTTAAAAAGTTTTAAAAATCTTAACATGGCGCCACAATATTTCCAATGTTGATTTTCAAGAAATATGTGAGGATAAGATGCATTATAAAGCGATGTAATCTTTTCTTTAAAAACATGAGCACGTGCAAGCATTGTATAAGTTGAATTCCATCTAGTTTCGACATCTAATATAAGTTTCTTATATGTTTTCCTATTTTGAATAACAAGTGTTTTAAAAGCTCTTTTTTTAGCAGCAGAGGTCGTGCAAAATAGGACCCCCTTTTTTATAGGAGCAATATAATCTTCCAAAATCATACTTATTCCATCTTTCGCAACTAATTGAAGTACATGGCATAAACATTTGGTGTGAAACAATTTAGGAAAAATAGAGGGCAGTCATCTCTAAGAAATTTTATAGCACTCAGATGCATTATCAAACAAAATAGACATAATATTCTTTTTAATCCCATAAATATTCATGCATTCAACTACACTAATTACTTGTGCACTATGTTCGCCAATAGATTCAAACCACACAATTCTCCTTTGGAGTACCCATTCGGTATCCATCCAATGAAGGGTAACACATATCATGCCAAAATCAGTAAAAAAGCTATGTCACTAGTAATTGAAACATTCCATGGCAAAGCTAGCATAGTTTTAATAATGTTTTTTTTCTTTTTTAAAAAATATTTAAAGGCTAGCAATCGCAAAGAGCTACGTGGAATGCGTTTGGCTTGTTGGTTTACCCAAGCTTGCATCCAATTTTCGTATCTCCAAGTATCTGCATAACCGAAAGGTTGTAAACTACCAATCACATAAATGATTGTTTCTTCCCTATACTTATCTTGGTTAAACTCAAAAGGACGACTGTTCCGAGGGTTTACAAATATATTATTTTCGTTAGGTTTTAAAGGATCAAATATTTCATGAGTGTTTTTAAATGTTTTACCATAGTGTCGGTGGCCATATTTTTATTTTCAGCTCTATAAGCATAACTTTTATGGCATATTTTACAACTAACAGAGGTATTATCATCCGATGCACTAAAGTACTCCCGAACCCAAGATGTTTTCTTATGAGACCTCGACCCAACACTAGTACTTCCACCACCACTTTCATGGGAGGATAGTGTGTCAATGTGAGGGGAGTCTCTAGGAAAATCATCATCGGTATTGAGATCTACATTAGTGGGTGGGTGAGCATTAGTATTTTTACGTTTTGAAGTCATTTTAAACCTTAAAACAACGATTTTTTTAAAATATATACAATAAGATACTAATCGAAACTAATATCGCAATTAAGAAAAACTAAATTTAGACTAATACTTACTACTATTACAAATGAAAATGAAATATTTAGTTTTTTTGTTTAAATAAAAATAAACGAATAACAACTAATCTAAACAACCATAACACGAAAATAACTTGATAAATCATACGAAGCTATTAATTTAGCAAGTATAATGTTATCAAAATGTTACTTAAGTGTTTTTATAAAAAAAAACAAATAGCGAAAAAAATAATATTTAAAATATTCTGAAAGTAGAACTATAATATCTAAAACAAGAAACTAATACTTTCTAGAAGAGCAAGTAGAGAGATTTAGAGAGATGCATAGTAATTTTAAGAGATGGTGAGTTTGGATTTGGATTCTTCTCAATTTAAAGGGGAGATTTCTTAATAAAATAAAAATCGGATATCCGGACTGAAAATCCGGATATCCAAACTGAAAATCTGGATATCCAAACCAGGAATTTGGATATCCAGACTGGGTGTCCAGATATCCGTTTCGATGACATCAGCGATGACGTCATCAAAAACGGTTCTTTATTAAAAAAAAGCCCTATAAATAGTACCCATCCACCCGTTTCTCCACTCACACCATCAATCTCCTACTCTTACAATAATCTCTCTAATTTAATTTTTTTTCATTTCAAACACCAAAAAAATCAACGAAGTTTAACTTAATGTCCTCTTCGAAAAAATCAAAGCAGGTCCGTAGGAGTGGAGATAATTTATCATCCTCGAAAAAAAGAACAAATGCCGAAAGAAGTTCTTTATATCAAGACGTAGAGGAATCGGAGAGCCAGATAATCGAACATCACGACGAATGGGAGGTTCGCGTCCGTAACCCGCAAGCACCACGAGGTGTATCCAAAATCTACTCGGGTATGTATTTGGATTACAATGAGCTTATCCAAGTTGAAGGTATGCAAAAAAAAATTGAGAATTCTTGAACCTAATAGTGGCATAGGTTGGATGTATCTTGCTAGATTCCAGTGTGAATGGTATATCGAATGAGTACAAAAACTTTATGCAGCTGCACATATTATTGAAAATGATTCATATGGTCGAGGTTTAAGAACGAGATGTATAATTAATGGTGTTGCCTATAGTTTTTTTGAAACTGATTTTCAAGATCAATATTTCCTTGCATCTCGGGATATGTATACTGGTGAAAAATTAGATTCCCTTTCTTTTCCTCGTTCGGTTGGGGTGTTGATTGGCATATGTCCTTCGAGGACACAATGGAGCTTCTGAATTCTGGTATGCCCGCTCCAAAAGTTAACAGTAAACTTAGAAATTGGTTAACAATTTATTTCTTCCCCCTACTTATAATGATTCACAACTTTCCTATATTCAAACATTTTAAACTATTTTTGTGGTACGAAAGGGAAAAATTAATTTGGATGGTTTGATGATTCGTAATATAACTATGAAAACCGGGGGGGATAAATTACCTTATCGGATGATATTGAGTCATTTGCTTGTCAAGCAAGGGGTTGATTCGAGTACGTACACTCCGATCAAATTTAGGCCAAGTAGTGCTATAGGTAGACTTGAAATTTCAGGAGATATATACTTGGGATTGAGAGTTGATATTAAAATGGTAGGCATTTAGTTGTCATTGTTGGATGATATATGGGATGTCACCAGTGTTACCAAATCCACCTTCTAGCTACCCTCAGCAAGAAATTCAGCCGCATGTCGCTCCAGTGACTGTTGGTGATTATTCTAGACTACCACAACAACAAAGACGTTCTGGGCGCAAATATGCTGAGTGGGCGCATAAACAACAAATGTAGTATACCCAGTGGGCGCATACTCAACAAACGGAGTGACATGGTCTTCATACGCACTGGCAGGGTCAATCTAAGCAGTGGCGTGAGCACTTGCAGGTTCAAAACAACGAGTGGCATGCTCAATATGAGCAGTGACAGGTTCAAAACAACGAGGAGTATGGTCAATTCCAGCAGTGGCAGGGTGAATACGAGCAGTGGCATGGTAGACAAGAGGAATAAAATGATCAATTTGCAACCTCTCAAACGGAACAATCCGAATACATGCAACAAATGATGGAGAACATGCATTGGCAAGGTCCACTACCACCTTCGAACAACGACGACGAAGCTCCTTAGTTTTTTTTATATTTGATTGTATTTGACATTTTCATTGTTAAATTTTTATTTTTTTATTTCATTGAACAACTATGTTATTTGTTTGGTTTTTATTATTATAAATTGTTTTTTTTTGCTTATATATTTTATCAAATGTTAATTAAATCTCTAACAATTTTTATATTGTTATTTACAAGTAATTTATGTTTATGCATATACTTATACAATTCTAAAAACTTTAATTTTATACTTCAAGTATTCAATAATTCGAAAATACAATAAACTATTTAAATCATCTAAACATATACACTTCAAGCTTGAAAGATCTAAAGAACTAAACTGAAGTAAAAAACCGAACTAGAACTATATTATATTTGATAATCGTATAAATATTTTAAATGATATAATATTTTAAAATCAAAACACAATTAGATGTCTAATAGGTATATATTATTTAATATCTACATAATATTAAATCAAATATCTAAAACATCTAAATATAATCAAACAATATCAAAATCATATTACAATTATCTTGTTTACAATATAGATGTCTTAATTATAAAATTTCAATTCAGTTAAAACTTACAAATTTTTTTATAATCGTATAAATATTTTAAATAATATAATATTTAAATTAAAATACAATAAGTATCATAATTATTTCGTTTATATTATAAATATCTCAATCATTGAAATTCGATTTAATTAACGCTTGCAAATTAGTTTTATATAATATTATAAAATACTTGATAAACATGGTCTTAAATGGATCCTTAGGTAGATAACCTACGTGGATTTACTTGTCTAACTTGATAAACACAGTCTTAAATGGATCTTTAGGTAGATAAACTACATGGATTTATTTGTCTAACTTGCTTCGTTTACCTGTTTATGTGCATAAACAACCTGCAGGAGACCGATGTAAGTCTTATTATTTAGTAATACCAAAACTGTTTTATGTTTATTTATGTACATATTGGTTTGTTTTGCGGATATTGTTTGATCTTTATCGTGCGATAAACGATCATTTTCCATCCGAACCTATAGTATGGTTTCGATATGTCATATGCGGTGTAGAACACTCGCAGGGATACTATCCAGAGCGAGTTCTGAGGCAGTTTGGCTGTGTCTAGAGGCTTATCCCGCAACCTTTGGTGGATATGCAGTTTAAGTCAAGAAAAAAACCAAAGACGATGGTATATGCATTTGATGAGGATAGTTGGGTGAACTAGCAGAGCAACACATTGGATCAGTTTTTAGGGGAGTGTTGATGAGAGGAAAGATGGGTTTTTTTTTATACTCCTGAGTACTTTCTGCATCATTAGAGGATTAGCTGGTTCAACCTCATCAATACCGCAATCTACTCCCTCGATGACTATGTTCACGAGGATCGGGAGGGAGCTATCATCCGGCATTTGCATGTCGGTTTACGTAGGATCTCATTGTTTCCCGGAGTTAGTGAGTTTGACCATGATTTTGATCGTCTGGAAGTAGCTTACGAGGATGTTGTGTCTACTGCGAGGAGACTTGTGTAGACATTAGGTTGTATTTTGGGGTTGTATGATACTTTATAACTGTTGTGAGTTACTTTGATGATTTATCCATTTTTATACATTTTCTATGTGGTTTGAAGTTGATATTTTGGTATTTTCGTAGTTACTTTGATGGTTTGGTTGTTTTATAACTGTTGTATTTTTCTCTCCTTAAAACCAGGTCTAATAACAACTTAATAGTACCTTTTGGCTAGAAAAAAGTGGAGCATAACTCAGTAAAATTAAAACAACATTCAAGGAAAGCGTGAACTACAACATGGACTAAAATAAACATCAATGCAAACAACAACTCGAACATAAACTCAAACATAAACTCAAACATAAACTCAAACATAAACTCAAACATTAACTGAAAAAAAAGCAATTACTTTTACTAATCATAATTTATTTATAAGACCAGTTCCATTTCATCAACTTCATTTCTTCTTTCTCAAACTAGTAGTCACGCATTTCTTCTTCCTTGATGGTAATAATTTCAGAACGAACTAGATCCAGTTGCTCCTCTGTTAAAGTATCCATTACCTGGCAGTTGAACCGGTTAAACGCAACATGATGTTCTAAGTCATTGAGGTCAGAAACTAGATGTACACGAAATTTCACTAGGATTAACCACATATATTTCACCTCATCCAAACCCCTTGAAATTCTAGACGTCTGGACGTCATCCCTGTTGTATAGGAAATATATTTGGCAAAGCATTGCTTGCCAGTATTGTTTACCCCACTCTTCTTGGTTTGTTTTACCAACTTTGATTGATGCTTTCATCGGATATTCATCTTCCAACTCAGTCCATAAACATATTTTCCCTCAATTATTTTTAGTCTATCTTTTAATGGGGATAGAACGCCTATTTAATGACAATTTCTTCTTTAGATAACGTAATCCAGATTGACCAATCTAAACATAACACATGTAAAGTAAGGATAACGTAAGATAAGAAAAAGGGACAAACGCATAAATTACTCCGTGAAGTTGCATAAATGATTAAACTCGACCGGGACCCAATATCTACTCCCACCAAAAACGACTCTTATTCACAAAGATGTCTCCCGCTAAAAAATGAATCTTTTTAACAAAAAAACGCCCACTAAAAACGACTCCAGCCAACATAATAACTCCAACCAAGAGTAACGCGCCTATATAAAATTGACATGAAATGCAATCTGAGAAAATAGAAACCAAACATCTACTTAAAAAAACACAATGACTTTAAATGATGGAGTTTACGGCTGACGAAGATGGGGGAGGATAGTAGCGATGCGTTCTTTGACCGTGTCCTATGTATGATGTATTTTAACTACGACCGTTTAGGAACAAAAGGAGTTGTTGTGCGTAGTCGTGACGAAATCAGACGTACGTACCTCTTTGTCCAACCGCTACAACCCTTGCTTTTCATGCCGACTAGAATTAAGGAAGAAGCGCCTTCGGTCTGGAACGTGACAGTAGTAGACTACATAAGTAAAGATATGGTGGCGCATATGGAGGATATGATTGCAAAAAGGAATGAGGGTGAGGATTTAGATGACAATATGAGATACAATTTTGATGACTAACCATTTAGCTTTCTTTGTTTGTGTTTTTGAGTTGTTATGTTGCGAATAGTTTATGTTTCAATTTTCTTACTTCTGTAGCACCTACTTGAAGTTTTCCACGTTTGTTGTATCAGATTAAGGTCCCTTTTAACTGTTGTTTTGAAGTCTTCATTTGTTATGGAATGGAAGACAATTTTTGTTGAAGTTGCATTAATCATAAACGATTAAAATTGTAACGTTTTTAATTTTATATTAATGTAATTAAATGAATCATTTATTTCAAAAAAACTGGTTTTAAATTTTATATTATTGTAAATCTAAGATTATAATTTTTATATTAATGTAATTAAATGCAACATTTATTAAACAAATATTGGTTTTAAATTTTATATTAATGTAATTTTAATATTATAATTTTAATATTAATGTAATTAAAGTTTTTGGTTTTACATACCAATATTAAAATTAAAATTAAAACAACACATTAGAGTAATTAAAAAAATTATCCAAAAAAATATGAAACTCCCGTTTTGCCTACTGTTGCCAGCCAATGGCGTACAAGAACCTTACTTCGCTAGTGGCGGCAATAAGCAAAACCCTTAAGGTGGTTTCTGGTCTTTTTGTGACACACTCTTAGAATTGGGTATGCGCCAACCAAATGGCATGCGCATTGACTTAGACGCCAACGGTTGACGTCATGTTGATGTCTCATGTCGACCGTCGGTGTGCGAGTAAACATGCACGTCATTTGGCTGGCGAAAGGACCAACCAATATTAATTTTGAAAAAAATAATTACGATGATATTGGTTAAATAAAGGTAGTCTAATGGTTTGTGAATACAATACGAAGTTAGTCTACAAAGAAAACAAACGCAAACTAAATAAGATTTCAATCTAAAATTACAACACTTACTCAATTAAAAATATTTAATTAAGTCCACTACGGGTTCCTCAAATTCAGCGGTAACGTTATTCGACGCATCCGGAGTTCCTAAACCAACACATGCATCCCGTTTTTTTTGGCGGTTTTGCTCGGGAATTACTAAGAGTATGTGCGACGATCGTTTATGCGGTGCTACCGAAAGTGCCGACCGGGATTACTAAACTAGCGGCGGGTGTTACCATTCTTGGAGTTTTGGCACTATCGCTGGACTCGAACATTTCTTGTTCGCCGTATTCGTGGTACGAATGATTCCTTTTCATAGAATAATCACGTTGGAGTTTGCTACCTTTGCCGCGACCCCGACTGCGTCCACGACTGAGGCATCTGACACGTTCGAGAGTTCTACCGCGGATTTTAACCTTCTCGAGGGGTTCTCAAAGAAGTGTCGTCGACGGATCCCAAATTTGTTGAAATATTTGTAGGCAATAACTTTTTTCGTAAACATCAAACTCTTCATGTTTAACATTTAGATTTGCGAAATTAAATTTCACCTCTTCTTTGTCGGTGAGTTTAACTCGAGGAACGATATCTAGTCTCTTCCAATACTCGTCAATAATCTGAGTAGGTACATTACCGTCCACTCTTCGGATTGCCTCAAGTTTGTGGGAACACGACAAACCATGGATCGTATGATCGGTGCAAATGCAAGAATATTTTTCACCGCCGCTTTTATCAACAAAATTATCGTATACTATTGCCAATGCAATAGGTGATACGTACCCCCGTAAAAATTTGAACGGTTTAAAATCTTGAAATTTGTGAATTATACGTCACTTGCTAAGCTCCATCGATTCTGTAATGGTCGAATGTTTCATCGCTAACAAACCGTGTACTTTATCCTAAAACCCATCGAAATCCAATCGGCTTGACCCGCCATATTTTTTCAATGTAGCATGCGAGCTTTTCGTCATATTAGAGGTGTGATTATTGAAATGCATGATTTTGTTAGTATAAGGGTGAAAAAACCTCTTTTTATAAAGTGTAATCCACGAGTCTACCACATAATCCACCGTTTATCTTGGTCTTTGAACACCGACCGCATCTTAGCCAACCTCTCGTTCATCACCTCAACGGTAGTGGATGAAACAACGTCGTTCCAAGCCGCCAAAAAATTGTTAAACACGTTCCCGTCTTTAAACATTTTTTTTGTTTTCCAGTTAACATTCTTATTGATATGCCACTCGCATAACATGTGACTAGCGCTATGAAATATTTTGTTGATGCTATTCATCAAGGCAAGTTCACGGTCCGTAGCGATAACACAAGTCAACTCACAATCATTCTCCTCCATTAGCGTTTTAAGCATCACATTGACCATTCGTATTTATCTTGTTTTTCACTCACCATAAACGTGAAACCAATGCAAAACGTTTTGTAGGTCGATGTTACCCCGACTACTTCGAACAAAGGCATCCCGTAACGAATACGTGCTATCCATGATTAGCAAGCGTGAGAAGGTCTGTAGTAAATAAATACTGAGCGAATGTGCAAAAACCAAATTGATTATAACGTTAGAGTCGTCATTGCCCGTCTGTACCTAATACTCGTACTTGTGCAATTGTAATTTAACTAACAAGCATTGCATTTCGGATCGACCACCGTTTTCAACTATCCTCGTTCTTTGACGGTGATTGTGAATGTGATGGATATTTGAATCACTTTCCGGATCAGCCTTCTTCAAAGCACAAAATATTTGTCACGGACTTGTTCCGTTCACCGTCAAAACATCAACGAGCTCTTTTTCCTTTCGTTTTAACTTGGACCATTGCAAATTTCCTTGGGCATACTTAATCGGTTCGTGGTTGTGCATCCCAGAAAGGACACTAAGAGCCCACTTATCATCTCCTTTTACCAGATTGCCTAACAAATGAAAAGGGAAATTTATTTTTTTGCTACCGGTAGCCTTACACTTACGGTCGCACTCTTAACGCCCGACTTAAAAATTAAGGATTTCTCGTATCGATAATCTACTCTCGGTGTTCTCCCTTTTTTCCCAACCTCCTTAGATGTTACGTAAATCAAAAAACCTAATGACTTCCCTATACTTTTTACCCACTCGTTCATCGAGTCTAAGCTATACTCGTCGTGAATGGTGAAATGGTGAGTGTTGTCCGAAACAAACGAAATATCGCATTGGGTCACCTCCTGCAATATGTAAGAAGTAGATAAAGCAATTAAACCGACATTACGAATTAGTTTAGGCAATTCTGCTAACGTAATAATGTACATCACCATCACCACGACACTTGATGGCGTAGAAAACCATCCACACGCCACACGTGTGGCGGCTAAAAGGTGTCCACGCTAACAAATGGTGTGGTAATGGTGTCGTACACCATTACATTGGCATACACAATATCGCGCACACTAATGAGTGGCGAAGAACACCAAAAACGAGTTTTTTACACAAATCTGTTTTTCGTGAAAATGAGAGAGGAATGCAATGTACCTCCTCCGCGTCCGTGCTGCTTTGCATGAGAAGTGGTTTCGACTCTTTCCCGGCCATGTTTCAAAGGTTTTTAAGTTTTTGAGAAAATGGGTTTTGTTTGTTGTTAGGTTTTCATTTTTAGAAGTTTTGAGAAGATGAAGTATAATCTATGTTTGAAATTGTGTTTGCAACTCCATGGAGTAGTTTGATGTTCTCAATGGAATGGGTTGTAATTCATTTGAGTTTCAACGGGTTTTATGGTTTTTTGCCTAGTGATAATTTTGTAAATATTAAAAAACAGAAATAGGCGACTTCGCGGAGTAGTTTTGGCTTTTTTTAGCAATTCCCTGAATTTTTATCTTTAAATAGATGTAACTTCCTTGTTAAAGATTCATCATCTTCTTCACTTGAAAGCTTCATTATTGAGAAATTAACTCCATCTTCTTAAAATTGTTGAAGTTGTAAAGGAACAAAAGGTACTTCAAATCATGTGTGTATGAAATCTTTATTAGGAATTGACAATTTTTTTGCTTTTCATTTGTAATGGATCATTTTTTTCATCCATCTTCATCTACAACTTCATTTTGCTAGTACTCATTGTGTATAAACCTGTACTATAAAAACATTATTTTAAAGATCGACGTGGTCAGGTTTAGCACCTGCTAAAAGAATGTTAGATGAAATTAAAAAGTTTTGAGAAAGAACGATTAACGAGGAAGAAGCAGGAATTGATCCTAAGAAGTTCGCAATCAGAGCAGGCAAGATTAGTTTTCTCGAATGATATACTTGATGACAACTTAAATATTTTTGTTGTTAATCATTGTCATCTAGTCTTAGATAACCAACTTCAAGGCTTTCTAGTAGAGTGATAACCCTTAACGAAGTTAGGGCTTGAGCTTGATTGAAGTCTAATCTTTTGTTATCTTTTAGAGTACTTTTAGCAATTCAGTCTGCTGCCATGTTTTGTTCCCTATATATCTTAATTCTTTTCGTTTTAGAAGTGATTAGTTTTTTTCAGCAGCTAATAATTGGAGCCAAGTACCATGGGGTCTTCCCTTTCATAAATATTTCAGTTAGTATTCATGAGTATGTCTCTAAATCTAATAGATTTATGTCATTTTCCTTACAAATAAGTATCACCTCAGTATTAAGCTTATATCTATTGTCTTTAGGAAGAATTCATTTGAGAGAAAAGTCCGCTTTGGTTTACTTAAGTGGTGTAGACAACCCACAGCTATTGCTGAATTAGAATACTCCATATACTGAGATCTTTTAATAAGTTAGCACAATCCAAATGTATGTAGTTGATATGGTCCAACATTGAACTTGTTTTTATTTCTTGAGGACCAAATAACTCAGCAAATGATTTGTCGCGGTCATTCCTCCTCTTTTAAGACATTGCGGCCACTGAATCTTCCAGATCGGGTATGGTGATCATAACATGGATGAAACTTTTGGCGTAGCTCTTAAGAGACTCCCCCTCTTCTCTGGTACAGATCCATGATATAGTAACTTTCCTTTTTAGGTTCTTTGTTGCCCACAAACCTCCACATAACAGAAAAATCACAAATCGACCTTTATGGTAACCCATTAAAACCAGTTGACAATATTACCTTTTAGATCCATGGAGAGCACCCTTTAGATTATGGTGTCATCTGGGTTGAACGTCATTATTATGTTTCAAAATTGTTCCAAGTAGAATTATGGGTTGTTATAAATCACTGTGCAATTTATCACAAATGGATCAAGCATAGAACACAAATAAAAATAGAACATGAATAAAGGATATAAAATGAAAGAGCACAAGATTTAACGTGTTTCGAAAATTGTCTACGTCCATGGGCGCCACCAGAGAAAAGTGTTTCGCTATGATAGAAAAGGATTACAGATTTCAGACTGTGTTTTATCTAGTCCTAGTAGACTATTTATAGGAAATAAATAGAACTTACTAGACAATAGGCCTAATGGTCTCATACCAACTAAAGATGGCAATATCAAAGACACAAAACATTCAACGAAAAAAAATTGTACCGCCAAGCACGATACGTTGTCAAGACATTATTCGACTATTTCCCAGCAAATCTTCCTTTTGAGGTAAATGTCATTTCTTCATTATCAACAAATAAACTTCTCTTCTTCTGACTCACCAAATGCCTTGAAGGCATTTCATCTGTACAGCGAACACAAATCCAGTTCTGACATCCTTAAATTTTTGAACTGATACTGCCTTGGTCATTCTATCTGCTAGATTATCGTGTGTAGACACTTTCTTCAGATTAACAATTCCCTTTGATATTATATCACGAATAAAATGATACTTGAAATCTTTGTGCTTTGTACGCTCGTGGTACATCTGGTTCCATGTAAGGTGTATGGCGCGTTGACTATCACAAAACACTTTTGTAGTAATCTTATCTAAGCCCAAATCTGCCATCAAACCTTGCAACCATGTTGCCTCTTTAACTGCTTCTGCTACCGCCATGTACTATGCCTATGTTGTAGACAAAGCTACAGTAGCTTGCAAATGTGCTTTTCAACTAATCGCACTCCTAGCTAGAATAAATGAATATCATGTCAGAGATCTCATTTTATCTATATCACCTACAAAATCAGAATCATAAAAACCAACCACTCACCCGGAAACATCATTCAACAATTCACCAATATCGGTCTTGCTAAATGTTAAGCCAATATTTGCAGTATTCTTAAGATACCAAAGTTTCAATTTCATTACCTGCCAGTGTTCTTTCCCCGGATATCTCATGTATCCGAAAACTACACTAAGCGTATGTGAAATATCAGGACTTGTGCATACCATAGCATGCATGATACTACCAAATGCACCTGAATATTGAACCTTCGACATTTGTTCCAACTAAGCATCAAACATGTTGAATCGTTGTAATACTTTCTCAAATAGCTTCGTTGAGACAAGTGTAATGATCTTACACTCTTGCTCCTGATAATCTCCATACGAGAAATCTTATTTGCTCTACCAAGATCCTTCATCTCAATTCGAAACTAAGATGCTTCTTTATCTGCACAATGTGTGACATACTATAAGGAGCAATAAGCATATCATCCACATACAAAAACAAGTAAACATAAGAATCATCTCACATCTTTTGATGATAGACACAAGTATCATATGCACTCATCGTGAACCCTTTTGACACCATGAATGTATCAAAACGTTTGTACCATTTCCTAGGTGATATTTTCAAACCATATAGTAACTTTTTCTTGAACAACCATTTGTTACCTACTACTTTCTGTCATTTAGGAAAGTCAACAAGCTTCCATATTTGATTCCTATAAAGAAATTCAATCTCTTCCCCCATAACACCAATCCATTGATCTGCCTCTGAACTCGCTATGGCTTCTTTATAGCTACTAGGTTCATGCATCTCAACTTCTTCTGCAACTGACATAGCATATGCAACTAGATTCGCATAGCTTTTTGGAAGTTTAATATATTTAATTTCTCTTCCTAATGTTATGTTATAAGGTCGTTGTTCTAGTTCTAGCGCATCATCGTCATTATCATCACGATGCTAACACTTCACCTCTTGATTCTGGATCCACCTCAGAACTACTCTAATTATTGGATCTGCTAGAAAATTATTCTACTTCAAGCTCTACTTGTTTACTCACAACCGATCCAGATTCGACCATTACTCCTAATTTTTTTTGACTGTCTATGGAAGCAAACTCGTTAAAAATCACGTCCCTACTGATGAGAAAATCTAAAGACTTTGGAGAGGTACACAATAACCTATATTCATTCACTCCAGTAGCATGTCCTAGAAATATTAACCTTTTTGCCATCGGCTCAAGCTTACCATCTCTCGCATGAACATGCACATAACAACCGAACACCCTCAACTGTTCGTAATCAGCCAAAGATCCAAACCAAATATTAAAATGAGTTTTACAATCAATAGCCGTTGATGGAGACCGATTCCCATCAAATACACATTGTATTGATAGATTGAGCCCAAAAATATTTTCCAACACCGGAAAGCGATAGCATGCTTCGTGTTTTGTTACAAAGAGTTTTGATTTTTTTTGCCACCCCATTCTGTTTTCGTGTTCTAGAACAAGTGTGATGATGCACTATTCCCTCACCTTCGCAGAACTCGTTGAATTCATGACTGTAATATTCTAACCCATTATATGTCCTAAGACGTTTGATTTTTCTTCCTGTTTGATTCTCAATCATCGTCTTTCATTTAACAAAGCTTAAATATGCCTCATCTTTCGTTTTCAAAAAGTAAACCCACACCATCCTTGAATAATCATCGATAAAACTCATGTGGTGTATGACTCTGTTCTTCGATGGAATTCTGTTTGAGCCCCAAAGATCTGAGTGAATGTAGTTCATTGTTCCTTTAGTCTTTCTTATAACCGATTTGCTGAATTTGACTCTAGTTTGTTTACCAAACATATATTTCTCACAAAATCCCAATGATTTTGCTTTATACATTTTCAACAAATCTTTTTAGCCCAAAACAACTAATCCTCTGTCACTCATGTGACCAATACGCCAATGCTACAACTTATGTTAATCCTGCCTACTTTGGCTATTACTCCCTGATGATGCTACTACAACATCGCCCATAACAACACTCTCTTGGAATGTAAAGCCCATTCTGCAAACTGTCTTTCATGCACAACATTGAGCATTTTGTCACTTTAATTACAACACCGTCTGAACGGTACTTCTAAGCCCGAGAGTCTAATGTCTCAATAGACTTCAGGTTTATCATAAACCAGGAACATGCTAGCACGTTACAATTCTAACCATCCCATCAAATATTCTAATTCACGTTACCGATACCACGAACATGTAAGGAATGATTGTTCCCTAAATAGACAGTTATTTGCATTGGCTTGTAAGTTTTGAACCAATGTTTGAACTGACACATGTGATATGTAGCACTAGTACCCAAGAATTTTCCCACAATCTGAACTCACGGACAATACATCTCATGTACCACTGTTTTCACTATCATCAAAATCGTTCATACCTTCAACAATATTTGCTGTATTTTCCTTTTGATTTCCCTTCTTACCATTTAGTTTCAGAGAATCTCTCCTATAATGACCCCTCACCGCATTCTTAAAGTTTGAGTTCTTTACAAATGATTTTGACCTCAAGTTATTTCTTCTTAAAGAACTCATTTTACTTCTTCCATTACTTTTATCATCCCTCTCATCGAGTTATATTATTTATTGGTCTTCTCCCTCCAACTCGACTTACTCACCGCTAGGGGTGACTCTAGCTTATCTTTGTCTTTTTCTAGCATTTTCGCAGTAATAAAGTGTAGTACATCACTCATTTTGGCAAGCGTAGCCTTGGCCTCATGGTCCTTAGCCTCTTGAAACTGGAGGGCATTAAACTCTCCTGAATCATTTCTTGATTCTGCGATTCCAAAAGATGGACAGTAGAAGGGGTTACCAAGATACCAAGATTTGTAGTGGGGTCAACATCGACGGTCGTGAGGTCTTCACTGGTGGGAGCGATTCTATGATCGAGATCGGTAGGCATCATGTCTCCTTCAGTTAGAACTTCATTTGTGATGGCAACTAGAAGATTAATAAAATTGAGTGCCATGGTTGTTTCAGTAGGCAAATTGCCTATTGATTCTAAAGAAACTGTCGGATTGCTAATAGGAGGGTTCCCTCAAGAGCCTTCCTTTAGATTCCAAATCGCATTATCACCATTAGAAAATATAAAACAAACTGTGACTATAATTCCCAATGAAGGTTCTAAATTTTTTAGGGAAAATACTCACAAATAAATCTCAAATAGATAAGTTTATTAATTGGGAAATAAAATATATCATTTTTATATTTTTAGCTATATCTATACAATTTGAATATAAATTTCTCTCTCCTATTAATTACATAATCGTTCTCTTGAACGTGGACCGGTAGAATAAATATTCATTACATACTACTATGACCAGTAACCCTACACGATCATTAATGGTGGTAAAAAATGGGCTACAACAGTTACAGTTGGCCTTTGTAAGGATAATGTGCTCCATCGGTAAAGTCTTGAATTATTCTTTAAGTATTGAACTCTAAATGCTTACTTCGCTCCATTTGGGTTCTCTTTTTTATAAGCCCAAGGTATCATATCCGCTCGGTCTAGGTCTTCCTTGTTACTGTCAAAAATAACAAGTTAACCGAGAGGCTCCTCTTCTCGTGCTTCTCTTTTTCCCTATGCAAGGGATGCACCTTTCCCAGGACCATATAGTTTTCATTAGTTCCACCAACTTTGCAGATTATTGATATCTTCGTGAAGGCTCATTTGACATCTTGCTTTCGTTTTTTTTATGTGACAAACTCTCAATTCTTATTATTTTTGGATTATGAGTTTGAAAGAGGGTGTTAGTGATATAACTCATTAGTGATATTAGGCTCACTAGTCCATTGGATTACAACTCTATATATAGTGACTTAAGCTCTATGTAAACAAATCCTATTCAATTTTCTTATTAATAAAAGCTTAGTTGTATTATAAAATTTATTTTGATGGAAAAGTAACTTTTTATTTGAATTTTTAATAATTTATATTATAAAACAGAGTTGCAAGTGTGCCATTCTATAAAAATATTATAAAAACATTCAACAATATTATTGAGTACGAATGAAAAACGGTATGCACAACGTCTCCTACCAAAAGATGAATATTTTGATATTGAACCGAAGAAAAAGCTTATTCGCGAAAATAATAGGTGAATATATATAAATATTTCATATTGGAACACTAAATATTGAATAAAAATAGTTCAAACCAATGATATTGTTCGCTTAATAAATCAATAATATATTTTTCCTAACATGAATAAAATGATCATCGTTAACAAATCTAAATTTTTTAACGATCTAAAATTAGTTTTAAATATAACGCACTCATATGAATAAAATAGTCATCGTTAACAAACCTAAAAAAAACAAATTTGAGATGGTGTTCCTTTATAATGTGTTCTTTTTATATAATATTTACATTTGTGTGTCTTGTTTTAAACTTTTATGGTTATCAAAGAATAAAAAGAGTTCGGGGGAGTTAGGTAGGTTAATTCAAGTAGTCGAGGTGTGTGTTTCTTTGAGCCGCACGAGACCAATAATTATCGGGCATGGTTACCAACATACATTAGAGTGTATAATTTAATATGGTTCAAATGTTTATCATATATTTCTTGTCTAATTTATCTCAACATAGTGATAAATGGATGCATGAATAGAGAAAAATATGCTAAAATATTCGATGATATTTATTCATTTTGACTTTTATATGTTTTTTATGAACGAATATAGTGGATATATATGATATTTTAATATATTTTTTACATGTCTATCTGGGATAACAACTATATATAATGTTCTTAAAAGTGGACTTAAAAGAGTAATCAGTGTGGTTCCAACCGTACGTCGTATATTACCTCACATAGTCAACGAGCATTACCTTATGATTTTATGGAAAAATATTAGTGCATTGTTCATTCCGCAACATGTTTAAAATACATAATTTTTAGTTTTTCAAGTAAATCAACAATATAGTTTTTTTAGTTTTTTCAACCTGATGATTAATTTAAAATATCGATTCGACTAGGTTGTTAGTTTTGATCACATAATTTGAGTATCTTTTTAAAATCTAGTTTTTATTATTCTCAAAAACAAGTATACAATGCTAGTCAGTGTTGCTAAAATTTATCAAAAAACATTATATATTTTCTCCAAATGTGGTATTAATGTTAATCAGTGATCACTAATAATATTCAAATAGAAATAATTTTATTTTATTTTAATTTTTATGTAATTTGACATGAGCATAATAATTCACGTGTGACTCAAATAATAAAATCATAACTTATGATGACACTTCACGTTTGTGGCTTTGTAATATTATAGAGTGTCATAAAAATATTTAGTTACAGTAATAAATTTTGATACCTTCATATGAATGTTACATGATTATACGACTCTTTTCTAACAATATTTTAAATATCCAATATTACCATGTGATAAGACAAAAAACTATTCTCTTAAATCTAATGAACTGTATATATAATGTTTCAAACTTGCATGTATGCTTTCCACTTTAGCCTAATATTTTAATATTACATAAACTAATTAGATAACCTTGAATATTTTAATTAACCTCTAAAATTATTTATCTTTCATTGTGTTACTGATATTTTTTTTTTATCTTTCACTCGACAAAAGTTTTATTATAAGATTTTAGCCAAAGAGTCCTTGGTGTATACTACACCAATATTTTAATCAATATCTTAACCTTAGAGGTTGAATTTTATTTTAATATTTATAAAAAACAAATTAGTTATCTACCGTTAGATTTTATATTTATAAAAAACAAATTAGTTATCTACCGTTAGATTTTATATTTGATCCTTCAAAAGAATGATTGGTTTCTAATCTTCCCCTCTCTTTTCTCGAGAGGTTAAATTCTCTTCCTCCTAAAGATTAAAATCCTTCTTCTAAGGATTATCTTCTCAACAAACCTCGATCGAAAGAATATTCCAATTTCGATTATCTAAACCAAATAAATCTCTAAAAGAAGATTTAAAGAATTGAAGAAATCAGAAGAAGTATTACGAGTTCAAGAAGAATGAAAGCTGGAATATAGACGATTCAAGATACTCATGGGGAAGAAATGGAAAACCATCTTCACCATCCCACCAACAACCATATAAAGCAAAGCAAGGAAGAGAAAAATCCAAAGAAGAGCCAAACTTGGAAGAACAATTGAGCTATCAGAAATCAATTCAATCAAAAAAAATGAAAGACGAGACTGGAATCCTAACTCCTTAGTTACTCATACGAGGAGAAATTATCTTCTCTAAATGGAGAAACAAAAAATGGGGACAACAAGAATGGATTGATAAAATCCTACAATGAAACTGTCAAACCGTAAAGAAAAAAAAAGAAGCATCATATTGGACCTACAAAGCTCTCCACCATTGAAGGTTTTAAAGCAATATCGTTCTCTGCGCAAGATAACTATTTTTTACTTCGCACTCTTCTTTCACTCTGATTGGGAAGTGTACCTTAGGTAGACCAAACATTAAAATTGTGAAAGATTTTATATGAAATCTTAAATTAAAAAATTCTTTTAACATATCTGTATTAAAGCAGAAACATATATTAATAGAACTTGAAAACCCTGAAAAACTGAAAATCTTGTGGAAAATAAACGTTTGGACCTTAGGTTAGTATTCTATGATGCTCATGAACTGGAAGCCGCAATTTAACCCAAAAATTGAGTATCCAGTAACCATAGTTTGGGTTATTTTCCTTAAGATCCCATAATTTATTTACAATAAAGAATTTATTCACTCTATAGCAAAGACCATATGAAGACCCTTGGAAATTTGGATCCCTATAATTAATAAATCTTGGTACAATTACTGCTATGCTTGGATGAAACTTGATGTATCCAAGCCTTTAAGTAACAAAATATGGTTAGATTTTGATAACCAAGATGGTGTGTGGTTGGACAATATATATGAAACCCTACATGTATACTGTCTGGAATGTAAACATCTTAGTCATGCTTTTGAAAACTGTAAAAAACTAATAAATCAACTGTTATTCCTGAATCTAATAATATAATGAATTTGTAACCTTAAAAAAATCTAATAAAAAAATGGAAAATATTTTTCCTAAGATTAAGTCAATAATTGTAAATCCAAATGAAAAATGACTAAAACCTTAGATATCCAGATCAAGATGAATTAAAAATCTATGGAAACAAGTTATTTGAACTCGTTAACTCAAAGGATAACAACACTAAGGATAATCATAAATCAATTGGAGTCTTAACCCTGAAATAATATATGTCATTCAAGAAATTGAATTAGGTAATAGGTTTAGTAGTCTGATTGATTCTTCTGATGAGAACAACCAAACTTCTCCCCCAATCCCACCATTATTGGTAGTTTACCAGGTTCGCCAACTTTTAACATTAGAAATAAAGACAGAAAAATCAAAGATACAAAAAGGAAAAAACAGTTCAAACACAAAGACAAAGGTAATAATCAACCTATTCAAGCTAAACCTAAGACCTTAAAAAGGTTCATAACCTTTAACTCTAATCTTTCATTATGACTATAAAAATATTAAATTGAAATATTATAGGCATAAGTAATAAAAAATTAATAAGAAAATTAAAATCTATTGTCAAAGATAAACAAATTGATTTTCTGGCTTTACAAGACCCTATAGTGGATGAATGCTATCTTGATAAAATCATAAAAAGTACTGGTTTTACTAAAATGATAAACAATAAAAATAATAAAATTTGGATAATATGGAAAGATAACTTTAATGTGGAAATGATTTACAACTATGGACAGCTTATCCATCTTAAAGTTCACATCAATAATGATAGCAAAATCGTATGGTTACAGTTATCTATGCAAAATGTAATAGAATCATTAGAATTCCCTTGTGGGATAGGATTAGAGATCTCTCTAACAATCCACTTGAGTGGATTGTTATAGGAGACTTTAACGGTATAAATTTTGTTTCTGAGCAGCACTTTGGTCTAACATTATGTTTGAGAAGTATGGACGACTTCAATAACACGATTTTAGACTACCATCTTGAGGGCCATGGTTTCATTGGCTCTCCCTATACTTCGACCAATAAAATATGTTGGAAAATAGATGATAGAATCTTTAAACAAATATGGTTGGTTTAATACTAAATCAACTTGGGATAAGCTTAGATATCACTATAATCCATCTTGTTTGTTTAATAAGATATATGACAATTTCATTCCTACTAAATATTATTTCTCACTTTGGAAGGTTATGAAAGTTTGGATCTCAGTCGATCGTAACTTTAATGAAAGAAACTTCTCTTTGGTCTCAAAGTATCAATCTGCAGTGTTGGATCTTCCAAGGATATAATTCAATCTCAGCAACAATTACAAATCCAGATGAAAAAAAGTAGAGCTCAAGTGTTCCAGTATCATGTGTTACTTAGTGGTTCAAGATCGGAGTGGAACATTAATTAGTTGGATCATGATCTATCATTTGGAGAAAGAAGTATATATATATATATATATATATATATATATATATATATATATATATATATTCATGATCAATTTAAAAGAATTCAGCAGCATCCATCACCTTTCGTCAAGACTTTAAGACCTATGGATGCTGCTCAAATCACTTAGTTTTTTTATCAATTATAAAGTTGTTTCTATATCAAGTAAAAGACATGATGGCTCAAATTCTTACTAATATAGTAAGTGTAAACTATGTTTATCGATAAAAATTCCTTTTAGTTAAAAAAACATTCAACAAAAAAAGAATCTATTTTAGTTTTATTTTAGTTATCCTTTGATTTTTGGGATTTCGATTCGTTCTTAATCTTGCCTAAAATTACTTCCCAAAAAAATGTTATGGAAATTATTACATTTTTTTTACTACAAAAAACGAGCAATAACAAAACAACAACATTATAGAGAGAAATTTGTTCCATATTTCTACAATTTATCAAGGTTACTATTTTATTCTTTAGTATCTTGTATTTCTATGGACATTTTTTGTTTGAAGTAATTTTTTAATTTTCTAAACATTAAATTCTTTGATTTGATGGGTTGGTTCAAGTCGAGTAGTTTTGGTTTTTATTTACTTTATCTCTTTTACCACGTGGTCATGTTTATTTATTTTTTCCATCATTCCTCTAAACATATATTATCTCTCTTAATTTTCTCTTTTTTTGTCAAACTACTACTTTTACCGAGCATCAACCTAATTATACATATATATATATAAGTATTTACTTTATATTAAAAGATAATATACATACTAATAAAGTTATATTAGACTTTTATACTTGTAACCATCTCAGAATTTGTATATGAAAAGAATACCCTAAATGAAGAGTCAGAGGTTCTCATTATTAATATATTTTTTCTTTAAAAGATTTCTTTCTCTTTCGATTATCATTATTGGATATAATACATCTTTGGCTTATTTGGATGAGTTTAATTCTTCATCAAATGCGGTCGTCTGTGGAAACGATTTAATTAATATACACTAACCAAATTTGTAAATTCTAGATGATTGGAGTAAATATAATAGATTGAGGTTTGATTAGACGAGATTGTCTATAGAGATTTAAAACATATTCATTTAATATGTTCAAATATAAAGAAGGAAAAAGTCATAATGACGATGTGATATCTCCTCAATACTCCGAAAGCAACTTATACGAACTGTAATATTCTTCTTCTCGTTTTCTTCTCCACCGGCTACCATAAGCATGATATTTTAAAAAAATCGATAGGTCAACTAAAATGATTCTCATTTGTTAGTGGTTGAAAATTAAAAATGAAAAAATCTCTTGAATCAGATCAGAAATACAATAGTGAAATCGATTTAGAAGCGAGTCAGATTAGAAAACGAAGCGATAATGAGAAATTTAAATATTCTCATATGAGATCAGGCAATTTACAAACCATATAGGTCGTCAATTTGTTATCGGTTCTGAAAAATCCAAAAAATAGTTCATTTGAAAGAGATTTCAAGAATCAATAGTTCTTTACTGTTCGATTACGTTATATATTTTGTTTCTTGTTCAAAATCAAAACTATGAAGTCAAGAAATTCCAAATGAGCAAAATGAGAAGTAGTTTAAAGAATAAAACAATTGATCATATCAAAACCTAAAAAGTGATTCAACAACTAGATGATATGTGGAATCCAATTCAAAAACGTAAAGTTGATTAAAACTTTAATACAAACTGAGGTATACAAATTTATTTATTTTTTTGTTTTCTTAAAAAAATGAATTATTTTCGGTCAATTCAGACTGAGGTATACAAATTTATTTATTATTTGTTTTAATTTATTGGCATTGTTTCTTTATGGAATCAAAAATCAGTTTAAACCTAAATCGATTTTATTGTTTCATTTCATTTCTTATCATTGTTTCTATTTTTTCTTCAAGAATAAGATTCATGATTCATTTTTTAATTCATCGCGATCTTCAGAGTTCTTTGTTTGTTACCTAATAACCAGTTATGATTTAAGTATAACCACTTGTGTTTTACATTCGTAATATGCTATCTTGAGTGATATCAAGATTTGTAGAGACATTTTCAATTACAGTTAAGTATGTTTTACACAAAAATTAGTTAATCAAATACAACATTTTTACATATTGGTCATCAAGTTAATACCCATCGGTTGAATCACAATATGGTTGTGTTATATAATACTGGTGCTTGTATAGCGCGTGATACATAAGCCAAGTCATAAAATTTGATTATCTCGAGTGATTCTTCACTGACTTTTTAAAATATATTTTATATTATATTATTTGTATATGGTGTGTTAATGACATTGCATAGTTTTGAAAGGTTTTTGGGTACATGATAACTCATTGTAAATCGTGTAACATGAATACATGGTGCGTGTACTAAAATATTGATTAATTTTGGTTTTAACTTCTATTAACATGTGTAAAAGTAACTACGTTATACAGACTATAATAATCCTTTCAGATTGTGTATGTAGATATTTCATGATAAACGTATTTTATGTACCACGTTATATGTGAAGAAATGTAAAAATATTCCATTCTCTGGTTTTCTATATATATAATGGAGTACATTAGTGACTACTAAAATATGAATGTGATGAGTACAAAGTAATATATGTGTGTATAAAAGATGCAGTGTAAGTTGTAGAGAGTGAGGAGCATGAAATAGAAATATCGTGTGAAAGAATGGATAAAATATGTTGAATGTGGATCTTGTCTTATTTAGATTAGTTAATAAGCAACATACAAGTTTGTAAAGGCTTCAGGCTGTGATACATCGTTGTAACACAACATGTAATGAAGTAATACTCTCTTCCGTCTAGAAATGTTAAATCTTTATAGTCCTCTTGAGTATCCTCAGGGAAAAAAAGTAATGATAGAAAGTTTAAGTTTCAATGTAAGTGTCATAAACTTTAATTTGCAAACCTTTATTTTTGAGATGACCTTATAATTTTTATATGGTTGATATCAATTTTTTAGGCATGAGTAAGGATGGTTTCACTAAATTTCATAACATTTCGGGCCTCTACATCATTCCTAGGAAGAGTCATATATTCTTGTAAGGGATTAAGGACTACCTCAAATACGTTCTAGTTTCTATTATTGGTTACAAGATTATTTCACTATGGATTAAGTATCCTGGCGTCCCATTATCACGGGAAAACTATCTTTCAGTGTATGTAGACCTCTAAATGATAGGATTGCAAGTAAAATCAAATTTTGGACATTGAAGCACCTTTTGCATTATGGTAGGCTCTAGCTAGTTAAATATGTTCTCTTCACGGGCTATGTGTGTTGTTCCTCGATCTTCATTCATTCATGCTTAACTTTTGAAAAGACTCTAATCTTTCTCTAGATTCTTTGGGTATGGCAACGAAATAACAATTTTTGGTGCTAAATTATGTAGTATAAATGTGGAATCTATTAATCATATTTTTGTTGATTGTGAATTAACTCACAATATGTAGAATGTTATCATTCCAAATTCAACTTTATTCTCATCTACCTGAATTGATCTAATTGACTCAATATCCTTGTTAGGTAGACGTCCACTAGTGAGGTCACGTTGAACCGAATTTCTTCAGCATTGTGGTATATCATGTTTGGCGGGGATAAACTCTAAAACTTTTAGCATCTCCACATGGTAAGCTTGTGGGGGTATTGCTATGTATTTATTCAAACCTCCATTAAACTACAATAATTTTTTTGCAACCTTAAAAGACATGAATTGTTTAATTGTATAAACTCCTTTTCATTATTTGACTTTGTTCTTACTTCAAATTATATTTTTTTCATGTGGTGGTTTGATGGTTTATGTTTCTTCACCTCTATTTTATTGCGTTTGTGCTTTTTTTGCTAATCACACAATTTTTTGGAACATTTTTTTCAAATTTTATATCTTTTATCATGGATTTTTTTATGTAGGTTTTTAACCTTCTTACCAATTGTACTTGTTTTATACGGACGTTTTTAGTATCTATTCAACTCTATTAACTGAAGAAACAGTAACAAAATATAAAAAACATATATTAACTGTTGGGAATATGTGTGTTCGGTCTACATATTCAACCTCCGTATATAAGTACGGACAATCCGATTGGCATCCGAAAGCCCACTACCAAAAAGCCTCATACTAGTTAAGGTATGTTTTTACTTATATACCACTGATCCTTTCCATATTTAACTGATGTGGGATGTGAGACTTTGATCGCCACCCTAACATTAACAAATATAAAAATAAAAATGAAAGTATTAATAAATCCAAAACACGAAACACAATATAATGAATACCATACTAATTCTCTTCCCTGATTGTCCTCACATATTATTTACTCAACAATCAGAATACGAAAACATTAAACAATGGAAAGAAAAAACATAAAACCCGTTGTTCTGTCGAGGCCATACCATATTACTACAATCAGAATATTATATTATAATTATATTATACAGTAATAAATTAGAAAAAACAAACCATAATTATCTGAAGAAGAAATACAATTAAACAATTACAACATCAATGTTCTAACTTCTAAGATGTATTTTTCCATACATCCAAATACAAAGCACACAACCCCAAACCCCCTAACTCCACCCTCTAAAATAATTAAATAAAAAATTCTTCTTAATAAACAAATTTTTAAAACAATGAAATTTTTAAAAAATAATCAAACTATGTTAATCCCTTCCAAAAAAAACCAAGAGAGAAAAAGAAAAGAAAAACCCCACTAAAAATAAAAAAACAATAATAGTAGTAATAATAATTGTTGTGACTTGTGAGTAGTGAGTAGTGACCACCCAATCATAGAATCCATGTGTTTCTCTGATGCCCCATCACAAATTCTCTAATCTCCAAACAAGGACCTGTCACGAGGGGACCCACCAGTGTAAGAAAAAGGGAAAATGGCATAACATAACATGTGTAGCAGTAGCAGTAGCTATGGTAGCAATTGAACACATCACGTGAAAGCCCCCAGCTGGTTATTAGCAGATTGAACCACAAATCTCTCGTTGTTCATCAGATCTCTTTCTCTTTCCATGGCTAGCTGATGCTGCTGATGTGATGTTGATGAACTCGTTACTTGCTTCTTCTCCATGTTAATGTTATTATCATTATTGTTTTGACTCTCTTGTCCATTGTTGCTCATCTTCTTCAGGTTTTGGTGATGGTACAATTGTCGGAGTCTTTCTATCTCCTTCTTTAAAGCTTCTTGATGAGCTGATACAATATATGTTAGATTAACATAATATACATAATATCCTATCACTAATAAAAATATTTGTTAATTCGTAAATAAAAACAAAAACCAAATAAATTAATAATATCGGATATTGAAATAGTTTAAGAGCATAAATCCAATATTTTTTTTTGTAAGAAATTGTGAATCTGATTTTGTTTTATATTCTATAAGAGTAATAAAAGTACAATTGCGGATTTTAGATTACGATCATATCAGTTTGGAGATGAGATTAATATATATTAATATACTATCATTATTCCATATAAAAAGGGTTAAAATATAAATTAGTGTTTTCGAAATAGTTGTTAAAAATATTATTTATTTACTTATTATAAATTAAAAATATCAACCCATATGAGATAATTAGAACAGCTTTTTTTCATCAAGATTTTAAAATTTTGTCATGTTTTGGAATTAAATAAGTTAAATTATTGATATATAGGGCTTTTTTTAATTCGAAAGTACTAGTGACGAAACATTTTTTTACCAAATTCGATCGGCAGACACGAAATTATACAGTGTTATAGCTTTTTTGGTAAATATAGATTAAATTTTTTCAATTTATAGTAGGGTAAAAAAAATAATGATATATTTTAAACATTATATGATCGCCATTGTAAATATCTCTACCTAAAATCAAGCACTTGAAATAGGAGTTATTTTATAGATTATTTGTTAGATTTTCTTTTACCTATATAATATCTATATTTACTATGAAATGTAATATAAAATATGTGGTAGAACTAGAAGGTGATCTTATGTAGGTAGTTTCAAAATTAGGAGATGTTAACCCAAAATTGAACATTGGTAGATGATGAATGTGGATGACTTACCATCTTTAAAGATCTTGTCCTGAGCCAAAGCAGCAATCCTTTGCTTTAAAGCACTATTATCTACATTAAGAATCAGCCTCTGATGATCCAAGAATGCAACCCTTGGTGACAATACTGATACCTCACTCTGCATTATCAAATCACAATATTATTAAAACCCAGTCAAAACCCAAAAAGAAACATAAAATAAAAGAAGAAAAGAAGAAAAGTTTTTTTAATTACATACCTGCAATGAAGTAACGCTTCTTTCAAGCTCAGAAATGTATTGCAACTTTCGGACCCGTGATCTTTGAGCTGATTGTCTGTTTGCCAAAATCCTAAAAAACCAAAAACATTTATAAAGCATAACCAAAATATCAAATTAACCTGTGTTTTGTTTCATGCATGTAATGTCACAATCTCTATCTCATATAAAACATGATTACAAAAGTTCTGATCTTTATTACTATTTCATTGATTGATGAAATAAATACTGCATGAACATGTAAAAAAAGCAAAACTACAATAAAAAGTTACCTTTTCACCCTTTTCGGATCGAGGAAAGAATCACCATTAGAGGTAGTCGGAGCAAAACCATGTTGTTGCTGCGACATCGTCTGTAACCCTCCTTCAGATTTACTACACGATGAACTTTCCACCTCTCCCGGCTCATGCTTCAAAACCTGCGGCTGCAATTGCTGATGATCCGACGCTTGATGAGCGTTTACTTTCTCATCATTATTGCTATTCTGATCAGACGGCGTAGAAGGACTCGAAGTCGTGGCCATAGGCTGAACTGTCATCGATATATCGTCCGAAAACATTGACATGAGCTGATCGTCATCCATCCGGTCAAAACCCTGAATGGCACTATCGTAATTACCAGCACTATTATTTGTGGTATCAATATCAATATCATGATCATCCTCGTTGTTGTTGTTCCTGCATTCTTCATTGACCAACATGGGTGCCTCGAAAAAAGCAATCGGATCGCTTGCAGAACGGCGGTGGGCGCCGCGTTTGGTGGAGGAGAAATCTAAAAACTCATCAACCCAAGAAGGGTGTTGGTTTTGGCTAGCCATACCCATGTTGGCATTGGTGCTTGAATTGATAAAACTGGTAGCCATTGATGGAGATTTTTGGTGAGGAAAAGAAGGCCAATTTTGAGCCATGTTTGGAATTTTGGGAGGCAATTGTGCCATTCTATGTATAACACAAAAGGGTTTTATAATTTATGATTTATAATTTATAATTTATTGACTACAATATGAAGATATGAAAATGTAGGAATCAAATGAGTGCAATGGAAGCTATGAATGAATTAGTGAGAGGACCCAAGAAATGTGCATATTTAGTGGAAAAGAAAATGAATAGAAAGAGTGAAGATGGAGAAAGATTGAATGAAGGAAGAGAGATGTCAGATGAGAAAGATAATGTGTGAATGGATATGATAGGTCTCTCTGTGCCTGTGTTAGGAGTTATAATAATAATGAGTGAAGTTCTACTTTTGTTTCATCTTTTAAGAGACCCAGAGGGATTGGAGATGGTGGGTCACATGGGAAAAGAGAAGAGATTGGGTTTATAGACAGCTGGGAACAGCTAGTGAGACATGTATTTTTCTTATAAGTTATAGCCAGGAAAAGTCCTGGTTATGAATGAAGCTTAAGCCTTATTAGTTATTAACATTAACATGGAGGAATCACCAACCACGTGCTAATGTGACCCCATCCACTTATAATTACTATTCTCCCATCACAATATTTGCATACCTACATGTGTTCCTTCTCCTTAACATTACTTTTGGCCCAAGGTCAATAATTCTTCAGATTTTAGACATATTCATCATTGTAGTCAGTAGACATGACAATTAGATAAAAGGATGAAGTTCTATGGAGGTTCAAACCATAATCCAAAAAGGATGAACATATAAGTTTAATAGAAATTTAAAACCCCAAATCGTTATTAGGTTTAGATACATATAATCACTTTACTAATAGAGTTTTAAAATCTGAAATCGTTATGAGAAGGGTTTACACAAATTATTTATCTAGATTATTCAAAAAAAAATCTAATTTTTTAGTTATCTTTAAAGGTTACAGATAACTCAGGTTTTTTTCTTTATCATGTATTGAGTTATTGTTTGTGACTCAAGAATCTATTTTATCATCGATCCAATCAATGTTCACGTGTTTGTTTTTATCACTGGTTTCTAGATTTGCATATTTCAATGAATTTAATCCATGAACTTGTAACTTTCAATAAATTTGATTCATAGATTTGGAAGTTTAAATCAAATTATCCTCCTCGGTGTGTGGAAGTCAAGCGACTATATATATCGAAACATGATAGTCGAGGGACGATTCATAGTTTTAAAGCTTATTAACTATTGATATTTAATGACAAAACATTCCGTGATAACCTACTTGGTGAATGTGGAAATAATCATATATCCATGGGTAACATACACTCTCTTTTATTAAACATGGAGGTTACAGAAAGACTCTTCAAACAAAAAAGGCTCAATCACTTTTTTTATAAAACTATCATAGTTTACAAAAATAACGTGATTCGTATAACTCTATATTACATGTTTATCTCTCACATCATTTCTCTCTCAAAAGTATCAGAGCTTTCTCTCACTTAAAAAGTATTTAAAATTGTCTTTCAAGTCACTCGTCCCACTATTGTCATCACTCTGTCAATGACTTTATGTTGTTTCATCTATATGTAGATTTAGGTAAAACCATAATTTATCAACATACACTTCATATTAAATTACATTAAGCAACGACGGTTATAAAACTCTAATCATAAAATAGAAAACCTCCTAAATAGTAAATGTAAGTTAATATAAAATCTAATTAATATAAAATCCAATTAATATATGAAGACCAAAATAAGAGACTAAATTAATCATAAAACGGAACAATAGAAGAAGGCTAACTCAATCAAGAACTAAAGACCGATACCATTTGACACATCAGTCCAAACAATATTTTATAGATAACTTTAGACATGGGCATCGACAACATGCGTCAGAAAGGGGTATCGGCAACATGGATAGGAAATGGGAATCACCAACATACATTAGACAAAGACATTATAAACATGCACTAGACTGGGGCATCAACAACATGTGTCAGCTCAGTCCTTACATCATCGCCTTAGTTCTTCAACCCAGTAGAAACAACATGCATGTGTTCGGCTAAGCTTTCCTGTAGGTTCCAACAAATGTCTTTGCACCCAAGTCCTTACCACAACTGTGTCTTGAGAGAATTCCAAAATTTTATGCCTATTTGTCTTGGGTTAATCAATATTTGGCCCATGTAGTCATTCAAAAGTATATTTGTTGACGAGTTACTCCTAGTCTACACCTAACAATTCTCCACCCAGGCTTATGGTAACTCCAACATCCGTTGTACTTAATGTTCTACTCTTTAGAACATTAATATGAAATCCAATTAATATAAGAAAGTGACCTAATTAATTATAAATCCAACAATAGAGGAAGCTCACTTAAATAAAACACGTAAGCCCCATACCATCTAAAATATAATTCTTTAAAGCATTCAACAGATAGCTTCAGACATAGACATCAACAAGATGCATCAAACAGGAGCATCGGCAACATGCAGTGAATATGTGAATCGGCAACATGTGCCGGCTCAGTCCATACACCATCTCCTTAGGTCTTCGACCTAGTAGAAACAATCGAAATGTGTTCGGATAAGCTCACTTTTAGGTTGCAACAAATGTCTTTGCACTTAAGTCTTGACCATAATTGTGTTTTGCGAGAACCCAAACAGTTCTTTCATATACATGTGTTCAGTTGATCCATCTTTGGTTCTCGTAGTCATTCGAAAGTACATTTGTTGACGAGTTACTTCCAACCTACACCTCACAATTCTCTACCTAGGCTTATAGTAACTCTAGCATCTGTTGCATTCAATTTTATATTTTTAAAAGATAAGCACACCTGCATCACATTTTCGCACCAGTCGCATGTAGTTTGAGAGCTTCGAAATCGACAATACCTTGGTCAGAGCATCCCAACGGTTTTCTCGTTAGCAACTTTAGCCACTTTCACTTGCTTTATGTTCATCGTCAAGTGAAACTTGATATCTACGTGTTTAGTTTTCCTATAGAACTTCAATTTCTTTATTAAATATAATGTTATCAAATAAACAAACCACATCTTTCTCCACACCAGTGAGTTCACTCAATAATATCTTCAACCAAATAGTTTGCTCCATAGCTTTCCTAGAAGCCATATATATTCGACTTTCGTAGATAATAAAACAACGATCTTTTGTGTACAAGACTTTGAGCTAACCACTCATCCAAGGACATTAAATAGATAACCCACAGTAAAATTCATTATGTCATATAAAACCTGTATAATCATAGTCAACATACCCTTTCACCACTAAATTCATTGAAAATTCTGATTATAACACAACCCTACAGATGTCGAACCCTTCAAGTATCTCATGAGCCACTTGAGTTCATGCTAATATGGATTTTCTAGATTTGATATGAATCTGCTTAATTTAAATCATAGAATACATAATATTACAACTAACATTGACATAAAGTATCTTTAGCATTTACTTATTATCATCAACTTTGGTTGGTGTATGAGTGGCACTGGGTTTAAATTTGGTACGAATGAGAGTTCTAACTACTTTAGATTCAGACATAGTGAACTTTCTTAAGACTTTATGTATATATTCTTGTTAAGATAAAAATAAATACATTTTCGGCATGTTTATCCTGATATCAACTACAAGTATTCTCTTATCACCTCTCATATTTTCTCAAACTCTCATTTTGACTCATACTTCATTGTTTCTAAATGATTTTATCTCTTCCAACTATTCGTATATATCATCAATATATAACAACAATATGATTTGTTGTTTAATGTGTATTTCTTCATTCCAATATAAACAGTTTTCACCACAACTACGAATTTACCATATGGATTTTATAAAAACACCAAATCCTCTATTACAATGCCTCGACGACTGTTTTAGTCCATATAGAGGCCTCTTCAATAAATACATATCATCATTATTCATTTATGTAAACCATTATTACCGACATCTGTAAATTATGTTTTCCAATTCACCATGGGGGAAGACATTGGTAATATCCATTTGATATATATAAAGATCAAATCTAGCAACAATTGAAAGTATTTATATTGATGAAGGTTTATTAAAACCGGTAAAAATATCAAATTGAAATCAACAACCTATTTTTTTGTCAAACCCATATCCACAGTCTAACCTTGTATTTGGGTAACTCAACACCATAAATACATGTTTTCCTCTTAAATATCCATTTACTCTCTACAAGCTTCTGATCGTTCGGTTGCTTTATAAGAATCCATGATATTCATAATTTTTAGTAATCCAAGTTATTTTTTTATAGCCGTAAAACATTTTTCTCTATCATTTTTTTAATATAATATTGATAGATTTCGAGTTCAAGAACATCTCCCCATATTTCAATAGATCAAGCATAACCAATTACATCAGAAACATCGTACCTTTGTGGTTTGTTTTTTTTTTTGTCTTAGTACTCTATCCCTCAAAAATTGATAAATGTCAAGATCATGTTCTTCTCTCATATGATCATCTGAAGGCCTTGAAATATCAAACCATCGGCCATAATTGGACTCATATAGTGTTTAGTGACTTCTTCTTAGAACTTTTGGCCCATTTAGTTGTATGTAGTATATAAAGAACCTATTTTAGCAGGGTTTGATTCATTCTCTCAGCAAGCCCATTTTGTTGGAGAGTCACGCTTACGATTTGTTGTTTAGGAATTTCAAGATTTGCACAATAGCTTATAAAATCATTATTCACATGTTTTAGAGAGCTCAAAAAAGAACCAAAAGCTTCATCCTAGGGATTCAAAACTATAACCCATAATTTCTTGGAATAATCATCTATGAACGATATAAATTACCTTAATTCACCTATGGATGTTTTTGTGATGGACCCTAAAGGTTTGAATGAACATAATGAATTACTCCATTGGTTGTCTGGTTGTTGGTCAGAAACTTTACCTTATTTTTCTTACTGAATACACAACTTTCAAAAAACTTCAACTTCTGAACTATTGTACCATCTAACAACCTATGTTTATTTAGTTCACTAACTCTCTTCTCACTTAAATGCCTCAACCAATAATACCACAACGTAGCATAATTATTCACCACACTAAACACACCCCCTAAGACTACAGATCCCTCAAGAACTAACATATCATTAGTCTTATATAACAATAAAGGAGCATTGGCAAACCTTAAGTCTGCCATATCCACCCTTATAAGTAAAATTTACCGCATCTAACATCCCAATAAAAAAACTTTATGTTTAACTTTGGGTGCGTACTTTATGTTGTTAATCTCTTTTTCTCAAGTCTTGTAAAAAACTTGAGTTGAATCGTTCACATCCCTTTGAAATCACATAATTCACCATTATTGGGGATGATATTCTACCATGGAACATCATAACGTCTTCAAACAAATTTTTATTAGATCTCATGTGGAACGACGCACTTAAATCCATCATCCATTTATTGTTTCACTTGGAAGAATAAGAATTTGTTAGCCCATCAACGTACCCACAGTCATCAGACACCATTTTAACATATCTCGCTTCAATTATCTGATATTTGTTGTTATTTCCCCTCTTCAGGCAGTTCTTATTCATATATGATTTTTTCTTATTTACCCAAATTTTTTGTTTTGAACCAGTCGTAATCCCATTAGACTTAGACCAAGAGTTTCCTCTCCTCTTGCCTTGAATCTCTCTTTCATGGTCGGTCCCTTATACTCAGTTCGTGCCCTTCAGATTTTTCCTTCAAAACATTATTCATTCAAAAATATTTTGAGTTCACTGATCTCTTCACTTGGGCCATCGTAAATGAGTCTTTGTTTTAGAGAAAAGAGTTCACTGAGGGATCATACTTCTTCGGTAATAAGCTTAAAAGGATGATGTTTTGGTCATGTTCCTCCACATTTACACCAACTATATTCAAGTCGAGTTTAATTTTGTTGTAATCATCTAAATGCATTCAAATCTCTTTACCACTATCTATAGACACCGTTTAAAACTATTTTTTTAGATATAATCTCTTCACCAATAACTTTTTCATGTAAATCACCTCTAGTCGATTCCATATCATCACCATCATAGGCTCTTAAGATAACTCACACAACACTTCATAAATCAAACTCAATATGCTGGTGTTATAAGATTTAAATTGTACCACAATATCAACATTTTTAGATTTATCATCGATAGCAACAACCAATCCCTTTTGTACAATGTAAGATTTAACCTCACTTCTTTAGATGTTAAAGTCGTTCAATATGTTAAATGTAAAGCTTAATGTAATTCATCTTTCATAACTATTGGTTTCCTGGCAAGATATGTTTCTCTAGCCTTCAGATCGACGATCGATCAACTTATTTCTTTATTGTACCATGCCCACCGTACCACTTGTTAGGAAATCAATTTTCCGTAGATTGCAAACTTCATATTCGATACCACAAAATAAAAAATGTAAAAGAAAACAAAAACACACCATATAATATTAAACGTGGTTCAGATTATGGAAATTCTAATAATAAAATAGGAAACCTCATAAATAAAAATCTAAATTAATACAAAACCTAATTAAAAATCCAATTAGTTTAGGAATAAAAATATGGGAAGCCAATTAAATATGAAAATGACCAATAGAAAAAGCCCAATTCAATCAAGAACTTAAGACTAACACCATTTGAAACATCAACACATAAAGCATTCGAAATATAGCTTCAGGCAGGGGCATCAACAACATGCATCAGTTCAATCCCTACAATATCGGGTTATATATTCGGTCGTGGTCTAAGAGATATACAGATTCTGAATCTTTAGCCAAATCAAGTAAAACTTGGACTGGTAATTTTCACAAATCAAACTCTGAAGTGAGAAGAATTGGCAAATAAATATATAGATGAAAGGACTAGTCTAGAGAAGGAATCGATTCGGGCAGAGGAATCGAGAACATGTATGTGAGTCCTTGATTTAATTACAACTTCAATGTTATTGATGCATACATGACTAAGTCTTGAGCCTTTTAGATTCCATCACTTTTAGCTCCTATATTTGACTAGATCAGTGACGATTTAGCTTCTTATTTAAGAATGCTTCATTGCCATGTTAACCTATAAAGCTTATAAGAAACAAAAACCTTGCATATGCTTGTCGGGATAAAAGCGAGCTGCAAATAAGATCTTAACCATAGCACTGATTAGTATTAATATTTTCATAATGATTTGTGTATAGAGAATTAGGAATCACTTTTGATATAACCCATGCCAATGCTTTCGAGCAGGGTGATAGTACTCAAATGAAAAGAGGCCTGAGAGTTATTGAAGTCCACTTAGCTAGCCAATTTTAAACTGTGTTTTGGTCTCTGAAAATGTGAGAAGTCGCCATTGAAGGAGAAATAAGATGCCTACAACAATTATAGGAGGCTCAAAAGGCCATGGAGTTTTGCTAGTGGACACAATTATTACTAAAATTGGGAGTCAGATTTAATGTCAACACTAACCAAACCTTTATTTTTGCAGATTTGGAGGCCATCAGGGAGAGCTCTAGCCTCAGGCATAATCAGGATTAGCTTGCCATATAAGCTATCAAACCCTTAAATAATGTCTCCATTACTATCTCTGATGATGACTCAAATGCAGGCCTCACCGTTAGCTAAACAAGACACATCGTTGTTTAGCTTGAATCTACCAAAAAGATAAATATACCACATGAGGTGAGTATGCATATTGTTATTCTTTAAATGATTGTAGCAACCTAATTTCATAGTAGTAGAACCATCATTTAGCCAGTTCTTTTTCTTAAAAGGATTAGCATGGTCAATATTAGTAATGATATGTTTTATGTAGTTTAAAGAAGAACTAAGGGAGTTTGTAAGTCCCTTGAATTTAGATTTTTCCCTTGATTTTCATATGACCCAGTTCATGATAGTAGGCATGATAATGCGAACACGAACCTTCTTTTGAGTAGACCAGAACCAGTTCTTTGTCATGTGAGCAATAGTCATGAATTTACCAATTCTAATCTTGACAATAGCAGCAAAGTAGGACCAAATAGCCCACACATTGTTACAAGATACAAACAAGATATTATGGGTTTCAATATTATCAGAGACTTGGCACTTGGATACCATTAAAATATGTCTCTTCTGAATTATCAAGTCAATAGATAATAAGTTGTTATAGATTCTCCAAAGCAAGAAAGAGAATTTCCTAGGAGTAATGCAATTCCAAATCTCGATAAATATATTAGATTTGTTGTATTTGACTCTTATATAGTTCCATGTGTCCTTAATGTTGAATATACCATCTTTAGAAATAAGTCATGTGATGGTGTCAACAACTTAATCATTGATAGATATTTTATCTATTACCTAAATATTAAAGCGAGCTATAATGCTTACGAGCTTGTCCAATTTCAAGAGTTCATGTCCCAAAATGTATTGACTTTATCTAACTTGTACCATCAAATAATAAGTGAAGAATGCACATACCAGTTCTCTAACCAAAAGTCCACATCATCTCTGCCCAACTTCCATATAATATTTGTTTCAGCAATATTCTTAACCTTAGCCAACTTCTTTTATGTATAAGAGCTTATCTTAGAGTATGTAACTTGTAGAAGGTGTATTGGATGTCCAATAACTTCTTGATATTAAGGCCACATTCACCAAATGGTTTACATATATTAAACCAGTTAGTCTAGTGACTTTTATGAACATCTTGAGTAGATCCCCAAAGGAATTTGTGAAAGGTTCTTTCTATTTTAGTTGTAGTACTCTTATGAAGGTAACAACTTTGCAGCCAATGCATAGGGGTGACCATCAAATCAGAACTTATCAAAGTAAGTCCACTACCATATGGAAAATGTTTACCCTCCCACTTATTTATCTTATTCTTGATTTTGTTTAACAAAGAGTCATAATTGTTAGTCCTATTGTTAGTGCTTAGAGTAGTGCCTAAGTAGGCGCTAGGAAGATTGTTGGTGATCAAACCAGTTTGGTTGCCTAAGGTAATTATTCTATTATAAGGTAAGTTAGTTGTTATTATTATCTTTATATTTTCCTTGTTGATAACCTGACTAGAAATATCCTGATACATCTGTGAGAAGGTACCAAGATCATTAATAGTAGAGCTAAGGCCATCGGTGAATATTAGTAAGTCGTCAACGAAGGCCAAGCATGGAATGGTTATAGAGATCTTCAAGGAATATTTCATTGACTTGTTGTTTTCAAATAGCTTGCTTAGATTTCTAATTAGGATATCTTCAGCTAATAAACACACTAAAGGACAGAGGATCCCCTTGTCATATAACCCTTCTGGTTTTGAAGTAGCCAACAGAATCACCATCTAAAATAATACAGACATGAAATTATTTAATCATCCTTGCAATTATATTAATAATACTTGAGTTAAAACCAAAATAATATAGCCATTTTTTTTAAGGGAACCCGCACCCGCTACTCAACCAGTGCGCACAGGGTAAACCCTCAGTCTGACGCAATAGCCTGCAAACCAACGCCAGAAAGTAAACCACATAAGGTGACAAGCTCAGCCGAGAAAGCGTATGTAGAGGGACTCGAACTCATGACATTTGGTCACAAGCATGCATTACTCAACCAACTCGGCTACCCCATTGGGGGCTGATCATTCGCGAGGCCAACATCCCTTTAACTTGCAGACCCGAAAGAGTCAAACAAATCAAAATAGACGTCGTCGTCGTAATAATATAGCATTTTGATTATGAAACTGTGGGATATTTTGTCAAATATTTTGGTCATGCCCACCTTGACCATGATATTACATGTTTTAGTATTTTGTTCAAGTCATGAATCAACTCTTTTACAAGAAGGATGTTATCATGTATAGATTTTTCAATAACATGACCACCCTAAACATCAGAAATAATTTTAGGAAGAAGCTTAACAAGTCGTTTTTAAGATTTTAGACATAATTTTGCTCATTAGAATGCACAAAATGAGAGGTTTAAAATCTTTCCATGATGTAGGGTTATAGAACTTGATTACAAGACAAATGCAGTGGCCATGATGCCTTGAGGTATGTTCTGATGAAACATGAAGAAAATCATGGCAGCACATAAATCGTTTTTAAAAATGTGCTAACAAGTTTGAGAGGAACAGTTGTTGAAGTCATCTATACCAGCAAAGCCCGTGGGATTAAGGATTTTAATGATTCCATGAATCCCATCTTTAGAAGGAGTAGTTATGAACAAGTTATTGTCTTCATCTGTAATCAGCTTCGGGATATTGTTGAATATATGTTCATTCATTATGTTAACCTCATCATCGTAATTAAGGTAGAGAAATTATGTAAGAATGTCTTCGAAATAGGATTCTATAGATAAGCCTAATAGATTATCATCTGTGATCCAGTCAGTGCCTTCTTTAATACTGGAAATGTTATTTCTTATTCTTTTCTTCTTGAAAAAACTATGGTAAGTATCTGTATTTTTATCACCATATTTGATCCATTTAGACTAGCACTTTTTGTGTCAGTAAGATTCTTTTATAGATAAATCTTGAAGATACAATGCATTGGCTTTAGAAAGGTCTATTATATCATCCTTTATATTAGTTTTCTGGAGTATCAATTCAATAATTTTAACATCTTCCTCAGCCTCCCAAACTTTTTCAAAAATATTACCGAAATTATTCCTATTCCAGATCTTAAGGGCTACTTTAAGCCTCTTGGTCTTGTTCCAAAAAACATACATAGGATATCTATCCATATTCTGATTCAAGTTATTCTCTGTAATGTTAAACAAAATCATGGTTTAAGGACCACATATTCATAAACTTATAGAATTTTTATATTTATGTATGTCCTTGGATATGGTAATGCAGAGATACGTATGGTTAGAGCATGTTTTGGCCATGTGAAGCACCTTAGTTTCGTTGAAAATTTTTGATCATGCTGAATTGTAAAGGACCCGATCCAAACTGTTCTATTAAGTTTTGTTTGACCATGTAAATTTATTTCCAGCATAACTACACCCTCTAGAAAGAAATCTCTAATAGCTTCATTAAAATCTTAAGTACTATTAAGAAAATTAGAGGAGCAACCAAGCTGCTCATCAAAGGATAAAATCACGTTAAAATTACTCATAACAATCCACTATTTAAATGTAATGGAGATGTTTATGAGGATATTTCAAAACTCAATCTTGTTCTCTCTTTGGAACTTGGCATAGACAGTAGCGAATAAGAAGGTTGTGTGCATGTATACATTGGTGATGATCTAGTAGGATGTTAACTTCAAAGTCTTCATTCCAAAACAACCAAATTTATCGGTTATGTTTGCTTTGTAATGCTTGTATTCTAATATAACAGAAATGTTCTCCATATGATCCATTTTGATAAGGGGCTCTTGAAATGATAAATATTTTGATGTTTACTTTGAACATAATGGATTCAAGCCTTCTCAAAGAGGTTTTGTTGCCAATTCCACAGATATTCCAATTAAGGATCTTGATCATCATGCAAATTTGAGTTTGGAGACCTATTGGCCCCTGTGTGTTGTAGTGACTTGACTACTAAAATACTTTTCTTTTTTCATGCCCTTAGCTTTTTTGGGTTTTTTTTTAGCAATTCTAAAAAACCTTTATCAACCCCATTTCTCTCGAGTATAGTTGTGGATGGTAAATTTCCTATATTTTTCCGATTTGGGGTATTATTTTTAGACACTAAATTTTTATAATCGAGAGTGAAAGATAAATTATAACCATTTTGGAGAGTATGTATGGCCTATATAACATCCTCACCCCATTATCATCTCCAACGGTGTTGTTCCCATTCTAGTGAGTGTTTTTGTTTTGTCATTAAAACTTTCTTTAAGCTTTGTTATCATCTCTCAAGTCAATATAAGGGCGTTATAGGAGTACCACAATATCAACATATTTCGATTTATTGTCGATAACAAAAACCAATCTCTCATGTATTATATAAGCTTTAACCTTAATTCTTCATATATTAAAGTTATTCGATATGTCAAATTTTTCTAAGCGAAGTTTAATATAATTGGACTTTCGTGGTTTTTAGTTTCTTGAAGAGATCAGTTTCTCCAACCTTCAGATCGGTAATTGATCAACTTCTGTTTTTGTTGTTTCACGTTCACCGCACCACTTGTTTTGAAATCGATCGCACATAGACAACAAAATTTATACTCGATGAAACAACAAAATTAAAAAGTGTAAACAAAAATGAAAACAAACAAGAAAATATTAAACATTGTTTCGATTATGTAAATAATCATAAATCTATGTGCAATAGACCCTTTCTTTTATTAAACATGGAGGTTATAGAAACATTATTCAAACACAAAGGGCTCAATCAGTCTTTATTACAAAACTCTCATAGTTTATAAAGATATCATGATTCACAAAACTTCATATTAAGTGTTTATCTCACATCACTTCTCTCTCAAAAATATCAGAGTTTTTTCTCACTTATAAATAGTGTAAATCACATTTCAAGGAACTCGTCTCGTCATTGTCATCACTTCGTCACTGGCTTTGTGTTTTTTTTCTATTTATAGACTTAGGAAAGATCCTAATTCATCAACATATTTTCATGATTAAATCACATTACTCAACGGGTGTTATACAATCCTAATCATAAAATAGATTACCTCATAAATAAGAATTCCAGATTAATAGAAAATCTAATGAAAAAATCTAATTAATATTTGAAAACAAAAATAAAAAAAAACAAATTAAATAAAAAACTGAACAATAAAAGAAGTTCAATTCAATCGAGAATTTAGCACAAATACCATTTGAAACATCAGCACACAAAGCATTTGACAAATAACTTCGGATAAGGGCATCGACAATATACCTCGGACAAGAGCATCATCAACATGCATCAGTTCAATCCTTGCACTATTGGTTTAGGTCTTCGGCCTAGTAGAAACAATTTGCATGTGTTCGGTCAAACTCGTATTTAGGTTCCAACAAATATTTTTGCATCTAAGTCGTGGCCACAGTTATATCGTGAGAGAATCCTAATTATTCTCGCCTATTTATATAACAGTTGATCAATATTTAGCTTATGTAGTCCTCCGGTAGTACGTCCCTTGACGAGTTACTTCTAGCCTACATCTAATATATTTTTTTTATAATTTTAAATACATCTATATGAAAAAATATTCATTTATTTGAATTATCAGACTTGATCTCTCATCAGTTCCGATTAATTATCTTTTGACAATTAGATTTCCTAATTTTAAAACTTATCATATCATTTTTTTAGACTTCCAAATAATATATATTATTGCTGTTATCTATATCTATGTGAAAATTCTGTAAATAATTGTCTCAACATTTAAATCAAATGAAAAAATATTCTAAACACCGACTGGTTCGCTAAAACTTTCCTTTGTCCTTCTCCTTCCGTTCAGATATCGACATGGTTTACGGGTTACTGGGTCGGGATACGAGGACCTTTTGAAAAAACGAAAATCAACCCGAACAAATTCTACTAATCCAATCCAGTAGGAGAACTCGAAAGAATCAGTTTTGGTGCCCTAACTTTCGCACAATTTTTTTTTCAATTTAAAACATATTTTATGAATCTTCGACTTGTCAATTTTTTAAACAAACATTTTTTTTCATGAACCAGTATCAAAATGCATGAGAAGTCACTAAAATTATATAGTATATAATATATTTAAAAATTCGGAAAATCAATCCTCCCAAAATTAAATAGTTTACAAATAATAATAGGATAGGTTTAATAAATGTCAAAAAATAAAATCAGAAGGTCAAACAGAAATCACATCCTTATAAATTTATAAATTTATAATAGGTAGGACAAGTTAGAATTTAGCTTTGTTTTCTCTTAATATCATTAAATAATTTATCTTTCTATGTTTTCCAGTGTCTTGAAAAATTTCTTGAATTGGGGTTTGTTGGGATTTGAAACTAAGGCATGCAATTTCTGTACAAGAAAAGAAAAGGAATGTAAAGGATATTGTGAATGTGATGATAGGTAGATAGGTTTTAAAAAATAGGGAAAATTCAACTAGTGGAGAAGAAATTGAGGAGATTGTGTTATAGTGGGATATATGGAGGAGGATGAGCTGTGTAAGAGAATCATGTCCTCTTCAGCTCCCATGTGAACTGCTTGTAAGAACCCACCATTCTTTGCTTTGTCTCCTAATCACACTCACATGGAGACTTGATGTCCCTTTTTTACCCTTCTCTCTTTCTGCCAGTCATGACATCTCAATTGTTTAATACAAGTACTTAAGGACATAAACAATGATTAGGGAAAAGGTTCGAGGCATGTTCAGTACTTTTGTAATGTGACAGGTCTCTGTCTATATGCAGTTTATATCCTGATATAAACTCTGGTTTATTTACAATTACAAATACAATATCCCAACTTGAGGTTAAAAACAATCCCATGTTCTCAAGAACTAAACATTGGTGCATTATTGTTGTAGGGCATATATGTCCATATTAAAGCATATATCAAATAACCCAGATTCTTGATTGATATATCAAGGGAAGGGTTTGCATGTGCATATGTACCTCAACCAAAGAAAAAGGCCTTAAATTTTGATTTTTTTTTTTGGTTAGTTGGAGTTTATGTCATTTCTCAATTTGGTTATTTAGTTTCAAGATCTATCAATATGATGTTCGAGGATGGTTCTTTTTCTTATTTTGGTCCGTGAGGTCATAACATTCCAAATGTTTCAGCGGTTTCATGGAAAAGAAACAAAAGGTTGTTAAACAAGTGAAGCATCACCATGTTATGTGAAATATTGGCAGGTAGTTTAACACATAAAAAGAAGGTAAAAGTAAACTAGCATTACTCTTAACTTCCTATAAAATCAATAGGTAATAATTGATTATCTTCCTTTGTTAGTACAATGAGTATTACATCTATGGACCAAATATCGGATTAATTTCTCCCTTTATATATTCTTTCGATCTTTGCGATAAGTATTAAAAAATGTGAGTTTTTATTTTTTTATGTCAGATATTTGTTTGTCTTTGTTTTGTAATATTGTTTGAGTTTCAAAGTTAATTCTTTTTAATTTTTATACGTACAGTTGAACTATTGAGCCAACTATAATTGGATCCGTAAGAATTTTAAGAGATGCTATTATATATTTATTTTATTAAAATATTTTTGTCCGCTAAATTTATTTTGAAGAAAAAAACTTATTCGTTGAAAGGGAAAGAGTACGCACATAAATAGCATTTCTTCTATTTTTGGTTATTTAGTATCCAAAAATATCTTAAGCATATATATTGTGAAATTTGAGAGCAACAAAAAATTGAAAGAAAAATTCTTATGATAAGATTGTTTCGGATTTGCTTCAGATTGTTTCTAGGCGTAGCAAAGTAGTCCCCTTTAGTCTTTTTAAAATATGAAGGGAAGACTATCAATTTTCACATATAACACAATGAATTAATTTTAATCTTCAAATTTTAGAGCTGCAACTTTATGTCTCATATATGCATTATATTTATTCATTAAATATTTTTGCTTTTCTGAGTTGTAGTTGAAGTTATTCCTTTGAGAAAGTTAGAGGACTAAACGTAATAGCTTCTTACACGTTTTTAAAAATAGAGTAACTCACACGAGGATAATTCTCGTGCTTGAGTGTTTAATTTCACCTATGGAAGTGTTTTCTATGCGTACATCTTAACCTTCCTAATTGATTTAATCCGTAAAACAATCGAAATTATTATTTACAAAAAAAAAATGAAAGTTTATGATTAGCACAAACATTTTATTATGAATAATCTCATCTTTATCATTTTGCAGTTTTTTAAAAAGTATTTTTTTATTTACCCTTCAAAATTTTTTCGTATATTTCCTTTAAAGCATTCAGCATAAGCTTGCTTTTTCGGTTTCAATCTTAGAACGATTTTCGTATTTTTTTTTTACTTTTTTCTACTTTTAAAATGGCAAGAAGAATAATTTTTACACTCATCGGACATCGTGATAGCAATGATTCAGACATCCAGACTCAGGGTATTAGTGTTACTTATGTGACTAATTCTCGTAGGAGATCTAAAAACAAATGTGGATTTATGTGCTCCTCGCATGAGCCAAAGCCATTGAAGTTGCTCACATATTATTATTGCCTCCACAAACTTATCCTTCTACTCGAACTTTTAATCTGTCAAAAATTTGGACGAAGATGTTGGAAACATAAATTGAAATACATGAGAAATCTGGTTCAGCGAACAAAAGGGATGTCTCCAGTTATGCTCGGTTTTATATTAATTTCTCTCATGGCCTTCGTTTACAACGGTGTATAAACCTTTATTGGAAATGTTGCAAATTGGTTGCTAATACGATAGATGAAGCTCTAAATCTAGACGAGAACTGGATGTGGGGTGTTTTATGCTCCCCCTACCAACGGTTACCGCCTTATTCATATCCTCTGACACATATGTCCTCTTGTCCGAACTACTTTTTTTCTTTTTTGGGTCACTGGCTCACTGAGATGCACTTTACGATTGTATGTACGTTTTTTGAATCTTTTTCTTAGTGTTCCTCTCGCATGGGTAATCTCTCTCCGGGAGGACGATTTATCGAAATACAAACAAAATAATTATTAGACTCCATATAATCGTAACAACGCGTAGATTTTATTTCTCTCTTCGAATAATAACGGCCTTAGTGCCTATCTACATCGTGTTTATCATGGGACCGAAGGCCATCATTTACTTAATTATCCTACGAATACCATTCCTTTCAAACTTCCATCATGAGCCTCGTAGCAGCCACTTCTGTATCTTTCTCATATAATTTTTTTCTTAGCACAACAAAAGTATATTATTCAAGATGTTCCTCGGTGAATCGATCATTGTAGTGTTACGCTTCAATTTACTATTGTCCATAACCGTGATCCTCGGACGTGGCTCTTTTCACCAAATCCTATACCCCAACATTGATCTCCTGATGCATATTTATATTCATCTCCACCAACAAATCTTGCAACTAAAATGTGGTTTTGGAGAAATAATTTTGGGTACCAACCTGCTCCCACTGTGGTCGCCAATGATGGTTCTAAAAATATTTGAGGTAGATATAGCTCTCAATTTTATTTGGTATCAGTTTTAGAGAGATAAACACGACAGGTAGAGAGATAAAATGCCAAAAGTGGTAATAGTATATTAATTGTTCATCGTTCCCCAAAAAAGGAATGTTGTTTTATATAGTAAATGTTGTGGTTCTAAAATCATATGATTAACCCGTTTACAGTTATTTCACCCCATTATTCTACTAATGTCACACCCATACATCATATACCCTCAATAGTACATATTTTTATTATTTTGTATTACAGTTTTTATATTTGACCTATTACATTCAATTTTCAACTCACCCGGACTCGGTTCGGGTCAATCACATCCTTATCAAGTATCTCCACATAAGTAAAAACCTTATTGATGTTTTTGAAATATTCATTACAAGTCGGAGTTAAATTGAACCTTCATGCACATCGCGAGTCTTGGAGAAAAAGTTAATATTTTTTTTAAATATATTAAAATGAATCTATTCAGTGCCATAAATCTTTGTGCCAATATTTGTACTTATTTTGTGTTTGTTGGAGGGTTGATTACAGGAAAGTTTGAAGTTGAGTAAGATTTGATTCAATATCTTTCTCATTGACGAGTAGTCTAGAAAGTTTTCAGACCATACACTGAATGTACACTTCTCTAAGTTTAGATTTTGATTGACCCGTCTGAATTTTGAAAAGGTATTGGTTATGTCAACTAAATGATCTTTATCTTTAAATTCTTATGAGCAACATGCCATCAATGTATGCTTGTAAGTTTTGATCGAGTTGTGTTGCAAAAGACTTGTTAACACGTCTTTCATATGTAATCTTAGTGTTCTTCATTCAGAAATGTATTACATTGCAACAAAAAAATCATCTTTATGTTATAAAGGTGGTGCCCTCTTAATCATTTTCATGCATTTTTATTTGGTCGTATCTCGAATAAACATCCATAAAGGAATATAATTTATACTCTGAAGTCACATCCAGTAATTGATAAAAGTTCTTGAGGGGGAGGGGGGGTTCCTTTAGACATAACTTGTGTAAGTGTGTGAAATTGATACATATGTTTTATTTTTTATTCTTATTCTTTAACAATACTAGCTTTTCATTCCAATTCATATGTGAATTTCAAAATTGGGTATAGATTCTTTATATGTCCACTCATGTTTGACCTTGGTGTTGCACGTCCAGGTCATCAATAACATTTCTTTGCGATTCTAGTAATCCATGAAACTATATATCCTCCTGTAATTACACTAATGATATGTCTGTTACGATTATGGCCTCGATATTGCTCTTCTTTTACTTTAAAAATGTATTGTTTTCTAACATTCTTGGTCATTTTCCTATTTATTGTTCTTGTCTTTCATTTCTTACTGGTAGGTATCGATTAACCATAATATGGCTGATTTTTATTCTTTTGTTAACCAACACTGAGTTTTTTCCATCATTAACCATATTTTAAACTTGATTTTTTAAATCTCAACAGTGTCCAAAGTCGTTGTGAAATCTACCGAGCTTGTTCTTATCCTTGTGTTCGTTGGTACCTTATAGTTTTTTAACATTGTCGATACTTGATTATATATTTTGTTCATTCATATATAAATCCTAAGTTCTTGGTCAAATTGGTCCATAGTCCATTCGTCGGACATTTTTGTCTTCCGTCGCTACTGTAATTATTGTTGCAGTTATTCATATGATTCCTTTGGATGTTTTGCCCTTTATTGCAATGTTTTAGTTTTATTGAAGCTTCAATGTATTTGTTTGTGGATACTTCATTATAAGGTTTGGATTTGACTTGTGCCATTATAAGTAGCTCATTTTTGCACGCTAAATGATGGTAATTAGGGTATGCGTGCTGGAGTTTTTGTGTCTCCATCCAATATTTTTCTTGCAATATCTTGAAATTATATAGCACTCCACTTGCGCAAGTATGTCTATAAAAATAAGTGTTTCGTTTTTTATAATAAAATTTGATAGACGTCCCAACAATCTATTTCCTATACATTATAATTTCTACCAAGTCATAACGGCCATGTAACTCACTATTTGTATCCACAACCCTATTAGTATATTCCCTTAAGCTTTCCTTTGCCCTTTATTTATAGTGGATGTTGCAATCATCATCGACTTTTATTTATTAGAATAAAAAAAGGGTTGTAAAAATCGATCGTAGTATTTGGAAAATTTTGATATAGTCTAGCGAAAGGTTGTTAAACCATGTCAATATGTTTACCTTAAAGGTGATAGAGAACTCCATGCATTTTGTTTTATCGTATTCCTCATACTTCGTTATTTCTCTCTTGAATTGTTTGATATGATGTTTAAAGTCTTACTATTGTTTTATTTGTTCATCTTGTGGTTGTTGAAATTCGGCAGCAAATCTTTTTACAGGTTGTTTGCCATTAATGGTGATTATTCATCCTAAAAATGATCATCATTGTCAATGGGAGGTTTTGCTTTGTTTATATTTGTATGTCTGATAAAAGGGTAAGGTTTTTATTCTTGTCACTTATCAAACGAAGGTAATGTATTGTTTTTGTTTGAATATGTCGATTAATAGTTATAAGGATCTGAACAAGTGTTGGTATGATGTATTACATGTTCGGTCACATTATTAGATGAGCACTCATGGATGGTTATGTTGACTCGTGTATGTTTGAGATGGTAAGTGTTGATTGTTTTAATCAATTGTGATAGAAACCTAAGGGTATCCATATTTTGGTAAATCGGTGGTACTAGAGAAAATATTTATCGAGAATGGTGCAATAATGAAGGTGCATGATTTCTTGATAGTTCATCTTGATTCCCGCCTGTGCCATATGCTCTTGTAGATAGATTACTTGTTTCCCTAGTTGAGCCAGTATATCGTGTTGATAGTCTGGTTAGATTTTTTATTGAGATGGGGAACTCGTTCTACATTCGACTGGAGTTAAAAATACACTAATGGGATTAATTTATCACATAAATTGTCATTCTACACGTACTAGGTTAGTTGGCTCTCTCGTTCATGCTCCATTTACCGCCTCTCACTTTTGTCTTTGGAAGTTTGAGTCATTTTATGACAATAAATTTGATACTTCTCATTCATAGTGGAATACCTACGATCCAAATTATTTTTTAGAAATTTAATTTTGGAGTCGAAGGGGAAATTTTTCATTTTAATATTGTTCTGGAAGAGCTCTCTCAATGTTGATTTGGTTCCAACGTATCATTATCTGTTTTTAGCCTTCTTACTTTTGGATTCTTTGTAAAACTTTCCAGTGTACTAATTATTTCCTATAGACGACCCCAATTTTGTGAGATAAAGTTTCCTTGAGTAGATCTGAATATTGATTTTATTCCTTGAAGTACCTATGGAGATAGAGAGAAAGTACAAAGTTAAATAATAGCAAGTAAGTGATATTTAATTCATTTTTTGTAACATATATTTATAGTTTTACACATAGTTCATAGATGGAATACTATAAAAATACATATTTTTAACAAATCAACTTTTTTAGTAATTTTGTTTGATGTAGACTAGAAGTAACTCCTCTATAGAAGTATTGCCGAATGAATACATGGACCAAATGTGGATTATCCAAACACATGTATAAGCATGAACTACTCGATTCTCTTTTTACATAGTTGTGGTCAAGACTTAAATGCAAAGATGTTTGCTGGAACCTAAGGATAAACTTGGCCAAAGATCCTATTGATTGTTTTCTACTGGAGCCGAAACTGTAGCTTGGTGCCATTAGGTCAAATTTGTGGAAACTAAGCTGAAGCATTTTGCCAAAGACCTGGGTCGAAGCTACTACAATTTTGCATTTTATATTCGATGGAGATTGGTTTCCTATTTTATCGAGTATCATATATTGTTGTTTAACTTAACTTTCTTTTTTATTGAGTTTCATATTTAAGTGAAACACTCCGTCTTGTTCCTATTTATGAGATTTCATATTTTGAAGGATTAATGCTTTATTAGACATTGATTAATGAGATCTAATCTGAAATGTATTTTGAATTATGGCTTTATTATAACATTCGATTACATAAACGCAGTCTTAAACTTGGAATATATTAGGGTTTTATTATAGTCATTGATTAAATTAATTTAATCTAAAGTGTCTAAACTATATGGGTTTTATCTTAATCGTCCGACTTGATGTAATTCAAGATCTTTACATAAGAAATTTATAAATAAAAAAGAAATACATGGGTTAAAAACATAATTAAACAACGAGTTTGTAGTCTCCAAGTGAGAGAAAGTATTGGTTTTTAGAGAGAGAACCGATTTGTGAGAGATAAATACTGGGAACAAAATTTGGACTCATATTCTTTTGTATTTTGTGAGCAATTTATAAGAGTAAAAATGTTGTGTTTGATAAAGATTTTCCTTATATCATTCTTGATAATAAAACAAAGTATTTTTACCCGTAAACGTAGGATTTCTTCACAATCTAAATTATGTAGAGTTATGTCTTGTGTGTTTAGTCTACTTTACATTCTTTCTTCTTTATTTTTTCTATCAAATATGCTTACAGTTCTTCTTTGGCCGAACAATTTGCAATGAGCGTAAAACAATAAAGAAGATACGTATATGATTGCCAATCTGAAGGTTGGAGAGAAAGATCTTACCTTAAAACTAAAAATTCATGAAAGATGAGTTCCATGAAGCCTAACCTTGTACATAAGGGATTAGTTGCTCCATTTTATAAATATTTACATGAGCTGATGTGGTGTTGAGCTTAGGAGATGAAGTGTTTTATGTGGTAACTGAAACACTTACTACGTTGGGGATTTGGAATCGGCTGGAAGCGTTTTACACGAAAAAAACCTTACCAAACATATTGTATCTCAAGAAACATATGTACACACTATGGTAGCAAAGATATCTGAAGGCACTTAAATGATTATAACACAATCATACTTGACTTTAATGAAGTTGAAATCATGATGGAGGATGATGACCGAGAAATCATCCTTCTAACTTCTCTATCGAATATGTAAGATCGCTTTATGGTCACTATGATCTATGGTAAATAGTCTTTTATAATGGCTGAACTAAATAGCGCATTGAATTCAAATTATCTTTTAAGGAAGGTTGTTCTAAAGGGTTATTCTTATGGTCACAGTCTAAGTGCGAGAGGAAGGCCATGAAAGAGACTTTAAAGAAATAATAGAGAAATATATCAGTCAAAGTTCAGGGGTTTTGTGATGGGTTTAAAGTATCATGTTGGATATAAAAGAAGTAATGACATATAAGTAAGATCTGCAAAAAGAAAGGAAAATGAAAATTAATCTGAAGACCAAAGCCACAGATGATGTAATTATATCAGATGATTGTGAGTATGATCGTGGTTTAATGGTTTTTTCTTCCTCTAGTTACAACAATAAATGAGTTTGGATTTGGGAACATCTTTTCACATGACTTCTAATAAATATTTTTTTGAAAATCTGCATTTATTTGAAGGTGAAAGGGTCATCCAAAAAAATGACAAATCTTGTGCTATCAAATGGTTAGAACTATTTTGGGTCAATTTGTCTACCATGACTTGAGAAAGTTATTAACAATGTAAGGTAGTACTTAAAATTAAAACAAAACATTCTTTTGAGTGGGATGTTAAATGAGAAAGGTTTATATATTGGGATGAAAACAACAGATTTAGTGGTCTTCAAGGTCTCATTAGTTGTTATGAAAGCCTATATCACTAATGAAGTTTAAGTTTTTAAATATCTTAGTGATATAATGTGTTTCTAGAATGATTTAACAAGGTAATGGCATATTCTGCTATATTATTTGAATGAAAAATGATTAGGTGAATTAAGCGAACATATGTTATTGAATGATAGTATAGTCTAAAAGTTAGGATTTTATGAAAGTTGTGTGTTGGGTAAAAGCTAAAGGGTCAAATTTCTTCCTATGGACCATACAACCAATGATGTGTTTGAGTATGTTCATGCGGATCTTCAAGTTCTAGCACATAAACCTACTATAGATTGGTGCAATATAATTCATATCATTGATAGATGACTATTCCAAAAATGTATGTATTATACTTTTGAGGATAAAAAATGAAGTATTTGATTCTTTTAAGAACTGGAAGACTTTGATGGAGAATCAGATCGGGACAATGTTGAAGAAGATTTAAACTAATAATACAATAGAATAAGTGAGAAAATATTTCACTAGCTATTGTGTAAATCTAGGAATTACTAGACACTAAACCGTGAACGTGACTCGCCAATATAACGGGATTCTTGAAAGGATGAACCAAACTTTGCTAGAAAAAGGTTTATTGTATGCTTCATGCAGATAAAATGGGTTGAGGTTTCTAGGGAAAAGTTAGGACTATTGCTGCGTATATCATCAACAATATTACATCTATGTTATTGTAATTTGTTTATCCATAAGAGACCCGGATCGGAAAAAAAACCTCACCTAGAACATTTAAGAATGTTCAGATGTGTTGCCTACGCACAAGTGAAACAAGACAAACTTCGGTCGAGACCACTAAAATATCTGTTACTCGACTACCCGGAAAGAGTAAAATGGTATAGATTATGTTGTCTGGAACCTGGGTAGAAACATGTTTTTTAATGAATAGTACATATCATTAAAGAGTTTGGTGAAAACCCAACCTAGTATTGTCAATAAGAGATATGAAGTTGATTATGGTCTAATTTAGATAATGAAGTTGGGGATGTTTCTGTCGAATATGATTTAGGACCTGGTCCAACTTCGGCTAATGCAAAGTAATTTCAACCACAACATGTGGCTAAAAATGGTCGAGGGTCTGAAATTCCAGAGCTTTTGGCTGATCATACTGGAGAACAACATGATCTTATCGGTCACTAATTGATCAGAGATAGAGCAAGGATACCAAGTAGGTCATTGTAGAGGTATATTTCTAATGATGTTATTGGTTTGGCTTTAGCTATTGAAACTAAGGGATATTTTTTTGAACCATAAATCTATCACGATGTTATAAAGAGCACTAATAAACAATATTAGCTTATGACCATGGATGAAGAACTAAAATGTCTCAAGAATATGGGCACTTGAATTCTTGTGAAGTAACTGGATGATGAGAAACTTGTTAAAATTAAATGGATATTCAAGAGAAATTGATATATTCCTAGTGTTGAATAACCGAGATACAAGGCTAGGTTGGTGGGTAAGGACTTTATGCAAAAATAAAATGGTGTTGATTTTAATAAGATTTGTGCACCAGTTATAAAACAAACCTTAATTAAGGTTCTACTGTCAATTGTTGTTACATTTATCTAGAATTATATTAAATGAATGTTACTACTTCCTTACTACAGAGTGAATTGAAAAGTATAACTTACATGGTTTAACTGAGAGTCTTTGAAGAAATAATGAAGGTGATGTGTGTTTTTTTAAGAAACCTTTTTCTTATGTTAAAGCAGTCGCCAAGACAGTGAAATAGGAATTTTTATTCTTTTATTAGATCTATCAAGTATCTGCATAGCTAATATAACAATTGCGTATATTGGAATGAGGAAACACACATTAAGAGATAATTCATCCTTATTTTGAATGTGGATGATACCCTAATAGCTGGAAGAGATAGAAAGATGATTGAAACGATAAAAATTCACATAACATGAGAGTTTAAGTATAAGGATATGAGAGAGAAGCTAGAAGGATACTTGATATTTATTTTAGTAGGAACATGTTTAATGGGTATTTATTTTTATTACAAAAATAATATATACAAATGGTCCTAAAGAATTTCTCTATGTCTGAAGCCAAAGAAGTTAAAAATCTCAGTGGTGCCTAATTCAAACTTAGTGTCACTTGTACTAATCAAATTTGAAAATAATAAATATATATATACACCTTACGCCTATGTTATTAGTACCATTATGTATGCATGTCCAATCCGGAAAAGTTACATTAGCATTCACAAGTGTCCCCTAAGATACTTGAAGGGTTCGGTTGTTATAGGGTTGTGTTACAATCACAAAGATGCACCTGATATAGTTATGAGAGGGTATGTAGACTTTCATTATGTTGGATGCCTTAACCTAATGAAGGCTACTTCGGGTTATCTATTTACTATATTTAGAGAAGTGGTTAACTGGAAGTCTTGAATTATAGAATTTAGTTGCGTTGTCATCTACATAAGTCAAATATTTGGCTACTACAGAATCCTTGAGGAAAGATATTTTGATAAAGGGGATTGTTGAGTAAAATAACTCATATGAAGAAAAATGTGATTAGGTTTTGTGATAATATTAGTTCTTTTTATTTAATGAAGAATTCAAAGTCTCGTGAAAGAACTAAATATGTAGATATAAATTTACACTTCATATGAAACCTAGTAGAGAGACAGGAAGTGAAGGTGGAGAAGATTTCTAGCAAGTAAAATCCTCAGATGCATGACCAAGGTATTACTGATTTCAAAGCTCATAAACTATATGAGACTTATGTAGGTCTCAGATACAGGTGATCTGGTCTCTAAATAGTATAACATTCTGTGCAAAAGGATATTATAGTTACCATTAGCCTAGGTGCACAATTATTTAGATGTAGGCTAGAAGTAAGTCGTCAACAGAGTTACTACCTAATAAGAGAAAGAATTGTTTAGAATATTAGTCAAATCAGTCAAATAGTAGGGGATAATATGGCTTTATAAACGTTTTGTAAAAGAAACCCAATAAATGTGTAACATTGGGGGTGTCTTGTATAATAAATGATAATTATGGTTGAGATTATTAGAATGGTGGGGTGATTTTGGGGATATGGTGAACATTTATTATTTTATTACTACTTTTGTCAACTTTTCTCTCTAACTTTGTTGTGTTCTTCTATCTAAACAACCTCTTCCAAACAACGCTTAGATACATAATCCCTCTCTCTAAGAAATCTTTGGATTCTCTCCTTACATAGTTGTGTCCAAGACTTATGAGCAAACACGTTTGTTGGAACCTAAGGAAAAACTTGAGCAAATATCATATTGGTTGTTTTCTACTGTAAATAAAGGTGTAGCTTGGTGGCACTAGGCTCAAAAATGTATAAAATAAGGCAAAACATGTTGCCGACGACCTAGGTTGTAGCTACTAAAATGATGCGTTTTGCTTCTTATCGAACTAACTTTCCTATATTTATCGACCTAGGTTGGTTTCCTTTTTCATTGGATTTCTCATTTAACTAAATACTATATTTTGTTCTTAATTGAACTGTATTTCATATTTATAAGATTTAATGTTTTGAAGGATTAAATATTTATTACGACCGTTAATTAATAGATTTAATCTAAAGTGTTTATTGTATTGGAGATTTATTATAGTTATCTATTAAAGTGATATAATCTAAACGGTCTATTGTATAATGTATTTATTATATGAGTTGATTAGAGCAATTTAATCTGAAGTACTAGGTTATTATCTAAATTGTTTGATCTGAAGCAGAACTAGGGTTTTGCATTAGAAATCTAAATAGAAAGAGCAAGACAAAAATTTCATAACATAGCTGAACAACGAGTATGCATTCTCTAAGTAAGAGAGAACTTTGATTTTTCGAAAGAGAAGTAATGTGGGATAAATAAACATTGAGAGAAAACTCTAGATACATATTTCCTTGTAATCTGTTAGCTATTATTCTTTCTTATAACCTTTTTTATGATAGAACATAGTATTTATTGTCCGTGGATGTAGGATTACTTTGCAATCAGAACCACGTTAAATTTTTGTCATGTGTACTTGGCTTACTTTACGTTCTTTTTTCTTTATCGTTTCCTTCGAATATGTTGAAATTTTATCTTAGGATGAACAATTTCTCATCATATTTGAATACCTATCTTTGACTCATCATATCTTAGGAATAAAGATCTGTTTATTATCTTTGATTCAATTTTGATTATTTTTGTTTGTTAGTTTAATAAGCTTTTCGACTTCATCGACTATGAGTGTAATTTTAATCATTATATTAGTATATAAGAATATAAGTTCTGATTGGTTTTGAAACAATCCACGTTTTAGATAATTGGTTCTTTTATTTTAAAACGTACTATCTGATTATAATCAAATGGTGAACAATGGATCTTTCAACTTCATAGTGTATCATAAAGCTTATTAGATTTTTCAAAATGTACAAACTTGAACCTTCAAAATGGACAACAATCGTTTATTTTTTGAAAAGCTCAATTGAATCTATAATTACATATTAAATCAGAAAACCAACTTCAGCATTTCAAAAAAGACATAATTATGAATACAAAACGAAAGATGAATTATTAAACATGGATTGTATAAAAACAAATTGCATTTTCGTGATAGAAAAACGGCTTCGTCAAAAATCAATGGACCACCAATTATCCATATTTGTGAGATGGACTTAATTGAATAGATTTAAAATAAGTGACTATAATTATAAATAAAACTTTGAGCAAACAAAATAATAAAATTTCATATTAATAAATTAGAAAAATACTAATATGAGTCCTAATCAACTCTGTATAGTATAGATTTAATATTCATGCATATAACTTGGTCCCAAGAAATTCCCAAGTACCGTACTAATGAGCAAAAGGACTGCGAACTGAAATGGATACAAAAGAAGCATTATTGCACGTGGAGAGAAACAGCCAAAGCCCTACTTGTTCTATTTACACGATTTATAAAACGACCCAAAAACAAAGTCATCATCTCACCACATTACTAGTATACTACTACTCCCTCTAAAACCAAAGGTAGAAAGATGGGTGGTGACCACTTGTGCCCATTTGCTCTCACTCATATTTAAATCTCTCTATACAACTATTATATTTTGATCCTTTTTTTCTTTAATGCGATATGCCTGTCTTAACGCGGAATACTAACACACACATGCTATGTTCTTATCTTTTACTCTTTATTTATATATTTAAGCCAGTTGCCAGATTATAATATGTCAGTGCAGTAGTTTTATGCTTCTTTAATGTAAAATTCTTGGTGTGCGTTGGTTTGCTCACCAAAGATGTAGTAAGATTAAGGTTTGTAGTCAATAGGCTGTGCGTTGTGTTTCTTATTTTGTTCTCGAGATCAAGTCATTAGTGTTGGTTTATATGATTGAGTGATGATACCAAGCATTTGAAACCATGTTCACTTATGTCGAGGCTACGATGACATTAGTGTTGTGCTTTTTATTCTTTGCCTTGTCGCTCTCTAATACAGGAGACTGTAAAAGCCATTATATATCTAGTTACACAAAGCAAAAGTATGATTAAGTATATAGTTAAAGACATATTAGGGGTGACTTAAAAGATAAATGATAAAGAAGTACTGCCGTAAATCGAAACAATGTAGCACTATCTTGAACCTATTGGGTGAGTTATACAAAAACAAATTCTATGAATCCTCTCAAGCATTTAAACAATTTTGTAAATTTAAATTTGATTTTTAATGATTTTTTATTATATATATTGTGTAATAGGTTTTTATAGATCACTATGCAATGTGTCACAAATGACTCAAACCCGTAACAAAATAAAAAATAAAAGAATTTAACATGGTTAGACAAATGTCTACGTCTACAGACACCGGTTACAGATTTTCAAATATATTTTTGTGTAGTCGTAGCAGTCTATTTATATCGAATAGATAAAACTTAATTGATAACGAGCTTAATGGACTGACTATATTATGACACGATTACCACAAAACTGTACTAGTGGACATGATACATTGTCAATGACACATGATTGTACCAGCAGACACAGTATAGTGTCAAGACATTATTCGACTTATTCTCAATAAATCTTCCCCTTGAGGCGAGTATTCTTTCTTCACGATCAACAAAAAAACTTTTATTTTTCTAACTCATAAAATGTCGCTAAGGCTTTTACTCTATGCTGCGAACACTAATCCAGTTTAGGTACTCCCTAAACTTTTCAATTGATACTCATTTGGTCATTATATCTGCAAGATTATCGTGTGTAGATATTTTCTTCACATCAGCAATTCCCTTTGATGTTATATCACGAATAAAATGATACCTAACATTTATGTGTTTTGTACGCTCGTGGTATATATGGTTCCATGTAAGGTGTATGACGCTTTGATTGTCATAAAACACTTGTAGTAGTAGTAGTCTTATCCAAGCCCAAATCTACCATTAAACCTTGTAAGCATATTGCCTCCTTAATTTCTTATGTTACCGTCATGTAATATGTCTCTGTTATAGCAAAGCTACAATAGCTTACAATTATGCTCTCTAATTGATCACACTCCCAACTATAGTAAACACATATCCTGCCAGAGTTCTCATTTTATCCATATCACCTACAAAATCAGAATCAACCAAACCAACCAATGATCATGCAATATTATTTAGGGATCCACCAATATCGGTCTTGTTGAAAGTTAAGCCAACGTTCGCAGTATTCTTAAGATACTGAAATATCCATTTCACTTTTTGTCCGTGTTCTTTCCCAAAATATCACATCTACCTGCTGACTACACTAACCGCATGTGAAATATCAGGATGTGTGCATATTATAGCATACATAATACTAGAAATTGCACTTGAATATGGAACCTTCAACATTTATTACAGCTGAACATCATCATGGGTCGATCCTGCTGCAAACAACTTGAAATTAGTAGCAGACAGGATGCTAACTGCCTTCACATCAAACATATTGAATCATTGTAGCACGTTATCAATGTAGCTACGTTTAGACAAATGTAATGATCCTACACTTCTATTTTTGATAATCTACATACCAATGATCTTATTTGTTCTACCCAGATCCTTCATCTAAAATTCAACACTAAGCTGCTTCTTTATCTGCACAATGTGTGACATACTACGAGCAGCAATAAGCCTATCATCCATATACAATATCAAGTAAACATAAGAATCATCTAACTTCTTTTAATGATATACACAACTATTATATGGATTCCTCATGAACTGTTTTGACACCATGAATGTATCCAAACGTTTGTATCATTGCCTAGGTAACTGTTTAAACCTTGAATTAATTTTTTCAGCAGACAAACCTTGTCCTCCATATTACGTTTGATAAATCCCTCTAGTTTTCTCACGTAGATTTGATCTTCCAATTCACCATGCAGAAACGTAGTCTTCACATCCAACTTCTCAAAGTCTAAATCTTACAAAACTATCATTGCTAACAAAACTCGGACTGAACTATGTTTCACTACTCGAGAAAATACTTCATTCGAGTTGATAATTTCATTTGAATAAAACCCTTAGCAACTAGTCTTGTTGTGAATCGAGGTGCTTCAACCCCTAGATTACCTTCCTTTTTCTTGAACAACCATTTGTTGCCTACTAAATTATGTTCTTTAGGCAAGTCAACAAGCTTCCATATCTGATTCTTATGAAGAGATTCAATATTTTCACTCATAACACCAATTTATCGATATGCTTCAGAACTCTTTGTATCTTCCTTATAGCTATTAGGTTCATGCATCTCAATTTCTTACGCAATCGATAGATCATATGCAACTTGATTCGCATACCTTTTGGTGGTCTAATCTTTCTTAATTCTCAGCCCAATGTTATGCTATAAGGTTGTTTTTCTGGTTCGTGCACATTATCGTCACTATAATATGATGTTAACGCTTTACCTCGTGATTCTGGATCCACCTCAAACCATTCGAATTATTGGACCTGCTAGGGATATTGATTCTACTTGAAGCTCCATCTGTTTACTCACAACTGATCCTGATTCAACCATTTTTCCTACTTTTTTCTAAAACTCTAGTGATGTAGGCTCGTTAAAAGTCACGTCTCTAATGATGAGAAAACCTAGAGACTTTGGAGAGGTATACCATAACCTATATCCCTTCACTCTAGTAGCATATCCTAGAAATATGCACCTATTTTCCCTCGACTCAAGTTTACTATCTCTTACATGAGCGTACGCAAGACAACCGAACACCTTCAACTGTTTGTAATCAGTTGGCGAACCAGACCAAATCTCAAAAGGGTTTTTATAATAAATATTCGTTGATGGAGACCGATTCACCAAATAACACACTTTATTGATAGCTTAAGCCTAAAAATCCTTTCACACACCAGAATACGAGAGCATGTGTCATGCATTGTCAAAAGATGTATATTTATACGACCCTTTTCTCTTGTGGTATTCTTAGATTAAGTGCGATGATGCATTATTCCCTCGGCTTTGCAAAACTTGTTGAACTCACGATGTAAAATTCTAACATATTATTTATCCTAAGATGCTTGATCTTTCTTCATGTCTGCTTCTCAGTCATCTTCTTCTATTTGACAAAGGTCGAATATGCCTCGTCTTTCGTTTTTAGAAAGTAAAACCCACACAATCCTTGAATAATCATATATCAAACTCATGTAGTATCTAGCTCCTCTCTTTAATGAAATTATGTTTGGGCCCCAAATATCTGAGTGAATTTAGTCTACTGTCTCTTTATTCTTTTATATAACTGATTCGCTGAATTTGATTCTAGTTTGTTTACAAAAACACACAGTGTTCACAAAATCTCAATTACTCTACTTTATATCTTTTCAACAAATCAGTTTTCCCAAAACAGCTAATCTTCTTTCCCTCATGTGACCGAGATGCCAATGCCATAACTGATTATGATCCTGCTAACTTTGGTTATTATTCTCTAATGATGCTACTGCAGCATCGCCCATAAAAATACTCCCTAAAGAATATAAAACCCTTTCTGCAATTGCCTTTCATACATATTATTGAGTCCTTACATCAACTTTTGCACGATACTTGTAACCCCGATAATCTAGTTTCCCAAAATATATTAGGTTTTTCTTCAACTCAGGAATATGCCAGCACGTCACGATTCTAACAACCCAATCAAAAATTATAATCATAACATTAACGATACCACCAACAGGCAACAAATGATTATTCCTTAAATAGACAGTTTCTTCTATTGGCTTATAAGTATCGAACCACTTCTAAAATTGACACATATGAACGTATCGCTAGTATCGAGTACCCAAAAAAAATTCCCACAATCTAAAATCACAAATAATCCATATTCTCTACCATTGGTTTCACTATCGTCAAAATCGTCCACACCTTCCGCTAGGGTTGCATTATTTTCCTTTTGATTTCCCTTATTACCTTTTAGTTTTAAAAAATATCTCCTATAATGACCATACACCATATTGATTACAGTTTGAATTCTTGGCATCTAGTTTGGACCTCCAGTTCCTCTTTTTTGAAGAACTCACCTTGTTTCTAGATCTTTATTTACCCATAAGATCTTCCTCTTTCGCTTGATTGTCAAGATACAACTGTATCAGCTCCTTTGATTTCAACTTTCCTTTGAAATTCCCTAGCCATGACTTATCTTTTCTATCTATTATGGTATCTAAAAAGTTTGCATATAGATCTGGTAACAATCTCAAAGACAAATAAAGCTTGATCGTCATCATCAATGATGATATCAATACTCTTTATGTCCATAATAATTGATTTAAAATTATCTAAGTGTTCAGTTATAAACATATCTTTAATCAATCTGAAATCGTAAAAGTGTTTCTTTGAGTATTAACGGATCACTATTGATTTCTCTGAGTAAAGGTATCTCAATGTCTTCCATGCGCAGGCGTCAGTCTTCTCAGCATTAATCTCGCGAAGAACATTGTCATTCACACTCATTAGAATCCAGCATAAAGCCCTTTTATGAAGATATTGCGTATCATATTTTCTAATAACTTATTCTCCACATCCCTTGCTGTACCATGAATATTTCAACTTAATCTTCTATAACGTAAAGCTGGATCTCCCATCAAATCTTTCGATTTTATATTTTGTTGATGTAGACGCCATTGTAAACCCTAATTGCAAAATATATTTTCACAACCCATAAGCTCTGATACCAATTTGTTATGGATCACTATGAAATGTATCAAAAATAGCTGAAACACATAAAAAATACATAATATAAAAGAAAAGAACACAGGATTTTAACATAATTTAATAAATGTCTACGTCCAACGGTGCCGTTAGAGAAAATTGTTTCGCTATGATAGAAAATTGTTACAAATTTTCATGTCTTTTTGTGTAGCAATTGTAGTTTATCTATAAGGAATAAATAGAAAATAATAGATATTTGGTCTAATAGACTCACTATATTATGATAAGATTACCACAAAACTGTACTAGTGGATATGTTACACTGTCAATGACACAAGATTGTACCATAGGACACGATACACTGTCAAGACATTATTCGAGTCATTCTCAATATATTCACTGAAAGAATATTATATATTGATAATACAAGGAATGGTTCGGACTATCTAATCCAACAAATTACTTAGCATAATAGTCTGTGATGTATTATTAGGTTTATATTATTTAATAACAACTAAATGGGATTATTAAGCTATGATGTTCACCTCAACTATTATAAATAAAAGATCATCTTTCTAAAATGAGTGTGTATTATTCTTTTCTCTTACTTTTTTCTATTTTTTCAATATATATGTATCTACTCGAAACTCTAACTTCATTAAGAACCATAAATCAATATTCATGTTAGCTCAATTCGAATGTGTCTCGCCAAATTTGGCGCTTATCTGGGAACACATGATTCTAAAAAGAACGTTTCTTCGCGAAACAAACATATGTTTACCAGTATGGTTAGATGGCAGATCTAACAAGTGAACATGATGATGTTGGTTCGTCTAAGAACAATGGTAAAGAAAACCTCGCATTGGGCCAATATGACCGATTGTGAATATTACAATAGCAAATGAAACATATGACGCATGAATACTTGGTAGTAGTTATTGTCCTCCAAGAAAGGGTCAACGAACTTGAAAATAATTCGTTGTTACTCCCTTGTGTATGGCCGTAGACCACCTCTTACGTTTGATGAAAATGACAACACCCTAGAACTGAGTCTTTTATTGATGAAGTGCAAAATGTCAGTTTTAAAGAGGCTTACAACCCCGCATATGAAGTAATCATATAAACATGGGTTACATAATGGTATCACGTAGATGACCCATGATAATCACCACAATTAGCTCAACCAACATAAACTTGTGAGGAAATAGAGTTATGTCCCAAGAAAAAATTAAGGATTGGTCTGGCTCTGTTAATTATTTTGCACGCTTGTATTTTAGAATTTTTAACTAACCATTTGTATGTTCTTTATTTTTGAGTTTTTCAATGCTGGGTGATTAGTCTGTAGAGCCTTTGACTTGAGTTATTTGTACATGATGTATTGCTCTCGCCAACTTATGATCCCATTTTACTCTAGTTTAATGTACTATATATAGAGATTTTGGTTTGTTTTGACTTTGTTCTTATCTCGTTAAAAGGCCTCTTCATTCAAACTTCCCTTGAGGAAAAAGCTCTATTTATACGAAAGGAAATATATATACCGAACATGTAGTAAGCTACTAGATTTTTCGATATATTTTTTTGTATATAAAAGGATTTTATTTTGTTTTATTATTTATGCCTAGACAAGTATCCCTTCTAGTAATTCAAGGTAAAAACATAAAATTACCATGATGTTTAAAAAAAATTGACAATGAGGGAAAAAATTTATATCATCTCATTTGGAGATGCCTGAGCTAATAGAACACGTCATGACGGAAGTGTCTCCTTAGATTTATCCGAACCTGTAGGAAAATCGTGTGACGGAAATGAGACCATGTGTATCTGCTAAACATACACATAAAAATATGAAGGGATTAAAAAATCTTGAGTTTCCCAAGCACGTGTCAAGATTGGAATGAGTCATGGACCTTAATAAGCTTGAGGCCGTATGCATTACGATGAGGGAATCGTGATCCTTAATATGCTAATAAGCATATTTTTTAGAGAATTATAAAATTATCGTTTATAAAAATAAATCGTTTAAAGAAATATACATACTTAAAGAGTGATTAATAGACTTCCAATAAGGTGTGTAATGTGTCTAATATGAGTGGAGACGGTTGTTAGATTGAATGAACAATAATTTTAAGCAAGCATCTGCAACAGTTGATTTAATCATTATGCTAGACGGTTATGATGTAGGGTATCTCATGTATAAAAGGTAAGAGAATACTACAATGCGATTTAGTTTCTTTATTTTCATAGAGTGTACATTGTTTTCTCCATTTGTAAAAAACCATATTTTCATTTTTAATTGTCCAAAAGTATCCCAGATACAGTATGGGCAGTCCAGATCAGTCCATTCGGAAAGTGATAAATCATCACGGAGAGTGGCCAGAGCATGTGTGTCTCAATTCGAGAAGTTGTGCGAGGTGAGTGGTTCTATGTTATTTTAGATGTTGTTGGGTTAAGTGCGAGGGTCCAATGCTCTCCTGATGATTCGTTTTCGAGGAAGAAGATTTGAATGATTATAGATGACATTTTTTCCAACTAAGTTGTGCATGAAACTTGCCATGTAGAATAAAAACGGTTGTTCGAGATGTTTCGTATTGAGTATATGATATTTTTATTGGTGAAGGTCAAATAATCCCGTCATGGAAGGGAAGCCCGAAGATTTCTACAATGATGAGGGCGTTATCTTTATAAATTTGCTCCAAGCATGTGTTTAAATTTTGATGCACCCGATACTATATGAGTTCTTCTAGCTTTCCCATATATATTAAAGTCAACGAATTGTGAGCAATTAATGGATTTGATAGCCTACATCATAGTCGTCAACTAGTTCATACTACAATTTCTAATAGAAGATTTACTCGTTATCGCGAATATCTGTTCATCAAATGGTATTTCATACTATTACCTTTTTGCATTCCGCTAGTACAAGGTAGTCATGAAACTTCCGTATTCTGAAGGGATCGACAATGGAAAGTTTATATTTGCTACAAAAGTAAGACAAGACGAGGGGTGAAAAGACCGAACGATCATACCTGATGATTAGACCTATACCAGTAAGTACCGAATATTTGATTGTGATGACATCATTTTTGTGACACAAATAACTTAGTATGTGTGTGTTTGCATGTTCGTCCCTTCAGTCATCCCTTAATAGTTTGTGACTAGTTTCTTAGGAGGTAGGTCGTTTGGCTTAGAATTTGGTGAGAAGATAAATTAGACCATGGGCTTTGATGGTTCTTTGATTCTTAAACTTGATATCTAAATCTCTCATATCTACAGATCACTGTGTTACTCTACTCGAGATGTCGGGTTTATGGGAAATGTATTCATACAACGATGGTCTGGCCTTGAAAATACGGCCTCATTTTTTTTACCATCGCTATTTAATCTAGAACAAATTTTTCGAGTTGCAAATATCCGGTTTTGGCAAGGACAAATGATTTACTAATGTAATAGATGGTTCATGATATGATTTTTTTTCTTTAACCAAAATTGTATTTAATATATAGTAAAAATATCGGGTAAAGATAAAGAGTTTCGTATGAGATCGTCTGCATGAGAACATTGGGGGAAGGCAAGTTTTTTTTTTATGTTGCTAAATATCGCATCGCATTCAGATGTCTAGTTAAACGGTCGTACACCCTTGAGTACTTTGAAAAACATAACGCACGTGTTAGAGGATCAAGAAATGAACCGGTTTAGGGCAGTCTGCCGGTGAGGATTTGCATTTCTTTCATGAATTATGGTGGCTTTATTCCCGCTAGGTTCCGTGGCTAAATTGGGTTTGTATTGCTTTTTTCGTTAAGTAAGTGACACGAGAATATATCAGAACGGACTCTAAATGTATATTTCTCTGGATTGAGCTTGAGATTGACTACTCTGAGGTTACCGAAGGTTTTTCCAAGGTTGGCAAGGTGGTTTAGCTATTCTTGGCTGATGATTAGCAAATCATTGATACATGCATGAACATTCGCCTTGTCTGGCTGGAGAAGAATTTATTTACTATACTTAACATTCGTCCTATTTGGATAAAGAAGGTTTTATTTACCATACATTGATATGTCGCACCTGTATTTTTTTTTAGAATGAAAGATATTACCTTATAGAAGTGGAGAGTTCGCTCGGTCATGAAGTCTGTATGCTCTTCATCATCAGGGTGCATGAAAAAATGATTTTAGTCCTCATAATCATCCATAGAAGATAATTTTTGTGTTTCTTGAGGTGGTATCCACCAGTTGGCCAACGTTTTTAGACCGAAGATTAATCCTTCGAATATTTTTGGTTGAGTTGGATGAAGCCGATGTATATTTTCTATTTATCATTCGTTTTACGAAAAATGAATTGCCAATCAAAATAAAATATAATACTTTTCTACTATGACCATTTGGCTTAGTCGTTCAACCTCTACAATGATCGATTCTTTCATAAAAAAATAATATGCGTTTTTGTTTGATTGTCCGACCGTTTTAAATATGATATGTCAATTTTAGATTTGATTACTAACACCTGGTATGTTTTTATCTTTTGGAAAAAAAAATTGAAGCGGGTTGCCAGATTATAAAATATCAATGCAGTTTGTATGCTTCTTTAATAAAATTCTTGGTGTGCATTCGTTAGCTCAAATAAATATGTAAGATTAAGTAATTTTTCCCTGAGTTTAAGTGTTTGAGTTGGTTTATGTGATTGAGTAACGATACTAAGTATATAAAACCAAGTTCACCTATATCGAGGCTACGATGACATTACTGTTGCGTCTTTTGTGTGCTTTTTTTACAAACATATTAAGGCTTACCCTAAACACAAATGATAAAAAAAATACACGCATTTACCGAAACAATGTAATGTCATCTTGAACCTATTGGGTAAGTTATTGAAGGTGGCTTCAACCGGAGACACGTTTATCGGATTCTATGAATATTTTGAAATATTTTCCCATTCCATCTTTCACGTGTGAGACTTGTATGTATATCTTTAGACGTTTAGAAAAGATAGATTGATAAGATATAGAAATTTGAGATAATTTTATCGATATGTATATCTCATACATGTGATTACTTAAATTAGCAAGCTATCTACATATAGGAAATCAAAAACGAGTGTGGCGTCGTAGCTTTTATTATATAAATATTTATTTGTATTGTTATGTATAAATTCATCATATATGATAGATCGATCAATATTTTTAACAATCCAACATGTTTTAAATCATCTACACATGTGATTTTTTAAAACCTTATAATTGATCAACAATCCAACAAATCTTTGATTATTTTTTCTCAAACAACATATATCTTATATGCTAGTCTATGCAATCCTACTCGTGAAAATATCCATTTAAAAAGGGTGTTTGACATGCATTTAATGAATCATAAGATTGTATATTGTTAGAATTGGAAGTACTATTTTTGTGCACGTGGTTTGCCAAACATATGTGTCAAAATAAAAAAAATTGTTAAACAACATTGTCCAAAGAGGGTATTAAAATTCTTTAATATGTCCCACCTTGGTTAGCGAATCTACTTCTTGGACTATCGCTTCAGATTTTTCTCTGGAAAAAACTCCATTTTTTTGTACCACTAGCCCAACATCAGATCGATCGGATAATTTGTGATTAATCATCCTCATTACACCACACAAGTACATGTAGATTATAGATAAAAAAAAGATAACAATTTTTATTTAAATTTAAGGGTAATTTAGATCCAACCTTGACATTTTTACCTTCTGTCAAGCGATGAATTTCAACTTCTTCAATTTGGGTCAATGCACTAGGAGCCTCATTTGGATCATCTATCTTATTTGGATCGGAAGAAGACTTCACTGATTGTTATTCTTTGTCATTGCTTCCAATGACTTTGGAGCACGAGCAGTGACATAACATTCACAGGCTACCTTTCGGATACTTTGGACAACACCTACCTGACCTCCCACGACATATTTCAAACATTGGTGAACTATGAAATCTACTGCATGCATCCTAGATAACCAATATCTGCCAAATATAGTGTTGTAAGATGTTGGACAATCAACTATTACAAACAAAACCCTCACCATCTTCTTCAATGGCTCTTTCCTCAGCAAGACCTCTTTCTCAAACTCTTGGATCACATCGGTTGAGCTACCAGTGAATCCTACTATGGTCTGGTTGGAGCGTTGGATGATCAAAGGATTCTTTATTTGCTTATAAGTTGATAAGAACAAGATATTTTTCGAACTTCTCGTATCAATCAAGATTCGACGTATGTCATTACCCTCAATGGAACAGCATCTTTGTGTAGGCTCGTAATATTTCTCAAGTCATCTTCATCAAAGACAGTGAATGAAGTCGGTCCCTGATAAAGATGTATGGATATTTTCCCTTCTAACTGAGTAGTCAAGCTATTAACATGCATTTTTCTTGAGCTACTTGACGGTGTTGTCATGGTATCTCCCCCAAATAGTTAAACATTCAAATAAGTTGCATATATTGGATATTGTTGCTATTTTTTCCACTATTACTCTAACTTGGTTCTGATTAGGATCAGGGTCTAAATACTCTAGATCTGCATTAAATCTTTCCACAATCATCATAGCATCTTCTTGTCTGGATACCCCCATACGTTTCCACAGAACATTCAGAGATGTTACTGGTGTTGTGCTTGCACTAGGCTGGGAATAAAATATTGATTTTTCGGTTGCCTCTTTGCTTTTTAACAAAGGCGGACAACTATCCTTTTTCAATTAAAGTTTGTACCTTATATTTTAGGACAATACAATCTTGGGTATCATGACCCACATCGTTATGATATTTACAAAAACGAGTCCTTTGATTTTTCTTTGGGGATTGAATTTGTGTCGGCCTTCGAAAATGTATAGCATTCTTAGTTATGTCATAAATAGTAGACACTTTTTTTATTTTGGTTCAGCAAACCATTCAGGTTGGACTCACTAACCCCTTCTTGGTCTAGATTGTTGGCCCTGATTTGAATGATTTAGCTTTGGTCGATGTGAACCATATCCGGAGTCTTTAGGTCGGTAATTAATTGTGGCCTAGGATTGAGTACTAGCTTGAGGTACTGAAGTAGTTGGAGAAGACCTATTCAGACGCGGTATTTTATACTTTTTTGTTTCTTCTACTGTGATTTGCTTTCCGAATTGGTTCAATAACCTTCCCCAAGTCATAGCTTTCTTTCAAGTTACCGAATTAGCCAAATCACCAGGCATTAAATATTGTCTTAATGAAGCAATGCATACTTGCTCAAAACAATTAGCCAACCATTTTTTTGTATTTACAAAACGGCTAATGTAGTCTTTTAATGATTCATTTGGTTCATGTGCACACTGGATGAAAGTGTCACAATTTCTCTTAAGTTATTTACTACCCATAAATTTCCTTCTAAACATCATACATAACCTATCGAAGCTTTTAATAAACCCTTGTGGTAAACTATTATACCAATTTAAAGCACTCCCTTAAAAGTTTTGTGAGAAAGCCCGACATAAATTTTATCATCATCATCAAAATTCATCATGAAATTCTTAAATTGTTCTAGATGATAATCATGATTCTTGCTTCCATCATAGTTTTCCATTTTAGAAGTATCAAACCGCCTCAGAAGATATCCGACAATAATATTTGAGGACAAGTGAGATTGTCTCTAGTTGTGACTTTGCCTAAACATGTGATCTTCATCCGGAATGGCAAAAATACCTGGTTCGGAATGGGTAGAAAATTGATCATTTATTATACGATCAATATCATGATCAACTGATCCCTTAACTTTCCCTTGATACTTCTTATTCCTCTTATCCTTTCTGGCTCTATTCTTATAATGTTTTTTAGATCATTTATACTTTTTCTTTTGGCGATCATGGTCGCTACTTGACGAAAAAGAAATATCAAAGTCAGATTATGTGGTTGAATTTTCAGCAGAATCTGATCTAATCATCGCTTGCTTAGTCCAATGCTCTTTTTTAGAATGAATGAGAGTCTGTGGGGATTGGTCATTTTCACCTAGTTTGTTGTTGTTACCAGGATCATCTGTGGACATACCTCCTGCATCAGACTTTTCTTTCAATTCTTTTTCTGCTTGTCTTTGGGCCCTCAGAGCTTCAATTTCGACTCTCAACTGATCACGCTCCTCTTGCATGAATTATCTTTCCTCGATATTATGATTGACATGAGATACACTAGCATGCTCATTATCATCTCTTATTCTCTCAGTATTCTAAGGTGTAACTTCTCGCATATTGAGATTCATGCCTTGATGACTTTTGAAATTCGAACAACAATTGCGGTTTTGAATAAAGTTATTCATGCACCTCATGCCTCCCATTATGGTCGCCAATCTGGTGATGATGAAATATATTGTAAGGGTAGAAATGGAAGATCTTTAGGTTGTTTTGTATTAGGTTTTTTGCTAGAGAGTAGCGAGAGAAAAAAGGTGATTGTATTTAATATGTATGGAAAACGTTCAACCCTCTTAATGAAGTTAGTTGGGATATTTATACTTTTTTAGATAAACATGGGCCTTTCGGGTCGGATATCCTTATAATGGTCTACTTTATGAGCCCCCAACCCCATACTTTGAGGTATTATGCATATAGATGAGTCACTAGTTTACTTATATAACTGCTTACTCATCAATTTTTTATCATTAGACCTGAATTACCCCTAAGAAAAATCTGAATTACCACAATGGACCTCCAAAGATATCTGATCCTATCAATTATAATTATTACTATTATGCATTATTAATATTATCTTTTGGTGAATGAGATAGTAAAATAATATATTTTCGTGGCAGACTCATTGGACTCAGTCAGTTCTTATGGATTTACTTATATACTGCATACAAAGTTGCATCATTCTAAATACTATCATTCAAAGGCTTGAGAGGTATTAAACATATACTTATGGGGATTAAATGAGGTTAAATTGGTTTGGCATTGGGATAAATGGAAAGATATTTGTAAACCTTATAATGAATCTGGTATTAATGTTAGGATTTTTGAATATTTATATAAAGTGTTCTCTTGTAAATACTATTCAAACTAAGACAAAATCTTACTCTTTGGGCCAAATTTATGAGCTTTATTCATTGCTCTAACTCACATCCATTATTGGCTCAATCTCTTATCACTATGTCTAAAATATAGAAGAGGGTTACTAAAATAAGATAAAATACTAAACAAATTAAATTTTAGAAAGTTTGTAGATGGGCTATTGACTTCTCGATTGAAAGGTGGTGTGACAAATACACCTTTATACACTTAACACCAGCACATGCATCTTTTTTAGAAAGCATAAATCAGTTTTGGAAGGAAGGCGATTGGGATTTTGAGAAATATCTAAAATTAAACTGAACACATAAACTGAAGATGAATCCAAGTGGAATTTATCAAGTAATGGGGCTTTTAACACCAAAGGTACATGGATAAAAATTAAAACTAAAACAGCCTACTCTAATCTATTTCAAAAGATTTGGAATAATATCACTCTTAAGAAGTGTTGCTTTCTTCTATGGAGACTCCCTAAAGACTGGATATATGTGGATTCTATAGTTCAACAAAGACATATCTCATTGGCTTCCAAATATCAATTTTGCTCTACAATGGAAACTACTAAGCATCTATTTGTAGATTGTTCTATGGCCTTGAACATTTAGAAATACGCTTCGGGCTTGTTTGGGATCTACAGTTCTAAGAATATGACTCATACTCGTATTATAAAAACTTGGTACTGGTCTACGCATAAATATACACATATCGGAACCATAATTCCACCTATCATATGCTGGTTCATATGGAAAGCAAGAATGAATCCAAATACGATCGAATCTACACTACACATCAAGCTACTATAGACAAAAATATATTTTTAATCTTCACATTAAAAAACACCAACTTGTTTAAACCTAAATAATGGAAAAGATACAAACACGTTGTCAATGTTCTCTTCTATTACCAACTCTAAAAAAACTAGATTGTGTACACTAGTTAAATGGTATCCCCCTAACGATAATCGATTTAAAACCAATACCGATGACTCATGTTCAACATTTGGTAAGTCGAGTCGGGGTGAGATTATAAGAGATAATCATGGAACTACTATACTTGTTTTTTGCAAGACTTATGGTAAGCAATCTTCTCTACTAGCTTAATATAGAGTGTTTCTAGCCGGCTTAATTATTTGTCATGAAAATAATATTACTAAACTAGATATTGAAATTGACTCATTATTACCAAAAGGGTTTAATAACCAGCAAAAAAGTTCCCTCGTACATGTTATCTCTAATAGAAATTTTCAAAAATCTTATATGAACATGGATGACTATCAAACACGTTTTGAGAGAGCAAAATCAGGCTGCGGATTGGATTGCTAAAGAATAAACTTACAAAAGGGCTAGACTATTTTAACCGTTCAATTCCAACGAAACTCAAAGCTATCATTTTTTCTAGAAAGTTTGGGCATTAGATACCTCATAACCGAATATTGAAAACTAGATTTGTATAGATGATTTGTACAAACGATTCACTTAACCATAATAAGCAAACAGTTAATCAAAACCTTAATTAAAAACTGAAGATTGAAAGAATACTCATCTTTCTGTTATTGAAGACATCAAAAAAGAAAGAATTTGAATAATACTTAACTCCTTGAAACTTCATCCAAGTCTTCGTGAGATGAAATCAGTGCGACACTCGCAACTAGTAAATATTAAACTTTGGCTTAGTGTATTGAATTGTCGGAGAATAAATAGTTTTAGCGACAATTGAAATAATGGGCGCCACATATTCATTTTCGTTTAATTCCTGTTATTGTTTTCCGTATTAAATCAGTAAATAGTTTTTTGATTATCCCGTTTTTTTATTTATTTAGTCCATCGACTTCAAAATCATCGGTGAGGGGTCTCTGAACTTGACAAACTCTATAAATTGATTCTTTGACTTGCAAAATCTATAAATTTAATCTCTCGAGTTAACAAAATCTAAAAATTTAGTCTCTGATGCCAAAAAAAATCACTCACAAAATACTAATTTTGAAGACTTTGTCAAATCAAAAAACTAAATTTATAAATTTTACAAATCAAATATTATATTTATAGCTTTAGCCAAAACCAAAATCTATCACCCACCCATGATTTTGAAATGGATGGATAAATAAATAAAAAAATAAAATAATTGAAAAACTAATCACTAATTTAAACTTTTATCTCGTTTCGTTTGTTTGTACTCGTATTAAGCCCAAGCATGCATACGTCGCTACCGAGCCTATACAGGCTACTATTCAGATTCTTTAATAAAATTTCTTTCAACTAAAAAATTATAATAAAAAAGAAATTGTTATGATATTGTTTTTACGTATAAAAATATATATAATTTTAAAAAATCTATTCAAATAACTATCATTTTGATAGTTGAAAAAATATTTATTAGTAATGTCATATTATTTTTTGAGATAACAAACAAAATAAAGGATGACCATGGGTGTCTGCGAGCCGGGTTCAGATCGGCCTACCCGAATCTGTTTTTTAGACATTTGAATTTGAATCCGATCAAATTTTTGGGTTTATATTTGTAAATCCAAACTCATTCGTTTATGTCGGTAAATTCAGCCCGACTTACCAACATTAATTTTAATGTTTTTTAATTTATTTTAAATATATTAATTTATTTATATATATATATATTATTTTTATTATATTTGTAAATATTATTTTTTATATTTTTTATAATTTTTGGACCTACATGTCGGACAAATTAGAAATTCGAATCTAACGATTATAATTTTTTTAACCCGAACCCAACCCGTTCTAGGTTCAGAATGGACAAAACCCGACCGGACCAGATCGGACGACGACCAAATTGCCATCTCTAAACAACATACTATTAAAATATTAGAACTAAAAATAATATTTATTTTAAAAACAAAAATTGCTGAAATATAACAAAGTAACTCATCAATAGTATAGTCAGTGGAATAGAATTATTTTTCCAACTAAATAAATAAAACTAAAATTGAAAAATTGAAAAATATTATAAAAAAAAAGGGAGGTTGTCCGCCGACATTAATTTTAATATTTTTTAATTTATTTTAAATATATTAATATTTATATATATATATATATATTATTTTTATTATATATATAAATATTATTTCTTATATATTTCTTATAATTTTCAGAACAGAACGGATCGACAAATTAAAAACCTCAATCCAATCCAATCCGGTTGCGGATTATAATTTCTTAACCCAAACCTAATCCGCATAGATTTGGACCGGATCGGATCGAACAACACCCGAATTGTCGTCCTTAAATAAAATACTATTAAAATATTAAAACTTCGGGTCCTTAAATAAAATACTATTAAAATATTAAAACTGAAAATAATATTTATTTTAAAAAGGAAAATGCTGAAATATATCACTGTAACCCATCAATTTTATAGTTGAAAAAATAAAACTACTAGTGGAATCGAGTTATTTTTCCAACGAAATAAATAAGACTAAAATTTAAAAATTTAAAAATATAAAAAAAAAATACAGTTGTTAACCAATGAAATGACTGGCTGCCAAATGGCCATCAGCCATTGGCCCAGTATGCATAAACGGAGATGGAGATGGAGCTGGAGCTGTATCACTTTCTGACGGACACCAACAGAAAAATAGCTCTACCGGCCTTGTTGGATGAGAATAACAGCTTCCCCCATTTTGCACAACAATGGTTGAGGTTGGCAGGTGTATGATTCCATTGATTTTATGATACAAATTGTACTTTTAAAGACAACTAAATCCTAACAAACACAGATTTCAATAATCAAACATAAAGTAACCAGAAATAGTGACTTGTAGCATTTTTTTTCTCTAACCTTAGACACAGCGTGGTAGAGAAGACTTGCCTAAGAATAAGAGGTCATTTTATTGAGGATACAAATTGTAGGTGTAAGGTGTACCAGCTATATCATAATGCTGAACTATGTATGATTCCATTGTATATATTTACACTATCATACAGAGGACGATCCTGCTCAGGGTTATGGGCACATTCCTATATATATTATAGGGTTTTGCTTAAGCACCCTACTATCCTAATCTGAACCATTGAGGTCCTTGCCTTCATCTGTCGACACTTCACTTGAAAAATGGGACTTCAGTCCAATCCAACATTGGTAGTAGTCATGATCTAGATGGGGAGACTCCAGAGCCCATTGACAGATCCTGGGGATCAAACACGATTCGAACATAAAAGCCATGGTATCAGTGATTTTATGTGGTCCTACATCATTTCCACGACCTATCGTAGCCTGTGAATATCGTAAATGTTATTTGAGCCTAATCACAATAAAGTTGAGTTAAAGCATGGCAGTGAGTAATATCAATTCGCATGAATTCTAAACGGAAACAATACCTCATATGTCTTTGTATCTGGACCGTGTGGAGTCATGCAGCTGTGTAAGCTTGCACCACCGGGCATAAACCCATCAGCTTTTGCCTGAACAACATTTTTTGTTACTAAAGGAACAAAGAAAACAATTCTGAAACCAGTAAAAAGCAGTGGCGCTGTCAAAAAAGAATCTTGTGAGTAAAAATACTGAAATGTTTAAAGGCCTTATAATCTAGTCTTCAACAAAACACATAGTAAACGCGAACTAAAAATTTATATAACAGAATGGTAAAGCATTCGCCATTTCTATACTTATATAAAACATAAGAATAACTTTTATCTTTTTGCCAGGTATACTAGCTCAACTGCTGACAGGAAGTGTAACTATAGTAATAAAACAATAATGATCAATAGAAAAGAAGTTCAATTTGAAATAGGGCTTACCTCATATCCACCATAGATAAGGCCCATAAATTCACTCATACAATTGCGATGATAATATGGAGGTCGGAATGTATGCTCAGCAACCAACCACCGTGGAGGAAATATAACAAAATCCAGTAATGCTACACCAGGTTTGTCAGTAGGCGCAGTGAGGACTGCAAGATATTGCATTACTCTAAGTCTACAAGAAAGGTTAAAACCGAATAATACTAAGCAATCTACTCAAAGATGATATTTTGCAGCAGTTCCAACCAACCTGTATTGATAGATGGATCCCCATGATCTACCAAAACAGTATTATAGGGGCAGAACTTCCGGAGATCATACTGCAAACAAAACAAGACACATTTTTAACAGAATCCCAAGACAATAAAATTTCATAGTTTAGTTAGAACTTCCAGTACAATGGAATATAGCAAACTGCCTGTTAAATTGAACCTACGTGTATTAATAATATGTTAAAAAGAAGAATAACAGGGTTAGTCTAAGACAGATTAGACCCACCTTATAAGGCACATAATTACCATGCCAAGCAACTACATTGAATGGAGAAAAATCTTGTTTTGCAGCAAAGAGTTCTCCACCGAACTTTTGAACGATAGTGTATCCAGGACAAGATCCCTCTTCAAACCACGCTGTTGGAATGAGGAAATCTCTTGGTGCCGCAAGACCATTGGCACCTACATGTAAAACATGTAATCCTCATCACTGCGATTCTCAAGAATCTGATTTCCGCAATATACATTGATTAGTGAAGAAAAATGAAAATTAGCACACATCGATAAGATATTGAGTACCTATGGGCCCCAGATCAGGAAGTTGAAAATGGGTGCCAAAAACCTCGGCAATATAACCACGAGATGGGCCATCTGGCAGATCTATGGAGAAACGAAATCCTTGAGGTAAAACAGCAATCTCACCAGGAGTTACCAGAAGTCTTCCACATTCAGTAGTGATCCACAGCCCTACACATCCGGTACAATGTATCAGAAATTAGAATTCGAATATTCAAGTACGATTAAGGCAATAAACAGGAAAAATAGTTGACTACAAGGACTTGACCCAGAAAAGATTTAACCAACTTACTTCCTTTCTGAGGAACTACCAAGAAATCCCCATCTGCATTGCAGAAGGCACGATTATGCATTGATTTGTTGGCAAAATACCTACACAAAAAATTATATACTGTTATTCCATGCCCCTCCAATTACATCCCCATACTAAAACACCAAACTCTACAATCAACGTTATTTAGATTTAATCAAAGAAGCGAACAGACTACGAAATACCAATTACATGTGAATAGCAAATCCATGGCGGAGAAATGAGCTGCCAGACCCACACATTGTGAACAGCCCATCAACGAAATCTGTGGGCGAATCAGGAACATCTACGGGCCTCCATCGGAGTTGAGTAGGGTTTGTGGAAGAGTGAGACCGATCAAATTCACTCACAATCTTCTCGTTACACGGTACACAAGGCTTAAATGGCTCGTGCGTAACAGATGGTTTGATCCGGTAAAACCAGCTGCTCGAAAACAAATATAGCATACATAAGAACCAAATATTGTATACAGCATACAGTGAAATCTTGATAGACAGATAGAGCTACAAACTACCAAAGACATCAATCTCTGCTACTGATTAAAAGGTCGATAATCATACATAGAAGAAACTGAGAGTTCTCACGATCAAGATACAGCACTTTACAGTTTCAATAAACTAGTCCAAATCATAGCAACAAACTGAGCTGACATTAATCGATTTAATTCACCATTAAAATCATGAAGCAGAAGCTTATTTTCTCCATTCAATTGGGATTCTGGACCAAAGTACTCGAATAAAAGAACTAGATACATATAATCTATCTCTTTACCTGCGCTGATTGACGGACCGAGGAGAGGTGAAAGAAGTTCCGGAGATCTGCTCTGCGTAGAGGCCGTTAGGACAGACGAGAGGACTGTTCTGACCACGCGGTAGTGCTCCGATGATCGCCTCCGACGAGAAATGATTGCCGAATCCTGATTGGTAGTCTACTTCGTAGGGACCGTTGATTTTGCTGGCGCCTTCTTGCTTCTCCATGATCGAGCTCCGTGTCTGTGTAGTGCAGCTCAGGGAAAGAAAGAAGATGTGCATTAAAGGAAGAGAGAGGAACTGACACGTAATCATGATTATCGTAACTAATTGTTTTTTATATTTAATTAATTTTAAACAGATGTGAATCGTCGGATCGGCGATCTACGGTTGTTTTTTTCAAATTAATTAATTTTTGTATTATCACTCTATAAGATAAAAGTATTTTTTTAAATAAAATAATGCATTTGTATTAAAATAATAGTGTTTAAACAAAATTTAAGGCGTCAAAAGAACAAAAGGCGCTAAACATTAGAACAGAGACAAATTGGTTTTTCAACCTAAAATCCACAACAATTCAGATTTTCTCTTTGCTCCAACATCAATCGTCAAATCATTCTTGCAAATAGGGCGGTCAACGGTTCTCTAAAACCGAGAACCGGATCGCGACCGAACCGATAAGAATCGGACCGAATTTTAACGGTCCGGTTCGCGGTTCCATTCTAAAATTGAAAAATCGATAAGAAACAAAAAACAAAAAACCAATTAGAAACCGAATCGATAAAATCGATAGACCGATATGGAATCGAACAGATAAAACCGATAATTGATACAACCGATATGGAATCGAACCGATAAAACCGATAACCCGATAGGAAATCGGACCAATAAAACTGTTAGAACCGATTATTTATTATTATTATTATTATTATTATTTATAAATTATAGTACCAAAATTAATAGTTAATTACCAATTTTTTAACAAAATCAAAAATTAGCTTATAAACTTTAGTTTTTATATCATTTACTTCAATAAAATAATTAAAAACCAAAATTTAATTGGATTTTTTTGTTTTTAAGTGGACCGAACCGGACCGAAACCGAACCGAAATGGACCGCAACGGGACCGGACCGGACCGAACCGGACCGAAACCGAACCGAAATGGACCGAAACGGGATCGGACCAAACTGAACCAAACCGAAAGCTTAGCGGTTTGGTCCAGTTCCAAAAATTAGAACCGAAAACTTAGCGGTCCAGTCTGGTTCCCTCAAAACCCAGACCGAACCGGACCGATAACAGCCCTACATGTAACCATTCTATCTTCAATCAAACAATTTCTACTAGCCCCGGTCACCGGACACAGGCTCTATATCTTCAAATGAAATCGAAGCAAGCTTTTAAGCTTCTACCATGACTCCTGCCACCAATACTTCATTCTTCAAAGAAGCTTATGAATCCTGAAACAGAAAAGGCAGCCTTTGCACTTTCAAAAGAGTCAGGCAATCCTGCTCCTAGATAAACATGGTTAGTGTAAAGCATTATTGTTAACATATGGTAAACCAAGAGTTTGGAGAATCGGAATTGACTTTAAACTAACATGAGCTGAATGAAAATCAATTTCTTGTCTCATTTTGCAATTCAGAGTCCATCGAGCAAGCCAATCAGTTGCTCTATTCTGGTCTCTGAAATATGTTTGATGACCATATAAAGAGATAAAAGCCTTCTGCAACAATTTAGAATGGGTTCGAGAACCCAAGGATAGCTACCATGACTCATATGATTGACGAGCAGCAAAGAGTCAGTTTCAATTTCGATTTTATCCCAACTCCTCTTGTTACAGACAAGAAGACCGTCCAAGAGCGCACGAGCTTCAACCATTAGAAGAGTAATTTTACCTTATAAAAAACCATCTCCATGGAGGAGATTACCTTCTCCATCTTTGATAATAATGTCAGCGCTAGCTTCATTACTTTGGTGACACGAAGCGTCAGTGTTAAGCTTGTAACGACCATTAGTTGGATGATCCATTTGAGAACAGTAGGTCTATTCTTAGGCTGTTTACAGAGATTAGAGTAACCAAGCTCCTTGGCCACATTCAAGTCTTTGAACCAGTGATTAGTAATAAAGGAACCAGAGAAATTCGTATAGTTAAGGATATTATAGACCTCAAAGATTACCATATAAGGAGTAACCTTAATGCCTTTGAATTTTGAACGATTTCTATACTTTTATATAACATTTTAAATTAGAGAGAGAATAACATGTCTCACATGAGTTTTCTTGCTAGTAGGCCAAAACCAAGTCCAAGACATATGTGTAATGGTCATGTATCTGTAGACTAGAAGGTTGAAAGTTCTTGCAAAATGACTCCAAACAGACCAAGCAAGATCACAAGAAATAAAAATATGCTTAGAAGTTTCAAAATTTCTACAGAATTGACATTTGGAAACTATAGTCATGTGTTTATGCATTAAGACTGAATCAGTGGGAATAAAGTTTTGAATAAGCTTCCAATTAATGAAGGAATTCTTTCTATGAGTTCAATTATTCCATATTTTAGCAAAAAGATTAGACTTGTTGTGATGAAACCGTAATGTTTCTCAGATGTCTTTGAGATTGAATTTTCCAAAAGAATAGATATTCAAAATAATTCGATCTTCTCCATCATGATTGATATTAAAATCATGGATACGGCTAAGATCAATGGTTTTGAGTAAGTCTTTTATATTAGAAAGGTTCTATTGATGGTTAAGCCAATAGTGGAAAACTTCAAGAACGTATGAACTGTTATCAAGAGTTAAAAGAGGTCTAGAGTTTGACAAATTATCTAACCAGAATTCAATCGAACATGCCCCAAGTTTCCAGTTGATATGCTGCTCAGTAATGTGTTTAATCTTGGTGAGTCTTTTCCACACCATAGAACCTTTTTTGTTGTCTGCAACCTGAAGAAGATGAAGATTGTTACAATATATGTTATGTCAAAGGTTTGCCCAAAGATTTTTATTGTGTCTAAAGTGGAGCCACAACTTGCAAGAGATTGAGTTTTGAATATCAGACAATTTTCTGATATTTAGACCTCCTTCTTGGAAGGGCTTACAAACATGACTCCATCGACACCAGTGGATACTATGATCCAAACTAGTAGTCCCCTATAAGAATCTGTTAAAATATTTATCAATCTTATCAATAACACCATGAGGGATGGCATTGCTTTGCATCCAATATAAAACAATGTTCATAAGCACAAAATTGATGAGAGTTAACCTCCCAATAAAACAAAAATGCTTTGATTCCCAATATCTAATTTTGTTGTTGATTTTGTTTAGAAGATTAGCATAGTTAGATGAGTTATTGTTGGTGTTGATTGGGATCCCTAAATAGTCTGTATGAAGCATATTGGCATTGAAACAAGTGTTATTAGTGATAGAATTTATCCTAATAGGATCCACTCCAGAAGCAATGATGACTTTTGTTTTATTCTTATTAATAACTTGTCCCGATATATCGTGATATATCTGTAAAAAATGACTAAGTGAAGCTAGAGTAGCTTCATTGATGTTAGTAAACAGTAGAATATCATCAGCAAAAGCAAGGTTGTTGATGCAAACACTGCTGCGATTCTTATATTTCATATGATTATTATCATTAAAGAGATTAGTGAGGCATCTAAGAAGGACTTCTTCATCAATGATGAAAAGGCTTGGTGATAACGGATCGCTTTGCCTCATTCCTTTAGCAGTTTTAAAGAAACCATTAGATGCTCAATTAATGACCATAGACACAAACACATTAGATATCACCTTGTAAATCAGAGAAGTAAATCTCTTAGATAATAAAAAAGTGGCTCATCTTATCAAACGTTTTACACATATCCAGCTGAATGATAATGCTGCAATCTTTGACCTTTCTATTTAAACCAAAAAACAATTTTTTGGTAATAAGGTTGTTGTCCTGAATATTATTACCAGGGTAAAACCACCTTGAGTTTTAGAAATTATCTTAAGAAGAATTTTAACAAGTTTATCATTCAGGATCTTAGACATGATACGATTGAGGAGGGAACAGAGGTTGAGGCTTATTGGCATGTAGTCCTTCTAACTGATTGGGTTAGTGGATTAAAGTATAAGGAAGATGTCACTAGCTAAAACACCTTTAGGGATGTTGTTACCTCTTATGAAATGATACATAGCTGAAGTGAGATCTTTCTTGATAATGTTCCAACATGTTTTGTAAAAGAACTGATTAAAGCCATACATACCTGCCACGCTTGAAGCTTTTAAATTGTTGATGATTTGCGAGATCTCCTATTCACTAGGAAGCTGAAGCAGGCTTATGTTATCTTCTTGAGTAACAGTACTAGGGATACTGTTGAAGATTGGGTGCTGCATTTTATCATTCTCGTCCTTCTTGTTGCTATAAGGATAGCTGGCAAGAGCCTTAGTGAAGTAAGAAATAGCAGGTAAGCCGATAGCTTTTTTATCAGTAATCCAGGTATTGTTGTCTTTGATTCCATTTATGGAGTTGTTTTTTCTTTTTTTGGTGACATAATTATGAAACAACTTAGTGATTTTATCCTCATCTTTAGTCCAACTTGCATAACATTTCTGGAGCCAATATTCTTCCTCCATTACGTGAGCTTTTAATAACAGAGTATTAGCTTTGGATAGCTCAGCTCTGGATTCAGTGTTATTCTGCTCTTGGTGCTTAAGCTTTAGAGTAAGAACTTCATCCTCAAGCACTTGCACTTTATTAAAAATATTACCAAAGTGCATTTTATTCCAAGATATGAGACCTACATTTAACCTTTTAAGCTTTAGCCAAAAATTGGTCATAGGATCACCATCCAAATCTTAATCCCAGTTGTTAGTGACAAAAGGGATGAAATCACTGTCAAGAGACCATATATTTTGAAATTTGAAATTTTTTCTAGGACATTGAATATCACTAGAGAGATGAGTAACAATGGCCTTGTGATCAGACCCAGTTCTAGCTTTGTGAATAACTTTGGTCTCTTTAAAGAAATCATTCCAAGAATTGTTGATGAACACCCATTCCAGGCGTTTCCATTTAGTCTTGTTTGACCAAGTAAATTTGGACCCAGTATAACCAGCATTATTCTAACAGAAAGAAAAACATCCAATTTGATCATCAATAGATCTAATGGAGTTGAAATCACCACAAAACATCCATTTAGATGAAGTATTAGATATAGAACGTAGGGTATCCCATAAATCAAGTCTATTGATTCTCTAACATTCCGCATACACAACAGTTAACAAAGAGTTATGGTTAAGCAACACATGATTGATCTCGATGTGTATACATTGGATATGATCAATTAAAACCTTGATAGTAACATTTTTGTGCCAAAAAAACCATATCTTATTAGAGATATTATATGTAAAGTGTTTATTACCAATCTTCTTAGCAATAATGTCCATGTTTTCTCTGCCAAATAATTGCTCTTGAATAGCAACCAGTTTAGTATTGTTTTTGTTAATAAGGTGCTTAAGTCTTCTTAAAGAAGATTTATCCTTAATGTCTCTTATGTTCCAATTGATAATACTAATCATCATTAAGATTAAGTTTAGTGTTACTTGTTTCAGAGAATTGGAGTGTCTTTTTTGTTGCATTTTTCCTTTTAACTTGCTTTAGTTTTCTGCCAATTATTTCCTTGAATACATCCTCATCAATTTCTTCTATAAATTCTTGCATTGACTCTTTGATTTGCTTCTAACTCCTTGTTAGTATTTTGGCAGTCTTTGGTTTATTTTCATTCATAACCTTGTGATTAGCATTATTAATTTTTCTAACTAGAGATTTGGCATTGCTTATTGGAGAAGTATGAAGATTGTCTGTGATTTTAGGAGAATAGTATTCAGACGCAAGATTTTCATAATCCCCATTATTTGCATTGTTGAATCCAAACTCAAGAGTCTGTATTGCATCTATAATTTCTGCTTGTTTAGGAATATTCACTTCAAAACCAGCTTTATTATTAGCAATAAAATCTTCATGATCAGGGTCCTTATCCTCTTGTTATGTAAGATTTTGACTTTTAGATTGCTTACCAGTTTGTGGTTATGCTTCAATCATGTCCTTGCTACCAGCATCATAAATCTTTCCCACTGGAGATCTTTGGTTGACCTTTGGAGAAGACTGAAGACTGCCAATATTTGCATATTTAGGAGAAGAGTTAATGCAATCCTAATCCATATTGATATTGAATCCAAATCCAGAGTTTGTATAGCATTTCTTATTTCAGCTTGCTTAGTAATTTCAACTTCAGAAGAAGCTTGATCCTGAGCAATATTATCTTCATGTTCAGATATATAATTAGTTTCAATATTTTTGCTTTTGCATTCAATTTTTTCTAATATTTCCTCATCTTCTTGACTGCTTTCATTCTGATCATCTTGGACCTGATCTCTCTTTTCTTGAAGATCTTTGTTCTCCTTGCATTGATCTGTGATGTGACCAATATGGTAACAGTTTTCGCAATATTTTGGAATGTTCCAATAACTGATTCTCACCTAACTTCCCTGATTACGACCAAATCCAATCCAAACATCTTTATGAAGTTTTCTGGTGACATCCATTTCAATCCAAGCGAGACAAGAGTTGTGAAAGGCTCTGTTCTTAGTTGGAACCTTGATATGGAGTGGCCTTCCTATAGCAGTAGCTATGTCAAAGATTACCTTCTTATTGTAAAGGTGCTCTGGGAGGTACCCCACCTTGACCCACACAGGGGTGATAAGACTCTCATATTTGATACTAAAATATTTTGTCCACTTCAGTAATCTCATCATTGAAGTACCAATGGTCCAGACACTCTTTTTCCAAATTTTGCATAAGTCTGTGTTAGATTCAAATTCAATGAGGATATGTCTTGAATCCTTGATTGAGTATTTATAGTCATATTTGAATCTGAAAGATTATAAGAAATCTAAGAGAATTTTACGTTTGGGTAAACCAAAAGCAAAGTTTCCCACCAAAGTGAATTTGGTATCAGATTTAAGATAATCAAGAAAATCATTTTCATATTGTAAATAAATATGATCTTGTTTTGCGATAATGCTTTATGGCTCATAGATTTTATCTTTTCTTTGTTGTTTGGGATTCAACACTTCTTCATAGGATTCGATAGCCACGCCCTCTCTGTTTTATACTCTATTTTGGGTATTTTGGTTCGAAGAACTGAACGAATCTTGTAGAGATGGAAAGTGTTCCATTAGGGAATGCAGAGAAAGAAAAACGGATTCTAGCAGAGAAGACTTGAATCAGGAGAAAAAGATGGATCGCTTGTCATAGAGAAAACTGGAATCGGAAATTCAAGACTATGTTTACATGTCAGTTTCATCTTCTTCAAGCTTTTAGCCTTTTCTCTTGGTATCTTCTGGTGAATTCCTCTATAAGATAAAAGTTAACCTAACAATCTAACACGATGCTATATAGTTATTAAACCGTAACTTAGGTTGTCAAAAAATAATTTTAAAAAAAAAACATAATTGATCCGTAAATTTGTATTCTCAATTTTTTTATTAATTTTTATCCGAATTAATAATTGTATTTAATAAATTATTATTAGTTTTTATATAATTCTATGGTATAGTTTTAATTTTTTTTAAGAAAATCCTATAATATAGTTATTTGTGTTAGTGTTTTGTGGTTGACTTATGATTTATTCGACGGGTTTAAATTTGAATCATTTTAATCGTGTCATTAAATTACCAAATTTATTGGATTGGATTGGTAATTGTGTAAGGTTTAAATTTAGAAAAATGAGTGAATAATATTATCGGTTAGTTCAAAAAATTTATCAGATCGTCTTATATAGATCTGGTAGTTTAACGAGAATACCAATTATTTTAATATATTAAAATATGATAATGTAAATTTAAAATATTAAATTATTATACTAATAAATCGTATAAAAACTCGAATATAAATTTAGAATATTAAATTATTATACTAATAATCGTATAAAAAACTCTAAATAATTAATTATATATATATATATATATATATATATCTAATGGTAATGAGCATATTATATATATATATATTCAGTTATTCATATTGCATTTTTTATTTTAGATTATATATATATAAGATTTTTATTAGTTTTATCGATTCGGATACCGAATTAAAATTTTAACTCTCAATAACATTATTGGATCAGTTTCGGATGTACTTTATTGAACTGTTTTTGGAAGAGTTATCCAGTTCGATAATTCAATAATAGCCATATCCATAAAAATAATCGCAAATAATTTTTTAATTATCATAAATATTTTTCTATCGTGCTAGTTAAAATAAATTATGAAATGTGTTTCATTTTGCAATTTATTTTAATTTTTATTTTATAATTCGCAATTTGCAAACTAAACCTATTTGCGTTCATAATTTATTTTAAAAAAAAATATTTTTAAACGATTTTTAACATTTAGCAATTCATTCAATCTTAATTTTATAATTTTTGTTTCATTATTATTTTGCATGACTGATTTTATAAAATAAAATTGCATTTAACCCTTATTTCGTATTTCGTATTTCATTTAACGCTTATTTTGCATTTCACATTTCGCATCTAACATTTATTTTGGGATTTCAAAAATTAACATTTAACTATTATTTTGAATTTCGTAATATATTTAACCCTAAGTTTGCATTTTGTATTTTTTTAAGATGCATTTAACCTTTATTTCATATTTCACAATTCATTTTGTCATTATTTCGCATTTTGCAATTCATTTAACTATTATTTTGCATCTCGTAATTCGACTATTACTCCGCACTTTGTAATTGTAGTTACATAAGGACAAACAACGCTCACTTTTTCTCTTCTTCTTTTTTGCTTCATTTTATTCTTAGACACATATGATGTAGTAACCATAACCCAAACAAAAAAATTATATGTGAAAGCAAATCAAATACATCAAACCAGACGGAGAAACTTAAATTAAACAAAACCTCAACCATACCTAACTTTATATCTAAATACTGACATCAAAACACTACATCAAATCAAACAAAATCAAATATAAAAACTAGGACAATAAAAAACGAAGGCGACACAACGATTCGGTCATCTACTTCCCCTTCAACAAATTCAATTCGTAGACCTCCAATTCACGAGTTCTTCTTCTATAATTTACGTTTATATCTCTTCTTCTCAAAATTTATAGATCTAAAAACTCTAGAGAAAGTGAAATAAAATATACGTATACCAATACGATAGAATAAAAGGAAGAGATAGAGAAAAATTGAAGAATAAAATAACCTATATCTGCGTACCTACTGGTGGTTGATGATCTTTAGGGTATTAAGTAAAAAAATAATTTTGGTTTTGAATACCTATTGATAGCTTTATTTTTTGTAAGAAACTGTATTAAATTTAAGGAAAAGGTTTGTTTTAATGATATCGGACATAACCTAACAAGCGACAGTTATAGCAAAAACATCAATTGTAAAAATATACAGAAGGCTTTAGGAGTAAATCAAGGCTGGAACAACTACAATGATAGAAAATAAAGAAAGATGGAGGTATTATATAGAGTTATGCAATACCAAAGTTGATTCCAGACCAACATCAAAAGAATTATGAAGTGCGGAACCTGAAATCAACGCAAAAAAAAATACCTCTTATATATTGTTCCAAATGAGAAGTACAACTTATTAAGCAGATCAATGAACTTTGGAACCCAAAAAACAATAACGAATGTCGGAGATCAAGCGGAACGAAACCAAAAAGGTTATATATGTCATAGAACCGAGAATTTAAGTATTTCGTTCACGCCATATATGGTACACCACCGCACTACAACAAGCTATCCATAGCCGATTATGATAATAATGTCTCCATAAGTTAGCCGTGTGGAGCTAGTTAGGATACTCAATGCTAGAAAATGAGAAACCAAATTTGAAACTTGTTGTATCTCAAAATCTGCGAGCAAAATTAGACTAAGCGAGAATATGATTAATGGACTCAGTAATATTACTGTATAAAACATAATCAGAGGAAGATATAAGCCTCAACCACTAAGATTGTCTCGAGTGGAAAAAAAATCCTAAGAATGGCAAACCAAAAGATGAAAGAGTCATGCAAAATGTTTAAAAAGTCCGACTAGGCTTGCCTACTCGACATACATAATAGACCGACGAATAGCTTATATATGTTAGTTATATTACATTAATTGTGTTGATTCGTACATCTGATAAATATATTTTATTTCCAATTCAATTAAAATATTTTTTAATTTTTAATTTTTTATTGATGTTTAACCACTTAATAATGACTAAAAATAAAAAATACCATTGGCATATCTTTTAAAACATATTGGTTATATTTAAATTATTATTTTCAAATGTATGAAAAATTAAAATTTCAAGACCAAGCAAATACCATTTGCAATAAATCGTTGGCAAGTTCTCTAACTTAAATTTATACCAACAAACTACCCACATATGTTTTTTCTATATAATCGTACCTCATTATAAGCTAATCATTAGCGACGTATTTATTAATCTATAATGTTTTCTCATTATGAATGAAAATTTATTGTGTAAGACATGACAAATTCTATAATAGTTTTTGTTACAAAATATCCTAGAAAACATATGATATATTTTGGAACGATATTTTTTTTTATTTTTTTACAACGGATGACATATTTTCAGATTTCATTTTTTACTTTTGTGTAGTAATGACATATTATTATTAAACTCATGTATTGTATAAGGCAACACATATATTCATACTTCATTTTCTGTTTTCTAAATTATAAATTTGTATAGTTAATTTTTATTGTTTTCTTCAAAGCATGACATATTCATATACATCATTTTTTTGTTTTTTGTAAAACATGGCATATTTTAGATAGATATTTTTCAAGACGTGATATATTTATCTCTTGGGAGTTTTTAAATGAGGTATGATATGTTTTACTTATTTTAAAGAATGTGGTATAAGTTTTAATAGTTACATTTATAACTTTGAATTATCCTAAGCATGATAGATTATTACAAACTTTCTGTATGCTTTGTAAACAAGGCATTATATATTATTATGAGTTTGTAATGTTATTGGTTTTATAAATAATATCATGTCTTCAATATATGTGTTGTATTTCTATCAATACAAAATATGACACGGTTTATGATGTGTTTTATATATTGTATGTAAGACGTGTATTCAAAAGTGTTAGTCATGTTTATATTTGGTGTAAAGTCTGTAATTTATCCATTATCTAGTTTTAAGAGTTATATTGTTATTTTTGAATATGTGTTGAGTAGATGGTTTGTTTTGAACGTTGTACGAGTGAAATTATCTTATTTTGTTGGCTATATTGATATTTGTTATGTTAGTTAATGATTGGGATTTTAAAAGTATGTTTTTTTACTGATTTGATTTATAAATTACATTTTATAATTTGTTGTTGATGAGAAAATTAACTTACATAATTGTGAAATCAAATTTTTACCTAGGTTACATTCTGATAATGTTACACATAATCGTTTTTTATTGTGATAGTATTAAAAAAGTTGTTTTTGATGAGTCTGGATGTTGCTCCCTCTCCGGACAGGGACAGTTCGGACTAAGATCACCAGACCGGACAGGGCAGTTCGAACACCTAGCCTATTGGACTGTTCGAATTATGACTAAAGTACTTAAAAACCTAAACACTTCTTGACTAAGCTGCTTGCTCTTCTATCAAAAGCTCATGGGTCCTTGAACATGACCCCGGTCCATTAAATATGACCCGAAAGCCCATAAAGCCCAAATACAAGGGTATAAATAGCCAACCACCCGCATTAAATATGGGTAATGAAAATTAAATAAAACCAGGCTGCTTAATTCTCCCTCTACTCTCTACTTAAACATTAAACGTCTACATACCTCCACAAACTCTAAACAAATTAAAAATTTACCCTCAGACGAAAATTAACCACACCAAATTGGCGACCACAGTGGAAGGAGAAGGTGCCTGAATCAAGCATTCGAAACCAACAAGAAAAGTCAGTCCGAATGAATCTGGACGCCCCGGAAGTACCACCAGCTTTGCTCGAAGTGGTGGGTGAAAACGATGAATACACTATCGAGGAGCGCGATAGGTTAAAAGGCGAGATAGAAGCTCTGAGGGCAGAAAATGCTAAGATGGGCATGAAAGAAAAATCAAAAACATCAGTTGCTCATCATACCGATAACCCTAGAGAGCATGAGCCTTCAAAGACTCATGTGAGTACCAAAAAGACTCATGCCAGCTCCAAAAAATCTCACCGGTCTAAGCCAGTGGAGAGTTCTGACTCAGGCTCAGAATCTTCTGATAGCTCCTCGGATGAAGATGGAGTTGAAGAATCCTTGTCCTCTAGCAGCGATGAGGGCCAAACTAAAACGAAGCAAAAGCTGATCAAAAAATATTCAAGGAAAAGGGATAGACATGGAAAATTGAAGAAGAATATTGGCAAAGGGTCATCTCACAGCCGGAGGCATGTAGACCGGATGCTGATGGATCCTTTTGCCTTCCACGACGAGCCAGGTATCTTTGCAACTCCCAATGAGGATACTGTGTTCAGTCGTGGCCGAAATTGGAGACAATCCCCCATTGTCTTCCAAAATTCTGTCCGGGAACCTCCCTAAAAGGTTTGATAGCACTAAAATGGAGAAGTACGATGGCATTACTGATCCGGACAACCATTTGGAGCAATTTAAAAACTTTACGATGAACTTTGATGATGACGACAAGCTACTTTGTAGAGCATTCTCCCAATCCTTTACGGGGAGTGCTCTAAAATGGTATAACAGCCTACCACAAGGCTGCATCAAGAATTTTGATACCTTTTGGGTTGCCTTTCGAAGGAAGTTTGTTGGGAGTAAAGAGTTGAAGGGCAACGGGGACACAATAATCCATTGTGCCCAAGAACCAAATGATTCATTGAAAGAATACATAAGTCGTTTTGTGAACATTAAGAATGGGTTGGCTGATTGCTTCGAGCAAGTAGCAATAGCATCCTTGAGACAGGGCTTAAACCCTGGGAATTTGGTTGATTCTGTGACCAGAAAGAAAGCCATGACTTGGGGAGGTTTGCTGAATCAGGTTTGAAAGCAGATCAACATTGATGAAACAAAGAAAACTAGGGTGCACAGGCAGGTGAGGTCTGTCCCGGTTGCACTAAATCCCAATCAGAATCAGTCCAGGAACAAGGCAAAGGAGACCGGACAGGGGCATAGCAGGGCTAAAGCTCAATCTCAGCCAGCTGCGCCTGTTCAGAGTTAACAATCCAGAAATAAGAGAGGGCCTTGGGTCCAACCGGAGTGGTTTGCAGAATTGAAAGAAAGTGTGGCCATTATTTATGATAAAACAAAGGAAGAGGTACACTATAGAAGACCGGTTGCGCTGCAATCTCCTAGGGAACATCGTAATAACTTCGTCTACCAGTACCACAATGATACTGGCCATACCACCGATGATTGTATAGCCTTGAAACAAGAAGTTCAGAACTTGATTGAAAGGGGAAAGCTGGGGGCGTATGTCAAAAGAAGAGGAGGTAATAGGCCTGACAATACTCATCGGGTTGGTCCAAGCAATGCTGCTCCGGAGGGAGCTATGGTTATAATCGAAAGTTTTGATGTGGAATCAGAATACTTGGATCCGGATCCAACTCAAAATAAAGTGGGTGCAATTGAGGAATGTTCTAGAACGGTCTCCGGGCTCATTAAATTTTTTGAGTCACTTACAATTTTCGGAGGAGATACTATGACAGCTCCTACTGCTTCTTCGAGGAAGAGGCACGTTCATACTTTAGCTACCCAGTTAGAAGGAGGCATGACCTCCTATCAATCGCAAATTCCATTCCCCTTCATTGTTTTCGATGAAGATGACTTAAGAGATATAGCTGGCCCTCATGAAGATGTTGTTGTCATAGGAGCATCCATTGGGGGCAATGACATAAGACGAATCTTGGTGGATACCGGAAGCTCAGGTAATATCATCTTGTTAAACACTTACAAGAAAATGAAAAATCCAGCCGTAATTCAGCGTTCGGACAGATCAATTGTGGGATTTACTGGCAGCTCTGCAGATGTGATCGGGGAGTTCGAAGAGGAAGTTTTGTTGGGCAAGGGCCCTTTCAAGAAGATGGTTAGGATACTTTTTATTGTGGTAGATTGTCCCACTCGGTATAATGCTATTTTAGGGAGGTCTTGGCTCTTTAGGATGCATGCAGTGGCTTCGATAGTCCACCAATGTTTGAAATATGCTGTTCAAGGACAAGTGGGAGTTGTCCAAAGCAGTCAAAAGGTTGCAAGAGAATGTTATGCTACAGCCCTGGCCCCCGGAAGTTGGGGGCAGTTCGTATCGACGAGCAATAGCAGTTTGAGGGGCTTTCTGGGGGGGTTAGGGTGAAATTGATGACCCCAGAGAGACCCCTGGAGTATTGATACCAGTTGAAGAGGTTGAAACACATTCTTTAGAAGAAGGGAAAAGTGTCAAGATAGGGTCTAAAATGCTACCCGACCTGAAAAATAAGATGTTAAAGTTCTTGAAAAACCATCAGCATGTTTTTGTTTGGTGCAATGCTGATGTTACTGGGGTTCCAGCTGATGTTATATCACATCACCTATCTGTCCGAAGAGATGTAGCACCAGTGGTACAAAAGAGAAGGGCTTTTTCCAAAGAAAAGGCTGATGTTATTGTGCAAGAAGTTGACAGGCTCACAAAGATGGGGCATATCAAGGAGTCTCAATATCCTTTGTGGACTGCCGATCCGGTCTTGGTGAAAAAGAAAAATGGCAAGTGGCGTATGTGCATTGACTTCACAGATCTCAATAGAGCTTGCCCAAAAGATTTGTATCCAGTTCCCCGAATTGACCAGCTAGTAGACTCCACCTCTGGGAATAAGCTGCTATCTTTTATGGATACTTTCTCCGGGTACAATCAGATCCAAGTAGATCCGAAGGATCAGGAGCATACCACATTTGTCACTGACAGGGGTCTTCATTGCTACAAGGTAATGCTATTTGGGTTGAAAAATGCTGGGGCTACTTATCAGAGATTGGTGAACAAAGCCTTTGCTGATCAAATTGGAAGGAATATGGAAGTATACATCGATGACATGATGGTGAAAAGCGTGGATGAGCAATTGCACTTAACTGACCTCCAAGAAACTTTTGCCAACTTGGTAAAAGTGAATTTGAAGCTAAATCCAGAAAAATGTGTGTTCGGAGTGCAATCCGGGAAGTTCCTAGGTTATATAATAAGTGAGCAAGGGATACAGCTCGATCCGGACCAACTTAATGCTCTATTCCAAATGGAGCCTCCTCGGAATATTAAAGAAGTGTAGCGATTGACGGGGAGGTTAGCTGCTTTAAACCGATTTATCTCAAGGTCATCGGACAGATGCGCCCCGTTTTTTCAAACTTTGAAGGGTGCAAGGGGATCCCACTGGACCTCACAATGTGATGAGGCCTTCAATGAGATTAAGAAACATCTGTCCTCCCCCAAAACCCTATTTAAACCAATTGATGGAGAGACACTCTTCGTATATTTGGCAGTTTCAAGTTGTACCATCAGTGCTGTGTTGGTGAGAGAGGTGGATAATTACCCCCATCCAGTGTACTACATCAGCAAGAGCTTGATAGATGCAGAAAAGCGTTATTTGAAACTCGAAAAGTTAGCGTTAGCCCTGGTAATAGCTGCAAGAAAGATGAGGCCTTATTTCCAGGCTCATCCTATTATCGTCCGGACATCTTTTCCCTTGAAGAATGTTCTCCAGAAAGCAGACATTTCAAGTAGAATGACTAAGTGGTCGGTAGAATTGGGGGATTTCGATATAGATTTTGCTCCCCGAACAGCAGTCAAGGCCCAAGCTGTGGCTGATTTTTTAGTTGAATTCCACTCTGACAGAGATTCGGAGCAGACTACTGAGATGAAAGACAAAAAGGTCTGGGTTGTCCGGACGGATGGTGGATCCAGCACTATGGGATGTGGTGCAGGGGTGTGCTTGACTTCTCCGTATGGTGACAAAATGTACCAGGCTATATGTTTTGCTTTCAGGGCTTCCAATAATGAGTCTGAATACGAAGCAGCTATAGCTGGTTTAAAGTTAGCTTATATTTGTGGGGCTAAAAGGGTCAAGCTAATGAGTGACTCCCACCTTCTTATCCACCGTGCTCAATGTCAATCTGAGGCTAAAAAGGAGCAATTAGTGAAGTATTTACTTCTTCTTAAGAAATGAAGCACTCAAGTTTAAAAGCGTTGTTTATGAGCATATACCCCAGACAGAGAATGAATTAGCAGATTCATTGGCAACTATAGCTTACACAGAGTCATATCCATGGATCCATGTACTGGAAAGCCCCTCCATTCAACTTAATGTGGGTAAAGAGGAAGAAATTTTTGAAGTACAGGTGAAGCAACCTCAGGATTGGAGATTTCCTCTCCTGCAATACCTCTCTGATGGCATACTGCCTCCAGATAAAGCACTAGCAAGAAAAATGAAACACAAGGCTCGTGGTTTTATCATACTAAGAGACGTTCTGTATAAAAAGTCTTACAGTAAACCTCTTCTACGGTGTCTGGGAGATGATGAGTCTCAAGTAGTCCTCTCTGAATTGCATGATGGTGAGGGATCAGCTCACTGTGGATTCAGGGCTCTGAGAATGATGGTTTTACTGGCCGGTTATTACTGGCCATCTATTATGCAGAATGCTAAAGAGCTGGTAAGAAGGTGTGATCCATGCCAGAGATATAGCAATGAAATTCATGTCCCAGCCATCCCTTTAGAATCAATTTCTGAGCCTATACCTTTTGCTCGATGGGGGTTGGATTTAGTGGGCCCTCTCCCTATGGCGTCCGGAGGGCGCAAAACTATAATTGTTGCTATAGATTACTTTTCGAAGTGGATTGAAGCAGCCCCTGGCAGGAACAACATCAAAAGCTGTCATAAAATTCATTTTATCCAACATCTGTTGCAGATTTGGTGTTCCATAAAAGATAACGACAGACAATGGGCCACAGTTTGACAATAGAGAAATGGAGAGTTTATGTGCCTCAAGGGGTATACAACATTGTTTCTCTTCACCTTTCCACCCACAAGCAAATGGTCAGGTTGAAGTGGCTGATATAATTATACTGTCCGGTTTAAAGAAGAATCTGGAAGGAGCTGCTGGGAAGTGGCCTAGCTATTTACAAGAGGTCTTGTGGGCCTACCAGACAACACCTGGGGCTGCAACACAGGAGTCACCCTTTGCCTTGGTCTATGGGATGGATGCAGTAGCTCCCATAGAAGCAACTCTCCCATCATTTCGGGTTCACAACTTCTCTGAGTGCGCTAACGAAGTGGCAATCAGAGGTCCGCTTGACCTGGTAGAGGAAAGACGAGTTAAAGCTCACCTTAGAGCTGCACACTATCAGGGTTTGATGAGAAGCAGATTTGCTTCTAAAGTTAAAAGAAGAGATTTCCAGCCGGGGGACAAGGTATTGAGGAAAGTCTTCTTACACACTAAAGAGAAGCTGCTCGGCAAACTGGCCCCAACTCGGGAAGGACCTTATATACTTGTTGAAAGGCTTAAACCTGGAACATATTGGCTAGAAGACAAGGATGGAAGAATTTTGACCCACCCTTGGAATATCGAACATCTCCGGATGTACTTGGAGTAGCATCCGTGTAAATATTTACTTGTTTAAACATTCATGTAAATATTTGTGGGCATACGCTTTCCTACCCTGGTGGCGCGGAGAGGTTTTAATGAGGTGTCCGGGCTTTTTAATAAAATTTGATGCCTTCGTAAAAAAATTCCGAAGTGTTCTTACTTTGTTTTTTGTCACACCATCCGGATTGAAGTAAAAGAATGAAGACCACTTAAACATTTTTCATCGGAGAGCTTAAACACTCTCACTTTAGACTATTTATGAAATAACTAAGGGCTATTTAAACACAAGCCACCAAAATTGAAACAAACTATGAAAGGATGCGAAAATTGTGCAAAACAAGGATATTCATTGAAATAACTTAAGTGCCTTGGCCTTCCAAGGAATTTTAAATTGTCAAACAAAGTAAAGGATCTATCCGGTCAGATACCAGACACAATAACAAAAAGAGTGCCTTGGCCTTCCAAGGACTTTGGTTTAGATAACATGAAAAGTGAAAAAAATAATTCATAATTCAAGACTGAGCCTTTGAAGATGGCTCAGCTTCATCCATCTTCTTCTTCCCCTTGGGATCGTCTTTCTCTTCGCGAGGGCCCTCCCCGGTTTTTTCTTCTTCTTCGTCGGAGGAGGAAGCACTGGGATAATCATGTAAGTCCCCATCAGCCATGGTGTGGAAGGGAAGATCATGGTACTCTACATGAAGCCATAAATCTCCAAGGTTCCTCTTCGGGAACTTCTCGTGGAAGAGCAGGACCATGTCTGATCTCACCTTGGCATACATTTGCTCTTGAGTGTCGATCACGTTGTTGGCATAAGCGTCGATCTTGGCTTGGATTTTGGCCTACTGCTCCCTTAGCAGATCAACTTTCTCCTCGGCAGCCTTGGACACTGTGTTCTCAAGTGCAATCTTGTCACTGGTCAAGTTGTGGATAACTTGATCATTGGCCTTGGTCTCCTCTTTAGAAGAGTTGAGATCTTTCTCCAATCCGGACAACTTCTCCCGGAGATCCTTGATGGTGTCTTCTAGAGTGGCAATTTTTGTAGTCCACCCCTCTTGGCTCTTCTTCAACTCTTTGTTTTCCCCCTTTAGAATGTTAGCATGTTGAGTAGCAGTAAGAAGGTCATCGGATAGCCTCTCTTTATCGGACTTGAGGTCTTTGATAATGTCTGCCTGACTTCAAACTTGCTTCTCCAACACAAGCACCGGCTGAACACTACTTAATAAAGAGTGAGGTATAATGTCCCTTTCACTTGAAACAGTAAAAGTCTTACCATTAAAAGTGACGGTGTTTGAAGTACTCGGAGGGAGGTAAGGCCCAGCAAAATCGTCTCTGGGGAGGTTGACAAAGTACTCACCAAGCCCACCAATACCAGTGATGTCTACCCCATCAATGCTAAGACCTCCCCCTTCGACCTCATCGGTTTGAAAGTCACCAGGTATCTCCTCTGCTTGTGTTGGGTCAGTGGGATTTACATGGGGGAGAGGCTCCGGAGGCCGGAGAGAAAGTTCATCACCCTTAGAGGTCTTCTTCTTGGCCTCACTGTCCTTGCTTTCAGCTCCCCATTTACGGTCTCTTTTGGAAGCCATTGGGGGTTTTGGGGAGTGAGCTTCTTGCCTAACACTCTCCTGCTCTACCACTTCCAAGAGAGCAGCATCAATCTGGCTTGGGGCTGGCCCCTCCGGATTTGTTGAAACAGCTTCCTCCACCTCAGCAGGGTCTACTTCACCTACTACTTTCTTGCCCTTCTTCTTTTTTCCTTTCATCTTACTCGGGGCCTTGGCCCGGCCTGGCAAGTAAAGTGTCTCATCCGGTTCGTGTGTCCTCTTGAGCACTACATACGGAGGGGGTTGAGTGGTGAGCTCTTCCCAGGTTAAGTCCCTCCGGCCAGTAGTGTTCCAGAGGTGAGACCTTGCTAAGTTTCCCCCCGTGAAAGCATCATGGAACCGGTTTCCCCACCTTTCAGTTGCCCGAGTGTTGATCTTGGTGCAAGTGGTCTGCCCGGACTTTAGATAGTCATTGAAGTCCTTGGGCAGTTCTGCTAAGAAAAAGACAAATCCAATCAGTTTAAACAAATTTGATAAAAGAAGAGATAAAAATATAAAGTAGGAGCCTTACGATCACTCCTCCATCTGCTGGTGAGGAGACTTGAGTTGACTCCGGCCTGATGAGCTCCGGTACTCTCCTGATTTCTAGCCTCTGGTTGGGGCTCTGTTATGGACGTTTCTCTTCGGGGACTTGAGCCAGTGCCCTCTAGACCGGACAGCCTGTCCCTGGGTGCCCTAATGGGTACTTCTGACCCAGTACTACTATACTTGGCACCTGATACAGGGGTGCCCTTAGAAGCCTTCCCTTTGACCAGCCGGCCTTTTCTCCGATCAACTAACTTGTGAGGAGAGGTTTCAGCATCGGAACCCATGGCTAAAAATGGGGAGGGTTTTTTAAGGCTGGTGACTGTTAAACCTGGTTCAACGACGGGTTCCGACTCTTGAACCGAAGAACCTGAGATAATAGGGGAAAGACTGGATTGAAACAACCTCCTCGGTTTGACACCCTTTGCGGAGGAAGAACCTTGGTCTGACTCTGTGGGTGAAGTTGCTGGTTTATCGATGGGGGAAGCGGGTAAGCTTGCTGCAATGCGTCTTTCCCTTTCAACCTTTTGTGTTTTTTCTAATTCAGAGAGGTTGAGCCACCCGCCTTTGATTAGAGCGTTCCTAGCCGTGAACATAAAAAACCTGAGTAAAAATTTGTTTTTGAGAGAAAGATCTTTAAGGATTTGTAGAGTGAAAACGAAAGTGATGGTGAAACAGTAGAAAGTATTTCAATTTATAGTAAATCTCAAAAAGGAGTCTTGATTCCTAGGAGAATTCGAAAAGATTAGTAATGATTAAAAGACGGCGCTGATGTCACCCTCATTAATGAAGAAGTTGTTTTTCGAAGAAGGTGGGTGCGAAATTCAAGGTGAAAAAACGGCTGAAGCAACCAACCAAAGAATGACACGTGTCCCATGAACTCTAGCAAAAAACCGTTTAGATTCACAGAGCTTTTTCAGTCCGGATAAAGCCATAGCACAAGTCGAAAGACCTGTCCGGGTAAAACTGCCCCTGACATCAGACTGTTTTTCAGGTTTTTGGCAAAGGTATTTGACCAAGCCCCTAAAAAAGGGGCTCCTGATGAGTCCGGATGTTGCTCACTCTCCGGACAGGGACAGTTCGGACTAAGATCACTAGACCGGACAGGGCAGTTCGAACACCTAGCCTATTGGACTGTTCGAATTATGACTAAAGTACTTAAAAACCTAAACACTTCTTGACTAAGTTGCTTGTTCTTCTATCAAAAGCTCATGGGTCCTTGAACATGACCCCGGTCAATTAAATATGACCCGAAAGCCCATAAAACCCAAATACAAGGGTATAAATACCCAACCACCCGCATTAAATATGGGTAATGAAAATTAAATACAACCAGGCTGCTTAATTCTCCCTCTACTCTCTACTTAAACATTAAACGTCTACATACCTCCACAAACTCTAAACAAATTACAAATTTACCCTGAGACGAAAATTAACCACACCAGTTGTTATAGTAATTAAAGTTCTTCAAGATTTTAGGTTGTGTTGGGAATATGGGTGTTGTAAATATGGGGTTCCGCATATTCCGCCTCTGTATATAAGTAAGAACACAACCGATCTCAACACTAGTATGATATTGTCCGCTTTGGCACCCGAAGGCCCTCACGGCTTTGCATTTGGTCCACTACCAAAAAGCCTCATACTAGTTAAGGTATGTTCTCACTTATATACCATTGATCCTTCCCATGTTTAACCGATGTGGGATGTGGGACTTTGGTCGCCATCCTAACAAATCCTCCTCTCGAACAAAGTACCACTTAGCCTCCTCTCAATTGACTTTCATCCGCTCACTCTAATCAGAGATTGCTCCATCTGAGCAATAGAGTTTTTTTTACAGCGGATCTATCTACTCATTCGACCATTCTGCACTTGTTCCTTAGCTCCACTATCCACTACAATCAAGTACCACCGCTTGATGAGTCATGGACGCTCTAGCTCCACTATCCACTCCAGTCAAGTACCACCGCTTGATGAGTCCACTCCAATCAAGTACCACCGCTTGATGAGTCATGGACGCTCTAGCTCCACTATCCACTCCAATCAAGTACCACCGCTTGATGAGTCATGGACGCTCTAGCTCCACTATCCACTATAATCAAGTACGACTGCTTGATGAGTCATAGACGCTCCGAACTAGGATGTATAGAGTAGATCATTCACCTTGAGTATGACTATTGGTTCATCATGTTCGACCTCCAAGAATACCACCATCGTGTTCCGTTTGGGCCTGACGCTCTGATACCACGTGTTGGGAATATGGGTGTTGTGAATATGGGGTTCCGCATATTCCACCTCATTCGACCATCCTGCACTTGTTCCTTAGCTCCACTATCCACTACAATCAAGTACCACCGCTTGATGAGTCATGGACGCTCTAGCTCCACTATCCACTCCAGTCAAGTACCACCGCTTGATGAGTCCACTCCAATCAAGTACCACCGCTTGATGAGTCATGGATGCTCTAGCTCCACTATCCACTCCAATCAAGTACCACCGCTTGATGAGTCATGGACGCTCTAGCTCCACTATCCACTATAATCAAGTACGGCTGCTTGATGAGTCATAGACGCTCCGAACTAGGATGTATAGAGTAGATCATTCACCTTGAGTATGACTATTGGTTCATCATGTTCGACCTCCAAGAATACCAGCATCGTGTTCCGTTTGGGCCTGACGCTCTGATACCACGTGTTGGGAATATGGGTGTTGTGAATATGGGGTTCCGCATATTCCACCTCATTCGACCATCCTGCACTTGTTCCTTCGCTCCACTATCCACTACAATCAAGTACCACCGCTTGATGAGTCATGGACGCTCTAGCTCCACTATCCACTCTAGTCAAGTACCACCGCTTGATGAGTCCACTCCAATCAAGTACCACCGCTTGATGAGTCCACTCCAATCAAGTACCACCGCTTGATGAGTCATGGACGTTCTAGCTCCACTATCCACTCCAATCAAGTACCACCGCTTGATGAGTCATGGACGCTCTAGCTCCACTATCCACTCCAATCAAGTAAGACTGCTTGATGAGTCATGGACGCTCCGAACTAGGATGTATAGAGTATATCATTCACCTTGAGCATGACTATTGGTTCATCATGTTCGACCTCCGAGAATACCACCATCGCGTTTCGTTTGGGCCTGACGCTCTGATACCACGTGTTGGGAATATGGGTATTGTGAATATGGGGTTCCGCATATTCCGCCTCTGTATATAAGTAAGAACACAACCGATCTCAACACTAGTATGATATTGTCCGTTTTGGCACCCGAAGGCCCTCACGGCTTTGCATTTGGTCCACTACCAAAAAGCCTCATACTAGTTGAGGTATGTTCTCACTTATATACCATTTGATCCTTCCCATGTTTAACCGATGTGGGATGTGGGACTTTGGTCGCCATCCTAACAGGTTGAAACTTATGATCACATATAAATAAATTAGTATAATTTTTAACAAAAAATATATAGGTTTGATATATCATAGTATTGAGCTACAAATGGTATTGCTTAATCGAAAGACCCGATGGTTGGTGATATATCTAAATTACACAATTGGATATTATAAAATCATGTAAATTCATCTGAGTTCTCTATAAGATTGTAAAATTAGAGTGTGATTTTATCTCGAATGAGTTTTTGCGCTATTTTGTTGGTTTTGGTGTTTGGTTTCATGATTTTGAACATTATCGTCTCATGTTACTTTTGGATGGTACTTATCTGCATTCAAAGTACAAAAACATATTATGTTAAACTACAGCAGATGTAAATCAAGAGATTTTGCCTATATTATTGTATTATGAAAATTGTAGCTCATTTAATAATATTGTGTATATGTTTTATATATATTATATAATTGTTGTTTTATCTTTTTTCATATATATTTCCTTATTTTTTATAATAGTTAGTTCTAAAGATATTAGTAATTGGAGTTGGTTTGGGGGTAATTAAAGTCTCGTTTTTTTGTGAACAAGTGATAATCTTAATTTCTGATCAATATTTAGAATTCGTCCATTTTGTTAGTACTATCTTATCACATTATTTTCACTCATTTTTTAGGATTATAATATGTGAAAACTTAAAAGATAAATTGAAAAAATGAGTAAAATGTTATGATATAAAATGGTTATGGAATTATAAGAATGTGTTTATGCTATGAATGTATATGTCTTTAATGTTTCTTTAAATTTAGTAAAATATAGAGATAAAATGTTTGAGTTTAAGAAACATTTATTGGTTAATAATTTTGTCAATGTATATTTTAAAGGTTATCGCTATGGAGAAGTGACATCAAATGATGCTGAATCTTTTAATTCTCGAATAAAAGTATAAAACTTATTTCTAATTATTGATTTTAATGAAAATATTAGATTAAAATTTATGGATCAATGTTACAACGACTATGTGATTATGAAAAGTGGGTTATTTTTTTATGTCCATAGATGGAAAATAATTATATTATGCATTATAAATTAGAAGTTGTGGAATGTTCACCTTTATACAGATTATGTTTTTATATTCATTATGAATAAAAAAAGATTGTTAATATTTTGACTTGTATTTATAGTTGTGGTGTATGAAAGCATTCAAATAATAATCCAATTAATTTTATTGATCCATGTTATATTAAAAAATATAGCATATGTTATAACATCGTAATCCGATATATTAATCTCTTTGTAGAACGTAAGACTTTTATATATGTTGGTGTTCTTCCTCTAAAATTTAAAAGACAACCATTGAGAGAAAAAGTAATATAATTTTTTCATAAGGATAAGTTATAAGAAATACGATCAAGTGTGGTAAATGTAATAAGTTCGTTGACAAATATTAAAAAAACTATGATGCACTTAAAGTAAAGATATTTTTATAAGATGTTAATGTATTTTTTATTTTTATTCAAAGTTTGTTTTATACTTTTATGAATTACATTATAATGCAAGAAAAATTATGATGATTATGAATGAATATAACTACTTTTTGTCTTTAACGTTTTGGTTATCCGATTTAAATCGGATGTCTATATGCAAAAATTTAGAGTAAAACATGACAGAGTAAAAAAATGGCACTACATATATAATTTGTTTAAAAAATAAATTCATTATAGACTTCGTAAATTATATAGCAGGTTGATGGTATGCCAAATTTAAAGGAACATAAATTATAAAGGAATGATATATTTTAGATATAATTTGTTAATGATATAACATCATAAATTTTGTTGATTATTCAAGTTTTAATATGTAAAGTCATATCATATTATGATTATGATAGCAAACCTATGCAATTTAATGTAAAATTGAACATATTACGATTATTACATAACATGTTGATTGCAAGACATGATATATTATTTAAATATTATAAGATGTTAACGATAAGGCCAATTAGGTTTTATTAAAAGATTTATATACATAATTATTTTTTTCATATCAAAGCTAGTTAGATTTCATAAATGATATTAAATGGTTTAATCGATAACATAATATTATGTTTGTTATTCTATCGAGACATACATGTATTATGTTATAAATGATATAATATGGTTTTATATCAAAGCATGACAGAGTTTCCAAATAATATAGCATGGTTCATATGATAACATGACAGGATAATCTTATAAAAGACAAGCCATATTTTGGTAATTATATACCATATTTTGGTAATTATATACCATATTTTACGAAGAACCTGACGGGTTATATATATTATACTAGGAAATATTTTTTACTATGTAAAATTTTAAAATTATGATTAAACACATTATTATATAATTTTTTACATTTAAATACAAGGCATGACATATTAATTTTATTTATATAAATTAACTGCAAAGCATGATAAATTTTATAGTATTGGTAATCATGTTATATTATAAACAATAAGGACATACACAACAAATTTAAACCAAGGTATGATAGATTCTGCAAATGATATAATAGGTTCAAGTAATAACATGACAAATTTATATTATTTGGTCAAGATCAGGTAATCGTATACAAGTCATGATAAATTTTAGTAATTATATACTATATTTTACGGTAATGCATAAAATATTATATTTTATGTAAGGACATATTTTGATGGTTTGTATGAGTTTTTAGTATTGTGATTAGATACATGTTGATATTTAATTGTTATGTAATCCATAATATTTTAATGTAATACATGACATATTATGGTTATTATAATACTAATTGGAAGACATGATTAATATTTATAGAATAATAATGTGATGTTTTATAATAAGGAAATATAGATTTTGATAATATAAAGTTTAATATAGATTTTAATATACCAAAGAATATTAAACTATGGTTGTTATATCAAGTTTACGTAAGACGTGTTTTACATATGTGATCCATTTAATGGGAAGTTATCAATGATCAAGATAAATACCGATAACTACCTCCCACTATTTAGGTAACCACCAACTTATCATATCTAATAACTACTTTTATGATGGCTAGAGTAGTATAAATAAGGATATGACAAATCTGAAAATGGTCACCAAATTCACTCTCATATAAGTTATATACACCACTAAAAGTGAAAGGAGAGTTTGGAATCAAAATTCAAAACGATCATTTGATTAAGCATACAGAAAGACAATTTAATCACTCAAATTGCAATGACTGGAGGTACACATATTCGATCTCGTTTATCGCCTCCGTATTCATTATTGTATATTCATATTATTGTTAGAATATATATGAAGTAATTAGAATAATTTTTACATTTATTATTAGAATCTATAATTGCCTATGCCTTTCTTGTTATATATGTTATTATATGAACATTTATTCTTCATATTTAAAATACAATATGTTTATATGGTCATAATGCATAATTCTAGTATGATATACATATTTTGTGGTTTCGAATTTTGGGTATAATATGTTATTTGTGTTTCATATTGGTGGAGGCGTAAAAAAGTATGATTATCCTATGTTTATTTGCTTTGATTTCTTGACATGTACAAAGATTAAAATAATTAATTAAAAAAATTACAACCGTAAAGATTGTACATGAACAATGTTAGAGTGGCGACCAAAGTCCCACATCCCACAACGGTTAAACATGGGAAGGATCAGTGGTATATAAGTAAGAACATATCTCAACTCGTATGAGGCCTTTTGGAAGTGGACCAAAACCAAAGCCATGTGGGCCTTCGGGCGCCAAAGGGGGCAATAACATATTAATCTTGAGATCGTGTTGTTCTTACTTATATATTGAGGCGGAATATGCGGACCGGACCCCATATCCCCAACACGTGGTATCATAGCCAGGCCCAGAATGAATGCGATATGGTGGGTGATATGGGTGAAACTCTCAGATGCGGAACATGATGTACAATAGCCATGCTTAAGATGATGTGCTCTAGAGATCCTAGTTTGGAGTGCCCGAGGCTCATCAAGTAGTGTGACTTGATTGGAGTGGCGCTAATGAACAAGACAATGGTGGTCTAATAGGAGGTGATCAGTAACATCTGTAGTGCCTCTATAGTTCAAGTAACCCCGCCTGATTAGAGTGGACGGATAAAAGTCAATTGAGAGGTGGCTAAACGAGTAATTTGTTCGAGAGGAGGATTAATTTGTTGTGAATGAGTCGAATAGTGCCTTGACAATGTACTTTTTTTGGCAGTACAGTTTTGTGTCTGTGATAGTGTCATTGTGCCTTAACAGTGTGTTGTGCTCGACGGTACAATTTTATGTTATTGACAGTAAGCTGTAATGGATGGTTTTCTTATTAGATTTATGTATATGAGCCCATTAGGCCCATTGTCTAGTAATTCTATTTATTCCCTATAAATAGACTATTAGGACTACATAAAACATAATCTGAAATCTGTAACCCTTTTCTATCATAGTTAAACATTTTTCTCTGGTGGCACCTGTGGATGTAGACAATTGTCGAGCCACGTTAAATCTAGTGTTCTATATTTACTGTTATTTGTTTCATTTGTGTTCTCTGCTTGAGATATTTTGTGATAAATTGCATAATGATTTAATAATAAAATTAGTATCAGAGCCACACAGTGAAATTATGGCTTTTTAATTAGGGTTTCACAATGGCGTCTACAGCAACAAAATACATGATTGAAAAAATTGATGGGGGATCCAGCTTTGTGTTGTGCAAGATTAAACTGAAATATTTATTGGTACTGCAAGGGTTGTAAAAGATTGTGGAGAATAAGTTACTAGAAGAGATGAAAGAATATGAGAAGCAAGATCTTCAATAAAGGGATTTGTGATGGATTTTAATGAGTACGAAAGACAATGTGCTTCGCGATATTAATGGTGAGAAGACTTCTGCCTACGCATGAAAGAAGCTATGAGATCTTTACTCAGAGAAATCAGTAGTAAACCGATTATACTTGAAGAAGCGTTTGTACGATTTCAGATTGAAAGAAGGTAAATCCATAACTGAGCACTTAAATAATTTTAAATCAATTATAATGAACTTGGAGAACATATATATCAATATTGAGGATGGGGATCAGGCTTTCTTTGTATTGAGATCGTTACCAACTCCCTATGGAAAATTTGTAGAAAATATTATGTATGGTAAGGATAATTTATAGCTAGCAGATGTTAAAGGGGAACTGATATCAAAGGAGATGAGACAGTTGCAGCAAGACAATCAAGCTGAAGGGGAAGGTCTTATGACTACGGGAAGATCTAAAAGACAAGCGAGTTCCTGAAGAAGTCAGAATTGAAGGTTCAAGTCAAAGTTAAAGCACTCAAACTGTTATGAATGCGGTGAGCCGGGTCATTATAGGAGAGATTATCCAAAATTGAATGATAAGAAGTGAAATCAAAAGGAAAATGTAGCAAACATTGTTGAAGGTGTGAACAATTCCAAAGATAGTGAAAACAGTGGTAGAGGAGATGTATTATCTGTGAGTTCAGACTGTGGGAAAAAATTTCGGGTACTCGATACTGGCGCTACATATCATATTTGTGTCAGTTCAAGTAGTGGTTCGATACTTACAAGTCAATGCATGAAACTGTCTAATTAGGGAACAATCAGTCGTTGACTGTTGGTGGTATTGGTAACGTCGGAATCAGAATGTTTAACAGGGTTGTTAGAATCTTAACGTACTGGCATATTTCTGGGCTAACGCTAAACCTGATTTCTCTGGTTACAAGTAACTTGCAGAAGACGGTGTCATCAGAGTGACAAAAGACTCAATGGTATGCATGAAGGGCAGTTTGCAGAAGGTTCTTTACATTCTCTAGGGGAGTGTTGTTATGGGTGATGCTGCATTATCATCATTAGGGAGTAATAGCCAAAATAGGCAGGATCAATATAAGTTGTGGCATTGGCGTCTTCGTCACATGAGTGACAGAGGATCGGTTTTTTTGGGAAAGAGAGATTTATTGAAAGGGTATAAAGCAGAATCATTGGGATTTTGTGAGCACTGTGTGTTTGGTAAACAAACTATAGTCAAATTCAGCAAATCGGCTATAAGAAATACTAAAGAGATAATGGACTATATTCACTCAGATCTTTGGGGTACAAACAGAATTTCATCAAAGAGCGGAGCCAGATACTATATGAGTTTGATCGATGATTATTCAAGGACTGTGTGGTTACTTTCTGAAAACAAAAGATGAGGCATATTCAATCTTTGTCAAATGGTATATGATTAAGAAGAAAACAGGAAAATAAATCAACGTCTTAGGAGATATAATGGGTTAGAATATTGTAATTGTGAGTTCAACGAGTTTTGCGAAGCTGAGGGAATAGTGTGTCATTGCACTTGTTCTAGAACACCACAACATAATGGATTCGCAGAAAGAATGAAAAGAACGCTTTATGGCAAGGTACGAAGTATGCTCTCGCATTCCGGTGTGAGAAAGGATTTTTGGGCTGAAGCTATCAATACAGTTTGTTACTTGGTGAATCGGTCTCCATCAACGACTATTTATTGTAAAACTCCTTTTGAGATTTAATCTGGATCATCAGCTGATTATGAACATTTGAGGGTGTTCGGTTGTCCTGCGTATGCTCATGTGAGAGATGGTAAGCTTGAGCCGAGGGAAAAGAGGTGCATATTTCTAGGATATGCTACTAGAGTGAAGGGATATAGGTTATTGTGTACCTCTCCAAAGTCTCCAGGTTTTCTCATCAGCAGGGACATTATTTTTAACGAGTTTGCTTCGATAGACAGTTAGAAAAAAGTAGAAGAAATGGTCAAATCAGGATCGGTTGTGAGTAAACAGGTGGAGATTGAAGTAGAATAGTTCCTAGCAGGTCCAATAATTCAAGTGGTTCTGAGGTGGATCCAGAATCAGGAGGTGAAGCGTCAGCATCAGATGATAGTGATGATGATGCGCTTGAACCAGAACAATAACCTTATAGCATAACACTGGGCAGAGAAAGAATAGATATTAGACTTCCAAAAAGGTATGCGAATCTAGTTGCATATGCTCTGTCAGTTACAGAAGAAGTTGAGATGCAGGAACCTACTAGCTATAGAGAAGCTATAGCGAGTTCAGAGGCACATCGATGGATTGGTGCTATAGGGGAAGAGATTGAATCTCCTCATAAGAATCAGACATGGAAGCTTGTTGACTTGCCTAAATAACAAAAGCTAGTATGCTAGTAAATGGGTGTTCAAGAAAAAGAAAGGTAATCCAGGGGTTGAGGCATCTCGATTCAAGGCAAGACTGGTCGCTAAGGGTTTTACTCAAAGGGAAGGAATCGACTTCAATGAAATGTTTTCCGCGGTGGTGAAGCATAGTTTGATACGAGTTTTGTTAGCCATGGTAGTTTTACAAGATTTAGAGCTTGAGCAGTTGGATGTGAAGACTGCGTTTCTACATGGTGAATTGGAGGAGCAAATCTACATGAGACAACCAGAGGGATTTATCAAACCTAATATGGAGGACAAAGTTTGTCTGCTGAAAAAGTCACCGTATGGTTTGAAACAATTACCTAGGCACTATTAATTTTTTTTGATATATTTATGGTGCCAAAAGGGTTCACGAGGAGTCCATATGATAGTTTTGTTTATCATCAAAAGATGTCAGATGATTCTTATGTTTAGTTTTTGTTGTATATGAATTATATGTTTATTGTTGCTTGTAGTATGTCAAACATTATTCAAATAAAGAAGCAGCTTAGTGCCGAGTTTGAGATGAAGAATCTGGGTAGAGCAAAGAAAATTCTTGGTATGGATATTATCAGGAACAGAAGTGTAGGATCATTACACTTGTCTCAACGAAGTTATATTGAGAAAGTGTTATAACGATTCAACATGTTTGATGCTAAGGTAGTTAACATTTTGTTTGCTACTCATTTCAAGTAGTCTACAGTAGGAGCGACCAAGGACAATGCTGAGTTGGAACCAATGTTGAAGGTCCATATGCAAGTGAAGTTGGTAGTATCATGTATGTTATGGTATGCACACGTCCTGATATTTCACATGCGGTTAGTATAGTTAACAGGTACATGGGATGTATAGGGAAAGAACACTGGCAGGCAGTGAAATGAATACTTCGGTATCTTAAGAATACTGTGAACGTTGGCTTAACTTTTAACAAGACCAACATTGGTGAATCGCTGAATGATGTTGCAAGATCATTGGTTGGTTTTGTTGATTCTAATTTTGTAGGTGATATGGATAAAAGGAGATTTATGACAAGATATGTATTTACTCTAGCTGGGAGTGCGATCAGTTGGAAAGAACAGTTGCAAGCTATTGTAGCTTGTCTACAACAGAGGCAGAGTACATGGCACTAATAGAAGTTGTTAAAGAGGTAATATGGTTGCAAGGTTTAATGGCAGATTTGGGCTTGGATATGACTACTACAAAAGTGTTTTGTGACATTCAAAGCGCCATATACCTTAGAGGGAACCAGATATACCATGAGCATACAAAACACATAGATGTCAGGTATCATTTTATTCATGATATAATATTAAAGGGAATTATTGATGTGAAGAAAGTATCTACACACGATAATCCAACAAATATAATTACCAAGGCAGTATCAGTTCGAAAGTTTAAGGAGTGTCTAAACTTGATTGGTGTTCGCAGTATCGAGTGAATGCCTTAGGGGCATTTGGTGAGTAAAAAAAATAGCAGTTTCTTTGTTGATAGTAAAGAAAGTGTATTCGCCTCAAGGGGAAGATTTGTTGTGAATGAGTCGAATAGTGCCTTGACAATATACTGTGTCCAGCAGTACCGTTTTGTGTCTGTGATAGTGTCATTATGCATAGATAGTGTGTCGTGCTCGGTGGTACAGTTTTGTGTCATTGACAGTAAGCTGTAATGGATGGTTTTCTTATTAGATCTGTGTATATGAGCCCATTAGGCTCATTGTCTAGTAAGTCTATTTATTCTCTATAAATAGACTACTAGGACTACACAAAACAAAATCTGAAATATGTGACCCTTTTCTATCATAGTGAAATACTTTTCTCTGGCGGCACCCGTGGATGTAGACAATTGTCAAACCACCTTAAATCCTGTGTTTTTATCTTTACTGTTATTTGTTTCGTTTGTGTTCTGTGCTTGAGCCATTTTGTGATAAATTGCATAGTGATTTAATAATAAACAAAGATTAAAAAAATATGTCAAGTGATTTAATAATTTTAGTGAATTGGAAAATAACCCCAACATTTCTAGTTATTTAAAATTTATTGAGAAATCACATGTGAAAACTAGACATAAATTTGTAATTAATCATATGTAATATGATAAAATATACGCCACGATAAATTATTGTTATACTTGAATGATTAATTAGGTTGAAATATTAAATTATGTTTCTTAATGTACCCACATGAATTAAGAAATAAATATGATTTAATTGTTTCATCATATAGATTTGAATCTAATATGAGTAGGATTTTAGCCCACAAGCAGGTTTTATATTGCTAGATTCATATTTTATGCATAATTTGCTTTGGTAAATTATGATTAAGTTTAAGTCTTAAATTATGGTTTATAAGCATGCATATATATATATATATGCAACACTTTTAACTGGAAAAGTTTCTGATGTCAATAATGACAATCCTGAATTAAAGGGTGATAACTATAAGTTGTGGGAAAAAAAGTTCTTTTACAATTGGGGTGGATACATATCGACTATGTTATCCAGAAAGACGAACCACCTAGTATAACTGAGGCTATTAGTCCTGATGCATTCAATATTTATGAAAAGTGGGAACGATTAACAATTTATGAAAACCTCTCAATTATGTTTATAAAGACCAAAATTTATGCTAGCATTCGGCGTTCGGTCGATCAGCATACTAATGTTAAAGATCTTCTTAAAGTCATTGATTAACAATTTGTAAATTCTCACAAAGCTCTTGCTAGCACCTTAATTATGCAACTTTCATCCTCGAGGCACAATGGGTTTAAAGGTGTTCATGATTATATCATGCGCATGAGAGATATTGCGGCCCAACTTAAGAGTTTGGAAGTAACCATGTCTGAATCTTTCTTAGTACATTTTATTTTGTGCACTCTTCCTCCACAATATGGCCCCTTTAAGATATCTTATAACACACATAAGGATAAATGGTCAATTAATGAACTTATGACCGTTTGTGTTCAATAGGAGGGGAGATTGAAGATGGAAAACGAAGAAAAAATGAATCTTACTACAATTTTTTATTCAAAGAAGAAAAGGGATCACATTAGGGAAAATGGAAATTTTCATCTACCCAAGGCATATAGAAGGAGTCTACGTATTTCTTTTGTAAAAAAGACACATAAGGAGCTAGTGTATTAAGTTTAAGACTTAGTTTGAGAATAAATGTAATTTTATAGAGTTTGTTTATGAATCTAATATGGTTAATATTAATCATAATACATGGTGGATTGATTTCGGTACTACAATCCATGTTTCTAATACCTTGCATGGCATGAAAAACCTAAGAAAACCAATGGGAGTGAACATTACATCTATTTAGGCAGTCAAATGGGTTAACATGTGAAAGTTATTTGGATATGCATTTTAACTTTAAGTAGTGGTTTTAGTTTTCATTTAGAAAAGGAATTTTATGTACCAGGTTTCGCTAGAAAATTGATTTCAGTTTCAAGACTTGTACCTTCAGGAATATACTTTAATTTTATAGATTTTGTTTTTAATATTTTTAGAAACTTAGAATAAGGTATTTTATCTGATAGTTTATACCGCCTTTCTTTGAAAAACAATATCACTCATCATTCTATGCATGTTAATAGTGGGTTTAAAAGATGTCTTAAAAATACGGATTCTTCAATTTTGTAGCACGGGAGATTGGAATATATCTCCATTGATAAGGTTAAAAATTTTGTAAAGGATGAGGTACTTGGTACTTTAGACTTTACTAATTTTGATACTTGTGTTGGTTGCATTAAAGGAAAGCAAACTAACAAACACAAAATTGGTGCGAAAAGAAGTTCAAACATATTAGAGATCATGCATACGGATATTTGTTATCCCGACATGAACGCTAATAATTCAAAATACTTTATCACCTCCATAGATGATTATTCACGATATATGTATCTTTACTTACTGCATCTTAAAGATGAAGTTTTAGACGCTTTTAAATTGTTTAAATATGAAGTAGAGAAACAATGTAATAAGCACATTAAGATTATGAGATCAGATAGAGGTGGAGAGTACTATGGTAGATACACCAAGAACGGACAAATACCAGGTCAATTTGTAAGATTTCTTCAAAAGCATGAGATTGTTTCCCAATACACCATACCTAGTTCTCCAGGCCAGAATAGTGTAGCAGAATGAAGAAATCTAAATTTAATCGACATAGTGAGAATTATGAGAAATAATGTTAAACTTCCATTATTTTTATGGGTAGAAGCTCTTAAGACGGCATCATACATATTAAATCGGGTTCCTTCCAAAGTCGTCTAAAAACGCCTTTTGAGTTATTTAAATGATGGAAACCGAGTTTTCAGCATGTACGTATTTTGGGATGCCCATCTGAGGTGGGAGTGTACAGCCCACAAGATAATAAGCTAGACCCAAGGACCATTAGTGGACACTTCATTAGATGTGCTGAAAAGTCTAAGGGTTATAGATTTTATTGTATGTCTCATAGCACTAGAATTGTGGAATCAAGAAATGCTAAATTTCTTGAAAATGACTTGATTAGTGGGAGTTATCAAATTCAAGACATTGTTCCTAAAAATGAAGATTATAAACTTCCACCTCTTATTTCAAGTGACAAGTTAATTTTCATTCACGCACCTCAAGCTAAATTGTGTGCTAGACAACCAACTATTAAAATTCCACAAGTTGATAATAATTTAGTAGATCGTGATGACATTGAGGAACAAAATATCCATCATGAAGATGAACAAGTTCTATTGAGGAGATCTACGAGAGCAAGGAAATCAACTAATTCTAGTGACTATTTAGTGTATCTACAATAATCATATTATTATGGAGTCGATAATGATCCGATGTCATTTTATAAGTCATAAGTTATACAAATTCAAACTTATGGATGAATGTCATGAAAGATGATATGGACTAAATGACATTAAATCGATTTTGGGATCTCGTTGAGTTACCCAATGGTATAAAAGCTATTGGATGCAAGTGACTCGCATGGAAACATCGAGAGACATAAGGCTAGACTCGTTGCCAAAAGGTTCACTCAAATGGAAGGTATCAACTCTCGTGTATCAAAGAAATATTCATCTAAGTTGTGATGGCATTAGTAGCTCATTTTAAAGTCGAGTTACATCAAATGGATGTGAAAACAACATTTCTCAATGGTGATGTAGATAAAGAGGTTTGCATGAAACAACTTGAAGGATTCCTCTCTAAAGAGGGTGAATATTTAGTTTGTAAGCTTAATTATCCATATACGGGTTGAAACAAGCTTCCCGACAATGGTATATGAAATTTCATAAAATTATTACTTCATTTGGATTCGAAGAAAACGTTATGGATCAATGTATATACCTTAAGGTCAGTGGGAGCAAGATTTGTTTCTTTGTATTGTATGTGGATGATATTTTGCTAGCAATGAATCATAACGGATTATTATACGAGGTGAAACAATTTCTTTCAAGTAACTTTGATATGAAAGATATGAGAGAAACATTTTATGTCATTGGCATAAAGATCCATAAAAATAGATATCGATGCATTTTGGGTTTGTCTCAAGAATCTTATATCAACAAAGTATTAGAAATATTTGGTATGAAAGATTTTTCACCAATTTTAGCACCCATTGTGAAATGTGATCGTTTTAGCTTAGACCAATGCTCCATGAATGACATTGAAAGAGAACAAAAGAAAAATATTCCATATGCTTCAGCTGTTGGTAGCATTATGTATGCTCAGTTTTGTACCAGATCCGACATTTTATATGTTGTTGGAGTATTAAGAAGATATCAGAGTAATCCACGAATCAATCATTGGAAGACTGCGAATATAGTGTTGAGGTACCTTAAGGGTACTAAGGATTACATGCTTATGTATAGACGGACGAACAATCTTGAAGTGGTAGGCTACTTCGATTCTTATTTTGGAGGCTGCAATGATTCACGAAAATCTACATCATGATATGTGTTCATGCTAGCTAACAGTTTGATATCATGGAGAAGTTCCATACAGACCTTGACGACCACTTCTACAATAGAGGCTGAGTTCGTTTCTTGTTTTGAGGCTACTTCTCATGGTGTATGGTTGAAAGACTTCATATATTTGATAAGAGTTTTTGACTCTATTAGCCGACCAATAAGAATGTATTGTGACAATTTGGATGTTGTTTTCATTGCTAAGAATAACAAAAGTGGCAGTCAAAGTAACACATCAACATAAAGTATCTAGCCGTGAAAGAACGTGTGCAGGAAAATAAAATTATCATTGAACACATTAGCACCAAATTGATGATAGTTGACCCCTTGACTAAAGGCATGCATATTAAAGGATTCAGGGATCATGTGGTTATATCATTTAGTACATTCATTATGTTTTTGTATAAACTTTTATTTAGTTCGATTGTTTCCTATTTGATATTATGTACGTACATACTTTGGTTATTTTATGGAGAAATATCCTTACAGTTTGACCTAGAGTGAACATATGGTTTACTCGTTAAGTTAACTGTGGGTGGTGAAAGACTAAATATATTGTGATACATAGAATATTAATTCTTATTTTTAAAGAGGGATTAGTCGACATGATTTGTATATGAATTCTCTCTCAATAAATGGATCAAGTGGGAGAATGTAAGACGTGTTTTACATATGTGATCCATTTAATGGGAAGTTATCAATAATCAAGATAACTACCCATAACTACCTCCCACTATTTACGTAACCTCCTGTTATTTAGGTAACCACCCACAATTTAGGTGACAACCTACTTATCCAATTTAATAAGTACTTCTATGATGGCTAGAGTAATATAAATAGGGATATGATAAATCTGAAAATGGTCACCAAATTCACTCTCATATAAGTTATATACACTATCTAAAAATGAAAAGAGATTTTGTAATCAAAATTTAGAACAATCATTTGATTAAGCATACAGAAAGATAATTTAATCACTCAAATTGCAACAGCTGGAGGTACACATATTTGGTCTCGTTTATCGCTTTTGCTTTTATTATTGTATATTTATATTATTGTTAGAATATACATGAAGTAATTATAATGATTTTTACAGTTTATGTAATTTAATACAAGACATATTGGTTTTATAAATTATATAAGATATTAATGTCGAGACATATCATGTTTTAAACAAGAAGTGCATACATAACCCGTTTCATACCAAAGCATGACATATTTTATAAATATTATAATATGGCTCATATGATAACTTGACAATATTTTGTTATTCTATCAAGATTGTGTAATTTTATACAGAAGAAGATATATTATGTTGGGTTTGGTTTTGTAAATTCTGGCGATCCATATATCATGTTTTATGTGATGTTTTAATATTGCGGTTAAATGCATGACACAATTTGAGAATTTTATACTATTTTAAAATTAAAATATTAGAATAAAGAATTGTTATAATTATACGACATGTTAATTATAGGACATGATAAACTTTATAAGTATTTATAGTAAAACATGATAGATTTTTAAACTATATATATATATATATGCTAAAAAATATGACAGGTCTGTCATGTTTGCGACTTGTCTCACGTTAGTTCTCATCCTTTACTTGTGTAATAAATGTGTGCCTCGCCTTTTAAAAAACGTAACAAAATAGTCATTTTTAACCCATCCTATATTTCGCTCCGTTTTTCCCCTTTGACCTTCCACATCAGCGTACACATAGGACGCAAATGTAAACATGGTTAAAAATCAATTTTTACATTTACTTTTATCCTTTCTTATTTACCCATCTATATAACTTAAACTCAATCTAAATCTATTTTAAAAAAACCAACCCAAACCCAATATATAAATAAAACCCAATCCATGCTAACTGAATACCTACGATAAAAACCATTTTCCTCTCTTTCTCACTTTAAAAATGGAGCTTCAGTTGGTTTATATTTCTTATGATTAACACCATTTTTTCTTCTTCTTCTAACATATTTTAGATAAAAATAAGTGTTTGCATTCATTTTAACTTTACTTTTAAGTTAAGTATTCATAACTAAAAAGAGAAAGAAGATTTAACAACAAGATCTAATCATCTTCTCTTTCTTTTACTCTCTCTATGTCTCTATTTACTTACTTTAAATTTAATTAAACCATTTTTTTGTTTCATTAACTGCAGAGTTCTCCAAAATTATCCAATACGAAGATTAGTGCAACTTCGCACTTGCATAAGCAAGAATATCTTCGTAGAGACATCAAGGCTGGTAATATTAAGAAGTTTATTATTTTGCATCTCTATATGAATGTTAAAAGAAAGCCATATAATATTGTTAGCTTAGTCTTAATTACGATAAGTAATACTTAGTAGGATTCAAAATACAATATGTGGATTACAAGTAGCAGCTTAATCATTGCATAATATACATTTTAAATAGGAAACATCTTGGTTGATTCGAATGCATCAATTAAACTTGTTGATTTGGGGGTCTCAGCCTCAGTTTATTATTTTAGTTTTTATTTCCATCGGCTACAGAATAATGCTTCAAAACTGAAAGGGTGAGAGGCGATTGGTGCGGATCGTCAAAGGAATTTCATCTACTCCATAGCTCATCGTGGGTTTGTTCGTAAGAGAGATAAACTGAAAATCTCTATTTTTAGAGTAAGAAAGAGAAAAAAAATTGTTTTTATTATGGGTATTTAGTTAGTACAGGTTTGGTTTATTGGGTTTGGGTTGGAGTTATTTGTGGATTTGGGTTGGGTTTTAAGTTAGATAGATGGGTGAATAAAAAAATGGTAAAAATAAAATGTAAAAATTATTTTTTAACCGTGTCCATGTGAGAATCCTATGTGAACACTGATGTGGAAGGTCAAAGGGAAAAAACAGATTGAAATATGGGATGGGTTAAAAAAAGACTAGCATATTGCATTTTTTAAAATGCCAGAGACATGTTTATTACACAAGTGAAGGATGTGGGCTAACGTGAGACAAGTCTCAAACATGGAGGACCTGCCATTGTTTTAGCCCTCAATCAATCTTACCAAGCCAATATACAAAGGAACTTCTCAATAAAGAGACCTTAATACTCAATATTAAGGCCCGACCCTGTATTCAAACAATACCCAATCATCAACTCACCCAAACAACGCAGCAACAACCCTTATAGCAACAAACATAAACTTTTGCATAAATGGTGAGAGTATCTCTCATGAAATTTGTCCATGAGAATGTTAAAATCCATAATAGAGAAGACTACATAGTTGTTTAATTCCAAAAACCAGATAAAAATTCATTAGAATCAATAGAAAATATACATTAATTGGAAAGTTCCCTGCATGCAGACCACATATGCCTGAAATATAAAATAAATAGGGCTTTAGGATTCAAAAGAAATATTATTTTGGCACTATGAGATCCACGATATCTAATTATAGAAATGGACTTGCAAGGGAATAATATCCTCATTTAATTCGACTTTCCCAATGATAATAAAAGAATATGGAGGATGAATGTATGGACTGTGCGCAAGCATACAATACATATCCAAAAGTGGACTCCCAACTTCCACCCACGAAGAGAGTCATCTGTCCCCCATGTATGAATAACATTCCACAATCCCTCACAAAAAAAAAATCAATGATGATACCATCTGAACATTAGCAAAAGCAATAGGCAATCCTATCAATGTTTGGGTTCCTTACAATAACCATGCCATGTACAATTGTTGTAAGGCATGAGCTGAATTGGATGTATCAAAGATACTGTCAAGAATCTGGATAAGTTTTGAAAATTCTGAAGGAATCTAGATTAATTTGTCTTATGGAGATAAACCAAACGATTATTCAGATTATTATCATATAAGTCACAACAAACAGGATTGTAAGAAACTATTACAAGCCAGTCAACCTCAAAAAGTCGATCAATCAAACTCTCATCCCGCTAGAAAAAACAACCATCTTATACATACAAACATCTAGAAACCTAAAATGAAGTCTATTATAGCTAAATACTAAATCCCTCATCTCAAGAAAAATGAACCCAAAGACAAACATCAACAAAATTATGATACAAACATTAATCTTGATTCAATTTGTTCATCTAATGTCACCTTTAATCCACATTATGCCTCGATACTCTATTCAACCTTTAATCAAAATTCTTCATCAACCAACGCTAGCCCAAATTATAATACTTGAGCTCCATGAAGCATAAATCACTAGAACTATGGGATCGACAATATCATTGACATCTATAAATGATCAAGATTCATATAACTCATACATCTTACTCCCCAAGCCTCAACACCTAAGAAGTCTCCCTCCTCACTTAAAGTAACAACACAATAAAATAATAACTTCAAAAAATATTTAAACAAGAATTCAAAAGAAATAAAGTCAAAAACAAAAATAGACATCAACTCATCCAAAGTTGTTCAACACAAAAGGTCTGTCATACCACTAGCTGGCTCTTCTAAATGACCATATCAATTATGTGTTCGAATGTTCGTGGAATTAGAAACAAGGATACAAGAAGAAGGGTAAAATTAATTACAAGACCAAAAAAGTATGATTTCCTGGAATCCATGAACCTATGATCTCAAATATTCATCTGAACAATACAGCTCAAACTTGGTTTTCAGAATGCTATAGCTAATTCATCAAACAAGATATGGGTGTTTTGGAAAAATAACTTTAAGGTTCATCATATTCTAGACCAAGACCATTTTCTTCACATAAATGTCTTACACTTAAAACTAGACAAGGAATTTAGGGTCTCGATAGTCTATGCAAAGTCTATAAGGGACCTCAGGATGACTCTATGGAATAACCTAAGAAATATATTAGATTTATAAAGTGAATGGATATCCATGAGAGATTTTAACTCCAACACTAACCCATCAGCGCAACTATCATGCTCTTTTCTTCCTAAGGAGTACCAATGATTTCAATAACACAATTAGTGACTGTAATCTCATGGATGCGGGTTATTCAGGTTCCAAATATACATGGATGAATTCTCACAAGTGGAAGAGACTTGATAAGGTGTTATACAACACAGTCTGGTCTAATTACTTTGCAACCATCTTACTTATACATATGGCCAGAACGGGGTCTGATCACTTCCCATTATACATCATTATATTATATAATTCTTCCCAAATTAAGTTTACATTTAAATTACTGAATATGTGGCTACTACACCCTGAGTTCTCTATGGTGAAGAACAACTGGAATGTAGTCATGCATGGTCCTCATATTAAGGTTTCCTAGTAGAAACTTAAAAGACTAAGACTTACCCAAAAAATCTGGAATAAATATACATTTGGTAATATTCAAAGCTTAATCCCCCAATATGAGGAGGAAAGAAAATACTATGAACTCCGCTTTACTAAACAAACTTGCAAGAGAATACGATATGGTTTGCAAAAGCTCAAGCAATCCATCTCCAACTACTTTCCAGAGATGAGTCTTTTTTAAAGCAAAAGTGCAATGTCAACTGAACAAAACATGATAAACAGAATATAGCACCTTTCATAGCTATGTTAGAAAGAAAATGAGAAAAAACAAAATTATAAAATCTTAGGCAACAATACTTGAATTCATGACCCTTAAGAGTTAGGTGACTCTATTGTTCATCACTTCAAGATCCTGCTTATTGAAACCTATTTTACTGTAGAAATAGCATATATTCAATATATTATTCCTATGTTTGTCACAAATGAAGATAATATCAAATAAATGGCCTCTCTAATAGATCAATAAATACATAATTATATTAAAACTCGGAATTCCTCTAGTATTGTTGATGTATATGGTTTTAACACCAAAATAATTCAGCAACATTGGGACACCATAGCTAAAGATCTATGCTCAGCTATAAGAATTTTCTTCAATGGGGAATATGTCCATAATGGTATCTACGCAACAACAATATGTCTAATAGCCAAGAAAGAATACCTTAAATCACGGAATGATTATAGGCTCATAAGCCTTTATACTATATATAATAGGAATTTGTCTAGACTACTCAATGACAAAAATTATGCTATTCTTCCTAAACTAATCTATGAAGAACATAGTGGTTTCATAAGAGGCAAAAATACTCAAAGAATATCCTTCTCACTAAAGAAATAACTTATGATCTTAATAGGAAATCTTGAGGAGGCAATATGACAATCAAGTTGGACATGGCAAAGGCTTTTGATAGAATCCCTCTATCATTTATTTCTCAAATTCTAATTTCTTTTGATTTTTTGAACAGGTTTATTAACATAATCAAGAATGATACCAGTAAAGTCAGGTTTTCTGTTATAATCAACGGGGAAGCAAAAAGTTATTTTAGATCAACCAATGAAATCAGACAATGAGACCTCATTTCCCCAAGTCTCATTGCCCTAGCTAAGATAATTTCTAATCAAAGGTCTCAAACAAATAGTTCAAGACAATATAGTCATGAAATACAAAATGGTTAGCCCAGTTATGATTCCCTATTTGGCATTTTTTTGATAACATAATTATCTTTTCCAATAGATCAACTACAATAATCAACAATATCTACAAGTTTCTAATGATATATCAAGATCACTCGAGGCAGATAATCAGCAAATAAAAGTCAACATTCATGCATTCTCCTAGTATAACTCCTACCATAATAACCAACATTCAACAACTTACAGGTTTCAAACTTGGTACTTTTCCTATGAAATATATGTGTTATGTTGTTCTTTACAATTGCAGAGCTTTTCATTATGAATACATGGTCACATAAATCAGAAACAAGACCTAAGAGTGGGATCAAACTTTGTTATCTTTTGTAGACAGACTTACCCTAATACCAAACTGTCTTACTAGTTATTCCTCATTATCATATACAAAACTGATCTCTACCTAAATCAGTTATAAGAAAAATATAAGCTATATGTACCGGATACTTGTGGAGGACAGCAAAAAACCACAGAGTTATAGCATGGACAAATTGGAATGATCTCAGCAAACCATACATAGAAGGTCGTCTAACTATCATAATTTATAAGACTTTCAGCTCACCTATTCTTGTAAGTTATGTTATAAGTTAAACATGGTCTAAATTCATGAATAACAACTACTGTTCTACTCAAAATGTCATGCAAGTTCAACTAGTCACAAAAAAATCTCAAGTGAGGAAAAAAAATTGAAGCAAGATATACAACTGATGATTATATTCACTAGATATTGGGTAAAGGTGAATGCGAATTTTGGCTTGATAAGTGATGCAACAAAGTATATTTAATCATCCTAACTAAAGACAACAATAATTCCTGGGACACCCACGAGAAAGTAAGAGAATATTGGAACAACTAAAGATGGAACTCAACCAAGCTTCTATGATCAGTCACTTCTACTGATATATCCAAAATTAATATGCTCTCAATAAAAGAATTGGCAAATGAAAAAATTCAATGGATAATATCCGAATCTGGAGATTATAACACCAGAGACACATGAAACTAGTTAAGATCCAAAGTACTACCTCAATATTGTATAAGAAAACATGGAACAATATTACCCCGAAGAAGTTCTGATTCCTGATTTGGAGAACTTTACAAAGATGGATTCATGTGGACACAATACTTTAACAAATGAACATATCTTTGGCCTTCAAATGTCAACATTGTGACAATATTGAATCTATACACCATGTATTTATCCTATGTAAAACAATTTGGCTAGTATGATTGTATTTCAAAAGTATTTTCAATATTCAAATTGGTATACGCATGACTCTATCACATATCATAAGATACCGGTATTGGTATGCTCCTAACGATGTACATATCCCTACTACCCTTCCTTCAACCATATGTTGGATTATATGGCAGCATAAAAACAAACTGAAGTACAACCATCAGAAAACTACAACCAGCTCTCTCATACAACATGTCATGAATGTTCTTCTAAATTTGGACCTTGATACCTTCTTTAAATAAACTTTTTGTTTAAAGACATAAACCTGGAATATGAGTTTGGATTTTTCAATCATTTAAAGCACCTAAGAAAGATCATTGTTATTAATTGAACTCCTCCTTCAACTTTGAGATATAAATTAAACATTTATGCATCATGCTCTCACTTAGGGGAAGCCACGTGTGGTACTATCATCAAATACTCCAAATGTGTAATTATTGCAGGTATTGGTAGGATTTACGGTAAACAAAATCTTTTAATAGCTGAAAGTATAACACTCTTGATGGTCTTACTCTATGTCATAGAATGAAAATCATGCAGCTTGATGTTGAAAATGACTCTAATGTATTAATAGTTATGTGTATAACTTAAAAATCACCTTGGTTTCTAACTCATCTTCTATAATGTTGTAGGAAATTACTATTCTATACAATGTCAGTTTATCGCATTTTTAGGGAACAAAACACAACGGTGGGTTGGCTAGCAAAGTGGCCAACAAGTTCAAATTTAAGTAGGACATAAACCTCGCACAAAAACAAATCAACTTAGAGTAATTACTCTTTTGGACAACTTGAAAAACGAATATATAAAAGAAATCTAACTCCAAATAGGGCACCTTCTATATCTTAACTACAATTTCATTTTTGTCAAATATCTTAATCATTAATAAATTCAAGCTAAGAAATCTACTACAGGTAACAATACCTGACAAAGTTCCTCTTCTAGTTCAAAAGTTCGAAGAAACTATCCTATAATCCTTCCTTTGTCTCTCGGAGGTTTTAACATCAAATCATTCTCCAAATTTCAGTTAGAAATGATAAATCAGAGGAGCTCAATGAAAACAAAATGATAAACAAAATGCCTTGAATAAGAAATGCTCAAATAATTATCCCTTGAGAAATCTTTAAAACTATTTAAGGATACCTTCATCAAGCTCAAGAAATACAGAAATCTAAAGTGGAAAGTTTCGTACCTCTAAAGTTTTATATAGCCATAATTTTTCAATTTATCAAATAATCTCATGAAGTTTTAGCAACATCAGAAAGATCTTAAGCTATTTTTAATGCTGACGGTAATTTTGTCAGGTCCTTTAGAGAATTTCAAAGGTATTAAATATTTGGGTGTTTTGTAGTGAGAGATTTAAGCTGCCTGGTTGTATTAAATTTTCATTACCCTCATTAATGAAAGTGGTTGGGTATTTATACCCTTAATTATGGACCCATGGGCTTTCGGGTCAAGTTGTGAAATCGGGTCGAGTTTAAAGACCCATTAGTTCTTAAGTAGATTAGAACCGAGCTGAGTCAAACGGTGTTTAGTGTTTTAATAATTTTGTCCTGTCCGGATAGTTCAGTGGGCACCTATTGTCTGAATTAACCCTGTACGGTTTTCTCAGTGAGTGGTGGTGAATATTTCCGGACTCATCAATAGTCCTTTTTTTATAGGTTTTGTCAAAGATCTTTGGCAGGACTAAAAAACTTACTCAGCCAGTAATATCATTTTCCAGATTGCTCATATGTTTGGTTCAAGGTTTATCCAGACTGATTCCTTTTCTATAAGAGTCTTTTTTGGATCGTGGGTCACGTGTCGTATTTTGATTCGTTCTACCAACCATTTTCTTCCTAGAACGACGCTCCCACTAAGCCTGAAAAGCAACTCCTGTATTTAATGTTTCTTACGTCAGCGCCGCCTTCAATCATTACCTAAGTCTTTTTGTTTTCTCTTAGGTATCAGTAAATTTTTGCCTCACTAGTATAAATCATTTTCCTTTACTGTTTCATCATCTTCATCATTTTGCAATTTCTTCTCACAGAGCTTTTTACATTTCCCCTCAAAACTTCTCTATGGTAGTTTTATTCACAGCGAGAAACGCTCTCGTGAAAGGTGGTTGGTTAAATCTTTCTGAGTTAGAGAAAGAAAAAAAAGTTGAGCGTGAGAGACGTATTGCTGCCGGTCTTCTAGTCTCTCCAAACTGTAAGTCTGATACACCATCCTTAGAAGCTGATCAAGGATCGTCTTCTGCTAAAAACACAAAACCTAAGCGTTTATTCCAACCTAACCTATCGCCAATCCCATCAAGCTCCTCGGTTCAGGAGTCTCAGCCTTCCATCGTACAAGATAAAGCAGTATCAAGTGTTACGAAACCTTTTCCGTTTATCGCTATGGGATCTGATATTGAGAAATCCCTAGAGAAAACCAAACCTCGCCGGACAACGCGCCTGGTGAAAGGCCAAGCAACTGCCTCACAACCCAAGTCCTCCAAAACGGGGGCATCTAAGTCAGCAACTAAGGATAAATCCTCTGGATCGGAGGTATCCATTAGAGCCCAAATAGACAAACCCTCCGGATCCGAGGCAACCAGATTTACTTCTAATACCAAGTCCTCCGGAGCTGAGCCCTAACCGGACACCAGACCTCTAAGAGAGACTGATGCTCAACCGTCCGAACAAACTATCGAGCCACAAGTTGATACTCTTCCATCCACAACCACTGATAAACCTTCCATAATGATTGAAGAAGTGATGGAGGATAGTGTCGAAGAATCCCCATTTGAAACTGAAGCCTCCGGACAAACTGGAGACGCTGCCTCTGACAAAAAGGGGAAAGGCAAGGAGAAAATCTGCATGACCCATCCGGATCTGTCGGAGAGCCTAGAAGGCAAAGTGGGACCTTGTTTTCATAAGGTTAACGTGAAGTATCTGCTGGCTATGCTTCACATTAATTACGTCTATACCCACACCGCTGAGATGAGACGGATTCAAACCAGGTGGGGGATCCCTGAATCAGTGAATGTCAGAATACCAATCACACCGGAAACTCTGATGGACTGCAAGCTCAACGAGATCGTCATCTATACTGAGCTATTCAACTGGGGGCTCAAATTCTCCTTGGATTCAGAAATCGTCAGGTATTTCCACTTGATTAAACTTTGTCCAAGCCAGCTAAGTCCAAATGTTTGGTATACTCTCCTCGCCTGCATCATGGCGTCAAGGCTGTCCGACATTCCTCTCCCAATGGAGCAGTTTGCTGCAGTGGCCAGCCTTTGTAAAAAACATCACATCTCATTCTACCACTACAATATGGGAGACAACTTTAAAGTGGTGGATGACCTGTTAAAGTCAAAGAAAAATTGGAAGACCCAGTTCCTATTCATCAGTGGGTCGTGGGAGAACGGGAGAAAAATCAAGGTTGGGGTCAATCCTAGTATGCTCATCAGCAGGTGGAAGAGCAAAAGTAAGTATTCTACTTTGTTTATCTTTCTTATTTTGCAAAAAAAATAATCCTGAATCACATCTTTTCTTATGTCAGTATTGCCGAAGGAGTTCTCCGACTATTTAGAGGAGGGGCGGACCACATGCGCCAAATTAAACGCCTGGGCTGCTGACCATTGGGGGAACGCCTTCCACAACTGATTTACTTCAGGAAACTTGGTGAGATCCCACCTTTGGAACACTACAGGTCAGAGAGATCTCACTTGGGAAGAGCTGACTACACCATCTCCTATGGCCGTTATACTCAAGAGAACATAGGAGAAGGATGGAAAACTGGCCTTGCCCTCCAGAGCCAAAGCCTCAAGAAAAATGAAAGGGAAGGGCAAGAAAAAGAAGGCTACATCAGAGGTTGTTCGGGGTGTTGCAGAGGAAATTGCTCCGGAGAGCCAAAGAGGGCAGGTCCAAGGAGGTATTGATACTACTTTGCTTAAAGTAGTCGATGATGAGTCCATTAAGGAGGCAGGTGAACCCCAAAATCAACCAAGGCCTCCTAAAAATGATCGAAAAAGGGGAGCTAGCATCTATGAGAGGACTGGTAAGAACAATAAGGTCTCCTTGGGGGATGAAGTAGTCCTCCACCCTTCGGAGTCTCTACCTCCTGCCGACCCAACTGACCCCACCTTGGCAGAGCAAATCCCCACTGATCTACATATCAGAGAGGGTACCGGAGGAGATTTGTTAGGTGTAGACATTAGTGGCCTCTAAAATGTTGGTCTCTATTTCGGAGAGTTTGAGAAAGACGACTTTGTTGGGCCCTACCTTCCTCCAAGCTCCTCCAACATGGTGACTTTCAATGGTAAGTCCTTCACCGTTTCCGGGGAACACGATGTGGTGACTCACTCTCTGCTGGGCCATATTCAGCCAGTACTCAACTTGGAGAGACAAGTAAATAGTCAGTCTGCCCTCATCAACACCCTCAACATAGACAATGAGAGTTTGTCTACTAACCTCTTCGATGCCAACCAGAGTATTGAGGCATTGAAGAATGATCTTGAGGAGTTGAAGAAGGAGAAAAAAAATCTGGCAACCAAGCTGGTCACTTCAGAGACAGCTAACACAGAGCTCTGAACCAAATGCTCTGGTTTGGAAAAATATCTTTCCACCTTGAAGGGAGACATGAAGACCAAGGACGATGTCATCCAAACCTTGTCCGGTGACAAGACTTCTCTCGAAGAGGTTGTGTCCAAGGTTACCAAGGAGAAAGATGACATGGTGAAAGAGCAAGATCAGAGAATTCAGACCCGCATTGATGCATATACCAACGAGGTGATAGATTCCCTAGAAAAAAAGTAAGCCGAAGTTAAATATGATATGGTCTTGCTTTTCCATCAAACGTTTTCGAAGAGAACGCTTGGTACCATGTGGCAATATGTTGAATATGAAGATATCCCATTCCATACGATGGTGGATGGTGATAAGAAGAACTATTCTAGTGGTTTTGACGACACTACCAATGAGGAAGAAGGAACCGGAGAGAGTTCCAGTGATGAACCCAAAGATCCCAAGAAAAAAGACGATGCAGGAACATCCAAGGGGAATAAGCCCTGAGGTTTTAACTATCTTTTTTTTTCTTTATGTGAACTATTAAAATCCTTGGATGGCCAATGCATTTTTGTAATTGTATACGGTTTGAGTCCGGTTAAGCCTAAAAATTAAAGTCCTTAGATGGCCAAGGCATACTCTGTGTTTTAATATCATTGTCTGGTTCGTACCTGGACAGACTTATCTTACCCAATTTTTGCTTTGCTTCATACTCGCTTTCAATTTTTATGGTTGATGTTAAAAGAGCCCTTACGTATTTTACAAGTATTTAAGATGAGAGTGTTTAAAATATCTGATGACAAATGTTAAATGGTCATCATTCCACCAAATCAATCTGATCTTCTTAAAAATCCTTAGAAGACTTTTAAATAAATTGTAATCCGGTTTAAGAAGGCATCAAATTTTATTGAAAAACCTGGGCACCTCATTAAAACATCCCCGCTCCACCAGGGTAGGAAAGAGTATGCCCCTTAATATTTACATGGACTTTAAACAAGTAAACATTTACACAACTCTCATTCCAGATATAACCGGAGGTGTACAATATTCCAAGGGTGCTTTAAAACTCTTCCATCTTTGTCTTGAAGCCTGTATATCCCAGGCTTGAGTTTTTCGGAGACCTCATAAGGCCCTTCCCAGTTCGAAGCTAGCTTGCCAAACTGCTTCGCCTTCGTATGCAATAAAACTTTTCTCAACACTTTTCTCAACACTTTGTCATCTGGCCGAAAATCCTTTTTTTTAATTATGGAAGCAAATCTGATCCACATCAAGCCTTGGTAATGGGTGGCTCTAAGATGAGCCTTAACCCTCTTTTCTTCTATTAAGTCCAATTGACTTCTGATTGCCACTTCATTAGCCTGTTCGGAAAAGTTGTGGACTCTATATGATGGAAGAGTTGCCTCTATGGGAGCAATTGCATCCATCCCATACACCAAGGCAAAAGGAGATTCTTGTGTAGCGGCAACAGGAGTAGTCCGGTATGCCCATAATACTTCTTGCAAATAGCTTGGCCACTTCCCTGCAACCCCTTCTAAATTCTTCTTTAGACCGGACCGAATGGTTCTGTTTGCCACCTCAACTTGGCCATTTGCTTGTGGATAGAAAGGAGAAGAGAAACAATGCTGAATGCCCCTAGAGGCACGGAAACTCTCCATATCGTTGTTATCAAATTGTGGCCCATTATCTGTGGTTATCTTTTGTGGAACCCCAAATATGTAACAAATGTTAGATAAAATTAATTTTATAATAGCTTTTAAAGTAGTTCTTGCCAATGGAGCTGCTTCTATCCATTTTGAAAAATAATCAATGGCCACGATAATAGTTTTGCACCCTCCAGACGCCATTGGTAGAGGCCCTACTAAATCCAGCCCCCAACGAGCAAAAGACACCGGCTCAGAAATTGATTCCAAAGGAACAGCTGGAATATGAATATGATATGGTTAATGACATATTACGAATCATGAACAATCACAATATGAATCATTCAAGAACCTATGCTAGCATGGCAAGTTCTAACCCTTAAATATACTTTCGTATTCATTAAAGATAAACAATCTAGATGTTCGCGACGCATCTAACAAAAAAAACACAACCATACTAGGTAACCGATAAACATATCTCAAAAAATCAATTAAGCAATAAACTCTAAATATTATTCAAACAAATCCGCTAAGGTTCCATGACAACGATTAGTTCATAATCGAACAAATCATCATCATGGTCTTAAAAATTAACATAGTTTGATGAATATAAATAAAAATAAAAATAAACGAAGAAGAGTTTAGAAAATATTAAACCATAAAAAACTCAAAGTCAAATCGATGTCGCTTATTTTTATATATTAGTAAGTGTTATACTCTGTATAAAAATAGATACTGAACTTTAATTCCCATTAATTAATTAATAATAGATATTTTGGTTCATCTCTGCAACGCAGATGTATGATCTTTGTATGTAAATTATACTTACAACTCTATTAAAAAGCTTAACGTAAATGGCCAGTTTTCAACCATGAAACAAAATGAAAAGAAGTAAAGAAAAGAAAAATAAATTAAAAAAACATCTGCTTTGCTTTTCGAGTCTGACACGTTTTGCTTACACCAATTGGCTTTACGTTTTGCTTACACCAATTGGCTTTGCTTTTCGAGTCTGACACCAATTGATTTTCGAACAGGCAATTGTATATGGTATTCCGCTCTTCTTTCTCATTTACGTCTCTTTATATAGATATTCTGCCGAAACCCTAAAAACAATTAAATAATATAAACAATTAAATTACGTAACGTAAATATTTATGTTAAATAAAATAATATTTTAAACAATATAGCTAAATAAAATATTCGGATTAATCTAATATTCTTTTCTTAATTCAGCATTAATTTCCTTTTATGATTCGCTTTAATATTCTCTTCGTAATTTAATATTTTAAACAATATCTTAGAAAATATATTTTCCCTTTTTTTCAACATTAATATATTTTTCAAGCATTAATATATATTGTTTTTTGGAAAATCACTCGTCATAATATATTTTTAGCATTAATATATTTTTCAAGCATTAATATATATATCTTTGAAAATCACTCGTCATAATATATTTCAAGCATTAATATATATATATATTTTTTAGAAAATCACTCGTCATAATATATTTCAAGCATTAATATATATTTTTTTGAAAAATCACTCGTCATAATATATTTTCGTAGCATTAATATATTTTTTCAACATAAATATATTTTTTCAAGCATCAATATATTTTTCTTTGTTTTCAACTCTTCCAAAATTTTCCTAAATACATTAATTTTCTAGTTTTTTCGATTTCAACCCAAATTTATTAATATTATCACAATTTACCCGCGACACAAGCGACTTTAATAATACTGGAAAAAACACGTTAAAACTCAACGAATACTTGAGAGCCGGTGATGATTTTAAGAATAATGGAAGCGTAATAAGTGATATGAAACGCACTTATCAAACCCCCAAACTTAAACCGTTGCTTGTCCTCAAGCAATGCAAAACAGGTTTAACAATTGATGCATGAATGCAACTGAATTTATGGATGCAAGAGCGCAATGATCCCGAACAAGTAACCGTAACTAATTCAGCATAAATGCCTCAACGAATGTAATGACCTCGGAATGTGAAATAACTAGGTACTCAAATGTTAGCAATACAAGTGAAGAAGCGTGCGTGTGTGCTCAAACTCAATCGACATGTTTTTAGTACAAATTAATGGACCTTACTTGTTCTCATCATAATAATCACAAGATTAGAAACAAAATACAACCTAGATTCTTCATAGTCAAGTTGCACATCCATATTTCTCCGGGGTTGTCAAAGATTTATTATGCTTTAATATATATACAGACACACAAAGGCTTATTTGACCGTGCAATGGACGAGGTCCCTTAAAGACTTATACAATGGTGCCCATGTAACGAGCTTTAGGTTAGCGGATCCCAGACCGGAAAAGTCTTAGGTCACTAGGCACAAAGTCCCCTAGAACTTAATAACTCGAGTACCAAAGAGCTCATCCTAGCCAATTATGCCTTTTTTTGCAATTAGATTAGGAAGGAGTGCGTTTCGCTCCATCTCATTCCACCCCTAGACTACTCGCAATACGCAGCCCCCAGCGAGAGGACGTACGTCGACGAGCGGCTACTAGCCTTTGACGCCTAACTGAATAATGCGCATATTTATCTTTCAACTCCCCCAAACTTATCTTTTTGCAATCCATGAGCTAATAAAGGATTAAGGTATAATTCTGAACCTAATCAAGGATTATGTATAACAATACTCAAGTGCGTCCGTAACCAGCATAAAAACAATCGATGAGTCTACATGTATTAATTGTGCTTCTACATCAAGCAAGCTAACTGACAAGCAACCTAATTAGATTTTATTCCTACTGTCATTCCAAATAATTTTCATCATTGGCTACTCAAGTAGAAACAACAACTCAAGGGATCAAAGATGCAAAATACATGAACAAAATGCTATGCTAATAGACTAACTCGATCCTAAACACAGTCTATATGATCATGGCATGAATATGCAAATAAACATGACTAACATGAATAACTACTATGATGAATGGAACTACAAGAAATTAAAAGAAACAAGAAACTCTCCCCTATTCGTCCAGCATTGTTGATCATTGTTTCCTAGTGGGTTGCCTCCCACGAAGCGCTTGTTTAATGTCGATAGCTCGACGATACCACTCGGAATCATATAGAGTCGAGGTGGATGTTGAATGCCTCACGGTTCTCCATATTTCCATAGTAATGCTTGAGTCGTTGACCATTGACTTTGAATGCTTTATCTGGCGATTCCTCATAGATTTTAACTGCTCTATGTGGATATACTGTCTTGACTTTAAAAGGTCCAGACCACCTTGACTTGAGCTTCCCTGGGAAAAGCTTTAGACGATAGTTGAAAAGAATAACAAGTTGGCCTGGATCAAAAGCTTTATGTACAAGCTTCATATCATGCCGTTTCTTGACTTTTTTCCTTATACATCTTCTTATATCTGCTATGGTCCAACCAATGGATGATTTGAACTTCCCCAGAACTCTTAATAGCTTTTCTTCCTCACTACCTGAAAGGTTAGATGCAATAATAACAGGTAATGTAGATGACTCTCCTAAGAAAGCATACTTGAGATGATCTGGTAGTGGTTTGAGTTCAAGTTTAGGAGCTTCTTGTAGAGAAGGTTTAAGTCTTTCCTGAGAATCCTTAAGATCACCCAATACGAGCGACTCATGTGGAATATTGAGCCTCTTTTGATACGGGGCTTCCTGTAGTAGTTGAACACATTCGGATATTTCTTCGTCTTCGAAGTCAGATTCACCATGTAGAACTCTGCCTAGAGCATTTGAACTCGAGAACTGATCCAACTCATTACTGTGCGAAGAATCGACCGTATCCAACCTGAACCATTCCCCATCCTCTATTGGGGATTTCATAGCCTTAAAAACGTTGAAAGTGACAGTCTGATCTTGCACTCTCATAGTGAGCTCCCATTTTTGGACATCAATCAAAGTTTTGCCCGTAGTCAAGAATGGCCTTCCCATGATTATGGGGATGTTTTTGTCCTTTTCGAAATCCAAGATAACAAAGTCAGTAGGAAAGATGAGCTTGTCTACATTTACTAAGACATCTTCTACGATACCACGAGGATATGTGATAGAACGATCAGCCAGTTGCAAAGAGATATTAGTCGGTTTTGGCTCAGGTAGCCCAAGTTTCTCAAACACAGATAGGGGCATCAGATTGATGCTCGCTCCCAAATCACATAAACATTTGTTGAAAGTTAAATTGCCGATTGAACAAGGAATGGTGAAGCTTCCTGGATCTTTAAGTTTGGGAGAAAAATTTTGTTGTAAGATCGTACTGCATTCCTCATTGAGCGCCATTGTCTCAAAATCACCAAGCTTTAGCTTTTTCGAAAGAATTCCCTTCATGAACTTGGAATAACTAGGCATTTGCTCTAATGCTTCAGCAAAAGGTATTTTGATGTGTAGCTTCTTGAATACCTCCAAAAATCTCCAAAATTGAGCATCTAGCTTCTGAAAAGGTGGAGGAGGGTAGATCGTAGGCTCAACAACTGACTGAGATGGCTTTTTAGGTGGCTGATCTTGACCAAAATTAACCTCAGATGAGGGCTGATTTTTAGCAGAATTTTTCAGAATGGGCTGATTTTGAGAAGAATCCGCCTCTTGTTCAACTGTGGGGTTCTCAGCAACCTTTCCTGATCGCAAGGTGATAGCTTGGCATTGCTCCTTGCTGTCCCGTTTACCTGGATTATGTTCCGTGTCGCTAGGAAGAACTCCCTGAGGTCTAACAATCATGTTACTGGCCATCTGCCCAATCTGATTTTCCAAGTTCTTGTGAGATACCATCAGACTTTTAATCATTAACTTCATCTCTTCGAATTCAGAGTCTCTCACAGAATGTTGAGAAGGGTCAGGATGTTGATTCTGAGGTTGTCTTGGGGCATACTGTTGAGATTGATGTTGCTTCCCTTGTTGCTGAAATCCAGGAGGAGCGTATGGCTTAGCACCATAATGCTGATTACCTTGTTGATTATTGCTCCAACTGAAGTTCAGATGATTTCTGTTGCTTTGGTGATAGGTGTTTGAGATTGGTTGTTGATTCTGCCTCTGAACGTTACTCACAAATTGCACTGACTCAATAGAGATTGGGCATTGTTGAGTTTCGTGCCCTCCAGCACAAATCTCGCACACACTAGCTACCTGTTGTACCCCTAGTTTAGTCAAAGAATCTACCTTCATGTTTAGAGCTTCAAGTTGAGCTGCTAAAGCAGTGGCAGTGTCTACGTTAAGAATACCAGCTACTTTATGTTGTGACTGTCTCTGAGAAGGGTTCTGGAATTCATTAGCAGCCATTATCTCAAGGAGCTCATGAGCTTCCTCATAGCTTTTCGTTAATAAGGCTCCCCCAGATGCAGCATCGACCATGGGCCTTGTTTGTGCACCCAACCCATTGTAGAAGCAATTTATTACTAACCAATCAGGCATCCCATGATGAGGACATTTTCTGAGCATCTCCTTGTAACGCTCCCAAGCTTCACTTAAAGATTCACCATATGACTGAGAAAACTGAGTAATAGCATTCCTCAAAGCGGCTGTTCTTGCCATAGGAAAGAATTTTGAGAGAAATTTATGTGCTAGTATATCCCAAGTAGTGATCGAGCCTGCTGGTAAAGAGTGTAACCAGCTCTTAGCTTTGTCCCTCAGAGAAAATGGGAAGAGTCTTAGTCTTATGGCATCATCTGAAACACCGTTGAACTTGAAAGTATCACAGATTTCAAGGAAGGTCATAATGTACATATTAGGATCCTCAGATGAAGCTCCCCCAAACTGACAAGAATTCTGCATCATCTGAATAGTGCTGGGTTTAATCTCAAAATTATTCGCAGCGATATTGGGTCTGACAATGCTAGACTGAATATCCATGATCTTTGGTTGAGAGTACTCCATGAGTGCTTTTGGATCTGGATCTCCCATTGTATACACGTTCAAGTACCTGAAGCACAAGAAACACTCGAAAAGCAAGTAACCGAATCAAGTTAGTAGTTTTATAACGACCCCTGCTGATAAGCAATAAAACTGTCAAATAACACCGAGTCCCCGGCAACGGCGCCAAAAACTTGTTAGTCCTTTTCTCACGCAAGTATACGCGGTCAAATCGTCGCAAGTAATAAGTAAGAAAGATCGTTCCCACGAAGACTAGGTGTATAAGATAAGAATTCACTTATGCAACAACGTATGATTATTAAACTAATGCTTGAACGAGTAATAAAGTATGGATGTAACTAAATGAATCAAGTAACGAGAATATCTAATGAGTTTTACTTATGCGAGAGAAAACATGGAACCCTAACTTCATTGTTTATTTTACTTAGAGTATTAATATACTTAATCAATATGTAAGATAACTACGATTACTAATCAGATAACACAAAATCAGAATACGCTACCTTTCAGTACACGTAAACCAAACCACTTAAACAACCACAAAAGAGATAGCAGTTAAACAAACACCGCATGCATGACAATCCTATATGTCTATATGAATTGAGGTACAATTGGTTTTAAGCACAAGTTATCTATTTCGATTGCATAGGGTAATATGATATGGTTAATGACATATTACGAATCATGAACAATCACAATATGAATCATTCAAGAACCTATGCTAGCATGGCAAGTTCTAACCCTTAAATATACTTTCGTATTCATTAAAGATAAACAATCTAGATGTTCGCCTTAAATATACTTTCGTATTCATTAAAGATAAACAATCTAGATGTTCGCGACGCATTTAACAAAAAAAATACAACCATACTAGGTAACCGATAAACATATCTCAAAAAATCAATTAAGCAATAAACTCTAAATATTATTTAAACAAATCCGCTAAGGTTCCATGACAACGATTAGTTCATAATCGAACAAATCATCATCATTAAAAATTAACATAGTTTGATGAATATAAATAAAAATAAACGAAGAAGAGTTTAGAAAATATTAAACCATAAAAAACTCAAAGTCAAATCGCTGTCGCTTATTTTTATATATTAGTAAGTGTTATACTCTGTATAAAAATAGATATTGAACTTTAATTCCCATTAATTAATTAATAATAGATATTTTGGTTCATCTCTGCAACGCAGATGTATGATCTTTGTACGTAAATTATACTTACAACTCTATTAAAAAGTTTAACGTAAATGGCCAGTTTTCAACCATGAAACAAAATGAAAAGAAGTAAAGAAAAGAAAAATAAATTTAAAAAAAACATATGTTTTGCTTTTCGAGTCTGACACGTTCTGCTTACACCAATTGGCTTTGCTTTTCGAGTCTGACACCAATTGATTTTTCGAACAGGCAATTGTATATGGTATTCCGCTCTTCTTTCTCCTTTACGTCTCTTTATATAGATATTCTGTCGAAACCCTAAAATATTCGGATTAATCTAATATTCTTTTCTTAATTCAGCATTAATTTCCTTTTATGCTTCGCTTTAATATTTTCTTCTTAATTTAATATTTTAAACAATATCTTAGAAAATATATTTTCCCTTTTTTTCAACATTAATATATTTTTCAAGCATTAATATATATTTTTTTTGGAAAATCACTCGTCATAATATATTTTTAGCATTAATATATTTTTCAAGCATTAATATATATATCTTTGAAAATCACTCGTCATAATATATTTCAAGCATTAATATTTTTTTTTTAGAAAATCACTCGTCATAATAATTTCAAGCATTAATATATATTTTTTTGGAAAATCACTCGTCATAATATATTTTCGTAGCATTAATATTTTTTTTCAACATAAATATATTTTTTCAAGCATCAATATATTTTTCTTTGTTTTCAACTGTTCCAAAATTTTCCTAAATACATTAATTTTCCAGTTTCTTCGATTTCAACCCAAATTTATTAATATTATCACAATTTACCCACGGCACAAGCGACTTTAATAATACTGGAAAAACACGTTAAAACTCAACGAATACTTGAGAGCCGGTGATGATTTTAAGAATAATGGAAGCGTAATAAGTGATATGAAATGCACTTATCACTATGGTTGCTAAAGAGTCTGCTAGCGTGTTTTCCGATCTAGGTATATGCTCATAGATTATATTTTTTAAGTTAGCTGCCACTTCTTTAAGGATAAACAAGTATTTGATCAACTGCTCCTTTTTTGCCTCAGACTGACCTTGGGCATAATGGATAAGAATCTGAGAATCGCTCATTAACCTGACTCTTTTAGCCCCACACAGCAAAGCTAATTTCATGCCAGCTATAACAGCCTCATATTCAGACTCATTATTAGAAGCCCTAAAGGCGAAACATATAGCCTGGTATAACTTATCGCCATATGGAGAGGTTAAACATATCCCAGCACCACAACCCATGGTACTTGATCCACCATCTGTCTAGACAACCCATACCTTCTTAGGTTTCTCATCTGCAACTTGCTTAGTACTTCTGTCCGAATGGAACTCAACCAGGAAATCAGCAACAGATTGAGCTTTGATTGCAGTCGGAAGGCGAAATCAATATCATAATCACCCAATTCTACTGACCACTTGGTCATCCTGCTTGATATGTTTGCTTTTTGAAGGACATTTTTCAAGGGAAAAGATATCCGGACGATAATAGAATGAGACTGAAAATAGGGCCTCATTTTTCTGGCAGCAATCACCAAGGCTAGTGCCAGTTTTTCAAGTTTTAGGTACCTCTTTTCAGCATCCATCAGACTCTTGTTGATGTAGTACACGTGACGAGGATAATTGTCCACCTCTCTTACCAGCACCGCACTTATAGCACATTCAGACACAGCCAAGTATATGTACAATGTTTCTCCATCAACAGGTTTGTAAAGAGTTTTGGGGGAAGATAAATGCTTTTTTATGTCATTGAACGCCTGGTCACACTGTGGAGACCAGTTAAAGTCTTTAACACCCTTTAAAGTCTGGAAAAACAGGGAACACCTATCCGAAGACCTCGAGATAAAACGATTCAAAGCAGCTAACCTTCCTGTCAACCTTTGTACTTCTTTGATATTCCGAGGAGGATCCATTTCCAATAAAGCATCAAGCTGATCCGGATCCGGCTCACTTATCACATACCCCAAAAACTTTCCGGATTGCACCCTAAAAACACATTTTTCTGGATTTAATTTTAAATTAACATTTGTCAAGTTGGCAAAATTTTCTTGAAGATCTGCAAGATGCAACTCGTCTTCCAAGCTTTTTACCATCATGTCATCAATATATACTTCTATATTTCTCCCAATCTGATCAACAAAAGCTTTGTTCACCAATCTTTGATACGTAGCCCCAGCATTCTTCAACCCAAAATGCATCAACTTGTAACAATGGAGGCCCCTATCTGTAACAAAGGTAGTGTGTTTCTGGTCCTTCAGATCCACCTGTATCTGGTTATAACCGGAGAAGACATCCATGAAGGAAAATAACTTGTTTCCAGAGGTGGAGTTTACCAACTGATCTATCCAGGGGAATGGATAATGATCTTTTGGGAAATCTCTATTGAGATCGGTAAACTCGATACACATACGCCATTTCCCATTATTTTTCTTTACTAACATTGGATTGGCTGTCCATAAAGGGTATTGAGACTCCTTTATGTGCCCCATCTTGGTAAGCCGGTCAACCTCTTGAACTATGACATCAGCTTTCTCTTTGGAGAAAGATCTCCTCCTTTGCACAACGGGTGCAACATCTCTTCGTATGGATACTTGGTGTGATATAATATTGGCAGGCACTCCGGTCACATCAGCATTACACCAAGCAAAGACATGTTGATGGTTTGCCAAAAAGTACAACACTTTTTTCTTCAATTATGGTTCCATCTTTGAGCCAACTTTAACATTTCTTCCTTCAGCCAGAGAGTGGGTTTCAACTTCTTCAATTGGTATTAAAACACCAGGGATCTCTTTGGGGTCATCAATTTCACCCTAACCCCAGAGGGCCCCAACAACTGCTAATCTTTGTTTATCGGGACTGCCTCCAAAGTTTTAGGGGCAAGTGCAGTTGCATAACATTCCCTTGCTATTTTTTGGCTGCTTCAGATAACTCCCACTTGTCATTGAACCGCATATTTTAAACATTGGTGAACTGCTGAAGCCACAACATGCATCCTGGAGAGCCAGGACCTCCCAAAGATTGCATTGTAACACGTGGGACAATCTACCACAATGAAAAGTACCCTGACCATCTTCTTAAAAGGGCCCCTGCCCAACAAAACCTCCTCCTCAAACTCCCCGATCACATCCGCAGAGCTTCCTGTGAAGCCCACAATGGACCTATTCGAACGTTGAATCACTGCTGGATTTTTCATCTGTTTATAAGAACTTAAAAAAAGAATGTTGGTTGAGCTACCAGTATCAATCAAAATTTTCCTGATGGCATTGCCCCCAATTGATGCTCCTATTACCACAACATCCTCATGAGGACCAGCTATGTCCCTTAGGTCATCTTCATAAAAAACAATGAAGGGAAAAGGAATTGGGACTAATAGGAGGACATGTCTCCCTCTAAATGAGTAGCCGGAGTGTGAACATGCCTCTTTCTTGAAGAAGGAGTTGTTGCAGTCATTTTGTCTCCCCCAAATATAGTAAGTGACTCAAAAAAGTTTATCAACCCAAACACTGTCTTGGTATGTTCTGTTATCACCCCCACTTTATTTCGTGTTGGATCATGATCCAAATACTCTGATTCCACATCAAACCTCTCAATGATTACCATGGCCCGGTCCGGAGCTGATGTCCCTGCATTATTCGTCGGACCAGTCCGGTGAGCATTGTCAGGCCTGTTTTCACTTCTTCTCTTGACATAAGCTCATAGTTTTCCTCTTTCAATCAAATTATGCACCTCTTGTTTCAAAGCGATGCAGTCCTCGGTGTTATGGCCAATATCATGGTGATATTGACAATAACAGGTATTACGAATTTCCCTAGGAGAATGAAGTGCTGTCGGCTTCCTAAAGTGTACCTCATCTTTCGTTTTTCCATAGATGGTTGCCACATTATCTTTCAATTCAGAAAACCACTTTGGTTGGACCCAAGATCCCCGTTTATTTCTAGATTGTTGGCTCTGAGCTGGAGCTGGGTGAGATTGAGTCTGTTTGGCGTTGTTGGGCCCCTGTCCGGCTTCCTTGGCCTTGTATCCGGATTAGTTCTGGTTTGGTGCAGCCGGGGAAAACTTCACTTGCCTGTGCACCCTAGTCTTTTTTGTTTCATCTACATTCATTTGCTTTCCCACCTGGTGCAGCAAACCACCCTAAGTCATGGCCTTTTTTCTGGTTACCGAATCGGCCAGATTTTCAGGGTTTAATCCTTGCCTCAAAGAAGCTATTGCTACATGCTCAAAGCAATCAGCTAGCCCATTCTTTGTGTTCACAACTCGGCTTATATAGTCTTTTAGTGATTCGTTTGGCTCTTGGGCACAATGGATAATAGTATCTCCATTGCCCTTCACCTCCTTACTACCAATAAACTGTCTTCGGAAGACCACCCAAAATGTGTCAAATTTTCTGATACAACTCTGTGGTATGCTATTATACCATTTCAAAGAACTCCCCGTAAAAGGTTGAGAGAAGGCTCTACAAAGCAGCTTGTCATAATCATCAAAATCCATCATAAATTTTTTTAAATTGTTCCAGATGATTGTCCGGATCCTTGCTCCCGTCATACTTCTCCATCTTAGTACTATCAAACCTTTTAGGAAGGTTTCCGGACAGAATTTTAGAAGACAATGGGGATTGTCTCCAATTCCGGCCATGACTAAAGACAGTGTCTTTATTAGGTGTTGCAAAAATACTTGGCTCATCATGAAAAGTGAAAGGATCCATCAGCAACCGATCCACATGCCTATGGCTATGGTTGTGGTTGTGAGACGACCCTTTTCCCAGATGCCTCTTTAACCTCCCATGCCTATCTATCTTTCTTAAATATTTTTTAACCAACTTATGCTTTTTCTTAGATCTGCCCTCGTCACTGCTGGATGATAAAGACTCCTCAAGTTCCTCCTCATTCGAAGAGCTACTAGAGGACTCAGACTCTGAGCTCTCCACCGGTTTAGACTGGTGAGATTTCTTGGAACTGACATGGGTCTTTTTTGTACTCAAGTCAGTCTTTTCTGACGGGTCATTCTCCCTAGGGTTGTCAGTATGGTGAATGGCTGACACTTTCGACTTTTTTTTCAAACCCAACTCTGCCTTTTTTGTAGCTCTCAACGCTTTTATTTCAGCTTTCAACCTGTCTCGTTCTTCAATCATGTATTCATCGTTCTCACCCACCACTTCTATCAAAGGTGGTGGCACTGCTTGCTCGTCTGGATTCATCCGAACTGATTTTTCTTGCTGGTTTTGAATGCTAGATTCAGGCACCTTCTTCTCCCACTGTGATCGCCAATTTGATATGGTTTATTTTAATGTTGAGGGTAATTTTGTCAGGTGTTTTAAAGAATTTCAAAGGTATTAAATGTTTGGGTGTTTTATAGTGAGAGATTTAAGCTGACTGATTGTATTAAATTTTCATTACCCTCATTAATGAAAATGGTTGGGTATTTATACCCTTAATTATAGACCCATGGGATTTCAGGTCAAGTTGTGAAACCGGGTCGAGTTAAAAAACCCATTATTTCTTCAGTACATTAGCACCTAGCTGAGTCAAAAGGTGTTTAGTGTTTTAATACTTTTGTCCTGTCCGGATAGTTCAGTGGGCATTTATTGTCCGAATTACCTATGTCCGGTTTTCTCAGTGAGTGGTGGTGAATATTTCCGGACTCATCAATTTCAAAGAATAATATTGAAGAAAGATTTATTTTTTGTGGGTAGTGAAATTGAAATTTTGGCGCATATTTGATCATAAATTCTATACTTATTTGTAAATCAAGCCCAAATATATAGGTTAATGTACTATTCATTATGGAATAAATTTAAATAAGGCAGTTTTTTAGCTTATCAATTAAAAATAGTATAAATTATATCCTGCTTTATTTTAATACTAACATTATTTAATTTTTTGTAACATATTATAATTTAAAAAAACATGGTATATATAATTTATATTATCTAATCCTATTATATAAATATATGACATATTTCATGTGTAATGTGTTTACTATTTTAGTTCTTTGTAGGACGTACTGAAATTTTATCATTTACAAAATTTATTTGTTGTTTATGGATGCATGTATTGTATTAATTGCATTGTTTATTGTATGGATTAATTGTTGTATATATGAATTACTAGTGTTATTGGATTTAGTTTTAACTTGCACATATAACATGCTCATATTAAACCACGACATACACAAATTATTTCGCATAAAACCGGTTTTAATGCGTATAATAAACCATATGAATATATATAAATTAAAATGTAAGTCGAAGCATAACAAACAAACAAGAATTCTCCAAACATAACAATTGACTAACAAAAATATTAAAATAACCTAGTCGAGAATATATGACTCACATAGCTCTATAAGTTTACTATGTGATGAAATTTTCTTATTGTACATCATCTTGGGAATCACATGCTTATACTTGCTAACTATCCTCATCGGTAAAGCATGCAAGTTATTTTTGTGTGTCGTGTTGCACGACTCTAGAAGAATAAGTACAACATCCGACATAAGGTATACAAAATACCAAAGGTTCCTTCAAATTAATTCATCATATCCTTTATGCACAATATGAATTTCATGTACTATAATTATGATTCAAGTAACAAATAACAAATAATTTTAATTGAATATATAATACACATTAACTTACCTTCGATTTAGACAAAAATAAATATTTTGATTCAACGATCTTTCGTGTTCTTCACGTTTGTGTAGAGATTTTTTTTCTTCAGAATATAGGTTTTGTTGAATATTGAAAAAAAATTAATAAAAAAAATTATATATAACAAATTATATATAACAAAATTAGATTGTATATTAAAAACTATATATATATATATATAGTTACGAGCCTTAAAAAACAATGACCAACTATTTTATAAAGATCCTAAGCCTCAAAATGAATATTATTTTCTTGATATTTACCTTTAGCCTTTTGGTTGTGACGAGAGTTTGGGCTAAAATTTGTGTTTGTTAACATCGGTGGGGGCAACCGTTTCGACCAAATTCTGACCATTTTAAACCAAACCATTGATTTTTGCAACGTTCAAATATTTGATGTCTTTAACCGGTTTCTTCATGCCCGTAACTTTATCTTCTAATATTTCAATAACTAGAGAATAAATTATTTTTCGTTTTTAGGAGGTTCAGAGGATTTCGTCTTTATAAGCTTACCGGGTCTCGTCGTCAGAACAATAAAAATATATTTAAATAATGAAAAGACATTATAGTTTTCACCTCCTCATCTGTAGCAGTCACTTCGGCAGAAGCATCGTATTGTTGGTTGTCCATCTTCTACATCTTAGAGCAAGTGAAGATGATTGTGGTAAAAAAACGATGAAAACTTATCTCGCAATTATCTTCACCCCAAGAATTGAGTTCCTCAAAAACTCATTTAGCTCAATAAACAGCCAACGCAAAAAGTTTGTGGTATTCGAGAAGATGGATTTGGTTAGTACATAGAAGAAAACAACACATGAAAAGTTAAGAAAAGTTAAACTTATGAGTCCTAGATACAAAAGTAAAGGAAATAAGATGGTATTTAGATATTTACTATATTTCTTCCAAGTGCTTCAGGGACGACTAAGGTTAAGCTCTTTGATAAGACTACCACTCTCATATGCACTGCTAATAAGAATACGCGTTTATTATATTCTCTCTCATGTTATAGGAGGTTGGTCATAACCTTGTTCTTTTTAGGTAAGGTAAGATAGTATAAATAGAGGTTAGAGTTCATAGAAATGAAACTAATAGACAAAGACTTATCCATATCAAATTTAAAATTTGACAATCGAAAAAATAATACATGACATTTTGTTAAGTGTTGGGGCTCGTTTGGCTAAAACAATAGTCTTACAGTTAGAATAACTTTATAAGATCGGGATTGATCATGAACCAAAGTCCTCAATCGATTGGTTTGTGACAAAAAATCAGTTCATATTCTCATACTTGTAGTAGAGTCTTTCCAAAAACAAACAACTGAATAGTAACATTGTTGGGAATTTCTTATTTAAGATGTATGAAAGCTAATTCACCGTGTTCATTATAAATGTACACTCGATACAAATAAGTTTTATTATTTTTTTCCATTTCTTTAAACAGAGGAGAAACTTTCAATACATTCCGACCCCGTACCGCTCCATAAAGCTCATGATTTTCTTCTTTTCTTTTGATGATTTGGTTGATTTTTAGATTTTTCAAATAATATTTATGCTTACCCTTTGTATCAGGGTCAACAAAATCATCATGGGAAAAATTATCATAATGAGGGACCATAGTAGATGAGGCAAAGGTTTGTGGACTAACTAGGAGAGTTGTACTATGAGTTTTTTGTGGAGTGGTCTTAATGGGACGCTCCCTTCATAGATTTTTTAGCATCATAATTCTTATTAACCACTTGAATGATGTCAATCTCTAAAAACTCTTCTTATTCCTCTAAATTGGATGAGGTATGGTGGGAAGATCCTTGTTAGCTCTCAACCACAAAGCACATATTAATTACATTAATTTTATTATAATATTAAAATCATTCCCACCCATCTGAAAATTAAAAGAAAAATATATGAGAGTAAAATATTACCTTATTTGAGATGTAGACCAAAGCTAGGTTCGAGCCGACTATAGGGCACTAACCGAAGCTACCTGAATGAAACAAGCTGAACCAATCAGAATCGAACTGAAGATATTCGAACAAACTAATTGCGGTGGTTAAGACCGGCAAAAGAGATTTAAAACGACCAGAACACTATACTAAAACATGTTATTTCTTTTTTTTTTAATTTTCTCTCTCTAAAATAAAAGGAGAGAAAGAAGTTTCATCGGGTAATTTATGGAAGAAGATTGTGGCTAAAAGCAAAAAAAATACATTATTTTCTTTATAAATCGTATACACTTTGGGTGTGACTAAAAGAAGGCACCAATTCGTACAATTTGAGCTAGAAATATTTCAATCATGAGACTTAATGACTAAGAACGATCAGAAGTTGACATGTGGTACACGAGCGGCGTGCAAAAATAATGTGTCACCAACAGATTAAAAGTTTTGGACTTTCTCTTTTTTATGCTTTGGCTGCCTAAGTGTTTTTATTTAGCAGATCAAAGTTATCCATCTCCTTCTAGTACCGTTCTTTTCTTTATATTGGTTGCCAAAGTGTTCTTGTTAAAAAACAAAGAGCGAAGTAGCCGTAGGAGGCGGCTATGGTTTTGTGTTTATTATAAAATGTTCCCTTTTGTATTGAACTGTTTTTTTTATAATGCAAACCCAAGTAAGGCTCTCAATATAGAGAGAACTTAGAGGCATATACAAGGAAACTTAATACACTGAATATTCTAACACTCCTCTCAAGTTGTGTAGTGGGATCACCAATACCCAACTTTGATAAAGTTTTTACGAATGTTCTTGCAGCAACCGCTTTTGTCAGGATGCCTGCCAGTTGGTCTTCCGATCTAACAAACGGAAGTTCGACTGTCCCATCTTCAATCTTTTCTTTTATGAAGTGCCTATCTATTTCAACGTGCTTTGTTCTATCATGCTGTACCGGGTTCTCTGAAATCTTAATCGCAACTTTATTATCGCACATTAACTGAGTTGGACACTTCAGGGGGGATCCAATTTCTTTCATTATCTTCTTTAACCAAAGTATCTCGGTAATCCCCTTAACGATTACTCTAAATTCTGATTCAGAACTTGACAGTGAAACTATTTTCTGTTTCTTACTCATCCAAGTTACCAAGTTACCTCCAAGAAGAGTAAAGTAGCCAGCAGTTGATCGTTTGTCGTTATGATTCCCTTCCTAATCAGCATCTGTGAATACTTCAACATCAAGGTGTCCATTTTTAAAAAAAATTATGCCTCTTCCTGGTGTGCCTTTGAGATATCGAATAATCCTCATTACTGCCTCCATATGGTGTTCCTGAGGATGATTCATGAACTGACTAACTACTCCCACCGCGTATGCAATGTCGGGTCGAGTGTGAGCCAGGTAAATCAATTTTCCCACCAACCTTTGGTACCTTTCTCTTTACTCGCTGGTCTGGCCCCTTCAATTATCTTTAGTTTGTGATTCACAACCATAGGAGTGTCATTTGGTTTACAATCCACCATGCCAACTTCAACTAACAAATCCAATATATATTTCCGTTGGGAGATATAAATCCCTCCTCTTGACCTAAGAACCTCGATTCCTAGGAAATACTTCAATCCCATAAGGTCTTTCATTTCGCACTCCTTGAAGAGGTTTTTCCTAAGAGAGCTAATTTCTTCTTCGTCATTCCCCGTTATAATCATATCGTCGACATATATTATAAGACAAGTGACTAATTCTCCTCTCTTTTTGTAAAACAAGGTATGATCCCCATTACTCTATTTGTAGCTATACTGCTTCATTGCCATTGTAAATCTCCCAAACCAAGCACGAGGAGACTGTTTGAGCCCATATAATGCCTCTTTCAGTTTACATACCTCATTTTCTCGAAAACCATCAGAGAAACCTGGTGGGGTTCCATATATACCTCTTCTTCCAAGTCTACATGTAAGAAATCATTATTTACATCAAATTGATGAAGAGGTCAATCTTTATTCGCGGCTATTGAAAGTAAAACTCTGATAGTGTCAATCTTTGCAACCGGAGAGCACGTTTCAGAGTAGTTTATACCATATGTTTGTGTATATCCTTTGGCAACCAATCTTTCCTTGTGTAGCTCTATGGTGCCATCGGATTTATATTTTATATTAAACACCTATCTACACCTGACTGCTTTCTTCCCTTGTGGTAACACACAATTCTCCCATGTACCATTTCTTTTTAGAGCTTCTATTTCGGTATTCATTGCCTCATGTCATTTAGTCATCTTCTTAGCTTCTTGAGCTGTTTTAGGGATTTGTTCAGAGAGAATAGTAGCTGAAAACGCCTTTGCAATCTTCGTCATTCCTTCATGTCCGTTTTTACCGGATATGTAGAAGCACGATGAACGTGTTCCGGTGAATACCGGTCATGAGGAACCCCTCTATTTTTTCTTGGGGGAAGAACCAGAGTTTGAGTTTCAACAAATGAACTTCCTGAAATGTCATGGTCAGTAGCATTTTGTGAGTTATGATATTGTAAATTGTTTACCTCTTGATGGACATTTTCTTTGGCTGATTTGCTGGTAGTATCCATGGCATTTATTTCTTGTTGGACATTCTCTTCAAGAGAATCATTGGTGGTAAGAACTGCCTCGTCAGTCTCCTTTATGTTGGAAGAGGCGTGTTCGGTGGCGCCATCTACCGACTCTGTCGGCACATCCTCAAAGTAACTTTCATATAGCAACTAGTCGAGTGATTCACTTACGTTCTCCCCCTGAGCACGAGATTGGTGATAGAAAAAATCGGATTCTAAGAAGTCATAGTCCATGGTGAGATGGATTCGACGAGTAACCGGATTGTAACACCAATAGCCCATTTGATGGACACCATACCCAACGCTTTTCAGCATACAGATTAAGTTTGTTTCGACTAGTTTTAGAGATATGAACAGACACCGAACAACCAAAGACACGAGGTGGTAAGGTCATAACAGATGGAATTGTAACTTGGGTGGCAAACACTTGTAATGGAGTTTTATTTCCTAAACATCGGGTTGGTAGACGATTTGCAAGATACGTGGCTGTAGCAAGAGCTTCTGGCCAAAGAGAATGAGGAACTCTAGATTCAATCATAATAGCACGAGTTTTTTCAAGTAAAGTACGATTTTTTCGTTCTGAAGTACCGTTTTGTTGAGGTGTGTTTGGACAAGTGGTTTGATGGATATGACCATTTGTTTTGAAAAAATTGTGCATTGTTTGGTTGACAAACTCTGTTCCATTATCAAAACGGAGAATCTGTATTTTTTTCTCAAATTGAGTCAAAATCATTTTATAAAAACAAACAAATATTTCTGGTACTTCTGATTTATGTTTCATGAAGTATATCCAAGTCATTCTTGAGAAATCATCCACAAATAAAACAAAGTATCTGATTTGATTGTGAGTGGAATTTGGTGATGGACCCCAAACATCAAAATAGATTAGCGAAAAAACATAATCAACTCTAGTATTACTTTGATTAAATGAGACTCTACGATTTTTTGCAAGAATGCAGGTTTCACATTTCTCATGAATGGAATTATTAAAAAAAAACTAGGAAACAAACTTTTAAGATAGCTAAAAGAAGGATGACCAAGTCCTCGGTGCCATAACCAAACTTGCCTTTCGGTTGTTCCGTGAGCAAGCATGGCATGTCACTTATGAACTACCTCATCAACATAATAGAGACCTCCTTGTTCAGTACCACACCCAATGATCTCCTTCGTACGAATGTCCTGTAAAATGCAAAAAAATGGATATATATGAACCACACAGTTGAGTTGTTTTGTCACTTGACTAACAAATAATAACTTTAAGGATAGTGAAGGAATGTATAGGCAGTTTTTAATTTCCATTTTTTCCAAAAAAATAATTAAACCTCCCCCTTTGACTTCACAAATTTCTCCACTAGCAGTCTCAATATGGGACTTCTTTGGAGATGACATGTCACCAAAGTCTTTAGGATCATAAGACATGGTGTCTGTAGCCCCGCAATCAAAGATCCAATTCATTGATTTCTCAAACCCTTTACCTCAAAGTTTTTCATAGGAGTTCGCCGCCATTCCTCCAAAACCAGTGCCAGTTCCTTGCTCATTTTTAGTCGGATCTTCACCGCCACTTGTAGACGAAGCCCGTTTGGCATTAGATCTGAAATGCTGGTTATTTTTCTCCTTATGACCGTCCTCCCACCATTCTGGATAGCCAACCAGCTAGAAACATGTCTCTTTAGTGTGTTTCTTCATGCCACAATGAGTGCAATACAACTTGGATTTATCTTCTTTCTTCGGATCAGAATTTAAACCTATGTACAGAATCTTTAGCAGCCAAAACCATTCCAATTTCAATCGAGTCACTATCAAAAGAAATTGATTTTAGTGTATTAAGCCTGACCACTTCCCTTCGTATTGTAGCATATTCTGTTTCCACGGAAGGAAGAGGATCATTTTTCAGGATATCTCTCTTGACTGGTTCCAGCTTGTCATTAATCGCTATTAGCAATTGATAGAGTCTTTGTTCTTGAGTCTTCTTATTGTAGATCTGAATGTCTTCTAGGTCTTTTATAGGGTTCGGATCTCGCCTATCTATAGACATTCAGATGTTCTGCAGTTTGTTCCACAAGTCTTCTATTGTATCAGACCCTTGCCTTAATGAATTAACCCTCTTATGAAGGTCAAACACTTGTAACGAATCTGTACCAGAACCGTATGTGGTGGCTAACCCATCCCAGAGGGCTTTTGCAATGGGATATTGCGAGACATTATTCACCAAGATGGATTCAAGATTCTGGATAATCCATGTGAAAACACATTGATCATCTTGTTCCCACTTTGTATATGTGTTGTCAGTTTTGGATGGAGGTGTCGGCTCCCCTGTAATGTGAGAACCTCTCCCCCTTTCCCCAATCGCTCTCTTCATCAGGTTTTCCCATAGGGCATAGTTGTCACCACCGAGTTTAATCCCTAGGGATAAATTCTCGGGGCTAGTTGTTTGTTGTTGTGTTCCGAGACCATTTCTCATAATGGCAGCAATCTGCATTGTTAATTCATTAGGGATTTGACTGACCACGACTTCATTGCCATCCATCTTTCTCGAGGATGTTCAGAATTCCCAGAATCACACGTGCTCTGATACCATGTTAAAAAACAAAGAGAGAAGTAGCCGCAGGAGGCAGCTAGGGTTTTGTGTTTATTAGAAAATGTTCCCTTTTGTATTAAACTGTTTTTTTTATAATGCAAACCCAAGTAAGGCACTCACTATATAGAGAACTTAGAGGCATATACAAGGAAACTTAATACACTGAATATTCTAACAGTTCTACACCTAATTAACGGAACAGAGTTCACCAACACCTTATGAATCCTCTCATTTGGAACATATGCTGCATCGTTGACATACCCAATCTAACTTGGAAGGCTTATCGTATTCACGAGTCAACAGACTCACCAACAATTGTAAGGCTATTGATAATTAAATTATTAGTTGGATATTGGACCAATTTTAGTTGTATTTATTAATCATGAAGAATAAGTCCAATTGGGGTCCTATATATATATATGGGACATAAGATCTCAAAGGCTCAAACTAATCATTATAAATAGAACGTGTCATACGTGTTGGAGGGAATGAATAGTCATTATTTTATTATATAAAACATTAATTATAATTTATATATATGTTCATTTACTATATCTCTTTTAACTCTAATTCTCAACACCCATTATCATACAACACTTTATTGGAACACTAGTATTCATGAGTGGTTGTTGAACCAGATTTTAACAAAACTGATCATCTCAATCATCATTATCAGCGAACAAAAATGATGAATATGTTGTTGTGTAATCTTCAACATAAAATGACATGGTAAATTAAACATCGACGTGTCTCATTTATAATTAATTTGATTTGTTTGGACAAAATAAAATAAAAGTTCACTTAAAATAATAGAAATAAAACTGTATTCATAAAAAAACATAGATTATTAATAAAGGATAGGAAGAAACAAATATGATAAAATTTGAACAATCAAATAAAAAAATTAATATTATATATTTATAATCCCACAAAGTTTAGGGTCTATGCGATTAAAAAAACAATAAGGTTTGTGTCGATCCATAATATTCAAATCTGGCACGAAATATATGAAATGTTTATTAGTCATTAACAAATTTAATAGATGTTACAAGCTTTTAGTTTTGATAAAAAAAAATTGTTTAAATAGACTTTTGGGTTTAACAAATCTTTTGAGATAACAAAATAATCGTGTTTTTCAGATTTACTAATATTTTAGATAAAAATATTATATCACTCATATTTTGTAACATGATAAATTTAAATTTAACATATATATATGATTGAATTTTATCTCATAAGTTTTTTATTAAATCAAAAATAAAAATATGAATAAAATTGATATTATATATAATAAGATAAAATATATTTTAATTAAAATTAGAAGTGGATGAGACAATACTTTATATATATATATATAAAAGATTATGACATGTAAACCTAAAAATTTGAATAACTGGTTGTTATTTTAGCTAAATTAAACTCAAAACTCTAAATATATATTTTTGAAAACTTAAAAATACGAATATAATGAGATAAAAAAATATACAACAACATTAAAAATAAAAAAATAAAACCAAAATCTCATTCATTTATAACCTTTTAACATAACTTAAAACCACAAAAATATTTTTTAGAGCTACATTCCATAAAAACAAATCCTGGATATAAGCAATACAGGAGAACGAGAAAATGACAATAAAGTGTATTTATATTTTTATAAATTATGTGAATCATGTTGCCATCAATAGTTTTGATGAATACTCGTTTAATCGCACCTTGGTTGGTTTGTCACACTAAGCGTTAGGGATGAACAACAACTGAAAAAGATCTAACCCACCGACCGAACCAAATCAAAATAAATCGGTTTACTAAAAATAATAATCAATATTGATTTTTATTTTTCAAACTGAATTAAATTCGGTCGGTTTTCAATTTTTCCGATTTTAAAACCGAATAGAACCGAAACTGACCTCTTGCGATATTAATACTTTGGCGAGATGGTTAAGAGGATAGTCTAAAATCCCACGGGATGCATATCTAACTTCTTCATACAGAAGGTATGAAGGGGAGTTCCATATGTATATTTTCTTTTGAAGGATACAACTATACTAAGCTTTATATATATATATATATATATATATTTGGACAAAGTGTATAGTAAAAGTATGCATATTTTTTTATTTTTTTTGGAGGGAACCCGCAGCCGCTACTCAGAGTGCAATGAGTGCGCACAGGGTAAATCCTCAGTCTGACGCGATAGCCTGCAAACCAACGCCAGAAGGTAAACCACACAAGGTGACAGGCTCAGCCGAGAAAGCGTATGCAGAGGGACTCGAACTCATGACCTTTTGGTTATAAGAATGTCATGCTCAACCAACTCGGCTACCCCTTGGAGGCTAGTATGCATATTTATTTATTAATTATTTGGTTACTATAAGTATAAAAGAGTTTAATAATTAGATATTATCTATTATTATTTGGTTATTATAAATATAAAAATATTTGATAATTAGCTTCATATGTATATTGTTGTTATTATTTTTAATTTTTAATTTTTTTTTTAAATTCGATTTTTTTTATAAAAAAAACTTCAAAGAAAATCAAACCGAACTGTACCAAACCAAACTCATTGAACGAAGTCGAACTACATTGATGTTTAAATCGAAAAATCGATATTATTTTAATTAATGGGTTTGATAATTTACAAACTGAATTATTTCGGTTTGATTTAAATATAGGTAAAAAACTCGACCACACCAACTGAAACTCACCCCTAGTATTACTAGGGTCTAAATAGTTGATTTATCAAACCCATCGTACAACTAAATGGGCTTTTGTCTGACGTGTCATGTAACTAAAATACAAATAACTTGAATCAACATAAATTTTGACAAAAATATATATTTTGTATAGATATGTAACTGCCATAAACAATACAACTAACTAATCATAAAAAATCTAATAGAAACTAAAATATATATAATCTCTTATATAACAATCTTCATGCCTATTTTTTTATTAAAACCGTTTCATATTTTAACAATGTTGCACTTTATGTAAATAAGTAAAATTAAAAATATAACTCTCAGAACACAAGATTAGTTGGCGAAAAAAAATCCAAGGTTAGTTGGCGAATAAAAAAATCATATTACCTATAGTATTTGATAAATATAGAAAACCAAAATCCAGTTCGAAGTGGAAGAGGTGATTATAATATAGAAGTAGGGTTCGGCTAAATTCGGGCCCAAAATATGTTAACCAGCCCCAAAAAACAAGCGTTTTTGAAGTTTTATAATTTTACCCTTACTCCGGCGGTTGAGCCTTTCTCAACCGCCGGTTGAGGTCCTCCCACCCGGCGGAAAAGCTGTTTCACCCGTCGGGGTAAGGTTTCCCGCCGGTGGAGAGAGTTTCAACCGGCAGGGTAAAAAACGGCGCTCAAATTTTGGGACTAGTTATCATTGAGGGCCCTAATTTAGCCAAACCCTATAAAAATATGATATCCATTCTAAACTATATTTATTCTTTAACTTCTAAAGAAAATGAGAATAAGATATAACTTTCCGGGGCTGAAACCGGAAATCAAGACCCAAGCCCGATATCCCTTAACTGAAAACAAAACTAAAATCCCAAAATACAAAACCTCCAAAACCCTTCGATATAATCGTTCGTAGCACCGCCAGCTTTCTCTCAAACTTACCTCCTCCTTCTCCTACCCTCCAAATTGAATTCACAATCTGCTTTGAATTTTTTGTTACCAAGGATGCTGTATTCCGATGATGAACAAACTTATGGACAAGCAAAGACACGAAAACGAAAGCGCGAGAAAACAATTAATGAAGGCGAAGACTATATGAAATCATATAACAGGGCCGTCTCGTTACTGACGAAGCCGTCATATGCGCTATCGCACCCAGGACTGACCAAATTCCAGTGGGAGCATGTAAGTCGACTTTGCAAGATTTTGCGGGAGCTCGTAATGGCACATAATTGGAAAGAGGCGAGCGGTGTGGCTAGCGTCTTACTTTACGGCACCAAAAAGATCAGGAGTCCGGAATTCAACCGGTTTAAGTACTCGGTATAATCCAATCAATTATATACTCTTACGATTGCGTGATTGTTTGTAGATCATCGTTGTATGTTTATATCCCCGTGTGTGATACGTTCAATGCTCGTATATAATCTGGATAATATATATTTAGTACAGAAATTTGGGTAAATTGTGCCTGTTTGAACTGAATCTTGAAACCCAGCTGATATATTATTTGGATAGTTTGAATTACAAGGCGTAGGATTGCTGAATATTTGTAAAATTTGAAACTTTTTATCTGATTTCAAGTCAAATTTGGATGATAAGTATTGGAATTCTTGTAGATTACAGTGGAGCTTCTCAAGCGTATTTATGGTGATAAAATTTACGAGAATAGGTCAAAGATCAAGAACATCTATGATATTTGGATCAGCAGGACTGGGTCCTCCAAAAACCAGCCTGTCAAGGTATTGAGCTTTTTTACTCGCGGTGAGCTGACATAAGATGTTCTGGTTGGAAATTGTGCTATAAAGTGATTGAAATGGGCTTATATTCACTTTTTCATGACCTGTTAAGTAGGAGAGAACTTTGGTCTACTTGGAGCAAATCCTTCTCTTTCTTACAGATGGAGATTTCGATGATGCATCTCAGGCTGTTTCGAGGTACACTCTTATATTACAGTTTTTAGTTATTTTTGTTTTGTAATCAACTATTATTTGGACTCCTTTACAATGAAAATTGAAAGACTGCATCATCAATATTCAGAATTGAAAACATTAACCTTCATATTATAAATATATTTTGTGTCCTGATTGACATATAAACACGTATTCATTGTAGATTACTCGCTCATGTACATATTTACTGCAATTTTTATGGTACATCCTCTGTGCTAATATATGACAGCAAAAACTCTGTTAATTGAAGGAGTTATTGCATTTCTGTTCTTCTTTAATCTCGATGTTATTTTTTAAATTTTCCTTATGATCGATTGATTTACTTCTGTACAATAGCATGCTTCTGAGGTACATGTATGCAGGACTAGAACTGATCTATAAGCATTCTGGTGTTTTTTTCAGCCTAATGCAGCATCGTGAATTTGGAAGCCCGATGTCATATATGGTTATTGGATTAACGTTTTATCAGCTGTGGTATTCCAAATTCCAAAAAGATCTAGAATTGAGAGATGTAGACAATACCTCTAGCCACTCAGAGATGTCAGAAACAAGACAAAGCAATCAAGTTGCATACTCGTATGCCGATGATGCAGCTAACAGCTTTGAAACGGGAACTTCAGTTAGATATAATTCTGAAACCTCTGTCATGAATGACAAAAGAACCTCTGTTGTGCGTCATGAGAACATAAAAAGAGAAATATTGGAGGACATTGACAAACTGCAGCTAGATAGTTGCCCGCGACTTGTCTCGCCGTTACGAACGTATCTTAGTTCTGATGAAAATAAAACCTCTTTGGATTATGATCCTGCAGCCACGTATGATCCTTCAATATTTTCTGCTCTCAGTGAGTGTTTCTTGCTCACATTTTATTTCCTTTCCATTTGTGATATGCTGGCTTTGATTGTAAAGTTTATTTGCTTATGCATGCTGCCCTGCGAAGGAAAATCTAAGGAAGAAACAACTTTACAATTAAAGCCAGCATATCACAAACATACTTTTTCCGCAGACATCTTTTCTGCTCTAGGAGAACTAATTGTTTGCTTGAATTAATGTTTTTAGTACTTAGTAGTAATTGAGTTTATCGTGCTTGATCAATTTTCTGATGATCTAAAGCGAAGTGTTAGAGAATATATAGTTGGGGATGTCTTCTAACATACTGTCATGTATGTGCTGTCTTAAAAAGGTAAAAAAGTTACTGACCTGAACTTATTCATATTGTTATGGATGAAAGAGGAGAACGACCTAAAACTATAGTCATGTTGTTTTCTTTTTACCTTACCTTCCATTTCTGCTTCTTTGTTAAACAGTAGTATGTTTACTTTTATTTCCTAACAATTGTAGTAGCTCGTTGTAGTATTAGTCATCATCCCTCCTTTTGTCTTCTAGACTGCCATGTCTGGCAAGCAAAAACTATCACGTGATCTATTTTTTCTTCCTTAGTTGTGCGTGTGTCCTCAATATAGTTTGCTATATAGACTATATTAAAACTTAACAGCTTAACGATTGATTTTGTTAATTTCTTTCTCCTTATACGATGCAAACTGAAGTTCTTGACTCTGCTGTTTTAGGGGGACTAGAGTCAGGGATGTTGCCTCTACGATTGCCAAAAGATTCCGAGCTCCATGTAAAAATGCTCATTGATTCTTGTTATAGAGATGCTGTTAAATATCTGCGACTTGCTCTAAACTTGACACCGCCAGAATTGGATGCCTTGCGTCCTCTTGTACAGGTAAGCAATATCCAAAAGTAAAATATATGAAGATTTTGATAGTTTATTTCTCTAAACAAGAAAATTTAGATATACTTTACCTGATTTTCAATTACTGTCTTTCACTAATTATGATTATTTGCTGAAAGCAATCTACAATTGATATTAGCTAATCTAGATGCTGCTAGTGGCTCTCTAATCGCTATTATGTCTGCAATTGCCATGTCACTTTTTCATTTGAGAACTACAAAATCCCTTGCTGCTGGAGTGTAATAGTTAAGATTTACTCTTGATAACACGGCCTCAAATGATGCTGCTTTGTTTCCCTATTTATGTCTGTAGACTCTGTACTGTTTGTACTGTTGTTGCCATAATTCTGTATGACCTATTCTAATGCTAATACAGATACTGATCTCGACTCTTAAAGAGGGGTTTCTGCTTCTAACACAAATAACTCTTGCTTAATGCAACAGCGCTGTCTCAAGGAGTTGATCTAGTTATACCTTAGTTTACTACTATATCTTGTGTCCGCATGGACTAATCTTTAGGTTATTCAATAGAGGGATCAAAGGATCCTTGATGTTTAATATATATCTTAGTGTACTACTTTATTTGAGTGCGTGTGGATTAATCTTTTAGGTTATCTCAATAGATGGAACAAATGATCCTTGATGTTTAATATAGCCTGGCCAGAAAATTGTTACTGATTAGATCATGTTCATACTAACAATTAATTATAGAGGAGCATAATTTTTAGCCTGGCCTCTCTTCTCTATGCCATAATGTTAAAGTAAAGTTCTAAACGTGCTTTCATATTCAGCTGTATATTCTCTTCCTAGCTATACGTTTATGTGATATTTGTTTTCTCCATCATTGAACTTTTACTAGTTACTGCTATTCGGAGGTCAAGTAGATGATGCATTGAAAGAAATTGAAAAGTTTTGCAACGACTCCAGTGCAGTATATCCTTTGAGGTATAAGATTTTGTTATGCGTTTGGCTGTTCCTCTTTTTAAAGAAGTTTGGTATTCCTTTGAAATAAGAGAATTTGCAGTTTATATGTTGTAGTTATGAAATATTGGATACAACAAACACCACACTGAATCTTGTTTCCTTGCAATTTGTCACTTTGTACAGTTTGAGAGCTAGTATTTGGGGCCATTTTAACCGAAACAACACTCTGCTCCCAACTTATTATGAAGATATCTTAAAAAAAGATCCCACAAGTGGCAGCTCGCTATCAATGCTCTTCAAAATGCATCAAGATGGTATTGTTGGCAGTACCTATTGTGTCTGCTACTCTAGACGTCTCTCTGATTTATTCTTATTCTGCAGGGAAGTATAGTGTAGAATCCCTTGTTGAAATGATAGCATTGCATTTGACAGCTACCTACCCAGGATATGATACATGGAGACAGTTTGCTTCTTGCTTCCTCATACTCGCTGAATCTAATGAAGATCGATTGTCAGTATGTCATGATAGTAATCAAGGTGAAAAAGAGTCACGGCAATCTCTATGTTACAATAAAACCCCCAAAATATTTATTGACGGGATAAAATCTTGGAAGTTACGGTGTAAACTGTGGATTTTGCGGCACTTCAGCTTAGACATGCTTGCAGCAGATATTTCTGAAGGTACCTTAGTGATTATAGAACCTCATCTTAGCAATAATGTTTGACGAATTAAATAAATATCCTTACTTTTTTTGTGTACTACAGGTGACATTCAGCTCCTGACTTACAAAGCGGCAACTGGAGCTCATTTGTACGGCGAAAAGTTGGGCTATGTTTTACGGGTGTCCAGTATATTAGAGAAACACGAGGATAAAAACTTGCTCATGTTCTTGAAGATGCACATACAGAAGTCACTAAGACTTCACCATTCTTTTCAGCTGATAAATAGAACTACTCAAAGCCCGTGATACGGTCCTGACTTAAAAGGTTGGTTCTGTCTGTTCATGTATTATTTAATTCATAATTTAAGAATTCATTTAAATTTCTAGCTCAAAGTTCACGTATAAGCAAGCAAATTAGTAGAGATACAATCATAGAAGGATAGGATTATGTAAGATGCGTAGATGAAAACTATTGTTTGGATGTTTCGGTTAGTTTCTAAGTTTTTCTATATTTAGCTTGTCGATGTGACTCGCAACCATTTGATTGTTCAAAATGAATGAGAAATCATAAATCAATTGAAAAACTTTATCATATATAATATGTTTTTAACCTTTTAGAACTCCTGTAAGGGAATAGCAAAAAAGTAGTCAAATCATGGTCAAAATGATAGCAAAACTTTTTTTTTCCACAGGCCAATATGAAAGTGAAAGAGGTATGCATTTTTTTTTCTGTTTGAAAAAATGATTTTAAAATAAATAAATATACCCTCCATTCCTCCAATGATGATGGTCATATGATGTTCGTCTCCATCATCATATCGTTGAATATGATATTCTTCGTTTGGCAAATAACAGCCATGTGATGTTCGTCTCCATCATCATTTTGTTGAATATGATATTCTTCGCAAGACAAATGACAGCTATGTGATGTTCGTCTCTACCATCATTTCGCTCAATATGATATTCTTCACAAGACAATTGACGGATACAGTTATTTTAACGTCATGTCATTGCGGACATAATAGCATGACGCTCTGTCATGACGGACACGACGATCTGTGCGCCAATAATCTGGCCCTTAGGTTGTTGTGTATGTCTGCTAATACCTATTAGCGGACAGAACGGTGTCATTTCTTTAATGGTTAACATTCCTCTTTTAAAATTGTCCAGTTTTATTAAAAAGTTTAGTACACTATCACTTACTAAAGTCATTTACTGACTAAAAACAATTTCAATTTAGAGTAAAGAAACCTATCTTCGTATAATAGAAGATATAATAACTAAGATATAGAACATTATCCAGCAGGTTTTTTTTTATCTTATTCCTTCATTTTATCCGGTATATAACTTTTCTTTACCAGTTTTAAGTGGAAGAATAGCTTTATCCAATATTGTCATAAAACTACAATAAAAATTTATATATAAAATAAAATTAATATAATGAAATTAATAAAATAAATTAAAAATAAAAGGTAATATTAATAAGGATGACCGAAGTATTTGAGCATGAATAGGAGGTTTAGAAATGATTTAGAGTTATTTAATGAGCGGTAGGTTTAAAATTGATTTATAATTATTTAATGTGAGCGGTGAGTTGATAGAAGGATAACGACTTGGAATTATTTAATGAGCGGGCGGTGTAATTAATAAAAGGATAATGGCTCAAGTAGAAGAGTAAGATTGGTATGTTTTCGTGAGATCTTGTCTTTGATTCTATATAAGATTTATATATAATATTTCATGGGACCGTATATAAAAAATGCCAAAGTTACTAAATATTGTTATGTTTTTGTTGTTTTAAAAAAAATTACGCTCGAACGTCAGTTATATTTTATAAATACTATTTTATTTTTTTATGTAAGTATATTCGGTAATTTTGGTTTTTTTATAATATTTTTTATCTTTTATATATTAGGTACTATGAATAGTTTATCTTTAAACGCCAAAAACTAGGCTAAAAACCCAGTATAGTTACTGGTGTTTGACACATGTTGCACTTCTGCCACTAAATTTTATTCGTCTCCAAAACGAGTCACTAGTATCCAAAAACGTTGCATTTTTGCCACTCGCGCATGCAAATTAATAAGAAGCTGACACGTGGCAGCCCAATGTACCCAGGTTTGTTCCATATACGGTCACCCTATTTTTCCTTCCAAAAACACCCCTCTTTTCTATTTAACTTATTTATTTTAATTTTTCACTTCTTACTCTGCCTTTTAACCTAAAAATGATTTATACACTGTTAACCCTCTTTACCTTTCACCCTAACTACAGGTTTTACCCACCTACTTAACAATAACCCGACCCGTTTGTTCATTTCACCCAAATAAAACTACTCATTCAACATCAAACCCTAATTTTCCTCATTCACCATAGACACCTTCCTGAATTCTCAAAAACCCTAATTCTCTTCTTCACCATAACCACCTTCTGCTATTATATACTAAGTCAATTCTCCTTTCTCCTACAAACCCTTGTTATTGTACTGTATCAAATTTTCTATCTTCAACCAACCCAACAATGTCCTCCTCGTCCAATACCTCAAAACACCCATCAAATTTAGGGTTTTGTGAATGTGGGCTTCCAAACACAACAAAAACGGCGTGGACAGTCCCAAATCCTGGCGAAAGATTCAGTGGATGTTGTAATTACGGGGTAAGTTCTATTTGACAATGAACTAGGTTTTTATGGCTTCAATGGTTATTATATTTCGTCTCCTCTTAACTGATTTTTCTTTATTAGAAAGGTCAATACTGCAAATACTTTAGATGGATCGATCCAGCGGTTAATAATAGGTTACAATCTGTGATTAACGGTCTATTGAAGCAATGTGGAAAGATGGAAGCAGAGATTGAAAGGAAGAACTTGATAATTAGGGTTCTTATTATATGTCTAGGTTTCTGTTTGTTGGTGATTATGTGTTTTTAGTCTATGTATTTAACTAATGTGAGTCAGGCGTAGGTAATTTTTTCTGTATGTCTCCTGAATTATGAAAGTTAATTTCGATTATGGTGTTTGTAATTTGAATGGAAACGTGATTGAAATGAAATTTGTTGTTTTGGTATTGGTTTTTATTGTTATGAATTACGTTGGGATTGTATTTTACGCAAGTAAGTAAATGCAGCTTAAACTTAGACTATTTGTTGCAGATGAACAAATTAATTGTTTCAGAACCACCAATAAAACCAAACACATCATCAATGGTTTCTGTACTCATATGTTTGTGAAACGCGTGAACTAACAACAATTAGTATCATTCATTTTACAACCACACTGCCAGCTAAAGTTTCATAACCAACATCAACAAAACCAAAAACAAAATATGTGATTAAACAAAACCAACAAAACCACAAACAAAGAGAACGATGAGTACACAAATTTAACCCATAAATTGTATGTTACATAAACCATGAAATTAAGTCTTCAGTGCTTAAACAACAGCACACAATATCGTAAAATAGAGAACTGTTATGTTGTGCATAACATACAACATATTACCAAAAAAAGACCCAAAACATGGACTGTCTACACAAAAAAATACACTTTAAGCTAGTCTTGTGATTAGGTAATATTAACGAGATGATTACCACTACTTCTCCTAGAAGCAGTAGCTTCTTCTTCTTCTTCCGTATCGGGGCTAGTTAGGTTGTCTGAGCTGACAAAATCTTCATATGTACTACACTCGCTTTCTAAACTCTCATTGGAACATATCTCGTCATCTTCACTTTCACTTTGGCTGTACTCCCCTGGACCGTAATTGCTATCGCTGCTGTCATTTGAGTTATTAGAAAACTCAGGAAGTTGTGCTGGCTGAGCAGACAGTTCGTCAAACTGTGTCATGTCAACACCATCGAACAAAGAAGCAACAATGCCTTCAAGGGCATCACTTGCACCCCTATCTTGACCCCCACCTTGACCCCATTCTCCCTCTACATTCATACCAACATCTTGACCCCCACCTTGACCCCCTTCTCCCTCTACATTCATACCAACATCTTGACCCCCATCTTAACCCCCATCTCCATCCCCAGACCCATCAACATAGACTGCACCCTTGACTGCATCACCAACACCATCAGTTTCTATACTAGCCTTTACACCTTCACATTATATACTAGCCTCAACACCATCCTCATCATCAAAACCAATATCAAGTCCTTCACCAACTAAGCCACCCTTTACACCATCACCTTCAAAACAAACAACAACACCATGATCTGCACCAGCCCCCACATTATCATTTACATTAACATTCAAATTATCCTTTACCTTATCAATATTAACATCATGATCTGCACCAGTCCCCACATTATCATTTACATCAACATTCAAATTGTCTTCTGTCATATCATTACCATGATCTGCACCAGCCCTCACATTAACATCTACCCTGTATCATCATTCACACCAACTGTAACAACATCCATATTATCATCTACCCTATCATCATGCACACCAACTATACCAACATCCACATTATCATCTACCCTATCTACATCCTTAACATCACCCTTACCATCTAACCCATCAGTTTCTACAGAACCTTCAAGACTATTATCTGCACCTGCTTTGTTCGGGAAGAACTCATCATACATTTCATCGATAAATGTTTCAAATGTTTCATTGTAATCAAACTCTGCATTGTTCTCAACAACATTAGGATCAACACCACTCTCTACATTATTCTCAACAACATTAGGATCAGGTGCACCATCATTATTTTTAATAGCATTATGATTAGGTGCACCATCATCTACCACAACAACATCATTTACGAAAAAATATTTTTCAACAAAATCATTTTGAACAGCGTCTCTACCCGGACATAAACCAATGTCTATAGGTTCACTCCTAAGTATGATGCTACTGGTGCCCTCTACGTCAACTATAAGCATTGTTTCAGGCTTTTTTTCCATTTTGTAGGAGACACCATCTCTAAAAGAGGTGTCCTATCTGAGTCTATGGTCATTAACCTGGTGTCATCCAACATCTGGGTTATTGCGTAAGCCTCTGCATCACTGTTGATTAGTTGGATTTTCTAACTTGCACCAGGTAGCTTGTAAGCAAACTGGAAGTGGCCACCAATTCCTGTTGTATCGGTGAGTGAGTGAATCTCATGTATCTGCAGGATAGAGAACTTGTCTGGCTTGATGAGTCGATAGTCGTTGACTTCCCTCCAACGTATTTCAAAACCCTTTTTCCTTCAATCTCCCCATCATAATGATAATCCACAACGAAAAAGTGTTTGTTAGCACCTGAAATCATAAAAAACACCCATTAGAACACGATTGACTAACAAATTAAACTACGAATAAGAAGCTAAACAGAAAACAAATAGTGTAGTCTGAAATTTACCTTGGTATGAAGAATTCGCCATTGTATCCCTAACCAAACCCTAGGGTTTTCAATTAGGGGAAAGTAGGATACAACCGTAAGGTTTTACAAAAAGTGAATGGTGACAACGACGAACTGAGCTAGGGTTTTCAAGGACAGTGGGTGATTGAGCTAGGGTTTTCAGGGGCAGTGGGTGATGACAACAACGAACTGAGCTAGGGTTTGACAGATAGTCAGTGAGTAAGAAAATATACTTGCATATGGAAATCGTGATTAAAGAAGAGAGGGAAAGAGATAGTGAGTGGGGAGAGAAGAATGGCTCTCGTACTTTGAGTTTCCAGGAGTAGAATTCATGAGGGAAAATGTTAGGGTTGTAAGATTGGGAGGAAATTCACAATTGGGTCACACAATGATTTGGGTGAAATGAACAAACGGATAACTTGTAGTTAGGGTAAAAGGTAAAGAGAGTTAACAGTAGATAAATCGCTTTTAGGTTAAAAGGTAGAGTAAAAAGTAAAAAATTAAAGTAAACAAGGTAAAATAGTAAAAAGGGGTGTTTTTGGAAGGAAAAATGGGGTGACCGTATATGGAACAAACCTGCGTACATTGGGCTGCCACATGTCAACAACCTGTTAATTTGCACGCACGAGTGGTAAAAATGCAACGTTTTTGGATACTAGTAATTCGTTTTGGGGAAGAATGAAGCTCAGTGGAACGAGTGCAACAAGTGTAAAACACTAGTGACCGAAGTTCTTAAAAATAGTTATGTTTTTTGTTGTTTCTAAATTTTTTATGCTCGAACATTAATTATATTATATAAAATATTATTTGATTATTATATGTATATATTCAATAATTTTGTATTTTTAAATTGTTAATATCTTTATTCATTAAAATTATGAATGTTTTATCTTTAATTGAATCTATAATTAAATTTTGAAAAATATATTTTTGCATAATCAAAATCTAGCTTGTTGGTATTATAGTGTGTCACTTATTAAGTTTTTTTATTAGGTAAAATTTGATTAATTTAAATATTTGACAATTATCATTAATTTTAAAGCTTTTGTAAATTGAGGGATGAAGGAGAATAGGTTTATGTCTTACCATCCTTGTGTATTTGAATGTTATTTTTTTGGATCGTTGTTCTGATTTTGAGTGGCTTGGCTTGTAATTAATAAGACTTTGCTTTTGTCAAATTGAGAGATTCTGGTTGAATTTGAACAACTATAACATAGAGTTTGGACAATATGATATAAAGAACTGATCTTTTGGGGTTTGGTAGACAGCAAAGTAGTCGATCCCCTATGTCTTTTAGAATTCATGTTCTTTGAACTCGGACTCATGAGCTTCGATTTGGGTGGATATACTCTTTATGTCTTGCATGTTATCAGACATTCAGACCCTATTTTTAGCCGAATGAACGTGATTTTGGAAAGTTCAATCCGATTTTCCTTACTTATTCCCCTGGTTAAAACTTTCGCTGACCAAATCCTCCTTTGATGATTTTTTTTTGTGAATTGTTTGTATTAAAAGTCTATAAAATAGTAAAATAATGATTGGAAGCTATGTGTCAGATCTGTAAATAAATGAAGATTTGTGTCTAGACCGGACCTCCTTGAAGATCAAGGATTAGAGATGGTCTAATCATCACATCTATGTAATAAGAAAAGTTATAGGTTTATACAGGTTTGGAAAAACATGTTAAGACGTGTGCCACACCCGCAATCTATCCCCAATTGTTTTTCTATTAGGTATTTTTGTCAATTGTTAAATCATATGTGTCTTGCCATATGTGATGACATATACTCTTTCTATAAATACCAATAAAAATTTATTTAACATTTTCTCTCAATTGTTATTTGCTTAAGCTTTTACTCTTCTCTCGATCCATTTTTGTAAAAAAATTATGTTTATTCTTTTCTTCCACCATTTAAAACTTGTTCGCAATCAGGTAGTTCGATCTGATTATGAGGAATCATATTGCAAAAATTGGTTCGTAATTTATCGGAGGTGGTTGTACTTCAAAATATGGTAGATCAAAAGTGATAAACGCAAATCCGATTTTTTTAGTTCTATTTCCCAATCCTGTTACGTCGTTTGTTTCGTTATTCTTTGAGTATCTCTTTACTTTGTATGGAGTTGTTGGTGAGGCTCCAGACCTCATGTCTGAAAACCCCAAATCTTTATTTTTTAGAAACACATTGTTGTGTCGCGGTTAGATGTCCATAAGAAGTCTGTTTTAGATGAAAAAACATCTCGTTAACATCCTTTTTTGGAAAGGGTTCATTTAAACCTACACCATGTTTTACTTGATTTCTTCCAGTTATTTGAAATGTATCCAAACTAGTTTATTTCAAATGGTTAGAGGTTTCTAATATCATTAATTATGGTCGTAGTCTTTACCAACCACCTCTTTTTTATGCACTAATTTGTTGTCATAATTACCATAATTTTAAAGAAGCAAAATACTTACTACTATTTATCAAAAACTAAAATAAAGGTTTTGTGTTTGTTAATAGGACTAGAATACATGCCAACATCGTCAATATTCTACCAACTAAGATCTTGGATATTTACAAATAAGTTATCTTATTATTGTTTTGAGCTTTTATCCGATATTTATATCCTTATATTTGTAGATGCTAACTTTTCATGTACCATCAACATTGAATATTCATTATTATTATGTAGATCAGCTGTATTCAGGAATTAAAAGATTCTAGTATTTAGGTAAAGTTGACCCATAGGAAATTTATTTCTCTGAGTTATTCTAGTCCAATCGGGGCCTAATAAGGTTATCCGAAGAAAAATAAGGTAGTTGTCATCTCTCTTTTTTTAAAAGAGAATGTGTTACAATAACTAAATATAGATCTAATACATGTTAAAGTAGAATGTAAAAGGAATAAAATTATGTTGGAAGATATTGAATTTCTAAAAAGAGCCCAAGTTAAGGAGGCGCATAACACAGAATATGTCCCTGAGCTAAAAGAGAATGTGTTACAATAACTAAATATAGATCTAATACATGTTAAAGTAGAATGTAAAAGGAATAAAATTATGTTGGAAGATATTGAATTTCTAAAAAGAGCCCAAGTTAAGGAGGCGCATAACACAGAATATGTCCCTGAGCTAAAAGAGAATGTGTTACAATAACTAAATATAGATCTAATACATGTTAAAGTAGAATGTAAAAGGAATAAAATTATGTTGGAAGATATTGAATTTCTAAAAAGAGCCCAAGTTAAGGAGGCGCATAACACAGAATATGTCCCTGAGCTAAAACGACAGATGAACGAAAATTAGGACCAAATATTTGGGTTTCTGAAAAATTAAAAAAATATGTGAGTTTAGGAAGTGGTTTTTCCCGGAAGAGACAAATAGGGGTGACAATAATAGTAATTCAAAGCCTACAAAAACATTATCTGGGGCACATCTAGCCTCGACGAAAAAGTCTTACATTGCACCCCTGGTTAGGGAATTGGTCCTTTTTCCACTCATACTATTAACTTTTAAGAGGATGTTGCCCTAATTCTATTTTTGTTGTTATCTTAAAGGAATATATCATTCAAAATTACCCTCTTATATACTAGAAGATGTTTTTTGAACATGGATCATTCATCGATCCCTAAGGACCTTTAAAGTTGAATAAATTATTTTTAAATAATGAAGTTTGTTCATCTCCAAACCATGGGGTTAGAGTTCCATATGGTTAACCTAATGACTCACAAATCGAGCTTGGACTTGAGGTAAGTGATGTTATTTTATCATTTTGGTTATGTCTGAATTAGTTCATTCTAATAAATTTGAACATATTTAATAACATATTTAATCCTTTTAACATGCTCTGGAAGATTCAAGAATATGAGAAATTGAATATGCTTGATTTTCGGCTTTTATTTTGACATAGAGAAAAAAGAAATTGAGGGATATGAAATCACGATTGGTCGATTCAGAGAAAAATATCACTGAACTAGAAGTAGTCACAACCTAAGTATAGATTACCAAAGTAGAGTCATTGAGTTTGAGAAAATTTTATCTGAACTGGCAAGTTTTGAAACTATGATTTTTTTAGTTAAAAAGACAACACTCAACATCTCAAGATACGATAATAAGGGCTCATAACTCTTTGGATGTCCCTACCACCAATCTAAAGGATAAACAGACTCAACACGATATCGATCAAAAATATATTCGGACATAGGTTTGAAGATCATCGTGGAGTACGAAAGAAAAATAAAAGCATGCATTCTTTTGGATATGGGATCTTTGGTGAGCTGGTACCTCGTATGCAGTGATTTACGCTGGTAAAAATTATATTTTGCGGGTGCACTCAAATACACTGACTCTGGTGAAACAATTGAACGGGTGGAGAGGTTTATTAAATAAGTGAACAAGTTTCCTCTTTCGTCGCAAAACAATGACAGAAATGTAGTGGTTCTTATGCCTTCCTCAGAGTAATGCTAGGTAAAATGTTCATTTTCCAAAAGATATTGATAGAGTAGAAAAGGTTATGTCACCTCGTAATACATATGAAGAATAGGTTTTTCCATCCCAAGAAATTAATATCGAAATGATTCTTTCTCGCCAACAAACGACATCATATTAGGTTCTTTCAGCTAAAGATTATAACTTTTTTTACTTATATTATCTATTATATACTCCAAATACAAAATTTCTTTTGTAAAGTTGTGTTTTTTATCTGGCCGAGTTTTTTTTGGAGAACCTGTGTAATGTGATACTTTGTTATTTACTTTTTATATTACTTGAAAATAATTTTAAATGTGTTTTGTTTGTTTAAATTTTCTTAAGTTTTTTAGCTTGGATGTCTTTTAAAGGTTCGAAAAGATGATATTGGCTGGAGATATTCTATTATTATCCATGAGATCCACTCTCTTAGTTGAGTTTGGATAAGTAGTGAGTCTACCAAAAAAGTTAGCAAACATGGAGAAAAATATTCATCCGTAAAAATATTGCACGAACTGCCAAAAGAGGTTAAAACCTCGTCAAAATAAATGAACAAGGAAGTGCTGGATTTTGCAAGATCATGTTGAAATGAAATACATAATAAATCCTTCCTAACTCTTTTGAAAGTGAAGTCTCTCGTACATAAAAGATAACCACAGATAACGGGCCACAATTTGATAGCAAGGATATAAAGAGTTTATGTGCCTCCAGGGGCATTCAACATTGCTTATTTTCTCCTTTACACCCACAAGCAAATTGCCAAATTGAAGTGGAAAACCTGACCATTATGTCCGGTTTATAAAAGAATTTAGAAGGGGCTCTAGAAAAGTGGCCAAGCTATTTGCAAGAAGTATTGTGGGCGTACCGGACTACTCCTAGAGCTGCTACTCAAGAATCTTCTTTTGCCTTGGTATATGGGATGGATGCAATTACTCATATAGAAGCAACCCTACCATCATACATGGTCCACAAATATTCTGAACAAGCCAATGAGTTGGTAATTAGGAGTCAGTTGGATTTAATTAAAGAAAGAAGGGTTAAAGATCATCTTAGAATAACCCTCTATCAAGGATTGATGAGGAGCAGATTTGCTTCCAAGATCAAGAGAATGGATTTTCAACTAGGAAACAAAGTTTTAAGAAAAGTTTTCTTGCATACTAAGGAAAAGTAGTTCAGTAAGTTGGCTCTGAACTGGGAAGGCCCTTATGAGGTCTCCTAAAAGCTTAAGCTTGGGACATATAGGCTTCAAGACAAAGATGGAAGAATTCTAAAACACCCATGGAATATTGAACACCTCAGGTTATATCTAGAATGAAAGTTGTGTAAATATTTACTTGTTTAAAGTCAATGTAAATATTATGGGGCATACTCTTTCCTACACTGGTGGCGCGGGGAGGTTTTAATGAGGTGTGCAATTTTTTCACTTAAATATGATGTCTTCTTAAAATATTCGATATGGTTTGATTGCAATTATTTTCAAGTCTTCAATTTAATACTAAGGATCTTTGACAGATCTGATTAATCTGGTTGAGCGATGACCATTAAATACATGTCATCAGAGATATTAAACACTCTCACCCTAAATATTTTTGAACTAAATTAGGACTCTTTAAACATTAGCCATTGAAATTGAAAGAAAGCATGGAACAAAGCAGAATTTGATAAATAATCATGTCCGGGTATAAACCGGATGATGTTACTAAAATGCAAAAAATATCTTGGCCCTCCAAAGACTTTGAGTGTTGTGAAAGACTTATCCGGACTCAAACCAAATACAATTACAAAAATTCCTTGGCCATCCAAAGACTGTAGTAGTTCACAAAATTAAGAAAACACAAAAGATAGTTAAAAAACCTCAGGGCTTATTCCCTTCGGATGTTCCTGCATCATCTCCTTTTTTGGGGTTTCTCAGTTCAGCACTTGAAATTTCACCGATTCTTTCCTCTTCATCGGTGGTAGAATCGATTCCACTAAAGTAGTTCTTTTTATCACCATCTGCCATGTTATGGAACGGGATGTCTTCATACTCCACATATTACCACAAGGGACCAAACGTCCTCTTCGGAAACGTTTCATGGAAAAGTAGTACCATGTCAGACTTCACTTCGGCATACCTTGTTTCCAAGGAATCTATCACCTCGTTGGTGTATTTGTCAATGCTGGCCTAAATTTTCTGTTCCTGCTCCTTCTCCAAGTCTTCCTTCTCCTTGGTTACCTTAGACACAACATCTTCTAGGGAGGTCTTTTCATCGGACAAGGTCTGCATGACACCATCTTTGGTCTTCATATCCTCCTTTAAGGTTGAGAGATCTTTCTCCAAACTAGAGCACTTAGCCCGGAGCTCCGTATTAGCATTCTCCGAAGTGACCAGCTTGGTCGACAAATCTTCCTTATCCCTCTTCAACACTTCAAGTTCTTTTTTCAATTCTTCTATGCTCTGATTAGCATTGAGGAGGTTGGTTTCCAGAGACTCATTATCTGTATTAAGGGTTTGGATAAGGGTGAATTGGTTTTCACCTGCCTCTCCAAATCAAGCACTGGTTGGATATGGCCTAAAAGAGAATGGGCCACCGTATCCTGGTTTTCGTAAATAGAAAAATACTTACCATTGTAGGTCACCATGTTGGAAGAACTTGAAGGACAGAAAGGACCAGCAAAGTCATCTTTCTCTGAGTCGGTGAAGTAACGACCAATGTCCTGAAGGGCTCTGATGTCAATCCCTCCTCCGGTGCCCTCTCCAGTTGCATATATGTTGGAATTTTCTCTACCAAGGTGGGGTCGGAGGGAGCTGGTGGAGGAAGAAGCTCTGAAGGGTGAAGAGTTATTTCTCCCCCTAAGGTGACCTTTTTCTTCTTGGCAGCCCTTTCATCACTACTTTCCCCCTTTTACGATCTTTCTTGAGAGGCTTCGGTGGATTTTCTGGTTCTCCTGCCTTCTTAACAGGCTCATCTTCAACCACATTGAGCAAGAAGCCATCGATCCCTCCTTGGTTCTCCCCTCCTTAATTCTCCAGAAAGGTCTCCTTTGTGGCAACCCGAACTGCTTCTGTTACAGTTCTCTTCTTCTTCCCCTTCATCTTGCTGGGAGCCTTGGCTCTAGAGGGAAAGACCAGTTTACCATCTTTTTCCTTTGTCCGTTTGAGGATGACACCTGGGGGAGGGGGTGTGGTCAATTATTCCCATGTGAGATCTCTCCGACCTGTGGTATTCCAAAGATGAGATCTCACCATATTGCCAGAGGTGAAGCAGTTGTGGAAAGTATTACCATAAATTTTTGCGGCCCATGCATTCAGTTTAGCACATATCGTCTGCCCCTCCTCTAGATATCCGGTATACTCCATCAGTAATACTAAAAAATAAGTAATGAATGATTCATAAGTGGACTATCTGTAAAGTGAAAAGGAGAACATTAAAAAACAAAATAGAAGAGCTTAAATGTACTGTTCCACCTACTAGCAAGCATACTAGAGTTAGTCTTGGCTTTGATCTTCCTCCCATTTTCCCATGACGCACTGATGAATAAGAACTGATTTCTCCAATTCTTCTCCGACTCCAACAAGTCATCTACCGCTTTGAAGTTGTTTCCCATATTGTGGTGGTAGAATGGGATGTGGTGATTCTTGCACAGACTTTCCACAACGGAAAATTGATCCACATGGAGAGGGATTTTGGACAACCTTGATGCCATTATGCAAGCAAAGAGGGAGTACCAAGCATTTGGACTTAATTGGCTTGGGCAAAGCTTTATCAGGTGGAAGTATCTGACAATATCTGGGTCTAAGGGGAATCTGAGCCCCCAGTTGAACAGTTTGGTGAAGATGACCACTTCATTAAGTTTGCAGTCCATCGGAATCTCCAGAGTGACAGGTATTCTCACTTTCAATGACTCTAGGATCCCCCACTTTGTCCGGATCCGACCCAGCTCGGCCGTATGAGTATAGACATAATTTATGTTCTGCATGGCCAACAAATACTAAACATTGACTTTCTGAAAGCAAGGCCCTACCTTGCCCTCCAAGCATTCTGGGAGATCCAGATGAGCCACAACAACTTTCACTTTGCCTTTTCCTTTCCTATTAGAGGCAACATTCCCAGTTTGCCCTGAAGCTTCAGTTTCAAAGGGGGCCTCTTCAATGCTGTCCTCCATCACTTCTTTCATCACCGTGGAAGGTTTATTAGTTCTTTTGGATGGAAGGGTGTTAGCTTCTGGTTCTACGGTCTGTCCGGATGATTGAACGCCAGGTTTTTCCAAAGTCCTAGTGTCCGGTTGAGGCTCAGTTCCGGAGGACTTCGCTTGAGAAACTACTTTAGATGCCTCCCATCCAGAGGGCTTATCTCGTGGGGCTCTTATGGATATCTCCGATCTTGAGGGTTTATCCTTGGATGTTGCTTTAAAGGCCTCCGGTTCGGAGGGTTTTGATTTTGAGCCAGTCGCTTGGGCCTTCACCAAACGAGTTGTCCGACGTGGATTCAATTTTTCTGGAGATTTTTCAATATATGATCCCATGGCTATGAAATGGAGGGTTTTCTAACGCTCGATACTGCCTTTTCTTTGGTAGTGGAAGGTTGGGACTCCTGAACAGAGGAGCTTGATGGGATTGTTGAAAGGTTTGGTTTGAACAGCCGTTTGGGTTTTGGATTTCTGGTAGAAGATGATCCTTGATCAGCTTCTTGGGATGGTTTATCAGACTTGTTTCTTGGGGAGACCGGGAGACCAGCAGCGATACGCCTCTCTCGTTCGACTTTCCTTGCTTTCTCTAACTCAGACAGATTCAACCAGCCGCCTTTTACAAGAGCGTTGCTAGCCGTGAACATAAAACTCTCCAAGAACAAATTTGAAAAGAAGGGAGGAAAGCTTTGAAGAAGATTTTTGAGTGATGAAGATAATGAAACAGTAAAAAAATGATTTATATATTCATAGAAAAAGGTAACTGATACCTAGGAGAAGACGAAGAGGTTTTTGCAATGATTAAAGACGGCGCTCACGTGGGAAAAATTAAATGCATAGGATACTTTCTAGGGTTGGTGGGAGCGCCAATCTAGGTAAAAAAACGGCTGGTAGGTTGAATGAGATTGTGACACGTGTCCCACGTTCCAAAGAAAGACTCTTAGAATTCTGGGAAAAAGTTAGTTCGGACAAACCTCAACCTGGATACACAAACGGGTCGGGAAATGTTGTCACTGACTAAGTGAATTTTTTAGTCTTGTCAAAGATTTTTGACAAGGCTTAAAAAAGGGCTACTGATGTGTCCGGATAATTTAACCACTTCCTACTGAGATTTCTGGACAAGGGAAATTCGGACAAAAACTTTCCACTGAACTATCCGGACAGGACAAAAGTACAAAATGACTAAACACTTTTTGACTAAGCTATATGTTAATCAGCTTAATAAGTAAATGGGTCCTTAAACTTGACACAGTTCCATAATTCGACCTGAAAGCCTATGGGTTCACAATTAAGGGTGTAAATACCCCAACTACTTTCATTAATGGGGGTAATGAACATTTAATACAACCAAGCACCTCAAATCTCACACTACTAAACACCCAAACATTTAATACTCTCTAAACTTTCAAAAACACTTGACAAAATTACTCTCAGCTTAAAATAAACCTCACCAGGCTTGACTTAAGCTTATATCACTGCCACTTATAAATATTGTAAGAGGTTATTTGAAGATATTGTTTACTTATTTTTATACGAATAAATTCATTTAATGGAAAAATAAGTTTTATTAAATTGTGGCTCTACATGGTGTCACAAGGTGAGAAAAAAAGTACACTTGCACGTTTACAAAGAAACTTGAAACACTTCAAATGTTATACATTACATGGATATTTCAAACTATTATCATTTATACTAACTATCGTATAAGTTCCATGATGCCATTTTGATATAACTTGATATGGCCCCTCTAAATTTGGAGCTAACTTCCTTGTATTAATATATTTTGTTGCTTAAAATACTTTTCTTAAAATGTATCCGATTTGAAGTTTCTAGCCTTAAGTTCTGAATTATATATGTTTCTTTTTAATCTTCTATCATGTTCTACTTGTACTTGGGCTTATTCATGACGTTCATTTATCAAATCAATACTTGTTTGTTTTCTGCTAGCATTTTGCCATGGTGAATAAACTAAATTCAATGACAAATAATTAATACCTCAGATGGAATAACAACTTCTATTCTATAAACTATACATAAAAAAGTTTCATTAGTTAATGTTTTAGGAGTAGTTTGGTATGTCTGTCTTCAAGAAGAAACCATACCATTTTTATTTAGCAATCTCTTTTCTCAATTGATATTATCTAAAATAGTTCAATTCATAAGTTCTGCTTGATTATTAGCTTGTGGATAATATGAAATGGATTTTTTTTTGTTTATATTATATTTGCGATAATGTTGTATCCATGTCAATTTGAAAATGGGTTCCATTATCAATCATAAATATCATTGGTATCCTTATCGACTCAAAATACTTGTTTGAATAATTCATAAACCTCCTAAGAATGAATATATTGCCATAGTATTTGCTTTAACCCATTTAGTAAAATAATCTAAAACAACTATAAAAAAATTATACTTTCCAACTGTCATTGGTAATGGACCTGCTAAATCAGTAGCTCATTTGTCAAACTTCAAAAAATATCATTTTATAAAAGAGTTGCACCTAGAAAATGGATCGTATTTGGAATCAATTGCACGGGTCACAATTTTACAACATATTTTTTACATCGAAAATAAACATCGAAATAATATCCAGCTAAAAATAAGCGTTTGATTAACCATTTATATCCATAATATGTTCCCGCAATACCCTCATGTAGATGACCTACAATGCATATAACTTCTTATATTCTTAGGCACCACATAAGTGTCATAATAATATTTTTTTAACAAAGCATGTAATAAAGAATTATATATTGTATAGCCTATAAACGCAATGCACGTGTTTGAGCTTTATCTTGTGGTACTACTTGATCCCTAAAAAATAACAAGTATTATTTACGCCAAAGTTTTAAGTTTTTTAATCAATAAAACTCAAGAATTTTCATTTTATCTACCATGTTTAGGTTATCTTTTAACATAACTAAAACATTGTTTTCTAAACATCCAAATTTAGCTAATAAGTTTGCACTTGTATTTTATTGATGAAGAACTTGCTCATAGAAAACATTATCAAATTATGTCTCCATTTATTTCACCATATCGATACAACCTTTCATATTTTCTTACTTTTCCTAATACCCCCTTCGCATGATTACTTATTAATTGAGAATACGATAGTAGTCTTATTTCCCGGGCACCACATATACGAGCTATACGTCTAAATGGAAATGTTGTTGCAAATTTTACTTCATTATTTATAGTAGTGAAACCAAAATTTATAGTTTATCCTATTTTTTCTTATTTGAGATAATTAAGATAATCCCAACTCCACTACTAATAGACTTATATGCTCCACATGTCCAGACAACTTATTCTTAATCTTTAGCCATAATATCACTTGGATATTTATCTTTTGTAGTAGACCATTATTTCTAAAACTTATTAATGAAATTGATAATTTGTTAATTTTTCTTGTTATTCTCCAAGATCAATAAACCAACGCGTCAAATGACCGGACACATCTGGTTTTTATAATAAACTTTTTGAAAGAAAAAAAGTACGTAATAAAATAATATGACCTTGAAAATATGGTATCATTTTACATGTTGCCACTACTAAACCAAGAGTTAGATTTCTAAGATTAAGATATTTTTTTTCAGCATCAAATAAATTCGTACATATATCGTACACTGGTTTTTGCATCATTTATTCTTCACGAACAAATACAACACCTCACTACTGGTTTGGTTTATTTTGGGCTGGGGGTAATTTTGTAAAGTGTTTTGAGTATTAAGTGTTTGGTATAACATAGTGAGACATTTAAGCAGCCTGGTTGTATTAAATGTTCATTACCTCCATTAATGAAAGTGGTTCGGGTATTTATACCCTTAATGAAGGACTCATGGGCTTACGGGTCAAGTTATGAAACTAGGTCAAGTTTAAAGACCCATTAATCTACTAAGTTGATTAGCACATAGCTTAGTCAAAAGGTGTTTAGGTGTTTTTTACTTTTGTCCTGTCTGGATAGTTCAGTGGTACGTTTATGTCCGAATTGCCCTTGTCGAGATAACACAATGAGCTGTGACTGGATAATCTGAACTCATTAGTAGCCCCTTTTTTAGGTCTTGTGAAATATCTTTGGTAAGACTAAAAAATTTACTTAGCCAGTAGTGACTTTGTCCGACCTGCCTGTGCAATCCGTACTGGGAGGTTTTATTCTCATTATTAACTTAGTTCGAAGTCTGTCCGAACTGACTTCTCTTTCCAAAATTCTAAGAGTTTTCTTTTTGGATCGTGGGACGCGTGTCACAATCTGGTTCGACCTACCAGCCGTTTTTATTCCTAGATCGGCGCACCCACTAAGTCTAGAAAATTACCTAGGCATTTAACCCTTCACACGTTTGCGCCATCTTTAATCATTGCCAAACCTCTTCAGCTCCTCCTAGGTAACAGTTACTTTTTTCTACTGTTATATAAATCATTTTTCACTATATCATTGTCTTCATCACTCAAAAACTTTCTTAAGATATTTTCACACTTATCTTCAAACTTGTTCTTGAAGAGTTTTATGTTCACAGCCAGAAACACACTTGTTAAAGGCGGCTGGTTAAACTTATCAGAGCTAGAAAGGGCAAAAAAAGTTAAAAGGGAAAATCACATTACTGTCGGTCTCTCAATTTCCCCAAGTGAGAAGTTTGGTAAACCGACCCAAGAAGTTGATCAAGGATCATCCTCTTCCAAAAATCCCAAGCCTAGACAGTTATTCAAACCAAGCCTCTCTCCTCTCCCCTCAGGCTCTTTTGTTCAAAAGTCTCAGCCTTCTGTTGCCAAAGAAAAAATGGTTTCGATAGTTAGAAAACCTTCCCCTTTCATAGCTATGGGTTCAGATGCTGAGAAGTCCCCAGAGAAGTTAACCCCTCGTCGGACGACTCTCTTAACCAAAGCTCAAACTACTATTTAACTGCCAAAGCCCTCCGGATCGGAGGCATCTAAAGCAACCTCAAAAGATAAGCCCTCCGGATCAGGGACATCTAAAGTAGCCCCAAGGGCCAAGTCCTCCGGATCCCAACTTCAACCAGACACCAGGCCTTCGGAAACAACAGGCGCTCATTCATCCGAACAGCCTTTGGTGCCAGAAGCTGATCCCCCATATCCAAGACAACTGATAAACCTTCCACAGTGATGGAAGACAATATCATAGAGGCTCCCTTCGAAACTAAAACATCAGCTCAAACCGGGGATGCTACTTCTGACAGGAAGGGTAAAGGAAAATTCAAGGTCTGCTTGACCCATCAGGAGCTGCCAGAGTGCTTAGAGGGCAAGGTAGGCCCTTGCTTCAAAAATTTCACTGTTAAATATATGCTGGCTCTACAAAATATCAACTATATTTATACCCACACTGCTGAGTTGGGCCGGATCCGGACGAAATGAGGGATCCCAGAGTCAGTGGAGGTAAGGATACCTGTTGATGAGCTTAGAGAATATTTAGTGAGACTCAGGAGCGAAGATGTTCGCGTGAAGGGGTCGGACTAGAGAATATTCGTGTGATGTGACAGTGAACAGTGAATTACTAGAAATGGAAGAGACAAAAGGAATAAATGTTGTAATTATTGATCAATCATTGGCCTATTTTCCCAAAATGGAATGTCCTTTATATAGGAAATGAGGTAGAGGGTGAAATTACATGTTTACCATTATAAGAGTGGATTTCTTACCCCCACTATTTTACTATTTACAAACAAGTTCTAGGAGACTATCATTTAAGTCCCTCATTTATTATGTGTGCTTTACCTTAGTCCTTAGGCACTAAATACATAGACTTTGACCTTATATGTGGGCTAAATTACATGATAAACACCTATATTTTCCTCCCCTTATCAGTAGCCCCAAAGTCCATGTGTAGTTCTCTGGACATGGACTTGAATTGCAACTTAACGTCGTTCGAATCGGATCAAGCGCTACCCTGCTCGAGCACTTTGCTATTGGAGCGAACTTTATTAGGATCAGATTTCATCGTGGTCAGATCTCGTATTCCCTGGTGAGCTTCTAACTCGGATCGGATTCTAACTTGCTAACCTCACCCCTTGGTCAGGCTGATGTCACCTAAATAATAATTTAATGTCAGGTTCACGTGCTTGGTTTCGTTGTTATCGAATCAAACATTTTTTAGGCGGCGCAACTGTCATGGACAAGTGTTATGATGCCGTTACTTTTCGATTGTTCACCTTCTGCTCCCTTTACCTATAAAATCTCAACTTTATCCTTGAGCAAAATTTTCTGACTTTCTTTAAACAGAATTCGCTCTAGTGAGAGAAACTGTGCCAAACAAAAACTTTAGTTTGTATTTTCATGGCTGACGAGTTTATTAATCTTGGAAAGTACAAGCTTTGGAGGTGGTTTAACATCTCTAATCAGATCGGTGCTCGTAGATCTTCTGGTGCAAGAGAATATCCTTCCACTGCAGAGATTTGGGGGTCTAACTTTCGAGACAACTGGGCTCCGATCCGTGAACGCTCTATCCGTCTTGCTGCATCCTCCCCCAGTCAAACACACCCTTTAAGTGGTGGGGTTGATCTTTCTGCTTCTCTAACTCCCTATACTTTTCCTTCCCGGTCTTCCCCCTTCATCATAATGGGTGATGAGAGAGAAAGTCCACCGGTTAAAGAACGTCGAGATCTGTCTAAATGGAAGAGATCACCTGATCCAGCCGTCAAATCGGTTCGGATGAGGATCCATTCCTCGGTACCAACTCCCCCAATAACCCCCCCCCCAAAGGCTCTCCTCAAACGATACCGGATGTCAGTCCTCGAAATTTTTTGCCAAGAGGGACTCGGCCGAAGCCGTCCCTCACTTTCATTCCAGAAGTCCAAGAAAAAGCTTTATCCGGTGACCCTGAAAATGATAAACGAGAACCTGACGTTGCAGTGATTAAGGCAGAGCCTCTTCGAGTCGTTCTTACCGATGCCCCTCCCCCAGAACCTACAGATGATCCTCTCCTTCACCCAGGTGAGATTTCCCTGGTAAAAATGAAGAAGAAGAAGAACTAGAAACGTCCAACGGGCCTGCCCTCAAATGTGGAAGATATCCTGAGCGACCATCTTCGCGACCTCCAAGCCAAGGATCTCTTAGCTCTATACAGGGTGAAGTACAAGTATTTCCACCCGACGGAGATCAAGCTAAGGGACCGATGGGGTATCTCTACTAATATCACCATCTGATTCCCTACTGTTGGAGAGACACCTTTATCGGTTTGTACCAACGAGTTGGTGCTTTATACAGAGCTAATGAACTGGGGTCCTCAGTTTCCCCTCGACCATTTTCTGGCCGATTACTTCACTTGGTCAAACTTTGTCCTTCTCAGGCCGGGGCTAACTTGTGGTATACCCTAATGGCTTGCATTATGGCGTCGAGGCTCTCCGGAAACGCTTTCACCATGGAACAACTTATCGTTGTTTCTGGAGTGGCTAAGAATTCTCACTATCCTTTCTACTCACTTGGTTTTGCTAGGAACCTTAAAGTGATAAAGGATTTTCTAGAGGCCGACAAGAAATGGAAGCAACAATTCCTATTTATTTCCGGGTTGTGGGAGACCGGGTTCAAAGATTCTGAGGACCTTCCTCATCGGCTGACCTTGAAGTGGACTGGACAAGGTAAGTACTTTCACCTAAGTGTTTTCCGACCCTCCACATTCGGTAAATTCTGACTGTGTGTCTTTTCAGCTATGAAGGGAATTGCTAAGTCTTTTAAGCGTCATGCTAAGTCTGGTAAAGCTATCTTTGAGAAGCTGAGCATTTGGCCAGGTGAGCATTGGGACCATAAGTTCCACCAGAGCTTTATGCCGATGAATTTTGCTAAGAGTAATATGTGGCGATACGATCTTAGTGAAAAGAAGACTGCCTCAGAACTTATGGTGGCTCCTCCGAGCGATGATGTCCTTGAACGTTTAGAACGTTTGTATAATGCAGTCTACCTCCCTACTCGGGCCCGAGCTCCGAGTCATCAAGATGCATACAAACCCGAGGAAGGTGAAGAAGAAAACACTGAGGATGATGTTGGGTCCGATGACGATGCTCCCGATGCTCAAGGTGATTCTCAAGAGAGGGTACAAGTCAGTCCTCCCGCAGGGGCTCCGGGTGATTATGATGATACCCAAGTAAGCTTGCCTCCGGATATGAGGCCATCGGATAATCAACAGCTATCCCCATTTGACCGTTAGGAATTATCTCCAACCTTTCATCCTAAAAACATGCCAAGTGATGCTGATCACCAGGTTGAGGTTAGGCCTCAAAGTCGTGTCGGTGCCACAAGGACACAGAAGTTCACTGATGAAGAAAAAAATAAAAGGTTTGTTGAGAGCGGAGGGGAGAGTGCCAACACTAATCATCCGAGTCTGCCACTATCTCGAAAATTTGTGATTGTTGATTCAGACTCTTGTGGAGAATTTTTCTCCACTCGAGGGGAAGTTCAAGAAGGTGATTCTGATGCGGAGGGGTATCTTTCTCTAGAATCTCCTTGTTTTGACATTTATGGCAACGATTACGTGGCGAACGAGTTAAATAAATTATTCCATGATGTTGCTCTACTCGAACGCAAAGCGAATCGGAAGGATCGCTATAAAGAAGAGGTTACTGATTAGAGGGAAGAGGTAAAGGCTCTAACATCGGAGGTCTTTGAGTTGAAGGACAAGGTGATGGACTTTACTGATCAGGTATCTGAACAAACTGAGATATCCTCTAAAGTGGAAGGCTTAGTCGTTGAATCCGAAAATCTGAAAAAAAAAATGTGAAGGAACTAAAGGATGAGTTAGCCAAGACATCGAAAGTGACCGCCAAGGTACAATCTCCGTCTTACGAGTCCGAAGAGCAAAAGGTAAGGGTCAAAGAGCTGACTGGTGAATTCGCTAAGGAGAAAAAGACCTCCGAGGAGCGTTTGACTACCATCACTTCCCTAGAGGCTGAGTTGTCTGAGGAAATGACCAAATTTGACGATAAAAGGGAGAAATTTATCGTCAAGGATGCCAAACGCGACAGAACGGTTGATGGTCTTCTTGAAAGCTATTGCAAAATCAAGGTATATTTTGAAAATGTTGTTCAAGGCACTGAGAAACTATCAGCAACACATGAAAGCTTGAAGAAAAACTTCAAAGCTAAGAAGAAGGAAAGTCTTGATGAGTATGCTACTAAGATTGTTGTTCGTCTTGAGGAGAGGGATGCTAAATTGAGATCAACGATGGTAATGGAGATGCATGAGAAATTCCCAGACTTGCACCTTGGTAGTCTTTGGACTCGAGTCATTGAACAGCATCGTCCCCCTGGAGTATCCGTGGAAGATCCTGAATCCAGTAAAGACTCAGAGAGCTCTTCGTCGGACTCAGATTCTCCTGCTAGTAGTAAAGGAAATTCAGCATCTGACTAGTCCGTATTGGGTAGTTCTTACTTCGTTAACCTTTTGTTTTATGATTCCTGTAACAAAAAACGTTTAATGTAAAATTTTCCTTGTTATTTGGACTTTCAGTGGTATGTTTTTAGTGTGATGTTTCGCTCAATTTTTCCCACCTCATATTTTTCTTACTTTGATTCAATACTGAGTTAAACATTTTTAAAATGTTTTTTGAGTTCAAGAAGATGAACTTTCTAGTCCAAACTTCTTTGGAGTAAAGATGAACTTATTAGTCCAAACTTCTTTGGAGTAAATTTTGAGTTCAAAAGGATGAAATTTCTAGTCCAAACTTCTTTGGAGCGTGGTTTGAGTTCAAAAAGATGAACTTAGTTTAGTTTTTAAAGAAGGCAATAAGATTTGATATATAAGCCGGCTATTTAGGCACCTCATTAAAACCTTCCTGCACCACCGGGGTAGGAAAGAGTATGCCACCAGAACTTACATAGATTGTTAAAGAAAATATGTACATATCACTCAATCAAACTAGATAAGCTTTTAGGTGCTCAATATTCAACGGATGGGGAAGATCTCTTCCTTCTTTATCTTTCAATCTGTATGTACCCGGTTTCAACTTCCTTGTGATTGTGTATGGACCTTCCCAGTTTGGGGCGAGTTTTCCAAGTCTCTTGTCTTTTGTGTGCAGGAAGACTTTTCTTAGGACCCTGTCCCCCACCTCAAATTCTCTTCTTCTGACCTTCGACGAATAACGTCTTCACATCAACGTTTGATAGTGTAAGGAATTCAGTTGTGCCCTTCTTCTATTTTCTTCTATCAGATTGAGCTCTGTGCATTTTCCTTTGTCGTTCCCCTCCTCGGAATATTTACTCAGTCGGAAAGATGGAACATTGTTTCTGATAGCACCACTGCGTCCATTCCGTATACAAGCGCGAAAGGCGACTCGTGCGTTGCTGTCCGAGGAGTAGTCATGTAAGCCCATAACACTTCTTGTAGGTAGTCCGGCCACTTTCCTGCTTTACCCTCTAAATTCTTTCTTAGACCGTCCAAGACTGTTCGATTGGTTACTTCGACCTGACCGTTTGCTTGGGGGTAGAACGGTGTCGGGAAACATTTTTGTATCCCCTTGGAAGCGCAGAAAGCTCTCATTTCATTGTTGTCAAACTAGGGGCCGTTATCCATCGTAATCTTCCTGGGTATGCCAAAGCGGCAACAAATGTTAGAGATGATAAATTTGATTACATCTTTTTCCCTCGTTCTTGCTAATGGTTCTGCTTCCACCCACTTGGAAAAATAGTCCACAACATGTCAACAACGATGATTGTTTGACGCCCCCCCCCCCCCTGAAGCCATAGGAAGTGGTCCGACCAGATCTATCCCCCATCTGTCGAGAGGGAGAGATTCCGATATTGAATCTAGAGGTACCCCGGGTAAGTGGATCAAATTAGCACCCCGCTGACAGGTGTCACATTTCTGCACTAACTCTTTGGCGTCCGCTGAGAGGGTCGGCCAATAGTATCCTGCCAGAAGAACTCTTCGTATCAGTGTTTTGTATCCGCAGTGCGCAAATCCTTCCCCATTGTGCATCTTTGAGAGTATTAGTTGTGATTCATCCTTCCCTAAATAGCGAAGTAAGGGACGGCTAAAAGATCGTTTATACAGCACATCTCCAAGGATGACGTATCTGTAGGCATTGAAACGTATTCTCTTGGCTCTGCCTTTGTCAACGAGCAGTGTGTCATGGACTAAAAATCTTGTATTTTTCTTCTCTAGTCTTTTGTTAAAGATGTGGATATCTAGAATGCTTCGATGCTACCTTCCCTTGCTTCGGATCCCTTAGTTATAGACGGATTTTCTTGAGTCAGTGTCCATGGATACTCCTCTGAGTAAGATGCTTGGCCAAAGAATCGGCCACTGAGTTTCCTGCCCTGTGAACGTGTTCAAACCGTACGTCTTCGAACTCCAAGGCTAGAGCTTTCAAAATTCCCAGATACTTCACCAGATGATCTTTTCTTGCTTCTGAACGTCCAAGGGTATGGTTCACCAGAATTTGAGAATCGCTGATCAACTTGACCCGTTTAGCCCCACAAATCCTTGCAAGTCGTAATCCGGCCAGGGTTGCCTCATACTCTGTCTCATTGTTTGATGCTTGAAAACCGAGTCAAATTGCTTGATACATTGCGATGCCATCCGGGGAAGTTAAGTGCACACCTGCTCCGCATCCGGGTGAGCTGGAACCCCCATCGGTTCGGACTTGCCACTCAGATTCGGATTTTTCTTCTTCCATATCCACAACGTCCCTGTCAGAATAAAATTCCACTAAAAAATCAGGTAACATCTGCGCTTTGATCGCCGTTCGTGGTTCGAACTCGATATCGAAATCCCAAAATTTCACTGACCACTTAGTCATCGTTCCAGAAACATCGGGTCTTTGTTGATAAGGAGAATAAATGTATAAGGGCCAAAATGCATAGAAATAAATGTATAAGGGCCAAAATGCATAGAAATAAATGTATAAGGGCCAAAATGCATAGAAATAAATGTATATGGGCCAAAATGCGTTAATTGTAGAGATGTAGCCAAAATAGGAAAGAATTTTAGAGTAGGGACCAAGAGATGTAATTAACCCGAATTAAAGCGTGTGGGGTCCACAATTGTACTATAAAAGGACCTCACACGCTTCACGAATTTCGAGATGAATAGTACAACTTTCTCTCTCTACTACTTAAACTCTTTCTCTCTCTAGATTTAATTCTTAAGTATTCCTCTGTCACAAAATCCCCTATCAACAAATCCTCATCTAACAAAATCTCCCTCGGACTAACTTTCAACTCTTCATTTGTAACATATTGTTTAAGGGAAACGATGTTCGTACTACCACCGTATGAGCTTGGAAGTCGAGCCTCATTTTTCGAGCCGATGTTACTAGAGCAAGTGCTAGCTTTTCTAACTTAAGATATCTCTTTTCTGCATCTAAAAGGCTTTTGCTTACGTAATAAACTGGTCTCGGACTAAAACCAAGCTGACCGCAAAATTGGACACTGCTAAGTATAGGAACAACTTCTCCCCCGGATTTGGATTTGTCAGTATTTCTGGGGATGAAAGATGTTGTTTGATTTGATTAAAAACATCGGAACATTCTTGAGTCCAGTCGAATCGGTTCGCTTTCCTTAGCACTTGGAAGAAAGGAGCACACTTGTTTGAGGACCTGGATATGAATCTGTTTAGAACAGCCAACCTTCCGTTTAAAATTTGCACATCCCTGATAGTTCTAGGCGGATCCATAGTACATAAGGCATTTAACTGCACCGGATCTGCTTCGATGCCCTGCTCACTGACTATGTAACCTAAGAAATTTCCAGATCTTACTCCAAACGTGCACTTTTTCGGGTTCAATTTGAGATTTATTTTAGCCAGATTAAAGAAAGTTTCTTCTAGGTCAGCCAAATGATCTTCATCTCTTAGGCTTTTGACTAACATGTCATCAATATAAACTTCCACATTTCTACCAATCTGACTTTCGAACGCCTTGTTCACTAACCGCTGGTATGTTGCCCCCGCATTCTTTAGTCCGAACGACATGACTCGGTAGTAATGTAGACCTCTTCCAATGATGGAAGTCGTGCTCTCTTGATCCCTCGGGTCCATCCGGATTTGATTGTATCCAGCATACGCATCCATAAAAGACAGTAAACGATTTCCGGATTTTGAATCCACAAGTTGATCTTTATTCGAAACCGGGAAAGGATCTTTAGGGTGGGCCCTATTCAAATCAATGAAGTCTACGCACATCCGCCATTTTATGTTTTTCTTCTTTACTAACACCGGATTGGCAGTCCATAACGGATATTGTGATTCGCGGATGTGGCCCACTTTTGTTAAACGGTCTACTTCTTCCATTATCGCTTCAAGTTTTTCTTGGGAAAAGGATCTTCGCTTCTGAATGATCGGTCGAACAATGTTCCGAATAGCCAATCTGTGATAGATAACTTCTTCTGGTACTCCTGTAACATCCTCCATACACCACGCAAATAGATGTAATTTGGTTGAAAGAAATCTGATTAAGCTTTCTTTTACCTCATGCGATAATCTTGTTCCTATCTTGAGACTTTTTCGAGGGCCAAACGCATGATCCTCGAAGCTTTCATGATGGACCATGAATCCAAGGGACTCCATCGGATCATCAGCAGGATCAGAATCCGAAGGAGGCCACCCTGACTGTTATTCTTTTTTAGATCTGACCCCCTTCAACTGCTTGGGGGCTAATGCCGCTTTGTAGAATTCTCTAGCCATTTTCTGACTTGATATTACAGTTCTGATGTTACTTCCCAGTTCGTACTTCAAACATTGGTGGACCGTGGATGGCAAGCATGCATCTTAGACAACCACGACCTTCCAAAGATGGTGGTGTACGATGTGGGTGTGTCTACTACGATAAACAGTACTGTCATTATTTTCTTGAATGGTCCCCTGCCCAGCTCCACCATTCCCTCCAACTCTCCGACGACGTCTGCGGTCGCACCAGTAGATCCTACTATCGTCCTGTCGGATCGTAGGATAGTTGGAGGATTGGTTATCTTATTGTAGGTTGTCACGAACATGATGTCGTCCGTGTCAATCAGAATTTTTCTTATCTCGTTTCCGGCAATCTCTGCTCCGATTACCACGACATATTCATGCGTACCAACAACTTCCCTTATGTCGTCATCTTCAAAGCAAATAATTGGTGATGGGTTCCGGTAAAGGTGTGATGAGGCACCTGCCTCTAACTGTGTTGCCAGACTAACGATATGCCTCTTCCTTGAGTAGTTTGATATTCCTGCTACTGTATCTCCCCCAAAAATGGTTATCGACTCAAAAAATGAACATAACTCACTGACCTTTCCTCTAGGGATTATCTCCTTAACCATATTCATGCTATTCCTGCCCGACTTCAGATCAAGATAATCCATTTCCACATCAAAGGCATCTAGAAATTCTTCTTCAATCATATCGGAAATCATCATGGTATCATCTTGTCTCGGAGCGACTTCTTGTTTAGGCACCACTGCAGTATTCTTTTTGACAAAGTCAACCAATTTTTCGTTTCTATCAAGTATTGGACTTCTTTCTTCAAAGCCACACAATCCTTAGTCTGATGCCTAATGTCGTCAAGGAACTGGCAGTATTTGTTCTTTCTGTGTTCCCTCGGAGTCTGAAGAGGAAAAGGTTTGCGGAAGTGCACATTTGCATGTGCCTTTTCAAAGATTGTGGAGACACACTCAGTTAATTCAGCATAGTGAGCTGATCGAACCCACCTATTCGAGGCTGGTCGGACATACTGTTGAACTTCCTGACCTGCCTGGTGATACTGTTGGTTCTGACTCGGTCGTTGAGGGGTATGGTTCGTTGCTTGAACTGTCTGAGTCTGTGGTCGAACAGTCGTGGTAGGCTGGGAAGCTTGAGGTCGGACATTCATTGTTGTCGTACTTGCTCTGGCTAAGTTCGGATCCTGATAGAATTGAGACATGGATTCTATCTCTGAGGCCCTCGTTTCCTCAACTAAGATTCTTTTTTCTATCTGGTCTAACAAAGCTCCAAACGTCATCGCTTGTGTCTCTGCAGCATTATCCTTCATTACCCTTAAACGGTGGTAGTACGAACATCATTTCCCTTAAACAATATGTTACAAAGACCCGATGTTTCTGGAAGGATGACTAAGTGGTCAGTGGAATTTCGGGATTTCGATATCGAGTTCGAACCACGAACGGCGATCAAAGCACAGACGCTAGCTGATTTTTTAGTGGAATTTCATTCTGACAGGGACGTTGTGGACATGGAAGAAGAAACATCCAAATCTGAGTGGCAAGTCTGAACCGATGGGGGCTCCAGCTCACCCGGATGCGGAGCAGGTGTGCACTTAACTTCCCTGGATGGCATCGCAATGTATCAAGCAATTCAACTCGGTTTTCAAGCATCAAACAATGAGGCAGAGTATGAGGAATCCCTGGCCGGATTACGACTTGCAAGGATTTGTGGGGCTAAACGGGTCAAGTTGATCAGCGATTCTCAACTTCTGGTGAACCATACCCTCGGACGTTCGGAAGCAAGAAAAGATCATCTGGTGAAGTATCTGGGAATTTTGAAAGCTCTAGCCTTAGAGTTCGAAGACGTACGATTTGAACACGTTCACAGGAAAGGAAACTCAGTGGCTGATTCTTTGGCCAAGGCATCTTACTCAGATTATCCATGGACAGTGACTCAAGAAAATCCGTCTATAACCAAGGGATCTGAAGCAAGGGAAGGTAGCATCGAAGCATTCCAGATATCCACATCTTTAACAAAAGACTGGAGAAGCGAAATACAAGATTTTTTAGTCCATGACACGCTTAGTAGATTAATGGGTTTTTAAACTTGACCCGGTTTCATAACCTGACCTGTAAGCCCATGACTCCTTAATTAAAGGTATAAATACCCCAACCACTTTCATTAATGGAGGTAATGAACATTTAATACAACCATGCTGCTTAAATCTCTCACTACGTTATACCAAACAGTTAATACTCAAAACACTTTATAAAATTACCCCCAACCCAAAATAAACCAAACCAAATTGGCGACCACAGTGGGAGGCGACGGTGCCTGAATCTTGCATTCAAAACCAGTAGAAAAGATCTGTTCCTGATGGATCCGAACAAACAAACAAATCTACCACCAGTGGTGGAGGTAGTTGGGGAAAACAAAGAATACACCATCGAAGAGCGAGACAAGTTTAGAGCAGAAATAGAGGCGTTAAGGGCCATAAAATAAGTAGAAATTGGTATAAATGAGAAGTCAAGGACGTCAGCCATCCATCATACTGACAATCCTAGGGAGAACGATCCATCAACAAAGACTCATTTGAGTTCAAAGAAGACCCATGTCAGTTCTAAGAACACTCACCGGTCCAAGCCGGTTGAAACTTTAGATTTTGAGTCCTCCAGCACCTCTTCGAACGAGGCTGAGCTTGAGGAGTATTTGTCATCAAGAAGTGAGGAAGAGAGGTCCAGGAAGAAACAAAAACTAGTTAAAAAATATTCAAGAAAGAGAGATAGGCATGGGAGACTTAAAAGGCATCTGGGCAAAGGGTCATCTCACAGCCACAGTCACAGGCATGTAGATCAGTTGATGATCGATCCTTTTGCTTTTCAGATCGTACCATGTATTTTTACAACACCTAATGAAGAAACAGTCTTCAGTCGTAATAGGAATTGGAGACAATCGCCATTGTCTGCCAAAATACTGTCCGGAAACCTACCCAAAAGGTTTGACAGCTCCAAAATAAAGAAGTATGATGGGAGTAAGGATCCAGACAATCATCTGGATCAGTTTAAGAACTTCATGATGAATTTGATAATGATGACAAACTTCTGTGTAGAGCCTTCTCCTAGTCCTTTATGGGAAGTTCTCTTAAGTGGTACAAAATTTTACCCCAGGGGTGTATCAGAAACTTTGATACGTTCTAGGTTGCCTTCTGAAGGAAATTTGTGAGAAGTAAGGAGGTGAAGGGCAATAGAGATACTATTATCCATTGTTCCTAATAGCCAAATGAGTCCTTAAAGGACTACATAAATCGGTTCGTAAATACCAAGAACGGGTTAGCAAATTGCTTCGAACTGGTGGCAATTTCTTCTTTAAGACAAACGTTGAACCCTGGGAATCTGGCTGATTCGGTGACCAGGAAGAAGGCCATGACTTGGGGTGGCTTGTTAAATCAGGTTGGAAAGAAGATTAACGTGGATGAAACCAAGAAAAACAGGGTGCACCGTCGGGTGAGGTCCACCCCAGCAGCTCAAAACCAAAACCAATCCGGGTATAAGGCTAAAAGGAGACCGGACAAGGGTCCAACAGGGCTAAGCAGGCTCAATCCAACCAAAATCAATCTCAAAGTCAGCAGTCAAGGAGTAAAAGAGGTCTTTGGGTTCAACCGGAGTGGTTTGAAGAATTAAAAGAGAATGTGGCCACAATTTATGACAAGACCAAGGATGAAGTTCATTTCCGAAAACTAGCAGCACTGTAGTCTCCAAGAGATAGTCGAAATACTTGTCTTTTCCAATATCACAATGATATTGGCCATAACACCCAAGACTGCATTGCTCTGTAGCAGGAAGTACATAATCTCATTGGAAGAGGTAATTTGGGGGCTTATGTCAAAAGAAGAGGTGGAAAGAGGGCTGGCAATGCTCCTCGAATTGGGCCTACGAACAATATGGGAACATCTGCTCCGGAGGGGGCAATGGCGATCCTTGAAAGATTTGATGTTGATTCGAAGTACCTGGATCCTGATCCAACCCAAAATAAAATAAGGGTCATAACAGAACAAACTAAGATGGTGTCCGGATTTATTAGTTTCTTTGAGTCACTCACTATATTCGGAGGGGATACCATAACGCGCCCACTCCTTCATCAAGGAAGAGGCATGTTCATTCTCAGGCTACTCAGTTGGAAGGAGGCACGTCTTCTTATCAGTCCCAACCCATTTTTTCATTTATAGTCTTTGATGAGGATGATTTAAGAAATATCGATGGGCCTCATGAGGACGCTCTGGTGATAGGAGCATCTATTGGGGGCAATGATATCAGACAAATTCTAATAGACACGAGAAGTTCGGGAAATATCCTCTTTTTAAGTTCTTACAAGCAGATGAAAAATCCGGCCGTTATTCAACGATCAAACAGAACCATTATGGGCTTCATATGGAGCTCTGCGAATGTAATTGGGGAATTTGAGGAAGAGGTGCTGTTGGGAAATGTGCCTTTTAAAACGTTTGTCAGAGTGTTATTCGTTGTGGTAGATTGCCCCATATGTTACAATGCAGTCTTTGGGAGGTCCTGGCTCTCTAGAAAGCATATTGTCGCATCAACAGTCCATCAGCGTTTGAAGTATGTTGTTCAAGGACAGGTGGGTATTGTCCGAAGTAGTGAGAAAATAGCAAGGGAGTATTATGCAACTCCTAAACCTTTGGGAGCAGTTCGAATCAATGAAGATTAGCAGTTGTTGGGGCCTTCTGAGGGGGGGGGGGTGAGATTGATGACCCCAGAGAGGCCCCTAGTGTTATAATACCGGTGGAATAAGTTGAAACTCATCCCTTGGCAGAGGGTAGAAATATTAAGGTTGGCTCCAAGATGGCGCCATAATTAAAAAAAAAATTGTTGTCATTTTCGTCAAACAATCAACATGTTTTTACTTTGTGCAATGGTGATGTAACTGGAGTTCTTGCAAGCGTTATCTCTCACAAACTATCGATTCAGAGTGATGTTGCACCTGTCGTGCAGAAAAGGAGGGCCTTCTCTAAGGAGAAAGTTGATGTCATAGTTCAAGAAGTTGACCGGCTTACCAAGATGGGGAACATAAAGGAGTCCCAGTATCCTTTATGAACTGCCAATCCAGTGTTGGTCAAGAAAAAAAACGGGAAATGGCGTATGTGTATTGATTTTACTAACCTCAACAAAGCTTGTCCAAAAGATCTTTATCCAGTCCCCCGGATAGATCAGTTGGTGGACTCAACGTCTGGCAACAAGTTGTTGTCCATCATGGATGCCTTCTCTGGGTACAACCAGATTTAGGTGGATCTGAAGGACCAAGATCATACTACATTTGTTACGGACAGAGATCTCCATTGTTATAAGGTGATGCCTTTTGGGTTGAAGAATGTTGGGGCTACGTACCAGAGGCTAATCAGCTTAGTAGATTAATGGGTCTTTAAACTTGACCCGGTTTCATAACTTGACCCGTAAGCCCATGAGTCCTTAATTAAAGGTATAAATACCCCAACCACTTTCATTAATGGAGGTAATGAACATTTAATACAACCATGCTGCTTAAATCTCTCACTACGTTATACCAAACACTTAATAATCAAAACACTTTATAAAATTACCCCCAACCCAAAATAAACCAAACCAAATTGGCGACCACAGTGGGAGGCGACGGTACCTGAATCTTGCATTCAAAACCAGTAGAAAATACATGTTCTTGATGGATCCGAATAAACAAACAAATCTACCACCTGTGGTAGAGGTAGTTGGGGAAAACAAAGAATACACCATCGAAGAGCGAGACAAGTTTAGAGCAGAAATAGAGGCGTTAAGGGCCATAAAACAAGCAGAAATGGGTATAAATGAGAAGTCAATGACGTCAGCCATCCATTATACTGACAATCCTAGGGAGAACGATCCATCAACAAAGACTCATTTGAGTTCAAAGAAGAACCATGTCAGTTCTAAGAAGACTCATCGGTCCAAGCCGGTTGAAACTTTAGATTCTGAGTCCTCCAGCAGCTCTTCGAATGAGGCTGATCTTGAAGAGTCTTTGTTATTAAGAAGTGATAAAGGAAGGTCCAGGAAGAAACAAAAACTAGTTAAAAAATATTCAAGAAAGAGAGATAGGCATGGGAGACTTAAAAGGCATTTGGGCAAAGGGTCATCTCACAGCCACAGTCACAGGCATGTAGATCAGTTGCTGATCGATCCTTTTGCTTTTCAGATCATACCATGTATTTTTACAACACCTAATGAAGAAACAGTCTTCAGTCGTAATAGGAATTGGAGACAATCGCCATTGTCTGCCAAAATACTGTCCGGAAACCTACCTAAAAGGTTTGACAGCTCCAAAATGGAGAAGTATGATGGGAGTAAGGATCCAGACAATCATCTGGATCAGTTTAAGAACTTCATGATGAATTTGATAATGATGACAAACTTCTGTGTAGAGCCTTCTCCTAATCCTTTATGGGAAGTGCTCTTAAGTGGTACAAAATTTTACCCCAGGGGTGTATCAGAAACTTTGATACGTTCTAGGTTGCCTTCCGAAGGAAATTTGTGAGAAGTAAGGAGGTGAAGGGCAATAGAGATACTATTATCCATTGTTCCTAATAGCCAAATGAGTCCTTAAAGGACTACATGAATCGGTTCGCAAATACCAAGAAGGGGTTAGCAAATTGCTTCGAACTGGATTTTTCATGGCTAATGTTTAACTAGCCCCTGTTATTTCAGAAGTATTAAAATGAGAGTGTTAAATTTCTCCGATGACATGTATTTAATGGCCATCACTCAACCAGGTTAATTTGATCTATCAAAGATCCAAAGTGTTAACCCAAAGATTTGTACTTGAATTAGATTCTAGTTAAATCACACAGGATGTTTTAAGAAGGCATCACATTTTATTGAATAAAAAACCGGACACCTCATTAAAACCTCCTCGCGCCACCAGGGTAGGAAAGAGTATCCCCCCTAATATTTACATTGATATCTAACAAGTAAATATTTACACAACTTTTATTTCTAAATATAACCTGAGGTGTTCAATATTCCATGGGTGCTTCAAAACCCTCCCTTCTTTATCCTAAAGCCTATATGTCACATGCTTAAGCTTTTCGGAGACCTCATAGGGGCCTTCCCAGTTTGGAGCCAGCTTACCGAACTGCTTCTCCTTGGTGTGTAGAAAACCTTTTCTCAAAACCTCTTCTCTTGACCTTGGAAGCAAACCTACTCCTCATCAAACCTTGGTAGTGGGATGTTCTCAAGTGAACTTTAACCCTTCTTTCTGTTATTAAGTCCAAATGATTCCTAATTGCTATCTCATTAGCCTGTTCGGAATAGTTATGGACCCTGTATGATGGTAGGGTAGCTTCAATGGGGGTAATGGAATTCATCTCATACACCAAAGAAAAAGGAGATTCTTGTGTAGCAACCCGAGGAGTAGTTCGGTATGCCACAATACTTCTTGCAGATAGCTTGGCCACTTCTCTGCTGCCCTCTCTAGGTTCTTTTTTAATTTGGACAAAATGGTCTTGTTCGCAACTTCAACCTGTATGTTCGCTTGTGGATGGAAAGGAGAAGAAAAGCAGTGCTGAATACCTCTAGAGGCACAAAAAATCTTCATATCCTTGTTATCAAACTATGGCCCGTTATCTGTGGTAATCTTCTGAGGAATCCAAAATCTGCAACATATATTGGATAAGATGAATTTTATGACAGTTTTTGAAGTGTTTCATGCCAAAGGAGCTGCCTCTATCCATTTTGAGAAGTAATCAATAGAAACTATAATAGTCTTGTACCCTTCGGACTCCATTGGCAGAGGCCCAACTAAATTTAAGCCCCAACGAGCAAAAGGTACTGGCTCAGAAATTGACTCCATAGGTACTGCTGGCACATGAATTTCGTTGCCATACCTTTGACATGGATCACACTTCTTCACCATTTCTTTAGCATCTGCCATTATGGATGGCTAATAGTACCCAGCCAACAATACTCTCCGGGTTAGTGCCCTGTAGCCACAATGGGTTGAGCCTTCAGCATCGTGTAGTTTGGATAGAACAACTTGAGATTCTTCAACCCTCAAACAACGTAGAAAAGGTCTACTGAAAGATTTTTTATAGAGCACTTCCCTTATGATCAAAAATCCACAAGCGATGTGTTTAATTTTTCTTGCTATAGCTTTATCCGGAGGCAAAACCCCATCAGAAATCTATTGAAGAAGGGGAAATCTCCAATCTTTAGGTTGAACTACTTGTATACTCAAGCTTTCCTCCTCTTCCTTGTTCTGTCTTGATTGTATGAATGGGCACTCTTGTACATAAATCCAAGGGTAGGACTCAGAATATTCTATGGTTGCCAAGGAATCTGCCAGCGTATTTTCTGATCTAGGAATATGCTCATAACAAACACTTTTGAAATTGGTTGCCACCTCTTTAAGGATGAGTGAGTATTTAATCAGTTGTTCCTTCTTGACCTCAGATTGACCTTGAACATGTTGGATAAGAAGCTGGGAATCACTCATCAACCTAACTCTTTTAGCCCCACATAGGAAAGCTAACTTAAGACCAGCTATATAGCTGCTTTATATTCAGACTCATTGTTAGAGGCCCTGAACCCAAAACATATAGTCTGGTACATTTTATCACCATACGGAGAGGTTAGGTAAATTCCAGCTTCACAACCCATTGTGCTTGATCCACCATCAGTCTGTACTACCCATTATTTTTTGGATTTCCTTTCTGAAACTTGTTTAGAACTCCTATACGGATGGAATTCTACCAGGAAATCAACAACAGATTGGGCCTTGATAGTAGTTCGTGGGGAAAAATCAATGTCATAATCACCCAAATCTACTGACCACTTGGTCATTCTGCTTGATATGTCTGCTTTCTGAAGAACATTCTTCAATGGAAAAGACGTTCGGACAATGATGGAATGAGATTGAAAATACGGCCTCATTTTTCTTGCAGCAATCACTAAGGCTAGTGCCAACTTTTCAAGCTCCAAGTACCTCTTCTCAGCATCTATCAGGCTTTTGCTGATGTAGTACAGCGGACGAGGGTAATTTTCCACCTCTCTTACCAATACTGCACTTATAGCGCATTCTGACACAGCCAAGTATACATACAGTGTTTCTCCTTGTATAGGCTTAAAAAGGGTCTTTGATGAAGATAAATGTTTCTTTATTTCATCAAAAGCTTGGCTGCATTGTGGGGACCAATTAAAGTCTTTAGCACACTTCAAGGTTTGGAAAAATTGAGCACACTTATCTGAAGGTCTTGAAATAAAATGATTCATGGCAGCCAACCTTCCAGTAAGCCTCTGGACTTCTTTAATATTTCGGGGAGAATCCATTTCTAATAGGGCATTCAACTGATCCGGATCGGGCTGTATCCCTTTCTCACTAATCACATACCCCAAAAAAATTCCGGATCGAACCACAAAGACACACGTTTTTGGATTCAGTTTCAAATTCACCATTGTCAGATTGGCAAAAGTTTCCTGAAGGTCAATTATATGCAAATCCTCCTCTAAGATTTTAACCATCATATCATCTATGTCCACCTCCATATTCCTGCCAATCTGATTAGCAAATTTTTTATTTACTAGCCTCTGGTAAGTAGCCCCAGCATTCTTCAACCCAAAAGGCATCACCTTATAACAATGGAGATCTTTGTCCGTAACAAATGTAGTGTGATCTTGGTCCTTCAGATCCACCTAAATCTGGTTGTACCCAGAGAAGGCATCCATGATGGACAACAACTTGTTGCCAGACGTTGAGTCCACCAACTGATTTATCTGGGGGACTGGATAAAGATCTTTTGGACAAGCTTTGTTGAGGTTAGTAAAATCAATACACATACGCCATTTCCCGTTCTTTTTCTTGACCAACACTGGATTGGCAGTTCATAAAGGATATTGGGACTCCTTTATGTGCCCCATCTTGGTAAGCCGGTCAACTTCTTGAACTATTACATCAGCTTTCTCCTTAGAGAAGGCCCTCCTTTTCTGCACGACAGGTGCAACATCACTCTGAATCGATAGTTTGTGAGAGATAACGCTTGCAAGAACTCCGGTTACATCACCATTGCACCAAGCAAAAACATGTTGATTGTCTGACAAAAAGGACAACAATTTTTTTTTTAATTATGGCGCCTCTTGGAGCCAACCTTAATACTTCTACCCTCTGCCAAGGGGTGGGTTTCAACTTCTTCCACCGGTATTATAACACTAGGGGCCTCTCTAGGGTCATCAATCTCACCCTCCCCCTCAGAAGGCCCCAGTAACTGCTAATCTTCATTGATTCGAACTGCTCCCAAAATTTTAAGAACAAGTGCAGTTGCATAACACTCCCTTGCTATCTTCTCACTACTTCGGACAACGCCCACATGTCCTTGAACAGCATACTTCAAACGCTGATGGACTGTTGAGGCGACAACATGCATTATAGAGAGCCATGACCTCCCAAAGACTGCATTGTAACATATGGGGCAATCTACCACAACGAATAACACTCTGACAAACTTTTTAAAAGGCCCATTTCCCAACAGCACCTCTTCCTCGAATTCCCCAATTACATTCGCAGAGCTCCCTGTGAAGCCCATAATGGTTCTGTTTGATCGTTGAATAACGGCCGGATTTTTCATTTGCTTGTAAGAACTTAAAAAGAGGATATTTCCCGAACTGCCCGTGTCTATCAGAATTTTTCTGATATCATTGCCCCTAATAAATGCTCCTATCACCACAGCGTCCTCATGAGGCCCATCGATATTTCTTAAATCATCCTCATCAAAGACTATAAATGAAAAAATGGTTTGGGACTGATAAGAAGACGTGCCTCCTTCCAACTGAGTAGCCTGAGAATGAACATGCCTCTTCCTTGATGAAGGAGTGGGCGCGTCATGGTATCCCCTCCGAATATAGTGAGTGACTCAAAGAAACTAATAAATCCGGACACCATCTTAGTTTGTTCTGTTATGACCCCTATTTTATTTTGGGTTGGATCAGGATCCAGGTACTTCGAATCAACATCAAATCTTTCAAGGATCACCATTGCCCCCTCCGGAGCAGATGTTCCCACATTGTTCGTAGGCCCAATTCGAGGAGCATTGCCAGCCCTCTTTCCACCTCTTCTTTTGACATAAGACCCCAAATTACCTCTTCCAATGAGATTATGTACTTCCTGTTACAGAGCAATGCAGTCTTGGGTGTTATGGCCAATATCATTGTGATATTGGAAAAGATAAGTATTTCGACTATCTCTGGGAGACTACAGTGCTGCTAGTTTTCGGAAATGAACTTCATCTTTGGTCTTGTCATAAATTATGGCCACATTCTCTTTTAATTCTGCAAACCACTCCGGTTGAACCCAAGGACCTCTTTTACTCCTTGACTGCTGACTTTGAGATTGATTTTGGTTGGATTGAGCCTGCTTAGCCCTGTGGACCCTTGTCCGGTCTCCTTTTAGCCTTATACCCGGACTGGTTTTGGTTTTGAGCTGCTGGGGTGGACCTCAATCGACGGTGAACCCTGGTTTTCTTGGTTTCATCCACGTTAATCTTCTTTCCCACCTGATTTAACAAGCCACCCCAAGTCATGGCCTTCTTCCTGGTCACCGAATCAGCCAGATTCCCAGGGTTCAACATTTGTCTTAAAGAAGAAATTGCCACCAGTTCGAAGCAATTTGCTAACCCGTTCTTGGTATTTACGAACCGATTTATGTAGTCCTTTAAGGACTCATTTGGCTATTAGGAATAATGGATAATAGTATCTTTATTGCCCTTTACCTCCTTACTTCTCACAAATTGCCTTCGGAAGGCAACCTAGAACGTATCAAAGTTTCTGATACACCCCTGGGGTAAAATTTTGTACCACTTAAGAGCACTTCCCATAAAGGATTAGGAGAAGGCTCTACACAGAAATTTGTCATCATTATCAAAATTCATCATGAAGTTCTTAAACTGATCTAGATGATTGTCTGGATCCTTACTCCCATCATACTTCTCCATTTTGGAGCTGTCAAACCTTTTAGGTAGGTTTCCGGACAGTATTTTGGCAGACAATGGCGATTGTCCCCAATTCCTATTACGACTGAAGACTGTATCTTCATTAGGTGTTGTAAAAATACCTGGTATGATCTGAAAAGCAAAAGGATCGATCAGCAACTGATCTACATGCATGTGACTGTGGCTGTGAGATGACCCTTTGCCCAGATGCCTTTTAAGTCTCTCATGCCTATCTCTCTTTCTTGAATATTTTTTAACTAGTTTTTGTTTCTTCCTGGACCTCCCTTCATCACTTCTTGATGACAAAGACTCCTCAAGCTCAGCCTCGTTCGAAGAGCTTCTGGAGGACTCAGAATCTAAAGTTTCAACCGGCTTGGACCGGTGAGTCTTCTTAGAACTGACATGGGTCTTCTTTGAACTCAAATGAGTCTTTGTTGATGGATCGTTATCCCTAGGATTGTCAGTATGATGGATGGCTAACGTCCTTGACTTCTTTTTTATACCCATTTCTGCTTGTTTTATGGCCCTTAACGCCTCTATTTCTGCTCTCAACTTGTCTCGCTCTTCGATGGTGTATTCTTTGTTTTACCCAACTACCTCCACCATAGGTGGTAGATTTGTTTGTTCGTTTGGATCCATCAGGAACATGTCTTTTCTACTGGTTTTGAATGCAAGATTCACGCATTGTCGCCTCCCACTGTGGTCGCCAATTTGGTTTGGTTTATTTTGGGCTGGGGGTAATTTTATAAAGTGTTTTGAGTATTAAGTGTTTGGTATAACGTAGTGAGAGATTTAAGCAGCATGGTTGTATTAAATGTTCATTACCTCCATTAATGAAAGTGGTTGGGGTATTTATACCTTTAATTAAGGACCCATGGGCTTACGGGTCAAGTTATGAAACCGGGTCAAGTTTAAAGACCCATTAATCTACTAAGCTGATTAGCACATAGCTTAGTCAAAAGGTGTTTAGGTGTTTTTTGCTTTCGTCATGTCCGGATAGTTCAGTGGTACGTTTATGTCCGAATTGCCCTTGTCTGGATAACACAGTAAGCTGTGACTAGATAATCTGAACTCATCAACTACAATGCTAGAAATATACATGTATAAAAACAATAGCTCTCCTTTTTTTAGCTTCAATAAAATTTCAGCTAATGTTAAATACTCCTTAAGATCATCAAAAGTCCTAGAACATTTTTCATCGCAACATAACTTTTCCCCGATATAATATTATAAAAATACAGCATTATTTAAAGCTCGAGATAAACCTTGATAAACTAGTAGAATGTCTCGTAAATTATTGTACTTCTTTGATAGATTCAACTTGATTTTAAACTTTTTTAAATAATAAAAGGTTTCAAAAAATGATGGATTATGTAGCATTTTGTCATTACTCTTACCATGTGTATCATTTACATATGCTTCCATATTTTTCTAATTTTTTTATAAAAAGATATGTTTAACGACGTTAATAAGTATACTCAAATTCTTTAACCCAAACGGTATTACTTGATAGCAATATAATTATCCATTTGTCATAAACAATGTTTTATTCATCATATGGATTAATTTTTGTTTTATTACATCTAGAGGAAACATCTATGAATGATAACAACTCATACACAATTGTGGAATCAACCAGTTGATCAAGCCAAGGTAAATGATAAGTACCTTTTGAACAAGCACGATTTAGATTTAAAATCAACACTCAGTATTTTCTATTATTTTTCTTAACCAACACTTAATTAGCTATCCAAATTGAATACTGAGATTCTTTTATATGTTTCAGTTTAAAAATTATATATACTTCATTCACAATAGCTTCAGCTTTATTTGTTGAAAATATCCTTAGTTTTTGTCACGCCTAAGTTTTTTATCAATTGCAAGCACATGACCAATAATTGATTTATTATCTCATGTGACATAAAATATATGATACGTAAAAATATAAAAATTCAACTTTAAATATCTCATTAACTCATTTTTTAATTCTTCATTAATTGATTTCTATTTTTAATAAATTTTCATCTTGTAATCTTAAATTAATTATCTAATCTAAAGTTTAAGTTATATGAAGTGTTTTCCTACGGTTGTCAGTATCATCTTCTTTAAGATCCATTAAAAGGTCCCCATTTTCCTATAGTTATTGATCTTCCAACAGATTCTTTGATTGCTACAAGATAACATTCTCGCGATATAAAGACATTTTATAACATTCATTATTTGTCATTTGGTTACTTCATATAACCTTAATTCATTATCTCACCAAGTGTTTGACACATTAAGGATATGAAGATCCAACGAATTCCATTTTATGAATCCATAGACGTCCTAAATTACAATGTAAGAACCTAGAGCATCAATAACCATCAACAAAGTTTGTATCGTGTTTTTTGCTCAGTCGTATCCCATTGTAAGTGGTAATTTTATTTTTCAAACGCAATTAGTAGAACGTTATGTGAAACTTGTTAAATTATATTTATTTAAAATGAAGCTACTCAAATCATATTTTCATATATACTCAAATAAAAAAACATTAGATGAGCTATATGTGTCAATCTCTTATAATATCAATTCCATCAATATTCACAATGACAAGTAGAGAATCTTCATGAGGAATAGAAATAACCTCGTAAATCACCATCGATAAACGTGATCGTTGGTGTTGATATTGTATTTAAATGAAATGATGTTTAATCAATCATATGTACCTAAATCCTTTCGGTGTCTCTTTTTTTACTACTTGGATGTCCTAACTAAATTATATCCTCAAAAAATTGTACAAATTATCTTATTAGTTGTGTTTTGTTTCTGAGGATTACTATCTTCTCTCATTATCTCTTGTTTGTTTTGTATTTCTAATAAATCTCTATTGTCAATCAATCGTTGAATCTCGTCTCTTAGCTAGAAAAAAAAATCATTTGTTGCATGATCGTGGTCACAATAATGAGCACATTGAGACCTTAAACATATCTCATTATCATTAGCGATCATAACTCGTGGATTTTTATAACTTATTTATCTTTTTTATTATTATAAATAAACGTCATGCTTATTGTGAGAGGTGTAAATGTCGTCATAGGATTATCAAAATAGGTAAAATAAAACATGTTAGGTTGTGTTCTGATGGAATCCAAAATTATTCAATTATCATTACTTTTCTTATCAAATACATATATATTTTATTATGACACCTTTGTCGGCACGATATTGTTTCATTTTTTTAACTTTGATAAACATTTTAGATCGTCATAGAAAATCTCTTATTGTATCAAGTGGGGACTTGATTAAATCCTCAATGAACTTGCTATTAATCGAGAGTCATCTTTAAAAGCTTTGGAAGCTACATTTTATTTACATTCATCCAAATTATTCATCTTTTGGACAAACCTCTAAACATAATTACGAAGTGTCTCAACTCGCTTTTGGACATAATCATTATGTAATATTCATCTCTTTGTTTCTGATAAATTTATTTTTAAAAGAACTCCAAATATATTTAAAACTATATATAACTCGTGATGGGAGACTACCAAACCATGTCAAAGTGTTTCCTCTAAATGTAATGTAAATGTGATACTTAAAATAGTGTCGTCTGGATTCAATCAAAGCATAGTGTTACAAAACTGTTCTAAATGTTATTGTAAATTGTTCGTCTTATTATATTTATTCATGATTAAACTTCCAAAGAATGTATTAGTCAATAATCTTCTGAGAAAGTGGAGACTCATATAAATTAAAAAGAGTTATTGTAAATCTATTAAAGGTCTATCAATTTATTTTTATTTAATTTCCTTCTTAGAAGTCACTTGATTCAAATTCATTACTTGATCGCTCATCATTTTCAACTTAACATGATTTTATGAGATATTAACTTTTACACGAATGACATCATCTTTAACACACATATGATCATGAGGTAAATCATCATTTAATGCTACATTTTCGGTTAAAAAGTGTAGTGTTTTAAATATTATGAATTATCTTAACTCTTCAATTTGTAATACTACTGAATCACGCGTTAAAAAAATTGAAATATCTCATTCACAACTTGTCAGAAGATGTTAAGACAAATATGAATCTACTATATTATCTCGGATTGGTGATTCGGTTCTTATCATATCTGGAACTACTACCGTTGCAGCACCATGCATTGTTTAACCTATTGATGGATCTCTTTTCACTCTTGAGCAAGTAGTCATCACTAATTAGCTTGATTTTCAGTTTTTTCTTAATCGGAATATCTTGAAAAGATTTTACACAAACAACGTCAATTTTGATGAGAAAATACCTTGTCAAAATGAAATGTTAACGACAAAAAAAAGTAAACAACTCAAAAAAGTTGTTCAACTCACTAATACTTCATTTGATAAGGATCTCACTAATACTTCATTTGATAAGGATTGTGTATCTCATTTAGTTGTTTCTATAGCACATCTCATCCAACTTTCTCTACAAAAATGTTTAGCCTATTTGAATCATCCAAATTGTTGATAGCATATTTTGTTCACTCCTCAAACTTATTACATAAGATATCTACCGTTTAAAGAGTCCAACCTACCTGTATATTTTGTCCCAAAAAAATTATATATAAATAATATAATATAATTCTTCCAATAACAAATAATATATAATATTTTTATTACGTATCATTTCCTTTTCTGAATAAAGAAAGGTTTGTCCTTTCCTTTTATCCATTAAAGAAATACTTTAATAGATTAAAATAGAACTTTGCCCATATTAGTTTCAACAATTTCCGTGCCGCATGATTGGGCCCAATCGGAATCTTCACTAAAATCTGTGAAGCGCGAATTTCTAGTACGTCGTATAACTCACACACTCTCTCTCTCTTTCATTGGATGCTGATCAAAACCTCTGAGGTCGATCCATTTTCGAAAAACCCCACCCTTAAGCAACATACCCGGTACATAGAGAACACACAATGGCTGCTTACAGAGCTGAGGACGACTACGATTGCTTGTTTAAAGTGGTCCTAATCGGCGATTCCGGTGTCGGCAAGTCTAATTTATTGTCTCGATTCACGAGAAATGAGTTCAGTCTCGAATCCAAATCCACGATCGGTGTCGAGTTCGCCACACGGAGTATTCGCGTCGATGATAAGATCATCAAGGCCCAGATTTGGGACACTGCTGGTCAAGAGAGGTACAATCTATAAATCTATCTTCTCTACTTGCAATTCTCCTATTCGTTTGCTTGTTTGTTTAGTACATTTCTTATGTAGGGCAATGAAATTCTAGATTCGATGTGTTTTTTTGTTGCTGGAAATATGATGGCCTTTGGCATTAAAAATGTGTTCTTTGTAAACAGCTGAATCTATTTAACCTATGCTTTCGATTTTGAATTTTGGTTGCCGAGTCTGTATCTAACTATCTAGTTGTAGGAGGAGAAGTATCAGTTTTTCTGCTCGAAAGGTCCAATTTTTCGGCAACGATCAATACTCTAAAAGAGTGTAGTTTTCGATTTGTTTATCTGCTGAGTGAAAATGCAAAGATAGTACTAGCCTTCACTTTAGTTTCTGTTTTCTGTTGAACATGAATGTTCTTGAACTTTTGGTACCTTTCGGAAAATAGATTGTACTAATTTAGTGATGAAAAATCTGAATACTGAAGATACCGAGCAATCACAAGTGCATACTACCGAGGAGCAGTTGGTGCGTTGCTTATCTATGACGTCACCCGTCATGTCACCTTTGAAAATGTGGAAAGATGGTTAAAAGAGCTTCGAGACCACACAGACTCCACTATTGTAATAATGCTTGTTGGTAACAAAGCAGACCTGCGTCATTTACGTGCTGTCTCGACCGAGGATGCCACGAGTTTTGCCGAGAGAGAAAAGACCTTCTTTATGGAGACATCAGCACTTGAATCCCTAAACGTTGAGAATGCATTCACTGAAGTGCTAACACAAATTCACCGTGTCGTCAGCCGTAAAGCTCTCGATGCAGGGGATGACGCAGCAGCTTTGCCCAAAGGACAAACTATTAACGTTGGAGGTAAGGATGATCCTGTCAAGTCAAACGGGTGCTGCTCTGCTTAAAAGTAATCTTTTAAGGCGTTTGTACTTCTTTAGCATGGTTGTTTTTCTAGATGTTGCCATTGTGTATCCGTTTGTTCTTTTCACCAGCAGCTAGTTTTTGTTTCTTTCTAGGTCTAAGAAGTCTGGTTATGAACACATTTTCTGTTCTGTAACGAAGTTCTGCTTCATTCTTGAAAAAAGATTTTTCAAGCCTCGATTCACATTTGCACGATTGTATGATATGTAGGGTTGACAGAATTTTGTCCCATCTGATCAACAAATTTTATCTAATCCAAAAAAAAACAGATAGCAACAAAAGTTTTATATTTGAAAATCGCACTTGGACAAAATAACATGCTTGTTCTGAAATGTGAATCCGGGTTCGGACATCAAGCATTCCTATTAGACGTTGAGAAGTGATTAAATTATATAATAAACTGAATTGGACCATCCAAATCGAGTAAAACAGCATAAAAATACTCCGAAAACTCAGCATTTGTAAAATGAATCCCAAAAAGTCGAATTTTTTACTGAATCCGATCCCAATCTGGGTATGATTGTCACATAGGTGTCTAGTATTTGAGTCAGGTTTGATAGACTATCAGTTATTACAAACCTAACTTTGCGAGGTTTGATAGACTATCGTTTATTCGAATATATCTTTGCAGGGTTTGATTTGAAACATGTTTGCTTGTTCAAAATCTGGGTTCATGTCTGAAAGCTAAGTTATTACAAAACTTTGTTCCACCTGAATCTATCATAACTGGATTTCTAAAATCTGGATTCACGTATGAAAGGACTACCGGCTTTTAATAAACTTCACTCAACCTGAATCGACTAGCCAGCCACTCCTAAGATTAATAAACTTCACTCAACTTGAATCTACTAACCAGCCACTCCTAAGGACCTGTTAGTTAGGAGTTAGTTAGCTAAGAGTCACCGGAATTGTCATATATATAAAAAAAAATCACCGATGTTTTTCTTATCAAAACAATTATTTTTGTTGATTTTGTCTTCCATCCGTAGTCAATAGTCACAGTCACTCACAGGACTATATGCATATTGAAACAAACAAAAATAACCATAAATGCAAAACCAAACCAATAAAATGACCGTTTTGATTTTTAAAAATGACTTATTTTTACCGATTCCGGTAACTAACTACCAAAAATTCCTAGCACTTAACTCTGTTAGTTTAACAAAATCCAGTTAGTTTATCTAATTCGTGATCCCAAGGAGTTTTTTTTGGAGCTCTAATATTTGGTATTAACTGAGTCTCGAGTTATTCAGGATTATGCATCCATAAGCCAACATTCAAAAAGAACAACTTTTGACAGTTGAGCAATAAAAAGAACTCCCTTAGACAGATCAGACACCAACTCAATGAGTGCAAACAAAAGCATGTCCAATGATTACAGCTCAGATACCAACTCAATCAGTGTAAACCAAAGCATATCCAATTGTATGTACATAATCATTGTTTAATGAGAGAGTAACATTGGCCGAAGGATGAGAGTATATACAGTTTTCTTAAATACAGAAACACCAAACGCATGGATATGACAGCCTGACTGTTTTTTAGTCAAGTAATTTATAAGTACAAATTTACATGCCAAAATATCCATATTCGTGAGCAATAATAAATTAAGTTGGCAGAAAGACAAACCGCCGCAATCATCGGCTTTCACTTCCGATCGTCTCTGTCACATCCAAATTCCTGTACCGTTTTATTCATCTTTTGGCAGAATATGTACCCAGCTTTTCATACAGCCATATTCTCTGGGGCTAATGCCTCACATTTGCAGATGGGACACACGTTTTTTACATATAGCCAATTCTTCAAGCAATGTGCATGGTACTCATGCCCACAGTCAAGAATCCCAATCTCCTCTTGTTTCTTATAGTTTTCCTGTATTCACACCAAACCAAATACCACATTTTAGCCTTACTATAATGATTACCTATTTGTAATTGATTCATCGTAAAAATGTAAGGTTTCTGACTTATCTTGCAAAGGAACATAGAAAACCCCTCAACTATTTTCCCTTTTGACATATCACTCTTTAGTCATGGACATGTTTCAAATTACCATTGACCAAAATATTATGTATGCTGACAAGAAAAATTTTGAATTTTTCTTGTTATGTCATCTTCGATGTACAATTCAGTTTCTTCTATAACATGGATTTGCTGTTATAGATGTAGACGAAGAAGTTGTGTTTGGTCAAGTTGTTTGGCTTGCAACTTTACGGGAGGTTAAAAGACTCTACTTCAAACAAAACTAAAATCATCCTCAGTATGAAACACCCAAAACTAAAAAGAACTCGGGGATATTAACCGCTACGGCTATTGTTTTTTGATTACCTGGCATATTATACAAGAGTCAGACTCTTGATCGATGGGCGGTGCTTCTTCAAGATTGATTCCGCATGATAGATACTTTTTTGTTTTTAGTTGATTCCTAACAACTTCCTCTGACAACCCTGTATTTACAGTCCCAATCCGCTCACCCAACGCAAGAAGCTCCTGCAAGTCCATCAAATTCACAATTTACAAAAATATTAATAAAAATTGTTTGAAATAATAACGCATGTATAATCTTTCACAATTAAATGCTTATACAAAATGGTCTAGTAATTCAAACACACCTCATAAGACATATGCTCGATGTCCAAGCGCATATCTCTGTGGTGGTCATTGTAACTTTCCATTTCATAATAGTCTCCCATGTCGAGTATGGCAACTCCCTATACGTGTCAAAACACATCTTAAAAAACGTGAACTTTAACAATTATAAACCAGCTCTGATTGTAAAGAAGAGATAAAAATAGGAGTACAAAAAGAGATGCATTACATCAGTAGGCATAATTCTCAGATGAGGAAAATTGCGATGTCTTGAAGTTATCTCAGGTAGGACCCCATCCCGCGGATGTCGGTATACTCTAAATCCATTTGGCTGGACAGGTCGCAGATGACTCGGACCCGTCTCCACGCCATCCTGTGAAGCATTTAGAGCACCTGGGGCTGCATAAGTTGTTGGCATTCTAAATGGAGCTACTCCTGCCACTGCTTGAGGGTGAATGTTAGGGTTGTAGCCTCTCGCTCCATGTATAGGAGCTGCTTGGTGGTGATTATAATTATGGTGCCACAGGTTTAGTTGAGATGGATGCACAAAAGCTGTCGAATTTCTGCTCGGCATCTCATGATATTGTGGGATGCTCATGTTCCCAGGCTCTAGTGAACCATTGTTGACATTACCTCCTATAAAAGTATCCAAAGATTTTAGTATATGAATTAGTGAAATATTAACCACTTTCTTTGTGATGGAACAAGAAAGGAAAACCATAAAGCTTAGTTTGTTCTGTGTCAGTAAAAGAAAGATAACAAAAAAAATTATATCATTAATATTTTTCCCATCCATCAAGAACTTGTTTAAAGCCTTAACAAAATCTTTTATTAAGGCTTAGGACTTTCTTTCGGACTTTAAAATCAAACTTTTGAAACCAGCCAATACTTTCTAATTCATGTTTTATATTAGTTTTATGTGAAAAGTGATTTTCCTTCAGATTCTCTTTTATCAAACATTTTACAGAAATGTATAGCTTCTTAGCAAATATGCAGGTTTCCAGAGAATTAGAGATATTACTGTGCATATAAGGTATAGCAGGCGGGTGAGACCAAGGCAAAGGACCTCGATCACTGGGTGGGGGGAAAGGCTGTCCCATATAGTTTCCTTGAATGTTGTTGTAATGGGTGTGCGCCAAAACAGGATCCATTGCAGCACCACCTAATCTATTCCTCACACTTCGTTGAGATACTATTTCTCTGCCTGGTGGATGACTTGTCCCTCTAAACGGAGGAGGTAAGGCATAACATGCACCCTCAACCCCATCATGCTGTCTTGTACTTGAAGGACCGAAAGAGCTAGAAGCCACCGAAGTATTTGAATTTCCAGGAATGAACTCCGCATTCTTTCTTTTATATGAACCCCTGCCATTGTCTAAAAAGTGGTTGTTGCCTTCATAATCATCTGAAGCAGCTCCGGTGCCTCCAAAGTTGCTAGAAGAAGGCAAATGATCAATTGAACCATGATTTATTTGAACTCCAGATGAACTAGGGCCCATATAAGGAACATAATAATTGGATGGAGTTGGAACTCCTAGATCAAGATTCGTCGGGTGCTGATGATGGTGAATACCGTGATGATATGGGATTCCATAGAACATGGTGTTCTCGTAAGTATCAGGAAGATGATGAGCATTTAGGTTAGCCATGTTTCCGCCAGGTGGCATTATCGGCTGGACATCAGGCTGAGGGAAGCTTGTCATACCCCCCAAAAACATACAAGGTTCAGGGTAAACATGATCTTGCGGATCCATTTCTAAATCAATCATTTGAGTAGAACATAGCATACTTCTTTGTCCCATCTTTGTCAATAAAGATTGTCCCTACAGATCAAACGCTAACGATAAGACATATGTGGCAAATTCTTCAGACGACAACAAATATAGCTTACAAACCTATGAAAATAACAGCCTAAACATTAAGAGTTACAGCAACAAGAACACAACTTTCCTCATTATGATACTTGAACGCTCATCATTGAACTTCACAGCCCGCATAAACTACCTAAAGTTCATGTGAAACATTGGTCCCAGTTCCATTCACAAAGTGACTTATAAGTTTCGACATATAAGAAAACTCCTCAAATGCCCATTGGCATACACACTAGACTTATAGTTTTCTTTTTCTACAATGATTTCTGTTAAAGCTCCCCAAAATTCATCTGAAGACCAAACCCATTTCTTCGAAAACCCACCAAAACTATCAGACTCATCTCAAATCAAGCAGCACCCACAAAATCCAAGGGAAATGGGTCGTAAAAAGTCCAAACCTTGACACAGAATATTTGAAGTTCATGTAATTACAAAAACTATAGTTTTTCGGGGGGCACAAAACAATCTTTCCTCAATTTCTGCAGCGCACAAACTAAAAGTAAATCAATTATTTTCTCAATTCAATGAACTGGCCCAATTGTGCATAGAACCATAGACATAACAATCGCACCTTGTTATCATGAAAAGATTAACAGCTCTGATAAATTATATCCAACTTGCAAGCAAATTCCAGAATATCCTAAAGCCCCTGCAAAAAGAACTATATAGTATCATATAAAAAATAAAAAAACACGAACTTGCTAACATAATCAACGCGATCAACCCAGATTTTGACAAACCCAGAAAATAAGATCTTTCAAAAACCCAGTAAAACAATTCAACAACAAAAACCACGAAAAAAACGGAAAAGTTACAACATTTACGACAAAAAACAAAGGGAAGTTGAAAACTGAAAATTCCTTAAAAATTGGTGAAAATATAAGATTGACAAACCTGATCGGCGAGGTCTAAACCACGGGTTGAGAGATCCAAAACCAGAAAGAGAAGACGGAGGAGGAGGAGACGGAGAAAGAAAGAGAAAGAGAAAGAGAAAGATAGACCCGTTGGTTGATTTGGTGCTTATATTTTATTTTTTAACACCGGTGGTTTTTTTTGTTTCTTTTTCTTTATGATTCTCTCCTCTTACCTGACCTGACCTTTCTTTTCTTTTCTTTTTCGTTTGCTTCGCCGTTATTTCTTTATTATCTGTCCACACTATCTGGATTCCTAATTTTAGAGGGACGGCATGTTAATTTATGGATAATATATTATCTATTTATCTATTTATTTTCTTTTTTCTATTTTATATTTCTCTTAATTCGAGGATGAAACCGTATGTATTGTGTGGGCTTTTACCAAACTAATCTTCTGCCGCCCGTACGGTAAATTACGGTGAGACTGTATATAAGTTGACTTTTAAAGTTGAATTCAAAGTTGGACGACCTATAGGCTGAAGTTCACAAGCCCCTTCCTTTCCATGGTATACAGTATAGACAAACACAAGAATCATTGCACAGTTTTTTTTTTTTCAAAAAAAATGTTCAAAAAAAATGTTTATATTATACTTTTATATTAATTTTTATAAATATTACTCCCTCTGTCTCATAATTTGTGTCTTTCTATAAGAGATTTTTTGTCTCATAATATATGTCGTTCTCGTTTTCCAATGCAGCATTATTACATGCATTCCACTTTCAACCAATAAAATAGTTAACTTTCTGCCTAAGTTATTAACTTCACCAATCAAATTTATTTTCTTTTATTCTTTTAAAGTCATTATTACTTTTCTTAATATTGGTGAATAAACCTTAAACGACTAATATTATGAGACGGAGGGAGTAATTAAGATTATGTTTCAAATTAACTCCTTCGATTTCATATATTAATATATGTTTTTCTAGAATAAATTTTTTATTTCATAATTTATGATAGAGGAGGAGAATTTACTTCAAATAGCTTCAACCAATTTTGTGAAGAAAATATAATCAGAAGACAACTAACTGCTGCCTACACTCCTCAACAAAATAGAGTAACCGAGAGAAGAAATCGCACAATTATGAACATGGTCATATGTTTACTCACAAAAAAGAGCATACCAAAAAATTTATGGGTTGAGGCGGCTAAGTGAGCGTGTCATGTGTTGAACATAAATGTGACAAATGTTGTAAGTGATATGGTTCCAGAAGAGTGTTATAGTGGAATTAAACCAAGTGTGGCCTATTTAAGCATTTTTGGTTGCATAGGTCATGTGCACATCCCTAAACAACGTTGAATAAAGCTAGATAATATGAGCCATAAGTATGTTTTACTTTGAGTACGTGAGTAGATAAAGGCATACCGACTTTATGATCCAACTTTAAAGAAAATTATCATTAGTTGGGATGTAATATTCAGAAAGGAAAAGAAGTGGGATTGGAATGCTGATACGAAAAAAAAAATGATGATACTCTTGCATAGAGAGAAAAATAAACTACTAGAAAGAATAATGATGAAGAGATCCAAGTTGTTAAAGAAGATTATATTGATGAAAATAATGTAATGTCACCTCAACCTGAAACAAATCAGAAAATAAGTTATAGAGGACTAATATTGATGCAAGATTATGAAAGTGGAGAAATGATTTTAAATGAAGAGGCTGAAGTACAAATGGTATTGGTACTATTTATATTTTATGCTGATCTGATGCGTTTTAAAGAAGCTGTGAAAGAAACAAAGTGGATTGAATCAATCAAATGTGAAATAGAAGCCATTGAGAAAAACAACACATGAGAACTTGTAACTCTCCCTATTAATGCAAAGAAAATCGGGGTTTAATGGGTTTTCAGTACTAAATTAAATGAAGATGGTGAGGTGGATAAATACGAAGCAACATTGGTGGTGAAAGAATATGCACAAGAAGAAGATATTTGCTATGATGAAGTCTTTGCATCGGTTGCAATATGGGATACAAGTAGAATTTTATTAGTTGTTGCTGCACATAAAAGTTGGAAAGTATATCAATTATATGTAAAAACCCTTATTATAAGAAGAATTGAAGAAAGTGGTGTATGTGGATCAACCAGAGGGTTTTGTTAAAAAAAGTGAAGAATATAAAGTATATCGACTCAAAAAGGCTTTATATGGTTTGAAGCAAGCTCCATGAGCTTTGTTTTATTAGGTGGAAAGGTATTTCAAGCAAAAAGTATTCAAAAGAAGTAGTCATGATCACACATTATTCATTAAGAGGACATAAGTAAATTATATCATGGTAAGTGTCTGTGTAGATTATTTAATTTTAATTTGAAGTGATGAACAACTAATTGAAGAGTTTAAGTTGTCAATGACACGAGAATTTGAGATGACTGATCTTTGTTTGATGAGGTTCTTTCTTGGTGTTGAAATTCATCAAGCCAAGATGAGATTCACTTAAGACATAAAAAGTATGCTCATGAGGTGCTCGAAAGGTTTGACATGTCATATTGTAATTCAGTAAAAAATCTCATTTTCCCAGGTCCTAAACTCTCAAAAGAATGAGCTGGAAAAGAAGTCGATGCTACTTAATACAAGAAGTTGGTGGGTTTTCGAATGTACCTCACAATTACTAAACCTGACATGATGTATGTGGTATGTTTGTTATTTCGGTTCATGTCCAAGCCTAATGAGGGACATATGCATGAAACTAAGAGAGCTCTGCGATACTTAAAAGGTACAATGGAAGTTTGATATTTTTTATAAGAGAGGATTAAAGATGAAGGTGAAAGCATATACAGATAGGGCTGTTATCGGTCCGGTTCGGTCCGGGTTTTGAAGGAACCGGACCGGACCGCTAAGCTTATCGGTTCGAACCGAACCGGACCATTAAGCTTATCGGTTCGCACCGAACCGGACCGCTAAGCTTTCGGTTCTAATTTTTGGAACCGGACCGAACCGCTAAGCTTTCGGTTCGGTTCGGTTCGGTCCGGTTTCGGTCCGGTTCGGTCCACTTAAAAAAATAAAATCAATTAAAAATTGATTTTTAATTATTTTTTTATTAAAATAAATGATATAAAAACTAAATTTTATAAGTTGATCTTTCATTTTCTTAAAAAATTAGTAATTAACTATTAATTTTGGTACTATAATTTATAAAAGAATATATAATAATAAATAATCGGTTTTAACGGTTTTATTGGTCCGATTTCTTATCGGTTCTACCGGTTTATCGGTTTTATCGGTTCGATTCCGTATCGGTTCCTTCGGTCCTATCGGTTTTATCGGTTCGGTTCCTTATCGGTTCTATCGGTTTATCGGTACTATCGGTTCGGTTCCTAACCGATTTATCGTTTTGGTTCCTTATCGGTTTTCGGTTTTTAGAATTGAACCGCGAACCGAACCGTTAAGGTTCGGTCCGGTTCTCGGTCCGGTCCTTATCGGTTCGGTCCCGGTCTGGTTCTCGGTTCCGGAAAACCGTTGACAGCCCTATATACAGACAGTGATTATACTGGTGATCTCGATGATAGAAAAAATACTTTAGATCAAAATTGGATCTCGTTAGCCAATTGAACCTTAATTTAACCAAACCCTAATAATAAACAGTGGTATGAGTTTTGATAGAGATTATCGATAATAAAAATAACAGGTCGATAATAACTTTATTTGACCCTTTATATTAAAATTATCTAATGAAGTTGAAAAAAGGAAGAAATTCAATTCGACGAATAAAAGTCTCTCTGATGATATATAGTGACACCGTTTCGCCTGAGGACACAACACAAGTCTTCTTTTCCCTGAACTGTTTGTTTCGTATTCTATATCGGCGCGAAAGAAGATGACGACGGATCAGAAGAAAAACCCTAATCCGTCGCAGCTCAACCCCAACTGGGCTCAACTCCAACAAGTCTCTTTCTCTCTGTATCCACCTGGACTATCTCTCTCTCTTTCTCTGCTTTGAGTTTCTCTCTAAAACCTTCTTTTACTTCAATTTCTGCAGAAGCTGAAACTCCACACCTCTAAACCTCGAAGACCTTCGCGAGACGAAGACTCGCAAACTGCGAACTCTGTATTAGGTAAACCCCCAAAAAACTCTATTTTGTCCTTGATATAATCAACTTACACTTGCTTCGCCGTCCAAATTTAGCTCGTATTCACTAATATTGCCTGCGAATGTTGTTCCCCGCAGGGAAGCGTAAGGAGAGGTCTGATACAGAGCTCGATGGCCCAGAGAGCAATCCTCTAGTACCAATTAATGAAGATTGCAGGTACTTGTTTAGTATTGATTGCTCCTATATCAAAATATATACCCTAGGAGCTAATGATTTATTTTTTATGCTTGAATTCTTTGACTATAAGAATGGATGAAGTTGGCATTTAACTTCAAACTTTGTCAAATGAATCCATGTGACAGAATGCCTCCTATGGGGTTATATTTTCGTTGCCTATTTTCTGCTTTGTTGTGGTAACATTGATATTTTAGTCTGTTTTATTGTGTTGTATAGGAATATATTTTCTCTTAGCTTACTCATCGAGATAATTACTCTTTTGTTCTTGATTATTGGTGATATGATTGTAGTCTTCTATTACTTTTGTTTGCTTTGTTGCGTCTTTCGTTTGAATTTTAACTTATAAACCATTTGGCAGTGTAACCGATGAGGTGGCTATGGATTGTGAGATGGTTGGTGTGGGCCTGGGGAACAAAAGTGCTCTTGGACGAGTTACACTGGTGCTTATTATTATCATGTTTTCTCCTAGTTTCTACTTTCATTAGCTATTAAGATTGATTATATAAAATATGGAATTTTGATTCGTGCTCTGTCAAGAGTCTATTATGATAAATGGATTGTGGTTTTGCTCACGAGACCTGCTTGAAGTCCTCCTGTTTTCATCTCTATTTAAAGGCCTTAAATGCTGCTTGGTCAACTCCACCATAATTGTACTACATTTTGTTGGCTTACCTCCAACAAAAGCCATGTATTTTTAGATATAAGTTATATTTTCTTTAATTGGCTTATTTCAATAGCAAGACTTGTGGTTTCATTTTCTAACTTGTATCCCTTACTCATGGATGAGTCTCTGTACTGCCAATGTCTCCCTATTCTATTTTAGTTCTTAAGTTTTGTGTACTTTTCAGTTTTGCATATGTTACGATTTTTGACATTCTAAGGTCATTGATTACTAAGCTTATCTGTTTATGGCAGGTAAACAAGTGGGGAAATGTTGTCTATGATGAATTTGTCCGCCCGGTGGAACGAGTTGTTGACTTTCGCTCGAATATTAGTGGAATTCGTCCCAAAGACTTGAGAAAAGGTTGGTCACGTTTTTTCATTTGGTTTATCCAAATAATCTTGACATGGAATATAATATATATGTGATTCTTGCTATGTAATTCTCTCTTTTGGGATGGAAGTCAATGTGTTTATCTATAAAGACTTTCGTTTGTAATCATGTTTCGGAAGTAACGCTTTCAAGAAATGGAGAAATATCTTTTGATCGATTTGTATCGAACAAATTCTGTAGTGAGAAATAACTCAGCAACTACTGATTAGTATAAAATTGAGCTATAAGATTACACATGTCAACATTTGTATGAATATGTTAGGGTTCACCGATTTATTCCGTCTGATCTGATGCCAAGCCATACTGGTCTAACTTGCAAAGTCTGTTTTAGATTAGATTGTGGAGGTTTGCGTTGCAAAGGCACAATCATATAATTAAATGTTTCTTGTAAGTGATAGCAAAAGTACATTGAGGCAAGTAACATGTTCTTACATGCTTCACACTGTTTGCAGCAAAGGATTTCCCAGTTGTTCAGAAGAAAGTAGCTGACTTGATTAATGGGAAGATTCTTGTCGGCCATGCCTTGCATAATGATCTTAAGGTTCGATAAGTCCATTATGTTTATTATTTTCAATGTTGCCTGAAGATTGATTCAAATTATTTTTCTGGCTAGGCGTTGCTGCTAACTCATCCTAAAAAAGACATACGAGATACAGCAGAGTATCAACCATATCTAAAGTACTCATCCTGCTCTATTTCTCTTTTCATTATAAATTACTTGCTACATCATTGGCTTTGGTTCTTAGGACTTTCTGAACTCTAATTACATGTTTTGTTGGACAAGCAGGGACAAGCGCAGAAAGGCTCTTCGCCATCTTGCATCAGAGTTCCTCGGCGTCGAAATCCAGAATGGGGAGCATTGCCCTGTGAGTATATTATATAATTTATTTTAGCATACTTCTTATGGACTAAACTCTTCTATGGCTGTGCATTTTTAGCCCATCAGTATATTCGTATTTGTCATGTTTGTCTACATTTCAACACAATATGTCTCATATCTAGCTCATTTGTTATGAACCATCCTAGTATCCTTGGGTTTTATATTTGAGAACGTCAGTAGCTTGTATATATGCTTGTAATGGTTCCTTGTTATGAGAGGATGAGTGTCCAGTAACATTAGTTGACCATTCCATCTTTTGCATAATTAACATTCCTGGTTAGGCATGTAATGGTTGTATTACTGAATAAATCACCTTCGAACTGTATTTCAAATACTCATTCGGCTTGACAACTATGCTTATAGCTACTTGTAATATGAAATTATAAGAAAATCCTCCTAACCAATAATATATATCGCGTACTGCAGGTTGAAGATGCCCGTGCTGTGATGATGCTTTACCAAAAGAAGAAGAAAGAATGGGAGAAGTGTGTGAAGGATCAAGTAAAGCTTAGAATAAAACAGAAGAAACGCAAGCCCAAAAAGAAAGTAAAGGACCAGACCACCTGATAGACACATATGTTACCTATCTATCTATATATTGTTTTACTTTTCCATCTTTCGTTTTCACTAAATGGTTTCTCTCCTTAAAAAGTAAAAACGAATACGTTCACTAGAAAAATACCAAGGATAGAAAAAGGAAGCTCGTAGCTTTTTATCCTTTGGTGTTTTCATGTCAATTGTCAAAATTGTTGTACCATTATTTCATTGTTTTGGAATTGTCATACAGAAAATACAAGGCCCATGATTTTGTGCTACAAACATTCAGTAAAATTTATGAATCCGATTTATCTTGTGTTATCTTATGCTTATTCAAAATCTTTGGATTGTAACTGGAATTCTGACCTCAAATTTAGGTGTACTTAGAAAGTTCGGTTTTGAACCGTAACTACATTAAGTAAAATCAAGATTTATAGTCATTCAGCTATATAAATTATTCCGGATTTAGTCAGTTAGAGGGACTAATTTTAGTGTATGTTAATTTAAGAGACTAATCTTATAAAAAATGTATAATAAAAGAATTAACTTTATCAAAAATAAATAATTAGACGACTACATGCCATAAAATAGAAAATTAACCCGCGGGAAAAGAACTAACTTCATCATCCAAGATAAATAGTTAAATTAAGTCCGAACTTTTTCAATGGAACAACTATATGTCACCAATGGATAAACTAATTAATGTTCGAAACCTAAAAAGTTCTAAATACAATCTACTTGGAAATTGAAAATCTAGATCTTGAAAATTTTGGGCATCCCATTTATGGGCTAGGCTAAAATGAGACCTAGTTTCTTTATAGTGAGACCCCATATCCAAAAAAATTCTGCAAATGTGAAATTACCAAATTGTCCCTACATATAAAAACAATAATTTTTCTACCAACTCATTCTCTCTTCTTTTCCTCCTCTCTTTCCTCCCACTTCTCTCTACAAAATTAAAAAAAAAACACACTTTAAATTTTGCAAACTCTCACCCAACATTTAATAAACATTAATTATCAAAAATTAAACCCAATTACTCCGAGCATGGATTTAAGCGACTATAATGACAATTGGAGCTGCAACGCTGATGATTTCCTTTCGGAGGAGGAGGAGTCGCTTACTGATCACATGGAGAGTGTAGCTGAGGTAAAAATTAGTTTTTTTTTAAGCACAGAACAAATATTTGCGTTTTCGTGCCTTCAAATGTACACTTCCACGCAATAACACGCGTGGAAGATGACAAATCTTGGCATGAAATTGCCAAGATGTTGCCAAATCTTCGCATGAAATTGCCAAGATGTTGCCAAATCTTCGCACAAACATGCGAGGATTTGGTACAATCTTGGCATGAAATTGCTTAGATTTGGCAACATCTTGGCATGAAAATGCCAAGATTTTACCAAATCCTCGCATGATTCTGCGAAGATTTGGCATAATCTTGGCATTTTCATGCCAAGATTTTACCAAATCTATGCATTTTCATGCGAATATTGGGTTTGTCTTGGTTTTACATGCCTTTTTGGTTGAATATTGGGTTGGTCTTGGTTTTACATGCCTTTTTGGTTGAATATGATGTTTGTCTTTATTATTTGACTTGTAAATACATGTTTGTGTTTGTGTAGGAAGCGGCCGAAGCACCATGTCACATGGCGCTTGTCTTAGAGACATTCAAACAGTTCATTCTCTAAATATCTTCGATTGTCCATATTCGATCAGATGTAGTCTTCAGTAGTATTCTCAGGTTACTTTAGTCTGCACCCAATAAAAAACATAATTAAATTTACAAAATCAAATAAATTAATGTAAAAAAAAATAACCTATTTCGACATTAAAGTATAATTGTATAAATAAAAAAATATATTATTATCTCTTACTCTGAACTTTTTATTGAAATTTAAAATTATGTTTAAAAATACTAAACGCAAAAATTTGAATTTGACACGTAAATTTCCAAAACACAATTATGTCTTAAAAATCCGGTTATCTCTTATAAAAAATATGTAAACATAAGATCACGGTCAAACAAAAAACTTGTTAAAACACAAAAATATAAAAACATTTATTAAATCCAAAAAATAATTATAAATTTATAAAATATTAGTTTTAAATTTTAACGATCGTCATAAAACCGACTTGTTTTTTTTGTATTGTATTCGTATGGATTTTAAATTTTGTGGAATTATCGATTTTTAAACATTATTTTTATATTTTTGTTTGTATGATATTAGGTTAGATACAATTTGAAAATTATATTTTTTTTATACAAATTTTGAGAATATCTTTATTAATTTTTGATTAAGAATCAACGGATTTATGTGAGTGTATTAGCTACTCCAGTTTCTATGGAGTAGTAAACTTGTAATTGATTTTCATATATAAATAAAAATACCGTCCAAATAAATAAAAAAAAAAAAAGAGGCATGTATGGTATTTCCACGCATGTTCGTGCGTGGAAATACCGGATGCACGCACAAAATTGCGTGCATCCGGTATTTCCACGCACGAACATGCGTGGAAATACCTGTTCGACAGATTCCACTGCTTCTACCCCAGATCTGTCCGAAATCAACCCTAAAACTCTAACCCAACACCCTAAACGGTCCTAATCTCCTAACTAACAATATACATGCCCTTAAAATCATACAAATCGACACCAAATACATAAAAATCCAATTTTTCTACCCGAATGCAAAACACTAAATATCTCTAGAAATAACAATGGAAAATGGAAAAAAAAACACCATGAAGTATAGAATCCATATCTTAACAGCTTCGTGGAGTTGGATTTCAAAAAAAATCGACGGAAAAAATATGGGTTTTTGGAGGTAGAGAGAGTTAGGGTTTCGGGGAGAAGAAAGAGAAGGAAATCTGATTTTTAGCTATTTATATGGATGACATTTTTGTAATTAATGGGGGTCTCACTATAACCGGGTCTCACTATAAAGAAAACGGGTCTCATTTTAGCCTAGCCCCAGTACACCCCCACGTGATTGGTTTTATTGGTGTTATTCTTTAAAAAATTTGGATCCGAAAATTAAAGCTCCAACCGAACCAACCGGGTCATTTAGCAGGGTTTAACTGCGCACGTTAGCACCGAAATGGAAACAACAACTTCTACAGCGAACTTTATAAACCCAACATAACCAACATTTCTGCGGATTCAAATACATACACGTCTTTTTTTTTATCTCTCTCTCTAATCTTGACACTTTTCTTGATTAGTTAAAAGCTTAACAGCACCGTTTACAATTTCCAGAAAGCAAAAGAAAATGCGAGGTTTAAGAATCTCTCGTACTGTTTGTAGCAGCAACATCGCTAGGAATAACGCGTCGCTTTGGCAGTTACACAGTACCGGTTCGTCGATTCGACGAATCGTCACCGATTGCAGGGCGGTTTTGGTACCGCGGTTCGGTGGTCCGGAGGTGTTAGAGCTCCGGCCTAATGTCGAAGTGCCCGATCTCAAACCAAATGAGGTCCTCGTTCGAGCGCGAGCTGTTTCTGTCAATCCTCTTGATTGTAGAGTATGTTTTTTCGTTTCTTTGATCCGTTTCCTTTTTCTTTTGATTGTGCGAAAACTGTATCCATGATTGGAGGCTGTTTATTTTCGAATTTAGTGATCGTGATTAGTTTTTCCAGGACTTCCATATGTTTCTTTGCTGAGAATTTACAAGATTATGCAATAACTTTAGAGTAAAATAAGAACAAATGTGGTAGTGATACATTGATTTAGAATAAGAGCAGAGGGAACTTAGTCTCAGCTGTGCATCTTAATCACTTACTAGCCTTTTAGTAACAGTAACGTGACTTAGAAACTAATGAGCACTTGCTATGATTTGAATATTTCTTGATGATATGCGAGTCTAAACAAGGTTTTGCCTTGTACAAAGTTTTTCATAGGGAGGAGATTTTGATTTACAGTTAGACATAACTGTGATTGTATAGTACTATAATTTGCTTGCATTAGATTAGGTTTTGTTGTGGCATAATCTTCTGGTTTCTTGTTTAGTGTAAAAGGTAATCAACTTCATGGATCGGACAAGCTTATGTGCAATATAGGGCGTTAAGGACTAAAATCCTCTAAATTTGATAATTTTAGATGCGAGCTGGATATGGACGTTCGATATTTGGGCCACTTCTACCAATCATATTGGGTCGTGATATTAGTGGCGAGGTTGCAGCAGTAGGCAGTTCAGTGAAGTCACTAAGTGTAGGGCAAGATGTTTTTGGTGCACTGCATCCAACTGCTTTGAGGGGCACTTACACGGATTATGCAGTTCTTTCAGAAGAAGAACTTACCCCAAAACCAGCATCAGTTAATCATGTGGTAATTATTCTCTGATACTTATTACCAGCTGGTGAAGTGATTTTGTAATTTTTATTATCCACTGTGTGTAGTTGCTTCTTTCTTTATGATTTTAGACATAGAAAACATTATGGCATCTTAACAACGCAGCTCTCTTTTATCTGGACATGTGTGAGCTGTATTTTAACTCAGTGAAAAAAGATCTGTGCTTGTGACAATTAGTGCTGTTTTCTAGTGAAAACTAGCAAATTAATACTAACCGAATCGTCCTCATATGGTTTACATCAAGGCTTTTGGCCATGAAAGCATTTTTTCCATTCTCCATGTAAAAGTATGTACATCGTTGCATTAAATGTTTTTTGCAATTATTTTGTTTGTTTTAGAAAAAGCTTTGAAATGTTAACCTACTTTTGTAGGAAGCAAGTGCCATACCCTTTGCTGCACTGACTGCCTGGCGAGCTATAATGAGTACTGCAAGAATAAGTGAAGGGTATGTATAGACATATCTACCTAGCTACGCAGATAGAGTCTACTTTTGCTTTCGTAATGTATGGCTAATTTTGATATCACATGTATCATTCAAAACACATCTTTCAATCTCGTACGTATAGGCAGAGGCTGTTTGTTGTCGGAGGAGGTGGAGCAGTAGGGTTTGCTGCGATTCAGCTTGCCGTAGCTGCAGGTTGTCATGTTACTACCACTTGTGCAATCGAAAGTAAAGAACGTATGCTGGCAGCTGGTGCTGAACAGGCTATTGACTACATGGCTGAGGTGATCACACAACTTTGATTATTTATTTGCTTGCCAGCCTGTTTACATATATATACATCCCCAGAAGATTATCCCCCTTCAACATTTATCTAATTGTTTCTAATGAATCCCTATTATCTAACTATAGGATGTAGAATCGGTAATAAAGGGAAAGTTCGATGCTGTCTTGGACACTATTGGTGAACCAGAGACGGAAAGAGTTGGTGTCAATATATTACACCGCGGTGGTCACTATATGACCCTCCAGGTAAGAAATGCCCAGCATATCTGATATGTTACAGTCAGATTTTCCCAATGCCTCTGCTGATAATGTACATATACATATGATCTCTTTCACTTTTGTTGAAGGGTGAGGCAGCATCACTGGCTGATAGGTATGGAATAATGGCTGGTCTTCCGATTGCTTCAGCAATTTTGGTGAAGAAACAGATACAATATCGCTTCTCACATGGGATAGGTATCACATTATATAATTTATATCATTCTTGTAGCAGTTATAATATATTGTTACATTAATTGTTTTGAGCGAGTTTGATTGTATTAAGTCAAAAAGGCAGGGTAAATTCTTGATTAAGTAAAAAATGCAGGGTAAACTCTTGATCGTGCTTCATTTGCATAGACATTAGGGAATACATATCAATGTAGCTGAGAATTACAAGTAACTGTACTTATTTAGCCAATATAGATATAGATAGATAGTTAGATGACAGAATTAGTATGTTTTTCGAATATTATTAGCTAATCTGAAAATTTAGAATACCTCTAAAAAGTGCCCTGGTAGATTGGTAAGTTACACTCATGTAAATTGCTGGGACAAGTGAAAATATTTAACTATGTGTTCTATGTATTAACTCCATCTTTCAATCGATATACTTATTCTTTTGTTGAAAGCAGAATATCAGTGGGCATTCATGAGGGCTGACGCGGAAGGTCTTGACGAAATCCGTAGGCTAACTGAAGCTGGAAAACTAAAAATACCAGTGGAGAAGACATTTCCAATCACAGAAGTGAAACAAGCTCATGAAGCCAAAGAAAGAAGGCTAATAGTTGGTAAAATAGTATTGGAACTCTGATAAAAATACAACACGATGAGCTGTTGATCTTGATAAAATAGTATTGGGACTTGGATCAAAACACATAAAGGAATTTAGTTTACCTTCTTAAAAGTTAGATTTTTAATTTCAAAGCATTAGCAATTTGTATATAGGTCAGAAAATGCGATGTTACCGATTTGTAAATGCTTGAGGATTCTTTTTCTTTCTGGATTTTTAAATCTACGTGGAATAAACACATAAATTTGAAATATTGGTGCATCTTTTTTTTTTTATTTTTTTTTATTTTTTATAGTAGTGCTGTATATAGTCTGAGACATGAATCGATCAGGGTTCTCATTTATGAATACTGATTGCTTGGGTATACCAGGGTTCAAAGCAGTTGAAAAAGCTTTGTTTCTTGTAAGACTGCTCCATCTCCTGTAGCCTCTGCTTTAGCATTTGCACTTCTTTTTCCAGCTCTTTGTCTCTCTGCTTGAGTGCCTGTTTGAGGTTAAAAAAATATCGGCAGATTAGAGTTACCATAATGCAAACGAAGCTTTACTACTAGAAATCATTCTCTACGCTTTTACTTCGATGTTGAAATACAATGTTGATTAAGCTCAATTGATAGAATATATATACCTCTAGCTCTTGCTTGCGTAGCTCCTCTTTCTTAGCTTCTGCTCTGGAATTTCTTTGCACTTCATAAACCAAAGCAACTCCAGCAACCGTGAAAATAAAGAATTCTCCAAGAAGGGCAGCAGCGTTAATAGCTCTTTCCTCGTTCAATGGCCGAATCAGCTCATCAGCTGCTCTTCCATATATACGCCTTTGCATATTCGTAGTGAAACGATGATTCATCTGCATATAATAAATAAACCGTTAATCAATTTATTCAGTCAGTCTGTATATAAATTTCATAAAGGAATGGTCTTGATTAGAAATTGGACCTGAGCTACATCGATGATGAACTCACGGAATTTCGGGTGTAATCCTGCGTCTTTCTTTAACCTATTTGGCTATCGGTTTAGAGAATGTTCTTATCGCTAGTGTCCCTAATTTCACCACTGGTATTATCATTTTCTAATCTCTCTTTTTGAAAAAAGAAAAGAAAAATTAAAGTTCCATCTGAAGCGAATTTGGAATTTGAAAGAGGGTATAAGGAATTACTTTCTTGAAGAGAAAGAAACTCATATTAATTCGGTAACTAAGAGCAGGATATAGGGGATAACTTCAACTTTGCGTGTTGGCTACGCTAGAGCTTTTGTATTTCCTTGTGCCTCACGTTATCACGTATAAGTTAGATTTAATTTAGGCTAGTACACAATACAACCGATCGCTTTGGAGAAGCTATATTTCTCCATGAAATATATTATTTCATCCAGATTTTGGGTGAATTAGCTACTTTTATATTTCTTCCGTATAGTAAATATCAGTTTTATCCCCAAATTTTATTTGTATGCCTTCTCTTTTACTCCATAAGAAGATGGTAGATATCAAGATCTACCGAATCACAAAATTAAAGCTACCATAGATAAAAAGCAGACTATAAAAGAAGAAGTCGTGGATCATAGCAAACCAAATCTAGCAAGAGTACCCCCGAACAGAGAAAGAAAAATACTGCGGTTCGTCTTAGTGAAATATAGTTTGACATGAAAGTAGTTCATGCGAGAAACGAAGATTTTTGTTAAGGATGGTCTGCAACCACTATCAGTTTACTAAATCTTATATATGATAGGTAAATTTGTTTGCTAATAGTTCCTTTCTTTCGCCAGCTGATTTAACATCGGCATATAAATATAATCCGAAGAAAATTAATATAGATGGATTCATATGAATTGATTTAGGAAGAATGAACAAGAAAAAGAAGTGTGTTTTCTTAATTTTTCATTTTATTTTTCATTAGGTTTTAGAAATTCAAAATACATAATTAAATTATTTAAGTTTTGTTGATTAATTTGAGAACCTTAGGTATAGATACTTGGTAGAGGGAAAAATATTATGTATTTGGCGAGAAGAGAACACTATGACCCAGAGAAAAGAGAAGGCTCTCTTTAGAAAGTCCATACAGCCACCTCCTCCTCCCCCTCATGTTTTTTTCCCTCCATTTTTTTTGTCTTTTTTTTTATTCGGACTTTGTTTGTTTTTCCAGGGTTGAAGCCCTCTAAATCTCTAAAAAACATTGTTTTTCTGTTCTTACTATTTGAAATCCGGTGGTTGTGGTTAACAAAGTTCAATAGCTCTTTAAGGGACATCGATAGTAGATTTACATCGGAAATAGTTTGGTTTATGTGTGGATTGTATTTTAGATCTATCTAGTGCTTTCGGTATTGTTTTTCATTATAGTTTTTTCGGGATGACAGTATCTCTTCTTAACCCTCTATGGCTTCTTAATTTTTATGGATTTCATGTTGTGAATAAGTCGAATAATGCTTTGACAGTGTACCGTGTACAGTGTTCGGCAGTACAGTTTTGTGTCTGTTTTAATATATTATGTCTTGACAATGTATTGTGTTCGGCAGTACAGTTTTGTGTCTGTTTTAATATATTATGTCTTGACAATGTATTGTGTTCGGCAGTACAGTTTTGTGTCTGTTTTAATATATTGTGTCTTGATAGTGTATTGTGTTCGGCAGTAAGTTTTATGTCATTCACAATGAAGTTATAATGGGTAATGTCATCTTTGGTCTTGTGTATATCACCCAATTAGGACCATTATCTAGTAAGTTTATTTATCCCATATAAATAGATTAATATGGCTACACAAAAACACAATCTGAAATCTGTAACCCTTTTCTATCATAGTAAAACACTTTTCTCTAGCGGCGCCTGTGAACGTAGATAATTGTCGAACCGCGTTAAATCATGTGTTCTTTTTAGCCTGTCCTTTATTTGTGTTCTGTGCTTGAGTCATTTGTGATAAATTGCATAGTAATTTATAACAAAATTTGTATGAGAGCCACATTTTGAAATTAGGGTTTGCAATTAGGGTTTCAAAATGTCGTCTACAACAACCAAATACAAGATTGAGAATTTTGATGGGGGATCCAGCTTTGCATTATGGAAGATTAAACTGAAATCTTCATTGGTACTGTAAGGGATGGAAGGCTGTGGAGAATAAGTTACTAGAAGAGATGAAAGAAGAGGAGAATCAAGATCTTCAAGAAAGGGCTTTGTGCTAGATTTTAATGAGTGTGAAAGACAATGTTCTTCGCGAGATTAGTGGTGAGAAGACTGCTTCCTGCACATGGAAGAAGCTAGGAGATCTTTACTCAGAGAAATCAGTAGTAAACCAGTTATATTTGAAGAAGCACTTGTACGATTTCAGATTGAAAGTAGATATGTCCATGACTGAGCACTTAGATAATTTTAAATCAATTATAATGGACTTGGAGAACACAAATATCAACATTGAGGATGATGATCAATATTTGTTTCTACTGAGATCGTTACTAACTCCCTATGAAAACTTCGCAGATGCCATAATATATGGTAAATATAAGTTATATCGCTAGCAGATGTCAAATGAGGCACTGAAATAAAAGAAGTTGAGACGGTTGCAACCAGACAATCAGGCTGGAGGGGAAGGTCTTATGACTAGAGAAAGATATGGAAGCAAAGCGAGTTCTCTAAAAAGGAAAAACTGGAGGTCCAAATCAAAGGTAAAGAACTCAAACTGTTATGAATGCGGTGAGTAGGGTCATTATAGGAGAGATTGTCCAAAACTTAATGGTAAGAAGAGAAATCAAAAGGAAAATGCAGCAAACATTGTTGAAGGTGTGTGATAAGGAGATAAATTGCCAAGTCAAGATTAGAAATATTAGTTGTCAAAGAGAAATAAATGTAATGGTCCTATTAGTGTATTTATTACTTAGTTAGAGGATAATGTTCTAAAAGTTATAAAAGAAATGGACCAATTTGTAACAATGGAAGGACCACCTCACCCACTATATAAGGGAACCCCTTTATTCCTCGGTTGGTGGACATTCTTTAATAATTTCTCTTTCCACTTTCTCTCTCTACACTTTCCACTTTAGTCACATCATACACTAGATCAAAGGTTCCCTCTTTAGTCACATTTTAACTCATCATTGGTACCGTCTGTGGGAAACGTGATACATGAAGGGCATATTTTTCCTCAAAATCACGATTTTAACTCAATTATGAACGACGAGATGACTGAGGAAAGGATCGGGGTAGTTACAGCCCGGGCTGGGTCACTGTCTGAGGGTGAAAGAGTTCCCGACCATGATCACTATGCACGAGTTCAGGATAAGCGGTCAACTCTAATCATGACGAGAAGACAGCTAACGTAGGATATCGCGAAACTGAACGCTGAGAAGGAGAAAGGTTTAAATGAAAAAGAACCCGAGAAGGGAAAGGCAAAGAGCCTATGATCGACACCGACAGGGAAAATTCCTCGGGTGGGGATCATAACTATAACATCTCCGTGGCCGCGGTGATCGGGAACCCAAACCGGATCAAGATTTGGAAGGAAGGACCAAACAATATTCGAAAGAGGATCAAGACGATTCCACGGATTTCACTTCGGACGAGTCTTCAAGTAGAGAATACCAAATCAGAGCCAGAAGAAATAAACTCACAAGGAAGAGTAAATCCCGACGCCATAGGGCAAGGATTTTTGACTCACCGAAACTCAAGAAAGACATCACCGAAAAATGAACATCAAATTCTCACGAGAAAGAAGAAATGTTGACAGCAATTAGAGAGGAGCGAGTAGTCTTACCTCAAGTCCAGTGGCAACCTTCGGTAAGCCAAACGCATGGGTACAAGGTTAGCAGCCAGTTCATCAACCCGAACAACGAAGGATTGTATGGGATCCCCACTGAGGGACTCAGTGGCGACACTTTCGGTTTTGGTCTTAATTGGAGAGCATCACCGTTGTCGAACGAAATATTGTCGGGACATCTCCCGAAGAGATTCGACATATCCAAACTAGAAAAGTACGACGGTAAAAAGGATCCGGATAACCATCTGGAGGCTTTCAAGAACTTCATGTTAAGTTTTGAAAATGATGACAAACTTCTGTGCCGAGCCTTTTCAATGACCTTCAAAGATCGGGCATCCAAGTGGTACAACAGGTTACCGTAGGGTTGCATTAAAAACTTCGGGATGTTTTGGATGATGTTTCGACAACAATTCCTTGGAAGCAAGAGCCATCGAGCTAATGGAGACACGATTGTCAACTGCAAACAAAAGTTGGGCGAGAGCCTCAGGGATTATACCAGAAGTTTTATCGATGCAAAGACGGATGTCGATCACTGCAAGGAAAATGTAGCTTTGGCAGGATACCGACTAGGACTGCTCCCGGGACTGATGAAGCAAGCGGTCACAAAAAAAGCAGGCATTTACCTTTTCCGCCCTCTTAGCTCAGGTGGAAAAGCAGATATTAATTGAGGAGACCGAGGCGCCCGAGCTGGCAGCACAAATCCAACAGAGCGCGCATGCTTCAGTCATTACGAAGCAGGGCACTCAGTCTTGCTATATCCCGCAAGCTCAACCAATTAGCACACTTCCCCCAGCTACTCACTCCACCCAAGTCAAGTCTCTAGCACCTCAAGCTCAAAAGACTAAACAAAGCAATCACGTGGTCACGTGACCCATTTCTAACAAGTGGATCCGACCTGCCTAATTTTCCGACCTAACTGAATGTGTATCTACCATCTATGAGAAGACAAAAAAGGAGTGGAATTTATTGTAGACCGTTTCCTATCCCGACCCCACGAGAAAGTAGGAATAATCGGTATTGTAGATAACATGAGGATGTGGGGCACGACACTAAGGACTGTATTTCTCTCAAAAAATAAATACAGATGCTGATAGAAAACGGGAAATTACTTGAGTATGTGAAGAAGCGGGCACAACAAGGAGCGGTGTCAAAAAAATAGTGGCAGTACAGAAACCAGAGACAACGATGGCCATAATAGAGGTGATTGACTTTTTCGATGTATTCGTGAAGTATCTTGATCCTGACGTCAATCGTAATATCATCGGGGTCATAGAGGAAGAAGTTATGGAGGGTCGGAGAAAGGTAAGCAACCTCTGTCAATTTTTTGAATCTTTGACTATCTTTGGAGGTGACTCAATGGCAGGGATCACCCACTCTTCTCGAAAACGACATATCGTGAATTTGGCGATTCAGTTGGAGGCTCAGAAGTCTCCCAATTTGTGCGGAAGACCATCACCGATCCTGTATTTCAATGACGACGATATGAGGGATATAGCCGGCCCTCATGAAGACGCAGTCGTAATTGGGGTAGCCATTGTTGGAGAGGAAGTCCGCCGCATACTTGTAGACACTTGAAGTTCAGCGAATATAATTTTCTCATCCACTTTTGCTCAGTTCAAGAGACCTCTAGTGATTTCGAGGTCGGATAGAACTATTGTGGGATTCATAGGTTCAACAACAATAGCAGTCGGGGAGTTTGAGGGCATTGTGCATCTCGGTCGCGGGCCATTAAAAAAAAGGGCACAATTCTGTTCGTAGTAGTAGATGCCCCAGCCTCGCATAACGCAATTTTTGGCAGATCGTGGTTATCGCGGATGCATGCGGTGATGTCTACGGTTCATCAATGTCTGAAATACGTGATCGGTAACAATGTAGGGGTTGTGAGAAGTAGCCAGAAGGCAGCCCGAGAATGCTACCGCGCAGCGTTAGCACCAAAGGGTGATCAAGAAATGGAACAAACACGAGATTAGTAGTTAATGGGACTTCCACTGGGGTCGTTACCCGTAGACGATCCCCGGGAAGCTCCCAACATACTGACTACCGATGAAGATTGCGAGAAATATCAGTTTACCGAAGGAAAAATTCTGAAGATCGGAACTAACTTAACGTTCAGATTTTAGGGCGAAGTTAATTTTGTTGTTGCAAGAGAGGTTATATTTGTTCGTGTGGTGTTCAGAGGATGTCACCGGAGTCCTAAAAGACCTGATAATTCAAAATTTGGCAGTTAATTGAAACATCCGACCGATTTCACAGAAACGTCGGGCATTCTCTTCTGAAAAAACGGAAATTATTCTACGGGAAGTTGAAAGAATGTTAAGCGTCGATCATATCAAAGAGTCGAAGTATCCAATATAGACATCCAATCCCGTTTTGGTCAAAAAGGAAAATGAAAAGTGGAGGATGTGTGTGGATTTCACTGACCTCAACCGGGCATGCCCCAAAGATCCGTTTCCGATACCGAGAATCAACCAATTGGTTGATTCAATGTCGGGAAACAAATTAATTTCTTTTATGGATGCGTATGCAGGGTATAACCAGATCAAATTGAACCCAACCGAACAGGAAAGCACGACGTTCATAACTGGGCGAGGGTTAACTGTTATAAGGTTATGCCTTTCGGGCTAAAAAACACAGGGGCAACATATCAGAGGTTGGTGAGCAAGGCATTTGAAAAACAGATCGGGAGAAACGTGGAAGTCTACATCAACGACATGCTCGTGAAAAGCGAGACCGACGACGACCATATTTCTTATTTGAAAGAAACCTTTGACAGCTTAAGGGATATAAACCTTAAGTTGAACCCGGAGAAATGTTCTTTTGGCGTGCGGTCAGGAAATTTTTTAGGCTTCTTGGTTAGCGAGAGAGGGATCGAAGCAGACTCAATTCAGTTGTAGGCTCTAGCCAGCATGGCCCCTCCGAGGAGCATCAAGGAGGTTCAGATATTGACCAGGCGACTGAAGGCGTTAAATCGATTTATATCTCGTTCTTGTGACAACTGTTCCCTAATTTTCAGGTTATGAGAAATGCTAAATCTTTCGCTTGGACATCAGCTTGCGACGAGGCTTTCGTGGGAATCAAAAATTATTTATCATCCCGGAATCTTTTAAAAAAACCTCTGAAAGGGGAAATTTTGTTTCTATATGTAGCGGTTTCTGATTATGCAATGAATCAGGGGTCGTCCCTAAAGTGGTTTATTTTGTGAGCACAATCTTGTTAGACGCCGAGACAAGATATCTGAAGCTCGAAAGCATGGCGTTAGCCTTGGTAACCGCGGCACGAAAGATGCGACCATACTTCCAGGCTCACTCGATTGTCGTCCGAACGTCATTTCCACTCAAATATGTACTACAACGCCCGGATATGTTTGGACGAATGTCCAAATGGTCGGTTCAATTGGGCGATTTTGATATTGATTTCGAATCGCGGACGACCATTAAAGGCCAGACCTTAGCTGATTTTTTGGTAGAATTTCATTCGAACCGACCAGAAGAAGTGGAATCCCCCAAGGATGATAGGCAAGACAAATGGATAATAAGAACTGACGGAGGGTCGAATGTCAGCGGATGCGGGGCAGACGTACAGATAACCAACCCAGTAGGAATAATGATGCACCAAGCAATCCGATTTGGTTTCACCACATCCAACAATGAGGCCGAGTACGAAGCCGCGCTAGCTGGTTTGAGGCTAGCACTAGTGTGTGGAGCCAGGCATATACGTCTCGTTATTGATTCTCAGTTACTGATAAACCAAGCCTCGAGAGCATCAGAAGCCATGAAAGAGCATCTAGTTCAGTACCTGGCTACGTTACGCGTATTAGCTACATCGTTTACCAAAATAACCTACGAACACGTCCCCAGGGCCGAAAATATGATCGCAGACTCCTTTGCGGCAGCGCCTTGTTCGAGCAACTACCCATGGATGATAACTCAAGAAAACCTTTCATCAAGAGGACAAAACTCGAAAACCGACTAGAAATCGCTTGCCAGATATCTTCGATAGCCTTGTCGGACTGGAGGAAAGATATTATAAGTTTTTTGGCTGAGGTTCACTACCGAAAAATAGAGCATCGACAAGAAAAGTGCAAAACAAAGCACGGGGGTATGTTCTCTTGGGAGATGTACTGTATAAGAAATCCTTTAGCAGACCCATACTAAGATGCTTGGGGACGAACGAATCACATATAATTGTGTCCGAACTTCATGATGGTGAAGGAGCCGCTCATTGCGGTTATAAAACATTGATAAGGAGAGTTTTTCTTGCAGGTTTTTATTGGCCGACAATAACCACCAACGCGAAGGACATAGTAAAAATGTGTGATACTTGTCAAAGGTTCGCAAACGCAATTCATACGCTCGTTGTTTCCTTGGAATCAATATCGGAAGACCTCCTTTTTGACTGATGGGGAATCGATCTGGTAGGACCTTTACCGATGTTATCCGGCGCAAGAGAGATGATAGTAGTTACAGTGGATTATTTATCCAAATAGGTAGAGACCGAGCGGTTGTCAGGAACAAAGACTAAAGATATCATTAGATTCATCTGGTCAAACATCTGCTGTAAATATGGGGTCCCCCAAAGACTCACGATAGACAATGGACCACTGTTTGATAGCAATGAGATGAAGTCTTTTTGTTCGACCCATATGACCAGGCAATGTTTTTCAGCTCCTTTCCACCCGCAGGTGAACGGACAAGTTGAGGTCACAAATCGGACTATTATAGACATACTCAAGAAAAGCTTGGAAGAAAAAGCTGGAAAGTGGCCAGACTATCTACAGGAAGTGTTTTGGGCCTCCCGCACCACTCCCCGAACGACTACTCAATAATCACCCTACACTTTAGTTTACGGAATGGATGCGGTAACCCCTGCCGAATCGATCTTCCCATCCTTCAGGGTCGGGAGCTATGACGAGAACAGGAATGCCGAAGACCGACGATTGGCTCTTGATTTGGTAGAGGAAAAGAAGAGTCGAGCTCAGTTGAATTCGCTGCATTACCAGACCTTAATGAGGAGTCGATATGCGTCGAGAGTGCGCCGACGAGATTTCAAAGTCGGAGATAAGGTTTTGAGAAACGTTTTTATGCATACTAAGGAAAAGAGCCTTAGTAAGCTCGCTCCTAATTGGGAAGGTCCATATCAGGTGGTGGAAAAAATCAAGAACGGCACATATAAACTATAAGATAAGCATGGGCGCTTGTTAAGGCTCCCTTTGAATATTGAACATTTGAAGATTTATTTGAATTAGCATTTTTAATTTCTGTTGTGATTATTTAGAATTATGTAAAAACTTTTGGTCGGGGGTGCACTCTTTCCTACCTTGGTGGCGCGATGAGGTTTTAGTGAGGCATCCATGGCAACTGATCTGTTTAATCTACCTTGTCTGCCTTTAATAATTTTGGAAATAACGTTATGGGAAAGTCCATCAGCTGACGAGTTGATAGGCGTAATCTTCAACGTTCGGTAAATCACAATTTTTCAATTGACCAATTGATCTAGAGAACCTTAATTGGTTTTTCAGTTTTAACTGATCTACGAATTTTCCCGACCCTAAAGGGAAATTTTCAATTGCACAATTGATCTACATGTTATACAGAACCTTAACTGGTTTTTCAGTTTTTAACTGATCCACAAATTTTCCCGACCCTAAAGGGAAATTTTCAATTGCACAATTGATCTACATGTTATATAGAACCTTAACTAGTTTTTCAGTTTTTAACTGATCTACGAATTTTCCCGACCCTAAATGGAAATTTTAAATTGCACAATTGATCTACATATTATACAGAACCTTAACTGGTTATTTCAGTTTTTAACTGATCTACGAAGTTTTCCCGACCTTCAGAGGAACCTTTCAATTGAAAAATTTACCTACAGAACCTAAACTGTTTTTTAGTTTTCAACCGCTCTACGAGTTTTCCCGAACCAAAATAAAAATTACTATATTTCTAAATAAAAAAATTTGATGGACAAAGTAGTTACAAAATAATCAAAGTTTCATTTGATTCACTGATTACACTTCTGACTAGAAAATACAGAGCTATTACAAAAAAACACAAAATCATTAAGGTTCGAGAAATTGAATAATGAGTTCATCAAAAAAGGGCGACAAATTCAAACTTCTTCATTATCGGGATCAGTTTCTGATGTCTCCGTTTCATCTTGATCCTCATCCTTGAAAACATCACCAGTCGGGCGGTCTTCTTCTGGAACATCCAACCACATTGAGCCCAGCAAAAGGTCGGGGAATCGGCGGTGCAGGTTCAGAACGTAAGTAACTTTGGCGTCGACCGCCTCCCTCTCCATCAATTTTTTGCACTTGGCATCAAACATGTTGTTTTCAGCTCGGAGGTCATCAATCTCTTTATTTTTCTTCACCACAAAGTGACGGAAAAACGGTTCTGGAGCCTCGATGCCACCAAGTGCCGTGCTTGATCATCACGATCTCTTTCGACTCGTGAAAGAGAGGAGCTCAAGGAGGTGTTCTTTTCTTGAAGAGAAGTAAGGGCCGCCTCGGTTTTCGACGCTTTCTCTTCCGCCTTGTTAGCCCTCTATTCCAGAAGCGTTTTTCCCTCATCTTTCCCCTTAAGCGCAGCCTCCAACTCAGCTATTCATTCCCTGACATCTGACAAGTTTTGCCTTAGCTGCCCCGCCCGTACCTCCTTTATAGCCAGCGGTACAATCATGTTATACAACGACAGAGACAACACATCGTTGGCCTGCAAGGAGAAAGTATGTGGGCTTCCAGGTACCGACAACACGGGAAGTTTTGTCTCGCTTGACGAGGCTCCATCGGCTCTCTTTGCTTCAGAAGGGCCAACCGTTTTCTTCTCTGGCGTGGGCTCACCATCCTCATCTTTTTCGGGAATCACCACGACAGTTGCGTTCTCTGCTGATAGTGCCACGGAAGCAACAAGATCTCCACCCTTAGCCCCTTTCCCGTATTGCTCAAAAAGAGTCGGAATAGTAGCATTTTCGCCGAGCATTGGAACAGTTTCAACCACCCGGGCTTAACATATGTTTTCTTCTTTAACATTTTTTACCTTTTGGCCTCGTTGCCATCAGCCACAGATTTCTTTTGCTTCCTCTTCACCTCCTCAAGGAAATCAACTTTCTCATCATCGGCGACAACTACTGGCTCTTTTCCAGCAACATCAACCTCAGCTTCATCTTTATTTTCATGCTCATCAAGCTCATCATATTTGTAGCGCTTGTTGGGTGCCTTGTTGCGCTTCGGCAGGAACAGATGTGCGTCAGGAGCATCGGTTATGGCAACCAAGTCCACTAAACTGGGTGGTTGGCGCAACTGTTCCAAGGTAAGGGGCTCGTCAAAGCAACGCCAAATATTTCTCATTATTAGATTGGTGTTCTTGAAGCACCGATGGAATGCCCGACCCCAATTCCTTCAAGCATAGTCCTTCAAAACCTGGAAGCTTATCTTAGCAACTTCAAAATAATCCTTCTTTAGCCCTTGGATGTGCTCTTTGCAAACTGAAACGAACGTTTAGTTAAACAAAACATATATTTTTTTACCATCAGGAACCCACGTGCGCAGCAACCGTCTCGGGTTCTCGCGAGTATAGGGCCGACCGTTTTCCCAGCAGCCACTGATGAATATGAATCGATGTTTCCACGATTTGTCGCCTTCAAGAAAGTCGTTTATAATCTTCCAGGTATTCCCCAAAGAGGAATAGAAGGAAGGTAGCCTTGGTGATTTTGAAAGCCCGAACATGGCGACGTACTCCTCTGTCGGCTGGGAGGGGAAGATACCGAGGACCGCAAAGTATTTCGCAATCTCAGGATCTAGAGGGAATCTGAGGCCCCAATTAAAGAGCTCGGTAAAGATAACTATCTCCCGAGATTTAACGTGTAAGGGTGTCTCCCCAAGAACGGGAAATCGTACCTTTGTACACTCCGGTATCCCCCATCGGATTAGTAGCTCGGGCTGCTCTTTAGCATAATACATATACTTGCCCTTATATAAAGCAATGACATTATCCCTGCATAGAGACCGGTGATAGGTGGTTATCATCAAAATGTCTATCTCAGCAGGAAGAGGCTCTTCAGGTGAAACAACAACAACAACCCCCTCACCCGCGGTGGCAATTTCCATTTCAGTCTTATTTTCCTCTGCGTGACCAACCCCTGGGTCAGCCAAGTTGGTCATATCTGGGTTGTTATCAGCAGCAGACTGCATATCCTCGGTATCTTTAGGATCAACTTCCTCCGGGATTTTGGAGCGAGCCACCTTTTTTGCTTTAATGTAGGCAGGGTTCACGAAGCTAGAACTGCTACCGATGCGTTTATGTATGGATTCACCTTGCCGCAGCTTTCTTGCAACTTCTATTTCTAACCTCTGAAGGTCGGCGTCATTTCAAGCAATACCTAGAGGAGTAGCAGCAGTATTAAGACCTGTTCGAACTCCGACAATAGTGTCGGTTAGCTGCACAAGTTCGGGTGAGGTGCCTCCTACTGGTGAGGATGATGCGCTGGAATCGCCTATTGTAAGGAATTTGAGCCGATGATTTTTGTTCAAGATTGGTTTGGAAAAAAAAGGAGAGGCTAAATCACCAGTTGGAATTACTGGGTCGGGTTTCGGGTGACTAGAGAGACTGGCAGAAGGGCTCGGGGAAGAACTGCTCGAAGATATAAGAATCGCTTCGGGGTATGGGACGACGATTGGTTTTGGCGCAAGGAACGATTCCGCAGGCACGACCGTTGATTGGACAAAATCGTAAGGAAGAGGAACGGGCTTTCAACGACATCAGAACTCGCATGTTCCTCAAGCGAGTCCCACGTGTTCACTAGTGCCAAGAAGAAAAACGGGTCACTTCGCAAATGGTCGGATAATCTTTTAGGCCCAAGATGGGTATATCAACCAGGGCCCAATGAGTTTATAGCCCAGAGTCGAACCAACAGAAGCATAATTGACTTTTTCCCCAAAGTTTTGCAAGGAGTAGGAACAGGTTGGGCGTAACATTTAGTAAGGAGATAGGCAGACGACCTCGACAAAGCAAAACGAGAAGAGACCCGCGATCAATTTGTAAAACCCGGGGCGCTTGCATTTCCTTTCTTGGGAGCACAATTACCGATACAGCAATTTGCCAGAGGCTCTCCTTGCTTGCTTACAAGTCTTCACTCCCGAGCTCTTGAAGACTTAGGGGCTACTGATAAGGAGATAAATTGCCAAGTCAAGATTAGAAATATTGGTTTCCAAAGAGAAATAAATGTAATTTTCATATTAGTGTATTTATTACTTAGTTAGAGGATAATATTCTAAAAGTGTTAAAAGATAAAGACCAATTTGTAACAATGGAAGGACCACCTCACCCACTATATAAGGAAACCCCTTTATTCCTGGGTTGGTGGATATTCTTTAATACATTCTCTTTCTACTTTGTCTTTCTACACTTTCCACTCTAGTCACATCATACACTAGATCCAAGGTTCCCTCTTTAGTCACATCTTAACTCATCATTGTGAACAATTCCAACGATAGTGAAAATAGTATTAGAGGAAATGTATTGTCTGTGAGTTCAGACTGTAGGCAAAACCCTTGGGTACTCGATAATGGTGCTACATATTGATGAGTCCGGATTTATTCACCACTTATTGTAGAAACCGGATAGGGGAAATTCGGACAAAAACCACCCACTAAACCATCCGAAGAGGACTAAAGTATTAAAATCTAATCACATTATGACTAAGCTAATTGATAACTTGCTTAATAAACTAATGGGTTTTTGAGCTCGACCCGGTTTCATGAGTTTGACCCGAAAACCCATGAGGCCCATAATTAAGGGTATAAATACCCAACCACTTTCATTAAAGAGGGTAATGAACATTTAACACAACCAGGCAGCTCAAAACTCTCACTACAAACCACTTAAACATTAAAAACCCTTAAACACAACAAAACACCTGACCAAATTACCCTCAGACGAAAATAATCCACACCAAATTGGCGACCACATTGGGAGAAGAAGGTGCCCGAATCTAGCATTCGAAACCATCAAGAAAAACCAGTTCAGATGAATCCGTACGAGCAGGAAGTGCCACCAGCTTTGGCAGATATGGGGGGAGAAAACGATGAATATACGACCGAGGAGCGAGATAGACTAAAAGTTGAGATAGAGGCCTTGAGGGCTGCTAAAGGGGGGGGGGGGGGGAGATGGGTATGAAAGAAAATTCAAAAGTGTCAGCAGTTCACTATACGGACAATCCAAGTGAGCATGAGCCATCAAAGACCCATGCGAGTACTAAAAAGACTCATGCTAGTTCAAAGAAGTCTTACCGGTCTAAACCGGTGGAGAGCTCGGATTCAAACTCAGAATCTTCTAGCAGCTCCTCAAATAAAGATGGAGTCGAAGAATCCCTATCATCCAGCAGTGATGAGGGTCGTTCTAAAAAAGAAACAGAAGTTGGTCAAAAAATATTCAAGGAAAAGGGACAGGCATGGAAGGTCGAAGAGGCATCTGGGTAAGGGGTCGTCTCATAGTCACAGCCATGGACGGATACATGTAGACCGGTTGTTAATGGATCCTTTTGCCTTTCATGATGAGCCAGGTATCTTTGCAACTCCCAACGAAGATACTGTATTTAGTCGTGACCGAAATTGGAGACAATCTCCTTTGTCCTCCAAGATACTGTCCGGAAACCTTCCTAAGAGGTTTGACAGCACAAAGATGGAAAAATATGATGGCAGTAAAGATCCAGATAACCATCTGGAGCAATTCAAAGAATTTATGATGAATTTCGACGACGACGATAAGTTATTTTGTCGAGCGTTCTCCCAGTCTTTTACGAGGAGTGCTCTGAAGTGGTACAATAGCCTGCCACAAGGCTGTATCATAAATTTCGACACTTTTTGGGTGGCCTTCCGGAGACAGTTCGTTGGAAGTAAAGAAGTGAAGGGAAATGGAGACACTATTATCCATTGTGCCCAAGAACCAAATGGATCTTTGAAGGAATACATAAGTCGCTTTGTGAACACCAAAAATGGATTAGCTCATTGTTTTGAACAAGTAGCAATAGCTTCTGTAAGGAAGGGTTTGAACCCCGGTAATTTGGCTGATTTAATAACCAGGAAAAATGCCATGACATGGGAGGGGGGGGGGGGTTTACTGAATCAAGTCGGCAAACAAATTAATGTGCATGAAACAAAGAAAACCAGGGTGCACAGGAAAGTGAGGTCTGCCCCAGCTGCACCAAATCAAAACCAGAATTAGTCCGGGTACAAGGCCAAAGAAGCCGGACAGGGTCAAAATAAGGCCAAGGCTAAATCCCACCCAGCTGCACCAGCTCAAAGCCAGCAATCTAGAAATAAGCAAGGACCTTGGGTTCAACCGGAGTGGTTCGTTGAATTAAAAGAGAATGTAGCCACTATTTATGGTAAGACGAAAGACGAAGTCCATTTCAGAAAGTCGGCTGCATTACAATCTCCCAGGGAAAGTCGAAATAATACTGTCTGGAAACCTTCCTAAGAGTTTTGACAGCACAAAGATGGAAAAATATGATGGCAGTAAAGATCCAGATAACCATCTGGAGCAATTCAAAAATTTATGATGAATTTCGACGACGACGATAAGTTACTTTGTCGAGCGTTCTCCCAGTCTTTTACGGGGAGTGCTCTGAAGTGGTACAATAGCCTGCCACAAGGCTGTATCAGAAATTTCGACACTTTTTGGGTGGCCTTCCGGAGGCAGTTCGTTGGAATTAAAGAAGTGAATGGAAATAGAGACACTATTATCCATTATGCCCAAGAACCAAATGGATATTTGAAGGAATACATAAGTCGCTTTGTGAACACCAAAAATGGATTAGCTGATTGTTTTGAACAAGTAGCAATAGCTTCTCTAAGGCAGGGTTTGAACCCCAGTAATTTGGCTGATTCAGTAACCAGGAAAAATGCCATGACATTGGGGGGGGGGGGGTTTACTGAATCAGGTCGGCAAACAAATTAATGTGGATGAAACAAAGAAAACCAGGGTGCACCGACAAGTGAGGTCTGCCCCAGCTGCACCAAATCAAAACCAGAATCAGTCCGGGTACAAGGCCAAAGAAGCCGGACAGGGTCAAAATAGGGCCAAGGCTAAATCCCACCCAGCTGCACCAGCTCAAAGTCAGCAATCTAGGAATAAGCGAGGACCTTGGGTTCAACCGGAGTGGTTTGCTGAATTAAAAGAAAATGTAGCCACCATTTATGATAAAGCGAAAGATGAAGTACATTTCAGAAAGCCGGAGGCATTACAATCTCACAGGGAAAGTCGAAATAACAGTTTCTGTGAGTATCATAATGATACTGGCCATACCACTGAATATTGCATCGCACTGAATCAAGAGGTGCAAAATTTGATTGAGAGAGGGAAGTTAGGGGCTTATGTTAAAAGAAGAAGTGGAAATAGGCCTGATAATGCTCATCGGACTAGCCCGAACAATATAGGGATATCAGCTCCGGATGGGGCTATGGTGATAATTGAAAGGTTCGATGTAGAGTCAGAATATTTGGATCTTGATCCAACCCAAACAAGGTGGGCGTTATCACAGAGCACTGCAAGACAGTGTCCGTACTCATCAGCTTTTTTAGTCACTTACAATATTTGGGGGAGACACCATGACTGCACCAACTGCTTCTTTGAGAAAGAGGCGTGTTCATACTTTAGCTACCTAGCTGGAAAGAGGCATGACTTACTATCAATCACAAATTCCATTTCCCTTCATTGTTTTCGATGAAGATGACTTGAGGGACATAGCTGGTCCCCATGAAGATGTTGTTGTAATAGGAGCATCCATTGGGGGCAATGGCATAAGGCGAATTTTGGTGGACACCGGCAGTTCAACCAATATTCTTTTTTTAACTTCTTATAAACAGATAAAGAATCCAACATTGATTCAGCATTCGAACATGTCAATAGTGGGTTTCATTGGAAGCTTAACTGACGTAATTGGGGAATTTGAAGTAGAGGTTTTGCTGGGCAAGGGCCCTTTTAAGAAGATGGTCAGAATATTTTTATTGTGGTGGATTATCCTACATGTTACAATGCCATTTTAAGGAGATCTTGGATCTCTAGGATGCATGCTGTCGTTTCAATAGTCCACCAATGTCTAAAATACGCTGTGCAATGACAAGTGGGAGTTGTCCAAAGCAGTCAGAAGGTAGCAAAGGAGTGTTATGCAACAACACTGGCCCCTCGAACTTTGGGGGCAGTTCGGATCAGTGAGGATTAACAATTTGAGGGGCCCTCTGGAGGAGAGGGTGAAATTGATGACCCCAGAGAGACCTCTGGTGTTTTAATACCAATTGAACAAGTTGAAACTCACTCTCTGGCTGAAGGAAGAAGTGTTAAGATCGAGTCCAAGATGACATCGGAATTAAAGAGTAAAGTGTTAGCCTTTTTGAAAGACCATCAGCATGTTTTTGCTTGGTGCAATGCTGATGTAACCAGAGTACCAGCAGACATTATATCACACCAACTATCCATCCGGAGGGATATAGCACCTGTTGTGCAAAAGAGGAGAGCTTTATCTAAGGAAAAAGTTGATGTCATAGTTCAAGAGGTTGACCGCCTTACTAAAATGGGGCACATAAAAGAATCTCAGTACCCTTTATGGACAACCAATCCGGTGTTAGTAAAGAAGAAAAATGAAAAGTGGCGTATGTGCATTGATTTTACAGATCTCAATAGAGCTTGCCCAAAAGACCTATACCGGTCCCTCGAATTGATCAGTTAGTGGACTCCACCCTGGGAACAAACTATTGTTCTTTATGGATGCCTTCTCCGGGTATAATCAGATTCAAGTAGATCCGAAAGATAAAAAACATACTACATTTGTTACTGATAGGGGCCTCCATTGTTACAAGGTGATGCCATTTGGGTTAAAGAATGCTGGGGCTAATTACCAGAGATTAGTAAACAAGGCTTTTGCTAATTAGATTGGAAGAAACATGGAAGTCTATATCGATGACATGATGGTGAAGAGTGTGGACGAAGAGCTACACTTAGCAGATCTCCAAGAAACTTTTGCCAACTTGGTGAAGGTAAATTTAAAACTAAATCCAGAAAAGTGTGTTTTCGGGGTACAGTCCGAAAAATTCTTGGGGTATGTGATAAGTGAGAAGGGCATACAACCTGATCCAGACAAGTTTAGTGCTTTATTGCAAATGGAACCTCCTCGGAATATTAAAGAAGTACAAAGATTGACAGGGAGGTTGGCTGCTCTAAACCGTTTTATTTCAAGGTCTTCGGATAGGTGTGCCCCGTTTTTTCAAACTTTGAAAGGTGAAAAAGAGTTTAATTGGTCTCCCCAGTGTGACCAAGCTTTCAATGAAATTAAGAAGCACTTATCCTCCCCTAAAACTTTGTTTAAAACTGTTGATGGAGAGATAGTCTAGATATACTTGGCAGTTTCTGATTGCGCCCTAAGTGCAGTGCTAGGAATGGAGGTGGATAATTATCCTCGTCCGGTGTACTATATCAGCAAAAGTTTGAGTGATGCAGAAAAAATATATTTAAAACTTGAAAAACTAGAACTGACCTTAGTAATTGCTGCTAGGAAAATGAGGCCCTACTTTCAGTCTCATTCGATCATTGTCCGGACGTCTTTTCCCTTAAAAAACGTTCTTCAAAAGGCAGACATTTCAAGCAGAATGACCAAGTGGTCGGTGGAGCTGGGAGACTATGATATTGATTTTGCCCCTCGTACAACAGTCAAGGCTCAGACTGTTGCTGACTTCCTAGTCGAATTTCACTCAGACAGAGATACCAAACAAGCAACAGTTGAAAAAGCTAAGAAAGTATGGGTTGTCCGGACTGATGGAGGATCGAGTACCATGGGTTGTGGTGCTGGAATATGTTTAACCTCTCCGTACGATGACAAAATATACCAAGCTATATGTTTTGCTTTCAGAGCTTCCAACAATGAGTCCGAATATGAAGCTGCTATAGCTGGCTTGAAGTTAGCTCTAATTTGTGGAGCCAAAAGGGTCAGTTTAATGAGCGATTCCCAGCTTCTAATCCATCATGCACAAGGTTAATCCGAAGCGAAAAAGGAGCAATTGGTTAAATATTTATTTATCCTTAAAGAAGTGGCGCTTAATTTCAAAAACATCACCTATGAGCACATACCCCGAACAGAAAATACGTTAGCAGATTCCTTGGCAACCATAGCCTATTCTGAGTCCTACCCATGGATTCATGTGCAAGAGTTCCCATCCATTCAACTAATTCAGAACAAGGAAGAAGAAAGTTTAAATATACAGGTAAATCAACCTCAACATTGGAGATTTCCTCTTTTCTAATACATCAGATGGCATCTTGCCTCCGGATAAAGCATTGACAAGAAAAGTAAAGTATAAGGCTCGTGGTTTTGTCATCCTAAGAGATGTTCTTTACAAAAAAAATCCTTCAGTAGACCTCTCTTACGATGTTTGGGGATCGAAGAGTCCCAAATAGTGCTCTCCGAATTGCACGATGGCGAGGGATCAGCACACTGTGGATTCAAGGCTCTAACCAGAAGGGTCTTGTTAGCTGGGTACTATTGGCCCTCCATAATGCAAGATGCCAAGGAATTGGTGAAAAAGCGTGATCCATGCCAAAGATACAGTGATAAAATTCATATCCCAAATGTCCCTCTAGAGTCAATTTCTGAGCCAATACCTTTTGCTTGTTGGGGCCTGGATTTGGTGGGACCTCTACCCATGGCATCCGGAGGACGCATAACTATAATAGTTGCTATTAATTACTTCTCAAAGTGGATCGAAGCATCCCCATTGGCAGGAACTACTTCGAAAGTTGTTATATTTTTTATCATGTCTAATATTTGCTGCAGATTTAGGGTTCCACAAAAGATAAACCACAGACAATGGGCCACAGTTCGATAATAAAGATGTGGAGAATTTCTGTGTCACTAGAGGAATTCAACACTGTTTCTCTTCTTCTTTCCACCCACAAGAAAATGGTCAAGTTGAAGTAGCTAACAGAACCATCCTGTATGGTCTTAAAAAGAATCTAGAAGGGGCTGGTGGAAAGTGGCCAAGTTATATACAAGAAGTACTATGGGCTTACCGGACAACTCCCGGAGCTGCAACACAAGAATCCCCATTTGCCTTGGTGTATGGTATGGATGCAATAGCTCCCATAGAGGCCACTCTCCCTTCATTTCGAGTTCATAATTTTTCCGAACAAGGTAACGAATAGGCAGTCAGAAGTCAGCTTGACTTGATGGAAGAAAAAAGAGTCAAGGCTCACCTTAGAGCCACACACTATCAGGGTTTGATGAGAAGCCGATTTGCTTCCAGAATCAAAAGAAGGGATTTTCAACTAGGTGATAAGGTGATGAGAAAAGTCTTCCTGCATACCAAGGAGAAGCAGTTCGGCAAGCTAGCTCCAACTTGGGAAGGACCCCATGTGGTCAGTGAAAAGCTTAAGCTTGGGACGTACAGGCTCTAAGATAAAGATGGAAGGATTTTGAATCACCCCTGGAACATTGAACACCTCCGCTTGTATCTAGAATAAAAACTATGTAAATATTTACTTGTTTAAAGTCCATGTAAATATTAGAGGGCATACTCTTTCCTACCCTTGTGGCGCGGTGTGGTTTTAATGAGGTGTCCGAGCTTTTTAATAAAATTCAATGCCTTCTTGAAATATTCGGAGTATTTCAGTTGATAGCTTCTTTGATTTTTTTTAAAGTATATCAATGGCAGACCGGATTGAATTGGTAGAGTGATGACTACTTAAACATTTGTCATCGGAGAACTTACACACACTCACTTTAAAATACTATTAGATAACTAAAGGTTGTTTAAACATTAGCCATCAAAATGGGGAAATTATAAAACAATGTAAGAACTAAAAGGAAAAACTGCCCGGCTAATACCGAGAAGTGATATTAAAATATGTGAAATGCCTTGGCCATCCAAGGACTTTGAAGTTTTAAAGGAGAAGGTTTATCCGGGCAAGGGCCGGACACAATTACAAAAATGCCTTGGCTATCCAAGGACTTTAGTTTAAACAAAAAATAAAATAAAAGATAGTTGATACTTTAAGACTGAGCTTCCTTAGATGTCCCAGCCTCACTTGGTTCTTTCTTGGGATCGTTGGTTTCGTCATCTGGACTCTCTTCGGTCTTTTCGTCTTCATCAGTGGTGTCATTCCAACCGCTGGAATAACCGTGCTTATCACTGGTATGAATTAAAGCTGAACTAAGTAAATCAAGAACACAAATCTTCACAGAGAGAGTTTTCAGTAGAGAAAGTAGTATTGCACTTCTGATTATTTCATAAGTGTAACTGTCTTCCTCAGCCTCTATAAATAGACCAGGTGAATTAGTTACAAAGGTAGTTACATAAGTGAATATTTACAACTTAGTCCCTATCTCTCTTATAAAAGTACAATCTTGCCTTATATTTGTAAGACTTATCAATCTAGTCCTTACTAATTACATTTGGGTCCCTGTAAAATATCTTTCCTTATCAGTAGCCCCCCTAGTTCTTATACAAACAATTTATAAGAACTAGTCGCTCTTCGAACTTCACCCTGAGCAAATACAACTCTCTTCACTTTGCTTCTTCAACGATCTGTAGCTTCTCTTCGAATTCATTAATAAGTGCAAACAAATTTCCCAATCGCTTCGAACTTATTAACTTGAAGTATAGCCTCGCTTTTACTTCGAATATTATTACTAGGAGCATAATTTTGCTGATACTTCGAAATCCCTGATCCCTACTTGATAGATTGATTAGACATTTAATAGTAGACCTATGACACTATATGTTTTCTTTTCGTTTCACATTCCACCCAATGAGAGCAACTCACTGGTTTTGCTTCTCCACATTCTCAACGTCACTCCTTTAACCTATAAATACCCAACTCTTCATTCACTCAAAACTTTTTAGAGAAATCACCTCTTGAACCGTCTTCAACCTGTTCTTCATCTTCATCCTATTCTTCAAGCCATCTTCAACCTGTTCTTCATAAACCTTTAAATTACTTCATCTTTTTTATCCTCCAAAGCAACCTCTCAGATCGATACCCATTGTATGAGAAGATATCCTAAATACAAAAGATCTAAACCCAGAAAACTAGTAAAATCAAAGAAACCTCTTTTCCCTGGTTCTAGCAATCAAGTATTTGGTGCCTACGATTATCTTTGTGTTTCACAAAGAGCCAAAGAATACAAGGCTGCTGGGTTGATCTACAACAGTCCTCATTCTTCTTGCAACACTTTTGAATATGGTAACTTCGACCCCAACCTTGCCACTTCGTCTACACCCTTAGCTTCAAACCCAGAAACTAATCCAGCAACCTCTCCTCCTCGAAATCCAGCTAATTCTCCATTGCTAAGACCTCATCGGAAATCTAAAGTTGTTACTTTAGACAAGCCACCAACTGATAAGAAACCACAACCCAAATCACCTGTCCTTCAAGTCGAAGCGACTAAAAACCTTCAACCCAACTCACTCCCTCCTCAATTCGAGGCTATCAAAGTTAAACGTGCCAAAAAATCACCCTTTCTAGCAATGGGTGAAGAAGCAGAAACCTCTTCTCCTCCCCCACACTCTTCTCCTCCCCCACAAGAAGTGGTTGACATTACACCAGAAAGTAGTCAACCAATTCCTGTGACTCAAGCAGAAACTCAAATCCGAAGTCGCTCTAATGAAGTTACTGATGAAGATAATAACAAAGACGATTCTGAAGCCACTGAATCTGATGCCGAAGAGGAATCCGAGGCTGACGGCGTGGTTCCTCCAAAAAAGATTCGAGGGAAGAGACCTCTCATTACACTCCCTGAGGAAGTTGCTGCCCTGGTTCAAGAGAATCTTAAACCACTTTCTCCTCGGTACATTCTTGCCTTAAAGAATGTATCCTACACTTACTACCTCGAGTCAGAGAAAGAGACGCTCAAAAAACTATGGGGACTAACCGATAACACGACTCTTCGACTACCAGTAGAAGGAGAGACACCTCTGAACTGCCAGAAAGACGAGCTGGTAGTCTACCCTGAGCTTTTCAACTGGGGACTTCGGTTTCCCCTCGATCCGATGATAGTGAAGTACTTCGAAATCCTTAGATTGTGTCCAACACAAGTCACTCCCAACCAGCTTTTTACTTTATTCTCAGCAATCATGGTATCGAGGCTAGGAGGCATTCCCCTCGAAATCGAAGACTTCATCTCAGTAACCAAAGTTTCTAACGGGCCAGTTCTGCCGTTTTATTACCTGACTCTAGAGGATGATTTAAAAATTGTCGATGACCTCCTCGAAGCTGATAAGTTTTGGAAGCAAAGATTCGTCTTCTTATCAGGAGCTTGGGAAAACGGCAAAGAGATTTCCGATGCCAATCCTTCAAAACTCACCCTCACCTGGAGAGACAGCAGTAAGTAACACCTCACCTTACTTGAATGATCATATTTATTTATCTAACTGTTTATCCCCCTTCTTCCTTAGAAATTCCGAGGCGATTTAAGAGTCGTCGAAAAGAAGCCAAGGTTATCTTCCAACAAATGGCTGAGTGGGCAGAAAAATCTTGGGGAAATGGCTTTCACTCAGCCTTTGAGCCAATCAACTTCGTCAACTGCCATCTCTGGCGCATATCCTTAGGGGCTGACTTCCCTCAAGATCCGATGATCCCCCCGGATCCTATCCTAGCAGTTCAAAGGATACTTGCACCAGATGGGAAATGCTACCTTCCCACCCGGAACCGAAGCGAAAGCCATCTTCCATTAAAGAAGAAAGGAAAATTGACCCACAAGAAGGCCAGTACAAGCAGGGCCAACTCTTCCAAAACTTTGAAGCGTGCAGTGAAAAGAAAAATGTCCGCCTCTCAACTTCCCTCAATATCCGAGGAGGATGAACCTGCTTTGAAAAAGAAAAAGGACAATTCTCCAAAGAAGAAAAAGAGTAAGTCCAGCACGCCAAAGGAAAAGAATGAGGCTGATATACTAGAGGCGGTGCTAGCTTCCGAGGCGCAAGGGAAAACTTTTATTGAAGAAAATCCTGAAGGAGGACTGACACTAGGAGATAATCAAATAGACGATTATCTCAACTTCGAAGATTTTAATTCAAGCGGGGATTTTGCGTTTTCTGGCTCCCAACCTACCAATGTTATTCCACCAACTTCTACTGGGGCTGCTATGGCTTCGACATCTAACGCCATCGTTCCTGTTCATCACCACCCAACAATCTTTCCTCATTCAGACAAATCCGATGAGGTAGCTTCGATCCTTCGTCCTTTTGATAATTTAAGTGCTGCAGCCAATAAATTATGTGAAGAAGTGAAAAATTCACACGCACAATTGGAGCTCCTTGCACAAAAATTGATCAAGAGTAAAAAAGAGACAGAGTCTGAAAAGACTTCGAAAATCGAGGCACTTCAGAAATTCGAAGCTGAAAAAGACAAACTTCTTAAAGAGCACAAAGAAAAAGTCGAAGCTCTAGAGGCTTCTCATCGACAAGCTCTTGAAGACCTAAATTCTCAACATTCCACCGCAATTACCGAGGCAAAACAAAAATCTTCCGATGCTGAGAAACTTGTTAAAGAAACTCAGGAGAAGCTGGAGAATTGCCAAACTGAGTTGACTACGCTTCGAACAAAATTCGAGGAAGAAAGGGATGCTGCCGTAAAAAAGGCCGAGGCCGCTGTTGGCTCTTTAATGCTTGAAGGTATCAAGAAAGCTCAAATTGATACAGCTATTCAACTTCTTCGAGAGGTTCATGCTGCCTGTCCAAGGCTGGATTTAACGAATATTTGGAAACAAGTTCCTGAAGAAAGTCACCCAAGGGAAGCATTCGAGGTGCCACCAAGCTCCTCAGAAGAAGAAGATGCTTCAGAAGAGTCGTCGGAAGAAGAAGATGCCTAATAGACTAGGCATATTATGTTTGTTTTTTGTGTATCTGGCTAAGTAATTCTCACCTTTTTGTAGACTTCGTGTTTTATCCGATGAACAAGCAACTTTTCTTTCTCTTAAAATTTTATCTTAAACTTCTGGTGTACTTATTTAAATTTGTCGCTTCGAAAATTAGACGCATTTATTAATGAAGGTACCTTGAAAATTAAGATGCACTTATAAGACGTGGCACCTCGAAAATTAGATGCACTCATAAGACGTGGCACCTCGAAAATTAGATGCACTCATAAGACGTGGCACCTCGAAAATTAGATGCACTCATAAGACGTGGCACCTCGAAAATTAGATGCACTCATAAGACGTTGCACCTCGAAAATTTGGTTGTCTCTTCAAAGCTACTGCTTCGGAAAATTATTCTTGGTCAACTTTCAAAGATGATCAATCTTTGCCAAGTTACCAAAATAATAAATCACTCATCATAGTAAACAACCAATGGCCAAAAGAAATTTTATTAAAAAATTCAATATTAAACAGACACCTCGTTAAAACCTTTCTGGGCCAACAGATAAGGAAAGAGTATGTCTGTTTTACAAAAATTCGAAGTTTGAATTTACTCACAGTACAATTTCAAATGCTCTATATTCCAAGGATGTTTGAGCATCCTCCCTTCTCGATCTGACAACCTGTAGGAACCTGGCTTGACCCTCATTTTGACTTCGTAAGGACCTTCCCAATTCGGGGCCAATTTTCCGAGGTGTTTATCCCTAGTGTGAAGAAATACTTTTCGTAACACTCGATCACCAATTTTGAATTCTCTCCTCTTAACTTTAGCACCGTATCTGCTTCTCATTAATGTTTGATAATGGATCACATTCAAATGTGCTTTGACCCTTTTTTCTTCCAACAAATCAAGCTCCACCCTTCTAGCTTCATCGTTATCCTCATCGGAATATTGTAGTAGTCTATAAGAGGGCAATGTAGATTCAGCAGGGCACACAACGTCCATTCAATATACTAAAGAAAAAGGAGTCTCTTTTGTAGCCTCTCTAGGGGTTGTTCTATATGCCCATAACACCTCTTGAAGATAATTTGGCCATTTCCCTGCTGCTCCTGCCAAATTTTTCTTCAAGCCATCCAAAATAGATCTATTTGTAACTTCCACCTGTCCATTTTCCTGGGGGTGGAAAGGAGTGGAAAAGCATTGTTGTATCCCTTTCGAAGAGCAAAAAGAGTCCATTTCCTTGTTATTAAATTGAGGACCATTGTCCGTCGTTATTTTTCGAGGTACTCCAAAACGGTAACAAATGTTACTTTGAATAAACTTGATTACATCCTTAGCTTTTGTCCCAGCTAAGGGTTCTGCTTCTGCCCACTTCGAAAAATAATCAACCGCAACAATAATCATCTGTCTTCCACCAGAAGCTATAGGTAATGGTCCCACTAAATCAATCCCCCACCTATCGGAAGGAACCGCCTCTGAAATTGTCATTAGGGTTACTGCTGGTTTGTGTATTAAATTTGCATACCTTTGGCAAGTATCACAGCTTCGAACTAACGACTTGGCATCTTGCAAAATAGTAGGCCAATAATACCCTGCCAACAATACCCTACGCGTTAAAGCTTTGAACCCACAATGAGCTGATCCATCCCCATCATGCAGTTCGGATAGAATGTTCTGAGACTCTTGCTTGCTTAAACATCGTAGCAAAGGTTTCGACGCAGACCTTTTGTACAATACCCCATCCAATACCACATAGCCAAGGGCTTTATACTTTATTTTCTTGAGAAAGTGTTTATCAAGAGGTAATATTCCCTTCGAAATAAAGTTTAACAAGTCAAACCTCCAATCTCCTCGACCGCACATCGGATCATTCACTACCTCATTAACAACTTCACACTGCTCAGAATTCGGTATTATCGAAGGCGATGGTTGTGTTATGATCCATGGATATTCTTCAGAGTAAGCCATTATTGCCAAAGAATCAGCCATTGTGTTGCTACATCTTCGAATATGCTCCACTTCGACATTTTCAAACTGTGCCATCATTCCTCGAAGCTCTTGTAAGTACAAAACCAAACGTTCCTTTTTAGCTTCCGATACTCCTTTAACATGGTTAACTACCAACTGTGAATCTGTTTCCAAGCGCACAAATATTGCTCCACAAATCTTTGCTAACCGTAATCCTGCTAGCACAGCTTCATATTCAGCTTCGTTATTCGAAGCATGAAAGCCAAATTTTATAGGTTGAAACATAAATTCCCCTGTTGGTACCACCAATTCAACTCCTGCACTTGACCCTTTATTACTGGATCCCCCATCAGTTCGTATCGTCCACGTCGGATTCTCGTTCACCTTTTCACCATCTTTCTCTTCGGATCTGCTTGAGTGAAACTCCACCAAAAAATCTGCTAAGGCTTGAGTTTTGATAGCTGTTCGAGGAGAGAATAACACATCGAAATCTCCTAATTCCACAGACCACTTGGTCATCCTTCCTGAGATGTCTGGCTTTTGCAAAACATTTTTTAATGGATATGAAGTTCGAACCACAATCGTATGTGCCTGGAAGTAAGGGCGCATTTTTCTTGCTGCCACTACTATACACAGTGCCAATTTTTCGAGCTTCAAATAGCGTTTCTCAGCATCAACCAAACTTTTGCTGACATAGTAGACAGGCTTCGAAATTCTCGTATCTTCACTGACCAGAACTGCACTCACCGCATAATCCGATACTGCTATATACAAAAATAACTGCTCACCCTTTCGAGGCTTTGACAATATTTCAGGAGAGGACAAAAGATTTTTGATCTTCATAAAAGCTTCTTCACAATCCGAAGTCCACTCAAAATTATTAGGTCTACGCAGCACCTGGAAAAAAGGCAAGCACTTATCTGAAAAACGAGAAATGAATCTGTTCAAAGCTGCTAACCTGCCCGTTAACATTTGCACTTCTTTGATATTCCGAGGTGAAGACATAGATATCAGAGCCTTCAATTGATCTGGATCCACTTCGATTCCTCTTTCACTAATCATGTACCCCAGAAATTTGCCAGATCGAACTCCAAATGTACATTTTTCTGGGTTCAACTTCAATTGTATGGCTCTAAGATTCAAAAACGTCTCTTCTAAGTCATCAATGTGTTCATCATCACTTTTGCTTTTAACAAGCATGTCATCGATGTACACTTCGATATTTCTCCCTATTTGTGAAGCAAACGCCTTATTCATCAGCCTCTGATATGTTGACCCAGCATTTTTCAATCCGAACGGCATCACTCTATAGCAGTGCAATCCTCTGTCAGTGATAAAAGTCGTGTTTTCTTCATCATTTGGATTCATTCAAATCTGATTATACCCCGAAAATGCATCCATAAATGTCAAGATTTTATTTCCCGAAGTGGAATCCACTAACTGATCGATTCGAGGCACTGGAAAAGGATCTTTTGGACAGGCTACATTCAAATCTGTGAAGTCCACACACATTCGCCATTTTCCGTTCTTCTTTTTTACCACCACAGGATTTGCCGTCCACCTCGGATAATTGGCTTCCCTGATATGCCCCATCTTATATAGTCGATCCACCTCGGCAACTATGGCCTCAGATTTTTCCAACGAAAAGGCCCTTCTTTTTTGAATTATCGGTTTGACCTTCGGATCAACCGCCAAGCTATGACATATGATGTCACTTGGGACCCCTACTACGTCTTCGTACTTCCACGCAAATACATCCAAATTTTTAGACAAAAAGGTCAACAACTTTTCTCGCATCGATAAAGATAACAGAGTCCCAATTCGAAGTACCCTGCCATTATTGAAAATATATTCTTCTATTTCCTCATTGACCACCACAGAACTCGGGGTTGACCTCGGATCATCAATTCCCTCGTCTGTTCCATCAGAAGACAACCCCCCAAACTGCTAATTCTCCATCGGATCATCAGAACTTTTGCCCCGTAGTCTAAATGCAGCAGCGTAACATTCTCTTGCCACCTTTTGATCACTTCGAACTACGCCGACTCGGTCCTCGATCACATACTTCAAACATTGATGAACTGTAGAAACTACAGCGTACATTTTAGCCAACCACGACCTCCCAAAAATAGCGTTGTAGCTTGATGGACAATCCACCACCACAAAAAGTACTTGTACTTTCTTCTTGAAAGGCCCCTTTCCCAAAGAAATTTCACCCTCGAACTCCCCTATCGCATTTGCTGTTGCGCCAGTAAACCCTATGATAGTCCTTTCTGATCTTTCTATTCGAGGCGAAGCAGTTAATCTCTCATATGTTGACTTGAAAAGCACATTAGCAGAGCTCCCTGTATCAATCAGCACTCGTCGAATCTCCACCCCGCATACTTCTGCTCCTATGACCACTGCATCTTCATGTGGCCCAATAATCCCCCTCAAATCATCCCCATCGAAAATTATAAAGGGCACATCCTTTTTGTTGCTTAGGTGTGCCGATGCTCCTCCCTCAATTTGTCGTGTTAAATTCACTATATGCCTCTTCCTCGAATTATTAGTGTTATTGGTCATCGAATCTCCCCCGAATATTGTTAGTGATTCGAAGAAGGCACACAAATCTCGAACACGTCCCTGACGCATCGGCTCATCTATTGACATTAACAAAAGTCGACTGGGGTCTGGGTCGACATATTCCGAGGCCACATCGAAATCATCACCTGCAACATCTAAAATCATCAGTGCAGTTTCCTGCTTAGAACTAGGATTACCAATTTTCGGAGCTGCAGCTTTAGCATTCTTCCTAACATATTCCAGCAACTTTCCATTTTCGATCAAAATTTGCATCTCCTTCTTTAGAGCAATGCAATCATTTGTATCATGGCCGACATCATCATGATACCTGCAGAACTTATTATTGCGCTCCTCTCTTGGCCTGTTAATCGCTGGTGGCTTTCTAAAATTTATTGTTCCCCTTGTTTTTTCATATATCGAAGCCACGCTTTCAGTCAGATCCGCATAATAATCTGGCCTTACCCACACATTTGATCTGGAACTAAACTGTTGCTGATTATTAGAATTGTGTTGATTATATCCCCCTTGATACGAGCTCGAAGCTCCTCGGTTAGAAACATTTTGATTGCTCTTCGGACGCGAGGGATTGTTGTTCGATGTGTTAGATTGTCCATTCCCCTTCTGAATAGTACTAGCACCTCCTCGAACCCGCGTCGATTCTTCGACCTTAATCTGATCCTCAACCTGAGCCATAAGAGCTCCAAATGTTAACGCCCTGCGCCTCGTAGTCTCATCGGCTAAATCCCCATGCAACAGTCCTTGCCTAAACGCCGCCATAGCCACACTTTCTTCACAATCATCCAATTCAGCCTTTGTTGACACAAACCTCTTAGTGTAATCCTTTAACTTCTCTCCCACAGCCTGCTTGCATTGTATTATTGTGTCTTCATTAGCTCTCATTTCCTTGCTTCCCACAAACTGTCTTCGGAAAGCAGTATAGAAGCCTCTAAAATTTGCAATTGACTCCTTAGGAATCTTGTTGAACCATTTCAGCGCAGTTCCCTTAAACGTCTGAGAGAATGCTCTACACACTAATTTATCGTCGTCTTCGAAATTAGTCATGTAGTTTTTAAATTGTTCTATGTGGTCATCGGGATCTTGAGTCCCATCAAACTTATCAACTTTGGAAATATCAAACCGCCTCGGAAGCGGCACAGATCTGATCTCCCTGATCAATGGCGAGTCCCTCCAGTCGACTCCTTGAACATACTAGTCTTCATTTCTCATCCCCACAGTAGCATATAAGCTTGACTCACCTTCATATTTTCGAGGCGAATATTTCCGAGGTGAATATACTCGCCTTTCTTTCTTTTTCCTTCCTTCTATATACACCCTAGCTGGCCGGAGCTCACGCTCTACTCCTCTTGAATGGCCTCGAGAACGTTCGTACCTCGGTGTTTCATCAGACTCAGAATCTTCGAAATCCTCTTCATCACTAGAGTTCACATACAGTCGCTTTTGTAACTTTTCTTTCCTCTTTATCCCGCTATACTCTTTTTTTTGCTCAAAACGTGCTTTACGCTGTTCATATCGATCGTCGCCATCGTCCATCGACTGATCCGACTGATCATTCTGATCGCCCCCTGCTATTTTAGACCTAAGCCTAGCTCCATCATTATTTCCCTTCTTTTTTATCAATTCGTCAAGCTCTGCCACCTTCCTTATCATCTCATTCATTTTTCCTTCAAAATCAAATTGGATTGATTGAGTTGGAATCGATTTACCTGCCTCTTGCAGATCGGATTTCAATGTTTCCATAGCCTTGCGAACAGATGGATTGTCACCTTCTTCTAAATTCATCTTCAATCAGCGACAAATCAAACAAAATACGAAAATTCGAACGAAAAACTTCACAAAACGAAAACTCGAGACTCGATTTTTGATCCGTTGATCAAGGTATCTTCGCCCCCTCCTTCTAGCGCCAATTTGGTATGAATTAAAGCTGAACTAAGTAAATCAAGAACACAAATCTTCACAGAGAGAGTTTTCAGTAGAGAAAGTAGTATTGCACTTCTGATTATTTCATAAGTGTAACTGTCTTCCTCAGCCTCTATAAATAAACCAGGTGAATCAGTTACAAAGGTAGTTACATAAGTGAATATTTACAACTTAGTCCCTATCTCTCTTATAAAAGTACAATCTTGCCTTATATTTGTAGGACTTATCAATCTAGTCCTTACTAATTACATTTGGGTCCCTGTAAAATATCTTTCCTTATCAATCACCATCGGCCATAGTATGGTGAGGAAGGTCTTCGTACTCCACAAATCGCCATAAGTCTCCGAGTGTCCTCTTCAGAAATTTCTGATGAAAGAGCAGGACCATGTATGAGTTGACTTCAACATACCTTTCCTTTTGGGAGTCTATCACCTTGTTGGTGTATGCATCAATCTTGGCTTGGATTGTCTTCTCATGCTCCTTTAACAAGTCATCTTTTTCTTGCTTAGGCTGGGACACAGCATCTTCAAGCGAAATTTTGTCGTTTGTTAGGGTCTGAATGACGTTGTCTTTGGCCTACACCTCCTCTTTTGAAATAGAAATATTTTTCTCCAAGTCAGAATACTTGGATTGATGTTCTTTGACAACCCCCTCCGAAGTGGCCAGCTTGGTGGCCAAATCTTCCTTCCCCATATTTAACTCCTCATTCTCTCTCTTTAATGCCTCAATACTTTGGTTGGCAGTAAGGAGGTTGTTAGACAAACTCTCTTTAATAGAGGTGAGTGTGTTGATGATGGCTGATTGATTTCGCACCTGCTTCTCCAAGTTGAGCACCGGTTGAATATTGCTCAGCAAGGAATGGGTCACCATGTCCTTCTCTCCTGAAACAGAAAAATATTTACCATTGAAAGTGACAATGTTCGAAGAGCTTGATGGGAGGTAAGGACCAGAAAAGTCATCATTCTCAAGGTCTTCAGAATAAAGGCCAATCCATTGAAGGCCACTAATCTCTACCCATCAATGTTGATGTCCCCTCCGGTGCCCTCTCCAGTGTGAAAGTCACTTGGGATTTCCTCTGCTTGAGTTGGGTCTGTTGGGTCGACCGAGGGAAGAGACTCCGGAGGCCGGAGAGCAACTTCATCTCCCTTGGAGGTTTTCTTCTTCTTAGCCTCCCTATCTCCACCTCATGCTCCCTGTTTTCTGTCTTTCTTAGGAGTCTTTGGGGGTTTTGAAGGTCCAACTGCTTCTTTGGTGCTCTTATTTTCTACCACTTGAAGCAGAGCAGCGTCAATCCTTCCTTGGTCCTGCACCTCCGGGTTTGCTGGGACTATCTCTTCAACACCCCATGGGTTGACCTCAACTACGTCTAGCTTAGCCTTGCCTTTCTTGCCCTTCATCTTGCTTGGGGCTTTAGCTCTGCCCGACAAGGTTAAATTTCCATCATTGGCATCTGTCTTCTGAAGAATGACCTCCAGAGGGGGGGAGTGGTTAATTCCTCCCAAGATAAGTCTCTCCGGCCGGTGGTGTTCCAGAGATGGGATCTTACCAAGTTGCCACCGGTAAAACAATTGTGAAATTAATTCCCCCATTTTTCAGCAGCCCAAGCATTTAGCTTGGCACAAGTAGTGTGCCCCTCCTCTAAGTAATGGTTGAACTCCTTCGGCAGTACTACCAAAAGAAGAAGAAGAATGTTTAAGTAAACAAACTTATTAAGAAAAGAAAAACAAACATGATGAAATATTAACCTGCGCTCTTCCATCTACTGGTAAGCATGCTTGGGTTGACACCAACCTTAATCTTATTTCCATTCTCCCAAGCACCACTGATGAACAAGAATTGGGTTTTCCAACTCTTCTCTAATTCAAGTAGATCATCCACCACTTTGTAATTGTCGCCCATGTTAAAATGATAGAAGGGGATGACGTGGTTCTTGCAAAGACTGGCCATAGCTGCGAACTGCTCCATCGGAAGTGGGATTCCGGAGAGCCTGGAGGCCATGATGCAAGCCATGAGTGTGAACCAAGCATTAAGGCTCAGTTGGCTTGGGCAGAGCTTTATCAGATGGAAATATCTGACGATCTCTGGGTCTAAGGGAAACCTAAGCCCCCGGTTAAATAACTCTGTGTAGAAAATTATCTCACTGAGTTTGCAATACATTGACGTCTCCGGATCAACCGGTATCCTCACTTTAACGGATTCTGGGATCCCCCACTTAGTCCGGATCCGACCTATTTCAACTATGTGAATAAAAGCATAATTGATGTTCTGCATAGCCAACAGATACTTTACACTGACCTTGTGGAAGCAAGGTCCCACTTTTGCTTCAAGGCACTCTGGCAGGTCCGGGTGTTTTAAACATAACAACTCTTTGCCCTTGCTTTTCTTGACGATGGCTACCTCACTTGTCTGCCCGGAGACATCAGTCTCAAAAGGGGCTTCTTCAACACTATCCTCCATTACGTCTTCCATTACCGTGGAAGGGTTTTCGGTTGCTTTTGGAAGAGAAGTGCTGGTGGTGGGCTCAGTAAGCTGTCCGGATGGCTGAGCGTCATTTTCCTTTTCTGGTCTGGAGTCCGGTTGGGGGTCAGATTCGGAGGTCTCATTTCGAAGGCTTGAACTAGTAGCCTCTGGACCAGACAATTTGTCCTTGGGAACTCTAATGGGTGCTTCTGACCCTGTAATTTTGTCTTTGGCCCCAGACTTAGAGGGCACTGATTTTGGAGATTTAGACTGTGTAGCAACAGCCTGGTCTTTCACTAAGCGGCCTCTTCGTCGGAGCGATAGCTTTTCTGGGGAGATGTCAGCATCTGATCCTATGGCTATGAATGGGGAAGGTCTCCTAGTACTTGTAACTACTTACTCTTGTTCGAAAATAGGTTCTGACTCCTGGACCGACGAGCCTGAGATGATCGGTGAAAGACTAGGTTGAAATAACCTTCTAGGTTTAGAGCTTCTGGTAGAAGACAAAACTCGATCATGCTCTGAGCTTGGTGTTTCAGATTTGTCAATAGGAGACACGGGGAGGCCTGCAGAAATGTGCCTTTCTCGTTCGACTCTTTGTGCCTTCTCTAACTCTGAAAGATTAAGCCACCCACCTTTTACAAGTGCGTTTCTTACTGTAAACATAAACTTACACAAAAAGGGGTTTTGGAAAAGAGAGATAAAAGCTTTGGAGAATAGGAGTGAAAAGATGATGAAGATGGTAAAACAGTGAAAAATGAGTTAATTTATACTAAAGAAACAAAAGATGCATTGAAACATAAGAGAATGCGAAAAAATGGAAGTAATGATTAAAGACGGCGGTGATATCACAATCATTAATTGAAGAGGTTACTTTTTGAAATGAGTGGGAGCGTCGTTCTAGGAGAAAAACGGCTGGTGAGGCGAATCAGATAGTGACACGTGTCCCACGATCTATGGCAAAACCGTTGAGTTTCTTAGAGTTTTGTCAGTCCGGATAAATCATTTACACAACTTGAAATCAGTCCGGACATTGTCACAGGTACTCAAGAGAAATTTTTTAGGTCTTGCCAAAGACCTTCGAACATAACCTAAAAAATGGGCTACTGATGAGTCCGAATTTATTCACCACTCAGTGTAGAAACCGGACAGGGGAAATTCAGACAAAAACCACCCACTAAACCATCCGAACAGGACTAAAGTATTAAAATCTAATCACATTATGACTAAGCTAATTGGTAACTTGCTTAATAAACTAATGGGTTTTTGACCTCAACCCGGTTTCATGAGTTTGACCCAAAAACCCATGAGGCCCATAATTAAGGGTATAAATACTGAACCACTTTCACTAAAGAGGGTAATGAACATTTAATACAACCAGGCAGCTCAAATCTCTCACTACAAACCACTTAAACATTAAATACCCTTGAAACACAACAAAACACCTGACCAAATTACCCTCAGACAAAAATAATCCACACCACATATCACATGTGTCAGTTCAATCAATGGTTTGATACTTACAAGCCAATACAAGGAACTGTCTATTTAGGAAACAATCATTTGTTGATTGTTGGTGGTATCAATAACGTCAGAATCAGAATGTTTGATGGGGTTATATGTTGGCATGTTCATAGGTTATAGAGAAACTTGATTTCTCTTGGGACACTGGACTCTCGGGGTTACAAATACCATACAGAAGACGATGTAATCAAAGTGAAAAAACGCTCAATGGTGTGCATGAAAGGCAGTTTGCAAAAAGGTCTTTACATTCTCTAGAAGAGTGTTGTTATGGGCAATGTTGCAGTAGCATCATCAGGAAGTAATAGCCAAAATAGGCAGGATCAAAATAAGTTGTGGCATTGGTGTCTTGGTCACATGGGTGACAAAGGATTAACTATTTTCGGAAAAAGAGATTTGTTGAAAATGTATAAAGTAGAATAATTTGGATTTTATAAGCACTGTGTGTTTGGTAAACCAACTAGAGTCAAATTCAGTAAATCGACTATGAGAAAGACTAAAGGGACAGTGGACTACATTCACTCAGATCTTTGGGGTCCAAACATAATTCCACCGAAGAGCGGAGCCAGATACTACATGAGTTTGATTGATGATTAGTCAAGGATTGTGTGGGTTTACTTTCTGAAAACAAAAGATGGGGCATATTCAACCTTTGCCAATTGGAATACGATGTGAAGAAAAATCAATTATCTTAGGACAAATAATGGGTTAGAATAAGTGGGTTCAACAAGTTTTGCAAAGCTGAAGGAATAGTGCACCGTTGCACTTGTACGAAGAACACCACAATGGAATCGTAGAAAAAATGAACAAAACACTTTGTGACAAGGCACGAAGCTATCAATACAGCATGTTACTTGGTGAATCGATCTTCATCAACGACTATTGATTGTAAAACAACGTTTGAGATTTGTTCTGGATTGTCGGCTGATTACGACTAGTTGAGGGTGTTCGGTTGTCCTTCGTATGCTCATGTAAGAAATAGTAAGCTTTAGCCGAGGGCAAAGAGGTGAATATTTGTAAGATATGCTACTTGAGTGAATGGATATAGGTTATTGTGTACCTATCCAAAGTCTCCAGGTTTTCTCATCAGGAGGGACGTGAATTTTAACGAGTTTGCTTCGATAGAAAGTCAGAAGGAAGTATGAGAAATGGTCGAATCAGGATCGGTTGTGAGTAAACAGATGAAGCTTGAAGTAAAATCAGTTCCTAGTAGGTCCAATAATTTGAGTGGTTTTGAGGTGGATCCAGAATCAGGAGGTGAAGCGTCAGCATCAGATGATAGTGACGATGATGCACCCGAACCAGAACAACAACCTTGTAGCATAACATTGGAAAGAGAAAGAAGAGATCTTAGACTTTCAAAAAAGTATGCGAATCTAGTTGCATATTCTCTATCATTTGCAAAAGAAGTTGAGATGCAGGAACCTAGTAGCTACAGAGAAGCTATAGCGAGTTCAGAGGCAGATCGATGGATTGGTTCCATGGGGGAAAAGATTGAATCTATTCATAAGAATCAAACATGGAATTTTGTTGACTTACCTAAAGGACATAAGGTAGTAGACAATAGATGGGTGCTCAATAAAAAGAAAGGTAATCCAGGGGTTGAGGCATCTCGATTCAAGGAAAGACTGGTCGCAAAGGGTTCTACTCAAAGAGAAGGAATCGACTTCAATGAAGTGTTTTCTCCAGTGGTGAAGAATAGTTCGATTCAAATTTTATTAGCCATGGTAGTTTTGCAAGATTTAGAGCTAGGGCGGTTGAATGTAAAGATTGCATTTCGACATGGTGAATTAGAGAAGCGAATCTACATGAGACAACCAGAGGGATTTATCAAACCTAATATAGAGGAAAAAAAAATTCCGCTGAAAAAAGTCATTATACGGTTTGAAACAGTCACCTAGGAAATGGTACAACCGTTTCTATACATTCGTGGTGTCAAAAGGGTTCACGAGGAGTCCATATGATAGTTGTGTGTGTTGTTGTATGTGGATGATATGCTTATTTCCGCTTCCAGTATGTCACACATTGTGCAGATAAAGAAGCAGCTTACTGCCAAGTTTGAGATGAAAAATCTGGGTAGAGAAAAGAAGATTCTTGGTATGAAGATTATCAGGAACATAATTGTAGGATCATTACACCTGTCTCAACGAAGCTATATTGAGAAAGTACTACAACAATTCAACATGTTTGATGCTAAGGTAGTTAGCATCCCGTTTGCTACTCATTTCAAGTTGTCTGCAGCAGGAGCGGCCAAGGATGATGCTGAGTTGGAACAAATGTCAAAGGTTCCATTTTCAAGTACAGCTGGTAGTACCATGCATGTTATGGTATGCACACGTCCTGATATTTCACATGCGGTTAGTGTAGTTAGCAAGTACATGGGATGTCCTAGGAAAGAACACTGGCAGGCAGTGAAATTGATACTTCGGTATCTTAAGAATAGTGCGAATGTTGGCTTAACTGTTAACAAGACCGATATTGGTGGATTGCTGAATGATGTTTCAGGATCAGTGGTTAGTTTTGTTGATTTTGATTTTGTCGATGATATGGATAAAATGAGATCTTTGACAGGATATGTATTTACTCTAGATGTGAGTGCGATCAGTTGGAAAGAACAATTGTAATCTACTGTAGCTTTGTTTACAATAGAGGCAGAGTATATGAAATGGAATAAAAGAAGTTAAAGAGGTAATATGGTTGCAAGGTTTGGTGTCATATTTGGGCTTGGATATGATTACTAAAAAAATGTTTTGTGACAATCAAAACGTCATACACCTTACAGGAAACCAAATGTACAACGAGCGTACAAAGCACATAGATGTCCGGTATCATTTTGTTCGTGATATAATATCAAAGGAAAATTGTTGATGTGAAGAAAGTATCTACACATGATGATTCAATAGATATAATGACCAAGGCAGTATCTGTTCGAAAGTTTTGAGAGTGCATAAACTGGATTGGTGTTTGCAATATAGAGTGAATGCTTTATGGGAATTTGGTGAGTCAGAAGATGAGAAGTTTCTTTGTTGATAGCGAAGAAAAGATATTCGCCTTAAAGGGAAGATTTGTTGTGAATGAGTCGAATAATGCCTTGACACTTTATTGTGTTCGGCATGCCATTTTGGTGTATATGATAGTGTTATTGTGCCTTGACAATGTACTGTGTTTGGCAATACAGTTTTGTATCATTGACAATGAAGCTATAATGGGTAATGTCATCTTTGGTCTTGTGTATATGAGCCCATTAGAACCATTATCTAGTATGTCTATTTATTTTATATAAATAGATTATTAGAGCTACATAAAAACACAATTTGAAATTTGTAACCCTTCTCTATCATAGTGAAACACTTTTCTCTGGCGGTGCCCGTGGACATAGACAATTATCGAACCACGTTAATCCTGTGTTCTTTTCACTATGTCTTTTATGTGTGTTTTGTTCTGGAGCCATTTGTGATAAATTGTATAGTGATTTATAACATTCCATGATAGCTCTGTTAGTTTAAGTATAAGATAACAAACCTATATTATGGTTTTGTAGTTCTTTTGAAACCCGTAGTATTTTTGGTTTTGATTTCTCTTTCTTCCTCATTAGTTCTTTTTTTCTCTTTGTTTTCATGAGCTAACTTGTGGTGAGGTTTATTTTCGCGTGAGGGTAATTTTGTCCAGAGTTTTATGGTATTTTGAAGGTGTTTAATGTTTGGATAGAGTGTAGAGGGAGAATTGAGCTGCATAGTTGTATTAATTTTCATTACCCTCATTTAATGTAGGTAGTTGGGTATTTATACTCTTATCTTTGGGCCACATGGGCTTTCGGGTCGTGTCAATGGATTCGGGTCGAGTTTAAAGAGCCATTAGTTTTAAGTAAGCAAGTAATCAGCTTAGTCATGAAGTGATTAAGTTTTAAATACTTTAGTTCTGTTCGGACAGTTCAGTAAGTGGAGGCTGTCCAAACTGCCCTTGTCCGGTTAGTTGGATGTTTTCCGAATTGCCCCTGTCCGGTTCTCATAAAGAGTGGTGACAAAATCCGGACTCATCAACTTGCAATTATTTTTTTGATTTTTTTTGTATGTAACCTGGATGATTTGATGCTTTTTGATCAATTTTTCTGATATGACATTTTTAATGATTCTGACTTAAGATGGTGGCGTTACTCAAGGTTATTCTCTGCACTTTTGAGTTGTGAAATCTTTATTTTTCTGCATTTTAGTTCGTAATAGGGTTTCATCAGCTGATTGAGGCTTTCCTATTAAAATTTTGGGTTATTCAAAATTATTTATGTATTCCAATACAAATGCAATAAGAGAGCAGTTGTAAGTCTGCATATGAGTATATTTTCTGGTTTTATTCTTTAATTTTTAGGTTCATTCATGTATTTATTATTTTCTCTAAAATGTTAAATGCATGTATTGAAGTATTTTTGAAAAAAATAAATGGAAAAAATAATAAATAGTATGGAGAAAATAGTTATTCGAAATCACTTTTAGTCCAAATTGACAAATGGGCTAAAAAAATGTTTTATATTTTAGGTGTTTTATATTTTGGTTCCTATTTTTTATTTTTATAATATTCAGTTATTTATCCAAATAAAAACAACAGTATATTTATAATTTAATTAGACATTAAATTTATTATTTAAATTCTATAAATGATATAAAATAAATAAGGAGAGTTATAACTCATATAATTATATGGAGTTGAACTTCAAAGGTAAATGATTAGTATATACACAATAATATTATTACTATTTTTTCACTCTAGATGATTTAGCTATGTGTTTAGGATTTTCGTCTTATCAACAACCATTCAATTAGGTATATTATCTAAACTCAACTTATTAAACTCAACTTACTAATAGACATTGAACAAAATTATATAAAAAATATGTTTTATATAAAAACACCAATCACATTTTTTTATTATTATTTAATTTTCTATAACCTTTAAAAAAATCTGAAAACATCATTGGTTTTGTTTTTTTTAAGATGAATACAACTAGATGTTATGAATGATATTTTTTTAAATTCATTTTCCAAGTTGTGAAACGAGTGTTAAATGTCATATGCTAGATGAGAGATAATAAACGATGCTAGATGTTAAACGATAGACTCTATGGACGAGGGACGATGCTTGATGCTAGACGAAAGAGATGTTAGATGCTAGACAAGAGACGGTGTTAGATGTTAAACGAGAGACGATGCTAGATGTTAGACGAGAGACGATGCTAGATGCTAGATGAAATACGATGCTAGTTGCGAGACGATAGACGAGAGATAATTTTAGATGCGAGACGAGAGATGAGAGACGATATTAGACGAGAAACGATGCTAGATTCGAGATTTGAGATTTGAGACGAGAGACGATACTAGACGAGAGACGAGAGACGATGTTAGACGAGAGACGATGCTAGACGAGAGACGAGAGACAATGCTAGACGTGAGATGAGAGATGATGTTAGACGAGAGATGAGTGACGATGATGAAAAAGATAAAGAATTTGATGATGAAGAAGATGGAGATTTCGATATATTTTATATGCTTTGTTTGATACAATTCAAACACCTAAAACCTATTTTTTTTACATTGGTCTCGCATTTCGCATTTTTTCGTTTTTTCATTTTGTACTTAAACAATTTTTTTACATTGGTCTCACATTTTACATTCATTTTACTTTGGTTTCACGTTTTGTATTTTGCATTTTGTATTTTCATTTAACTGTTATTTCGAATTTCACACTTATTATAAAAATAAATTTAATATTGCAGTTTGCACTAAAAAATACTAGTAGTTTGATACAAATACCATTAATTATTATTTATGGTATAGTGAAAGAACAAAAGAGAAACAAGGCAAAATAAAGTGCAAATATAATCTCTACATGTTTTTTTGAACAATTTATGAAATATCTAGAAATAAAAATATCCTAAAATAAATTTCAAACAAATATTAAAACACAATAACCTTGCTCAACACATGATTTTATATTTCTTAATATTCCTCAAATGATGTTAATCTGATCTGGAGGATGCCTAACTTTCATATTACCCATTTTTTGGAAGCGTAATAGCTTGGTAGATAAGCATTTGGAAGATTTCTTCTAAATATTAATTATAACATTGATAAATTTTGATAGTATAACTTAGTATAGCCATAAGTATATTTGTTGGACGATTGATATAAAATTAATTCATTATATCATTGAGTGGTATAAGATTTGAACATAACTACAACATGGCAATGATATTCATGCAATGCTTAACTGTTGACAACGAGTAAAAGGTAACAATAAACTATACATTAATCCAAGACTCCACCATGAAAGTGAATACATCATGATACCATGAGAAACGTATATCAAATGCATATTCACTCTCAATGAAAATTTTAAAGATATGAATAAACTCGAGCAATATGACCCTTTTATGTTCATCTTTGTAATGCAAGTATTCTCTAGTATCCTTAAGGACAAAAAAATGACATCAAATTTTAATTCGACTGAAATATCAAAAGTTTAAAATAATTAACCTATGTTTTATTAATGATCTAATGATTTTCTTCCATGGTGATCTTAACTCTCTAAATCTTATAAAAAAAGTCTAAATAATTTTTGTTGAACTATCAGGTCTCCAAGTCAGTCCTGTTAAAATTTAAATTTTCCTCTTTCAGTCATGAATGATGTATGTTCTTCGTATTTAGTATGCATCTTTATTTGATTATATCATGTACACACATTCATAAACAAAAACAACTCATGACCAAGTGTAACATCCGCTAATTGATCAATACAGATTAAATGGATAAGATCATTTTGACAAGCTCTACTGACATATGTAAAATATAAACACATCCTCCATTGATTTTTTTTTATTTTTTACCGAACTAGATTTGCTACCCACTTTAGATATTTATATTTTTCTTATATGGCCTACCGTATGCAACCTCTCAACTTCCTTTACAATAGCTTTAGCTTTTTTCAGAGAAAATAATCTTATTTCTAGTCGAAGTGGCCTAAATCTCTTATCAACAACTATTTCATGATAAATCACCGATTTTATTGCTCCCGTCATATCTTCTACACTCCAAAAAACACATCTAAATTCCATTTAGACAAAATAACAATTTTATCTTTAAATTCAAAACTTAAATGAATTCTAATGTTTGTAACTTTCTTTCACCAATTTCATTATCAACTATATCTTTTAACGGTTTTGTTAACTACATGCAAAAGGCGGGCCGTCGATATGCTTCAATTTCCACTAAAAGTTTATTTTCCTTTATTGGATGTTAATTATCGAATGTATAATATAATTCAAATAAGATATTATTATTCGGATTAAGAGTAACCAAATAACAGTCCTTGGCTACCCTCTAACTTATTTATTGAGACGATACCTACTCAATAATTAACACATTAGTGATGAAATGAAGACACTGCTTCCATTTATATAACCATAAAAGAACTACAATTTTATTATACGAGCATTGTGTATCCACTATTATAAATAAGGTATGTATTATATGTATGACCAAAACTAACTGTCACACGTAACTCCACTTCACCAATATAAACATTTGATCTTCCTACAAAACATACCAAATGTCTTTTAGATTTTTCATATGGGGTTACCCCAATTATTTTCTCGCACTACTTCGATATAGAACATTAGCCAAACTTCGTGTATCTATCATAAATCTTCTAGTTATTAACCCAACAATCTCTAAAGTAACTAACAAAATGTCTTCATGAGGAGTAACTAAACCTCTTAATTCATCATTATTAAAAATCAATAACCGTTTTGGAAACATGTTTATATGTCATGACAATATATCCATAATATTGTACTTTCAAATATTTCATGGAACGTATTCTAGATTTATGAGAAGTTCATGCCAAAGTATCCCATCCTTATATGGTACTAAATAGTTTTTTTTGCTTCTTTTTGGATCATTACATTTGTCTCTTTCCTTTATATTTTCCAAGCCTTTATTTTTTAAAAACTTAATAAACTATCCACTGTCAATTAAAATCTGAATTGCATCTGTTAACTAAAAACGTTCTCTTGTTATATGACTGCGGTCAAAGCACAAACCTATATTATAAATATTTCATTATGTGGAGCGAACATCATCCTAAGAGGTTTGTAGTTAACTTTATCCCTTGTCTTATCATAAATGTTCACAATTCTCTCTATAAGTAGTGTAAAGCTCCTATTTTCATTATCATAATTTGAAAATATAACTTGGTTAGGTTTCAATTTTACAACTTCATCATTTATCAGATCGTCACCTTTTTTTATCCGACATTCCTATAAATTGTTCTTGATTTTTCCACAACGTAATTATATATCGTCTCGCTTTCTCTAATTCAATGAACATTTCTAATTAATTTAAAGAATCCCCCATATCATATACTAAGAATTTAATTATATGTTCTAATGGTTGACTACCAAAAAAATGCCTCTTTTAAAAGTATCTCAGACGACCCCATATTAACACTTTCCAAACTATTCGATGAATGAAACTTTTGAACATAGTTTTTTAAAGTTTCATTTATATTTCGAAACAAAATAATTGTATTATCACCATAATTTTCAATAGCTTTTTTTTATCAATAAACTGACCTTAAATGCATTATAAAATTCTTTAAAGTAAAACATCGATCCATAAGGTAGATTGTTAAATCATGCTACAATATTATCGCTAAAGGTCATAAAAATGCATCAAAGGAGAGTATCTTTATGATTAAATCCTAACATTATATTATGGAATTATTTTAAATGATAATGTAAATCTAGTCCCTTCATACTTATCCTTTCTATATAGATCAAAGTTTTTAAGTAACCTTCATCCAAAAATCCTTCGAGACAACACTGATTGTACTAAAGTATACGAGACTATTTTTTTTCCTTTTAAGTGTTCTTTTCAATATTTTAAACATATTTTTATTACTTGTTTTATACATTACTTCATTAATAGAATAATCATCATTATTTTCATATATTTTTTATTTTATTTACTTCATTCAGAATTATATTATCATTCATACATAAATTAACTTGATCATTCTTATCTTTTGACATAACTTTTTATGCTAAAAATTGTAAAACCTTGAGACATTTGTTTTATTCTTGCTATTCCTTCCACACATCTATGAACTTGCAAATAATTAGACTTATTTTTTATCTTGTCCAAGTTCATTTAGTTAAATTCCTTAAGTATGTAAACCAATAAAAAATTGAGAATCACCCTCATTAATAATCGGTGATGTATGTATGATTTATAACCGATAACATTGCCACGCAATAAAGATACAACAACTATAAGAGGCATTAATAATACTAAAAAAATACCTCGTACTTCATTGTTCCTACAAGATAGCGAAACAGTGTTAGAAATCAATTCTACTGACATATTACCTCATATCTTATCATTCTCACGAGCTAGTGAAATATTGTCAAAATTTCTTGCAATAATTTCCCACAAACTGGCGAAATAATGTTAGAATTTGTTAGAATTAAAGATGTACATAAATGAGCAGACTATTCATGTGACATATCTATGTCTATCGCTGAACGAGTCAATATCATTTGTACATGTTAACATTTTGCAATGGTCTTTCCTACAGAAATACCAAGAATATGATGAGGTAAACTTTTTCAAAGTAAATACCAACGATGAAAATGACCAAACAACTCGAGAGTTATAAAAATACATTAATACTTTTATTACTCAGAATTCAATCACCCTCACATGGAGGTTTACACCCTTAGTTATAAGGTTAATAAAAACTAAAAATGAACGAATAAACGAAAAATGTAAATAAGACACGTGAAGTTCATATAAGAACCAAGATGTTACAACTATGATTAAAATGCTCTCTAATTGCTTATGATATTTATGTAATATTAATTGAATAAGCTAGAAGCTTTTTGAATTGTATGTTATCTTCAATTTTCTTTATCTTCTTCAGTAAGAATTTGTTGATTTTTTATTTTATTTGTGATTTTTCTTCATCTTGCCTTTGTCATTCATTTTAGCCTTTCTTTCTTTTTGTCTTACTTTATCTCTCTCGTTTAATTTTAGTCTTACCAGTCTTTTGTCATTGTGTACTATTCTTCTCTTTATTATCTTAAAATTTGTTATAACGTAGCTCGTTATAAGTGTGATCGTGTTGTACATTAATATGAGTTTATGTTATTATTTATTCTTTGTATTTTCGTTATTCTCAAGTCTTTCCTCATGTAACTCGTTATAATTCTTATCATGTTGTATCACTAATATTAGCTTAATGTTATAATTTATTATTCTCACTTTTATTTTCTGTAAATCCGATCATAATCATTATCATTTTATAAATCATCTATTTATACATATTATCAAATATTGAATCATTTGTATTATGTTAGTTTTATTTCATATATAAAAATATAAATTCTAGTAAAATATATTCTTAAAACATACATTTAAAACTTTTATGATGTTTTATTTGGAAGCAGTATTAGCTGTGGGCTTTAAATTTTTCACTTAATTAGAAATTATTAAATTTAAAAGATCTTATAAAAAATATATGTTTTTTTATAAAAATTGATTTATTATATTTGATTAGCTTCTGGCAAATAGTATTAAAAATGATGGAGGGTGATTTTGTAAAATTTATAAATCTTAAAACGGGATAAAAAAGTTTGTGATCTGTAAAATCGGAGCCTTATTTTTTATTGTCAATAAACAAAGAGAAAGAACATAGGGAAGAAGAAAAAGCCGTTAAGAAACGACTAGAGTTTCTGTATATTTAGAAAACATACAAATTAAACCCTTATTTATAGATAAAATATATGAGTTAATGGACTTGGCCTAATATCTCTAACACCGTCTTTCAAACTCACAATGCAACAATTATAAACATTGGGAGTTTGTCATACAAAAAAACAAAACCGCGCTGTTGACTGAGCTTTCATAAAAATATTAGCAACTTGTACAGTTGATGGAGCATATAGAGGCGAGATGGTGCCAATCTGAAGATGATGCCAAGTGAAGTGACAATGTATTTCAACATGCTTCGTCCTCTCATGAAAAACATAGTTATTTGCTATCTCTATGACATTTTTGTTATCACAATGTAAGGGAGTGGGTTTAGTAATGTTAACCACCATACCTGCAAGAAGCCATCGTAACCAAACAATCTCACATGTGTTCAATGCCATAGCACGATACTAACTTCAGTAGAAGATATAGAGACAATATCTTGTTTCTTGCTTTTCAATGAGATTAATGAATCTCTACGAAAAACACAAAAACCAGTAGTAAATTTACAATCATGAGGATCTCTATCCCAATCAACATCACTATAGGCACGCAGTTCAAGTGAAGAGGTGGAAGGAAATAAAATACTATGGAACTGAGTGCCACAAAGATAACTCAATATTCAAAGAACAACTTCTCAATTGATAAAAGTAGAAGCAGTAACAAACTGACTAACCACATGAACATCATAAGTTATATATAGTCGAGCAACTGTAAAAGATAGTCTAAGCTCCCTACGAGAGTATGATATAGAGTCGGGTCTGACGAAGGAACACAATTAGTCGGAAAATATTGAGCATTGGTTTCAAGAAGGGAATCTACCGTCCTGTTATCAGATAGTCGTGTTCACTCAAGTAAATTAGATATATATTTTTCCTAAGAGAGGATATAACCTTTTGGAGAGTGAGCCAACTTAATACCTAAAAATAACGTAATAGTCCCAAGTCTCTCATCGCAAACCGTTGAGCCAAATCACGTTTTAGTGCCTCAATGTCATCAATACCATCAGTTGTAATGATCATATCATTTACATATAAGGATAACATAATTTGTCCTACACTCGTACATCTGATAAATAATGCCAAATCATGATTACTAGCAAGAAAACCAAGTGAAGTAATAACCATAGAAAATTTCTCAAACCAAGAACGATGAGCTTCTTGAGGCATATAAATCTTTTCTAAGTCGACAGACTTTTCCTGGTTGGTGGATCTTCCACTGGCGAATGGATAAAACTGCAATAAGAGTGTGAACTCTCGTCATTTTTTTCCACTTAGAGAAAGGTCTCCTCATATTCCATACGATACTTCTGAGAATACCCATTTGCTACAAAAAAGCCTTCTGTATTTCCACAGACCCATCAGACTTTGTTGTTTTAGAAATTCAACGAGAATCGATTATATTCTTACATGGTGAAAGTTCAACTATATCTCATGTATGAGTGTGATAAAAAGTAGTAAGCTCTTTGACTATAGCATTTTGCCAATGAGGATCACAAATAACTTTTTTAAACGACCAAGGTTCATATAAATCATGTATGTTTGTTAAGAAAAAAGAAAAAAAAAGATGAGTATAAAGAATAAGCGAAGTCTGGTAGTTTGGTAGACTTATTTTTTACAAGTAGATCTCTTGAAAGGTGGATGATCTGTTGTTCTACTAGAAGAAGGAGTTGGCTCAGGCATTGATGGAGTTGGCTCATGATTTGATGGAGCAGAAGGAGTATACACTATTGTAGATATCTCTTGAGTTGGTATACCAATGTCAAAAGATGTATCGCTATCGGTTTCAAAATGATCGATAGCCTGAAAGTCTATCTTTGTGACATCATGTGATTTTCTCAGAATAAAATAAAACGAGATATGCTCAATAAAAGTGACATGACGAGATACATATAGCTTATGACTGGTGGGATCATAACAAAGATAACATTTCCGTGTAACACTATAACCTAGAAAAATACATATAACTATTTTATGATCCAATTTGTTGTGTTCAACGTGAGGATCAATGACCAAACGTGTACATCCAAACACTCGTAAGGAATAATAATCTGGAATTTATCTGTATAACTTCTAAAAGGGATACATCCCTGCATTATAAGAAGTGGGAATTCGATTAATCACATAAATAGTAGTCAGAATTGTTTCTCCCCAAAAAACAGTAGAAACTTCAGCTGATAAAAGGAAAGAACAAACAATCTCAATAAGGTGAGATATTTTCTTTATGCAACACCATTTTGATGAGAGGTGTCAGTACAAAATGATTGACGTATAGTACCATCAGATGCAAGTAAATGTTTGAAATTATTAGAGGTATATTCACCCCTTAAGTCACACTTGAAGAATTTTATCACAGCAGAATGTTAGGTCTTAACGAGTGCTCTAAATTTTCTATAAATTCCAAAGAAAGCCGACCTTTATTTCATAACATAAATCTATGTATATCGATTATAAGCATCAATAAAAGATAAATAATATGATGAACCACCCTTTGTGGAGACAAGAGGTGGAACCCAAACATTAAAATGATTTATATCAAAAGGAGCAATAAAAGAAGTGACATTTTGAGTTTTTCTAAAATATAGAGTTTCCTTATTTTACGACCTGTCCCAATCACTCTACGACTATGCTGATTTTGTATAGCACAAATAGAATCAAATCATAAGACTTAATAACTACATTTACACAATTGGCTAACCGAAACAAGATTTAAAGCAAGGATGTGAACGTAATAAACATTAAATAACGCTATATGAGGGGTACAAATAGAGCAAAGACCCTATACTGACATTGTTGTAGCACGAGCAGACAAAATAAATATGGGTGGTACATGAGACAACAAAACAAAGTTCAACATGTAAGGTGACATATGATGAGATGCACCTGAATCCAAAATCCACAACGATGAATTAAAACCGAAAATGGAAGACGATGACATACCTGAATGATATGTGGATGTAGACATAAAAAAATTCTTCTCATTCAGTTTGGTACTAGGAGACTGTAGAAAATTAACTTTTCCTATCATATTCACAATATGATTCACAATCTCTAATCGAACCAAATCAAACAACCAAGAGATATCAAATCCAAATAAAAAAATCAAATCAAAATCTTAAACAAATGTCAAATATAAAATCATAATCAACCTAAGTCCAAATTAAAATCTTAGTCGAAGTCACAATCGAAATCTAAATAAAAGACCCAAATTAAATCGAATACTCAATAAAATCCAAATGGGAAACAAGTCAAATCAAAGTCCAAACTTAGAGTCAAACTCAAATCTAATTCAAATCAAAATCAAAATCAAATCCAACTACAAATCAAAATCAAAATCCAAACTCTAACTCAAAATCAAATGTAAACATTAATTTATGTGTATTAATCAAACCTCTTCTACCAATAAATAGCACTACACTGGTTCAAATATGATTTCTCCTAAATCTTAACACAAAATTACAATCCAACCGGTTAGATTGAATCCATAGATGTTTCAAACATGTTGTCTTAAATTTAGCAAAAAGCGACATTGTTTGCCTTTCGATTGAACCGTTTGATTATTATTGCACTCAATATATCAGAAACCGAGAACTGTACCTTTTTTATGATTTTGTAACCCGATTATTGTACAAATCGAGAATGGAGAATTCCTACAAGTAAGTACGAGCATGAGCAGGAGGACCGCGAACTTGGATTAGGGAAAGCAATGAAGAAAAGGACGAGCTCTACAGCGTTAACGAGCCCAAAGACAAATCAAGATGGAAGACAAATTGAGCTCGAAGGCAGATTGAGATGGGAGGCAGATTGAGCTCGAAGACATCAGGGGAAGAGTCGATCTACTAGATTAGGGACACAATGAACATATGATAAAGATTGAGTGTGAACTCAAAGAAGATAAGTTGACCGCGTGATCAGTTAGCTCGAGCTCTGCAAACGAGAGCAGACCTGATAGCACTTAAGGAATGGCCCAGCTCGGCTTAAAGTGTAGATCAGACTAGGCGTTTTCTTACTTATTATGTAGCGAACTTTTTGAATCTTATGTCAAACCGTTTTAATTATTTGTTCCACAATTATAGGGATAATACGTTAGTGGGTTAGTGGAGCATAAAGTGCGAACACATGCAACTGCCCACTAACTCATACATTATAAATTGGGAAAATTTATCTATGAATAAATGAATTTTTTTTGCTTTATCTCTTTCTTCGCTAAAATATTAAAGACTTTACTATGGTAGAATTTGTTATTCCCGTAACAAATTTGGCATCGTCTGTGGGAATTCTTAACCAATCACCATAGTAGTCACAAGGTCAGGAATCGAGAGAGACAACAAAGAAACTACCGAAACAACGACACACCAAAGAAGAGCTATAAGTCAACCAGGAGAACAAGGCGTCCTAGATTCCGGTCCTGTAGCTCCTCAAGATGGTAATCCCGTGATACCCTAAGCGGCGGTGGTGATGGAGGAACCACCGATTCATCCCACGGTCGTTTTCCAGGAAGAAGTGCATCTCCATCAGCCGACAGATGCAGCGGGGGCTCGTAGAACTATGGAAGCCATACCGACAGATGACTCGATGGTCCTCCAATTAAAGTAAAAAATCCATAATTTCCAGGAGGAACGGTTGAAAATAGTGTTTGAATGAGACGCAGAGGAACAAGACATGCACGCCACTATGGCAAGAATGAACGATGTTATTCATCCTCTGACCGCTAAGATCAAGAGAGCGAGCAAGGCACATCAACTGTCTGGTCCGGAGGCGAGTAAAGTTAACAGAGCGGATCGTTCGTCCAAACGAGATGACAAACATGAAGCTGAAGGTGAGAGCGGGGATAAGAATCATAACAAATGACCGCAAGACGAGGTAAAGTAGACGTCGACCAAGCGCGCTCGGGAAAATGAAGATCTCCGTTACAATAAGATTCGCCCGAATTTGTCGGCCTACATACTAAAGGAATCACCATTCTCTGAGAAAATTTTGGAAGCTCATCTCCCGAGGAAGTTCGACCCATTCAGGATTGAAGTGTATGATGAAACAGGGGATCCAGAGAGGCATTTGGAGCAGTTAAAAAACATGATGATGGCCTTCAACCCCGACGATGCGATGTTGTGCCGAGTACTGTCCATGACCCTCAAAGGTAACACCATAGATTGGTTCAACAACTTACCAAAATGATCCATCTATGACTTTACATGACTGTGAGAAAGCGTTCAGGGAAAGGTTTATCAGCGCGAGCGGGATAAACCTTTGTTGGCAACAAAGAGCTTAAGCGCGAGTGAGATTCATTCATGGACCTTTATCAGCGCCGAGGTGAGTCCCTTAAAAGTTATGTTATAAGATTTTTCTAACATAACTTTTAAGGGAAATTACAACATTCCCTTTACGAACAGTGTTGCAGAAGCCAGATGTTTCTGTTAGACTCACCAAGTGGAGCATCTAGCTCGACGAATATGACATCTGTTTTGAGCCGCGCTTAGCTATAAAGGGGCAAGCAGTTGCTGATTTCTTAGCAGAGTTCACCTCCTCCAGAGAAGAATAGATTGACAAAAACGACAGACAAGCAATTGAATCCCACCAGTGGATCATTGAGGTCGACGGTGCATCTTCTACGTCAGGTGGGAGCGCATGCATTATACTTCAGACTCCAAGCGGGGAGGATATCAAACAAGTTGTACGCTTTAATTTCCCGTTAACAAATAACACCGCAGAGTATGAGGCCACCCTTTGTGGCATGAAGTTGGCTTTGATATGTGGAGCCCGAAGCATCAAGATCAGATCTGACTCTCAGTTGGTGGTTAATAAGGCACGAGGTATTTATTATGTCAGGAAGGATGAAATCAAGGAGTATCTCGTGATACTCAAGGAGTACGAGTCTAAATTAACCAGTGTGTTCTATGAGCAGATCCCTCAAAGAGATAATTCGGCAGCCGATACTTTAGCCAAGACCGCAGCTTCGTGAACTACCCACGACAGAGCTCATATCAACAGCCACAACCATCAATTCAATCAGTAATGATGACGACTGGAGGACTCCATACTTTCAGTACTTGAAGCATGGGACCTTGCCCACAAGTAAGAATGAAGCTCACGCATTGCAGATCAGAGCATCTAAATATTGTGTCCTTGACAATACCATGTATAGGAAAATTTCAACCCGACCTCTGCTCCGCTGCCTTGACCGCGTGGAAGCCAATTCGATACTGGTTGATCAGCATTCAGGAGAAGCAATGGCTCATTATGGACACCGAACACTGATTCGTCGTTTTCTTCTCGCTGGGTACTCTTGGCTAGAGGTAGCAAGTGATATAGAGAATCTTGTATTGCAATGTCACAAGTGTCAAGAGTATTCGAATACACAACATAGACCCAACGAGCCTATGCAGAACATCTGTGTCCCATGTCCATTTGATAAACATGGAATAGAACTGATGGGTCATTTGCCAATAGCAACTGGCAAACGATAGTTCCTTATTGTCGCAGTAGATTACTTTTCAACATGGGTTGAGGCTAAATCCTTGTTCCGAATGCGCTCCCATGAGGTATGTGATTTCATCCACAATCAAATTCTAACCCGATATGAAATTCCACGGATTCTAATGACAGATGACGGGAATTCCAAAATTTAATTCTTACCAACTTCTGCAAACGATATGGGATTCTGCAGCACTTCTCCACCCCCTACTATCCTCAAGCAAACGGTCAGGTCGAAGTAACTAATATGAAATTATTAGAAGGGCTTAAGAAAAAGTTGGAGGGGGCTAAAGGTAAGTGGCCAGACAAATTGCCATAGGTGCTATGGGCGTACAGAACAAGCCCTCGATCCACAACAAGAGATACACCATTTGCTTTGGTATACGGAGCAGAGGTAGTTATTCAAGCAGAGATTATGGTACCAAGACATAGAATTAAGCACTACGAAGAGGAGACAAACCTTATAGCTAGATCAACTTCCTTGGACCTATTAGACGAGCAACAAGATCAAAGAAGAGTCTGAGCAGAACATTATAGAAGTCTAATGAGGGGACGCTTTAATGCTCGTTTGAAGCCGCGCTCTTTTAAGGTGGGAGATTTAGTCTTGAAGAAGGTGTTTCAGGGCTCCGGTAGTGGAACAAGTGGCAAACTATGACCAAATTGGGAAGGCCCATACACAGTTATTTCAGCAGGGCACCATGGCGCGTACAGACTGGCAGATCAAGATGGTCGAGCACTCAAGCATCCTTGGAATGTCAATCACCTAAAGTTGTATCACCATAATATTTAAGATATATTGATGCGCGATTTTTCCTCCCTGATGGCACGGGGAGGTTTTTTAATGAGACATCTAAGAACAGATCTTTGATTTTTTTCAATATAAGTTATGCTTTCGTCAATGTGTGTTTATTGCAAGTTTCATCCTTACAACCAGCGAATGGGTGAATGACCACGCCATTTTTGGCTACGCAACGGACCATACTGAGTCCAGACTAAGTGTCTATAAACACGAACGGGCTAATTGGCCACGCCTACGGGCTACGTAAGGGCCATACTGTGCCTATACTTTGTACTGGGTATATTAGCGAAATGGTCAAAGACCAAGTCTTAACAGACTATGCAATCGGGTCTATGAGACCTCGTCGCGAATGCGCTATTATGGAACAAGTTGTCTAAGCTACGCAATGAGCCCTACTGAGCTCGGGGTCATAAGGATCTCCATAAAACTCAGCAAACACATAGTCCACATTTGTTCCACAAACATTTATGGTGCTAACTAATTCACAAAAGGTAAATCATACATCAATTCAACCCATTCTTTAAATAAATAAATAAAATTTATTGCAGGTAGTACGAGGCCTTCAAAATTTAAACACAACAACAGGAAAATTTGTATAACAAAACAACCAAAGTAAGTTTTCGTTACTTAGCACTACTAGATGGCAATAGTTCGGTAGGATCAACAGAAGTATTAGCTTCTGTGGTTGCTTAAAGTGCTAAGCTCGAGCTCGGTGCAGAGGCTTGAACTAGAGAGACCAAGGACCCCAGGTTCAGACCAGGATTCAACACTATTAACTCTGCTATAGCCTTCTTGTTCTTCTTGGCTATCATCTTTGCAGCAACAGTAAACACCTGCGTTACCCTCTCTACAACAGCTGCTTCTACTTTTGCCTGCCATTGCTGCCGCTCTCATTTGAGCTGTGCACGTTCCTCCTCTAGCTGGTTGTTCAACTTGCTCATCTCAACAGTTAAAGTTGCAATTTACTCCGCTTGTTCCTCCATTCTCTTGGCCTGACTGATAGTCATGCCCAACAAGTTTGAGCTTTGCGCATGCAGCTCATCATTCCTCTTGAGCAGATTTTTATTTTGATTTAACACCAACTTGTGGCTCTTAGATATAGTTTCTAGCCTCTGGTCGCTGCATTTGATAGTCTCTTGCAAGTAGGCGACTATTTTCTCCAGTTTGGCTTTCGCATCAATGGCCTCATGCTTGGTGTTCATGGCCGAGGTGTAAGCATGCCTTAAGCGAATGACCTCTTCTTTTTATGCTCGGACCTTACTGGGCTAATCAGCTTCAGGCACCTTAGGTGCTTCTTTTTCAGATTGCTCGACAATCTTTCCTTTGTTTTGTGCGGCATCGTTTACTTGCTCGCAAGAGGGAGCAGGAGCAGAGGATGAATCCCCAACTTCACCAACCTTTCGGATCACTTGAGGTACTGCTAGCCAGATGCCGGCATTGTTCTTCTCACAGAGCTTCTGCTCTAAAAGCACCCTGATGCAATCCATAATAGCTTCTGAACCGTCTTCAATGCTCACTTCTTCGTAATCTGCGATTCTGAGCTCTGGAATCGACCACAACCGTGACTTCAAGTAGTTGTACCGTGTGAAAAGTTGCTTAGGATCTTGTTGGCAAGCTTCACAAGCTAAACTACTGAATCTGATCAAAGGATTTACGTAATTCACCGGTCTCCCTTCCTTCCACCAGCTCTGATTTGACAGTTCACCTGAAAGAAAGAGAGATAGTAATTATTAATTTACAAAGGGTCGGGAAATTTTTTATCTCCTGCAAACTTATCAGTACTTATAATTTTTTTTCCATTTCCTTTCCAGTTGAAGGTTTAAGGTGGGGGTGTTATGTTCCCAGTTGCCCGACACAAAGACAAATGAGTTCTTATAGTTCCTATAAGAGAAAGGGAGTTCAACAATTTTCTTAACCCCTTTAAAGAGGGTATAAAAGAAAGACACTTTGGACATTTTGGTTACGTCAGTGCCGGATAACAAGTGCGCCAGAGATATTTCAGTGTTAAGCAAGGGTGAGCTAAGCACCACGCTAAGCGATAGATTCCAACCATTAGCAGACATTTGAGTAGGGCAGATACCGAGCACACTAAAATAGTCACAAATGAGTTCAGCCAGCGGCAATCTTAGCCCCTAATCAAATAGGATAGTAAAGAGACAGGTCTCCATTTTTTGTGTATGATAAGGATATTCGCCTATACTGGGAGCCCTAATAGTTACATCTTCATGGATGCTACATCTGTCCATGAGAATGGCAACTCCAGGGTCATCTAAGTTAGTGTACTTATGGGCTATTTGGGAGAAATAACTTTCTAAATCGCTGATTTCTTCGTATAGGGGTTCCGTAATTTTGTCAGCTTCAGTCTTCATTGTTCTTTTTGGTGCCATGGTTTTTCTAGAAACTGAAATAAGGTAAAGATACGAATCAGAATAATTATAGCTGGCAAGGAAAATCGATTCGATTTAGGGGGAAAACCTACTGATAGAAGTTATAAACCTAAAATCTAGGGTTCTCCCAAACGTTCAATGAGAAGTGTTTATTTGTTGAGAAATAAGTTACCTGAATGATGTTGAAAAAGGTGATAGCAGGTTCCTTGGTTGAAGATGGTGAGGGTTTTTCCACCGAAGTCGAAGCGAAGTAATTTTTGACTTGGTAAGTTTCTCTAAGAAATGAATACAGTAAGAGTTTGAATGACTATACGCTTTTCTAAATAAGCGTGTGACGTCATTAATTGTTTGAAAGTTGTGCCAAAAACTGAATCGCTAGATGTTGTCTCTAAGAAATGGCGATGTTAGAACCGTCGCAGTTACATCAAAGACACGTGTCAACAAAAGCAGTAGCGAGACGATTCGAATTACCACGCGGATATGTGAGGAAATAATTAATGTTGTATTTTATTTTACAGGTTTACTAATATTTTTAATAAACTATAACTATAAACTAGTGGGAGCCCTGATAAGGGGGGATTCCCCCAATTAAGTACGAGCACGAGCAGGAGGACCCCGAACTTGGATTAGGGCAAGCAATGAAGAAAAGGACGAGCTCTACAACGTTGATGAGCTTAAAAACAAATCGAGCTCGAAGACAAATTGAGCTCGAAGATCGAGCTCGAAGACATCAACGAAAGAGTTGATCGACCAGATTAGGGACGCGATAAACATATGATCAATATTGAGTGTGAACTCAAAGAAGATAAGTTGACCGTGTGATCAGTGAGCTTGAGCTCTCCAAACCAGAGCAGACATGATAGCGTTTAATGAATGGTCTAGCTCGGCTTAAAGTGTAGATCAGACTAGGTGTTTTCTTACTTATTATGTAGCGCACGTTTTGACTCTTAAGTCAAACCGTTATAATTACTTGTTTCGCAATTATAGGGATAATTGCGTTAGTGGAGTAGTGGAGCATAAAGTGCGAACATATGTAAACTGGCCACTAACTCATATATTATAAATAGGGAGAACCTATCCATGAATAAATGGATTTTTTTGGCTTTATCTCTTTTTTGGTTAAAATATTAAAGACTTTAGTCTGGTAGAACCCGTAACACAAATAATAATCAAATTGAATCACAATAGTAATATATCCAAATAAAACAACTCCAAAAAATTCTTAACCCCAAAGTGAAATCCAAATTTTTAAGTAAAAATAGATATGAAATAACATAAAATAGATCAAACTGAAAAACAATACGTGACAAATAAATCAATACTCTAAAAATCGAACATGAAAATATGGTTAGGTACCATGTTAATAAACAAAAACAGAAAACGTTACAAAATAACGAAGATTTGTATTTATTTAAAACCCTTACTCGTAGATAAAATATAAGAGTTTTGTTACCATTATCATAAGTTTTTTTAAATACTTCTTATTTGGTTAGATACCATGTTAATAAACAAAAACAGAAAACGTTACAAAATAGCGAAGATTTATATTTATTTAAAACTCTTACTCGTAGATAAGAGTTTCGTTATATTTAACCATTATCATGTTTTTTAAATACTTCTTATTTGGTTAGGTACCATGTTAATAAACAAAAACAGAAAACGTTACAAAATAGCGAAAATTTGTATTTATTTAAAAGCCTTACTCGAGTAGATAAAATATAAAGAGTTCTGTTATATCATATGTTTTTTAAATACTTCTTATTTTGTTATTATTTATCAAAATTGAAACTACTTGTTGGTCTTGATTTGGTATTCTGATTAAGATAAGATAACTCCGCAGTGAAATGTTTTTATATCATTTTGAGAAATTTGCAATGTGGCCAGCTGTAGAGTTAGTGGCGAGCCCTCTCTCTTTTTGTGAGACCCAAATTGGAATATCCCAAAATCATAACGACCACATGTAGTATGTTGTGTAAATAATCTCCATCTTGATGAAGCACGAGAAACTAAATAAATAAGTTTTGTTTGTTTGGAGCGACATTTGACCCAACATATTTTATTGACGGTGTCGCTGACTATAGTTTTAATGTATTTAATGTATTTGGTTTGAAATTTAGTATATTGAATAGTATTTATTTTTATGTTTTTAGATTAATTAATTAATGTTAAAAATAAAACCAGTTTTAGTATATGTGTTACTAATTAATTCTGTATAATGTAATCAATATTTTCAAATTCCAAATTATTTTAGAGAAATTGCACCTAAAATATCCATTCAACTATTCAATTGTCATTTATTACCTAAGGTTTGATCAATTGTTGCTTAATACCCAACTCAACTACTTTATTGTCACTTACAACCTAATATTATTTTAATACTCTAACTACCCTTAACCCACTATATAAACATAATTTTCTATTTTTTTTCTATTTTTTCTAGCTTTTTGAAGATTTGAATTTGTTAGCCGCTCTAACCACCTAACCCTACGAACCACCACGAAGACCGGTTGAAATCACATTTTCTGGTGATCGGAAGCTGCTGAAGGTTTGTTTATTTATGTAGGTTGTGGTGTTAGACCTGTCTAACCATTGTTTTCTACGTGCATGAGTTGATCGTGGTTTTTTGGAATCTGTTGGCTTACAAGTAATCGTGTTGCTTGCTTTTCAGGTAATTACCTACCGATTTTGAAGTTATTTATTGGTTTTCTCTGTTGGAATAGATTCTATTTTACTGTTTTTAGACGTCATTGCCTCATTTCGAGCTTTTCTCTGTTTTTTTGTTTTTTGTTATAGTGATCTGTTATTGTTTTGTTAATATTGTTCGTTATATACTTATGTCCTTGTTTTCTGATGTTATATACTAATTTTGTAGTGTTTTAGTTTTTCATTTTCCTGCGTAGATTACGAGTTTTAGTTGTCTAGTTCTTACAATCAAGATGCGAATTGTTTGGTGTATTCGATGAGAAAGATGCTAATTGTCTGATCAATTCGCATGGTAACATGCGAATCACATGAACGAAGTTCAAAGTTTACATATGTTTCACATGTTAGGATGCGAACTATATGAAACTCTAGAGTACTGTATGTTCAAACAAATACCAGGACTTTTTTTAGTTAATTTTCTACATAGTTCGCATGTTATGATGCGAACTGTGTAGGACTCCAAAGTATTGTGTTTCAAACAAATATCACTACTTCTTTAGTTGCTTTTACGTTTCGCATTCTATGATGCGAACTTTTTAGAGTATTGTGTTTCGAAACAAATATCAGGACCTTTTTGACAAACAAGTATCAGGACGGGATGCGAATTGCTTGATGCATGTATACACAATTCGCAAGATAGGATGCGAATTGTTTGATGCAGTAGTAAATAGTTTCCACATAGTTTTTGTGACCAATAACTAATAACTTGTTCTGTCCAGGGTAAGAGATGTCCAAATAACGAGTTTGTATTTTTAAATATGGTCACCAAACTGCAATTGTGCCTTTTCACGGAGTTTGAAAGCTTTCAAAGTATCCAAGCTTATGTAGAGAACACATGGGAGGAGCTTGCCACAGTTGACTACCTAATTACATACTCCTGCGGGGATCACACTAATTTTTTCTTTAATAACCAGAATGATTTTGTTGGGTTGGTGTTATATCTTGATTTGGAGCGTTTAAAACGGGTTAGTTTTCTCATAGAACAACACGTCTTCGATAAGGGTTCTAGTAAAAAAAGTTTTGTTGATAAGAGCTCTGGTGGTAAGGATTGTGGTGTAAAGCGTAAAGAGCGTAGCTTGATTTTGGGAGATTTATCTCCCAATCAACTAGTTAGCGGGGAGAGTAGTAACGGTTTAGTTAATTCTGATCAGAGAAAAAAAAACTTGCTACTGGTTGGGCTGATGCTATTACAGGAGTGGGTCAAGCTTTTGAAGAAGGTGTTGCCGGTCTGAGGTTATCTTTGTGCAAGTTTGCGTTAGAACATGGTTTTTCTTTCAAATACCTGCACAACACAACAAATAAGATCACTGCTTATTGTGAAAATAAGTTCACAAGCGGGTGCAAATGGAGGCTTTATGTATCTATTGACTCAAGCACCAGCTTGATGACGATCAAGAAGTATGTCCCGGACCATACTTGCAGTCCTGTTTTCTCCCAGAAGCATAAGCATAAGCGGCACATGCATTTGACATCAGATTTGATTGCAGAGGAAATTCAGGATTCTCTACGGACCTGCCATTCGTTGACAGCCAAAACCATACAATCGACTATCAAACAAGATTACGGTCTTGACATCTCTTATCGTTTGTCATGGAATGCTTTAGAGAAGGCTAGGAGGGGAGTTTTTGGAGATAGTTCAAGCTCTTTTAGTTTACTAAGCGGATACTTCAAACGCTTGAAGAGCCGGGATATTACTTCAGACTGCCAGTTGGAGTTGTCAGCTGGAAACCGATTCAAGCGCTGTTTTGTAGCATTCGGTTCGTCCCTTCGGGGTTTTCATTCATGTCGTCCAATACTGTTTGTCGATGGAACCCACTTATATGGCAAGTACAAGGGTACCTTGCTCACTGTTGTAGCAAAGGACTAAACAACGGTTAGTTACATTTATCTAGTTAATCTTAATGATGTTTTTGTGTAAAAATACTGATGCAATTCGCATCCGAGGCTGCGAATTAAGTAGTGTTGTGATCTTAACATTTTGCATTTGAGGATGCGAATTAGGCATTATCTAAAACTGTTCTTACATCGCAGCTTGAATTAGGTATTATTTGAAGTTGTCACAAACAATTCGCATGACAAGCTGCGAATTCCATGTATGAGCAATTAAAATGTCACACATAGTTCGCATGACAAGTGCGAATTGTTGTACCAGGATAGCATGCGAATTGTTTACAATTTTTAAACGTTTGGGTACTGTTGTAGTGTTCATTTGATCTTCCTTTTTCCATGACTATTTCCTGTTGCTGTTGGTGTAGTTAACATTGAAGATTGGGACAATTGGATGTGGTTTTTGGGATGTTTGAAACCACATTTGCTGGATCGCCAGATCACATTTATTTCAGACCATCATTCTGGTATCGTTAATGCTGTTTCTGTATTGTATCCAAACTGCTATCATGCGTACTGTTATTTCTATCTCATGCGGAATTTGAAAGCCAAACTGGAACATACTAACAGAGACTATAAAAAAAGGATGTTGAGTTTCTTACATCGTCTTGCTTATGCTCCCAGTCGAGATCTTTTTAAAGATATACTAACGGTTTTTCTATGTGAAGGTGGTGACAGAATGAGTGATTTTCTTGAAAATTTACCCCCTGAAAAGTATGCGCAGGCTTACGTAAAAGGGAAGCGATACTGCTCTATGGCTTCTACTGCAGCTGAATCGTTTAACAATCAGATTAAAAAATATTGCGGCCTACCAATTGTTGAGTTTATTGATTGGATTAGAGTCTTGCTTATGACTCAAGTTTCACGGAGATACGAAGAAGGTCTCAGCTGGAGTACTAATTTGGTTCCCGAGTACGAGAAGAAGCTAAAGCAGAATGTTGAGATGTGCTGAACTTGGGTAGTACGTAAGTCCTCTACCGCCATGTTCGAAGTCTTTTCGAATCCTGTGGCTGTTGTTAATCTGTTGGATTTCAAATGTACTTGCGGATCATGGCAACAAGAGTTTTTTCCATGTCCTCATGCTTTAACGGCATTACATTACATCGACCAAGTTCCATTAACTATAATAGAACCCTTTTTACGGTTAAGAATTACAAGGAAAGTTACTCTTTCAGCATACCAGCTATAACTGATTTCGGCGAAGGGTCCAACGCTAACGATCCTTCTTTTGTTGAATTTCTGCCTCCGAATGTTAAGAGATGCTCCGGAAGGCCTAAGAAAAGCGAATCCCTTCTAGAGGAGAAATCTCAACCAAGTAGTTGAGGTATGGCCGATGTTCGAAATCAGGCCATAACCGGAAGACTTGTGATGTTCCAGTTTAAGGACAATCCGTGTTGTGGACAATTTTGGTTGGCCAATCACATTTATTTTTAGTACTGTTATTGTTCTTTACAGCAAACTAAACATTTTTACATTCATGTGTTTTGTAATGCTATTGTTATGGTTACGAAATGTTAAGTGCTTTGAGTTGTAAGCATTTCGCATCTGGTGTTGCGAATTGTGTACAATATGTTGGTATATTGTTGCAAACATCTATCAGGTTTCCGTGCGTTTTGTGTGAAACAATACCAGGATGCGAATCGTTGGTAAAATCATATCAAACATTTCAAATAAATATCAGGACTCCTGGCTGCGAAATATGACCAGAACATATGACAATAACAATTCGCATACGTTTCGCATGATATGATGCGAATTATGACCAGAACATATATCAAGACTCCTGGCTGCTTGTGTAAATAGATATGATGCGAATGGAGAACAACCAGAAGTCCTGATATTTATCACATGATAAGCTGCGAAGTATGCTTTAATAAAAATACTAGGATATTCAGTGGGTTGCAAATCGCATGTTAGGCTGCGAATTGCATGAAATTCAGTAAGGTTGGAAACAAGTAATATATCAGGTTAACATGCGAATCATGTGCAAATTGTAATTGGATGCGAATCGTTTATATGATTGAAAGTCTGTAAACAAATTGGATTACAAAAAAGAGGATTACAATATTTTCATGCACTAACAAATGTTTACACATATCACTACAAGCTACTACTGCTAGTTAGTTGCATTCCAAAAAATCAAAAAACAAAAACCAACTCTAGCAGTTGGTAGAGGATTCATCACCATCTTTTTCCTCTTTCTCCTTTTTGTGCTGATCATCTTTCTCTTTCTCCTCTTTCTCTTCCATTTCATCTTTAATATCTACGTCCATCATGCTTAAAAATTTTGTCCTTGATGGACCAGATTCGTCTTCCCTCTTTCTTTTGTTGTTTCGAACCGCTGCCGTTTGAGGTTGCACCTTTTCTGGCTGAGGTGCAGCCGCAAGCATTGGAACCTGTTCTGGCTGAGGTTCAGCAGCAACCAGTGGAACAACTTCCACTGGTTGAGAGTCAGCAGAGTAGTAGTCATCATACATGTCTAATTCAAAGACAGATACTGGGCTGGGGGTGGTACTGCTGGCATGATCAACTCATCGCTCCAGTTAACGGTTAGGGATGACCAGGAGTCACCCAGAGAACCAAGTGAACCAGAGTTTGAGTATAAGGTGGTGGTTGTGGTGGTGGAAAAAGACACGACTGTTTGAATTCGAAGAGAACAAGAGGTGTTTTTAAAAAAATATAGAGTTTGTTGTAAAATTAGCCTCTGGTTAGTAGAGGTATTTATAGGGAAATGAGGTAATCATTACATAGCCTCCATGTCCAATCAGAAATTAATAGGTTATGTACTTGATTAGATTGTTTTTTGTGTGCTCAATGGAGAAAACGTTTACCAAGGCATAAGCCACAGCCTGTTCGTATCCTTGAACTTTATATTTTGAATTTTTTATTATGCACCAGGCTGTGAACTGTTTTAAGGTGGTATACCAGGGCTTTGCTGCGAACTGTGTGTGTAGTGATAAGCACGCATCTATCAGGTTAGGATGCGAACTATTTACTGATAAGTTAGGCTGCGAATTATTTACTGATAAATAGGCATCTATCAGGTTAGGATATGAACTATTTACTGATAAGTTAGGCTGCGAATTATTTACTGATAAATAGGCATCTATCAGGTTAGGCTGCGAACTATTTATTGATAAGTTAGGCTGCGAATTATTTACTGATAAATAGGCATCTATTAGGTTAGGTTGCGAACTATTAAGACATACCAGGGCTTTGCTGCGAATTATTTGGTTGGAATTTTTCGAATATTAACCAACCCTTATATATCAGGTTATGATATAATTTCTGAAAATGTAATTTGTTTATGTATGTACAACAAACTAAAAATTACAACCGATGTATTTACAAGCAAAAGCATAGTGTTTTAAATCGAATCAGCCATATGCGATACGGTCTTTGTCATTTAAAAAGTAATAAAACATTTCTGCTCTAAAGGCAGCAACCATATCTGCATCGTATTCTTTCTGCACGAATCCATGCTGGATAATATCTCTTGCATATTTGCAGACAAAGATACCACAGTCCAGGGTGCCTGGTTTTTGTTGTGGGATACCTCTTTCAACTTTCACCTTCCACCCTGTCTTATTTTTAGGTAGGAATCCTCTCTCCAACAAATATTTGATCTGTGTATAATAATTAGTGTTAGGAATAAGCACAAAAACAACAACAGTTGGTGCCATACAATTCGCACCTTAGGCTGTGAATTGTATGACAACAAATCCAATATGGGCATGTCACACGATTCGCAGCCTAAGCTGCGAATTATTTGATATGCAATCCATTTTTTTATTGAAATGACCCGTTCAAAACGATTCGCATCATATGTTACGAAATGTGTTATGGATAGACTGCGAAAAGCAATTGATTTACTCACATTTTGCAGCATATCTCGATCACAGTTCGCAGCATGCATACTTAAAATGTGTTTAAATTTAAGTGTATAGTTTGGAATATTTACCAGTTATGTAGGTGTTTTTGTGGTGTAGTCTATGGCTTTCAGCTTAGGCAGTAGTGGATTGTAGTTTGAAATTGTCCTGCCGTCGACGTCAATGACGAGCAACGTGCAGTGGTTTATCCGGTCCTTTGTCTCGGTGCATACTGGAACGATGATGATGTTGGCGTCTTTGCGCCCCTTTCTAAAAGCTGCGTCCACCAAATTTTCTACTTGCCAGCGTACTTTCATTTGATGTTGCATCCAAGCAAGAGTATATTACAATGAGAACATTTTCTGAAACTTTGAAATTTACCGGAGCTAAACTTACCGCAGTCATGCCCGAAATCAGTACGGTGTCATGATGCTCTCCTTTAGCTTTAGTGCATGGAACTTTGAAGTCTGCTTCTTCAAGCATCTTTCGAATCCAAGCGTCGATAACCTAAGAAAGAAGTTGTAAATTTATGTTAAATATACAAGGCATATTTGAAACATTAAAAATAGAATTGGATACCTTTACGTCCAGCTCCAGTTCTAAAGGTAGTGCCATCGCATCACTCGCTTGCACTCTGATTCCGTATGTAAATTTGGACTCTGGTAACTGCCATACCACTGGATCAGGGTTGTCGCTCTCGTAGGCTTTAACTAACTGTATTTTGTGGTATTCTGCCACATCGATACGGTCAGTTACTTTTGTTTTCTTTGGCCAGTCGTTGTATTCTACTTTTGGCGGTTCCCGTACTGTTATAATGAACTCTTCCTCTTCCTCTGCCACTTGAGGCTGTGTTGGTGTCAATAGAGTAAAACTTGGCTCCTCTATCTCTTTACTGGGCTCGAGCTTAGTAAATAACAAAAATCAAAAGTAGAAGGGTGCAGTCATTATAATTGCAACGACCCCAAACAGTTCGCATGCTAACATGCGAAGTGTTTGGTTCCAGATGAATAAATTTCATAGTATCTATCAAGGTAGGATGCGAACTGTTCGAGGTTCCACTGAACAGTTCGCATAATACCTTGATATTCGTTTGTAATACCCCAAACAGTTTGCTAACACAAATCTCATGTTATGATGCGAAATCATTATAAGTATCCCTTACCGCACGGTCATCGACAACCAATGTCGTTGACTTGATCGGCATAGGATCTGGATCGTGTCGGCAGAGATCATTAAAGTCATCCTCCGACATGTTCTCCAAAGACCGTTGTATTATAGAATCGTAATATACATTATCAATTTCATTTAAAAATGTCTGTGAAACTTGAGTGTAAATACCATCAACAAAAGCATCGGGTAAACCTACTATGTTATCGTGGGACTCTGGAGCTTGCAGTTGATTTGTTACCGGGGCTACAGTTTCACGTTGGCTTAGCAATTCTGATTTTGTTGACAGCACCGTTGGTCTGTGAGGTTCCACTGAAGAAGTGGTGTTGTCTTCTAAGGATGGTCCTTCCTGGCTGAGTAGTTCCGTCTTCTCACCGGGATGGACAGGTTCTGACTCTTGAGGTGCTATCTCTTGCGTCAGCCTTTCTCTCTTTGCCAAGGCTATATGTTGTTGTTGTTGTTTTTCTTGTTGTCCTTCTTGCTCTTGTTGTTGTTCTTGTTTCCGGTCTTCGTGTTGAACTTGTGGCTGCTGGTGTTGTTGCTGGTGTTGTTGCTGGTGGTGTTGTTGTTGTTGCTGTTGGTGTTGTTGTTGTTGTTGTTCTTCTTCTTGTTGTTGTTGTTGTTGTTGTTGTTCTTGTTGTTGTTGCTGGTGTTGAACTTGTTCCTGCTGTTGCTATTGTTGTTGTTGTCTTTCGGTCTCTTGTTTCATACAAAATTCCAAAAAAAAGGTGGAAGGGTTAAGCATACTATAATCATTGTTGCGAACGATTCGCATGATAACCTGATATTTGTTTTGTCCACTTCAAATAATTGGCAGCTCAGCATGCGAATTGTATAATAACCAATCCACTAGTTGAATACACAATTCGCAACATAAGATCTGAAACGTTTGGACAGGACTACACAAGAGTCTTGATATTTGTTTGATATCATCATATCATCCACTTACATTTTCTATCTCTTTTGGGTCATTCGGAGGAGACTCGTGTCTTTCTTTCTCTATCTGTGTCTCCGTGATGTCCATCTCTGCAGATTGTACCGGTATGGGTGAATGGTTGGCATCATCGTCTCTTTCTTCTGGCAGTACTCCATTAGCATGGTGCTGATCAGCATTAGACACGGATGCTTGCTGATTAGTGGATTCTTCTCTGTCTGGAAATGCTGGTACATGCTCAGCTATTGGGCTTTCAATCCGGCAAATTGGCTGAGAGATAGTATTGTGGAGTTGTTGTGCTTCAAGTTCCGCTATCTTGCGTTTCAATTCTTTCAGTTGGAAAAATGATAGCAAACGTTTTATAAACATATTAAGTGCTGATTGTAGCGATTATTTAAGGCTCAAGTCATACTTACTTCTCTAGCCTGTTTTTCTATCTTTCTCTCGTACTTGTTCTTGTCGGCGTATGTCTTCAAACGCTTTGATTCAGCAACAATTGCAGAAATCTCGGGATTAGGTTCTCTGCGTTTGAATAAATAATCACCGATTGTTTCACTCATACTCGTTGTGGTATCGTCGTCGGGCTCCTTCCTGAATTTTCCTTTCGGTGGTGGTGGAATCGTTTGCTTGGGGAGTCTTGGTGGTGGAATCGTTGGCTCGGGTGGTGTTAGTTGTTCAGGTCTGGGAGATATCACCTTATTCATTACTTTTTGTGATGCTCGTCTCCTTTGACTTGGTTTTGATGTTGTGCTTTTCGTCCTCTTCCTTGGTCTTTCTTCCGGTGAAGTAGAAACGGTTTCTGCATCTCCATTATCTTCTTGTTCTCCGAAAGCTTCACTTTCAGCCTCGGTAAGACTTAATGGACATTCGAAAACCTACCAACATAGGCGCATGTAAGTAAATAAATTGTTTTGAAAGTATGAGGGTGTAGACAAACAAATTATTTTTTAGAAACAGTTCGCATTATATGATGCGAACTGTGTAATTCTATCCATGTTAGAGTTGCAAAGAATTCGCATGCTGAGCTGCGAATTGTGTATGGGACATATGCTGCGAACTATGTGTAAACCATATGTTGCGAACTAAGTATTTATGTCAGGCTGCGAAAATGATTGATGCATTGTTCTATTACAACACTTTGTTAAAACGCATACTACGTTGCGAAATGTGTGTAAAACTATATGATGCGAACTGTGTGGAAAAAGAAGCTGCGAAGTAAAATTCATATCAGGCTGCGAAATGATTGATGCATTTTTCTAAGCAAAATGCATGATATGCTGCAAACTGTTTGCACCCCCAGTTCAATACCTATATAAAGCTTATACTTGGTCATTATCCAGCAAGGGTGTTCTAAGAAGCACTGACATGGTTGCTGCTTGGCACTCTAATCCCAACCATTTGAAAAACCTTGGTATCGAGGTTGGCTTCGCTACCTCGTGGCTGACTGTTGTGTGCTCCATGATGAAGGGCTGCATGGGGACAAGTTTTATCAACAAGATGCTCTGTACATAACTAATTTTTATACTGAATATATCAATCTTACAATTACAAGGGCGGCGCAGCCGACGACTTTATCAGGTCTTTCTATTGCTAAGCAACTCCTGATAGACTATCGAAGCTTGTAAAGTATGGATCCAGACCGGTCATAATTGTTTATTCTGCTGAGGTCTTCAACATAATAAACCGTGCTCCAACCTAGGATATCTCCAGATACGGAGTAGAATAAGGTGGAGCACAAAAACAGTATCAACAACCTCGCAACGTCATCCAACTCATGCTCCCCTCCTTCGTTTATGGCCTTCGATATACCCTCCTGTAAAACCAATGACAACATGCTATGTTAGAAAAGTACAGAATCTTGCTTTATAAAGATGAAGTCCATTTTAGAGGTACCTTTATAATGGCATTTGTTATTGTTTTGGTATTACTAGCTGCTACTTTCCTGCCAATTTTACCCATGAAGTATTTCTTCATCATCCTTGATTTGTCCTCCTCGCCGGGTGCATATTTGTTGTGAAAAGCTCCGGTTTTTGTTAACCGCATTTCCTCGGTGCCATGCCTCAACCCGAATATGACCTTCACATCGTTTTCAGCTATCTTTACAAACTTGTTGCCAATCTTAAAGGTGTCTCTATCCACAGAGAATTGCTCGATGATATACTGAATGATTGAGTAGAATTTTTTCTTTGGCAGCTCTGCCTCATTACGGATTTGGAAAGCCGTTTTCAGAAGTGTGTAGAAGGGTGTGTTTCTTGCAGCTTCAATGTGGGCCCTAGTAATACGCATATCTTTAAGTAGCTTCAGAAGGCTCACCACCCCTGATCTGTAATAGCTAGGTTTTGTTGTCATACTTCCTGCACAAACACAAATCAGTTGGAGTGTCACAAACTTCGCATCACAAGATGCGAATTTAATGTATTATCAGTTATACTGTCACAAATAATTCGCATGACAAGCTACGAATTCCATGTATTATAAGTTAACATGTCACACAATTCGCATGACAAGCTGCGAATTGCTTGCATAATGGGTGATCAGGATGCGAACTATTCTACTTTTTACATGCACGTTGCAGGGATCTGGGAATTATTAAACAAACACCAAAACCAACAACAACTACCTAATGCACATCTAACATACATAATAGTTTCCAGGAAAGTATTAGCATTACATGCAACTAAACTTCTACCCTGCCTTCGATGATAAACCCAGAAACTGAGCAACTATCGTCAGTACATACTTCATTCCAGTATAAAAAGCAACGCTTATCGTGAATTAACAGAAAATAGTGGTTCGAATTTGTCAAAAACGCAAAAAAAGTACACTTTGTACGATAATGCATACCTGTTTACTTCTGAACACTGTAAAATTCACCGGTCGGAGAAGACTTCATGACAACTTTGTCGAACCGAAGGTGTGTTTGAGTGAGTAAAAGACGGTGACCGGTGCGATTGCGTTGAAGGTGCGAACGGTGAGAAACTGTAGGGTTTTGGGGTTTGACGGAGAGAGAGTATCACGAAGTCGAACGGTTTTCTGGTGGTTTCTAAAATTATACGTTTGGGTTTGTTTAGGGTGATAGGAAGGTGGAAAAAGTGGGTTCGAACTGAAAAATGGGTATATATAGTCGAGGGGTATTTTTGTCCAATTTATTAGTCGAGGTATTAAGTAACACTATGTAATATTTGGGTAGTGCCGGGTAATAAGATAGTTGAGTGAGTATTTTCCGGTACTTTTCTCATTATTTTATGATACATGAGTATGTTTTGTTTTGAGTATTATTTTATGATAGATGAGTATGTTTTGTTTTGTATTAGGTTTTCTAGTCGGTTATAAGTTCGTTGGAAAAATGTAACTTATATAAATAAAATTATTAACGAGGATATTTTGAAAAAATATTATATTTAAAATAATATAATATTAAATAATATATTAAAAAAATATTGTTATAGCGACCGATGCAGAAGACCGTGTATCATCATTTCAAGGTACAACACTCGACAACAATTACGATAACTAAATTATTAATATGAAAGCTCTCCTTAAAGCGCATGATGCGTAGGATATTATAGAAAAATATTTAAACTAGTTAGAAGATGAAACTACATTTACTCAAGATGAGATAATGATGTATTTGAAAAGATTTCAGACGCATATTTTGCCAAGCAAACATGAGACAAGTTACAAATGTCTTCCAAATGAATACAAGAGGTGAAAAAGCACGCCTCTTTAATAACTGAATTTGAAATCTTACATATGAAAGCATCTGAGTCTAAATGAATGGTGAGAAGTTAGAAGATGTGGGAGTAATAGAAAAAATACTATGTTTTTTTAATCTCAAATTTGAACACATTGTCGTGACGATTCAAGAAACTAAAGACTTGAAAGAAATGATGATTGAATAACTTTAAGGGTCAATACAAGCATGTGAAGAAAAGCGCAAGAATAAGCAAAAGCTCACTGAGTAATTCCTCAAAATGGAAATCAATTTTATGCATGAAAGCCAAAGGAACGATAGAAACCACCGTGACCGATACAGAGATAGATGTCGCAGATAAGATTGTAATCATAGTCGTGGACATGGTTGGAACTACAATAACAATTACGAGAAAATAAAAATCTCAACATGAGATGGTGGAAGAAGAAATCTGAACTTTAGGTATGGAAAATTTCAAGTTTAATGTTATAAATGTCAAAGGTTCGGACATTATACTTCATAATGTAGAGCTCCCAACAATAGAGTTGAAGAGAAGACTAAGTAAGCAGAGGAAAAGACCATGGAGAAAGATATATTGTTTCTAACATCCAAGGGAAATAATAAAGGTCAAGAGATCATCCCAAGCTTAAGACACTAGAGAAAACAAACATATGCGTGGGAAAAGAAGCATGGTTGTAGAGCTCAATGAAGCAGTGAGTGAAAATATCTGTTTTGGAGATGATACCAAAATATCGGTGAAAATAAAATGTAACATTCTTAATCGTGCAAAAAATAGTAGTCAACAATGAATTTCAAATGTCTATTACTGTTAGAATATTCAGTGTATTAAGTTTCCTTGTATATGCCTCTAAGTTCTCTATATGTTGAGAGCCTTACTATTGAGTTAACATCTCTAATGCATCAATAAAACAAAAAAGAATATTTTCTAATAAACACAAAACCCTAGCCGCTTCATGCGGCTACTTCTCTCTTTGTTTTTAACATGGTATCAGAGCATGTATGATTCTGGGAATTCTGAACATCCTCAACAAAGATGGCTGGCAATGAAGTCGTGGTTAGTCAAATCCCTGATGAATTAACAATGCAGATTGTTTCCATTCTGAGAAATGGTCTCGGAACACAACAACAAACAACTAACCCCGAGAATTTATCCCCAGGGATTAAAATCGATGGTGACAAATATGCCCCATGGGCAAACCTGATGAAGAAAGCAATTGTGGGAAGATGGAGAGTTTCTAACATTATATGGAAGGCGACACCTCCATCCAAAACTGACAAAACATATACAAGGTGGGAACAAGATGATCAATGTGTTTTCACATGGATTATACAGAATCTTGAATCCAGCTTGGTGAATAATGTCTCGCAATATCCCACTGCAAAAGCCATCTGGGATGGGTTAGCCATCACATACGGTTCTAGTACAAATTCTTTAAAGGTGTTTGACCTTCATAAGAGGGCTAATTCATTAAGGCAAGGGTCTGATACACTAGAAGACTTGTGGAACAAACTGCAAAACATCTGGATGTCTATAGATAGGCGAGATCCCAACCATATGAAAGACCCAGAAGACATTCAGATCTACAATAAGAAGACTCAAGAACAAAGACTCTATCAATTGCTAATGGCGATTAATGACAAGCTGGAACCAGTCAAGAGAGATATCCTGAAAAAGGATCCTCTTCCTTCCGTGGAAACAACATATGCTACAATACGAAGGGAAGTGGCCAGGATTAATATACTAAAATCAAGTTCTTCTGATAGTGACTCGATTGAAATTAGAATGGGTTTGGCTACTAAAGATTCTACACAGAGGTTTAAATTCCGATCCAAATAGAAAGAAGATAAATCCAAGTTGTATTGCACTCATTGTGGGATGAAGAAACACACTAAAGAGACATGTTTCTAGCTGGTTGGCTATCCAGAATGGTGGGAAGACGGTCATAAGGATAAAAATAACCAGCGTTTCAGATCTAATGTCAAACGGGCTTCGTCTACAAGTGGCGGTAAAGATCTGACTAAAAATGAGCAAGGAAGTGGCACTAGTTTTGAAGGAATGGCGGCGAACTCCTATGAAAAACTTGGAGGTAAAGGGTTTGAGAAATCAATGAATTGGATCTTTAAATGCGGGGCTACGGACACCATGTCTTATGATCCTAAAGACTTTGGTAACATGTCAAAGGGGGAGGTTCAATTATTTTTTCGGAAAAAATGGAAATTAAAAACTGCCTCTACATCCATTCATTATCCTTACAGTTATTATCTGCTAGTCAAGTGACAAAACGACTCAATTGTGTGGTTCTTATGTATCTATCTTTTTTTTCATTTTACAGGGCATTCATACGAACGAGATCATTGGGCGTGGTACTGAACAATGAGGTCTCTATTATGTTGATGAAGTAGTTCATAAAGGACATGTCATGCTTGCTCACGGAACAATAGAAAGGCAACTTTGGTTATGGCACCGGCGACTTGGTCATCCTTCTTTTAGCTATCTTAAAAGTTTGTTTCCTAGTCGTTTTTTGAATAATTCCATTCATGAGAAATGTGAAACCTGCATTCTTGCAAAAAATTGTAGGGTCTCATTTAATCAAAGTAATATTAGAGTTGATTATGTTTTTTCGCTAATCCATTCTAATGTTTGGGGTCCATCACCAAATTCCACTAACAATTAAATCAGATACTTTGTTTTATTTATGGATGATTTCTCAAGAATGACTTGGATATACATCATGAAACATAAATCGGAAGTACCAGAAATATTTGTTTGTTTTTACAAAATGATTTTGACTCAATTTGAAAAAAAAAATACAGATTCTCCGTTCTGATAATGGAACAGAGTTTGTCAACCAAACAATGCATAATTTTTTCAAAACAAATGGTCTTATCCATCAAATCACTTGTCCAAACACACCTCAACAAAACGGTACTTCAGAACGAAAAAATCGTACTTTACTTGAAAAAAACTCATGCTATTATGATTGAATCTAGAGTTCCTCATTCTCTTTGGCCAGAAGCTCTTGCTACAGCTACGTATCTTGCAGATCGTCTACCAACCCGATGTCTAGGAAATAAAACTCCATTACAAGTGATTGCCACCCAAGTTACAATTCCATCTGTTATGACCTTACCACCTCGTGCCTTTGGTTGTTCGGTGTTTGTTCATATCCCGAAAACTAGTCGAAACAAACTTAATCCATGTGCTAAAAAGTGTGTATTCGTTGGGTACGGTGTTCATCAAATGAGATATCGGTGTTACAATCCGGTTACCCGTCGAATCCATGTCACCATGGACTGTGACTTCTTAGAATCCGATTATTTTTTTGACCACCAATCTCGTGCTCAAGGGAGAAAGTAAGTGAATCACTCGACCGGTTGCTATATGAAAGTTACTTTGAGGATGTGCCGACAGAGTCAGTAGATGGCGCCACCGAACACGCCTCTTCCAACATAAAGGAGACTGACGAGGCACTTCTTACCACCAATGATTCTCCCGAAGACAATGTCCAACAAGAAATAAATGCCATTGATACTACCAGCGAATCAGCCGAAGAAAATGTCCATCAAGAGGTAAACAATTTACCTTATCATAATTCACAAAATGCTAGTGACCATGACAATTTTAGGAAGTTCATTTGTTGAAACTCAAACTCCGGTTCTTCCCTCAAGGAAAAAATAGAAGGGTTCCTTCTGATCGGTATTCACCGGAACACGTTCCTCGTGCTTCTACATATCCAGTTAAAACGGATAGGAAAGGAATAACGAAGATTGCAAAGGCGTTTTCAGCTACTATTCTCTCTGAACAAATCCCTAAAACAGCCCAAGAAGCTAAGAAGATGAATGAATGGCATGAGGCAATGAATACCGAAATGGAAGCTCTAAAAAGGAATGGTACATGGGAGAATTGTGCGTTACCACAAGGGAAGAAAGTAGTCGGGTGTAGATGGGTGTTTAATATAAAATATAAATCTGATGGAACCATTGAGCGACACAAGGCAAGATTGGTTGCCAAAGGATATACACAAACATATGGTATAGACTACTCTAAAACGTTCTCTCCGGTTGCAAAGATTGACAATATCAGAGTTTTACTTTCAATAGTCGTGAATAAAGATTGGTCTCTTCATCAATTTGATGTAAAGAATTCTTTCTTACATGGAGACTTGGAAGAAAAGGTATATATGGAACCCCCACCAGGGTTCTCTGATGGTTTTCAAGAAAATAAGGTATGTAAACTGAAAAAGGCATTATATGGGCTCAAACTTTCTATTCGTGCTTGGTTTGGGAGATTTACAATGGAAATGAAGCAGTATAGCTACAAACAGAGTAATGGGGATCATACCTTGTTTTACAAAAAGAGAGGAGAATTAGTCGCTTGTCTTAAAATATATGTCGACGATATGATTATAACGGGGAATGACGAAGAAGAAATTAGCTCTCTTAGGAAAAACCTCTTCAAGGAGTTTGAAATGAAAGACCTTGGGGGATTGAAGTATTTCCTAGGAATCGAGGTTCTTAGGTCAAGAGGAGGGATTTATATCTCCCAACAGAAATATATATTGGATTTATTAGCTGAAGTTGGCATGGTGGATTGCAAACCAAATGACACTCCTATGGTTGTGAATCACAAACTAAAGATAATTGAAGGGGCCAGACCAACGAGTAAAGAAAGGTACCAAAAGTTGGTGGGGAAATTGATTTACCTGGCTCACACTCGACCCGACATTGCATACGCGGTGGGAGTAGTTAGCCAGTTCATGCATCATCCTTATGAACACCATATGGAGGCAGTAATGAGGATTATTCGATATCTCAAAGGCACACCCAGAAGAGGTATAATTTTTAAGAAAAATGGACACCTTGATGTTGAAGTATTCACATATGCTTATTGAGGAGGGAATCCTAACGACAAGCGATTAACTGCTGGCTACTTTACTCTTCTTGGAGGTAACTTGGTGACTTTGAGGAGTAAGAAACATAAAGTAGTATCACTGTCAAGTGCTGAATCAGAATTTAGAGGAATCGTTAAGGGGATTACCGAGATACTTTGGTTAAAGAAGATAATGAAAGAAATCAGATCCTCTCTGAAGTTTCCAAATCAGTTAATGTGCGATAATAAAGTTGCGATTAAGATTTCAGAGAACGCGGTACAACACGATTGAACAAAGCACGTTGAAATAGATAGGCACTTCATAAAAGAAAAGATTGAAGATGGGACAGTCGAACTTCCGTTTGTTAGATCCGAAGACCAACTGGCAAACATCCTGACAAAAGCGGTTGCTGCAAGAACATTCGAATCAGTTTTATCCAAGTTGGGTATTGGTGATCCCACTACACAGCTTGAGGGGGTGTTAGAATATTCAGTGTATTAAGTTTCCTTGTATAGGCCTCTAAGTTCTCTATATATTGAGAGCCTTACTATTGAGTTAACATCTCTAATGCATCAATAAAATAAAAAGAAACATTTTTTAATAAACACAAAACGCTAGCCGCTTCCTGTGGCTACTTCTCTCTTTGTTTTTAACAATTACGTACCTAAAATGAAAAACAACAGCTTGAGCTTGGGACAACTCTTAAAAAATGCTATATATGATATTAACCTAAAAAAATATAGTATTTTTATGAGAGATGGTAAATGAGATTTAATTGCTAAGATTTAAATGTCAAATAATAGAATATTTCATGAAAAGTAACACGTTTAACCCACAAAGTTGATTATCCTAAATCATGGAATGAAATTAGGCCCATTAGTTTGTAATTTGTTTTCAACAGAATTCATGTCAAATATACCAAATGATAGAGTTTTTACTATCCCAACTAAACTTATTTATGAGGAATAATGTGGCTTTGTAAAAGGGAGAAATATTCAAACAATGTTTTGCTAAGACAAGAACTGACTGACAAAATAAAAAAAATGGAAATGTAATGCTCAAAATTGATATGGTTAAGGCATCTGACAAATTATCTTTTGACTTTCTTCAATCAAGTTTTAGCTGTTTTTGGATTTTACAAGAAATGGATGTATTGGATCAAAAGAGTATTAGTTCAGCAATATATTCAATCATAATCAATGGACAACCACATGGTTTTTTCAAATTATCAAATGGTGTTAGACATGAAGATCTTATATCTCTCAATCTCTTTATTCTAGCTAAAGATTCACTTCTAAAGGCCCTTAAAAGATATTTGAATAAGACATTGATATCCATTATAAAATTGGTCGTTCTATAAAAATAACTTGTTTAGCATATGCTTATGATTTCCTTATATTTACAAATGGTTCCTTATACAACATCAACAAATTATGTAGCTTCTTAAAGCAATATGAAAATTGTTTTAGTCATATCATTAATGCTGATAAATCTCTCATCATTACTACTAAATAAAATGTCCCAAACCAGAGTGAATTCCCTCACAAACTTAATAGGATTTAGACACAAAAAACTTCCATTTATCTACCTTAGTATACCTATCCAATCAAATAATAAAGCTTGTATTTACAATCCAATAGTAAATAAAGTCCTAGCAAAGATACTTGAACAGGATGCCAAGATACTCTCTTTGGGTGGCAGACTCATTCTAATTCAATTTGTTTTTGTTTTCGTTCCTATATACTTTCTTCAAAATTGCATCTTACCTAAGATAGTAATCCTCGTGCTTGAAAGGATCTTTAATAAATACCTTTGGGATACTACAAAAGATAACTTAGCTATGAATTGAGATTCTTGGAAATAATTGTGTAAGCCTTATGCTGAATACGAAATTAATGTCAAGAATATTTATGATATCCGAGATGTTTTCTCATTTAAAACTGGTTTAAATTCAGAGACAATACCTCCATATGGGCTAAATTCACTCTATCATTATATTGTTATAATGTTCACCCATTATTAGTTCAACCTTCCATTAACAGCTATAAGATATGGAAAATGATAACTAGTATCAGGGATTTGGCTGAACAATATACCTTTTGCACAGTTGGAAAAAGGTGAGTTACATTTTTTTTATGGAAAGATGGTGTAAGGTTCCTTTTATTCTATACAGCCCATCCCATAATTCTTTTGGAGAATCTATTGCTCAATTCTAGAATAATGGTGAATGGAATATTGCTACGCTAAGACATTCTATCTTATCCTCGGACATTTTTAAGATATCAAAGCTCATGATTCAACCTAACACAAAAGAAAAAATCAAATGAAGCCTCTCTAACAATGGGGATTTTAATACTAATGCAACATAGAAGGAAATCAGAGATAAGATTAGCCATTCTAGACTGTCTAAAAGGATTTAGAACAACACACTGCCTAAAAATTTCTTTTCTAAATTCGGATAATCCTAAAAGGTTGGCTCCTTGTTGCTACGTTACAAAAAATGCATATATCTTTAGAATTTAAATATCAATTTTGTTCAGCAAGGGGAAACATAAAATAACTTTTTGTTCAGTGTAAAACAACATGGTATATATATGGAAATATTCATCAGGCCTTTTTGGTATCTATATATTTAAACTTATGTTTATATTACACATAATCAGAACATGGTTTTGGTCAACCCAAAATGATATTCATATGAGAACCATATAACCACCTATAATATGTTGGTCTATCTAGAATACCATAAACAAAGCCAAACATGAAGGCCTACTTACTACAACTCAAATAATAATCAAGCAAATCAACTATCAATTTCTTAAAATAGATAATACTAACCTATTTAAAGATTCTCATTAGAAAAGAAACGTAAAAGTGGGTCCAACACTCTGTTGTTACCTACACTCAAACAAGAAAATAATTTCTCTTTAATTAAATATAAACTTCCAAATAAAAACAAAGTTAAACTTAACACATACGGTTCTAGCTTATCTAATGGTGTATCTAGCGGTGGTGGGATTCTCAGAGATATCAAAAGAGATACAATATTGGCTTTTGGTAAAGTCTATGGAAAAAAATGCTCTTTTAGCTGAATGTCGAGCTTTATTGGATGTTTTTATCATATGTAATAACAAAAATATCACCAACATTGATATTGAAATAAAATAATTTATTCTCATGGATATGATTGTTACTAACAAATATTTATGATATTTGATATCCTTAATCGAAAACTGTAGAAGACTACTCAAATTTGGGATGACTATCTCTAATTATAGAGAATAGAGCTATGATGCTAACTGGCTTACAAAAGTATCACTCAAGCAACAATTTAGACTTTTCTAACAACTTGATTCCTGCCAGATGTAGAACTATAATATTCTTTGAAAGCCTACATATAGGTTATCTCAAACTTAAAGACTAAATTCATTTTAGCTTGAAACTTCAAATGAAACTAGAAGTATATGATGAACAATATGATAAATTTACTAAAAGAAAAGTATTCGACTGTAATTAAGCTATATCTTAAAATCTTACTGGAATAGTTAAAGAAATAGAGAAATGTTCACAAAGATAATTCTTCAAAAGAAGAATCATATAAGACGAGACTGCAAAAGAAAGTTCTCAGACAAAACCTTGTCGATTCGTCTTCTCTTCCGCCTCCAAATTTTAAACTTTGATGATGAAGATGAGAGAGTTTTTCTTCTTGTTATCGATTCAACCAAGAACTCTAATCTATGTTGATAGAATGAAGAAACAAATTTTCAATTTGGTGAAATTTCTTGTGCGGTACAATTACCCGTCTTACTCTTGCTTTAATCTCAAGTTCTAGATTATATTGGGCCACTAATTCAATTACCCAATCCATCCTTATTTATTTTCTCTAAAAGGACATATGTTATTCTATACATCAATAAATTACCTTTAAAAAATAGAATATTTCCTTTGAATATTAAAAACGATTTTACAAAGTGTTTTAAGGGTTATTATACATATTCTTTGTAGCTATGGCATGTTCGAATTTGGGTATCTAAATTGTACAAATTTAGGTTTATTGTCCAAAAAATAAACGGTGAGAGGATTATTGTGTATCAATCACCCTGACTAACTGCGTGAATTATGTTCATTTGGGAATAAATCTGAAAAATATTTCCAAATGAGTCATAATCAAGAGTGAATAATCCGTTTGAGCTTATATATGTTGATGTATGTGCTCCAATCAAGCCGAGCTATCTAAGTAAAAATAACTATTTCCTTCTCTTCATTAATAAATTTTCATTAATAAATTTTCAAATTTAGTTATATTTCTTAAAGAAAAAATCATAAGTCTTTAGAATATTTAAGAAGTTCAAAATAGTAGTAGAAAATGATATAAGACATAAGATTAAATCCATAACATCTGACCGATGATCAGAATTCACATCCAATAAATTCCAAGAGTTTTTGAAGAAAATGGAATTCTTCGTAGCTTGACAATGAAACACACACTCATAGTAAAACAGAAGCACACACTCATACTTATCTATCAGGTCAGTTCCATTTCATCAACTTCCTTTCTTCTTTCGCATCTTTGTAGTCACTGATTTCCTGTAGCCGGATGTCAATAATGTCAGAGCGGACCGTATCCAGCTGGTCCTCTGTTATATAATCCGTCACTTGACAGTTGAACCGGTTACCCGCAACACGACGTTCCAATTCGGTGAGGCAAGAAACTAGATGTTGACGGGATGTATCCAAAGCCTAACCACCTAGCTCTCACTTCATCAACACGCCTTGAAATTCTAGGCGGCTGAACACCATCCCTTCTGTACAGGAAGTACATCTGGCATACTAATGCCGCGCGGTACCTTTTACCACCCTCTAGAATGTGCATATTACCAGCTTCAACTGATGCCCTCATCAAATATTGATCTTCCAACTCAGTCCATGGACACATTTTTCAGCTTGATTTATCAACTAATTTACAATTTAATGTGAATAAAGCTTCTATTTATAGACACTTTCGTTGCAGATAACATAATCGGAATATACGAATGAAAACGTAACACGTGTAAAGTAAGAAACCAAAAACTCCCGCTCATTCTCAAAAATCAAAAACTCCCGCTCATTCTCAAAATTCAAGAACTCCCGCTCTTTCTCAAAAATCAAAAACTCCCGCTCTTTCTCAAAAATCAAAAAATCCCTCTCATTCTCAAAATTTAAAAACTCCCTCTCATTCTCGAAAATTCAAAAAATCCCGCTCATTCTAAAAAATAAAAAACTCCCTCTCATTCTCAAAATTCAAAAATTCTCGCTCATTCTCATAATTCAAAAAATCCCGCTCATTCTTAAAACAAAAAAAGTCCCGCCAAACTTTACTTCCCTATATAAAGGGACTATAAAACCGTTTACATTCATATAATCTTCTCAAACATAAATAATTCAACATATGGAGTTTACTCCCCATGAAGACTACTATTTGCTTCAGGCGGTGAAGATTACCCGACGAGAGATGGGGGAAGATACTAGTGATGTTTTTTTGATCGGGTGCTTTGTAAGATGTACTACGGCTACGGCCGTTTACAAACTGGAGGTCTCCTCGTGCGCCACCGTGAGCAAATCAAGCGGAGGTACCTTTTTTGTCAACTGTTCCAGTGTTTGTTGTTTTTTCCATATAAAATTAAGCAAGAAGCGGTCGCCGTCTTCAACATGACGGTGGTAGACTACATCACTAGGGATATGGTAGCGTATCTTCAAGATATAATTACGAAAAGGGAGGAGTGGGTTGATTCTGACGATAACTTGGGATATGAATTCGATGATTGAGCATTTTGGTTATTGGCATTTCGTTGTATAATTATATTTTTATGTTTGGTTAAGTTAAAGTGTTAACTTGTTGTTTTCCTCTTTATGTATTTCCTTCAAGTGTACTTGTTGTTTTCCTCTTTATGTACTTCCTTCAAGTGTACTTGTTGTTTTCCCCATTTTTAATGGTATTTTATTTCAACAAATGTATAAACTGCGTCGCATGCGACCAGGCCCAAAGAGAGTCGCATTTTGGGCCTGCGATATAAGCCCTCTGTCTGAAAAACGAGGCCAACATTTATGCCTACCATTGCACGCGACCAGGCCCAAAGAGAGTCGCATTTTGGGCCTGCGATATAAGTCCTCTGTCTGAAAAACAGGGCCAACATTTATGCCTACCGTCACATGCCACCAGGCCCAAAGAGAGTCGCATTTTGGGCCTGCGATATAAGCCCTCTGTCTGGAAAAACAGGGCCAACATTTATGCCTACCGTCGTATGCAACTAGGCCCAAAGAGAGTCGTACTTTGGGCCTGCGATATAACCCTTATGTCTGAAAAATAGGGCCAACATTTATGCCTACCGTCGCATGCGACCAGGCCCAAAGACAGTCGCGTGCGACAGGTGTTATTTTTGAACCATGAAACTAACACTTTAAAAAAAACAGCAACTACAATACATCAAACGCTGGTAGGGATTTTCCTACTATATTATATCAAAATTACATAACTATGTTACATGAAACGTTAGGCAAAATAACTTAAAAATTTGTACAAAAGCATTTCAAACGTCGTCTCTAGTCAAATCTGTTACATGTGGTTTTTCGTTCAAGTTGATTTTCCTTGCGGGCATTATCTGTGTAAATTTGTTCAACCGCCGGTAGTAGGGATGCGCCCATTGATTCGCTTCTTCGGTTGCATAAGCGGCCCAACAAGGGTATAATAGAGGCAACGGTCCATCGGGTGGAGTAGTAATCTACAAGAAAAAAATAAACGAATGCATTAGTAATGATAGCGTAAGAAATTTTGATTGGAAACGAAATATACTTACATTAACAAAGTGACATCCATGCACGAAAGCTATCCCAACTTCTATGATCGTTGAATTGTTGACGGGTGGCTTTCTACGGATTGTTATATACGTTAACGAGGCTGCTTGCGATACATGGTATACCATGCATTGATACCTTGTCGCGATGACTAGTCCAATGTCCAGAAATGTCATCCAATAGTGGCTACTAGGGTTGGGCTTGAAGTAATCTAACATTTGTATCAAATCGTCAAACACCTTCTGCGAACCATATACATCCAACCAACATACACGGTTGTCCCGCAACTCCTTCAACAACTCGCGTCTAACATCCTCTCATCTATCTTCGTCGTTGTATATTGAATACGCTATGGAATGATATCCGCATTGTCCGTCCGGAAGAACGTCAACTAATTTTAAAATGTAAGTGTGTAGAAAGGCCCGGATGCAATCCAGATATAACGTTAACTTCCCATCCTTAACAATTTTCTTAGGCCTTCCAACTTTTTTTTTGCTAATGGAGGTTTGGGTGGTACGATGGGAACCACTTTGGATGCGGTCGTGCTCCCTAACGTGTTTACGGGTGTACTACCTACCGAGTTAGCCGGAGTACTAGCACTAGCGGTTTGTTCAATGGGATATTCCCACGAACTAGGGTTCCGTTTAGTCGATTTATCAACGCCTCTCTTTGGTCTGCCCTTAGCTCTAACCGCTTCTTTAGGATCTTGAATATGACTTGTCTCGGGCCTCAATATTTGCATTACCCTATTGATAATATGGTCTTGTTGGTGGGCGGAAACTACGAATGGAGTTGTCAATTAAGGAAAGTTTTTTTTTGTAATTCCTCTTCGCGAGAGCTAGGATCCCTATGCACAATATCTAATCTTTTCCAAAAGATATCCACATCTTCTAAAAGGATGCACCTACCATCTCTAGCTATAAATGCAATTTCACATGCACAAGGTAAACCATGCGTTTTCCTAAGGAAACAACCTCCACATGCTACCCGATCTACTCCTATATTCTGAGCACGTACAATAGCAACCATTAGTATCTTTAGCCCCGCATGTGACACATGACCTTTAAGATTTTTGGTTAAAACACCATCAAAGTCGGGAATTTTTCTAAACTTACTTCGCTCGAATGATTCGACGATACCCGCAGGCTGCTTCGTTAGTAAGTTATGAACTTTTTCCCAAAAAGTCTCAAAGTTGCATTGATTCGTCCTAAGATTTTTTTTAGGGACGAGTGAGCACCCTCCGCCCTACATAGTACAAGTAATAAATTATCAACTTATTTGAAACTAGATAAAATAACTCAACGAAAAATAGGATAAACGGACTAACCTATTTGTAGTTGTTTGGCCATAATGCTTAATCTTGTTCGTTCGGTACGCAAGGAACTTGTCACCATATTTTGTTATCCACGAGTATATAACGTACGCAAAACACTCCGGTTTAGATACAAACATCTCCTTCAGTGTATCCAGATTCTTTTGGTAACTCTCAAACGTGTTCGCCTCCGCAACGTAGCCGTAAAATTCAACAAATTGTTTCGCTACCGCATCATCGTGCAATATCTTCCGAACCGCCCCAAAAATGTTCTTACTAATGTGCCACGTGCATAACAAGTGGTGCGTATCCGGAAATATTTTGTCGATCGCTCGCATGAGAGCTAACTCCCGATCGGTAACAATAATTGATGGAAATGCGCACACACTATCCATCATCAAACCACGAAGAGTTTCCAAAGCCCACACGTAGTTTCCAATCTTCTCTCCGCTCATAAATACGTACGCAATGGTAAATGTAATGGAAGTGGACGTTAAACCGACAACCTCTAATAACGGCATCTTATACCTAGTCGTCTTGTACGTACAATCCATGAATAACACGTTCGGAATGTACGTAATAAGTCTACGCTAGTAGGATGTGCGAATAAAAAGTCAGTGATCACCTTTGAATCATCTTTCAAACGCTCCCACGTCGAGTACCCATTCTCCTTCAACTTCGTCAAAATATATTGCATTTGCGTTTGTCCCCCGTACTCAGCATCCCGATGTTTTTGGCGGCAATTGTAGATTGCACGCATGTTCGAAATGTTCTCTGGATATTGGTACTTCAAACCACTATATATCTCCATAGGGCGCGAACCGAGGTGAGACGAACTACGAACTAGTTCCTCTTCATCCAGTTTTAGCCTACAAGCGCGGAAATGACCATCTAGGCGAACGTAGGGTTCATGATTGTGAGTACCGTTTATCACCTCCAAACGCCATTTCATGGCTAGTACGTCGATCGGATGACCTTTTAGCGCAAACGGACAATTACATTTCTTCGTGGATGTCTTCCTCTTTTTCAAAGTTTCTGGTCTTGCCTTTGATACGCATACACCGTATCGCTCGCAAACGTACTCTAACCTAGGAGTCCTTCCCCATTTCCCGCTATCGTAGAGCTTTCTTATTGTGACAAACTTGATCTTCTTTGATTCAATGTCCACGAAAGCATCCAATTCGTCTTTAGTAAATAATCTATCTGTGTTGAATATTTTACTGTAATCGGCATCCATAAATGGAGGCTGGGCAGGTTCCTCCTGCAAAATATACAATTGGAAAGTATGAGTTTATATAACACTGCTGTCGCACGAGACATGTCTTCAGTGTCGTCGCACGAGACATGCCTCTAGTGCGGTCGCATGCGACACACGTTTGCCTTCGTCGCATGCGACGTATAAGGTTAACAAGTCGCACGATCGTGCGATGACAAAGATGTTCGTCGCACGAACTGCGTGCGACACGACTGAAAAACGAAATACAGGGTTTCGGTTCTTACCTCCATCCGGTAAGCTTCCTCCTCGTCTAGTAAGTCTTCCAGAGACACGCCCATTTCTTCATTGTCCATAGATACTCTTATTCAAGATTTTTCGAAGTGGATTTGATGGATTTGGGTAAAAAAAACCTAATTTTTTCGATTTAATGGATTTAGAGTAGTAGATTTTAGTACAAAACTTGTAGATTTAGGGTAATAACGGATAGATTTCAGAGTTTCAGCCGATTTGGAATGCAAATAGCATGAATGTAGAAATCTAGAGGAAAAAAAAACAATTTTAAAATTTCAACTTTGAATTTAAAAAAAATAAAAATAAAAAAACTATCAAAATGTGTAATATTTCTAACCTTCCCCTTAAATTATATAAAGGATGAAACTATTTAGTAAGTTTCAAACTCAAAAGACTGATACTGTATATAGTAAATAGTTTCATCATTTATATGGCCATAAGGCAATGGCATAGATAGAGTAGTAAGTAGGACTGTAGGAGCAGACGAGTAGTAGTAGTAATTAAATAATGATACTGGCATGTGATGTGAATGGGATGTACCATCATCGGCAATGACGTGCAAGAAACCTCTCTACTCTCACTCTTAACCACTTCCTTATTTTTCTTCATTTCTTTTATCCCCATTCCCCTATACACTCTATTTCTAAAACCATTCATTCAGTATTTATGTTAAGTAAAATTATATTTTATAAGTTTAATATCACATTTATCTTACTTTTATATATATATATATATAAAAGTAAGATATATATATATATATATATATATATATATATATATATATATATATATATATATATATGGTTATAGGAAGTGCATGAAACGGAAGCTGAAGGCGCGTGAAGATAAAATAGCATCCTATGTTGTCGCGAATCATCGTCGTTCTCAGGTCACGTGCAACCTCTTAAGGTCCTAGTGTCTTCTTCTGTTTACCCAACCCAACCATGTGATCTCATTATCATTTGCCCATTTTCTTCTTGTTTAATTACGACACTACCACTGCCATTGTATAGCTTAAATTTCGGATATACCCTCAGATGGGGGTCCATGTCTCTGTTTCAGGTTAGCAGTATCAGTATGGAGCCATCGACTGTGTTTTGAACAGAATTCGGTTTGGAATGAAGCTACACGTACGCGATCGTCTTACTCCCACTTGTGTTTAACTGTTGCAATGTAAGTCAATCGGAAAAGTGAAAAATATATTACAGTATCGAAATAAAGTTTAGCTATCTATTTCGTCCTTTTTCTACCTTTGTAATGAATTGAGAACGGTTACGACAAAAAAAATTCATATTGCCTGATTCGAATTTCTCGTCTTGAATCTCGTCTCTACAATGTTTTTAGTTGTTGTTTTAATTTGAATCTCGTCTCTACGATGTTTTTAGTTATAAAAAATGCAAAATCGCATGGTTATTTATAAAATATTTCAAAGTATACGAGGTGTTTATTTTGTGTTAAAGTTTAGATAAAATTTATAGAATCCAATACACAATGAATTTGTGAAATGTATATTATAATCAATTTGTAAATGTAATTTACATATTTTGGTTCTAATTTAAACTTATAAAAATAATATTTTTTGAAACATAAATATCAATAAACCTGTGAAGCTTATATTTACAAAAAATGGACATTCACAAAACTTATATTTGTGAGACATAATCATAAATGAACTTTACAAAAAGCAATATGTGAAAATATAGGTATAAAAGAACTTGTGAAATTAGTCTTTTGAAAATATACGCATAATTGAGCTTTGTGGAACATAATGTCATTAAATTTGTGAAATAGTATTTACAAAACCTAGTTAATTTTAACTTTAAAAAATATATTATATGAATTTCCAAAATCAATACCGGAAAAAACATAGATATTATCAAACTCGTGAATATAATATTTGCAAAACCTAGACGTACATGTACTTAAGAAATATATATGTGCAAAACATAGACTGAACTTGCAAAATCATTGTTTGTAAAACTATAAAGAGAATGATAAACTAAAAAATGTGTTTCTTTATAGATGATTAAAAAAACGGTCTTATATTTAGTAGTTATAAAAAAGTAAAAACAAATTTGTACCAATAAAATAAATATAAACAAAATTTAAAAAATAAAACATATTTTCTACGAGTTTTTGTTTGTTCTCGGATCATTGAAAAATATAAAATAATTATATTTTTTAAATAATTAATATTTTCCTTAAATGAGTCACAAAGTGTGTAATATTTATCAGGTATATAATATTCATGGTTGCTTGTGGTTCCATTAGATTTTGGTTGATAAAGTAATTAAATTATAAATTTAAACAAAATGTTTATTAAGGTTGCAAAACATAGTGGTTACTAAACTTACAAAACATAGTGGCAATCTAATCCAACTAACAAACTTGTAAAACATAGACATAAATGAATTGTGGAATCATAAACAAAGAAATAGTTTTCATATAAACAATACTTGAATCAATGCATAACCAAATCTAAACGTCAAACTTGCGAAACATCGGTATAAATAAACATGCAAAATCAGAAATAAAGCAAAAAAATAACATAAAAAACAAATAACAAAATCCACATGTCAAACTTGCAAACACAATTATTTTTTACTTGCATAATAAACAACAAAACTATAAGTTTCATCCTAAACAATACATAATAAAATCTAACTATCATATTTGTACCACATAAGCATAAACAAAATTGAAAAAAAGAAAAAAAAATCTAATGTTTTGTAGTTCACAATTGCACATGTGTTGTACTTCGTAACTGAATTTAATCCATGTTTCACAATTCACGATTGCTCAAGTTTCAAAGTTCGTAATTGCACATGTTTCACATTTTGCAATTATATTTAACCAATATTTCGTATTTCACAATTACTTATGTTTTGTATTTCTTAATTGAATTTAACCTATATTTTACAGTTCATACTCTATTTGTTCCCTTATAATTCTCGTTTTAAGGAATGGACACGAATATTAATAAACATAATTATTGATGAGATCAGATATTTTAGCTACTGTGTCCTTACTTAATCTGAAGGGCAGTTCAGACCATAACCACTAATATAGAACTCCAAACTAGACAAATATAATAAATGCTGACTAAGCTAGTTTTTGGTCACTTCAAACCAGATTACTAACGGGTCCTTAAACTTGACCCGACTACCTGATCCGACCCAATAAGCCCATAGGTTAGTAATTAAGTATAAATACCCCAACCACTTTCATTAATGAGGGTACTCATAATTTATTACTAGTACACAGCTTAATTATCTCACACACACCACTCTAAACATTAAAATTCCACAAAACATCCAAACACTTTACAAAATTACCCTCAGACAGAAATAAACCACACCAAATTGGCGACCACAGTGGGAGCACGATGGTGCATGAATTTTACAATTCAAAACCAACAAGAAAACAATCTAAATGAGTAGAATGTTTCACCTCATGAGGTGGAAGGTGCAAGGGAAAACAAGAAGTATACCATCGAGGAGTGAGACTAGTTAAAGGCTAAAATAGAGGCGCTGAGAGCAATAAAACAAGAAGAAAAATGAATTAAGAAAAAATCTGGAGCGTCAGTACTTCGCCACACTGACAATCCTGGAGAAAATGAGCAGTCTTTGAAAACCCATCTCAGATCCAAGAAAACACATCGAACTAAGCCTATTGAAACTTCTGCATCTGAGTAATCCAGCAGCTCATCAAATGAAGCAGAACTTGAAGAATCATTATCTTAAAATAGTGATAAAGGAAGATCTAAAAAGAGAATGAGGTTGACTAAAAAACACTAAAAGAAGAGGGATAAGTATGGCAGGCTTAAGAAGCACCAGGGTAAGGGGTCAACTAGTAGGCATATTGATAAGTTGTTGATTGATCCATTTACCTTTTAGTCTGAACCTGGTACTTTTGTAACCCCTAATGAAGATAATATTTTTAGTCATAGCAAAAATTGGAGGCAGTCGCCTTTGTCTACAAAGATACTCTCCAGACATCTTCCTAAGAGGTTTGAAAGCTCCAAGATGGAGAAATACGATGGGAGTCGAGATCCGGACAACCATCTGGAACAGTTCAAAAACTTTATGATAAATTTTGACGACGATGAAAAACTATTGTGTAGGGCCTTCTCCCAAACCTTCACAAGAAGTGCCCTCAAATGGTACAACAGTCTCCCTCAGGGGTGTATAAGAAATTTTGATACGCTCTGGGTTACCTTCCGGAGGAAATTTGTTGGAAGTAAGGAACTCAAGGGTAATATGCGCACCATTATCCATTGTGCTTAGGAACCGAACAAGTCCCTGAAGGAGTACATTATTCGTTTTGTAAATACAAATAATGTGCTAGCAGATTGCTTTGAACAAGTTGCAATTTCTTCCCTTAGACAAGGTTTAAATCCATGAAATCTAGCTGATTCAGTAACTCGGAAGAAGGCTATGACCTGTAGTGGTTTGTTGAATCAAGTGGGAAAGCAAATCAACGTAGAGGATACCAAGAAAACCAGAGTACACCGTCAAGTGAGATATAATACTACAACAACAACTCCACCAGCTATTAACCAATCCGGTTATAAGGCAAATGAGACTGGACATGGGTCCAACCGGTCAAGACAGAATCAGTCCAGCTAAACTCAGAACCAACAAACTAGAGGTAAGAGGGGACCCTATGTTCAGCCTGAGTCGCTTGCTGAGTTGGGGGAGAGTCTGGATACTATTTATGACAAGACCAAGAATGAGGTGCAATTTAGAAAGCCAGCAGTGTTACAGTCCCCCAGAGAAAACCGGAGTACTCGCTTCTGCCAATACCATAATGACATAGGCTATGATACTCACAATTGTATAGCCTTGAAACATGAGGTCCAGAACCTCATTAAAAGAGGCAAGTTGGAGGCCTACGTTAAAAAGTGAGGTGGAAGCATACCAGATAATGCGCAAACCAATGCTCCCTAGATGGGTCCTTTGAATAATTCTGGAACATCTACACAAGATGGTGGAATGGTAGTTGTTGAAAGATTTGATGTAGACTTTGAGTATCTGGATCCAGATCTGAGTCGAAATCAGGTCGGGGTGATAACAGACAAAAACAAAACAGTATTCAGACTGATCAACTTTTTTGAGTCACTAACTATTTTCGGAGAAGATACAGTGACTGCGCCTTCTACTTCATCAAAGAATAGGCATGTTCACAATTTGGACACCTACTTAGATGATGGAATGTCTACCTATCAGTTCCAATCCTCATCCCCATTCATAGTTTTATATAAGGATGACCTTAGGAACATTGCAAGACCTCATGAGGATGCGATGGTAGTAGGGGCTTCAATAGGGGGAAACGATATACACCGGATTCTGATTAATACAGACAGTTCGGTAAACATCCTATTTTTAAACTCCTACATACAAATAAGAAACCCATCAGAAGTTCTGCAGATGTGATTGGGGAGTTCGAAGAGGAAGTATTGTTGGGAAATGGGCATTTTAAAAAGATGATAAAAGTGTTGTTTATTGTGGTGGATTGCCCAACATCGTACAATGCAATATTTGGGAGGTTTTGGATCTTCATAATGCATGTTGTGTCCTCTACGGTCCCCCAATTCTTGAAGTACACTGTCTAGGGACAAGTAGGTGTTGTTCGGAGCAGTCAGAAGATAGGCAGGGAATGCTATGCAACAATCCTTGCCCCTAAAACTCTAGGGGCAATCAGAATTAACAAAGATTAGCAGTTATTGGAGCCTTCTGTTGAGGAAAATGAAATTGATGATCCTAGGGAAGCTCACAGTGTTATAATACCGATTAAGGAGGTTGAAACTCACTCCCTTGCAGAGGAAAAGACTGTTAAGATTGGTTCCAAGCTGGCACCAGAACTGAAGCACCAATTATTATCCTTTTTAATGAATAATCAACATATTTTTGCATGGTGTAACAGTGATGTTACTGTAGTGTCAACAAATATTATATCTCATAAATTGTCAATCCGGAGTGATATTGCACCAGTTGTACAGAAGAGGAGGTCTTTTCTAAGGAAAAAGCAGATGCGATTGTTTAAGAAGTTGACCGTTTAACCAAGATGGGTTACATTAAAGAATCTCAATACCCTTTGTCAACTGCCAATCTTGTGTTAGTCAAGAAAAAGAATGGTAAGTGGCGTATGTGCATTGATTTTACTGACCTCAGTAGATTATGCCCTAAGGATCTTTATCATGTTCCTCGGATAGATCAGTTGGTGAATTCTACCTCTGGAAACAAACTATTGTCCTTTATGGATGTCTTCTCAGGGTACAACCAAATACAAGTAGATCTGAAGGATCAAGATCACACTTCTTTCATCACAAAAAGAGGTCTTTATTGTTATAAGGTGATATTATTCGGATTGAAAAATGTTGGGGCCACTTATCAAAGGATAGTGAATAAAGCTTTTGCTAATCATATTGGTAGGAACATAGAGGTTTACATAGATGATATGATGGTTAGAAGCTTGGAGGACGATTCACATACAGCTGACCTTCAAGAGACATTCTCTAATTTAGAAGTTGTGAATTTAAAATTGAACCCTGAGAAGTGTGTATTTGGGGTCCAATTTGGAAAGTTCTTGGGCTATATAATAAGTTAGAAGGGAATTCAGCCCGATCCTGATTAACTTAATTCCTTACTAGCAATGGACCCTCCTCAAAATATTAAAGAAGTTCAAAGACTCACAGGACAATTAGCTGCGTTAAATAGGTTTATCTTAAGATCATCAGACAAGTGCGCTCCATTCTTCCAAGTATTGAAGAATGCTAAAGAATTCAATTGGTCTCCACAGTGTGACCAGGCTTTTATTAAAATAAAGAAGCATTTGTCCTCACCTAAAACTCTTTTCAAACCTGTTCGGGGGGGGGGGAAGCTCTATGTCTATCTAGATGTATCAGAATATACAATAAGTGATGTGCTAGTCAGAAAGGTAGACAATTACCCTTATCCGGTGTATTACATCAGTAAGAGTCTGTTGGATGCTGAAAGAAGATATTTGAAATTAGAAAAAATTGGCTTTGACCTTGATAATTGCAGTGAGAAAATGAGACCATACTTCCAAGCTCATTCCATTGTTGTTCGAACATCTTTTCCTTTAAAAAGCGTTCTTCAGAAAGCTGATGTATCAAGCAGAATGACCAAGTGGTCAGTGGAGCTGGGTGATTATGTTATTGACTTTTCCCCTCAAACAACGATTAAAACCCAATTAGTGGTTGACTTCTTAGTAGAATTTCATGCTGATAGATCCTCCGGACAGGAATCAGAGAATAGATCTAAGAAAGAATGGGTAGTTCAAACTAATGGTGGATCAAGTATTATGGGTTGTGAAGCTGGGATTTGTCTAACTTCTCCATATGGTGACAAGATGTATCAAGCCATATGTTTTGGGTTCAAATTTTCTAACAATGAGTCTCAGTATGAAGCAACCGTAGCTGGTCTTAAGTTGGCTCTCCTATGTGGGGGCTAAGAGAGTCCGGTTAATGAGTGATTCTCAATTGCTCATTCATTATGCTCAAGTGCAATCTGAAGCAAAGAAATAACAGTTGATTAAAGACTTGCTTATGTTGAAAGAAGTTGTTGCGAACTTTAAAAATATTTACTATGAGCACCTTCCTAGATCAGAAAACACTTTGGCAGACTCCTTGGCAATTATAACATATTATGAATCTTACCCATGGATTCTTGTGCAAGAGTGTTCGTCCATATATACAGATCGGGAAAAAGAAAGTGAGGAAAATATGAATATACTTGTTGTTCAACCTAAAGATTTGAGATATGCTTTTCTCCAATGCATATTTGATGGGATATTGCCTCCAGATAAAGCTGTGGCAAAAAAGATCAAGTACAAAGCTCGCGATTTCTTGATACTAAGAGAAGTTCTTTACAAAAAAACTTTCAACAGATCTCTCTAACGTTGTCTAGGGTTTGAAGAATCCCAAGTTGTATTATCTAAGATACATGATGGAGAAGATTCTACACACTCTGGCTATAAGGCCTTAACCAACAGGGTCTTATTAGCTGGATACTACTGGCCAACTATAATGGCAGACGCTAAAGAGATGGTGAAAAAGTGTGATTTTTCAGAATATAGGAATAAAATTCGTATGCCAACAGTTCTTATAGAATCCATATCTGAATCAGTACCCTTTTCGAGATGGGGTATGGATCTAGTTGGGCCTTTTTTATGGCATCCGGTGGATGTAGAACAATCATAGTCTATATTGACTATTTTTCTAAGTAAATAGAGGCAACTCCTTTGGATGGAACCACTTCAAAGGCGGTTATTAAATTTATCTTATCTAAACATATATTGTAGGTTTGGGGTTCCCGGGAAGATTACTACAGACAATGAGCCACAATTTGATAATAAGGACATGAAAGCTTTCTGCATCTCCAAAGGAATTCAACATTGTTTTTCTTTTTCATCCTCAAGCGAATAACCAGGTTGAGGTTGCAAATAGAACCATTCTATCCGGATTAAAAAATAACTTGGAGGGAGCTGCAGGAAAGTGTCCAAGTTATTTACAAGAATTATTATGGGCCTATCAAACTACTTCCTGAGCTGCCACACAAGAGTCTCTTTTTGCTTTAGTATATGAGATGGATGCCATTACTCCCATAGAAACTACTTTACCATCTCACAAATTCCAAAACTATTCTGAACATGCTAATGATACAACAGTTAGGAATCAGGTGGACTTGATAAAAAAAAGAGTTAAAGCACATATGAGAACAACACATTACCAAGGCTTGATCAGGATCACATTTTCTTCCAAAGTTAAAAGGAGATATTTTCGAACAGGGGACAAAGTTTTAAGAAAAGTCTTTTTACACACCAAGGAAAAGCAGTTCGGTAAGCTGGCTCCGAACTGGAAAGGCCCCTATGGGGTTTGTGAAAAGGTCAAACCATGTACATACAGGCTCCAAGAAAAAGAAGGGAGAGCTCTAAAGCACCCATGGAATGTTGAACATCTCAGGTTATATTTATAATAAAAAATGTTGTAAATATTTAATTTTAAATATCAAATGTAAATATTATGGGGCATATTTTTTCCTACCATGGTGGCGCGGGGAGGTTTTCATGAGGTGTTTGGGTTTTTCAATGATATATGATGCCTTTTTCAAAAGTCTGGTGCAATTTTGTTTCAGTTCGGATATTAAACACTTATTCAACATCCGGCTCTCAAGTATTGCTGAGTTGATCGAATATATTAAGCACTTGATCACATTTAATAAACACATGTGGTCTAAGATGTTGAACACTTTTGTTCAACACATCTGAAATATTAAAGGCTATTTAAACATTGGTTATAAAAGAGTCAAACAAAATTGCAACAAATGGGAATATGAAAATTAGAATCTGATCGGACTACAACTGATCTCTGATACAAAAAAAATGCCTTGGCTATTTAAGGACTTCAAAATTTTACAGCATAGAGGTTAAACAAACATTGCAACAGAATGCCTTGGCCATCTATAGATTTTAGTCTTTCAAAACAAAAAAATACATAATATAACCTTAGGGTTTGTTCCCTTCAGATTTTTATTCACCGCCATATTTTTTGGGACTATTGAGTTCAGCACTTGAACTCTCACCTATTTCTTCATCACCATCAGAGTCTATTACACTGGAATAGTTGCGCTTGTCCCCATCAGCCATCTTATGGAAATGGAGATCTTTATAGTCCACATATTTCCACAAAGGACCAAGGGCCCTCTTAGGAAAGGTCTCATGAAACAGTAGGGTCATATCGGACTTGATTCCATCATCCCTATTCTCTAGAGAATCTACTATTCCATTAGCATATGTTTATATCCCTGCAGCTATGGCTTGAGCTTGTTTGCGTTCCAGGGTAGTTTTCTCTTTGGTATTCTCTTGGACAGTATTCTTCAACTTAGCTTTGTCATTCGATAAAGTCTGGATAATACTCTATTTAGTTTGCAGTTGCTCCTTCAAAGCTTTGATATCATTCAAAGAAGAAATATCCATGTCGGAGTATTTAGTTTGAAGTTCTTTACTGGCTATTTCTGACTTAAGCAGTTTGGCAACTAAAATCTCTTTTTTCTTCTTCAATAATTCTATGCTCTGTTGAGCGTTGAGAAGATTGTTTGATAAGTTTTGCTTCTCTGTATTCAGGGTATTGATGGTAACAGTTTGGACCCTTACATGTCTCTCCAGATTAAGCACTGGTCGAATTTAACCCAAGAGGGCATGAGTCAATGTATCTTGTTCACTAGATATTGCATAAGTCTCGTCGTTGTAAGTCACAACATTAGAAGATCTAGGAGGACGATAAGGCCCCGCGAAGTCATATTTTTCTAAGTCATTGAAATAGATATTGATGTTCTGAAAGGTATCAAAGTCTACCTCTTCGTTACCATCACCGGTAACCTGTTCGGAATGGAGATTTGTTAGAATTTCCTCCTGCAAGGTAGGATCGGTAGGAGCTAGATGAGGGACTTCAGGAGGATGAAGGATTATCTCTGCTCTTAGATTAACTTTCTTCTTTTTGGCAGCTTTCTCATAATTACTGGTTTTCCGGTTCTTGTCCTTCTTCAAAATTTTTGGTAGGTTATCTGACCCACCAGCCTCCTTCACAGTGACTTCTATTGCTTCCTGTAAAGCAACGTTAATACCTCTTTGGTTCTCTGAACCGGTCTCTTCAATGGTTGTTTGAAGTGGGTCTGTTGTGGCCTTCTTCTTTTTCTTGTTTTTCATCTTGTTCAAATGACTAGGGGCTTTGGCTCTGAAAGGCAGGTAAAGTTTGGCATCTTTAGCCTCTGTCCTACTTAGGATGACATCTGCAGGGGGAGGAGTGGTTAACTCTTCCCAGGAGAGGTCTTTTCTCCCTAGGGTGTTCCACAGATGAGACCTCACGTAGTTTCCCGATGTGAAGCAGTTGTGAAAAGCATTACCCCACTTCTCTAAGGCCCGATCGTTTGGAATAAGTATCCTGACCTGCCTTTACATAGTCTGGAAACTCCTTCAAAAACACTGGGAAGAAGTACAAGTCAGTTTAGATTAAAAACTTAATGCTTAAAAGGTTAAAGAAGAAATAAGAGAAACTCATTAATGCTCTTCCTGGTCAACTGGCTTGGGTTTGAGTCAACCTTGATCTTCTTGCCATTTTCCCAAGCCCCGCTGATGAATAAGAACTGCATCCTCTATAGTTTTTCAGACTCCAGGAGATCGTTCACTAACTTGTAGTCATTCCCTATGTTGTAGTGGTAGAAGGGGATGTGATGATTTTTACACAAGTTTGCCACAATAGAAAACTGTTCCATTGGTTGTGGAATCTTAGATAACCTGGATGCCATGATGCAGGCTAGTAGAGTATACCAAGCATTGGGGTTCAGTTGGCTGGGATATAGCTTGGTCAGATGGAATTATCTGACTATCTCCGGATCCAAAGGAATCCGGAGTCCCCAATTCAGCACTTTTGTATAGACCACGAGTTCATGGGGATTGCAGTCTATCGGGGTTTCTAGAGTGACCAGACTTATCACTTTCACAGACTCTGGAATTCCCCACTTAGTATGAATTTGACCCAGCTCAGCAATGTGGGTGTATACGTAGGTTATGTTGTGAAGGGACAACAAATAATTCACGCTGACCTTCTTGAAGCATGACCCCACTCTACCTTCTAGACTCTACGGAAGAGCATCCGGGATGAGTCATACCCACATTGGTCTTGCCATTCTGATCTGCAGTTATATCTTCTGTTTGACCGGACGCCTCAAAAGGGGCTTCATCTAGATTTTCCTTCATATTTTCTTCCTTTAATTGTGGAAGGCTGTTCGGAGGGCTGTACAGATGGTTGTTCGGATAGTTTGGTTTCTGTTAGGGGTTTTTGCTCATATGGTTTAGCCTTTGGCACAGGTTCTATTGCCTCCAAACTGGAGGGCTTTGAAGAAGAAAGGGTGGATTTTGACTAGGATTGACGTGTGACTCGATGTGGGGTTAATTTATCTGAATATTTTTCTACATCTGACCCCACTGCAATAAAAGGTGAGGGTTTTCTGATGCTAGATACATCGTTCTCCTTAATGAGAGGGTCTTGAGACTCCTGAACGGATGACCCTGGTGGAAGAGGTGAAAGGTTTGCGACAAAAGACAATTTTCTAACTTTGGAAGTTTTTGAAGATGATGAACCCATGTCTGTATTTACTTATGGTTGACTATTTCTTTCACCAGGAGAAATCGGAAGACCAACAACAATGCGTTCGTCTCTTGCGACTTTTCTTGCTTTCTCTAACTCAGATAAGTTCAACCAACCTCCTTTTACTAAGGCGTTTCTGGATGTGAACATATATGATTCAAGCACGAATTTGAAAATGGAGTAAGCTTTCTCTCACTAGGAATGTTTTTATTTTATGAAGACAATGAAACAATAAGAAGGTTTATATACAATAATGAAAAATGGAAGTTATCTAGGAGAAGGTAAATCGATTTAGGTAATGATTAAAAGCTGCAAGGTATGGGAGTTAAAGCCTATGTAACTTTCTAGCCTAGTAGGTACAAGAATCTAGGAGAGAAAACGGCTGAGAGGTCGAACCAGAACATAACATGTGTCCCACGATCGCAAGAAAATTTTAGAATTCTAAAATAAGAAATCAGTTCCACCAAAATTCGAGCAGTCACTTTTAAAAGATAATTTTGCAATTCAGACGAAACAACAAATCGGAAAATGTTAGTATTTGAGTTAGCTCTTCCAAAGATTCTTTGCAAGACCGAAAGGGGCTACTGATGAGATCAGATATTTTAGCTATTGTGTCCTGACTTAATTTGAAGGGCAGTTCGGACCCTAACCACTATTATAAAACTCCGAACATGACAAATATAATAAATACTGACTAAACTAGTTGTTGGTCACTTCAAACCAGATTACTAACGGGTCCTTAAACTTGACCCGGCTTCATGATCCGACCCAATAAGCCAATGGGTCAGTAATAAAGTATAAATACTTCAACCATTTTTATTATTAAGGGTAATCATAATTTATTACTAGCACACAACTTAATTATCTCACTACACACCACTCTAAAGATTAAATTTCACAAAACATCCAAAACACTTTACAAAATTACCCTCAGACAGAAATAAACCACACCAATTATGACTCATTTTACTTGTAGAAAACAAAAAATAAACTAAATTGATTGGCCACAGTAATGAGCTTTTTCTAATTTAATTGATCAACTAATAATTATTTATTTATTTAGTATTCAAAAGTTCATTGATTCACGAGAACGACAATTAATTTGAAACATTTAATTTTTTTCAAAAGCGACTCTTAATTGGGTACGAAGGGAGTAATTGCTTATTTTTTTGTATTTGAGAATTTAATTTAACCCATGTTTCGCAGTTCATAAATGCGCATGTTTTACGGGGCATAATTACTCTAATTATCTTTTGGAAGTTAACTTTAACTCGTATGTTGGAGTTCATAATTTCTCATGTTTACACTTTTAAAATTAGACATCGCATGTTAACATAAAAAAAGTCAGACAATTAATGAGATCATTTAAGTTATGACTTTATAGGTTAAGTGAATATCAAATTAAAATTCATGATCTAGAACTTCATATACAATGAGAATAGAATTTTCAATACACTTAATAACATACAATAAAAGAATAGATTTATTTCCTTATAATCAAGGAAACATAATATCGCAAATAATACAAACTCATTTCATTCAGTTGAGATTAAAGTAAAAAAATAAAATTTCATATTTCTCTTTCTTATCCCTCTATACCAATTTATTTAACACTCGGAGTCTTTCATGAAGACAACATTCATATGGGTGTTTTTAGTCTATAGAATATTCAGATTCAGTGGGATGATATTTTAATTTCACTTTTAACTTTTTAGTTTTTTTATATAAGGTTAGTTTTCAGATTGTATTATCACTTTGGATTGTATGTGTACAATAATTTGGATAAATATAATAATTAAGTTTTACTCTTATATTTTAAGTGATTTCAATTTAGTATGACCAGTTGGATGTCGACACATATCAATTATAGGTGGTGTCAGACCTTCATGTTGTGCTCCGTGAGAAGTCAGGGGTCATCAAAGTGGTAGTTGCTAATGTAATTATAATATCTTTGTTGCATATTGATAAGTCATGATAGACCTTCTTTAATTTACTGTTAGCTATCATGTGACATGATCAGACATACATGTTTTATCTATAAGATAATAACGTTACAAAATGCACGTTAGGTTTGATACAATTCAACATATGTGATTATTTAAATTGGAAGATTGTAAAGAAATATTGGATTTTAGATAACCTCATCACATGTAATTTAGAGTATATATATATATATATATATATATATATATATATATTGTTATATGTCTAATTTAATAAAAATAACTGATCTAGTAAGTGGACCTACATATAATATAGGTTTCATGAGAGAATATAGTATAAATATAAGTTAGGTTGATTAGGATCTTTAGATACATATTCATTAATCTAGAATTTTAGTTATTGGGTCATAAATTCGAATAAAGATTATGGTCCCTTACCGTAGCTAGAACATCGGACAGTAGCAACTTAAGAACTAAATAAAAAAGTTGCATTAGTAAGAGATAAAAGTTGTATGTGAAGTTAAGAACGATTGGTTTAACTCATGCACTGCAGATTAATTTAGGGATTTTCTTCCGTAAATATAAATACCTTATTTTTAGAACCTAATTCAGGCTCTCAAAGTATTTTTTAGAGAAAATGAATTAGAAGCCTCTTTCTTATTCTTCGGTTTTCTTTAGTTGCAAGTGCGTTGAGGTCGCTATCTCAATCCTCTGTAGATAGCTTCATGTGCAACTAGTAAGCAAAATAAATATCTCATAGCCTACAATTCATTAGAGCATCGGAATCAAAAGATTCTTTCGCTACAGATCGATGGGGAAATAAATACAATACACAAACCATTAAGTATTCGTCTTTTAATTTCTGATTCATCTTAAACGTGGATGGATTAGTCTTTGATCATTTTTTAAGTTTTACAAACCTTAATCATATTTTATATACATATGTTTCACTTGTATAGAGATCGTATAGTCGACCAATAAAGTATCATAATATATTTACGATATATCAGGTTCTCTTCTTCAAACGTTCATATTTCTTCTTTGTTTTGTGAGGTATCTCAGGATGCTAAGCCAACTTTTGGTCAATGATGTAGAAAACAATAAACGTTGTATGCAAGAACATCAATTTATATTTCTATATTTAAAATTGGTGTTATTTAAGTAATCTAATTGAACCAGATTTTAGTTCATCATTGGATTTTTATCGCTACCATGGTTTGTAGACATAATGTTATATGATTATTTATAATATTAATCAAACTGAAAAGCATGTAAAAATTTACAAAATGAGCAATAAAATTATGATCAAAACTTTTTAATTGAATAAACTTGAGAGATTTAAATGATCATGTTATCTTAAATAAATTATTTTCCCTATTGTATTATTTTTTATTTTTTTTATAGATTTTTTAAGATATAGTAAAACAAAATACGCACAACTATTTTTTTTTTAAAAAATCAATAAGTTCCATAAATAAAATAAAATGTTTTAAGTGAGATTAGTTTTGATTTTATTAGTTCTCTTATAAAATATATATATATATATATATATATATTTAAAGTAACTTTGTAAACTAACACAACTTTTTAAAATAAAATAATCATATTGAAGGATATAAAAAAATAAAAAAAACGTAACGCAGTGTACAACATTTTTAATTATCACACTGGCATTCATACACACGTCACCACAGCAACTTGTTTTGTCGTTGTTGTGAAATGTCTTGTCGCTATGATAAGCATAAATTTTTACTACGACAGCTGAGACATATTTTTAACAATACACTTATGAATGAGAGATTTTTAATCTTGGATTATGTTTATAATTTTCAAGTGATTACAAAGCGCATATCTAGTCGTGATGATAAAAAAAAATATAGATTTAGCTCATATCATTTGAACGTCTAGACGAAGACTTAGACAACGACACTGCACTACTATGAATTTTTTGTATTGTCGCAATAAATACGTACATAACTGTTATAAATATGATGATATATCACCCGCAACACATTTTCGTTTTCACACACTATAAACTCACATTTTTTTTAGTTTTTATTTATAATTTGTATCCAAATAAATCTTGATATTTATTTCAAACATATAACTTATAAAAGTTTAACTACTGATAATTAAAATCCAACATGTCATTTATCAAAATAACAACGCAATATACAAAAAACTCTTAGATTACGCTAATAAATAATTTAAATTGACTTATACGTTTTAAACTATTATTTAAATTTGATTTTTTAAACGGTTGATATATGACACCAAAATTTGTTAAAATAAATCATTTTATTTTATTTTGAATAAATTTGTATTAACTGAGCTAAAAATCAAAATTAGTTTTATTTCGTGTTTGTTTCAAACGTACTATTTTAATTCGTATTTTGTATTAGTCTTTCATGTTTTAAAACTTTATAAGTTTTGTATCTTTGTCCGTGCGATTGTTTAAAAACGATAACGCAACAATTCAAATAATATATTTTATGTTTCATATTTAATTTTTTAATTTTTGTCTTGTCCCTTAAATTTAAATAGTATTCAATTCAATATCAAAAATATTTAATTAGTAAAATATTTGAAAACTATTTAAAATACCAGGTGGCCGTTTCTAAACAATCATGAGCGTCAATACTAAATATACAAAATTTTAAACGATAAAAAAAATACTAAAAAACAAAAATAATTAATTTAGAACAAGTACAAAATATAAAAGAGTAGTAATGTTTTCTGTCCGATTTCAAACAAATATACAATTGCGAATTCTGAGTTTTTAAGCTTGATTTGGCTCGTGAGTGGTAAGGAGCCGTTGACACCAAACAAGTTTCAGACAAGTTGCATTTTAACAATAAAGAATACAGAACCAAAATGGGAAGAGCATCCAATTCTACATTTAATATAAGAATCCTATTCTCATGTTTCAAACTTTCAAGTCTGAAACATTGTGTGTCTCCATGTATATATATATATATATAATCACTTATCAGTAATTTTGCTATATGTTTGTTTCAATGTTTGCAAGATAAAAGAGCAGAAAACGATGAAGTGTATATGTCCACGAGGACAACCACAGATGCCGATATATCTTCATCAATCGCATTTTCAATATGATCAGATTATTGATGAAGAAGGATATGTTATGTATATGTCCAATCAATCTATCGTATCGTATCGCTCTTTTATTAAGACGAGGCCCCACCACCTGTCTATCATGTGATGTGATATAAGTCATAATATTACACTCTTTAGTCTTTACTACTCCCTAGATTTTAGAAGCGGTGGTAAAAATATTTTATTCCCTCTTTGTTTTTTTACCAATAGAAAATACTGACATGTTTTTTAATTAAATAAAATCTCGCGTATTCAATAAGATAAGATAAGTGGTACTCTTAATTTGCTACAGTAATGTTGTTTATTGTTTTAATAATAAATTTTTTTTGTTTTTTAACAACAAAATTAAATTGAATGAATAGGATACCGAGTAGAGTTGAAGCCAAATAACTCCATTTATTAGTAACTTGTTACATCATAATTTGTCTTTTAGTTTGGGAGAGAGATGCTCCAACTTTAGTGTTTCCCATTTAGAAATTAAAATTTGATTTTCTTAAGAGACCAAAAACGAATTTCCAATTTTGATTTTCATCCCTTTCAAATATTTTTTTTTAGAAAGAATCAGAGATATTTATGTAGAACTTTAAAATCTAGTTATCTTTATTTACTTGTTTGTCGGTGATTTTTTGAATACTTGAAAATTCGTTCTTTTCTAGCTGGGTATTGTTTTTAATTTTTTTTATTGGTAAAAGTGGCAAAATGATAACAGTATTTTTTTTTTTAATTTTTTAGGAAAATCATGCTTGTTTGTTAGTCCAGCTAATAGATAATTGCTTATAAATATTAGGAATCATCTGTTCTTATGTAACCAATACTTTTACTTTCGAGAAAGGTAATGATTCTCAATTGGACTGGAGCATGACTTTTATCATCTTCAAATCTCAAAACTTCAATTTGTCAGTCAATCTGCTGTTTGGTTATGCTCTTTGTATATGGGTTTTACTGCCATGTTTGAGTGGATGAGTGACGTGCAACATTGTATCATTTTGTGTAAATACAATGGACCTTTTCTAATAGTTAGCATCTCAATTAATAGAGAATAATCTGTTTCAGTGTCAAGTATTTTGAACTTCTTTTCATTGCATAGAATATTCAGTGTATTAAGTTTCCTTGTATAAGCCTCTAAGTTCTCTATATATTGAGAGCCATACTATTGGTCAATTCTTGAATTACATCTCTAATGCATCAATAAAACAAAATGGAACATTTTCTAATAAACACAAAACCCTAGCCGCTTCCTGCGGCTACTTCTCTCTTTGTTTTTAACAAAGACAACAAATGAGATGCTACGTAGAACATGTGCATGTTAACATGGTATAAGAGCACATGTGATTTTGGGAATTCTGAACATCCTCAACAAAGATGGCTGGCAATGAAGTCGTGGTCAGTCAAATCTCTAATGAATTAATAATGTAGATTGCTGCCATTCTGAGAAATGGTCTCGGAACACAACAGCAAACAACTAACCCCGAGAATTTATCCCTAGGGATTAAACTCGGTGGTGACAACTATGCCCTATGGGCAAACCTGATGAAGAAAGCAATTGGGGAAATGGGGAATTCATTAAGGCAAGGGTCCGTTACACTAGAAGACTTGTGGAACAAACTGCACAACATCTGGATGTCTATAGATAGGCGAGATCTGAACCCTATGAAAGACCCAGAAGACATTCAGATCTACAATAAGAAGACTCAAGAACAAAGACTCTATCAATTGCTAATGGCGATTAATGACAAGCTGGAACTAGTCAAGAGAGATATCTTGAAAAAGGATCATCTTCCTTCTGTGGAAACAACATATGCTACAATACGAAGGGAAGTGGCCAGGCTTAATATACTAAAATCAAGTTCATCTGATAGTGACTCGATTGAAATTGGAATGGGTTTGGCTGCTAAAGATTCTGCACATAGGTTTAAATTCTGATCCAAAGAGAAAGAAGATAAATCCAAGTTGTATTGCACTCATTGTGGGATGAAGAAACACACTAAAGAGATATGTTTTCAGCTGGTTGGCTATCCAGAATGGTGTGAGGACGGTCATAAAGAGAAAAATAACCAGCGTTTCAGATCTAATGTCAAACGGGCTTTGTCTACAAGTGGCGGTGAAGATCCGACTAAAAATGAGCAAGGAAGTGGTACTAGTTTTGGAGTAATGACGGCGAACTCCTATGAAAAACTTGGAGGTAAAGGGTTTGAGAAATCAGTGAATTGGATCTTTGATTGCGGGGCTACGGACACCATGTCTTATGATCCTAAAGACTTTGGTGACATGTCATCTCCAAAGAAATCCCATATTGAGACTGCTAGTGGAGAAATTTGTGAAGTCAAAAGGGGAGGTTCAATTATTTTTTCGGAAAAAATGGAAATTAAAAACTGCCTCTACATTCCTTCACTATCCTTAAAGTTATTATCTGTTAGTCAAGTGACAAAACAACTCAACTGTGTGGTTCTTATGTATCCATTTTTTTTGCATTTTACAAGACATTCGTACGAAGGAGATCATTGGGCGTGGTACTGAACAAGGAGGTCTCTATTATGTTGATGAGGTAGTTCATAAGGGACATACCATGCTTTCTCATGGAACAACCGAAAGGAAACTTTGGTTATTGCACCAACGACTTGGTCATCCTTCTTTTAGCTATCTTAAGAGTTTGTTTCTAGTTTTTTTTTTGAATAATTCCATTCATGAGAAATGTGAAACCTGCATTTTTGCAAAAAATCGTAGGGTCTCATTTAATCAAAGTAATACTAAAGTTGATTATGCTTTTTTGCTAATCAATTCTGATGTTTGGGGTCCAACACCAAATTCCACTAACAATCAAATCAGATACTTTATTTTATTTGTGGATGATTTCTCAAGAATGACTTGGATATACTTCATGAAACATAAATCGAAAGTACAAAAAATATTTGTTTGTTTTTACAAAATGATTTTGACTCAATTTGAAAAAAAATACAAATTCTCCGTTCTGATAATGGAACAGAGTTTGTCAACCAAACAATGCATAATTTTTTCAAAACAAATGGTCTTATCCATCAAACTACTTGTCCAAACACACCTCAACAAAACGGTACTTCAGAACGAAAAAATTGTACTTTACTTGAAAAAACTCGTGATATTATGATTGAATCTAGAGTTCCTCATTCTCTTTGGCCATAAGCTCTTGCTACAGCTACGTATCTTGCAAATCGTCTACCAACCCGATGTCTAGGAAATAAAACTCCATTACAAGTGCTTGCCACCCAAGTTACAATTCCATCTGTTATGACCTTACCACCTCGTGTCTTTGGTTGTTCGGTGTTTGTTCATATCCCTAAAAATAGTCGAAACAAACTTAATCCTTATGCTGAAAAGTGTGTATTTGTTGGATACGGTGTTCATAAAATGGGATATTGGTGTTACAATCCGGTTACTCGTCGAATCCATGTCACCATGGACTGTGACTTCTTAGAATCCGATTATTTTTTTGACCACCAATCTCGTGCTCAGGGGGAGAAAGTAAGTGAATCATTCGACTGGTTGCTATTTGAAAGTTACTTTGAGGATGTGCCAACAGAGTCGGTAGATGGCGCCACCAAACACGCCTCTTCCAACATAAAGAAGACTGACGAGGAAGTTCTTACCACCAATGATTCTTCCGAAGACAATGTCCAACAAAAAATAAATACCATGGATGCTACCAGCAAATCAGCCGAAAAAAATAATCATCAAGAGGTAAACAATTTACAATGTCATAATTCATAAAATGCTATTGACCATGACATTTCAAGAAGTTCATTTGTTGAGATTCAAACTCTGGTTCTTCCCTCAAGAAAAAATAGAGGGGTTTCTCCTCACCGGTATTTACCGGAACACGTCCCTCGTGCTTCTACATATCCGGTAAAAATGGACAAGAAAGGAATGACGAAGATTGCAAAGGCGTTTTCAGCTACTATTCTCTCTGAACAAATCCCTAAAATAGCTCAAGAAGCTAAGAAGATAACTGAATGGCATGAGGCAATGAATACCGAAATGGAAGCTCTAAAAATGAATGGTACATGGGAGAATTGTATGTTACCACAAGGGAAGAAAGCAATCGGGTGTAGATGGGTGTTTAACATAAAATATAAATCTGTTGGCACCATTGAGCGACACAAGGCAAGATTGGTAGCCAAAGGATATACACAAACATATGGTATAGACTATTCTGAAACGTTCTCTCCGGTTACAAAGATTGACACTATCAGAGTTTTACTTTCAATAGCCGCGAATAAAGATTAGCCTCTTTATCAATTTGATGTAAAGAATGCTTTCTTACATGGAGACTTGGAAGAAGAGGTATATATGGAACCCCCACCAGGGTTCTCTGGTGGTTTTCAAGAAAATGAGGTATGCAAACTGAAAAAAGCATTATATGGGCTCAAACAGTCTCCTCGTGCTTGGTTTGGGAGATTTACAATGGCAATGAAGCAGTATAGCTACAAACAGAGTAATGGGGATCATACCTTGTTTTACAAAAAAAGAGGAGAATTAGTCAATTGTCTTATAATATATGTCGACGATATGATTATAACGGGGAATGACGAAGAAGAAATTAGCTATCTTAGGAAAAACCTCTTCAAGGAGTTTGAAATGAAAGACCTTGGAGGATTGAAGTATTTCCTAGGAATCGAGGTTCTTAGGTCAAGATGAGGGATTTATATCTCCCAACGGAAATATATATTGGATTTATTAGCTGAAGTTGGCATGACGGATTGCAAACCAAATGACACTCCTATGGTTGTGAGTCATAAACTAAAGATAATTAAAGGGGCCAGACCAGTGAATGAAGAAAGGTACCAAAGTTTGGTGGGAAAATTGATTTACATGGCTCACACTCGACCCAACATTGCATACGCGGTGGGAGTAGTTAGCCAGTTCATGCATCATCCTCAGGAACACCATATGGAGGCAGTAATGAGGATTATTCGATATCTCAAAGGTACATCAGGAAGAGGCATAATTTTTAAGAAAAATGGACACCTTGATGTTGAAGTATTCACAGATACTGATTGGGGAGGGAATCCTAACGACAAGCGATCAACTGCTGGCTATTTTACTCTTCTTGGAGGTAACTTGGTGACTTGGAGGAGTAAGAAACAGAAAGTAGTATTACTATCAAGTGCTGAATCAGAATTTAGAGGAATCGTTAAGGGGATTACCGAGATACTTTGGTTAAAGAAGATAATGAAAGAAATCGGATCCCCTCTGAAGTGTCCAACTCAATTAATGTGCGATAATAAAGCTGCGATTAAGATTCAGAGAACCCGGTACAGCGCGATAGAACAAAGCACGTTGAAATAGATAGGCACTTCATAAAAAAAAAATTGAAGATGGGACAGTCGAACTTCCATTTGTTAGATCCGAAGACCAACTGGCAGACATCCTGACAAAAGCGGTTGCTGCAAGAACATTCGAATCAGTTTTATCCAAGTTGGGTATTGGTGATCCCACTACACAACTTGAGGGAGAGTATTAGAATATTCAGTGTATTAAGTTTTCTTGTATAGGACTCTAAGTTCTCTATATATTGATAGCCTTACTATTGGTCAATTCTTGAATTATATCTCTAATGCATCAATAAAACAAAAGGGAACATTTTCTAATAAACACAAAACCCTAGCCGCTTCTTGCGGCTACTTCTCTCTTTGTTTTTAACAAAGACAACAACTGAGATGCTACGTAGAACATGTGCATGTTAACAGGTTATGCTCTCTGTATATGGGTTTTACTGCCATGTTTGAGTGGAAGAGTGACGTGCAACATTGTATCATTTTGTCTAAATACCATGGACCTTTTCTGATAGTTAACATCTCAATTAACAGAGAATAATCTGTTTCAGTGTCAAGTATTTTGAACTTCTTTTCATAGCACATACTAAGGCCATCAAAGAGAGCACGGGTCTCAACTATGAGAGGGGATTACTTGCCATATGTTCTTCCAAATATTGTAAGAATTTCCCATTTATCATAAAAAACTAATCCTCCACCACTAGCTTATGCAGTAATGGTACATGAGCCGTCTATGTTAAGCTTGAGTTTGTTTTCAGCTGGGTGAATCCATTTGAATGTTAAGCATTTCCAGGACGTTAATAGGTGGACAGTACGATTAAGAGCAACTGCAACCTTTTACTTTGACTATAGTGAGTTTTGTTTAACATTTTCGCCCTGTCCAAGTTAGTTAACAAGCAAATAATTTGATAAATCAATTGTTTAGAGTTACATTTTATATTTTTGATGCTTGCTTTTGTTATCGTTCTTACAATAGGAGGGATACTGGTCGTAATGTGAACATCCTTATTACTAGACCAGTACCAGTTCCTGTGCTGACGAGTCATGGTCTTAACTATCATGATCCCAAACAACCCCGCAATATGCTTCCATACTGCCCACGTAACCTCACAGTTTACAAACAAATGTTAAACTGTTTTAGTATTGTTACAGAATTTGCATTTTAATGCCATACTTAGGTTTCTTCTCTGGATAACTGAATCAATTGAAATTAAGTTCTTCAATAGCTCCCAGAGGAGAAATGAACACTTTTTGGGAGTCATTAAGTTCTATGTTATACCAAATAGCTTAGATTTGTTTCCTATATAGTTGATGTTGTCCCAAGTTTCTTTTACGCTGAAGTCCTTAGATTTAGATAAAGTTCAAATGATCGAATCTTCTTTGTAAGGATTTATACTTCAATAATTTAGCTAGATATATTTATAATCCATTTAATTTTAGTTGAAAATACGTTAAGTTGGTTCGTATGTTTAAAAAGACACATCGTTCATAAAAAAATTATTTTAATATTTATGAATAAATTAATATAATTAGTATGTTTTTGTTATATTTTTTCGATACATTTGGTATTTTAATATTGAAGATAAATTTTTTATTTATAATGTAATATATTTTAAAAATAAAAAATATTTATAAAAATGTATATTATCATTTGTTATTTTTTTACTAATCGTTTTATTTTATTTATTCAGACTCCATAAATGTGTTGTTAATACCAAGTCGAAGATCTCCTACTATTGTCGAAGATCTGGTTAAGGTAATTCTAACATATCAATTATAATATACTTTATACTAGTATGATATTGATGAAATGCATTGTCATATGTCATATGTATTTTTATTTCGTTCGTCACTATTATTTATTGATAGGTTTTGAACTGAATCCATCATATAAATAAATAATACTTTTTGCTCTAATAGTAATACCATTTTAGGTTTTTGTAGCATATGTTTTGTAGTTTTATACAAATCCTAATTTTCAGTAATAATTTATATCTGCCACCTACCGATATATGACCTTATCAGGTCTCCCTTGGTCTTTAAATCAAATACAAAATATTACTTCAAGCATTAACGTTACATAATGACGAGGTAAGGTTCTTCAAGTTATATGAGACTTCAAAATGTATCGAAATTATCAACAATAACTAAGAGTATTATGTTTTATCGTTTCATAAGCCATATTAGGTAATTTGAAAGAATACGCGTGAGTCGTTAGATCATACGTAAACCGGTATATGATATTAATTAGATGAATAGAAACACAAATTATTTTAAAGATCTTAGCAACTATTCTATAAATTCTATCGCAATATGTCTTCGATAAAGTCACAAATGTGCTTTTTTATAACTTCAACCTGAGTGTTATCCATAAAGTCATCCATAATCTGCATAACTTAAACCACATATGGAAACGTAGTTTTCTCTATTTAAGTGGTAATTGGAAGTCCACATCTCTAATCGATCACGGTCAAGTAGTATAAATATGGCCAATAACAAGTAAAGAATAAGGATAACTTTTGCTTATGATCATATTTGTATTTTGTACATTCATTTATGTTTTATATTCCACAGTGTTATATTGTTTGTTTTGTTTATTGTGCATGTCCTGTAAAAGTTAATAAAATATGTGTAAACGCTTTCATCGGGTGATAAAGTAGCTACGAGAACTTTATATCACTGTTGGCAAAGCGTGAGATCATAAATTCCAAAAATAATTGGCCAGTGAGAATCTATTTTGGTTAGGATTTTAGAATTTTAAAAGGATAACGGTGAACGAGACGAATAAGGTAACAATCGTGGAACGGGAGCATGTTACGGAGGCTCGACTACTAGAGCAACCGAGACTAATATTAGGCTAAAAAGATGAAAGCGATAAAACTTGTATTTCCTCTATTGTAAAAAATGATGGCATAAAATAGGTGTGCCATGTGTTGAGGATAGCGCGGCGAAACCGTTTAAAAACCACGAAAGTAGAACCAACCAACGTTGAATCCCTGATCAAACGTTAAAAAAATCAACACAACTGAATATGACAAAAAATCATGTTATAGCTAAAGTTATATAAATGGTTCACATATCCATTACATGTTAAGTGTGGTAAATTTAATAGTTATCCAAGTGCATCCACTTTGTTTTTTGGGTATTACATGGTAATAACAAGGTTCTCAGACTTATTGTTAATCATTTCCCTTTATTTTTTTTAATATCTTTGAAAATTATTTTGAGATATCCCGACTCATTGATCTGTGTTCCATAATGAGTCATCAGAAATTGAATTTGATCACGCTGATGGCGGTGTTAAAACAACTGGTGATAGTAAACGATGCATTAAATGTGGTGAATAATAACCTGATGGTAGTGGTGATAGTGGTACAATCTGTCTAGACAATCCACTCATGATACGATCAACTTATTTGTCAACGTTTTTAAGACCATGCTTCAAATCCTTATGTGTACGGTGAAGTGATATTTCAGTGTGTTCCTCAACTTCATTTTCCATGCTATGTTGTCCACGGTTCTTGTGAACAAGTCTCACATTTTTAACTTCAAATAATTTCATAAGGAAAATATTTTTCCTGAGGTGTGCATGTATATAGCTACTAGAAGTATGTGGGTGGTGGTTCTTCCGTGCATCGGATGATCTGAGTCAACAAATAATAAAAGTTAGATAAAAAAACAAAAATAAACACACAAAAGATATACATAAACCATAACCTAACCCATAAATTCCACAACAACAAAAATAAAATATACTAACTAATAGCTAAACAATTCAAGAAATTCAAAAAATTAAAGAAATTAAATAAATTAAAGAAAAAACAAGAAATAAATTAAAAAAACTTACTTTGGTGGATGAGGAGGAATAACATATTTATTCAACACATAGTAGGATGTGGAGCTTGGCGGGGGAGGAGGATGACGCCGGAGGATGAGCTAGGTTTCTGGAGGTGGAGCGAGGTGGCTAAAAATTATGGAAATAATGATAAAGGAGAAGGAGAGAAAGTTATAAAGAAAATAGAAAACAAGGTTTTTTTGTTCAAGAATATCTGGATAATCCTTAGCGAAAAAACCCTTATATACCCAATTTAGATGAAAATCTCCAGACCCCTTTTTTGAGGCTAGACTATATCTAGAACTACATTTATTGGATCCAAAATCCAATTTGTTTTTCAAAAATATGAAGTTCCAAAAAATAATTCAATTTTAAAAAATATTAAATTTAACATTTTTTCTAAAAACAAACAAGTCACTCTAACTATTATTATTAAAACAGCTACAAACTCAACTAAAACTAACTCAAATTCATACAAACTCACAAAGTATGGATTTAAGTGACGCAAACAATAGGTTTAGTTGTCACCTTGGTAATTTTCAATCGTAAGACAAAGAACCATTAACAGACCAACTATAAAGGTACATTTCTACAAAAGTCGAATTTTCATATCCGGCGACTACCATTCATGATACTTCATTGTTAAAGCAAGGAGAAAAATCAGTTTGCGGAAAATCGGGGCATAGAAAAAAGCAAAAGAAGAAACCAATATCTCCGCCGTATCTGTCTCTGGAACCGTTCTTAGCAAACGAAAGTATTCCGGCGATTCCACCACCGCAAGAGGTAGCTAAAACTGCAAACAATACTTTTTCCGGTGATCAGAATTTTGCTATCGGCGTTCATGGAAAGTCACTGACGCATTCAAGAGGGGTGCGTAACAGTCGGGATCATTCATCCAAAGCCATGACTGCATTCAAGTCTACCGTTACTAATGGAAAGGAGAATAATGCCGACACAGATCTAAATGTACACGGAAATGAGATTAATTCTCCTATTCAAAATTTTAAATTCAAATCTCCTGCCATTAATGACAGAGAGATAAATGTATGCGGAAATGGAAATAAGATTAATGATTTAGAAGAAAATTTGAATGAGAAGAATAGCTGTTCAAGGGAATTCAATACACTTAAATACAGAAAGAATAGTAACCTCCATACAATTAAAGCAAAGAATAGTAATGTGAAGAGGATTAATGCATTTAATGCAAATGAGGGTAACGTGTACCATAATACTGTATATAAAGCAACAGAAGGCAACGTGACTGAGAGTAAATCATTTAAATTCAGAGAAATAAATTTGAACTTACATGCACAAGATACTGTGCACTAATTTACTTCGCAAAGGTTTTTTAATTTAAATGGAGAAGACAGTACTTCCAGGGATCTGAATGCAATCGAAGTAAATAAAGCCCTCCCTGCAATTAACGAAGGTAATGTGATTTCTTTTACTTCCGAATTTACTTCACAGAGATTTTTGAATTTGAAGGGAAAATGTGTTAAATTCGGGGACTCAACTGCAATTGAAGACGGGAATGAGAATTTGAATTGGAACAACGAACATGGATTTAATTCAGAAAATTTGAATGGAAAAGACTTCAATTCCGGGGACTCAACTGCAATTAAAAACGGGATTTTGAATTTGAATTCGAACAGGATGCAAGGAATTAATTCAACAGATTTGAATATTCGAAATAAAGGTAATGGCCTCTCAATTCACAAGGAAGGTAATAATATGCATACAACAAATCCATTTCCTTCTTTTCAAACTAATAATGTATGGAACCGACAATCATCATACAAGAGTGATCAGAATACGTCCTCAACGCGCACAACACAAACTCCATCTAAAACGTTCTCCAGCCTATTTCAAGGCTCCCGTTTAGAATCGAAAGGGTTGAAGTTACGATTCATTTCTCCTCCTATTAATGATGAAGCCATCACTCTCGACCATATGGACGAAATCCCAATTGTTGAGACTTGGGGACACTGCCTCATATGCTGTTTCACTGGACGATTCCCTGGTAAGCTTGCACTTGACTCAATAACGAAATCTTGGGGTGTTGGATGCAGGGTTTTGCCTTATGGCAAAGGGTGGACCGTCTTCAAGTTCTCTAATGAACAAGATTTGCTAAAAGTCCTTCAAGGTGGCCCGTATACCATCTATGGAAAGACACTCTTATTAAAGCAGATTGAGAGAGGCACAATGCTTACAGACGATCTCTTCACCAAGATCCCAACTTGGGTTGTGCTCCGTGACATCCCCTTAGGTTTCTGGAGTGAATCTGGCCTTAGCAAGATCGCCTCCAAGGTTGGTAAGCCCTTATATACTGACCAATTTACTTGTGACAAGTCTAGGATGGCCTACGCACGTGTTTTGATTGAGATTGATGTGAGTAAAGAACCAATTACAAAGTTTGGTGTCAATTTGCCTTGTGGGAAGCGCTATGAACAAATGGTGGAGTACGAGAACTACCCTTTATTTTGCCATATATGTCAATGCTTTGGGCACAACTACCTGTGTTGTCCACCTAGACCAAATACCAGCACACAAAAAAGGGATGCAATGAAAGGGCAAAGAATGCCACAAAATGGTGAACAGTCACAAACAAATGAGCACCGGGAGCATCGAAAAGCCCATGCAAATGCTACCCCACAGAAAAAGCCTTCAGTTAGCACACAGCCGAAGCAAACTGTCCAACAAGCAAAACCATCCCATAAAACTAGCACCAAAGACAAACAGATGGCAGCTGATAACAAACCTCAAGACAAGAGAGGTCACAAGTCCGATACAACTAGAACCATGATTGACACCCCCAAGGAACATGATGATGAATTTGAGGCACCATCAACCTTGAGCAATCCCCTGGAAGATACTCGAGGCCGGGATCCAACATTTGAACATCAAACAAATGACGATTTCACACATCTACCGAACAGCCCTGCCGAGCATTCTGATCAGAGTTGGCAAAAGGTGCAAAGCAAAAAGACAAAGAAAAACGCGAGGCGCGGAGTGCCCATAAACTCCTCGGTTGATAAATGAAGCTCCTTAGTTGGAACATCAGGGGACTATGTGGGTGTGCAGATCGAGGCGCGTCTCTCTCCACGGTTTGTAAACTCTTATCTCGAGTTACATTGAGAAATGGGAGCACATGAAACTTTCTTACGCGGGAAAACTTCAACTGATCACATCTGTGCTTCAAGGAGTAGAATGTTTTTGGTTCCGCGCTTTTCCTTTGCAATCGGCGGTCCTTAATACCATCCGCTCGCTCTGCCTCAAGTTCTTCTGGGGGGGGGGGGGTAGACCAGCTCGGATTGCATGGGACAAAATTTGTAAACCGAAGGAAGAATGAGGTCTTGGACTTAAAGATATAAGAGTTTGGAATCGTGCTCTTCTTACCCGTTCGATATGGTTATTTCATTCGGATTCCGAGTCTTTATGGGTGAAATGGGTGCACGAGTATTATTTTCGAGGATAAACTATCTGGGACTACCAAAGACGAGATAGAGACAGTTATCTCATTCGAAAGCTTCTTGATATTAGATATTTGGGGGCCGAGATCATGCGATTCGGGGTCTTGAAAGTTGTGTTTTGGATGGAAAGTTAATCACAAGCCGTGTCTATGAAGCCATGAGGACAAAAGGTGAACCGTGTCCGATGCTATCGAAGATATGGAAGAGATACATCCCACCGAAATACACTTTCACCGTCTGGCTTGCATTAAACCGTCGTCTGGCCACAAAAGACACATTTCACTACATGGATTTGCCTAACATCAGTTGCCCCTTTTGTAGGCATTCTGATGAATCGAGTGCACATATTTTCTTTTCTTGCAGGTTCAGTGGAGAAATATAGGGTCGTATCAGAGCATGGTTGGGGATTACTCGCGCAATGACCACGCTTGACAGTGCACATAAATGGATTAGAAAGGAGCACCGGGGCACATCCTACTGATCCCGCGCCATCAACCTTGCATTCCAAGCTACTGTTTTTGAGATTTGGCGTGCTCGAAACCGTCTTGTATTTGATGAAGAGATCGTGACTCAAGACACCATTTTCACTCGAATCACACTTACGACTTTGAAGACTTTATTCCGCTTATATCCGCATTATCGACTTTCATGTTAGATTTCTTTTGGCTTATTGATGTACTCAGTTTTCCTGATTTTATTTGTAAAGTCCATTAGTGACTTGTACTCTACAAAGAGATCTTTGAACTCTCTGAACGATTGTAACCTTGTACATCATATATATACTGAAGAGTAAAAAGATGGTCCGAGGGTGATTTTGTTATGTGAGGATTTGATGATAGAGTAATACTTGAGTATTAGATCTAGAGAGAGAAAATGCTAAAAAGGTAGAGAGAGAAAGTTGTATTATTCATCTTGAAATTTGTGAAGCGTGTGTGGTCCTTTTATAGTACAATTGTGGACCCCACACGCTTTAACTTGGTTTAATTACAACTTTTGGTCCCTACTTTAAGGTTCCTTCCTATTTTGGCTATATCCTCGCAATTAACGCATTTCAGCCCTCATACACTTATTTCTACGTATTTTGGCCCTCATACATTTATTTCTATGCATTTTGGCCCTTATACATTTATTTCTATGCATTTTGGCCCTTATACATTTATTTCTATGCATTTTGGCCCTTGTCTTTTATTCTTCCTCATCAGTAGCCCCCTAGTCTTCGTAAAAATCGTTTTGCTAAGACTAAAAAATTCTCCTGTCAGGCCAAAATTATTACTCCTTCGAACTACATGAGTCCTTCGAACAGGAGCTCCACAAAACCCCTTCGACAAAATCATCTCTTCGAACCGTTTATAAACCCCCTCGAAGATATGAAAAAGGCCTCTTCGAACTTCTATTGTACTGAGTAGCCCCCTCAATCCTTGCAACATTTTAAGCAAAATGGTCGTCGGACAATTATGTACTTAGGCGAAAAATGGTGCTAGGATTGATGATGTCACTGCACAGATACCAACGTCAGCATACTTTTGGAGAAACGGTACCCATTCTTTTGTCAGAAAACCCTTCCGCTACCCATGACAATCTCTGACACAAGACTCTTCATCTTCTGCTATAGCTAGGTTGCCATACATTGCTCACCTATAAGGACCATCATACCCCTAGGCAAACAACATAAAAATGTCCCCGGGCTCCTTTTGCCAAAGAAGCCCATTAATCTTCTATAAATACCAACCTCTTTCTTCATTAATGCAACTTCTGTTCAATTATTTCTAGAGAGATAAAGCTGGCGCACAAAGCTCGTCAAATTCCTGAGTGGCTGTTGATTAGTAAACGGTTCGAAGAGAGGGTTGCCGCTGGTGAAGACGTAAGGCCTCATCCCCCACCATTGACTACAACCTTCTTCGGTGCTTGGCCTCCTTCGAACAATTCGACCGCCATTATACCTCGTGAAGTAGCTCGGCAAAGCTTACTCAGCGAAACAAACCCTCCTAGAGAAATGGGCAAAGAGAGGCCACACAAACATTCATCAGGTTCGAAGAGGAATAAATCCCATAGAGACAGAAAAGGTTCGCATGATCGAAAACGAGCCAAGGAAGCTCCCATAACCATTCGAGAACCAGCTGCCCCAACCAATATTGAACATCCGCCCCAAAGATCTTCAAGTCCTCGACAGACTTCGAGGAGTCCCCCTCGAAACCCAGCTAATCCTCGACGGACTTCGAGGAGTCCTCCTCGAAAACCAGCTAGTTCGCGACGAAACCCGAACCAAAGTGACTCTGCTAGCCCTCCTCGAAGACAAAATCATCAACAGACTTCAGGAAGTTCTCCTCAAAATCAAAATCAGCAGAACTCTGGAAGTCCTCCTCGACATCCAGACCGTCACCGTGATGCTAGCAGTCCTCTTCAAAGACATGGAACAGATGTTTCTAGTGTGCCCTCCACGCCATCCATGACCATTCATGGTACTCAGTTCTCCCCCTCAAGGACCCTCATTACCAACGAAGACATGCGTGTCTTACATGAACAGACTTTAGACCCCCAAATTACAAAGCCTGTCAATAAGTCCATCGGACAGAAATCGCCCACTGTTCTTCCCTCAGGCCCTTCGAACGGTGCAACATCCTCTTCGACAATGTCCGAGGAGCAAGCTCGCCGGATTGCTCCCAAATTAAAAGGAGATATAGTGCTTCCCTTGGAGTTAGACAATATTGCCGGCAATAATATTAGAGGCATTGAGAATAAACACATGGTGGCCCTTGCCAATATCAAGTATAAGTATTTTTCGAAGGCAGAAGAGACAATGCTTAGGGCTCGATGGGGCATTCCCACTTACATTAATATCAGATTTCCCTCCGAAGGAGAGACGCCCTTATCTGTGAGGGATCACGAGGTGGTGGTCTACACAGAAATCATGAACTGGGGGCTAAGGTACCCCTTAGACCCCTTCTTTATTGAATACCTCTCGAAAATAGATCTCTGTCCCTCACAAGTTGGGCCCAATATGTGGTTCACATTAATGGCTTGCATAATGGCCTCAAGGCTCTCAGGCCAAGAATTTTCACTGGAACAAATCATTGGCCTTGCTGGTCTTGCTCGAAACCCTTACTTCCCCTTCTACTCGTTGACATTCAACCGGGGGCAAAAAGTGTTGAAGGATCTTTTGGAGGCAGATAAAAAATGGAGGCAACAGTTCCTCTTTTTCTCTGGTTGCTGGGAGACCGGCTCCCAAGCCACTCCTTCGAATCCACATAAGCTCTCCTTGAAGTGGACCATGAAATGTAAGTATTTTTCGAATCATTATACGCCCTCGAATTTGAAATTTGTCAGTCTATATTTCTCTAAGTTTATTACTCCTTCGAACCTTATAGGTGTCTTCGAACAACATATTCTGTGTAACCATTCTTATCTTTTGTTATTTGTTTCAGCCATGACCGGAGTATCCAAACCCTACACCGACTACGTCGAAGGAGCTACCACTGTTTTCACTAACCTTCGCTTGTGGGCGAAAGATCAGTGGGACAATCGTTTTCGCCGTTGCTTTGTCGATGAGAACTTGGCTAGAAGTCGACTCTGGAGGCTTGATCCTCTGGATCGTATAAGTATGAGGGGCCTAATGACTCCGCCTTCTGAACGAGAAGTGCTAGAGCGATGCAGCAAACAGGATGTGACAATCTATCTGCCCAAACGCTCTCGCTCGCAAAGTCACCTGGGTGAACCTCCAGAAGATGAAGCTGTACCACCTCAACCAACAAATCCCAAACCAGTCACTAAGGCTAAAAAACCACACTCTTCGAAGAATATAGGGGCCTCGAATTCTAGTAACCTTCGAACAACTGAAGCCCTGCAAACAGATGAAACCCCTCGATCAAATGTTGTTGCTTCAACAAATCCCACTCCTTCGCCCCCTACTACCATCCTTCCACCAAAGAAAGACAACAAGAAAAAGGACTTGAAGGGAAAGGGCATTCTTCTTGAGCCCATCGAAGAACAATCTGAGGGAGGAGAAACTCCTGATAACAATGAAGGGACTAACTTCGAAAGAGAAGTCCAAGATGGTGCAGTTGATGCTGAAAGTAGGGGTGGCCTATCACCCAAGGAAACCTCCTACCAATCTTTGCACTCTCCTCTGACTGAGGCGTCTCACACAGCCTCCTTCGAAGGCAGTCCAAGGCTGGCTCCTATCCCTGCCCCTCGAACAAACCCTCCATTACTCGTTCACCCTGATGTGGCCTATGGTAATTTCTCTGAATTCGATTCTGCAGATTTAGGGTCTCTTCGAGCTCCTTCGAAGTCCCCTTAGACGATGAGTTTTCAATGAATCTGCGAAGGCTGCTGCATACGTCAGTGAATCGAGGAAAGAAGATGCGCCATCTCGAGAAGCGCAAAAATCACTATAAGTTCAAAGCATCAGTTGCTGCCGCTAAGCTCGAGGAAGCCAAGAAGGAGTATGCAGTGGTCGAAGGCCAAGCTGATGCCTTGTACGAACGTCTTTCTGCTGCTGAGAATTATGTGACGATAATAGAGCAATGTTGCCAGAGAGAGAGGGACTTATACAAGAAAAAGACTGATACCCAAGAGATGATGATATCTGAATACAAGAAGGGGCATCGCAAGGCCTGCGATGGATTTGAGCAATGTACTGAGGCTCTTCGAAAGGTAGTCGAAGAGCGCGATAATTTGGAGAGGAAGATCAGATGTTTCCCAGCAGAAATCGAAGAGGCAAAGGAAAAGGGTGCAGATGCTTATGCTGCCACATGTTCGAAGACTTTACAAGCTCGAGATGCTGCCACTCGAGCCGGCTTATTGACCCAAATATACACCGATCACCCTGACTATGAACTGGGTCCCTTCTGGAAGCTTGTCCCCCCAGAACTTCGCCCACCCCAAATAGTTGTAAGTGAGAGTGAAGACTCAGAAAGCGAAGGGAGTGATAATTCGAAGAATGCCGACTAAGCGAAAGTGTCGTAGGTAGTTTTGTTTTGTATGGCCTAAAAGGCCTCTTTTTGTAATGGTTGGAAGCTGTTGTGCTGTTTCAACGAGTACTTGGATATTTAACTCATCAATGTATTGTTCTTCGAACTTATTATTGCACTAGCCCTTCGAACAATGAACATTTGGATAAATTCACAAATTCTTTCGGCCTTCGACAGAATTTAACTTAGATAGATTTAGCAGGTGTCATATTTATCATTAGGCCTTCGAACGCCAACTTACTTGGCCTTCGAAAAACTTGCACTTAGAAAGATTCAGCAAGTTTTATACTTGCACTGAGGCCTTCGAATGCCAATTTTTATTTTTTTTTAGCCGTCGAACAATTATTACTCAGACATTTTTAGTAAGTTTGATATGTACAAGAAGGCCTTCGAATTTCAAACCGCTTGGTCTTCGGACAACTATTACTTAGGCAGATTTACCAAGTTTTATATTTGTCATGAGCCCTTCGAATGCCAATCTGTTTGGTCGTCGAACAATTTGTAGGGTCTCCGAAAAAATGAAAATAACAAGTAAAAAATAATTGTAAGGAAAAAATATTCTTGATTCATTACTGAGAGTGGCTTCGAGGCACACCTTAAAGTGACCCGGAAAATGGTTCGAAGGTCCCAAATTATTGTGGCACACCTTAATGTGCCCGATGAATAATTCGAAGGTCCCAAAGCATCGCGACACATTTTAATGTGACCTGATGAATAGTTCGATAGTCCCAAAAAATAATTCGAAGAATGGAAATTCGAGGCACATGGTACTGTGTCTCAAAAAATAGTGCGAGGGACAACAATTCGAGGCACATGTGACTGTGACTCAAAAAATAATGTGAGGGACAACAATTCGAGGCACATGTTACTGTGACTCAAAAAATAGTGTGAGGGACAACAATTCGAGGCACATGTTACTGTGACTCAAAAAATAGTGTGAGGGACAACAATTCGAGGCACATGTGAATGTGACTCAAAAAATAGTTCAAGGCAAAGAAACTTTGTATTAGTGGGATCACCGAAACACCTCATTAAAACCTTCCTGTGCCTAACAGGGTAGGAAAGAGTGTGTCCTCACCAAAATATTTCACGAGGGATACATAGAAAGTACAAAGAAATACAATATTTTCTCTGAGCTCTGCTAATCGAGGTACAGCTTTAAATGCTCAATATTCCAAGGTAGGCGGAGATATCGTCCATCTTTATCTTTCAACCGATAAGTGCCTGGTTTTATCCTTTCAGTGACCTCATAAGGGCCTTCCCAATTAGGGCCCAGCTTTCCCAAACTCTTGTCCTTAGTATGCAAGAAAATTTTCCGTAGGACTTTGTCTCCCACCTGAAAGTCCCTGTGGTTAACTTTGGATGCATATCTGCTCCTCATAAGAGTTTGATAGTGAAGGGAAGCCAACTGTGCCCGCTGCCTCTTTTCCTCCACCAAGTCTAAAGCCAGTGCTCTATGCTCTTCATTGATGTTCGAGTCATAAGTTGCTATTCGGTGTGAAGGGAAGAGGATCTCCGGAGGGACCACGGCATCCATTCCATAAACTAAGGCAAAAGGGGACACAACGGTGGCTGTTCGTGGGGTCGTTCGATATGCCCACAATACCTCCTGTAAATAGTCCGGCCATTTCCCCGCCTTACCTTCTAAGTTCTTTCTCAACCCGTTGAGGATGGTGCGATTAGTTACCTCCACCTGACCATTTGCCTGAGGGTGAAATGGTGCCGAGAAACATTGTCGTATGCCCCTTGACACGCAAAAACTCTGAAATTATTTGTTATCAAACTGTGGTCCATTGTCCGTCGTAATCTGCAATGATACACCAAAACGACAACAGATGTTAGACAAAACAAATTTGATCACGTCCTTGGCTTTCGTTCCCGCGAGTGGCTCAGCTTCCACCCACTTAGAAAAATAATCAACGGCCACAATTATCGTCTGTCTGCCCCCAGAGGCCATTGGTAGAGGTCCTACCAAGTCAATGCCCCATCTGTCAAAAGGAACTGCCTCTGATATGCTTTCCATCAATGCTCCTGGTTTGTAGATTACATTAGCATACCGCTGGCACGTGTCACAACGTTTGACCAGGTCTTTTGCATCAGCCGAAATAGTTGGCCAATAATAACCTGCCAAGAATACCCTGCGTATCAAAGCTTTATATCCACAATGAGCAGATCCTTCACCGTCGTGCAACTCAGAGAGGATGATTTGTGACTCGGGTCCATTCAAACACCTCAGTAATGGCCGACTCAGAGATTTCTTATATAACGACCCTTCCAGCAAGATGTAACCATTAGACTTAAATCTAATTTTTCTGGCTTCATATTTATCGGTGGGCAAAACGTCATGAGCCAAAAAATCAATGAGGACTGTTCTCCAATCAGATGTGATCGCATGATTTTCCTCGGAGACGTTCATCACATGGTCTTTATCGATTGAGATCGACGGGCATGTCTGGATCATAACCCAGGGATAACCTTCTGTCCGCGAAGCAGAAGCAAGAGAATCCGGGACGACATTCAATTCCCGTCGGACGTGCTCGAACTTAACGTCCTCAAAACCCGACGCCAAATCTTTCATTAGTTTCAAGTATTGTATCAGTGTTTCCTTTCTTGCCTCGGACTCCCCCGAAACCTGATTTATTACCAACTGAGAATCACTGATCAACTTTATCCGTCGAGCCCCGCATATCTGAGCTAAACGTAGGCCGGCTAAAGCTGCTTCATACTCAGCCTCATTATTAGTAGCTTTGAAACCGAAACGGATGGCTTGGAACATAGCGACCCCTTGCGGGGATATTAACTGAACACCTGCCCCGCAGCCTGAGACGTTCGACCCCCCATCCGTCCGTACTACCCACTCTTCTTCGGCAACTATGTCAGATACCTCCTGTTCGTCCCTATCGGAGTGGAATTCAACCAGAAAATCTGCTAAAACCTGTGCCTTTATCGCTGTGCGAGGCTCAAATGTTATGTCAAAGTCTCCCAGCTCTACGGACCACTTAGTCATCCTGCCAGAGATGTCTGGTCTTTGTAACAGACTCTTCAAGGGAAACGTTGTTCGAACCACAATTGGATGGGCTTGAAAATAGGGCCTCATCTTTCGCGCCGCTGTGACTAATGCCAAAGCCACCTTCTCCAAGGTAAGATATCGCTTCTCGGCGTCCAGCAAACTCTTGCTGACATAATAAATTGGCCTTAGGAGAGAGTCAGCTTCTCGGAGGAGAACAGCACTGACAGCGTGCGTGGATACCGCTACATAAACAATCAACGTCTCTCCCACCAAGGGTTTAGATAAAACTTCCGGAGAGGTTAGATACTCCTGAATTTGACGAAATGCCGTCGAACATTCTTCAGTCCAACAAAAATGCTTGGCATTCTGCAATACTTTAAAGAATGGGGCACACTTGTCCGATGAGCGGGAAATGAATCGATTTAGGGCAGCCAACCGCCCTGTCAAGATTTGTACCTCTTTAATGTTTCGAGGAGGGCTCATGGTGATCAACGCTCTTAACTGCTCTGGGTCCGCCTCAATGCCTCTTTCACTGATCATGTTGCCAAGGAATTTACCCGATCGTACTCCAAAAATACACTTTTCTGGATTTAGCTTGAGGTTGACCCTTCGCAAGTTGTGGAATGTCTTTGTGAGGTCAGCGAAATGGTCGTCGTCTTTCTCACTCTTCACCAACATATCGTCGATATAAGCTTCCATATTCCTCCCAATCTGCTCCTCGAAAGTTTTATTAACTAGGCGCTGATAAGTTGCCCCCGCGTTTTTTAACCCGAACGGCATGACCTTGTAATAGTATAGACCCCGCCCGGTAATAAAAGAAGTGCTCTCCTCATCGTTAGCAGCCAATCGGATTTGATTGTAGCCCGAGTAAGCATCCATGAAAGATAGTAATCGATTTTTGGAGGTCGAGTCTACTAATTGATCAATACGCGGGACAGGAAAAGGATCCTTAGGACAAGCGCGGTTTAAATCTGTGAAGTCGATACACATCCTCCACTTGCCGTTCTTCTTTCTCACCAACACAGGATTTGACGCCCATAGGGGATAGTGCGACTCACGAATATGACCAATACTTAAGAGTCGCTCGACCTCCAACAAAATTGCTGAGGCCTTTTCCGGGGAGATAGGCCTCCTTTTTTGGACTATTGGTCGAACATCCGATCGCAAGGCAAGTTGGTGACATATAATCTCCGTCGGCACCCCAGTGACATCCTGCGCACACCAAGCGAACATATCGAGCTTATCAGATAAAAAAGCAATTAACTTTCCTTTGAATTCGGGGGAGAGATGAACCCCTATTTTCAGAACTTTGCCAGCCGCGAACTCATGTGCTGCAGAATCCTCCTCCGGGACCTGAAATCCGGGGGCTTCCCTCAGATCATCACAAGGGATGACCTCGGGGGGTAGCCCCTTTAATTGCTATGCTGAGTCAGAGGGCCCCCCTCGAACTCCCTTGGAGGACAGGGCGATTTGGTAGCATTCTCGTGCCATCTTCTGGCTGCTTCTGACCGTACCAATATTGTTCCCGATAACGTACTTTAGACATTGATGCACCGTGGAGATGACGCCGTGCATCCGAGACAACCAAGAGCGTCCCAGGATAGCATTATATGAGGTGGGTGCGTCAACCACGATGAAGAGTACCTCCACTTCTTTCTTGAATGGTCCACGACCCAATTCCACCATACATTGGAACTCTCCCACGACAACCGCTGTGGCACCAGTGAAGCCCACTATCGTTCTATCAGATCTTCGGATGACCGGTGGGTCGGAAATGCGGCGATAGGTGCTCATAAACAGGATGTTCGCAGAGCTTCCTGTGTCGATGAGTATTTTTTGAATCTGATCCCCGGCAACGCCCGCTGCGATCACCACAGCGTCCTCATGAGGGCCTGCAACATTACGCATATCATCATCATCAAAACAAATAATAGGAGAAGGTGATCGATGCATTTGTGTGGAGACTCCAGCTTCGATCTGGGTGGTCAAATTCACCATGTGCCTTTTACGGGAGCTGTTCGAATTCCCTGCGATAGTGTCTCCGCCAAAGATTGCTAAGGACTCAAAAAATGCACAAAGACTATCCACCTTTCCCTTTGGAATTTCTTCTTCGACCAAGTTTACATTGTTCCTCCCAACTTTTGGGTCCAAATACTCTTGCTCAATGTCAAAGTCGTCAACCCCTTCGGAGATTACCATGGCTGTGTCAGTGTTCTTCGAGACAGCTTTTACCACGGCGCTCTTCTGGGAGTGTTTCTTGACATACTCCAACAACATTCCATTCTCGACGAGAGCCTGCACCTCCTTCTTTAAGGTTATGCAATCTTTGGTATCGTGGCCCACATCCTCGTGATACTTGCAATATTTGTTAAGGCTTCTGCTCTCCCTCGGTGTTTGTATGGGAAAGGGCTTCCTAAACGTGACCGAAGATTTAGCTTTATCAAATATTGCAGCGACATTTTCCGTCAACTCCGCATAGTAGTCGGGTCGAGTCCACTTGTTCGACATGTATCTTCCCCCTTGATTGTGGTTTGACTGGTTACCATAGTACTGCGGGTTTGATTTTTGCCTCGGAGGATACTGACCCGTGCTTTTGGCTTGGACGTTTGATCGAGGGACCTGAGTGCTTGACTCGGTCCTCTGGAATTGATTATGGTCCAATTGCTCTCCGGAACCTTTCTCCGAGGCTTGGGTTTCTTCCACCAAGATTCTCTTCTCAACTTGATCTAGCAATGCCCCGAAGGCCATTGCTTGACTTTCTGCCACAGTGTCTTTTAACAACCCGGGGAGCAAACCCATCCTGAACGCCGCAAGCGCGACCGAATCCTTGCAGTACTCCATATCTGTTTTGGTTTTTACAAAGCGATTGGTATAGTTTTTCAGGCTCTCCCCCACTTTTTGTCGACAGTAGATTATAGTATCTCCGTTGGCCCGAAACTTCTTGCTTCCAACGAAGTGCTGTCTAAAGATGCTCCAAAACATGTCAAAGTTCTTAATGGAGCCCTGAGGTAGTCTGTTGTACCACTTAGATGCCACTCCCTTGAAAGTTTGAGAGAACGCTCTGCACAAAAGCTTATCATCGTCGTCGAAGTTTATCATAAAGTTCTTAAACTGCTCGATGTGATTATCCGGATCCTGAGTCCCATCGAACTTTTCAAGCTTCGAAATGTCAAAGTGCTTCGGGAGATTCCCCACTAAGATCTCCGATGACAGAGGAGAAGCTCTCCAATTGTGCCATGTACGATAAAAATTGGACCTCAAATTGTCGTTATTTGAGAAGTACAAACCCTCCTCGGAGGGCAGCGTGTATTGCTGCTGCCATTCTGAATTTCGTGGGCCCATCTCATCTTTCCCAAGACACTTTGCCTTCTCGTGAGAACGATCAGCAACTCGGTCGTGGCGACTCTTCTCCCGCGAGGATTTCCTCTCCGAACTCTTCCCCCTTCGGGCACCAGTTCGCCTCTGGTCATGTTTTTTCCTCCTGTGGTATTTTCGGGGAGATGATTCTGAAGTACTATAGTGCGAGTAGTCACTCGAAGTAACCGAGTCCGATCGGTACTTTTCTCTCCTCCTCGGAGATCGTCGCCCACGCCTCCGATACTTGTCATTTCTTTTCTTGGGACGAATTTCGACGTCCCGCTCCTCCCTTTGCTCGACGGGTTCTCTTCTTACCTCAGATCGAACATTTCTCAGGACGGCTTCTTTCTACGCCTTCAACCTTTCGATTTCCAACAGCAGTTCATTCCTCTGAGTCAAGAGGGCGGAGTCGTCGAAGGTGTTCTCGACTCGTCGTCCTCTTCCTCCATCGGATTCCAAGTCATCCTGGAAGTCATCCGCCTCCATGTTTTCCACACAGTGATCAACCAAATCGTCCCCCGAGCCTTCCATGGTTCTCCTCGAAACAGGGATTATTTCTAGGAAACGATTGTCGTCGAAGCGATTTTCGTTTCCCACAGACGGCGCCACTGAAGAGTAAAAAGATGGTCCGAGGGTGATTTTGTTATGTGAGGATTTGATGATAGAGTAATACTTGAGTATTAGATCTAGAGAGAGAAAATGCTAAAAAGGTAGAGAGAGAAAGTCGTACTATTCATCTTGAAATTCGTGAAGCGTGTGTGGTCCTTTTATAGTACAATTGTGGACCCCACACGCTTTAACTTGGTTTAATTACAACTTTTGGTCCCTACTTTAAGGTTCCTTCCTATTTTGGCTATATCCTCGCAATTAACGCATTTCAGCCCTCATACACTTATTTCTACGTATTTTGGCCCTCATACATTTATTTCTATGCATTTTGGCCCTTATACATTTATTTCTATGCATTTTGGCCCTTATACATTTATTTCTATGCATTTTGGCCCTTGTCTTTTATTCTTCCTCATCATATACAAATCCACATTTACCTAAAAAAATAAAAATAAAGGTACATTTCTTTATTATTTTTATTTTGTTTAGTTTTACACTCGTCGTGCGCAAAAATTTGTACTAACACGTACCCATGGTATATGAAATTGGGCTAAATCGTGCGCTATACGTGCACGATTTTGAACAGAATTACACGTATTGTTCTTGTGTGATTTGGCTTAATTTCGCCCGATTTTTCACAATATGGTGTACTCCGTACATGATATTTACATAGACTGTCATAATTTCATGTGTGATTTACGTTTGGATTCTATTTAGTGAGTGTGAATTTTCATGTATTTTTTTGTGTATGTTGTAGAAACCGGAATGACCAACATGTATGGTGGCTGAAATCAGATACAACATAATAACCTAGAAATTATTAAATTGAAACAACGATAACTTAAGACTTAAGATACATATACAAAAATAACGTAGTAATTCAAAAACTGAAACAGCCATAACTTGACGATAATATAAACCATTGGTTATCTGTTAGACCAGTTCCATTTCTTAAGCTTCATTTCTTTCTTCTCTATTCAGTATTTCACTTGAGCATCGTACATAGCTTCCTCTTGTTTGGTCGTTATTTGGTCATGCACCTCATCCAATTATTTCTCAATTATACTGTCGGTCACTAAGCAATTAAAAAGTTGAAACGCAGTATGACATTCCTCTCCATTGAGATTGAAAACCAAGTACACCCGTTATGTTATTAAATACTTATATGTAGTTTTTACCTCATCCAAACATTAGGAATTTTTTGGTGGCTCGACATGATCCTTACCATAAAGATAGTGCAATTGGTATAATATTGCCTCCCAATAAGTTTACCCAATTCATCATTGTATGTTTTCTTCACTTTAATGATGGATTTTTCAAATATTGATCTTTGATATTGGTCAACACACATTTTTTTTATAGGGGTGTAAATTTTCAAGGTTTATTTTTACAAGAGTGTAACATCTATTTATTGAGCTTCATCTGAGGATATCATATTCAGAATAAACCTATCAATATTGTACACGTGTAAGTAATGGATAGCGTAATCATCTTAACCAATTGGTTTGGAACACACATTGGATAAGACTAACGCAACCCCCGATGTATGCCAAGATAAACCACGTGACGATTAACAGTAAAATTTGGAGGTCGAGATCGAAAAAAATGGATCGAGATATAAGATTTCCCTAAAGTATACTAGATAAGGAAATCGAAATAGCCCTATGAATATCTGACACGTGTAAGTTGTGGATAACGTAATCTAAATAAACATATTAATATTGGACATGTGTAAGTTTTGAATATCATAATCATCTTAAACAATCAGTTTGGGATATATACTAGATAAGACTAACGCAACCCTCGATGTATCTTAAAATAAACCCATGTGAACAGTTATAGTTAATCTCGAGGTTAGGATCTAACAAAGTTGGGTTGAGATGCAACATTGTCCAAAAGTTTACTAGATAAGAAAATTGAAATAGCCCTATGAATATCTGACACGTGTGTGGATATGGTAATCTAAATAGACCTATCAATGGTTGACACGTGTAAGTTATGGATAACGTAATCATCTTGACCAATCGGTTTAGAATACATATTTGATAAGACTAACACAACCCCCGATGTATGTTAGGATAAACCCACGTGACGAGTAATAGTAAAATTTGGAGATCTAGATCCAACAAAATTGGATTAAGATATAGCATTTCCCTAAAGTTTACTATATATGAAATTCGAAATAACCCTATGAAGATCTGATGTGTAAATAGTGGATAACGTAACCTATTTTACTAATATTCTTGGGATACACATTAGATAAATATATTAATATCTGATACATGTAAATCAAACACATATATAACATAACGTAAAAAAAACTTGTACATAATAAAATGGTTGTAATACAAAATAATCGTGATATAAGAAAATGTAAATATCAATCCAATGTATAAAACAATTCATAACAAAAAAATATCGTGAAATCAATCTCAATACTGGTGCGCTAGTCTTATGCATTCACGTAAAGGCTTGCAAATCTGCTCAATACTCAACTCAAGAGAAATCAACTCCAAATCTAGTAGCTGATCCGTAAAGTCATGTAACTTTTCCTGATAAGTAGTCGCAAAATTTTTCACCCCAACATATACATCGAAGAGGCGAGAATCATAATCAATTAATATGCATCATTAGTTGGTCTTAACTTATATAAGGTATAACGATACTGTACCAGGTTGGTCGAACAAGAATGGAGAACCTCGTAGCATAAAGTTAAAAATAGGTGACTACCATGCATTCCAGATAGACGCATCCCAAAAATAACACATGTTTGCACATCTAGCTTTACCACTACCTTCCAAAATAGATCGTAGTAGACTAGGTATCTCCTGAACAAGCGACACAAATAGGATAGTAAACTTCCATGATGTCCCAAGACTTCAATGTAACATCTATCCAAGCTACCTCATAGAAAGCTTTAACGTCACGTAAATATTTATATAGCATGAACCAGACCTACAATATATAAATTAATTTATGTATAAATTAAATTCGTATTGAAATAAGGTAAAATACAGTAAAAATGACAAATAAAACTTACATCATGGTTTGTGAACATAGTTTAAAACTAACGAATATTGTCTCGAGTCTCTTGATTCACACGAAAAAAGAGAGGTGCATATCTACATATAGTCAGCTAGGTGATATCATATGAACTAAATTGCATAGGCGTAAGCGCGAGAAAATGATCGTAGATCCATCTCTCTAACAATTCAAGAAAACCAGTAAAACCTGACATGGTGTGTAAACAATTTTTACCAAGTTGGTAATATAACTAGACTAATACCATCTGACCCTAGTTATACCTACCCAAGCTGTTATAGTTCTCAATGAACTTTAGATAGTCAAGAGAAATATTCTTACCCGTATTATTTGCGAGAATGCAACAACCTAACATATGCAACAAATACCCATTATGGCATGAATAACCATATGATAAATAATTTCATCATCATATTAGTTTTGCATATAAATTTTGCACAAAAAATTGAGACGAACGTATTTAACACTAAATAATCAAGCAAACACGCAAACTCTGACATGTGACGAGAAAACTTGTGATGGTGTGTATGTTGTCAAGCGTAACCGTCATCTTACCAAAAAAGAAATAGAAAAATTGGTCTCTGGATGCCATCGCTCCAAGAATGCCTTAAGTAAATGAACGTTGGTAGACCAATACGAGAGACAATCGAGTTGCTAACTAAAATATGTCCCCATAATCTAACTTATAATCCTACTATGACAAGTGAGATCCCACTGAAGATGGGTAGCGTACATAGTGAAGTATCGTAAAGAGGCTCTCGCCTACAAAATATGAAAACAAATTATTGATAAAGTACGATATAGTTAACTACAAGATAAATAACCAAAACAAGTTAAAAATACAACACTAACGATATGCAAATTATTTTATAAACTTACATCATTATTAAAGACATTATACACATTGTGGGTGTTATAGTTGTTTTTTGAAAGTACAATTTAGGAATACAAGTGTTCACTCAATGAAAATCTATTCGGGAGTAATCTGACACTCAACAATAAGCATACAACTATGTCGATGTACTTAAGCACTCCGCGAAGTCCGAGCTGAAGCATTATTTTCATGGTCCGATCTAATATTATGAGTCTGATAGCGATCGTAGATGACGAAGAGGCATCCTAAAATGACTATTATTGATTAGACTTAAAACAAAACTACAACCGAAAATTGTCTAAACAATTGATAAACATAAAGAAGCAACTCAAACAATGATAAACTCAAAAAATTATAGTAAAATAACATTTAGAGTGGTATGAAATTAAACAAAATTTCACTCTATTAATAGGTAAAATTGCGTGTTTCAAGTGGTGAGTTTTGTGGGAAAAACGCAAAATTAACGCGCAATTTGGCACAAAACCCAACAAGTTGTTCTGTCGACTTCGTGCACTCATAGCGCACATATTAGCCAGTTTCACGCTAATTAGATATCGGAAACCACTGTTCGTCTTGCGACCAGTGCAAGAAATCGCAAGAACAACCCAAATAACTTCAAATCTCCAAATCATCCAATACTCAACAACAAATTACAAATAAACGTCTAAACCGAAGATCTACACATAATTTAAACAATAAAATTAACTAAAAAAGTCAAACAAACAACTACAAATATATAAAAATCACATTTTTGTAACATAAATTTTAAAAACTCAAATATCTTCAAATATGTTTGATCGAATGGAAAAGAAAACAAATTATTAACAAAGTAATACGTGGCTTAACAATGTTGCTGTGAACTCAAAATTTTAAAATTTTAAATTTTTTAAAATAAATAATTTGAAAAGTTTTAAATTATTTAATTTTTCTATGATATTTTAAAATTAAAATTAAATTAAAAGTACTATTTATATAAAATAAAATAAATAAATAGCCATATGTAAATCTTAACAAAATTAGATCCAAATCCAGTTCCTCTTCATCCAACCTAGCCCATTTTTCTATTTGAATATAAATACACAGCACAAGGTAGACCTCGAAGTGACTATGATGCCCGTAAATATAGTCTGTCTAAATTGCAGAAATCCAGCTATAAATTTTGAGTTTTTCCAATAACAGAGTATTTTCTATACAGAATAAAATTTATGAAGAAAGTCAATTACAAATACTTCAATTTGAAAAAACAATATACAAAACATTTATTGTATTTGTGCTTAAAACCGTTTTCTGTTGTTGTTAAAAGTAGAAAGGGTATATTCGTCTTAATAGCATGTAACAAAAACTCAGTCCACTACTTAATTAGGTTCCACTTTCTCAGTGCACCGTCATCTTCAACCAAACCTTCTTTCTCTCTCTACTGAAAACGCCATACTGTTTTTTCTGCAATGGAGAACAAAAACCCACACGACTAAAACCCCTTTAACCATAAAATGCGGCCAACTTCACTCTCTGCTTCTAGAACCAATAACACCGCCATCGCCGCCGCGATGAAAACCGGCCAAGCATCATCGTCGTCACCGATGATGTCTTCAAGCTCTGCAAAAAAGAAAAGATCCTCCTCGATCGAAAACCCTGAACCCTCTTCTCCTAAAGTCACTTGCATAGGCACGGTCAGGGTTATGAAAAGCAAACATGGGAATAGGAAGAAAAGCAGGACTAGGTCTGATCAGAGAAGAGGTGAAGCTAGTTTTCGTAGAGTAGATCATAACAACAATGGAGGAGATTTAGGTTTTGGTCAAAACCACCACCACGGTGTTCTTCAACATCAGAGTTCGCAAGAGTGTTTGCCTTACCGGAATCATAGATGGGTGCATTTTCCGGTGACGATATGCGAGGCGTTAAAAGGTTTTGGATCTGAACTCAACTGTTTGTTTCCTTGTAGATCTTTTTGTTTAGCTAAGAGAGATAGAGGAGATAGAATGGTCAGATCGAGAAGTCATTGCCGCGGCGGTGGCGGCGGCTCATGCGGTGTGGTTTTCCGGCGGTGGTGTGTGGCTGAGCAAGAAGTGAGGAGGAGAAATATAGAGATAGAGACAACTGTAGCCGTGGAAGAGAGAATAGAGAGCTTTGGAGGAGAAAGAAGGCGACACGTGTTTGCAGATTTAGTGTTTGATGACTTCGAATTGAAGGAGAGAAAGACAGACGACGATGAAGAAGTAGAAGAAGTAGGGTTTAAAGTCGTACCACCAAAGAATGCCTTGTTGTTGATGCGGTGTCGCTACGATCCAGAGAAGGTGGCTTCGCTTGCTAATCAAGTTCCTATTCATGAAGACGAAGAACAGAGAGATACGGTACTAGAGAGAGAAGATAGAGATGTTGTACCGGAGAGGGAAGATGGTAAGAAACAGATGTTCGAGAATGAAATGGAATGTGAAGAGGTCAATGAATCTCTTGAAGATCAGGAAACTAACAGCGAAGAATTAGTTGAAGCAGAAGAATCTAGATTGAAAGTTGTTGAAGATCGAGCTGAAGATGAAATAGAAGTGGAATCTGAAACAATGCAAGATGATCCCGAGGAGGATGAAGAGTTAACAGAGAGCCTTAAAGAAGAAGAACAGACACTGACCTGCGAAGCCTCTGTAATAGGTAACGAAGAGCCAAACCAAGGTCCAAGGCCGAGTCAAGAGAGACAATCAACTGAGAATCCAGGATTGCCAGATTGCTTGCTGTTGATGATGTGTGAACCAAAACTGTCAATGGAAGTGTCAAAAGAGACATGGGTTTGTAAAACTGACTTTGTCAGATGTTTGCCAGAGAGACCGCCAGTGAACACAGACCAAACTGGAGATAAGCTCAAAAAGAGATCAACGGATAGGGACTCCAAAAGTTCAGGACGTCGATCAATCTCTACAAGACCACCTATAAACAAGGCCCTGCTGCAACCGCCAAGGTCCTCTTGCTCGTTCCCAGCTGCTCCTCCATTAGCACTGGCAGCTGCTACTATGATCGAGCAGAAGCTGGTTGGGGCAAAGGGCTATGAGCCATTAGTGCTGCAGCGCTGCAAGTCGGAGCCAATGAGGTCATCGCAAGCAAGGCCTGAAGCTTGTTTCTGGACTAACAGGAAGCTAGAGCCTCATCGGGAGATTAGCACTCCCGGGGTTGGATGCTGAGCCCAGCTAGGGTTCAAGTTCCTAATTTCGACTAGTAATTGTAGTTTCTATGTTCCTCTTTTTTACAGTGTTGCTAGTTTGTATATCTTCCAATAAGACTTAAAGTTTTTTCAACACTTTGCATACTACTAGATTAGTTTTCAATCTCAAATTTGGGTTAAGTTTCATCAGTAATTTGCGGTAAGTCTATATAATCAGGCAAATATACTGATTGGTCATGTAGAGGAACATAAATAATTAGATTGGTCAACACATTTTAGGTATGTCAACAAATTATTTTGGTTAAGATTGAAATAGGATTATTTAAAACCTGGTCTTCTCTAGAAATGCATGATAGTATTAGTATGAGCGAGATCCAAATATAAGATAGAGAACGTAGGGACATAAAGATAAGAATAATACAACAAAGGCAAATAGCTTTTTTCTATGATGGCCTGGCCACCAAATCAACCAAAAAGAGCAAAAGGCAGCTAAGTTGTATTTCTTCTTTAAGATTGACTTATTTTAGACAAACCCATGTGAGACATGTTGTATAGCTTCTAATCAGCTTGGGAATTCCACGTTGTTGTGTTAAAAAAAATTTGAATCTTGCTTAAGGTTCGAGTTATCTGTAACTAATTAAGAGATCATGAGACTGAGAAGTGTACCTGTACCTGTTATGTAGTCTTGGTCCCCACCATCATTGGTTTGGGACTTTATAATGTTGGATATTTATCATTTTGCCTTTTAGATCGATTAAAGCCAGCCACCAACTTAAAATTACAATAATGTCATGTTAGATGATTCTGTTCTTTGATAATGAAGAATCTAGATGAATTCTCCAGCCCAAAAGCAAAATTCATCATGTTTTGCAGTCCGGCAGTGCAAGTTCAGGCTCAAATCCCCAAAGATATTGCGAAAGAACATGATTTTAGAAATTAAAAATAAAATTTTACAGTAATGTTTTATTTATTTTTAAAATTGAATAAATATAACCTTCCAAATGTGGAAAGCAAAACAATAAATTATCTCAACAACCAAATCTAAACATGTCAGATATAAATGCAAAGAAAAATGTCTATCGAAACATGTCACATATAAATGCAGGTTTCCGATTCTAGCGATCATAAGAAAAGTAAGGCGTAAGAAAATAGACATTCACTTACAGTGTATATAGCTCACTAGCTGCGAGTATCTTAGTAGATGATTATCTGTCTGTGTATCTTCATGTTTTATTTAGTCAAAGTGAAAGAAGCTCATAACCATGTTAGAATTGGACGTTTTTATTAAAACGTATACCGAATTCACTGATAAGAGGAAGTCACAACAGGAAGTAGAATTTAGGCAATAGCTTTTCCCTGCTGCGCATCTTTGGTCCCGTACCAGCTGTTCACTGCTACCGTGATCATAGTTACGGTTTGGCACAAAGTTTGACCCAGATTTGACTAAGTTTTCACCAGGTCTAGTTAAGATCCAGAACCTGTTGAGGAAAGGGTGATGAGAATAACAATATAACTAGAGCAACGAGAACATGACAAATCACATGATAGCCCAACAGAGTATTCAACAAAAGCTAGAAGTTATATATTACCTCATATGTAGCTTGACTAAGCTTGCTGTGAGATCTTACGGTCATATAACCTGGAAGCCAGAAGATGATTTTTCCAACAAGAACAATATACTATAAAACCTTGACTGAATAAAAGGGTCATAAGATAAGCTAATTGGCGTGAGTTGAAAGCTCCAACATGACCCTTAACTGGTCGAATTGAATCAATGGTATTTTCACAACAATATTCTAACTATTTGAAAATGAATATGATCAGAATAAACAACAAAAGATCATGAATATATATAACAGTGTGACTAAAATTAAGAATATACGAGTTTGCACGAGTTACAAGAATATCAACTTATTTTTGGGATATTAAAATGTACAACTCTACATTCATGGTTTATCGTCAGATCTTTGATCAGTATCACTGGTGTTCAATTTTCTGTCTTCCTTTGGAACCATTGCTTCTGAATTCAGTGATTCTACTTTTTCCTCACCGTTAGTTTGGTTGCTCTCCTCTGTAGAAACTCCCATAATGGAGTTGATCAGGAGCTGGCCAGAGTAGAGTAATAAACCAATAGAGTTTATGCCGAAAACAAATGTTGCAAGATAGCACACTCCATTTATGATTGTCCTGGAGGACGTAAATAGGAAATAATAGTGATTATCATGCATAAAGTCATAAAGTTTGGAGTACTATAAAAAAAAGTAAGAAGGGAAGTTACCTCACTGTTATTGTTATTTGACGAACCTGAAAATCCAGAAAAATATATCATCAGCAATATTTGATGAACAGTACAAAATATCCTTGCAAGGAAAATAAGCTATTGAGTATATCGTGCTACAAGCTATAACTTTTCAAAAATATATACTTCACTAATATTCCTTGTTAATGAGAAAATCCAAAACAGCATACTATATTTGCAGAAAACTTCCAAGTCTTAAACATGTAAATGCATCAAATAAATCCATCCATAGATCCAACTGATTGCATTATTTTGTTGCAAAACATCTAATGAATTTCAGAATAATCCTTTTCAGGGTCTTTTCTCAAGGCTAGAAGGACATACTCTTCCTCGATGGTCATTGAAATTGTTGCTGTTAGCTAACCCATAGAGTGGGAAATTACTAGTTAACTTTTCAAGGTGTTTGGTTTCATGGCAATACTATAAGAAAATGTTAGACACTCATCGATCTCACTATCTCATACTCTATTCAAAATATAATTAAGGTTGCTTCTACAATTCTACTGTTTCAAATTTATCTCTACCCATCTACATGTTATACTTTTTACCGTTTTTTCACGTAAGAGTCTATAACCGAAGATAACTTTACAAACTCTAGGTCCTATCAACTCTCATCTTCTCTTTACAATATACAAATGCTAGTGTTATCAATACCATTGATCTTTATCTCTCACGGTCTCACCCTATAAGAACCAAAATACTGTAAACTATGTATGCACAAAAAAAAAGTGACCCTATAAGAACTAAAATACTGTAAACTATGTAGGCACAATTTTTTTTTGACCATATAAGAACCAAAATACTGTAAACTATGTATGCACCAAAAAAATGTGACCCTATAAGAACCAAAATGCTGTAAACTATGTATGCACAAAAAAAATTGTGACCCTATAAGAACCAAAATGCTGTAAACTATGTATGCACAAAAAAAATTGTGACCCTATAAGAACCAAACTTCTGTAAACTATGTATGCACAAAAAAAAAGTGACGCTATAAGAACCAAAATACTGTAAACTATGTATGTAAGAAGTACTAACCGTAAGAGTGTCTGAAATTGTTTGGCGATTGAGAGCAGCTTCGATAGTGGTTGTGAACTTGTAAAGAATCAGAGCAATCACACCAGCTGCAATGCCGCCCAAGAATGCTTGAATGGGCGATGGAGGTGGTTTAGCTTCAATGGAAACCGACTGCATTGCTTTCAAGTTATCCACCGCTTCTTCTTTCAATGATTTATTCACTCCCGAGGATCTAAATTTCTACAATACGAAACTTAGTACATCAAAATTCAATGGAAACAAATTTTTGAAAAAGCCTAATAGGTTAGAACCTATAATGCAATTATAAAACTTAATAATCTAATTCAACCTAGCAAAAAGAACTCAAAGCATAAGAGCTAACGAATTTGTACATCAAAACCAAATTTGAAACCAAACAACCTCAATTCCACTAAAGCTTAAAGCTAATGAAATTATCATGGACTGAGAGAGACTGTAATTCGCACCAGTTCTTTTGCGCGCTTAGCACGACGGCGAATCGATCGAAAGAGGAAAACCGTAATGGCGCCAGTGAGGAGGACGCTGGTGGCGACTTGTAGATTGGAAGGATCATCTGTGGTAGCGAAAATGGAGGAGGTAGAAGACGATGGCGGCAACTCCACCGGGCCTTCTTCGTCCTCTAAGGAGACGGCGGAAATGGATAGCCTCGGTTCGAGAGCTCGAGTAGCAGGCCATGGGTTGGGTTTGAGAAGGCGAAGTGAAGTGAGAGAAGTGAGTGAGTTTAAGGTTTTGTGTGGATGAGAGATAGAAAAAGGAAAAGTGGAGGAGAGAAGATGATGATTGATTGTTTGCAACATCAACATTCTCTGTTCTCTTTCTCTACGATTTTCCGGTCTGTTTTGGTTTTCGGTTGACGCTGTTTACAGTAACATCATCTTTTGTGCTTGTTCTTGTTTGGATTTTAGTTTTTGAGCCCAAGTATGGTGGTCGCTGTATCGAATTGTTTTTCCTTTAATTGTTTTAAAGTTGTAAGATTATAGTTTTTCATTATTTAGAAAAATATCGATAAAAAAATTTAAGAAACCATTGTTAAAAGCTTTTTATTGCTCAGGCAAGACGTGTTTTACCGGTGTGATAATTCACAAATTATACAATTGTTTCTGTGAATAAGTAAATTTTACAATGCGAATGCAAGGTGGCCGTTAATCTGCGCAATCAAACAAACTAATAAAATGTGTTAAAATATTCGGTATATTAAATTTCTTTGTATAGGTCTTTAAATTTTCTATATATTGAAAGCCTTAATTGAGTTTGCATTATAAAAAAAAACAGTTCAATACAAAAATGAACATTTTCTAATAAACATAAAATTTTAGCTACTTCTCTCTTTGTTTTTTAACATTATCAGAGCACGTGTAATTCTGGGAATTCTGAACATCCTCAACAAAGATGGCTGGCAATGAAGTCGTGGTCAGTCAAATTCCTGATGAATTAACAATGCAGATTGCTGCCATTCTGAGAAATGGTCTCGGAACACAACAACAAACAACTAACCCGAGAATTTATTCCTAGGGATTAAACTCGGTGGTAACAACTATGCCCTATGGGCAAACCTGATGAAGAAAGCAATTGGGGGAAGGGGGAGAGGTTCTCACATTACAGGGGAGCCGACACCTCCATCAAAAACTGACAACACATATACAAGGTGGGAACAAGATGATCAATGTGTTTTCACATGGATTATCCAGAATCTTGAATCCAGCTTGGTGAATAATGTCTCGTAATATCCCACTGCAAAAGCCCTCTGGGATGGGTTAGCCACCACATACGGTTCTGGTACAGATTCGTTACAGGTGTTTGACCTTCATAAGAGGGCTAATTCATTAAGGCAAGGGTCCGATACACTAGAAGACTTGTGGAACAAACTGCAGAACATCTGGATATCTATAGATAGGCGAGATCCGAACCCTATGAAAGACCCAGAAGACATTCAGATCTATAATAAGAAGACTCAAGAACAAAGACTCTATCAATTGCTAATGACGATTAATGACAAGCTGGAACCAGTCAAGAGAGATATCCTGAAAAGGGATCATCTTCCTTCCGTGGAAACAACATATGCTACAATACGAAGGGAAGTGACCATGCTTAATATACTAAAATCAAGTTCTTATGCTAGTGACTCGATTGAAATTGGAATGGGTTTGGCTGCTAAAGATTCTACACAGAGGTTTAAATTCCGATCCAAAAAGAAAGAAGATAAATCCAAGTTGTATTGCACTCATTGTGGGATGAAGAAACACACTAAAAAGACATGTTTCCAGCTAGTTGGCTATCCAGAATGGTGGGAGGACGGTCATAAGGAGAAAATTAACCAGCGTTTCAGATCTAATGTCAAACGGGCTTCGTCTACAAGTGGAGGTGAAGATCCGACTAAAAATGAGCAAGGAAGTGGCACTGTTTTGGAGGAATGACGGCGAACTCTTATGAAAAACTTGGAGGTAAAGGGTTTGAGAAATCAATGAATTGGATCTTTGATTGCGGGGCTACGAACACCATGTCTTATGATCCTAAAGACTTTGGTGACATGTCATATCCAAAGAAGTCCCATATTGAGACTGCTAGTGGAGAAATTTGTAAAGTCAAATGGGGAGGTTCAATTATTTTTTCGGAAAAAATGGAAATTAAAAACTGCCTCTACATTCCTTCACTATCCTTAAAGTTATTATTTGTTAGTCAAGTGACAAAATAACTCAACTGTGTGGTTCTTATGTATCCATTTTTTTTCATTTTACAGGACATTCGTACGAAGGAGATCATTGGTTGTGATATCGAACAAGGAGGTCTCTATTATGTTGATGAGGTAGTTCATAAAGGACATGCCATGCTTGCTCACGGAACAACCGAAAGGCAACTTTGGTTATGGCACCAACGACTTGGTCATCCTTCTTTTAGCTATCTTAAAAGTTTGTTTCCTAGTCTTTTTTTGAATAATTCCATTCATGAGAAATGTGAAACCTGCATTCTTGCAAAAAATCGTAGGGTCTCATTTAATCAAAGTAATACTAGAGTTGATTATGCTTTTTCGCTAATCCATTCTGATATTTGGGGTCCAGCACCAAATTCCACTAACAATCAAATCATATACTTTGTTTTATTTGTGGATGATTTCTCAAGAATGACTTGGATATACTTCATGAAACATAAATCGGAAGTACCAGAAATATTTGTTTGTTTTTACAAAATGATTTTGACTCAATTTGAAAAAAAAATACAGATTCTCCGTTCTGATAATGGAACAGAGTTTGTCAACCAAACAATGCATAATTTCTTCAAAACAAATGGTCTTATCCATCAAACCACTTGTCCAAACACACCTCAACAAAACGATACTTCAGAATGAAAAAAAATCATACTTTACTTGAAAAAACTCGTGCTATTATGATTGAATCTAGAGTTCCTCATTCTCTTTGGCCAGAAGCTCTTGCTACAGCCACGTATCTTGCAAATCGTTAACAACCCCGATGTCTAGGAAATAAAACTCCATTACAAGTGTTTGCTACCCAAGTTACAATTCCATCTGTTATGACCTTACCACCTCGTGTCTTTGGTTGTTCGGTGTTTGTTCATATCCCTAAAACTAATCGAAACAAACTTAATCCGTGTGCTGAAAAATGTGTATTCATTGGGTACGGTGTCCATCAAATGGGTTATCGGCCAATCCGGTTACTCGTCGAATCCATGTCACCATGGACTGTGACTTCTTAGAATCCGATTATTTGTTTGACCACCAATCTCGTGCTCAGGGGGAGAAAGTAAGTGAATCACTCGACTGGTTGCTATATGAAAGTTACTTTGAGGATGTGCCGACAGAGTCGGTAGATGGCGCCACCGAACACGTCTCTTCTAACATAAAGGAGACTGACGAGGCACTTCTTACCACCAATGATTCTCCCGAAGACAATATCCAACAAGAAATAAATGCCATGGATACTACCAGCGAATCAGCCGAAAAAATATCCATCAAGAGGTAAATAATTTACAATGTCATAATTGATAATATCCTACTGACCATGACATTTCAGGAAGTTCATTTGTTGAAACTCAAACTCTGGTTCTTCCCTCCAAAAAAATAGAGGGGTTCTTCCTGACCGGTATTCACCAGAATACGTTCTTCGTGCTTCTACATATCCGGTAAAAATGGACAGGAAAGGAATGACGAAGATTGCAAAGGTGTTTTCAGCTACTATTCTCTCTGAACAAATCCTTAAAACAGCTCAAGAAGCTAAGAAGATGACTGAGTGGCATGAGGCAATAAATACCGAAATGGAAGCTCTAAAAAGGAATGGTACATGGGAGAACTGTATGTTACCACAAGGGAAGAAAGTAGTCGGGTGTAGATGGGTTTTTAATATAAAATATAAATCTGATGGCACCATTGAGCGACACAAGGCAAGATTGGTTGCCAAAGGATATACACAGACATATGGTATAGACTACTCTGAAACGTTCTCTCTGGTTGCAAAGATTGACACTATCAGAGTTTTACTTTCAATAGCCGCGAATAAAGATTGGTCTCTTTATCAATTTGATGTAAAGAATGCTTTCTTACATGGAGAATTGGAAGAAGAGTTATATATGGAACCCCCACCAGGGTTCTCTGATGGTTTTCAAGAAAATGAGGTATGTAAACTGAAAAAGGCATTATATGGGCTCAAACAGTCTCCTCGTGCTTGGTTTAGGAGATTTACAATGGCAATGAAGCAGTATAGCTACAAACAGAGTAATGGGGATCATACCTTGTTTTACAAAAGGAGAGGAGAATTAGTCACTTGTCTCATAATATATGTCGACGATATGATTATAACAGGGAATGACGAAGAAGAAATTAGCTCTCTTAGGAAAAACCTCGTCAAGGAGTTCGAAATGAAATACCTTGGGGGATTGAAGTATTTCCTAGGAATCGAGGTTCTTAAGTCAAGAGGAAGGATTTATATCTCCCAACGGAAATATATATTGGATTTATTAGCTGAAGTTGGCATGATGTATTGCAAACCAAATGACACTCCTATAGTTGTGAATCACAAACTAAAGATAATTGAAGGGTCCAGACCAGCGAGTAAAGAAAGGTACCAAAGGTTGGTGGGAAAATTGATTTACCTGGCTCACACTCGACCTGACATTTCATACGCGGTGGGAGTAGTTAGCCAGTTCATGCATCATCCTTAGGAACACCATATGGAGGCAGTAATGAGAATTATTCGATATCTCAAAGGCACACCAGGAAGAGGCATAATTTTTAAGAAAAATGGACACCTTGATGGTGAAGTATTCACAGATGCTGATTGGGGAGGGAATCCTAACGATAAGCAATCAACTGCTGGCTACTTTACTCTTTTTGGAGGTAACTTGGTGGCTTGGAGGAGTAAGAAACATAAAGTAGTATCACTGTCAAGTGCTGAATCAGAATTTAAAGGAATCATTAAGGGGATTACCGAGATACTTTGGTTAAAGAAGATAATGAACGAAATCGGATCCCCTCTGAAGTTTCCAACTCAGTTAATGTGCGATAATAAAGTTGCGATTAAGATTTCAGAGAACCCGATACAACACGATTGAACAAAGCACGTTGAAATATATAGGCACTTCATAAAAGAAAAGATTGAAGATGGGACAGTCGAACTTCCGTTTGTTAGATCCAAAGACCATCTGGCAGACATCCTGACAAAAGCGGTTGCTGCAAGAACATTCGAATAAGTTTTATCCAAATTGGGTATTGGTGATCCCACTACACAACTTGAGGGAGAGTGTTAGAATATTCAGTATATTAAGTTTCCTTGTATAGGCCTTTAAGTTCTCTATATATTGAGAGCCTTAATTGAGTTCGCATTATAAAAAAACAGTTCAATACAAAAATAAACATTTTCTAATAAACATAAAACCCTGGTCGCTTCCCAGGCGGCTACTTTTCTCTTTGTTTTTTAACAAAATGTTTGGTTATTAATTTATTCCACGTGTTGTATGGTTGATGAGACTTTTTTAGAACGCAACAAAATTTCGAAAGTATCATATTGCTGGCTAACTGAAGAGTTAAAAGATGGCCCGAGGGTGATTTTGTTATGAGAAGATCTGTTGATAGAGGATTAGGAGGTAGAAGAATATTTGAGTGTTAGATCTAGAGAGAGAAAATGCTAAACAGAGTAGAGAGAGAAAGTCGTACTATTCATCTTGAGATTCGTGAAGCGTGTGTGGTCCTTTTATAGTACAATTGCGGACCCCACACACTTTAATTTGGTTTAATTACATCTTTTGTTCCCCGCTTTTAGGTTCCTTCCTATTTTAGCTATATCTTTACAATTCATGCATTTCAGCCCTTATACATTTATTTCTATGCATTTTGGCCCTTATACATTTATTTCTATGCATTTTGGCCCTTATACATTTATTTCTATGCATTTTGGCCCAGTCTTAGTAAAAATCGTTTTGCTAAGACTGAATAATTCTCCTGACAGGCCAAAATTACTTATTCTTCGAACTTCATACGTCCCTCGAAAAGTTGCTCCACGAGTCCCTTCGTACTGTCGAGGCCATGAACTACTTAGGCGAAAAGTCGTTCCACAAAACCTCTTCGACATAAAACCTCTTCGAATGATTTGCAAGCCTCCTCGAATATCTAATACGGCCTCTTCGAGCTTCTGTTATACCGAGTAGCCCCCTCAATCCTTGCAACCTTTTAAGCAAAATGGTCTTCGGATAAGTATATACTTAGGCGAAAAAGGGTGCTAGGATTGATGATGTCATTACACACACTGATGTCGGCAAAAAACGGTACTAATTCTTCTGACATTATTGTCAGAAAACTCTTCGCCTTCCCCTGACAATCTCTGACACAAAACTCTTCACCTTCTGCTATAGCTAGGCGACCGAACAATGTCCACCTATGTGGACCATCGTACCCCTAGGCAAACAACATGAAAATGTCCTCGGGCTTCATTTGTCAAGAAAGCCCACTAGTCTTCTATAAATACCAACCTTTTTCTTCATTAATGCAACTTCTGTTCAATTATTCCTAGAGAGATAAAGCTGGCGAACAAGCCCCGTCGAATTCCTGAGTGGTTGTTGATTAGTAAACGGTTCGAAGAGAGGGTTGCTGCTGGTGAAGACGTAAGGCCTCATCCCCCACCATTGACTACAACCTTTTTCGGTGCCTGGCCTCCTTCGAACAACTCGACCGCTATTATTCCTAGTGAAGTAGCTCGTCAAAGCTTGCTCAACGAAACAAACCCTCCTAGGGAAATGGGTAAAGAGAGATCACACAAGCATTCATCAGGTTCGAAGAGGAAGAAATCCCATAGAGATAGAAAAGGTTCTCATGAGCGAAAACGGGCCAGGGAAGCTCCCCTAACAATTCGAGAACCAACTGCCCCAACTAACGTTGAAAACCTTCCCCAAAGATCTTCAAGTCCTCGAAGGACTTCGAGGAGTCCTCCTCGAAAGCCAGCTAGTCCTCCTCGAAACCAAGACCTTCAACATAATTCTGTAAGTCCTCCTTGAAACCAAGATCAACAACATAATTCTGGAAGCCCTCCTCGAAATCAAGACCGACAACATAATTCTGGAAGTCCTCCTCGAAATCAAGACCGTCACCGTGATGCTGGAAGTTCTCCTCGAAGACAAGACCTTCATCGTGATGCTGGAAGTCCTCCTCGAAGACAAGGAACAGATGTGTCTAGTCTGCCCTCCACGCCATCCATGACCATTCATGAAACTCAATTCTCCCCCTCAAGGACGCTTATTACCGATGAAGACATGCGTATTTTACATGAACAAACTTTAGACCCCAAAGTTACAAAACCTCTCAATAAGTCCTTCGGACAGAAATTGCCCATTATTCCTTCCTCAGGCCCTACGAACGGTGCAACATCTTCTTCGAAAATCTCCGAGGAGCAAGCTCGCCGGATTGCTCCAAAATTGAAGGGGGATATTGTGCTGCCCTTGGAGTTGGACAACATCGCCGACAACAATATTCGGGGCATTGAGAATAAACACATGGTAGCCCTTGCCAACATCAAATATAAATACTTTTCAAGGGAGGAGGAGACGATGCTGAGGGCTCGATGAGGCATCCCCACTTATATCAATATCAGATTTCCTGCTAAGGGAGAGACACCCTTATCTGTGAGGGATCACGAGGTGGTGGTCTACACAGAAATCATGAATTGGGGGCTAAGGTATCCCTTAGACCCCTTTTTTATTGAATATCTCTCGAAGATAGATCTTTGCCCGTCCCAGGTTGGGCCCAATATGTGGTTCACGTTAATGGCTTGCATAATGGCCTCAAGGCTCTCAGGCCAAGAATTTTCTCTGGAGCAAATCATTGGTCTTGCTGGTCTTGCCCGAAATCCTTACTTCCCCTTTTATTCATTGACATTCAATCGGGGGCAAAAAATACTGAAGGATCTATTGGAGGCCGATAAAAAATGGAGGCAACAGTTCCTCTTTTTCTCTGGCTGCTGGGAGACTGGATCAGAAGCCACTCCTTCGAATCCTCACAAACTTTCGCTAAAATGGACAATGAAATGTAAGTATTCCACCAACTTTTACTCTTCGAACTTAAGCCTCCTCGAATACTTGTATGTCTTCGAAGTAATATGTTCCCTCGAAATTGTATGTTGTGTTTGATATTTACTTTCTTGCTTCAGCTATGACTGGAGTGTCCAAACCCTACACCGACTATGTCGAGGGAGCTACCACTATTTTTACTAACCTTCGCTTGTGGGCAAAGGAGCAGTGGGACAATCGTTTTCGCCGTTGTTTTGTTGATGACAACTTGGCTAGGAGTCGACTCTAGAGGCTTAATCCCCAAGATCGTATAAGTATGAGGGGACTGATGACTCCGCCTTCGGAACGGGAAGTGTTAGAGCGATGTAGCCAACAGGATGTCACAATCTATCTGCCCAAGTGCTCTCGCTCGCAAAGTCACCTGGATGAACCTCCAGAAGATGAAGTAGCACCAACCCAACCAATAAATCCCAAAACAGCTACTAACAATCAAAAGCCACACTCCTCGAAGAATGTAGGGGCCTCGAACTCTAATGACCCTCGAACAACTGAAGCCCCTCGAACAAGTGAAGCCCCTCGAACAACTGAAGCCCCTCGAACAAGTGTTATTGCTTCAACAAATCCCACTCCTCCTCCCCCTGCTCCCATCATTCCACCAAAGAAAGATGGCAAGAAAAAAGACTTGAAGGGGAAGGGTATTCTTCTTGAGCCCATCGAAGAACAGTCTGAGGGAGGAGAAACTCCTGACAACAATGAAGGGACTAACTTTGAAAGAGAAGTCCATGATGACGCAATTGATGCTGAAAACAGGGGTGGCCAATCACCCAAGGAAACTTCCTACCAATCCTTGCACTCTCCTCTGACTGAGGCTTCTCACCCAGCTTCCCTCGAAGACAGTCCAAGGCTGGCTCCTATCCCTGCTCCTCGAACAAACCCTCCACTATTCGTTCACCCAGACGTTGCTTGTGGTAATTTTTCCGAATTTGATTCTGCAGCGTTATGGTCTCCTTCGAGCTCCTTCGAAGTCCCCTTGGATGATGAGTTCTCGATGAATCTCCGGAGACTTCTACATACTTCAGTGAACCGAGGAAAGAAGATGCGCCATCTGGAAAAGCGCAAAAACTATTACAAGTTCAAGGCAGCACTAACTGCCTCTCAGCTCGAGGAGGCCAAGAAGGAATATGCAGTGATCGAGGGCCAAACTGATGCCTTGTACGAGCGTCTTTCTGCCTCTGAGAACTATGTGACAATGCTAGAGAGGTGTTGCCAACAAGAAAGGGATTTGTACAAGGGAAGACTGATGCCCATGAGCTGATGATATCTGAATACAAGAAAGGGCATCGCAAGGCTTGCGATGGATTTGAGTAATGTACTGAGGCTCTTCGAAAAGTAGTTAGAGAGCGCGATAAATTGGAGAAAAAGATCAAAGGTTTCCCAGTAGAAATCGAAGAGGCAAAGGAGAAGGCTGCAGATGCTTATGCTGCAACATGTTCGAAGACTTTACAAGCTCGGGATGCTGCCACTCGAGCCGGCTTATTGACCCAAATATACACCGATCACCCTGACTATGACCTGGGGCCTTTCTGGAAGCTTGTCCCCCCAGAACTTCGCCCTCCCTAAATAGTTGTAAGTGAGAGTGAAGAATCAGAAGGTGAGGGGAGTGATAGCTCGAAAAATGCCGATTGAGTAAAAGTGATGTTTTTTTTTAAATATGGCCTAAAGGGCCTCTTTTTGTAATGATTGGAACTTGCTGTGCTGCTTTAACTTTGTAAGGGCACTGAATGTTTGACTTGTCAATGTACTGTATTTGGAACAAGTTCATAATGATTTTCAGGTTGATAAATTATTCTTCGAATTATTATTTCATTGGCTCTTCGAATAATTAGTACTTGGATAAATTCACAAAATTTATTGTATAGGTTTGTAATAAGGCCATCGAACTGCAAATTGATTTTCCAACGAACTCCACATTTATTAGCCTTCGAATAATTATTATCTAGATAAATTTATAAGTGATGTTTTTAATAAGGTCTTCGAATTCCAACGTACTTGGCCTTCGAACAATTCGTAATTAAACAAATTTAGCAAGTTTTATACTTGCAATGTCATTGGCCCTCCGAATAATTAGTACTTGGTTAAATTCACAGATTTTATTGGTCTTCGAACTTTAAGTTGACTGTCCATCGAACTCCAAATTCATTAGCCTTCGAATAATTAGCAAATTATGCAATTTACTTGGCCTTCGAACAATGTTTACTCTGATAGATTCAGCAAGGGTTATACTTGCAAGAAGCTCTTCGAATTCTAACCTACTTGGCCTTCGAATAATGTTTAGGGTCTCTGAAAACAATTTCAGGGAAAAAATGTTCTGATTCACAACTGAGAGTTGCTTCGAGGCACACCTTAATGTGGCCCGAAGAATAGTTCGAAGGTCCCAAAACATCGCGGCACACCTTAATGTAACCTGATGAATAGTTCGAAGGTCCCAAAACATCGTGGCACACCTTAATATGACCCGATGAATAGTTCGAAGGTCCCAAAACATCGTGGCACACCTTAATATGACCCGATGAATAGTTTATAATGATACTAAAAAATAGCACGAGGGACAATAATTCGAGGCACATGTTACTGTGGCTCAAAAAATAATTCGAAGGACAGCATTTCGAGGCACATGTTACTGTGACTCAAAAAATCGTGTAAGGGACAACAATTCGAGGCACATGTCACTGTGACTCAAAAAATCGTGTGAGGGACAACAATTCGAGGCACATGTTACTGTGACTCAAAAAATAGTTTAAAGGCAAAGAAACTTTGTATTTAAGGGGATCACGGAAACACCTCATTAAAACCTTCCTGTGCCTAACAGGGTAGGAAAGAGCGTGTCCTCACCAATTTTTTTCCAAAGGATACATAGAAAGTGAAAAGAAATACAATGTCATCTCCGAGTTCTGCTAATCGAGGTACAACTTTAAATGCTCAATATTCCAAGGTAAGCGAAGATATCGTCCGTCTTTATCTTTCAACCGATATGTGCCTGGTTTTATCCTTTCGGTGACCTCATAAGGGCCTTCCCAGTTAGGTCCCAATTTCCCCAAACTTTTATCCTTAGTATGCAAGAAAAATTTGCGTAGGACCTTGTCCCCCACCTGGAAGTCTCTATGGTTGACTTTGGACACATATCGGCTCCTCATAAGAGTTTGATAGTGAAGGGAAGTCAGCTGCGCCCGCTGTCTCTTTTCCTCCACCAAATCTAAAGCCAATGCTCTATGCTGGTCATTTGTGTCTGAGTCATAAGCTGCTAATCGATGTGAAGGAAAAAGGATCTCCGGAGGGACCACGGCATCCATCCCATAAACTAAGGCAAATGGGGATACAGCGGTGGCTGTCCGGGGGGTTGTTCGATATGCCCACAATACCTCCTGTAAATAGTCAGGCCATTTCCCCGCCTTACCTTCCAAGTTCTTTCTCAAACCGTCGAGGATGGTGCGATTAGTTACTTCCACCTGCCCATTTGCCTGAGGGTGAAATGGTGCCGAAAAACATTGTCGTATGCCCCTTGACACACAAAAACTTTGGAATTCTTTGTTATCAAATTGTGGTCCATTGTCCGTGGTAATCTGCAACGGTACACCAAAACGACAACAAATATTAGATAACACAAATTTGATCACGTCTTTTGCTTTTGTTCCTGCGAGTGGATCAGCTTCCACCCACTTAGAAAAATAATCGACGGCCACAATTATCGTCTGTCCGCCCCCAGAGGCCATTGGTAGAGGTCCAACCAAATCAATGCCCCACATGTCAAAATGAACTGCCTCTGAGATGCTTTCCATCAATACTCCCGGTTTGTGAATTACATTAGCATAGCGCTGGCACGTGTCACAGTGTTTGACCAAATCTTTTGCATCAGCCGAGATAGTCGGCCAATGATAGCCTGCCAAAAATACCCTGCGTATCAAAGCCTTATATCCACAGTGAGCGGATCCTTCACCATCATGTAAATCGGAAAGGATAATTTGTGACTCGGGCCCATTCAAGCACCTGAGCTATGGCCGACTCAAAGATTTTTTATACAACAATCCTCCCAGCAAAATGTAACCATGAGACTTGAATCTAACTCTTCTGGCTTCATATTTGTCGACGGGCAAAACGTCATGAGCTAAAAAATCAATGAGGACTATTCTCCAGTCAGGCGTGATCGCGTGGCTTTCCTCCGAGATGTTCATCACACTGTCTTTACTAATTGAGATCGATGGGCATGTCTGGACCAGAACCCAGGGATAACCCTCTGTCCGTGAAGCAGAGGCGAGAGAATCCGGGACGGCATTTAACTCTCGCCGGACATGCTCGAACTTGACGCCCTCAAAACCCGACGTCAAATCTTTCATCAGCTTCAAATACTGTATCAGTGTTTCCTTCCTTGCCTCGGACTCCCCCAAAGCCTGATTTATCACCAGCTGAGAATCACTGATCAATTTTATCCGCCGAGCCCCACATATTTGAGCCAAACGTAGGCCGGCTAAAGCTGCTTCATACTCAGCCTCATTATTAGTAGCTTTGAAACAAAAACGAATGGCTTGGAACATAGCTACCCCTTGCGGGGATATTAATTGGACACCTGCTCCGCTGCCTGAGATGTTCGATCCATCATCCGTTCGTATCACCCATTCTTCCTCCTCGACTATACCAGGTACCTCCTGCTCTTCCCTGTCTGAGTGGAACTCAACCAAAAAGTCTGCTAAAACTTGTGCCTTTATCGCCGTTCGAGGCTCAAATGTTATGTCGAAGTCTCCCAGCTCTACGGACCACTTAGTCATCCTGCCAGAGATGTCTGGTCTTTGTAATAGACTTTTCAGGGGAAATGTCGTTTGAACCACAATTGGATGGGCTTGAAAGTAAGGCCTCATCTTTCGTGCCGCTGTCACCAACGCCAAAGCCACCTTCTCAAAAGTAAGATACCGCTTCTCGGCGTCCAGCAAACTCTTACTGACATAATAAATTGGCCTTAGGAGAGAGTCATCTTCTCGGAGGAGAACGACACTGACAGCACACTCGGATACTGCTACGTAGACGATCAACGTCTCCCACACCAAAGGTTTAGATAGAACTTCCGGAGAGGTTAAATACTCCTGAATTTGACGAAAGGCCGTCGAACATTCATCGGTCCAACAAAATTGCTTCGCATTCCGCAATATTTTAAAGAACGGAGCACACTTATCCGACGAGCGAGAAATAAATCGATTCAGAGCAGCCAATCGTCCTGTCAGGATTTGCACCTCTTTAATGTTTAGAGGAGGGGTCATAGCGATCAAAGCTCTTAGCTGCTCATGATCTGCCTCAATACCTTTCTCGCTGATCATATAACCCAGGAATTTACCGGACCGCACACCAAAAATGCACTTTTCTGGGTTGAGTTTGAGATTGACTCTACTCAAGTTGTGGAATGTCTCCGCAAGGTCGGCAAAATGGTCTTCGTCGTGCTCACTCTTAACCAACATATCGCCGATATAAGCTTCGATATTCCGCCCAATCTGCTCCTCGAAAGTTTTATTAACCAGGCGCTGATAAGTTGCCCCCACATTTTTTAACCCGAACGGCATGACCTTGTAACAATACAAACCTCGACCAGTAATGAAAGAAGTGCTCTCTTCATCATTAGCAGCCAGTCGGATTTGATTGTATCCCGAGTAAGCGTCCATAAAAGATAGCAATCGATTTCCGGAGGTCGAGTCTACTAATTGATCAATGCGAGGGACAGGAAAAGGATCTTTAGGACAAGCTCGGTTCAAGTCCGTGAAGTCGATACACATTCTCCACTTGCCATTTTTCTTTCTCACCAACACCGGATTCGACGCCCATATTGGATAATGTGACTCGCGAATATGACCTATGCTTAGCAGCCGTTCGACCTCCGACAAAATTGCAGAAGCTTTTTCCGGGGAGACAGGCCTTCTTTTTTGGACTATGGGTCGGACAACCGATCGTATCGCGAGCTTGTGACATATAATTTCCGCCGGCATCCTGTGCACACCAAGTAAACATATCGAGCTTATCAGACAAAAAAGCAATTAACTTCCCTTTAAATTCGGGGGAGAGGTGGATCCCTATTTTCAGAACTTTGCCAGCCGCGAACTCGTGTGTTGCAGAATCTTCCTCTGGGACTTGAAATCCGGGGGCCTCCCTCAGATCATCGCAAGGTATAACCTCGGGGGGTGGCCCCTTTAATTGCTATGCTGGGTCAGAGGGCCCCCCTCGAACCCCTTTGGAAGACAAGGCTATCTGGTAACATTCTCGTGCCATCTTCTGGCTACTTCTGACTGTTCCAATGTTGTTCCCGATCACATACTTTAGACATTGATGCACCGTGGAGATGACACCATGCATCCGAGATAACCAAGAGCGACCCAGGATGGCATTATAAGATGTTGGTGCGTCAACCACAATGAAAAGTACCTCCATCTCTTTTTTGAATGGTCCACGACCCAACTCTACCATACATTGAAACTCCCCCACAACAACCGCTGTGGCACCCGTGAAACCCACTATTGTCCTGTCGAATCTTCGGATGACCGGTGGGTCAGAAATGCGGCGGTAAGTACTCATAAACAAGATGTTCGCAGAGCTTCCCGTATCGATGAGTATTTTTTGAATCTGATCCCCAGCAATGCCCGCCGCGATCACTACAGCGTCCTCATGAGGGCCTGCAACATTACGCATATCATAATCATCAAAACAAATAATAGAAGAAGGCGATCGATGCATTTGTGCGGAGACTCCAGCTTCGATTTGGGTGGTCAAATTCACCATGTGCCTTTTGCGAGAGCTGTTGGAGTTTCCTGCGATTGTGTCTCCGCCGAAAATTGCTAAGGAATCAAAAAATGCACAAAGACTGTCCACCTTTCCCCTTGGAATCTCTTCATCTACCAGGTTTACATTGTTCCTCCCGACTTTGGGGTCCAAATACTCTTGTTCGATGTCAAAATCGTCAACCCCTTCGGAAATTACCATGGCTGTGTCAGTATTCTTCGAGACAGCTTTTACCACGACATTTTTCTGGGAGTGTTTCTTGACATACTCCAACAGCATTCCATTCTCAATGAGAGCCTGCACCTCCTTCTTCAAGGCTATGCAATCCTTAGTGTCATGGCCCACATCCTCGTGATATTTGCAATATTTGTTGACACTTCTATTTTCCCTTGGTGTTTGTATGGGAAAAGGCTTCCTGAACGTGACCGAAGACTTAGCCTTATCAAAGATCGTAGCAATATTTTCTGTCAACTCCGCATAGTAGTCGGGTCGAGTCCATTTGTTTGACATGTATCTTCCCCTTTGATTATGGTTTGACTGATTGCCATAGTACTGCGGGTTTGTTTTTTGCCTCGGAGGATACTGACCCGTGCTTTTCGCTTGAACGTTTGATCGAGGGACCTGAGAGCTTGGCTCAGTCCTTTGAAATTGATTATGATCCAATTGCTCTCCGGAACCTTTCTCTGATGCTTGGGTTTCTTCCACCAAGATTCTCTTCTCGACTTGATCTAGCAATGCTCCGAAGGTCATCACCTGACTTTCTGCCACCGTGTCTTTCAACAACCCGGGGAGCAAGCCCATCCTGAACGCTGCAAGCTCCACCGAATCCTTACAGTACTCCATATCTGTTTTGGTTTTGACAAAGCGATTGGTATAGTTTTTGAGGCTCTCCCCCACTTTTTGTCGACAGTAGATTATGGTGTCTCCGTTGGCCCGAAACTTCTTGCTTCCGACGAAGTGTTGTCTAAAGATGTTCCAGAACATGTCAAAGTTCTTAATGGAGCCCTGAGGTAGCCTGTTGTACCATTTAGATGCCACTCCCTTGAAAGTTTGAGAGAACGCTCTGCACAAAAGCTTATCATCGTCGTCGAAGTTTATCATAAAGTTCTTAAACTGCTCGATGTGATTATCCGGATCCTGAGTCCCATCGAACTTTTCAAGCTTCGAAATGTCAAAGTGCTTTGGGAGGTTCCCCACTAAGATCTCCGATGATAGAGGAGAGGCTCTCCAATTATGCCCTGTACGATAAACGTTGGACCTCAAATTATCGTTGTTTGAAAAGTACAGACCCTCCTCGGAGGGCAAAGTGTATTGTTGCTGCCATTCTGAATTTCGAGGGCCCATATCATCCTTCCCAAGGAACTTTGCCTGCTCATGAGAACGATCACCAACTCGGTCGTGACGACTCTTCTCCCGCGAGGATTTCCTCTCCGAACTCCTTCCCCTTCGGGCACCAGTTCGCCTCTGGTCACGCTTTTTCCTCCTGTGGTATCTTCGGGGAGATGACTCAGAAGTACTATACCGTGAGTAGTCACTTGAAGTAGCCGAGTCCGAACAGTACTTTTCTCTCCTCCTCGGAGACCGTCGCTCACGCCTCCGATATTTATCATCTCTTTTCTTGGGACGAATTTCGACGTCCCGCTCCTCCCTTTGTTCGACGGGTTCTCTTCTTATCTCAGATCGAACATTTTTCTGGGCGGCTTCTTTCTCCGCCTTCAACCTTTCGATTTCCAACAGCAGTTCATTCCTCTGAGCCAAGAGGGCGGAGTCATCGAAAGCGTTCTCGACCCGCCGACCTCTTTCTCCTTCGGATTCCAAGTCATCCTGAAAGTCATCCGCCTCCATGTTTTCCTCGCAGTGATCAATCAAATCGTCCCCTGGGCCTTCCATGGTTCTCCTCGAAACGAGAATTATTTCTAGGAAGTGATTATCGTCAGAGCGATTTTCGTTTCCCACAGACGGCGCCACTGAAGAGTTAAAAGATGGCCCGAGGGTGATTTTGTTATGAGAAGATTTGTTGATAGAGGATTAGGAGGTAGAAGAATATTTGAGTGTTAGATCTAGAGAGAGAAAATGCTAAACAGAGTAGAGAGAGAAAGTCGTACTATTCATCTTGAGATTCGTGAAGCGTGTGTGGTCCTTTTATAGTACAATTGCGGACCCCACACGCTTTAATTTGGTTTAATTACATCTTTTGGTCCCCGATTTTAGGTTCCTTCCTATTTTAGCTATATCTTTACAATTCATGCATTTCAGCCCTTATACATTTATTTCTATGCATTTTGGCCCTTATACATTTATTTCTATGCATTTTGGCCCTTGTACATTTATTTCTATGCATTTTGGCCCTTGTCTTTTATTCTTCCTTATCACTAACAATTTTTGAAAATTGTTCGCGACGAATTACACATGCTGTATCCATTCTAACAAGTTATATAAACTATTTCGTCCAGCCGCGTAATTTATTTGACCAAAGATACAAAATATAAGTGATCAATAAATTTTCCTTTTAGCTAACTGCTCGTTGGTTAAAATGTAATAGATTGTTATTTGTAACTATTGCGTTAAATGAAATAATAAAAATGAATGTCTCGTTAGAAGTGTATCCAAATTCTATCAAATCAAACGAACATATATTACTTTATTGTCTGCGGTATTTTATTATATTTCAAACCGATTAATCCTTAAAGATTTCACATGTGGTATCTCACTTCGTTGAATATTTCACATGTGGTATTTTATTATATTCCGTACTGCATGTCTTACGAGATTTTGCAAATAGTGATCCTGATGTTTTACCTTGAATAATATTTGAAGATTTTGCATTTGGTATTTTTTTGTTTTGAATTAAATTATTTACAAAGATTTTCACATGTAATGTTTTTAATGTTTCGTAATAATATTTTTATCCACGAGAAGGACTGACTTGACTAAACAAATCCGATGTTTTGAAAACACCAACACAAGTTGAATTGAAAAGATGAAATCTCTAAAATGAAACAAAAATACTAATTGAGCTAAAAAATGCCATCAAGCTAGAGTCGATTTGAAAAAGAGAAAACCAAGAGAATCCAAATGTATTGTCATGTCCATCGTTGAACATTTTTGTTACGATTGAGAACATGTTTGAAATGATAAACAAGGGCCCAACTTGATTTTAAGGTAATTAATTTATTTTCACAAAATACAAAAGTGAGTTAGTTTTGGAAATATATTTATGCATTAATACGATTGTTTTGATATGCATGCCATTAATGTTTTACATATATTCTTCTGAAATATAATAATTTTAAGTGAAGGTTGGACAATCGAAAGAAGCCAACTAATGCATTTAATATGTCTGCACATGCAGTGGTAAGCTTGTGTGACTTTAAATTAAGAATTACCTTATTTAGTTTTTAGAATATTCTTTTCGATATTTATGATCATGTGGACATTTATCGAAAACAAATGTTACACCAATTGTAAAAATATTATCGCAAAAAATATAAATGATAAAGCTAACTTGGTCATCATTCAATTATAATACCGCAAAAAATAAATAGAATAAACAGTTAGTCGTGAAAGATTACTAACATTGAGAAAAGAAAAATACACTGTCCCAACCCGATGATTTCAAAATAAAAAAGAAGAAGCTAAAAACACATATCACAAGACATGTGATGATATGGTAAGTTTTATTAAGTTTCTCTTATTTAATTTTGTAAGTTGTAGTTTGTCAATTTTGCAACTTAATATCTATAGGAAGGTTTCACATAGTGAATTTATGAAAATAATGCAGATGAAATACATACTCGATAAAAAAATTACTACTACAAACCCCCCATATTTTAAATTGTATCCCAATGTATAATTCGGAAATAATGAATATGGTTAGAAAATTTAGGGTTATAGTGTGCTAGATGATGTAAAATTTTGTTGAAGATTATTTGCTCAAAACATAGAGATATTAGGACATGACAACCATTAAAAGAGTGTAATTATTTAAATTATTTTTAAATGATCCAAACATTATCCCTTAAGATAGTATCATTGCTTATTGTATTGATGTTTGGCTTATTACACGTTTACCGATAAAAATAATTTCGCATAAAATAAATGCCAAAATATTAAAAATTCACAAAGAGTTTCACATATAAATAAGTTATATATTTCACAAGTAACATTTACTTCAAGAAAAGAAAACAAATACAACTTAAATATTAATGATATTTTGCATATAAATTCTGAAATATAATTTCATATCATAATTTCGCAACAAATAACGCAAAGACAATGAAACACAATAACTTCTCAAAATACACCTTTAATATAAATACCAACAATTTACATTTTTTTGGGTTTTTTTCTCTCTCATCCCAGGTTATCTATCTCTTTCTTCTCATATGACATTTATTTTTATACTAAACCGTTTCTTTTCTTGTTTCGACCGATTTTGTAGTTGTTTCTTCTTATTTTCACAAACATTTATCTTGTCATACATTAAATGTAAGATTTTTTTGTTTTAAACCTTAAATATTTTTACTCGATTATATATTCTCAATTATACTTTCAAATCTATTATTTCTTTTAAAATTATTACATGACATACATTACTCATGTGTCTTTGTTGCCTTTTAGTTATATTTTTAACACATGATTTTAAAATAGTTGGCACAAGTACATGTCATACAGTACACAAGACCTCTTTATGTATGTGTTCTGCTCTTTTGTTGTCTTTGATTTATTTGTTATGAAGTCATTTTGAACTATATTTTGTAAATATATGGTCTACAAACTGCAAGACCTACTACTATTATAAAGATCTCAATAACTAACGGACCATTAATCATATGCTTTAATAACAACAAAGAAGCCTTGTAAGACCCTAAATTAGCCATCTCCACCAATATAGTTAAACCCTTTCTCATCTAACATACCAATAGAAATAAGGTAAAGTTTAACTACATACACATACCTCACGTTGTTAATTGAGAAAGGGTTTAACTATATGGTTGAGTAAGGCATTCTGAGAGAATTGATGACTGATCCCCAAGGGGGTAGCCGAGTTGGTTGAGTAAGGCATGCTTGTAACCAAAGGTCATGAGTTCGAGTCCCTCTACATACACTTTTTCGGCTGAGCCTGTCACCTTGTGTGGTTTACCTTCTGGTATTGATTTGCAGGCTATTGCGTCAAATTGAGGGTTTGCCCTGTGCGGACTCATTGCACTCTGAGTAGCGGCTGCGGGAAAAAAAAGAATTGATGAATGACCATCTTGCTGGTGTTGACTTATGTTGAGTATTTTGTTTTGTGAGATATTCCAAAAACTTGTTGAGTATATTCAACGCTTTTAATGCTCGAGGTAGGGTGTCCATTTTCAAAGCACACCTTGTTTGGCCGAAATTTATACAATTTTTAAATACCTTGGTCGATTAGTTTGCTACTCTAGCAAGCTAAACTTTGGGACGTCTGTAGATTAATTTGTGTTGACCGTATTCTGACCTACATTTGAAGAAAACAACACTATTTTTTCAAAAAAAAAAAGAATACAAGAACGAGTAGAATGTTGTAAGAGTTTTAGACATTATGTCGAATTTTATTTATTGGTTTTGCTTCAAAACTTATTTTTGGAAAAAATATGTCTTTGCAAAGCACTAATAGTTATAACAAAAGACAATTTCTTTTAGTTTTTACGCGTTAAGTAGCCCTTAGTTTTTGATTAAAAATGAATAAAAAAACTAGAAATTAATATTTGTTGATTATGTGAATTAAATGGTGCTCCCGACTGCCTTTCTGGTCAGGTGCCTTTGTGTGTGATAATATTTTTCATTCTTGACGAATATTAAGTCAATCTGAAGGAAAATAATATCTAAAGTTTAGATGTGCTCCTAAGATATATAACTTGAAGGGCTTGATTGCAATTATCAAAGCACCTGCGGCCGCGGAAGGGGAAGCGGCTTGCGCTGACATGTATGTGGTTGAAAAAAGTAATAACCTCTTGCACACTAATCTAATCTTTTTGCCTTCTTTACATCTCGTCTGTTGATTCTAATTAGGTTTGGCAAACTGTTCAAACCGTGACTCGTCAGAACCGTTTAAAATTTTTTGGCGGTTTGCAGTTGTGTCGGGTTACTGTTTATACAGTTATGCCGGGTTGCAAGTATAACGGGCCAGTTTCGCAGGATACTGAAACCCTAATTCATAAATTATAATAAAAAGAAATAAAAGAAATATTTTAAAATAAAATAAAATAAAATCTTAATATAATTAGATTTGATTTAAATACATAAGATATTTGAATAAAATAAAATAAAATAAAAATGGTTTTTGTTTGGACTTTACATCATCCCCTCCTCTCTTCGTTGAGAAGAAATTCACAGCACCATCACCATCAAGAACCCAAATTATTTATTTTATTTTATTTTATTCAATCGTTACATCCGGGAATCATAATTATTGACCTTATCGTAATAATAATTCTTCTCGAGTGTTTGTTATTCGAAGTCACAATGAAGCCATCCGGTTGATGAAAAAAATAATTTTGAAAACCTTTCCATAGACTGAAGACAACATCCCCATGTCCAGTTGATGAAAAAAAAAGATGGTTTTGAATTTTTTTCATAGCATGAGACAACATCCCCATGTCCAGTTGATGAAAAAAAAGATGGTTTTGAATTTTTTTCATAGCATGAGACAACATCTCGATAAATTTTTTTTACCTTTATTCGACGATTGACATCCAATTTAAACTCCTTCAGTAACCGATCAATACAATCGTCATTGAAACGGTTGGTATGCCCCATCATACTCAAACGATCTTCCCGATCTTCATAACCATGTGTGTTGTTCTCTTCTTTAAACCTTGAATCAGAATAGTGAGGCTTTAGAAACATGCTTCCCCATAGCAGGAACTAAGGCTCTGATACCAAACTGATGACGCAACGGAAATATAAAAAGAAGCAACGATAGATGAAACCCTAATTCAAGGGTAACATTATGAAACCCTACTCTAAGGGTAACAAAAAAATGAAATTTTCAGAGATAAAAAATGTATTATTCCAAAAACTTAAAATAAGTTAAGGCATAATGTTACCCTAATTCAAGGGTAACATTATGAAACCCTACTCTAAGGGTAAAAAAAATGAAATTTTCAAAGATAAAACTTAAAATAAGTTAAGGCATATGAGACTTTATATAAGAGCTTCTCAAAACTCTAAATTATAATATAAAGAAATAAAATAAATATTTTAAAATAAAATAAAATAAAATAAAATATTAATATAATTAGATTTGATTTAAATATATAAGATATTTGAATAAAATAAAATAAAATTAAAAAGGATTTTGTTTGGACTTTCTCGGCAATGTTTATTAAAGTATTTTATAATATTATTTAAAATTAATTTGTAAGTGTTAATTGAGTCTAATTTCAATAATTGAGATATGTACAATATAAACGAGTTAATTATGCTATTTATTGTATTTTAATTTAAATATTATATCATTTTAATCGAAAAATTATAATCAAGGCAATTATATTCTAAAAAATATAATTGTAATATAATTTTTATATGTTTGATTATAATTATATATTTAAGATATTTTATTTAATATTAGGTAGATATTAAATAAAATATATACATCTAATAGTATTTTGATTATAAATTTCAATATTATTGAAAATATTTTTATGATTATAAAATTAATAATTTGATTGTCTTAAACAAGATACCGTAAACAATATAATTGTAATATGATTTAGATATTGTTTGATTATATTTAATTATTTAAGATATTCTATTTAATATTAGGTACATATTATATAATATATACATATTATACATATAATTCTGATTTTAAATTATTATGTAGTTTTTTAGGTCTTTCAAGCTTGAAGTGTATATGTTTAGATGATTTACATAGTTTATTGTATTTTTGAACTATTCAATATTTGAATTATAAATTTAAAGTTTTTAGAATCGTATAAGTATATGCATAAACATAAATTACTTGTAAATAACATAATAAAAATTGAAATTGAAAGAGATTTAAATAACATTTAATAAAAAATGAAACAAAAAAAAACAATTACTTAATAATAAAAAAAGTAACATAGTTGTTAAAAAAATTCATTAATTTTTTTTATAAAAAAAGTATGTTAAGTCCGGGGCATTCAGACAAATTTGTTTTTTCCAAAATTTTGAATTTTTTTTAATGGGTCTCCCCTATAAATAGAGAAGACCCCAACTCCAAACTCACAAACTCTCAAAATCCACTCTATATCTCTCTAAATCTCTCTACTTGTTCTAGATATTCAATAAAACTCGAATTTCTTATTTTACATATTCTAGTTCTACTTTCAGAATTGTTCGATTTTTTTTCCCGCAAATTGTTTCTATTTGATAAAAACACTTAAATAACATTGGGATAAAATTATAATAGCTCAATTAAAAGCTTCGTATAATTTATCAAGTTATTTACTTGCTGTAGTTATTTAAATTAGTTCTTTTAATTCTAGTTGTTATTAGTTGTTATTATTTGGTATTAGTCTAAATTTAGTTTTTATTATTTGCGATATTAATTAGTTTCGATTAATATTTTATTGCGTATTTAAAAAAACGTTGTTTTAAGTTTTAAAATGTCTCTAAAACGTAGAAATACTAATGCTCACCCACCCGCTAATGTGGATCTCAATACCGATGATGATTTTCCTACAGACTCCCCTTACGTTGACACACTCTATTCCCACAAAAGTGGTGGTGGAAGTACTAGTTGTGGATCGAGTAACCATAAAATTATAACCATAATATTTGTAATATTTTAACATGATAAGATATATTTTTGGTTTATAACATAATATCAACACTACTAATATTTAAAACCAAAACATAATAATAATAATATTCAAAATGTAATAATAACATAAGTAATATTTAAAATTTTAGTTTATATAATAATTCAACACTTAAAATATTAATAACCAAAACAAATTAATACTAACCAAAATGTAATAATAATTTTATAACCATATAAATTATCTCAATATTTTTTAAATATAACTTGAGATATGATTTTGGTTATAAAATAATTAAAACACTTATAATATTTAAACAGGTCTGGCAGTTTGCAGGTCTGCCGGTTTGCAGTTCTGGCGGGTTGCAGTTCTGCCAGATTACTGTTTATTCAGGTCTAACGGTTAAACAGGTCTGTCGGTTTGCAGTTCTGGCGGGTTGCAGTTCTAACGGGCTAGGTTCGCAGGTTACCGACCGGGTTACTAACGGTTCTCCAGTTTTTACCCGCGGTTCCAGAACCGTTTGACCCCTATAATTGTAATTGATCATTGGTCATGCATAGTATTCCATTTGTTTCTTACCCGTGTCTATATAAACCGTTTGACCCCTATAATTGTAATTGATCATTGGTCATGCATAGTATTCCATTTGTTTCTTACCCGTGTCTATATAAATGTAAAGCCTATAATTGTAATTGATCATGACCATTGGTTATGCATAGTATTCCATTTGTTTCTTACCCGTGTCTATATAAATGTAAAGCTGCATATTTCCTTCTATTTTACACAATAGAAGACTTATTGAAGAACAAGTCATATTTCCTCAACCTTATATATTTCTCACGGGAGATTTCATATTTAGTATTTTACTCTCTCAAAATCATGTCCTCTTCACTATCTTCTCATCTATCAAGATGGTTCAAAAGAAATTGAAGGCCACCAACTCCATCTACGATGACGTGCAACACTCGAGAGATGATTATGATGACGAGGTCCTCCAAGTGGATCCTCGTTAGAGATATATTGTGGCTTAGGTAGAAGATATGTTCCCTCTTAACATAGTCACCGATCTTGTTGCGCCATTACCCGTGAGCAAAAATACCGTAAAAAAAAACTCACCAATATTGAGAAAACCTATTGTACGAGAGCATGTGTATGATTATAATGAGGAGGCGATGCAGACTCAAAAGTTAGTTGACTGGTGCATCCTTAAATGAATTGAGGTGTGTTTTCTTAATGTGGGAGATTCTTCGTTTAATATGAGGGATACAAAGGTTCTCCCCTTCACCTATATGTTAAAGCATGAGATTCGTTTCCGTCTAAGTCAAAGGTTATTGGTTTTTTTTTCAAGGAAACAAAGACAACAGAAATGGTGCTGGATGTATGTAGAGTAGTCATTGGTGCTAGATTGATTCATGGGGTTCAACCTGTAGGAATTGTTTTGCTGCAAATAGACTAGCCGCTGAAAAAAAGAACCCTTATTTTTTTTTCATTCAGATATAATCCTACGGTGAGTGATGACTGATCACATATACTGTGATAAGATGAATTTTTGTACGTGTCAAGTTGTTGGAAAACGCCCAATGTTGAGATGATGACGTGCTGATCCACATGGATGCTGAAGGTAAACATGATATTTATTATTTAAGTACAATGATTGTTGTTATGAAGATGTGGTTGTCATTTAATTTTTGTGTTTATTTGTGTTGCAGCAACTACAAAAAGTTTGCAAAGACAACAAAATTGCATTCCTCCGAATTGAATTTAGAGGGAAGAAGACTTTGTAATTTTTTTTATTGTTTGTATTTCTCTAACTTCTTCAAGTAGTTATATTTCTTATTTATAGTACTTAAAATTATGTTTCATGTAACAGAATTTTGTTACATAGTTACACTTATTGTTACACATTTTATATTTGTTATTTATTTACATTTGTATTGGGCTTGTCGATAGAGCCCAGCTCAACAAAGACTAAAGTAAAGACTTGGGCTTCAGTCCATCATCTTTTATATGTTGGTCCGATCCAATACTCGCCTCGACACACATAAACTTGCAGAGTTTGTCTTCTCCTAAATGCTCTTCAGTCACTACAAACCCTAAATTTACACCACTCTCCACAGTAGCCACCTCTTCCTTGTCTCCAACATTCTCACTATATTTAACCCTTCTAAACCTACTTCCAGATATCTTAACTTTCCCCTCAAATGTAGCGGAGGTATACCGAGACTTAGTTTGTCCCGTAAGAACAGGAAACGGTTTTGAGATAAAGGTTTTGGTGAGTAAATCGACTACCTGATCATGAGAAGGTACATATCTAATATCCAGAAGATCTTGAACAACCATTTCGTGAACAAAATGAAGATCTAACTCAACGTGTTTTGTTCTGGAATGGAACATAGGACTGGACGCGAGCGAGCTTGCTCCGAGGTTATCGCACCAAATAACCGGAGATATATGAAGAGGAAGATGAATTTCTTGAAGAATAGACCTCAACCATATGAGTTCAGAAGCCAAGTTCACAAGAGACCAATATTATGACTTGGTGTTTGAACGAGAAACAACCCCTTGTTTCTTAGAATACCACGAGACCAAATAATATTTTAGAAAGACACAGTATCCACCAACTGAGTGGCGATCATCCAAAGAAGCTTCCCAATCAGCATCAGTGAAGCCCGTAAGCTAACGAGTGTCACTCGGTTTTATGTGAAACCCTAGCGTCAAAGTACTAGATTACTATCGTAAGATTCTTCTAGCACATTATAGATGCACATTCGTAGGACATTGCTGAAACTGACTTAGCTTATTAACAATGAATGCAATGTCTGGTCAAGTGTGCAGTAAATATTGTAAAGATCCTAACAAGCTTCTGTACCTTGTAGGACATTGAAGTGGATCACTATTTGACTTGCAAAGAGAGGGACTAACCTTCATGGGAGTTGAATTAGAGTTGGCAGTAGCCAAACCTTCTTTCATTAGTAAGCCTTTTATGTAACGTGTCTGAGTCAAGTATAGCCCAGATTCGTCTCTGTAAGCCTTAATTCCCATAAACATTTTGAGAGAACGCATGTTCTTGAGAGCAAAATCAAACTTCAATATCTGAATAAACTTAGTCAAGTAGGAAGAATTGTTATGTGTAACAATTATGTCATCTACATAGACCAGTAGAATGACAAAAACATATTTAAACCATAGAAAGAACATGGAATAGTCAACCCTTGAATTATGAAAACCCCACAAGAGCAGAGTATTCTTGAGCTTGGAATACCAAGCTCTAGGGGCCTGCTTGAGCCCATATAATGCTTTATGCAGCTTGCATACATAGTCAGGGCATTTAGAGTCAACAAACCCTTCAGGGTGCATCATGTAAACCTTGTTCTTTTAAATTGCCATTTAAAAAGGCGTTACTTATATCTAACTGCCTTATGACCCAGTCCCTAGACACAACTATAGTAAGAAAAAGCCTTATGGTAGATGCTTTTATAATTAGAGAGAAATTTTTAGTGAAGTCAACACCATGTTGTTGATGAAACCCTTACCTACAAGTCTGGCTTTGTAGCGTTGAACAAACCCTTATGAGTTGTATTTCAGTTTATAAACCCATTTGCAGCCCACCGAACTCATGTTACTGGTGTAGGGAACAAGAGACCATGTATGATTTTCCATTAAGGCATCATATTCACACTTCATTGCCTAAGCCCACTAAGGCAACTGGACAACCTCAAAAAACTTAACAGGTTTTTTGTCCGTAATTGTAGGAAACATGGTAATTCCTGAGTAAATATGCTTAGGAAAACTAACTGACCTTCCTTCATGGATTGTGTTTCAGGAAAACTGCTTGGCAAAAGGCTGCGAATGTCTGGGAGGGCTTGGGAGGTAGCTTGAGCTTGCCATAAGCCCGATTGCCACCTGGAGCATGGTGACTCTTTTCCCTCGAAGAGTTTCTCTCCGAGCTTCTTCCTCTTCGGTAATCGGTGTGTCTACGATCACGTTTTTTGTTTATGTGGTATTTCCGAGGGGATGACTCCGAGGAGCTGTATTGAGAGTAGTCACTTGAGTCAGCTGAATCCAAACGTCGCATTTCTCTTCTCCTCGGCGATCGCCGTTCGCGTCCCCGGTATCTGTCGTCTCTATTTTTGGGACGAAATTCAGTTTCGCGCTCCTCTTTTTCAGTAATTGGCTCCCTCCTTATCTCGGATCGAAGATTCTCCTGTACGGTGTCCTTTTCTGCTTTCTTCCTTTCGATCTCTAGCAGCAATTCATTCCTTCGAGCCAACAGATCTGAGTCATCGAAAGCGTTTCCGACTCGCTGGCCCCCTAGTCCCTCGTATTCCATGTCGTTTCGGTAGTCATCGCCCACTAGGTTCTCCTCGCAATTGTTAACCAAATCGTCCCCTTGTTCTTCCATAGTTTTCCTCGGAACAGGAATTATTTCCAGGAAGCGATTGCCGTCAGAGCGATCTTCGCTTCCCACAGACGACGTCACTGAAGAGTTTCAAGAAAGTCCAGGGGTGATTATGCGATACGAGGATTTCTTAGTGATGATTTTGCGATACGAGAATCTCTTAATGTCAATATCAGTAGATCTACTTTGTTTGGGTGCTGGTTTTAGAGAGAGAAAGATAGAGTTTTTAGGTTAAGTAGAGAGAGAAAGTATTGTATTATTCATCTCGGGATCTGTGAAGCGTGTGCGGTCCTTTTATAGTACAATTGCGGACCCCACACGCTTTAATTCCCATTAATTACATTTTTAGTCCCTGCATCTTATTTTCTTCATATTCTGGCTATTTCTTAGATAGCTTATACAATTTTCCCCTCACACAATTTCCTCTTTGCATTTTCCTCCTATCGAACTTCTTTTTTGCAATTTTCTCCTGTCATGTTTCTTCTTCGCACTTTTCTTCTTGTCTTTTATTCTTCCTTATCAGCCATAATATCACATGGAGGTAAGATGACTCCAATACCAACTAAAATCCCCAAGGCCGATCTCAAGGTTTTGGGGAGATAGACTAATACAGAGCCGCACACAATTCTACAAGAAAAATACAGTTCAGAAAAAAGAAATCCGGGTTCCGTTCCTTCGGTCGTAGGCATATATGCTAATAAGCAAAAAGTTGATGAAGTAGTTATCCGGGCCAAGTCCTTTTAAAATTTAGTAGCATATACGGTTTATTTCCAAAGTTTGAATACCTATCCGTCCGAAGTTTTGAGAGGTAAAACTTCTGAAGAAGGGAACCAAGAAGGAGCCTATGGCAACCGAGGGAGAAAAGAAAGAACAAGAGGTCATTGATTTGGATGATTCGTTGGATGAAGAGACCGAGGTTGTCTTGAAGCCTCTAAGAACCTGAGTGGATTAATACTCGATGCGCTTTTACATGTTATCACACGATGGAAAATACCTACAAACTTGTCCATCTTGGATGTGGTTCAAAGGTAAATGAACTGTTATGAATGAGTCGAATAGTGCCTTGACAGTGTACCGTGTTTGGCGATACAGTTTTGTGTCATTGACAAGCTGTAATACAATGGATGATTTTCCTAAAAGAGTATATGAGCCCATTAGGCCCATTGTTTATTAAATCTATTAATTCCATATAAATAGACTACTAGGACTACACAAAACACAATCTAAATTTTGTACCTTTTCTACCATAGTGAAACTCTTTTCTCTTGCGACGCCTGTGGACGTAGACAATTGTCGAACCACGTTAAATCCTGTGTTTATTTAAATCTTTCCTTCACACATGTTATGTGCTTGAGCCATTTTGTGATAATTGCATAGTAATTTAATAACAAAATTGGTATCAGAGCCACGTGGTGAAATTAGGGTTTTTGCAATTAGGGTTTCACAATGGCGTCTACAACAACAAAATACATGATTTTAAAATTTGATAGGGGATCCAGCTTTGCATTGTGGAAGATTAAACTGAAATATTCATTGGTACTGCGAGGGCTATGGAAGGATGTGGAGAATAAGTTACCAAAAGAGATAAAAGAAGAGGAGAAAAAAGATCTTCAAGAAAGGGCTTTGTGCTGGATTTTAATGAGTGTGAAAGACAATGTGCTTCGCGAGATTAGTGGTGAGAAGACTGCTGCCTGCGCATGGAAAAATCTAGAAGATCTTTACTCAGAGAAATCAGTAGTAAACCGATTATACTTGAAGAAGCGTTTGTATGATTTCAGATTGAAAGAAGGTATGTCCATAACAGAGCACTTAGAAAATTTCAAATCAATTATAATGGACTTTGATAACATAAATATCAATATTGAGGATGAGGATCAAGCTTTGTTTGTATTGAGATTATTACCAGCTCCATATGAAAACTTCGTAGATACCATTATGTATGGTAAGGATAAGTTATCGCTAGCAGATGTCAAAGGGGAACTGAAATCAAAGGAGATGAGACAGTTGCAGCCAGACAATCAAGCTGAAGGGAAAGGTCTTATGACTAGGGGAAGATCTAGAAGCAAAGCAAGTTATTTAAGAAGGAAGAACTGGAGGTCCAAGTCAAAGGTAAAGAACTCAACCTGTTATGAATACGGTGAGCAGGGTCATTATAGGAGAGATTGTCCGAAACTGAATGGTAAGAAGGGAAATCAAAAGGAAAATGTAGCAAACATTGTTGAAGGTGTGAACGATTCCGATGATAGTGAAAACAGTGGTAGAGGAGATGTATTGTCCGTGAGTTCAAACTTTAGGAAAACTCTTGGGTACTCGATACTGGCGCTACATATCACATGTGTCAGTTCAAGCAGTGGTTTGATACTTAAAAGCCAATGCAGGGAACTGTCTATTTAGGGAACAATCATTCGTTGACTGTTGGTGGTATTGGTAACGTTAGAATACGAATTTTTGACGGGGTTGTTAGAATTTTGACGTGTTGGAATGTTCCTGGGTTAAAGAGAATCCTGATTTCTCTTGGGACTCTAGACTCTCAGGGTTACAAGTACCGTGCGGAAGTCGGTGTAATCAAAGTGACAAAAGGCTCAATGGTATGCATGAAATGTAGTTTGTAGAAGGGTCTCTACATTCTCCAGGGGAGTGTTGTTATGGGCCATGCTGCAGTAGCATCATCAGGGAGTAATAGCCAAAGTAGGCATGATCAAAATAAGTTGTAGCATTGGCGTCTTGGTCACATGAGCGACAAAGGATTAGCTGTTTTGGGAAAGAGAGATTTGTTGAAAGGGTATAAAGCAAAATCATTGGAATTTTGTGAGTACTGTGTATTTGGTAAACAAACTAGATTCAAATTCAGCAAATCGGTTGTAAGAAACACTAAAGGGACACTGGACTACATTCACTCAGATCTTTGGGGTCCAGACATGGGTTTACTTTCTGAAAACGAAAGATGAGGCATATTCAACCTTTATCAAATGGAAGACAATGATTGAGAAGCAAACATGAATAAAAATCAAACGTCTTAGGACAAATAATGGCTTAGAATATTGCAATCGTGAGTTCAACGAGTTCTGCGAAGCTGAGGGAATATTGCGCCATCGTACTTGTTCTAGAACACCACAACAGAATGGATTCATAGAAAGAATGAACAGAACACTTTGTGACAAGGCACAAAGTATGCTCATATTCCGATGTGGGAAATGATTTTTGGGCTGAAGCTATCAATACATCGTGTTACTTGGTGAATCGGTCTCCATCAACGGCTATTGATTGCATAACTCTCTTTGAGATTTGATCTGGATCGTCGATTGATTATGGATATTTAAGGGTGTTCGGTTGTCCTGCGTATGCTCATGTGAGAGACGGTAAGCTAGAGCCGAGGGCACAGAGGTGCATATTTCTAGGATATGCTACTGGAGTGAAGGGATATAGGTTATGGTGTACCTCTCCAAAGTCTCCAGGTTTTCTCATCAGTAGAGACGTTACTTTTAATGAGTTTGCTTCGATAGAAAGTCAGAAGGAAGTAGGAGAAATGGTCGAATCAGGATCGATTGTGAGTAAACAGGTGGAACTTGAAGTAGAATCAGTTCCTAGCAGGTCCAATAATTCAAGTGGTTCTGAGGTGGATCCAGAATCAGGAGGTGAAGCGTCAGCATCGGATGATAGTGGCGATCATGCGCCTGAACCAGAACAACAACCTTATAACATAGCATTGGGCAGAGAAAGAAGAGATATTAGACTTCCAAAAAGGTATGCGAATCTAGTTGCATATGCTCTTTCAGTTGCAGAAGAAATTGAGATGCAGGAACCTACTAGCTACAGAAAAGTTATAGCGAGTTCAGAGGCAGATCGATGGATTTGTGCTATGGGAGAAGAGATTGAATCTCTTCATAAGAATCAAACATGGAAGCTTGTTGAATTTTATAAAAGACAGAAGATAGTAAGCAGTAAATGAGCGTTCAAGAAAAAAGAAGGTAATCCAGGGGTTGATGCATCTCGATTCAAAGCAAGTCTGGTCGTTAAGGGTTTTACTCAAAGGGAAGGAATCGACTTCAATGAAGTGTTTTATCCAGTGGTGAAGCATAATTCGATTTAAGTTTTGTTAGCCATAGTAGTTTTGTAAGATTTAAAGCTTGAGCAGTTGGATGTGAAGACTGCGCTTCTACATGGTGAATTGAAGGAGCAAATCCACATGAGAAAACCAGAGGGATTTATCGAATCTAATATGGAGGAAAAATTTTGTCTGCTGAAAAACTCACTGTATGCTTTGAAACAGTCGCCTAGGCAATGGTACAAATGTTTTGATACATTCATGGTGTCAAAAGGGTTCACGAGGAGTCCATATGATAGTTGTGTGTATCATCAAAAGATGTCAGATGATTCTTATGTTTACTTGTTGTTGTATGTGGATGATATGCTTATTGCTGCTTGTAGTATGTTACACATTGTGCAGTTAAAGAAACAACTTAGTGCCGAGTTTGAGATGAAGGATCTGGGTAGAGCAAAGAAAATTCTTGGTATGAAGATTATTAGGAACAAAAATTTAGGATCATTACACTTGTCTCAACGAAGCTATATTGAGAAAGTGTTACAACGATTCAACATGTTTGATGCTAAAGCAGTTAGCATTCCATTTGCTACCCATTTCAAGTTGTATGCAGTAGGAGCGGACAAAGACGATACTGAGTTGGAACAAATGTCGAAGGTTCTATATGCATGTGCAGTTGGTAGTATCATGTATGCTATGGTATGCACACATCCTGATATTTACATGCGGTTAGTGTAGTTAGCAGGTACATGGGATGTCCTGGGAAAGAACACTGGCAGGCAGTGAAATGGATACTTCGGTATCTTAAGAATACTTGTGAACGTTGGCTTAACTTTTAACAAGACTGATTTTGGTGAATCGCTGAATGATGTTGCAGGATCATTGGTTGGTTTTGTTGATTCTAATTTTGCAGGTGATATGGATAAAAGAAGATCTCTGACAGGTAATGTATTTACTCTAGCTGGGAGTGCGATCAGTTGGAAAGCACAGTTGCAAGTTACTGTAGCTTTGTCTACAACAAAGGCAGAGTACATGGCGGTAACAGAAGCAGTTAAAGAGGCAATATGGTTGCACGGTTTGGTGGAAGATTTGGGCTTAGATAGGACTACTACAAAAGTGTTTTCTGACAGTCAAAGCGCCATACACCTTACAAGGAACCAGATGTACTATGAGCGTACAAAGCACATAGATGTCAGGTATCATTTTATTCGTGATATAATATCAAAGTGAATTGTTGATGTGAAGAAAGTGTCTACACACGATAATCCAGCAGATATAATGACCAATGCAGTATCAGTTCTGGTGTGGATAAAAGTAGCCTGGGGGTAGGCTGGTATTTTTAAGTAGAGTTTTAAGGCAGCGTAAGGGTGTTTCACGGTGGTGTGGTGGTGTTTAAAGGTGTTTTAAGATATTTCAGGGTGTTACAAAGTGTTTCAAGGGTGGAGAGAGAATTAAGCAGCCTGGCAGCAGTTAATTTTTCTTACCCCTAGTTAATGCTGGTGGTTGGGCATTTATAGTGTAAGATTTGGGCCCTTATGGGCTTTCGGGTCAAGTTTAATGGACCCGGGTCATGTTTAAAGACCCACAAGTTTTAAGTAAGTGAATAGACAGCTTAGTCAGATAGTGTTTAGGTATTTTAGTACTTTAGTCATAGTTCGAACTGCCTTATATTTGCAGTGTTCAAAATCATCTGTCCGGTTCAACCAGTTCTGTTCGAATTGAAGTCATGGAGTCTGTCCGGTTTTACGGGGTGATTTACTTTGGACTACCCTTCCGGGGAGCTCTTCGAATTCGGACTCATCAGGAGCCCCTTTTTTAGGTATTTGAACAAGTGTCCTTGTTAAAGAACTGAAAAACAGTCCGATTTCGGAAGTGGTTTTCCGATTCGAAGAGAGTTGAGACAGGCCCGGACAGCCCAACCGTTACGAATTCCAAACGGTTCTTTGTCAGGAGTAGTGGGACACGTGTCACCCTCTGGTTGGCCACTCCAGCCGTTTTTCTACCTCGAAAATTACACCACTTTATTGAATAGGTAACTTCTTTAAATGGTTTTGATGACGTCAGCGCCGTCTTTTAATCATTGCCCAATCTTTTCGGATTCTCCTAGGAATCAAATCCCTTTTTTACATTTACTATAAATACTATTCATCTTTCACAGTCTCATTTTCACTTTGCCATTTTACTCAAAACTTCATCTCTCTAAAACCTTAAGATTTCCTTAATCATTTTATGTTCACAGCAAGAACAGCTTTAATCAAGGGTGGCTGGCTCAATCTTTCAGAACTAGAGAGAGCTCAAAGAGTTGAAAAAGAGAAAAGGATTGCAGCAGGGCTTCCAGCATCGCCAGTTGAGAGACCAGCCACTTCAATCGAAGAATCTGATAGAGGTTCATCTTCTTCGAAAGGTACAAAACCTAGAAAACTCTTTCGAACGACACTCTCCCCCATCGTTTCAGACTCTTCAGTTCAAGAGTCAATTCCTGTCGTCGAACCAGGGGTTACTGTTACGAGTGTTAAGAAGAAATCTACTTTTATTGCCATGGGGTCCGACTCCGATCATTCCCCAGACAAGCTGATCATGAAAAGACCAAGCAGGTTGGTCAAAGGACTCTCCTCAAAGAATACTAGTGAGTCAGGGTCCGGGACAACTGTTAGGACCCTCCGGGAGAGGCCGGTCGGTCCGGAGGCTAGTAGTCCACTGCCTCCAAAGGAAACTTCGACCTCAGAGACTCAAGCTGAGGTGAAAACCCAAAAACATTCAACAAGCCGTCAGTCTGGAGGATCAGCTGTACCAAGCTTCATCCCTCCCCGGGCTGTTTCTGCAGAAGCTCCCCCAACAGTAATGGAGGAGAGGATGGAAGACTCCATAGAGGAGGCTAGGTTTGAGTCCGAGTCTTCCGGACAAGCTGACACTGCCATAGTTGTTGCCAAGAAAGGCAAAGAGGACTTATACCTGAGCCGTCCGGATCTGCCGGAGAGCCTTGAAGGGAAAGTTGGTCCCTGCTTTCACAAGGTAGAATTTAAGTACCTTTTGTCTTTGTTAAAAACCAAGTACATGTTTATTCACACTAGGGATTTGGGACGGCTTCGCACTAAGTGGGGGATCCCTGAAAATGTAAAGATTCGAATTCCCATCGACCCGGAGACCCCGATGGATTGCAAGAGAAACGAGATTGTCTTTTTTACAGAACTGTTCAATTGGGGACTCAGGTTCCCATTGGATCCGGAGATAGTGCGCTATTTCCATTTAGTCAAGCTATGTCCATCGCAGCTGAGCCCCAACGGACGGTACACCTTGATGTCATGTATTATGGCGTCCAGGCTGTCCGGAATCCCTCTTCCCATGGAAGAGTTTGCTGCTGTGGCAAGTCTATGCAAACATCACCAGTTCCCCTTTTATCACTTTAATATGGGGAACAATCTGAAAGCTGTTGATGATCTCCTAGAATCGGAGAATAAGTGGAGGAGCCAGTTCTTGTTTATAAGTGGCTCATGGGAGAACGGGAAGAAGATTAAGGTTGGGGAGAATCCTAGCCTTCTTCGAAGTAGATGGAGGAGCGATCGTAAGTTCTTTCCTTAAGTTTCTGTTCGAATTTCTCTTCTTTAAGCTTTCACTAACTAGTTGTTCTTTTGTTTTATTAGAACTGCCAAAAGAGTTCGGAGACTATCTGAAAGCCGGACAGGTCACCTGTGGCAAGATAAATGCATGGGCCGCAGAGAACTGGGAGAACCGGTTTCACAAGGCTTTCACTTCGGGGAACTTGGCAAGATCTCACCTGTGGAACACCACAGGTCGAAGGGATTTAACCTGGGAGGAGTTTTCCACCCCTCCTGATGATGACGTTGTGCTAAGAAGGTCTCATGAGCTAGATGGGACCCTTTTCCTCCCTCTCCGGGCCAAAGCCCCGAGTAAAATGAAGGGCCAAAAGAAGAAAGGGAGGAAAACAGCAGCGGATACAGAGAAAAAGACTCCAACTGACACAGAGGTGCCAGTCCCAGATCAAGTTGATGCAAACCTTCTACAGGTGGTAGAAGTGGAAAGTAAGAAACACGGAGAGACTCCCTCAAAACCTCTAAGGGCCTCCAAACGAACTCGCAAGCAGGCAAGCGATAGTGCTGACAGAGAAGTAAAAAAGAAGAAGACTTCTCAAGAAGAAGAGTTCGCTGTCCGGGATCCGGAGCCCACTTTCCCAATTGACCCAACGTTGGCTGAAGCGATCCCAGAGAATCTCAACAAAGGAATTCCAGGGGAGCTCCATACTGATGAGATTGAAAGGGGAGAGATCAATATGGACGAAGTGGATGTCACCGGCCTGGGTCCTCTAGGTGATTACTTTCTTGGTCTGTCAAGAGACGAGTTTGCTGGGCCATACGTTCCTCCAAGTAGTTCCAACACAGTGAACTTTAATGGCAAGACTTTCTTGGTTTCCAGCGAAAGGGACATTATAGCTCACTCCCTTCTTAGCAACGTGCAACCTGTGCTCACCTTGGAAAGGCAAGTCCGGAGTCAGGCAGAAACCATTAAGGAGCTTAAGTCTGAGAAGGAGAAACTGTCCGATAACCTCCGGGGTGCCACTACCCAGATTGACTTGCTTAAGGAGTCGAACGAACAGCTGAAGAGGAGTAAAGATGAAAGCAACACAAAAGTTGCCTCTTTGGAGAAAACCCTAGAAGATCTCCGGGCTAAGCTGTCCGAGTTCGAGAAAGACTTGAAAACCTCAAAAGATGAGACTGCAGCAAAAGAAAAGATTGTCACCAATCTGACTACTGACAAACTTACTTTGGAGAATGCAGTGACTCAGGCTGTTGGTGAGAAAGCTGCCCTGGTGAAGGATCAAGAGGCCATGATCAAGGCCAAAATCAATGCTTATGCCAAGGAGATGCTACGGAGTGAGGAATTATTGATTGAGAAGGTGAAGTCCGACATGGTCCTCCTATTTCACGAGAAGTTCCCGAAGATGAGACTTGGGGACTTATGGCGTTATGTGGATGATGATGATCTTCCATATTGGACCATGGTTGATGAAGGGTATACTGATATATCCTCATCTGGTGACGAGGAGGAAACCGGAGAGAGTCCGGGTGAAGAAGAGGCTGACCCCAAAGGCAAGAAGGTCATTGAGGAACAAAGTGATATCAAGACCAAGGGAATAGATGAGGGTGAGCCATCTTCAAAGGCTCCCCCTTAGATGGTAATTTATTCTGCTTACTTTTTGTTCGAACCAAAGTCCTTGGAAGGCCAAGGCACCTTTTTTGTGATGCTGTCCGTTTTGACCGGACAGATTTTTGTATTGTGTTTAAACTTGTTTAAAAAGTCCTTGGAAGGCCAAGGCAACTTTAAGTTTATTGAATGAATGTTTTATTTTGCACAACCTTTCTCTTATTCCATAGTTTGTTTAAGTATTTCGTATTGTGAGAGTGTTTAATTTCTCTGGCTAGGATTTAAATAGCCCTTAGAACTTTCAGTCCGGGTAGCATGGTAATCAACAGAATTTTGCAAAAACTTAGAAAATTTATTCAAAAAAGCTCCAAGTTTCATTTAAAGCTCTCCGTGGCGCCAGAGAGGGGTAGTGGTATGCCCCCAAATATTTACATGGATGTTTAAACAAGTAAATATTTACATAAGTTTCATTCCAAATACATTCGAAGGTGTTCAATGTTCCAAGGGTGAGTTAAAACCCTGCCATCTTTGTCTTCCAGCCAGTATGTGCCAGGCTTGATTCTTTCAACCACAGTATACGGACCCTCCCAGGTTGGGGCCAGTTTACCGAAGAGCTTTTCCTTGGTATGCAAGAAAACTTTCCTTAATACCTTATCTCCTGGTTGAAAATCCCTTCTTTTAACCTTAGAAGCAAACCTGCTTCTCATCAAGCCTTGATAGTGTGCCATTCTAAGATGAGCTTTTACTCGCCTTTCTTCAATTAAGTCAAGTTGATTTCTAACTGCCATTTCATTAGCCTGTCCGGAGAAGTTATGAACACGAAAAGAAGGGAGTGTCTTTTCTATGGGAGCTACTGCATCCATCCCATAGACCAAGGCAAAAGGTGATTCTTGTGTGGCAGCCCCAGGCGTTGTCCGGTAGGCCCACAAGACTTCTTGTAAATAACTAGGCCACTTCCCAGCAGCCCCTTCCAGATTTTTCTTTAAGCCGGACAATATTGTTCTATTAGCCACCTCAACTTGCCCATTGGCTTGTGGGTGGAATGGTGAAGAAAAGCAGTGCTGAATACCCCTTGAGGCACAGAAGCTCTCCATTTCTTTGTTGTCAAATTGTGGCCCATTATCTGTTGTTATTCTCTGAGGGACACCAAATCTGCAACATATGTTGGATAGAATGAATTTTATAACAGCCTTTGATGTTGTCCCTGCCAAGGGGGCTGCTTCTATCCACTTCGAAAAGTAGTCGATGGCTACAATTATGGTTTTACGCCCTCCGGACGCCATAGGGAGAGGCCCAACTAAGTCCAATCCCCATCGAGCAAAAGGGATAGGCTCAGAAATTGATTCCAAAGGGATGGCTGGTACATGAATTTCATTGCTGTACCTTTGGCATGGGTCACACCTTCTTACCAGTTCCTTGGCATCTTTCATTATTGAAGGCCAATAATATCCGGAGAGAAGCACTCTTCTTGTTAACGCTCTAAATCCACAATGGGCTGATCCCTCACCATCATGTAATTCGGAGAGAACCATTTGTGACTCATGATCTCCTAAACAGCGTAGGAGAGGTTTGCTGTAGGATTTCTTGTACAAGACCTCTCTAATCATGATGAAACCATGAGCCTTGTGTTTTAACGTTATGGCTTGTGATTTAACCAAGGGTACGACGCCATCGGACAGATATTGTATAAGTGGAGACCTCCAATCTTGAGGTTTATTTACTTGTATTTCAAAAACTTCCTCTTTCTCCCCTTCATCAAGTTGAATTGAAGGACTTTCAAGCACATGGATCCATGGATAGGACTCCGTATATGCTATTGTTGCCAATGAGTCTGCCAGTTCATTCTCTGCTCGGGGAATGTGCTCATAGACAACAGCTTTAAACTTCATTGCCTCATTTTTCAAGAGAAGTAAATACTTGATTAACTGTTCTTTTCTAGCTTCTGATAGGCCCAAGGCATGGTGAACAAGCAATTGGGAGTCGCTTAACAGCTTGACCCTTTTTGCTCCACAAATGTAAGCCAATTTTAATCCAGCTATAGCTGCTTCGTATTCGGACTCGTTATTGGACGCCCTAAAAGCAAAACAAATAGCTTGAAACATGCTGTCCCCATAAGGAGAAGTAAGACATATTCCTGCCCCAGATCCTATGGCACTGGATCCTCCATCTGTTCGGACAATCCACACTTTTTTGTCTTTTGAATCAGCAGGTTGCTCTGAGTCCCTATCAGAATGGAATTCGACCAGAAAATCAGCCACAGCTTGAGCCTTTACTGCTGTTCGAGGAGCAAAGTCTATGTCGAAGTCCCCCAACTCTACTGACCACTTTGTCATTCTGCTCGAAATATCCGCTTTTTGAAGGACATTCTTTAAAGGGAAGGATGTCCGGACAACGATAGGGTGAGCCTGAAAATAAGGCCTCATCTTTCTTGCAGCTATCACCCAGGCCAATGCTAGTTTCTCGAGTTTCAAGTAACGGCGTTCAGCATCAATCAGGCTTTTGCTGATGTAGTATACTGGGTGAGGATACCCATCAACCTCCCTAACTAACACAGCACTGATGGCACAACTTGAAACAGCCAGATATACAAATAGAGTCTCCCCATCGATTGGTTTGAATAAAGTCTTCGGAGAGGACAGATGCTTCTTAATTTCATTGAACGCCTCATCACACTGTGGTGTCCATTCAAACCCCTTTGCACCTTTCAAAGTTTGAAAGAAAGGAGCACATCTGTCCGAAGACCTAGAAATAAACCTGTTCAAAGCTGCTAACCTCCCCGTTAACCGCTGCACTTCTTTAACATTTCGAGGAGGCTCCATTTGAAACAAAGCATTGAGTTGGTCCGGGTCGGGCTGGATTCCATGCTCACTTATAATGTACCCTAAGAACTTCCCGGACTGCACTCCGAACACACATTTTTCAGGATTTAGCTTTAAATTCACCTTGGCCAGGTTGGCAAAAGTCTCCTGGAGGTCGGACAAGTGTAGCTGCTCATCCACACTTTTCACCATCATATCGTCGATGTAAACCTCCATATTTCTTCCGATCTGATTAGCAAATGCTTTGTTGACTAACCTTTGATAAGTAGCCCCAGCATTTTTCAAACCAAAAGGCATCACCTTGTAGCAGTGTAATCCTCTATCAGTAACAAAAGTGGTATGCTCTTGATCTCTTGGATCCACCTGGATCTGATTATATCCGGAGAAAGCATCCATGAAGGAGAGTAGCTTGTTCCCAGAAGTAGAATCTACCAGCTGATCTATCCGGGGAACCGGATACAAGTCTTTTGGGCAAGCTCGATTGAGATCCGTGAAGTCTATGCACATTCACCATTTACCGTTTTTCTTTTTTACCAAGACTGGATTGGCAGTCCACAAAGGATACTGAGCTTCTTTAATGTGCCCCATCTTTGTGAGTCTGTCAACCTCTTGTACAATGACATCAGCCTTTTCTTTTGAGAAAGCTCTCCTTTTTTGCACCACTGGTGCTACGTCTCTCCGGACAGATAAGTGATGGGAAATCACTTCTGACGGCACTCCAGTAACATCAGCATTGCACCAGGCAAAAACATGCTGATGGTCTTTTAAGAATTTTAACATTTCTTCTTTCAATACTTGTGGCATTTTGGACCCTATCTTGACAGATTTCCCTTCTTCTAAGCAGTGTGTCTCAACCTCCTCAACCGGGATCAACACTCCGGGGGTCTCCCTGGGGTCATCAATTTCACCCTCACCCCCAGAAAGGCCCTCAAACTGCTATTGGTCATTCATACGGACTGCCCCCAGCGTTCGTGGAGCCAAGGCAGTGGCATAGCATTCTCTTGCAACTTTTTGACTGCTCCGGACAACCCCAACCTGCCCCTGAACAGCATATTTTAGACACTGATGAACTGTTGAGGCCACTGCATGCATCCTAGAAAGCCAAGATCTCCCTAGAATAGCATTGTAACAAGTGGGACAGTCCACCACAATGAAAAGTATTCTGACCGTTTTCTTGAAAGGGCCTCTGCCCAACAATACTTCTTCTTCGAACTCACCAATTACATCAGCTGAACTGCCCGTGAAGCCTACAATCGATCGGTCCGACTTTTGAATCACAGCTGGATTTTTCATTTTCTTGTAAGTATCTAGGAAAAGGATATTGGCAGAGCTCCCAGTATCTACCAGGATTCGCCTTATCTCATTGCCCCCTATCGATGCTCCTATGACAACAGCATCTTCATGAGGGCCAGCAATGTCTCTCAAATCATCCCCATCAAAGACAATGAATGGGAATAAATTTGACGATTGATAAGAGGTCATGCCCCCTTCTAGTTGGGTTGCCAAATTATGAACATGCCTTTTTCTTGATGAAGTGGTAGGAGCCGTTATGGTGTCCCCTCCGAAAATTGTCAAGGACTCAAAGAATTTAATGAGCCCGGAGACCGACCTGGAACGTTCCTCTATTGCACCCACTCTGTTCCTTGTTGGATCAGGATCCAAGTATTCTGATTCCACATCAAACCTTTCAACAATTACCATGGCCCCTTCTGGGGCAGCATTAACCGGACCAGCCCGGTGAGTGTTGTCAGGCCTGTTGCCTCCTCTTCTTTTAATGTATGCACCCAATTTCCCTCTTTCAATCAGGTTCTGAACCTCTTGTTTCAAGGCTATACAATCATCAGTAGTATGGCCAATATCATTGTGATATTGACAAAAAGAACTGTTTCGATGTTCTCTGGGAGACTGCAAGGTTGCCGGTCTCCGGTAGTGTACTTCATCTTTAGTTTTCTCGAAAATGGTTGCCACACTTTCTTTGAGCTCTGCAAACCACTCCGGTTGGACCCACGGCCCCCTTTTGTTTCTAGACTGCTGACTTTGTGCAGGAGCAGCTGGTTGAGACTGAGCTTTTCCTCTTCCATGCCCCTGTCCGGTTTCTTTAGCTTTGTTTCCGGACTGGTTTTGATGAGGAGTTGGTGTCACCGGGGTGGATCTCACCTGCCTGTGCACCCTGGTCTTTTTTGTTTCATCAACATTTATTTGCTTGCCGACTTGATTCAGCAATCCACCCCAGGTCATGGCTTTCTTCCTTGTTACTGAATCGGCCAGGTTGCCCGGGTTCAAACCTTGTCTCAGGGATGCTATTGCCACTTGTTCAAAGCAATCAGCCAGCCCGTTCTTTGTGTTCACAAAACGACTTATGTATTCTTTCAATGATTCATTTGGCTCTTGGGCACAATGGATTATGGTATCTCCATTACCCTTGAGCTCCTTACTCCCCACAAATTGCCTTCGAAAGGCCACCCAAAAGGTATCAAAGTCTCTGATACAACCCTGAGGAAGGCTGTTGTACCACTTCAGAGCACTCCCCGTAAAGGATTGGGAGAATGCCCTGCAGAGTAGTTTATCATCATCATCAAAGTTCATCATGAAGTTCTTGAATTGCTCCAGATGATTGTCTGGATCAGTACTGCCATCGTACTTCTCCATCTTGGTGCTATCGAACCTCTTGGGGAGGTTTCCGGATAGGATTTTAGAAGACAGTGGAGACTGCCTCCAATTCCTTCCACGACTGAACACGGTATCCTCATTAGGTGTTGCAAAGATACCTGGCTCATCATGGAAGGCAAATGGATCCATCAGCAACCGGTCTATATGCCTCCGGCTGTGAGATGATCCTTTCCCAATGTGTCTTTTCATTCTTCCATGGTGGTCTCTTTTTCTGGAATACTTTTTAACTTGCTTTTGTTTTTTCCTGGTTCGCCCTTCGTCACTGCTGGAGGACAAGGACTTTTCATTCCCCTCACTGTCCGAAGAGCTGTCCGAAGATTCTGAACTTGAGTCAGAACTCTCCACAGGCTTGGACCGGTGAGACTTTTTAGAACTAGCATGTGTCTTTTTAGTGCTCACATGAGTCTTCGAAGCCTCATGTTCTCGAGGGTTATCAGATCGATGAGCAACTGATGCTTTGGACTTTTCCTTCATGCCCATCTTGGCCTTCTCAGCCCTCAGAGCTTCTATTTCAACCCTCAACCTGTCACGCTCTTGGACAGTATATTCATCGTTCTCTTCCACCACTTCGAGCAAAGCTGGTGGAAGCTCTGGATTATCCGGATTCATTCGGACAGAATTCTTTTACTTGGTTTTGAATGTTTGATTCAGGCACCGTCGCCTCCCACTGTGGTCGCCAATTTGGTGTGGATAAAAGTAGCCTGGGGGTAGGCTGGTATTTTTAAGTAGAGTTTTAAGGCAGCGTAAGGGTGTTTCACGGTGGTGTGGTGGTGTTTAAAGGTGTTTTAAGATATTTCAGGGTGTTACAAAGTGTTTCAAGGGTGGAGAGAGAATTAAGCAGCCTGGCAGCAGTTAATTTTTCTTACCCCTAGTTAATGCTGGTGGTTGGGCATTTATAGTGTAAGATTTGGGCCCTTATGGGCTTTCGGGTCAAGTTTAATGGACCCGGGTCATGTTTAAAGACCCACAAGTTTTAAGTAAGTGAATAGACAGCTTAGTCAGATAGTGTTTAGGTATTTTAGTACTTTAGTCATAGTTCGAACTGCCTTATATTTGCAGTGTTCAAAATCATCTGTCCGGTTCAACCAGTGCTGTTCGAATTGAAGTCATGGAGTCTGTCCGGTTTTACGGGGTGATTTACTTTGGACTACCCTTCCGGGGAGCTCTTCGAATTCGGACTCATCAAGTTCGAAAGTTTAGGGAGTGCCTAAGCTGGATTGGTGTTCGCAGTATAGAGTGAATGCCTTAGCGACATTTGGTGAGTTAAAAGATAAGTTTTTTGTTGATAGTGAAGAAATGATATTCGCCTCAAGGGGAAAATTTGTTATGAATGAGTCTAGTAGTGCCTTGATAGTGTACCGTGTTCGGCGGTACAATTTTGTGTCATTGACAAGCTGTAATACAATGGATGATTTTCCTAAAAGAGTATATGAGCCCATTAGGCCCACTATCTAGTATGTCTATTAATCCCTATATAGACTACTAGGACTACACAAAACACAATCTGAAATCTGTACCTTTTCTACCATAGTGAAACTCTTTTCTCTAGCGGCGCCCGTGCACTTAGACAATTGTCGAACCACGTTAAATCCTGTGTTCATTTAACTCTTTCCTTCACATATGTTCTGTGCTTGAGCCATTTTGTGATAATTGCATAGTAATAAGTATTTGCTGTTTTCTAAATTATTTTTGTATAGGCCCATTTTTGTATCATGTGTTGATTGACTATGTTAGGGTGACGACCAAAGTCCCACATCCCACATCGGTTAAATATGGAAAGGATAAATGTTATATAAGTAAGAACATATCTCAACTAGTATGAGGCCTTTTGGTAGTGGACCAAATGCAAAGCCGTGAGGGCTTTCGGGTGCTAAAGCGGACAATATCATACTAGTGTTGAGATCGGTTGTGTTCTTACTTATATACGGAGGAGGAATATGCGGACCGGATCCCTATATTCCCAACACGTGGTATCAGAGTGTCAGGCCCAGACGAAACGCGATGGTGGTAATATTCTCGGAGGTCGAAGATGATGAACCAGTAGTCATACTCAAGGTGAATGATCTACTCTATACATCCTAGTTCGGAGCGTCCATGACTTATCAAGCGGTGGTACTTGATTGTAGTGGATAGTGGAGCTAAGGAACAAGCGCAGGATGGTCGAGTGAGTAGATAGATCCGCTGTAAAAGCTCCATTGCTCAGGTGGAGCAACTTCTGATTAGAGTGAGAGATGAAAGTCAATTGAGAGGAGGCTAAGTGGTACTTTGTTCCGACCAAAATCCTACATCCCACATTGGTTAAACATGGGAAGGATCAGTGGTGTATAAGTAAAAACATATCTCAACTAGTATGAGGCCTTTTGGTAGTCGACCAAATGCAAAGCCGTGAGGGCCTTCAGACTCCAAAACGGATAATATCATACTAGTGTTGAGATCGGTTGTGTTCTTACTTATATACGGAGGCGGAATATGCGAACCGGACCGATAATCCCAACAGATTATTATGTGCTCGATTTTTCAATAAACATATATTGCTAAAGAATACTGCGGCTGCTATACAAAATGCGAAGGCTGAACTGTCTGACGAAAGAAAGAACTAAATTTACAGCCGAAAAGGTCAAGTGGACTGTTACCACTACCAAGTTTCTTGCTACTTAAAATTATACGTCGGACGGAAAATGCTTTACTTTCTGATCCTTAAGTGAGGTATCCAGATTTTGATTTATCGAATTGGATCAAATTGTATGAGAAGTTGCGTCCCTCCGCATCTGTTTCTAGAAATGCCCAAATGCCCGTGGCTGCTACTGGTAATGCTAATGATGGAAATGGTGGCATGTCTCTGAATTCATCTCATACAATACAATAAGAGAAAGATATTGCCGAAGAAAAATGACACTCTTCTTATCTTCTAAGAATTTATAATATTTTATTACATTTGTTGAACCAAGTCCCTCGTGGGTATTTTTTATTTGTTATGTAATTATAGGGCAGGTATTTGGCAATTGGATTTTGCTTTAACCTTGCATTAATTGTTTTGATTTTTTGCTTTGTTATCTGTGGAAGATGGTTTAATGTTTGCCCTTTGTTAAATTCATTTTATTGTACCCATGACAAATGCTTATTTTTCTTTCGTGGCAGGAGTTCTAATTATCCAATGAAATTATCAGCTTTAAAAAAAAAATCTCGCGCGGCGTACGTGATTTCTATTGGGTTGTTTTTATAGTGATATTATTTTTAGATGGAAAGAGGCGTCTGATCCGATTCCGCATTGAAGATGGGTATCATGACTTTTTTTGCGCCACATTGCCATCTCAAACCTATTGGTGTTTGATATTTTGTGGTCCGGTTTATATTTTGTTTTGTTGTGATGCATCACGTAAGGTTATAACATCTTCTCCCCGTTATAGCAGGTGGACTACAATTTTATTTTAGTATCATTTTCATTTTCAAGTGTTGAGAGATCAGTCTTAGCTTTTAATAAAATTTATATTGTAGGTGAAGGTGGGTGCTGAGAGATCTCAGTCTTATCCTTTACAAATTAAGTTTGGTTGGTGCTTCCGTGACTATTAACATGCATATAGAATATTTGTTTGATACCATTCTTATAGCAATACATGATTAGTATGTTATTTTGAAACTATTTTTTAGTTGTCAGATGTGAGTACTTTTGGTATGCCGCAACCGAAAAAATAACAGAAAACTAGGAAACTTTCAACTTCTTTGGTGGTGGTTCTATGCAGTGGCTTAATTTTTTCTCATTTATACGAATAACCGATAACCACGAGTAAAACTTTCCTTCCTCCTGCTATTGCGGAAAATATTTATTACCCATCGATCAAACGAGATAACTTCGGATATGGTTTCCAAACGAACGGTTGGGACTTCAATAGAGTTGAAATAAAGCTAACAGACATCACAACTTTTTACTTTCGTTTTAGCATTTGCAGAAGTATTGGCGTATAACAGCCGTGTAGTATAATTCGCTTGTGTAAAGACTTATAACCACAATGTGCTGTTACCTTTCCTAACGTGAAATTATTCAAAAATAAAACCGACCTCTTTTGGGCCAATACATTTTAGTAGAGGTTTTATTGACCTTCTTTTGTAAAGTTTTCATGATAATAGGATGAACCGAGAAACATTCATCTTGAGATTTCAAGCTTTAAAGTTGTATTATGTCAACGTACTGTCTCCTAGGTAGTTTATAATAAGATTCATTTAGTCTTTTGCTTCCTCCTCCCCTTCGATCGTCATTAATCCGGATTCGAAAATGGTTGTAAGTTGTAACAAATTTACTTGCAAACGTTATAGATGGTTTATCTTGGAAGATGACTCATTTGTCAGTATTAGTGCAAATTGAAGATGCCAGCACATGTTCTGCAACATTTTATACCATGGTACTTGCTCAAATAATGTCACTTGCTATCAGAGCTCTTTGAGGTATTGAATTATGTTATCTTTTCAGCATCGGGTTGTCCCAATACTCATTTGTAAACTAACTGTGAATCCATGAAAAGTTAGACTCGCTTAGCTTCATGTATATGTGCCGGTCGAAGCCTTGCAATAATGGCTTCGTACTTGACTTAATTATTCAAGTCTGGAAAACCAAACTGTATAGCTTGGGTTAAAATTTTACCCATAAACGAGGTGAGTTGTATCCCTGCACCAGAGCCGTCTTTATTACTACCTTTATTGGTGCAAACCTACAGTGTGGACTCTTTTTTGTTCTTTTGATGGTAATGGCCTCTATGATTGAAATTCAGTAAGAAAATATGCTAGGATTTGAGCCTTAATTACTGTCCTAGCTTCGTACTTAGATATCGTAACAGGGGCGGATTTAGGGGGAGATAGGTATGCCCGGGACAACCCTAAATCAGAAAAATAAGTTTAGTATAGTGGTTAAGTTCTCAAGTAGTATATTTAAGGTCTTTATATTCTTTTACTTTCTTTTTTTCTTTAAATTCTTTTATTTCACTTTTTTTATTTCCCTTCTTCTTTATATTCTGTTACTTTTTATTTTTACTATATTTTCTAACTTCTCTCAAATAAAAGCTTCACTTCTATTTTCCCTAATAAAAGCTTCACTTCTTTAAATTCTTTTATTTCACTTCTTTACATTCTTTAACTTTCTATTTTACTCTATTTTTCCCTAATCGTACCTATCTCTTTCCCAACTTCTCTCAAATAAAAGCAACATAAAACTATAGAAATAAATATTAAATTGATTCAGTTAATGAATTTTCCATTGGAGTTTACTTCGATTTACAAAGAAGTAAAATTTGATATGGGGTTTTACTTCAACTTTGATTCAAAAAATCATTGAAAAATTGGGGATTTTCAAACTTACTTCAACTTTGATTCAACAAATGATTGAAAAAATTGGGGTTTTTCAAACCGTAGTTTTCCTTTCTATAATAAAATTATATGATATGCATGGTTGTTAATCATTCATTCCAAATTGATTGCATATTTCATAGCAGGTTAATGATTAATGAACACGAAGATTTGCAGATGATTGATGTAATATCTTGTCCACCTGCTAAATTGTAAGATTTTTCCTTAGTTGAAGTTTACTTCGATTTTCATTCAACAAAGCAATAAAATTTTCCATTTGGTTTTACTTCAATTTTGATTCAACAAATCACCAAAAAAATTGGGAATTTTCAAACCCTAGTTTTCATTTCTATAAGAAAATTATCTCGGATTTATGTAAGACTTTTATTTGTACAAAAAAACACTAGATATTTGGATTTGTGTACACACTTTTAAAGCGAGTTTTGTCCTTACCGGCTGCTACCGCAAGTTTTGAGCGAGTATTTTCTCGTATGAAATTGGTGAAGAATGAGTTAAGAAATAGAATAGTCAATTCACAATTCACGGCTTAATGATTGTTCAGTGACATTTGTGGAGAAAGAAGTGTTTTCTACGGTTGATGATCTAGATATTATCCAACGCTTTCAAAGCATGAGTAAGAGAAGAATACATTTACATTTATAGAATATATTTTCATTTTGAATTGTAACTAGAATATTTACATATTTTTATTATGCAATACTCGAATATTTATATTTTAATGAAATTTTCCATAACATCTTTGGGCATACCTTAAATTTTATTCCTGGATCCGCCACTGTATCGTAACCTCCTAGTTCGACAGATCACTTCGTTAAACTCCTTGATACGTCCGTCTTTTATATTACACTTCTCAAATGAAAGGACATTTAGTCAACTATAATGTGAAGATTGTAAGGAAACGTTGTAGATATATTTTATTGATATATTCTTATCTTTTACGTAGGGAAGATTGGGAAGATTGTAATTGAGCACATCTATTTCATCACATAGATTGCTTTCTTATTTATATGAGACCATATAGGTAATATAAAAGCCAATGACAATATGAAGGTCAATTAAATATGGAACCTCAACAAATAGAAGAATGACAATTCGATTAAGCATATAAGCCCAACAACATTTAACCTTCGACAATGTAGTATTCAACAGACTGCTTCATATCAGGTTATCGATACTATGTATTCAGCTCAGTCTCTATCTTTTTGGCTTAGATCTTCGGCCTAATAGAAAACAACTAGCACGTTTTCGGTCAAACTTGTCTTTAGGTTCTAACAAATGTATTTGGACCTAAGGTTTGACTGGTCAAACTTGTCTTTAGGTTCTAACAAACGTATTTGGACTAAGTTTTGACCACAGATCTATCTTGCAAGAATCTGAGTGTGTCCACCCATACATGTCTTCGGCTAATCCTTCCCTGGTCCATGCAGTCCTATGACAGTATTTTAGTTAACGAGTTACTTGTAGCTTACACCTAACAAAATCATTTATAGTTAGCATAGATATTTAAGACTTTGAAAGTCTAAAATAATAATGTAACTTGTTATTTTTTATTAAGAAAATTCAAGATAATGATAAAAATTCATAAACATTACATAAGTTTTAAAAAATATACGACAATCCATCGGAAAAAACTTAAACAAGCAACTGAATATGTAAGAAAATCCAACACACAATTTAATGGGTGCTACGCCAAATAAAAAAAAGGGAGACTTACGTAATGGGTTTAAAATTTGTCTCTATTTACCCAAGTATACCCCAATTGATCTATTTTACAAATAGATCCAACCCATTTAAAAAAAGACTCAATTATCTATAAAAACAAAACAATTACATCCCAAATTAAAATATTTAACCCCAATTTTAAAATTGATTCTTTCTCTTCAAACTTTCTTTGTCATATTATCAAATTCATTAAGGGTAAAATTGTATTTAAAATTTAAGTTTGGACTAATAGGTAAATAAAATCATATTTTGGTAGATATTGGTAAAATCTATTTGAGGCTGGACTTATTAGTAAATTGGATACGTTTTTGTACCCAATTGGTATAAATCCCTAAAAAAAAGTACGAAAAAATAGAAAAGCAAAAATAAAATAAAATTATCTGCCTCTAAAAAATAACCCAGCTCTCTAGCATGTTTTATCCTAGTCTCCTTTGGTAGAGAAGTTTACGAAAAAAGCTTTAAAGAAAACTTAACCCTTATAATATATATAACTACTAAAAAGATTGGGAGCAATCACTTAGAACAATTTTTACACCAATTTACTTACGAAAATAAAAACTGGTGATATTTTTTTGTCATAAATTCTCTATTATGTTTTGACAAAATATATTTACACAATTTAACCCTTAGTTTGGTAATGAGTTTCAAAGAGTCGTGGACTATTGCGTTTGGATAAAGTTAGTTCACCAGATCCTCTGATCCATGAGAGGCTGCCACCTGTCACCATAGTCCCCAAATTTTTGTATCACCATTAGTCCCTTGAGTTTAGGTCAAACTTAAAATGTAGAATATTACGGATAAAAACTGATGTACTAACGCAACTGGTGATAAAAACTGGTGATATTTCTCTTCGAAAAAAGAAAAAAAAATGACCTAACATCCCAGCGAAGCTCTTGGACAGAAACATGAAATCCAATCTCGAGAGAAGCACGCGACTAACAATAGATTTCTAATAGAAGTCGATTCCTATCTGTCTACGACAAAAACATAAAACAAAAATACTAAGACAATATAAAAATAATAATCTTAGAATGACTAAACCCTCCGTTAGTAAGGATATTCCGCATCTCAATTAGTTGTCTAATCTCATTTGCCAAAGTATAAAAAACAAATTTATGATTTTATTTTAGGATCAGACTAAATATGGGCCAATTTGTTTTTTCAATTTTAAATTTTCTCGTAAATTATATTATGTTCTTTCACCCCATTCCAAATACATCAATGGTAAAAAAAATTAAGTTTTCCCACAAAATACAAAATCCAATATTCAAAATTCTGTTCCTTTTCAGACTTCATCATCTTCCTCAAACATTTTCAAAAACACAAATCAAACTTTTTTTAAAATATTTTCCATTTGTTCTTTAAAAAATAAGCTGAGATCTTTTTTCATCCAAAGCATCCATAAACAAGGGAAATAGTAAGTTTTTTTCTGCTGTTTATTGATTTAATTAGTTTTTTTTTAGTTTTGAATCGATTTTTTTAGTAAATTATATATTTAACTTATTAAAGTTGTAAAATTTAGGGTTAGATCGATTTTATAATGAAGTATTAGTTTAGTTGTATTTGGTTCCAGTTAGAATTGTGGTTTTGGTTACGGTTAGGGTTTTATCGAAGAACAATATGACGAGTTTCACAACTGTTCTTAGTCGTTGTCTGACAACTAATTGTTGCGGGATGTTTATGTTTATCACGACTAAAATGAACCATTGCCGTTCCCAGTTACAAACTTAATTTTTGACACTGTCAGTACCAATTACGCTGGCGGTGCCAAAAATTAAGTTTATCGATGCCACCTACTTATGGTGATGAATCTCCGGACGATGATACAACTTCTAACACAACCGAGCCTCATATTTTTCTTTCCGAAAGACCTACCCCATCATACCGCCACTGTCCACTAAAATATACGGTCGGCGACTAAATCATGGCATGAGATGAGGCTAAGCCACAGGTGGTGTAAGCATGGTCACATCGATGACGTGGACTTGGTTATATATTCGGCGACAAAACTAAAATGCATTAATTTAAACGTACATTTTACCACCACAAATGTTGCATATCGGCAGTGTCAGAGCTTCACAAAGACACTGTAGATGTTCTACTGATAATAAGTTTTCAAAATAGAAATGAATCTATCTATAAAATTACTAACTTTAGATATAATTGATTCTTTAGAGTTTCGATAAGGTTCTTGCTTTTCATTTTGATTTTTTTTTGTTAAAGTGTGACTGAAGTTTTCAACAGATATATGAGGATTTATTTTATAACAAAAATTGCGATTTTATAAAAAAAGTGGAAGTTCGTATATAAGAAATTTGTTAGGAAAACTGTGTTAGTGAAACAATGGATACTAGTTTCACTAAGTTCTCCTGAAATTTACAAAAATAATAATATGTTCTTTCTATTATAACGGCGATTAAGGTTTATAACGGCGATTAAAGTATTTGCACAAATTTTAATAAAGATAATGACCACGTAATTTAGGATAAGAAAAACAAAGGAATTTGATTGATTAAATGTAATAATTTTTTTTAAAAAAATAAAAGGAATTTTTTTTTACGAATCAATATAATAAATCTTTTACTAATTAAATATAATAAATATTTAATGTTATCTGAGATATGTTGAACATAAATTATATTTAAATATTAACCATTCTTTAAAACCACAATTAAATAGAAATAATTTAATAAAAAAAATTGAAAATTAAAACTATATATATATATATATTAAGGGAAAACAATGGAGAGAGAAAACTCTGTTCTCCAAGAACAGAGTCAAATTTTGTGATTTCTGATTCATTCTTTGAATCATTCAATTCTATTTGGTTTATTGTGGGTTTTCGGTGTATCTAATGTCGTTTGAAGCAAGAAGGTTGAATGAAGATTTTCCTTTGCTAAGGAATGCTGTTCAAATGAAAACAGGGGATTTGTAGAAGGATATGGGGGAAGATATGGTTTCGGAAAAGAATTGTAATATGATATTGAATCCAATTTTTGAGGAGAAAGTGAAAGAAAAGGGTGCTGAGGAGTTGCAGAAGTCTACTTTTGCCGATCTTTTAAAAACTAAAGAAACAGAGTTCGAACATTCGAACGTTACTGTTACAATGTCGAAGAAATTTCCTATTATTACTTTTGAGATTGAGGATAAAGAAAGATTAGTTAAGATGTCTAAGCATACATTGATTGCAAAGTTTGCTTCAGGGAAGCCTTCGATGGAGGTTTTTAGGAGTTTTTTTGTCAAAGTTCAAGTTTACTGGTAATTATAGTGTATCTGTTTGGGACTACAGGCACATTTTCGTAGAATTTAATGAGCTTGATGATTTTAAAAGACTTTGGTCGAAGAATGTTTGGGTCTTGGGTGGTAAAACTCTCAGGTTGTTAAAATGGACGCCGGATTTTGATCCGAATTTGGAATGTCCATTTACTCCGGTTTGGGTGTCTTTGCCAAGATTACCGGAATTCTTGTTCAACAGAGCTACGATTAATGAAGTAGCAAAAGTTCTGGGAACTCCTCTGAAAGTATGGGTGCCATCAGTTAATAGAGCGAGACAAAATTGTTGCCGATTCTGGGTGGAAGTTGATGTATCGAAACCGTTAATACATAAGGTACAGTTGAAATTTGGAGAGGTTGACAATTATTGGGTTGATCTGGTTTATGATCATGTTCCTCTTTATTGTAATCAATGTGCTCATATTGGTCATTCGAGAGAAAACTGTAAGAAGGTCTTGTTGGAAGGGAATGATATGAGGAAGGGTCTTGAGGGTGTGTCTGATTCTTGTTCTCGTCCTTCTAATGAGATCAGTGTGAATAATATTTCTCAGGATTTTAATAAGTCTTGTGATCAAGAGGCTGGTTCTGTTGCTAATGAAAAAGGTGTTGTTGGTCAGTTAAAATCAGTGGTGGTTAAGGAGGTTTTGGATACTGAGTCTGATAGCTTTTTGCCTTTGGTTAAAGATGGTGAAAATTGTGATAGTACTGTTAATGAGGCAGAAATGATTTATACTTTGAAGACTTTGGAAAGGAGAAATATGTTTGATGTTTTGAGTGAGGATATTCAGGCTTCTCCTAAGCATATTGGCAGTCTTCCTAATTCTCCTGTGAAAGATAGATTGGATAAAGAAAAACTGAGAAAGAATGATGCTCAGAAGGTTAAGAAGGTTCCAAAGTTGTGGGGATCAAAAGGACCGGTTTCTTCAAAAATTATGAAGCTCAAAAGAGCCCATAGACCACCATCTGATCAATGACCATTAACTTGTTGAATTGGAATGCAAGGGGATTGGCTAATAAAGAAACCATTAAGAGGTTAAAGTCTATGGTGATCTCTTTTAAAGTCAGTTTTGTTGCAATCCAAGAGCCTTTGGTTAAGGTGGATAATTTGAGTATGATGGCTAAGAAGTTAAAGTTGAGTGGTTTTAGTAGTAATGTTAATAACAAAATCCGGGTGTTTTGGCACCAAGATTATAAAGTTGATGTTGTTCTTGATACTGAGCAATTGCTTCATCTTAAGGTTGCTCATTCTGTGTTGAATAAGGAGTTCCATGTTTCTATTGTTTATGCAAAGTGTAATCGTGATCAGAGACTTATGCTTTGGGATTCTATAAGAAGGCTGGATGTGTTATCTAAGAAGTGGATTGTGTTTGGTGATTTTAATACTATCTCTAGTGTTCAGGAGCAGCTTGGTTGTTCTATGGTTAATCAAAGAGCAATGGATGATTTTAATAATCTTATTATGGATTGTGCTCTCATTGATGGTGGCTATAGTGGTTCTCCATATACATGGTCCAATGGACAAAAATGGAAACGTTTGGATCGTGTTATGTATAGCTCATCTTGGTTGGATTATTTTGATATCACTGTTGTATCTCATTTGGCACGTAATTATTCTGATCATTGTCCTATGGTGGTTAAGGTGTCTTCTAGTGTTGCTAGAGAAAAGTCTTCGTTTAAATTCTTGAATATGTGGGGTACTCATTCTGATTTTCTGAGAATGGTTGAAGAGAGCTGGTCTGCTGAGTTAGAAGGTGTGAGAAGTCCTATTATGTATTTCTGGTTAAAACAGCAAAGACTGAAAGTTGCTTTGAGGGGATGGAATAAGAGTACCTTTGGAAACATTTTTGATGCAATTAAGAAGTCTGAGGAGGTCATTAATAGCAGGGAAGTAATGCTTCAAACTCAGTTTAATGAGGATAACAAGGCTGCTTTGGTTGATGCCAGGCAGAATCATTCTATGCTTTTGGATAGGGAGGAAATGTTTTAGAGACAGAAATCCCATGTTTCTTGGCTTAAAGAATCTGATAGGAATACTTCTGCTTTTCATAGTTTTGTTAAGAAAAGAAACAGGAAGAATAGAGTGGATAGAATTAAAGTGGATGGTTGTTGGTTGACTACTAAGGAGGACATAGGTAATTCTGCTGTGGATTATTTCAGATCTTTACTTGGTAATTCTGATGTTAGTTTTGAGTATGATAATGATCTTTTAAATGTTATCCCTGAATTGGTTACTGAGGAAGATAATATTGGCATTGCTTGTATTCCTGATGTTGAGGAGATTTATGGGGTGGTTAAGTCCTTAAGGTCTGATTCAGCTGCTGGTCCTGATGGATACAATGCTGAGTTTTATAAGTTGTGTTGGGGAATTGTGGGTGAAGATCTGTGCAAAGCTGTTAGAGCTTTTTTCAGTGGTTTTGTTCTTCCTAAAGGGGTTAAGTCTACAACAATTTGTTTGATTCCTAAGGTTGATAATCCTTGTAGGTAGATGGACTTTCGTCCCATTAGTTTAACCACAGTTTTCTCTAGAATTGTGAGTAAATTGCTTAATAATAGAATTGCCAAAGTGTTGCCTAATCTGATATCTGAAGAGCAGGGTGGATTTGTGAAGGGAATGTGTATTCATGATTCAATTCTTATGGCTCAGGAACTTTGCTTTGATATTAATACTAATAGAAAGAAGGGGAATGTGGTTATTAAGACTGATATGACCAAGGCTTTTGACAAGTTGAGTCATGAGTTTCTTTTCAGGATTCTTAAGCTTTTTCGGTTTAATACAAAGGTTTCTGCTCTTATTAGAAGTTGCATTAGTCAGGTCTGGTCTTCTGTTTTGGTTAATGGTGAGCTGACCGGTTTCTTTGCTAATACTCATGGCCTAAGACAAGGGGATCCTCTTTCCCCGAGTCTTTTTATTATGGCTGAAGAGTACTTGATAAGGATGATAAAGAAGGTTTCTGATGATAATATCAGGTTTCGTTACAAGACTAGGAGCAATCAGAATGTTGCTTGCCTTGCCTTTGCTGATGATTTCTTGGTCTTTTTAAGTGGAGATATTGATTCAATGAATGCTGTTAAGGCTACTATGGAGCACTATCAGGATGTGTCTGGTCAAGAGATTAATCATGCTAAATCTAAAATAATAGTTTCAAATAAAATGCCTTTACAACAGATTTCTATTATTGAAAATATCTGGAACATAAAGCATACTAACTTGCCTTTCAGGTATCTTGGTGCTACAATTACAATAAGTACTAGAATTGTTCATTATGAAGATTTGATACAAAAGGTCAGATGCAGAATCATGGAATGGGATAGATTACACCTTTCCTTTGCTGGTCGTATGTTGTTAATTCAGACCATTTTGGTTGCTTTTCCCAATTACACTTTGCAGCACTCTAGTCTTCCTGTTGGAATTGTCAGTAGGCTGGAGACTTTGTTTAGTAAGTTCCTGTGGGGCACAAAAGAAGACAAGAAAGCCATTAGTTGGGCTAAATGGGAGAAGCTTTGTAAGCCTTTAAATGAAGGTGGTCTTAACTTTAAAAGCCTTAAAGATGTTCAGAATGTATATGCATTGAAGTTGTGGTTCAATTTTAGAAGGCATCAATCACTTTGGGCTAGATTTATGATGTCTGTTTATTGTAGGGATGGTATTCATCCCTCTCTTGCTATCTCTCCTAACAGAAGGTCTAAACCTTGGGCTAGAATAATCATGGCTAGAGAAAGGGCTGAGGACTTTCTTTTTTGGCTTCCTGGTTGTGGCAATATCAGTTTTTGGTATGAGAGGTGGTGCTCTGACAAGTCTTTTATCAGGGTGAACAATGACAATGATAGAAGGTTTCTTTGGGATAGTGGTAATGATTTTGTCAAGATTTTTGGTTGAATGGTTCATGAGATTGGCAAAGGTTAAGTTCTATTGTCACTACCACTGAGATTACTAAGATTAGAGAGATTGGTTTAACTGATAAAAGGGATGTTCTGTGTTGGTCTCTATCTAGGGATGGTTTGTTTAGTTTTAAAGATACCTGGAATCACATAAGAAGCAAAGGCAATAAATCAAGAATCTATGCAAAGACTTGGAATGCTGTTACTCCTAAAAAGTGTTCGTTCTTTCTTTGGAGGGCTTTGCATAACTGGTTACCTACTGATTCTGTGATGCAAGCTAAAGGTTTTCAAATGGCTTCTAAATGTGTGCACTGTGGTAATATAGAAACCACTCATCATGCACTAGTTCAGTGCTCTCAAGTCTGGGCAGTCTGGATGCATTTCAGTCTTTTGTTCAAAGTCCATATTCAACCTTATATGACTCTCTCTCACATTGTTATGAAATGGTATTGGTCTGCGAAAGGAAGCTGTGATATCTACTCTATTTTTCCTGCTATTTTGATCTGGTCTGTTTGGTCAGCACGAAATAAGAAAAAGGCTAGCAATGAATCTACAACTACTGCTACAATCATTCAGCATATTATCTACATTATCACTAGTCTGGATCAAGCAAAGATCTTGACTAAGAAGCATTGGGATGGTTTTATTAAGGAAGGTACGAATCTGGGGTGTGTGCATCAGATTAGTGCGATGAACAAGCCTATGTTCTTAAAATGGAAAAGCCCAAAGCATGGCAGATACAAAATTAATATTGACGGAGCATGTACCTTTAATCATGAGTCTGGTGGAGGTGCATTGATCAGAAACAGTAGTGGAAGCATGATCTTGGGTATCGGTAGGCTGTATGGTAAGGCTACGCCTCTCATTGCTGAATGTCGAGCGTTGTTCGATGGATTGAAGCTCTGTAGGTTGCTGGGTCTGAAAAGAGTCGATGTGGAGGTTGATTCAACGGTGGTTGTAAATCTGCTTCTTCATGGTTGTTCGATTTGGTTTCTCGAGCCATTGTTAAGATGCTGTAGGAAGCTAATTTGCTCTGAAATGGTGGTGAAGCATGTTTATAGGGAGGAGAATTATGGTGCTGACTGGTTGGCAAATGAGGTCTTAAAGGTTCAAAGGAACATTGAGTTTGATGGTGAAGATGCTCCTCCAAATCTGAAGGCGATTATTCTGTTGGAGAGCTTGGAGTTGGGTTATCTGAGGATTTGAAATTAGGGTTTCGCAATTTGGGGCTGTGGGTATGGAGGGAAGGTTGAAGACGATGGTTTTTTATTATTTTTTTCAATTTTTTGTAACATTACATAAATGGGTCTGGTTTTTTCTTAAGTTTCAATAAAAGTCCTTTCATATAAAAAGGAAAGAGAGATTAGCACTAAAAATATATATATTAAAATAATTTATAGTTTACATGTCAATAAAAAATCCATTTGATTTTGATATATCTACTTGTACATAGTATGAGTTTTGATCAAATCAGATCTGATTTGATAATATTTATAAAAAATCTAGTCGTCGTCAATCGAATATCCAGTTACCCAACAAATCAGATATCCGATTTGGAACGAAAAATAATAAAAAAATAAAGAGGTTTTTGTTGAGTAATATAACAACACTCTTCTTACATCCCTCACAAAAACTTTACTTCAAATATTGATTTCTCAATTAAAATCTTTAATGGCTTCAAAAAAGTCTAAAAATATCTGAAGAAGTGACGATGAAACACCCTCATCGAGTAGAAGAAGATTAAGGTCTGAGAGAAGTTCATCATTTCATAGAGTACAATCCGATAATATTGAAGATATGCCATAAAGCGAGGTTCATCTTCACAACTATTTGATACAACATGGGGAGTCCATATTTTATATGATATGGTTTAAGAATACGAGGAACTTAACGAAGTTTCGGGTATGAAAATGTTTTTAAATAGTCTTGATAACGAATCATGATTAGGATGGTTAGTTTTTGCTACATTTACATGTGATTGGTATATAAATATAGTAAAACAGTTTTATGTAATTAGAAGTCTAATTTTTATGATCCTCGAGATTCGGGAATGTGGTGCGCAATTAATAGTTTCGAGTTTAGTTTTTTTTCTTCTGAAAGTGACTTCGTAGATGAATTTTGTCTTCCAACACAACCATTATATGGTGGTAGTCATTTAGCGACCCTAATTTATTCTTGTATGAAATGGCCTATAAAATTGGATAAGGCGGTGCACTCACTTGGTGGTGGTAATGAGCAGCCAACGGTTAATGGTAGACGTAAAGCTAGTAGAGCTGATCCAGATGGATGTAGTAAATTAGCTTTGATATTAGTTAATATTTGTTTTATTCTTATTAATAGAAATGATTCACACTTGTCATTTATTGAGACATTTGTAACTGCTGTCATAATGATGTTAGAAATAATAAATTTGGCTAGTTTGATAATCAAGATTATGAATTCGCGAGTTAGTGGCATTCCTGAAGAAACTACGAGATATATTCTTGCCAAGTGGAGTTGTTGTCGAAATGGCGAATAGGGGCCTATTTTTACAAAGTTTGGCCAAATATATGGAAATTTAATGGCGTTATCAAACCATCTGCTCCACCTATTGGTTTTCCTCGACACGCCACACACACTAAGATGCAAGAGCACCAGTCAACACTAATTGTCCGATCGCTAATATATGAAATGGATGCATTTTGAACACATGAAGATGTATAGTGAAGCACGCACCACCTACATGCAACCTAACGAATGCATGCAACTAATGATGGCTAAGATATATTTGAATATGGTTGCTGAATATATAGATGTTGATCTTTCTCCTACTCCATATCCTCCACCACCACCTTTCAACTATGAAGATCAAGCTCTTTAGTTTTTTTATTTGATTGTATTAAATATTCTTTTGTTATATTTTTCTCTTTTAGTTTATTAAACATCGTCACTATATGGTATAATTAATCTATTGTTTTGTTTTATTTATAAATATAATATTTTGTTTTATTGTTAATTAAAAAAATATATTTTGTTATTTATAGTTGTACAACTAGTTAGTATATATATATTTGTAAAATCTTTAAATATATAATTAAATAATATAACTATCTAAAACATCTAAACATATATACTTCATTTTTTTTAATTAATTTTTTTTATTAATCAAAATTAATATATTTGAAGAGTAAAGTTGGTTGCCCATCACTTGTAAATTTCTCCATTTAATCTTTTGCACAACCCCAACCTAATTTTGAACAAAACATTTTACTCTTTCTTTGACTAAATATTGAGGACCCGCCAATTTAATTTTCAATTTCTACCTACCTCAGTACTTTGAATATAAAATTTGAGTGAGGATTTGACATTAAAAAAAGTATCATGTTGCAACCTGAGCAATTTATTTTCTCTTAAGACAAATTCTCTCTGGGTTTTACGGTGGTTGAAGGCCTTCTTCGTCTCTTTTAATAACATTTATGTTTTAATTTTTTCTAAAATCATTGGTAACTAATATCTTAGAAGCCATGATAATTTGCTGACGATACCATTCGAGAAAGTGTTTTATATTTGAGATTCTTCGATAAAAACCATAGATCGAGTAATAATGAACTATTAGTTGAAAGATATAAATAACTATTAAAAATATATAATACATCAGGATAAGAACACTACTGCTACAATATTATTTTACATATAAAAAATGTCATCTTAAGAGTTGGTCTCGTAAATTTATTAAAAAAAAACACTGAAACAGTGGGATTCGATAGCTATTCACCTAAATTGTATCTTAACACAAAGAGAAAAAACCTAGCAGTAAAATAGAATCCTCATTTTGAAAATATTTTTAAATTAAAAAAAAAATGGGTCAAGTACTTATACTTAGTTAAAGTTTGAAGAAAAGAAGAATTTGGATCTGATATTTTGTAATTTCTTTCCTTACTTTTCTTCTACACATTGTATTACATTTATAGAGATTTAGAGGGTGTAACAACCTTGGGAATATTCCCATGTGAGGTTGTTACACACTGTTACAGAATGTTTGGCTACAAGCCTAATGTAATACTCTAACAGATTAAACAATGGAATGGGCTTTAATTCTTTAGACTCAGACCCATACTAATGAAAGACCAAGGCTTGTTAGGAGGCCCAAGTCTGATCCATGACTAAACCCGGCCTTAGAGACCAACTAGGGTTTAGTCAATGTTCAGACAGTAGATCGACAGCCTCACACTTCTCTTCCTATCTCTTCCTCTTCTCTTCTCTCTTCTTTACTTCTCTGTTCTTTGCTTCTATGGTGAGCTTGAGCTTATCAGTACCTTCAACAGCCCCCCTCAAACGTAGTGGCGACTCAGACAGCCCGAGTTTATCGCGAAGGTACAGAAATCGGGAAGAGGTTAGAGCTTTGGTCAGAAAATCGGCGATTTGATCTAACGAAGGTACATATCTGATCTGAACTGAACCTTGTAACACTTGATCTCGTATGAAATGTATGTCTAACTCAATGTGCTTTGTCCTTGCATGGAAGACAGGGTTGGAAGCCAAGGAACTGGCTCCAAGATTGTCACACCACATCACTGATGGTGGTATGAGTGGGATCTGGAGTTCAGAGAGCAGTGACCTCAGCCAGATGAGCTCAGCAGAGAGATTTGCCAAGGCGCGGTACTCCGATTCAGTGGAGGAACGGGCGACGACATTTTGTTTCTTGGATGACCAAGAAATGAGTGTCTCGTCTAGAAACACACAGTATGCCCCCACACTGCGACGGTCATCTGGAGACGATGCCCAATCGGCATCTGAGTAGCCATGTAGCTGCAGTTGGTAGCATGGCTTCAGATGAAGTCCCAGCCAGCGTGTACCAGATAAGTATCGAACAACCCTTTTTAAGATTTGCCAGTGTTTAGACGTAGGGTTCTGTTGATGCTGACTTAGACTATTGACTGCAAATGCAATGTCTGGTCTGGTATGAGTCAGATATTGCAAGGCGCCTAACAAGCTTCTGTATTGTGTAGGGCAGAACAGTGGAGATCCATCGGTAGCAGAGTGCTGAGTGCCAGCTACCATAGGAGACGGACACGGCTTGGACATGGATAGACCTTGCGCGCTTAGTAAGTCTTCTATATATTTGTGTTGTGTTAGATAGAAGCCACTGGGATCACGATGAACTTCTATTCCCAAGAATAGACTGAGTGGTCCCATGTCTTTGAGAGCAAATTTTGCATTGAGATTGTGGATGAACTGAGTCAAACATACTGTGTCATTCCCTGTTACAATGATATCATCTACATACACCAGAATCAGGAGAATAGATGTATTAGTGACCAAATAGAACAATGAGGAATCTGCCTTAGAATTACAGAACCTCCAACTGAGTAGGGTGTCCCTTAGACTAGAGTACCAGGCTCGATGGGCTTGTTTCAGACCATAAATAGCCTTATGTAGCTTGCAGACATGTGAAGGATAGGTAGCATCAATAAAGCCCTGAGGCTGTGTCATGTACACAGTCTCTTGTAAAACCCCATTGAGAAATGCATTGTTGATATCCAGTTGCCTCACTGACCAGTTCTTAGAGGCAGCAATAGTGAGGATTAGCCTGACTGTAGATGCTTTGACCACTGGACTGAAGGTCTCATAGAAATCAATCCCTGGCTGTTGATGAAACCCCTTAGCCACCAATCGAGCCTTATACCTTTGTATGGACCCATCCAGACCATATTTAAGTTTGTAGATCCATTTACAGCCAACAACATTAGTTGCAGTAGACTCAGGGACTAGTGACCAGGTCTTATTAGCTAGGAGAGCTTTATATTCAGTAGTCATTGCATTTAGCCACTCAGGATGCCCAATTGCCTCAGCAAAACAAGTAGGTTCAAACACAGTTTTGTCAGCAGTAGTTAAAGACCCTATGTATGGGAATTTAGGCTTAGAAATGCCACTTTGAAGTCTAGTTTGCATAGGATGTATATGGGTTGGTGGGTGGGTGACAGATAGATATTCAGGACTAGATATGGGCAGATCTATGGTTAGGTTAGGAGTCTGAGAGGTGTGATCATTAGTATAGACAGGAAGTTTAGACACAGTGTATACAGAGTCAGTAGAACTAGGAGAGAGTGATACCTTAGAAGAACTTGTAGGAAGTTGTTGAGTGTGACTTTGGGGCTGCAAAGGAGCAGGGCACAGAGATGTGTTCTGATCAGTTGGGGCTGCAGAGTTAGACTCAACAGATGGTAACTTTTCATCAATCACAAGGCCTGGAGATAGAGTAGGTAACCAAAGATGGACTGACTCAGAAGACACACCCTCACTTTTATGAGTGTTAAGAAAGCCACTGAAGAATGGAAACTCTTCTTCATTAAAAATCACATTTCTAGATATGTACAACCTTCCCGTAGAGCTCAAACATTTATAACCCTTATGACTCTGACTGTATCCCAAAAACACACATTTGATGGAATGAAATTGAAATTTATGATGTTGATAGGGTCTAAGACAAGGATAGCATGAGCACCCAAAGGTTTTAAGTGTGAGATAGTTAGGGACTTTGTGAAACAACACTTCAAAGGGTGATTTATGATGTAGAGTAGGTGTTGGTAGTCTATTAACTAGATAAACACTAGTCTCAAATGCCTCAACCCAAAACTTATAGGGTAAATGTGACTGAGCCAATAGAGTAAGACCAGTCTCCACTATATGTCTATGTTTCCTTTCAGCCCTACCATTTTGGGCTGAAGTATGAGGACAAGATCTCCTCAAGATGAACCCACACTCTTGAGCTATAGGAACTAACATTCTGTACTCACCACCCCAGTCACTCTGAATAGCCTTAATGGACCTTTCAAACTGTGTTTCAACCAAAGCTTTGAACATTTTAAACACCCCTACTACCTGACTTTTGGATTTGATAGGATATAACCAGGTGTACCTAGAGTAGTCATCTAGAAATAGGACATAGTATTTAAACCCCCCTGTAGATTGAATAGGTGCTGGACCCCAAACATCAGTGTGAATTAGATCTAGAACATTTGTAGACTGAGAATTAGAAGTGGAATAGGGAAGATTGTGTGATTTGCCCAACTGGCAAGCCTCACAAAAATTACTGACATTACTCAACACAGAGTGAAGATTACAATCCCTAAGTACTTTGTTTAGCACACTAGATGATGGATGGCCAAGTTTCTGGTGCCATTCATCTTTGACAGATTTAGATACAACTGTAGATAGAACCCTAGAGACTCCTAGATTTAGACTGCCTTGTGACTTAGGAATAGTGTCCATCTTGTAGAGCCCATCTTCACATCTCCCTCTGAGCAGAATAGTCCCTGTTGCCTTGTCCTTTACCAAACAGAAAAACTTATGAAATTCAACAAACACACTATTATGATTAGTTAGTTGAAAAACAGACAGAAGATTCTTATTGATTCTAGGGACATGTAGTATAGGTTTTAGAACAATAGGCTGTTTTGTGAATGAATTTAAAGTAGACTGACCAATATGTGAGATAGGAAGTCTCTCACCGCTGCCAACCAAAATATGTTTTGTACCTGAATACTCAGATTTCTGAGTCAATTGGCTAGTGCTACCTGTGACATGGTGACTAGCACCACTGTCTGCATACCAGACTCCCTCTCCTGAAGTGTCTTGAGAAGCCACCAAGGCACTTTGATCACCTTCAGACCTTGACTGCTCAGAAGGAGATGAGCCCATGACTGAGGGATCATCTCTATAATAACATACTGCAGCAGAGTGGCCAAACCTGTTGCAGATCTGACATGTTGGCTTACTCTGTGAGTATCTACCACCTCTGCCTGAGCCTCTATAGAAGTTTCCTCTGCCTCTAGTGTTGTAACCATTACTGTTATAGTTAGATCTACCTCTGTATCCTCTGCCTGAACCTCTGTGTTGATTGTAGTAGCTCTTCTGACCATTGTTTGTTGATTGTTGTTTGACATCTCCTCTGTAGGCAACATTAGCACTAGAAATAGTAACACCATTCATAGCATTTTGCAAGCCTGTCAGCTGCTCTAGTCTGCTCTCATAAGTGAGCAGACTAGTCTGTAAATCTAGCCATCCCAATCCTTCCTTGTCAGCTAAACTGACAACAATGGGTGTGTACTCAGCATCCAATCCAGCAAGTACCTGAGTTAGTAGATCATCTACTGAGGTGAGACATCCTGCTAGGATTAGATTGTCATGGATTAGTTTCATTTTGCTGAGATATTCTGCCATAGGAGTAGACCCTTTACGAGTTCTTTGGAACTCTGATTTGTAGTAGGTTATCCTTGCTCTAGTCTGTGAACCAGACAGCTTCCCTGCAGCATCCCAGAGACCTTTAGCAGACTCTTCTTCCATCAACTGAGCTGCAATTTCTGGGCTCATGGTGGAGTATAACCACCCAAGCAACAACTGGTCCTTGGCAACCCAGTCTTCATACTCTGGGTTGTCTGTGACAGTACCCTCTGTGTCTGTAATAAACTTTGAAGGACACACCTTCTCTCCATTGATAAAACTCCACAGCTTGTTACCCTTGATCATGGGTATAACAACTGTTTTCCATAGTAGATAATTTTGTCTGTCAAGACGTATGTGATTGACATTATTGATTGATTGCAAATGCAGGTTCTTTGCTGAGAAGGAGGAGTTGTTAGATAGGATTGAGCCAACTGAGTCTGTGCTCAGTGACGGAGATTCATTCAAGTTTGCCATCGAAGGCAGGAGTGGCTCTGATACCAAGTTAAAGTTTGAAGAAAAGAAGAATTTGGATCTGATATTTTGTAATTTCTTTCCTTACTTTTCTTCTACACATTGTATTACATTTATAGAGATTTAGAGGGTGTAACAACCTTGAGAATATTCCCATGTGAGGTTGTTACACACTGTTACAGAATGTTTGGCTACAAGCCTAATGTAATACTCTAACAGATTAAACAATGGAATGGGCTTTAATTCTTTAGACTCAGACCCATACTAATGAAAGACCAAGGCTTGTTAGGAGGCCCAAGTCTGATCCATGACTAAACCCGGCCTTAGAGACCAACTAGGGTTTAGTCAATGTTCAGACAGTAGATCGACAGCCTCACACTTCTCTTCCTCTCTCTTCCTCTTCTCTTCTCTCTTCTTTACTTCTCTGTTCTTTGCTTCTATGGTGAGCTTGAGCTTATCAGTACCTTCAACATACTTGAATAGCTAGTCCGGTGACGGTCTCATAAAAAACTGCGAGGTGATATATTTTATAATGAAAGAGTCATTCTATACAATTCGAACATTTGAAAAAAAAATGATATTTTACTTGCCTTCGCACCCTTAAAAGTTTGAAAAAATATCAAATTCTTGTGGTGTTTATAATGTATCCAACATATATCTCCATCATAATCATAGATTTGTTTTTATTCCGACAAGTCATATATAAAACAAACACTCATAAATATAAAAACGTGTTAATACATGAGCTGTTATACAAGCTACTGAAACAGTACTATAATAAATGCCATCCCGAAATAATTAGGTGACACATTTACGAAAACAGCCCTGAATAATGAATATCGTATCCCCAAACTAGTATAAATTCTCTTCACTTCACTATTGTACTCGCCACCACAACTTTCTTAACTCAACTTCATCATTCAAAATGAGCACTTCTTCTGACGTCCAAAAAGTTGGTCCTTTCGGTGATCAACGACCAGGACTGGCATACACACAATACGATGACAAATATACCGGAATCAGACGGATCAGACTAGTGTATACCGATCTGATCAACTCCATGACTACGGAGTACGGTAACAATGGAGTTTTGGTTTGGGGCACAGAACACGGAGCGGCACGCCTTGCCCCTGGGGGAGGCAAAACAGTATCGGTCCGGTCGTTATTTCCTAGTCTAAATATTTGACATTTTATTTTACATACTAATACGTTTTTTAATGGGTTTGTTATTTTTTTTACAACTTATTATATAAACATGAAAATATACATATTTTTTATAAGGCCAAAATATTTCTTTACCTTACTATATGGGTAAAAAGGCCAAAATAATAAAAACATTGTTTATACATTGCAGATCAGTTTATCCGAAGATGAGTACCTTATTTCAGTATTAGGAACCTATGGATATTGGGACGGTCGTAACGTGGTGATATACTCTCTTAAGCTTCACACTAACAAACGAGAGTTTGGACCCTTTGGATCTGAAACCAATTCCAAATTCTCATTTCCACCGTCAAGTGGAAAAATTGTCGGGTTTTTTGGAAGAGCCGAAGCAAAACTCGAGTCGATCGGAGCTTATTGGGTGCCAATTCCTTTCTCTCTTCCGCCTTCGCTTTCAACTTACAAAGCCGATGAAGCTGGAGGTAATGGCGGAATTGCTTGGGATGATGGAACTCACACAACAATTCGGAAGATTCAGATATGGTATGGCGACTTTATCTACGGAATCAGCTTCGTATATGACAACAAAGGAGATACTGTTTTGTCTCATCTACATGGAATTGATCTGCCTTCCAAATCATACACGGTCAGTACTAACACTTTCGTATGTTTATGTAATAAAGATATCTTTACTTATAATTTACCCAAGCATTAGATTTATGATTTTTTAATCGCTTTTATTACTGATGCTTGCAGCTCGAACTAGGTTATCCAAATGAATACCTTATTTCCATGTCAGGCTTCATCCAGAATGATAAATCTCCTAACGTTATTCGATCACTGACATTGGTGACCAATGAATTATCATATGGTCCGATCGGCGGTTCAGAGACCGGAGAGAAGTTCTTTTTTCCACCGGACGATGGGAAAATTATTGGTTTTTATGGAAGGTCTGATTCTGCGCTCAACTCAATTGGAGTGTACAAAGAAAAAATAAATGTTGAACCTGAGCGTACGGGCGGTGGTACTCAATGGGATGATGGGACTCATGCCAAAATAAGTAAAGTAGAACTATGGACAGGTGATTTTGTTCAGTCTATTAAGATTCAGTATGCTACAAGTGATGGCCAGTTAACGTGGTCTGAACAACATGGTTCTAGCACTGTTGGCAACAAAGACGTGGTTCGTTTTCTTCTATTTATTATACCTTTTGAAATCTTAAGTTCCATGACACCAAATATACTATATTCATTTTGTATATCAAAATCAGTTTGTTATTTAGTCTTTTATCTAATAATTTTGTTTTCTCTAAAACCTGCAGTTTGAGATTACAACTGCGGATGAATACTTGAGTTCGGTTATAGGATACTATGATACTTTTACAGGGTTTTCGACTCCTCTCATTGTATCGCTCACATTCAAAACCAACAAAAGGACTATGGGACCATATGGTCCCAAAGGTGGAACTATGTTTACCCTTGGAGTAGGAAACTCCAAGATCGTTGGATTTTACGGACTCTCTGGTCAATATCTTGATTCGATTGGAGCACATGTTTTGTCCACCTCCGAAAAATAATTTAAATAAATTTATCACTCCGAGGTGCTGTCGAATAACAGGCTTTCACGTGGGCTTATTTTCTGTTTCTAAAGCTGTGTACTAGAAATAATGTGGTCTAATGAGACATGTGTATGAGCTTTTCTATTGGGCTTGATGTCCTGACATGTGTTAATTTTCTCTTTTCAAGGAAGTTTGGTGCACTGTATTCAACAAAACTTATGTTGCTTATTATATATGGCTTGAACTCACTTGCATAAGAAATATTTCATTTGTTTGAACAAATTTAGATAATCTTAGGGGTAGAGGTTTTCTCGAATGACCCTCCAAACGATTGTTTGGAGGGTAAAGAACAATGTTATTCCTATGCCATTTGTATCAATTTAGTCCATTTCTTTTAACTATGCATAAAATTCATTCATTTTTTTAATTTGCATATTTAGTTCTCGGATGTTTAGTCAGATTTATCTTTTGCCTTAAAAAGCTACCATTTACCTTACAAAATTACCATTTACCCACTAATTTTACAAACGGATTGGGTCGAACCCAAATTTAACTAACCCAACCCGACCCGTTTATCATGGTAACCCGTTTAATCAAATCATACCCGAATTTACGGTCGAATCTTCTTCCTCGATTTAACTATCATCTCTCTTTTCCCTTCTATTCGATAAAATGCCACAACCAAACAACCTTATACTCATCTTCTTCATCTTCACTAGCCAATGGGAATGTTAGACCCAGAAATCAGGGACATGCTTCAGCAACTAATGGTGTCAAATTCGTAGACGAAGTTCTTAATGGTCAAAACCAACAGTGTTTTGAAAATTTCCGCATGGATAAACCTGTGTTCTACAAGTTGTGTGATATTCTACAAGACAGATGCTTGCTTTGCCATACAAATCAGATCAAGATTGAGGAACAATTAGCCATATTCTTGTTCATAGTTGGTCATAATCTGCGGACTCGAGCTGTTCAAATATTCGGGTGAAACTATCAGTCGACATTTCAACAATATTCTGAATGCAATTATGGAAATATCGCTGGAATTATTCCAGCTCCCTGGAACAGATATTCCACCTGAAATTGCTGGCGATTCTCGGTTTTACCCATACTTTACCAAGTATCTTTATAGCCTCTCTCATATCCTTTATTTCAAACTCTCACTTAAATTCAGTCTTCACTAATTCAATTATCTTCTTGTCCTTTCCATCTATTAAGATATCATCCACATAATAACAATAGACACATTTGTCATAATAACTTTATAAATACTTGATGGACTTCATAAAAGAAGCAAATATTGTATTTCACTGCCTTGACGACCGTTTCAGTCCATATAGAGATATATTCTACAAACATATATTCTTTAAACTTTTTTAGCTGACATATTTAGATTATCTCTTTTAATTATCCATACAAGAAAGAAATAGTAAAATTAGTTTTATCTTACTCTAGATAATATATAGCAACAATTAGAACCTGTATCGAGGCTTGTTTCATAACAATGAGAATATCTTGTTAAAATTAACACCCTCTTTTTATGTGAATCCCTTAGCCATTAGCATAGCTTTGGATATGGATAACGAATCTCCAAGAACATATTATTTCTTTTCAATATCTCATTTACTTCTAACAAGCTTGTGATCCTTTAGATGCTTCACAAGAATCCAGGGCCCCATCTTCTTGAGAGATATCAATTCTCCCCTTATGAACTTCATATAATTTTCTTTATCACTACTCTTCATAACATCATGATATCTTTCGGATTCAAGAACATCTCCTTTCATTTTGATCAATAAAATATAACCAATAAAATCAGCGTAATCATACATTGAAGAAGGTTTGTTTGGTCTACATGCTCAAACTCTTACCCGTTGATAAATGTCAAGATCATATTTCTATCTAGTCTGATCATCCGAAAATTCTAAAAACGCTAGACCCTCGAATATCTTCAGACACATACAATTTTTGAAATTCCTCTGTATGGGATGAAACTAGGCCATGTCCAAAATCATCTTCGGCATAAACATATCATGCTTCACTCTTTAGATCATCTCAATACAAAATTCACATATCTTCTTGAGAATACTAGATTGGGTCTCCATTTTATTCTTCAATGACATGTCCTCCTCATTGAAAACCACGTCTCTACTTATCATATCGTTTGAATGTTCAGGTTCAAGGAACATCATCCTATAAGCTTTTACTTTTTACGCATAACTGGGGAATAAATATGTTATTGTTCTTGGTCAAAGATTATATTGCTTCACATGTGCGTAGGTACGATATCTGAACACTCTCAAATGTTTCATCTGAGGTTTGTTTCCACTCCAGGTATTTTTGAAGATTGTTTTTAGTGTCGCAGACAGACTTATATTGATGATATATGAAGCTCTAGTCATAAATTCTCCCTACAACCTCCGACCCATTCTAGTTGCTTAAAGTATATATCAACCCTTTCCAAGGTTTGGTTCATTCTTTTAGCAAACTCAATATGTTGGAGAGTTCCTCTTACAGTTCATTATCTAGCGATGTTAAGTTTCAAAAAGTAGATAGTGAATTCTTTGGTCACATATTATAAGTCATTGTCAGTCCAAAGCTTTTTTAACATACTTCCGGTATGATTCTCTACCGAAATCTTATGATTCGTAAAAATATCAAATACTTTATCTTTAATCTTCAAAAGTATAACTCATACTCTTCAAGAACAGTCAACTGTCAAGGACATAAAATACCTTTCACACTTATTGTAGGTTCATGCACCGGACCTAAATATTCGAATGAACATACTCAAGCACAGAATAGTTGTATGATCACTAGACAAAAACTTTACCCTTTTACTTTTAACCAAAATACAACTTTCATAAAAGCTCAACTTCTGAAATGTCTTATCATTTAATAACAGTTGTTTGCTAAGCTTAATACAACTTTTCTCACTCATATACCAAAACTTCATATGGCAAATCTTGGTTGAATATTTATCTATACTTATCACACACCTACCATTATATAACCCTCAAGAACTAACACATCATTAGTCATATAGGCTTTCATAACAACAAGTGAGCCCTGAAAAAACTTAAGTTTTTCGTCTCCACCCCTATAATAAAACCCTTCAATATTTAACATTCCAATACAAACAAGGTTTTGCTTAACTTCGAGAATGTACGACATGTTTGCTGGCACTATCTCAAGTCATGTAGAAAACATGAGCCGAACAATTGCCATTCATTTGACATCACATAATTCGTCATTCGTGAGGATTATATTTTCACCACCAAATAACCTTAGGTTCTCAAACCAATGTTCGTTACAAGTTATATGAAATGAAGAACCTAAATTAAATACCCACTTATCATTATACTTACAGATATAAGACATTAAACCGCAAGCGCTCTCATAATCACCCATAATAATTGCAACATCTCTGGTTCCGACCATCAGATAACTATTATCGTTTCTTCTTTTTGGGTAGTTTGTACTAATATGATCTTTTTTATTGCATAACCAATGTATTACTCTAAAACCAATCTCAAATCCCTTAGAATTGGACCGAGAGTTTCCTCTTTTATTGCTTGATCATTTCTTCCTTGATGGCCCCTCACACTCAATCCGAGAACCGTATACTTTTGGTAGAGAACTCAAAATAATTATATCATGATCCTCGCCTCCACTTTGACTCCAATTCAAATTAGGAACTATTTTATTAAAATCATCCAATTTTCTTAATATATCTACAATCCATGGACATCGTGTATAGTTATTTATAGAGATAAAATCTATTAGTGATGGATTTTTTCATGTAAATATGTTCTAGTGGATTATATATCCCCAACGATGTATGCTTTTCAAATACCTCACAGACCACTTCGTCCCTTGAGCTTAATATTAGGGTAATATGAGCTTCAGAAAGTACTTCGACATGAAGCTTATCTATATATTTCTCATTAAAACAGAAGCCAACCCTTTATATACTATGGAAGCCCGGTTTTTAATCCTCCAGAGATTAAGATTATTATCTACGTTGAAGTTTTTCTAGTTTTAACTCATGGAACTAATCTTGGTGAGAACCTTCTCTCTTACTTCAAGATCTTAAATGATTTTCCTTATTTCTTGTTTATAACAGTACTATAAATGGTATTGCTCTAGATTATCCACGCTCAATACACCACTTGTTATGAAATATCCTCATACAAGAGCACCTATATTTTGGAATAATCAACAATACCAAGTCTCAATAACTTTTGAACCACAAAAAACATTGGCTGAAGCTCAACATTTATTCATCCGAAACCTTTTTGTAGGTAATGTAAAGCCTGTAATAAGAAACAAGATAAACACGTAGTTTCGGGTTGTAGTGAAATCTTAGCTATGAACTTTAAAATAACAAAGAAAAATATAGAAAAATAATATTAAACTAAGCACACACAAGATAGATTGAACATGGTTTGGATTATGAAGAAATACTACATCGATGGGCAATATATATATACGATTACAAGAAGACTCTCAAACACTCATCATTCAACCATTCATCTTTATTAAAAAGCACTCTCAGTTTACAAAGGATCTACGAATCCCAGAGTATTTTCAAGTGTTTATCTTTTACCTCAACTATATATGAAAGCTCTTAGATTTCTCTCTCAAAATCTCATGTGTTTCTATGACATAATGAAAAACTAAAGCTTCGTAACGTTATCTCGTTAATAATAGATGATAAATTATATTCACAAGATTTTTCATTCTCACAAAAACGGCTAGCGACTTCTTTCCTAAAATAGGCATGCAAACATACACAAAGGACGCACTACAACACCGACATGCGTATACTGGGTAGTAGTTTCCTTGTATCGGCTTACCATTTGCACAAGCACACCTAGATTAACATTATCCTTTTCAACTTAAGTTCTTCTAGAAGTAAATATGTATCGTCTGAAGTTATTCGACAAACATGTTATGCATATTCGGCTACACAGATCGTCAATTCACACATTTGGATTCAATAGAAATATAGTCCATACCTTTAATAGAGCTTACCCTTGGGTTTAAAAAAATATCATTTCCGCTCTAACTCCTACTACAAACATATTCAAATAGTTCATGCTCTACAAGTGTTTGGTTTTTCATCTTTAGCCACTTATAGTCTTTGACAATATTCTTTTCTCAGTTGCTTTTAGCATATGCCTAAAAATTTGTAAACATAGCATAAATAAAGTGTTTATGTTCTTATTTTTTAATAAACATAGTCTAACTAGTAAGGTTCATTATGTTTTTTCTATTTTTTCGAAAATTTGTTGTCATGGTAGTCACATAAAATTATGTGTCGTTTTATTTTATTTTTATTTTTATATATGTTATATCATATTGTAGGAAAAAATGATATGAAATGGGTTAAATTTTAAACATTCCATGATTTAAGTTATTTTTTTTAAAACATCTTATACGCAAGATAAATTGTATATGTAGGTTAAGAAAATATATAGAAAAAATAGTTTAGTAAGACATACCAATGACATACATTACGAAAAAACTTATTGAGTAACCTTCTAATGCAAGATATCCTGATTTTATAAAAGGTTTGTTGATAAATGTTTTTAAGAGAAAATCGACAAAAAATGTGAATATCTTTCAAAATAAACAAAAATGTGGACCAATGGTCCTTAGATGTTATATGCAGGACAAACATTATCTGATCGTAACTTTTTTGAAAGTCGTTGCAATGCAAGTAAATTATCGAAATAAGAGTTAAAATTTTTATGTTAATTATTCGTGACATGAGCTCGGCCTAGAGATATTTTGAATGGGTTGAACAATTTAACCTTGAATGATATGAGCTCGGTGGAAACACTGTTTTCAAGAAAATTGGTCGGTCATAATTGCAGTTCTTTTTGGATGAACTGAAAATGTTATATTAATTTAAATGACATTGGTCTACGCAAGATAAAACTGACGTTGCTATGAACATTTTATTTGTATACTCCGTTAGTGTGGATGTGTTACAAACATTTCATAAAATACTAATAATAAATAACACTTTTAGGATAATAAAGTATGAAATGATTTTTTCAAAATCACACCTTCAATTGGAATAAATGTTTTTATGTCGGGTTCATGTTTATCAAGTGGGTACTAGATTGTTTACACTCATTACTTTAATTTTGACGGATAAAGATTTGGAATTGATGAATTCTCTTGAACTACTTTTCCCAAAAAGAAGCACATGAAGGAAAAAAAAAGTATTTGATTGGTAAATCATCTTGTGGAAGAAATTTATATATTTGGATACCGAGCGAGAGATAAAAAGAGTTAGAGACTAATAAAGTTTGAATTTATATATTATCCCTAAGAAATATACCTAAATAGTTTTAGGTAATTTATACAATGATAAGTTTGCCACTTGGAAAACTAATAAATTCATTAATTTTAAAAATACGACCACTAACCGAGTAGAGATCACGCATTCTAAAAACAATTATTGGTATAAATAGGCTTAACTTTATGTTATTTTAGGGCGAGATGTATTGTTTATTAGAAATGCAACAAAAAAGCAATAAAAAATTCATTATAATATAATCAACTAATAACACATAAAAACATAAAAACATATGAACATATCTTATTCAATGACATAATAAGTAACTTCACAAACACAACAAGATAAATCATTTCACATATTTAAAAAAAACTGAAATATTGAACTGAATAACAAAAATTGTACTTGTACGATCTAAGCTACGTACGACTTATCATATTGGCAGAAGTTTCATGTAATATTAAAAAGAAGCATTGCATTATGTTTAGATTATTTGGATGACTATTTAGAAAATTTAGATATAATAGTCTATACAAATTCAACAAAGACTGAGCTTTTGAAACAAAAATTAGATAGGTTTGTTTAAGTTATAATAGATAATAATTATAATGTTAAAGATATATTTAATATAAGTTTTATCAAATAGTTCATCTAGAAACAACTGGTATTATATAGCCTAAATATATACATAAACACATGGATAGTTTACCACAAAACATAAATTATCAATTTTTATCCAATAAGTTAGTGAAGTCACATTTCAAATATATGTTGGAATCATAAAAGTAAGTAAAACTTAGGATAAATGTTTGGAAAATTGGTCAAAGTTTAGAGTGAACTTGGAACTTTTTCGGTTTTTTTTAAACCCCGACACAAGCTAGTGAACTCTATCAATTTGTTTTGAAATACTAACACAAACAAATGCAATTATGAGTTATACTAAGCGTTTACTAGTGGAAGAAACAAGTAAAAATATTTTTAGAGTATACCGAGTTATTGATCTAAAAGACTATATATAAAAACTTACGGTGTAAAATCACTCTCTTATCACTGGCTTGAACAACGTACGTTGTGGTGGTCATTGCATTTTTTGATCAGTTTCATATCACTTGTATGGAAATGAGGATGGATGAAAATTAGTTAGACGACATCTTCACAACGAGCTTAAAGAATTATATTTCATTTTATGTGATCATATATGGAGGTCCTAATGATATCCTTAATTTTTTACTAAGAGGCACGTTATCTCAAGATGCACAGTTGGCTAAAAAGTTAAGGTACAAGGCCCATGGTTATGTTGCATTAGATTTAGTCTTATACAAAAAATATTTAAGTAGACCATTGTTGTGTTGTTTGGGTATGCAAGAATCTCATGATATTTTATGTGAGTTGCATGATGGTGAAGGTTCAACTCACTATGGGTTTAAGTCTTTGACGCGCAGGGTTTTGTTGGCAGGTTATTATTGGCCTTCAATTATGACTGATGCTAAGATCTTAGTTCGAGAATGTGACATTTGTCAATGTTTTGCCAATTATATTCACAAACCATCATTGCCGCTCACTTCCATATCCGAAGCTATCCGATTTGATAGATTGGGAATAGATTTGGTAGGGTTATTTTCTATGGCCTCTGTAGGATGTTAGATGATTATAGTGGTTGTAGATTACTTTTTGAAGTGGCTGAAGATGAAACATTATCTGGTACGAAAGCCAAGGATGTTATTCAGTTCATTGTGAATAATATATGTTGTCGCTTTGGAGTTCCTCAGAAAATCATCACTGGATAATGGTCTTCAATTTAATAACATATAAATGAATTATTTTTGCGCTTTGAGGGGTATCAGACAGTATGTTTCTACACTTTTTCATCCCCAAGCAAATGGTCAGGTGGAGGTGACTAATAGGTCTATTTTGGAGGGCTTGAAGGAAACTTTAACAAGTGCTGCAGGAAAATGGCCTAACCATTTGCAAGGGGTATTATGGGCTTATCATACAACTCATAGAAAGGCTACTCAAGAAACTCATTTTACCTTGGTGTATGGTATATATGTTGTTAGCCTTGCAGAGTCTACTTTACCTTTTTATAGAGTACTTCACTATTCCGAAGAGGTAATGAAGAGGAAAAAAGAACGGACCTAGACTTGATCGAAGAGGAAAACGTTATGGCTCATTTGAATATGACTCATTATCAAAATTTGTAGAGAAATCAATATAATATGAAGGTGAGAAGAATGGATTTTAAAGTAGGTGATAAAGTCTTGAGGAACGTATTCCTCAGAAAAAAGGACAAATGAGTTGGAAAGATGATCCTGAATTGGGAGGGTCCTTATGTGGTAATAGAGCGAATAAAGCCGGGTACATATTGTCTTTGTTATGAGCAGGGAAGATTACTTCAACATCGTTGGAATATAGAACAGTTGAAGCTATATTGGAAATAATTTGTTCTTTTTGATAACTGACATAACTCTTTCCTATCGTGTTGGCCCATGAAGGTTTTAATGAGCAGGGCAAATTACTTCAACATCGTTGGAATATAGAACAGTTGAAGCTATATTGGAAATAATTTGTTCTTTTTGATAACTGACATAAGTCTTTCCTATCCTGTTGGCCCATGAAGGTTTTAATGAGGATAGTAATAAAAATATCATCTGGCTAATGGTTGTTTTAAATATAAGTATTTAAATTATCTTGATAACTAGTCAAACACTGATCATCTTTGAACGTGTTGACCAAGATTAACTGTTTTGATTCGAAGTGTTATACTTCTATTAAAAAATTGTTCGAAGAAACAACCATATTTGAGCTGCTAACATTCTTTAAACACGCTAGTTATATTTGAGATGCTAACGTTATTTAAACGTACTAGTTGTATTCGAGGTGCTAACGTTCATTAAACGCACTTTTATATTCGTGGTGCTATAAGATTTTTAAATGCACTATATTTGTTTGAAGTATTATATTTCTAGAATAGACTAGAATTCAAAGTGATAATGAATTCTTCACAAAATAAATAAAAGTATTCATGGAAGGGTAAAGTTGGTTAATAAATGTGGAAAGATAAAAATAATTGTTCATTAAAGTAAATTATTGATCTTACAAAAACATAAGTTTGAATGCCAAGTAGTTAAGCAGTCACAAAAATGAGTCATTGAAAACAAAATATGACTTCATAACACAAAAATATTGTTTTTTTGAAGAAAAATTTTTGTTTCCAAAATTTGTCAGCCTCGAGCAGATCGTCGATTATTTTGAAATCATCCACAAGTGTTAGATAGTAGAAGGACAATACCGGACCTTTCAAAATACCAGTCATGGCAATGAAGTCTTTGATGTCGAGATGTGTTTGGCTTAGTCTAGAAGCCATGATCATTGAAAGGAGCGTGCACTACAAATTTTGTTTCGCTTGTGTAGGGCAGAGATCCAAGAGTTTAAAGTACTCCACTATCATCAGATCTAGTGGGAATCGAAGATCTCAATTAATGATCTTAGTGTAAACCACCAATTCATGTACTTCACAATAAAGTGAAGTCTCCCCCTCTTTTAGTAGTCGAAGATCTTTGTTTTCTAGCATTCCCCATTTCTTTTTTATACGTTCGGCTTGAGCTTCACCATAATAAATATATGACACATATTTCAGCACTCTGATGTATTAAGAAAGGTGTGGTTTTAAATTCATGTTGACTGTGGAAACAACATCCTCTGGAAGTTAAACTGGAGCTTTCTTTTTTATTTTCTTTTTTCTCTCATGGTCTCTTATTCGAGGCATCGTCTTCAGTATCAGATGCAATGCCACATTCTTTAGCCTTGACATTTGAATTGGTTTCCTCTGAATCAACTTATTCCTCAAAAGCTTCGTCTATTAGTTGAGGATGATTTGGGTTCGAGGCTAGATTTTCTTATTAAGTATTCGAGGAAGTTTGGTGTGACTCCATGTCGGTCTCACCAATATCCCTCGAGGGAGGAGATGGTGGTATAAAGTTAATTTTAGTATTTTTTGAAGTATTATCAGCTTCAAGGTCTCCTATAGCTATGAATGTTTTCTTTTTAACATGAAGATTTTGGGAAAGATGAGCCTTTGGCTGAACTCGAGGAGTCTTTTGGCGTAGAATTCAAGGTGGATCGGATCTGGTGGTTGATGAAGCTTTTTCTGGTATTTTGTGAATGGATGTGCTCTGTGTTACTTTGCGGTTCTTCCGAAGAGAAACAAATGTGGAGCCATAAAGTGCTGGAGAAAAAATTATATGCAGTGATTGTCGAAGAGCTTTGGGTAAATGGTTATTTTCAAGGATGGATGAACTTTAAAATACAGGAGAATTTTGGTTAATTTTCAAGTTACCGTATATAGTGGTCTGAGTTGAGAAATTTGGAGAATTGTCTATTACTCATGCAACTTATATTCAACAACCCTTTCACTAATGCACATGTAATCGTAAAAGCCAAAAATGAGTTTTTTGGTAGGTGGGGACTTTTTCATAAACTAAGATGAGGACAAATCTTCAAATTAGTTCAACAAAGTTTGAAGGTTACTTGGGAAAGATGAGTTTTTCGGTGAAATTAGCCAAGAAACTGGGGTTTTTAGATGAAGGTATCTAAGAAGTTTGATTATCAGATAAACTCTCTCTCTCTCTCTCTCACTAGAACTTATATATGAGGTAGAGGTAATGAATGATCAAATATTTATAGAAGAGTCAGAAAGAGAGAGAGAGTGATCATATAAAGTTAAGAGGTAGTGATAGCTATTGGGTGGAAGAAAGAGGAACGTCAAACAGTTACTTGTAGAATGGATAGTGTGCCCTAGTGGCACGCCTAGTGAATATTTGCACGTGTGCTAGAGGATAGAAAATGTTTATAACCGTTATCAAAAGGGTTGTGTGAAACATTCAGATTAGATTCAAAGTGAACTTGAGTATACTTTTATTCGAGCATAATAAGTGTGCAAAATAACAATTTTAGGTTGTTAGAAAATGGTCTACACTTGAGGTGAGATTTGGATATTCATTTATTCAAAGACAAAATATGTTAAGATAAATCCTTTTGATGATGGGATAGAAATATAAAATCCGAAGTGGTTCAAATTGTGGCAATTAACATTTTCCACCTACCATGATTTCCGATGATTGTTAGTTCTTATTCATTGTCCTTCATAAGAACTAGAGAGGGGCTACTGATAAATATTAAATATTAGGGGCTTAAATATAATAAAGCTAAAGTTCTATATGATTAATTCGATAGTTGTAAGGGGATATTTAAACTACTTGTAAATACAGGGGGTTGCAGTGCAATTTACTTACTTGTGTAACTGATTCAGTTATAGAAGTCTGACACGCCTATAAATAAGACGTGAGGCGATCAAGCAAACATGACACTTTTCATTAGTCAAACAATGATTTCTAAGATAACTTTCTCTCTCTACAATCTAACTCTCTCTTTTAGTTTCCCTCACTAAAAATAAGATTCTAGCTCAACAAATTTGACTAATTCACTCCAAGTTTTAACTACTATGAAGATAATGCAAACGAACAATATTGCATCCAAATTTATCTGCTTCATATATTTTATATATAAAAAGGCCCACATTTCCACCATTACAAATTGCACCACTTCTTATCTCTGGTAAGAGGAAAATCTTCGTTTGTTTTGTTGATAATAATACTTTTATTATTGTATTATGTTTGATAATGCTCAAATTTGTTAGGAAATTACAGAAGGATTATAGAGAGATATTCTAAAGAGAAAAAGTTGCAAACCTAATGAATATAATATGATTTGGTCATTATTCCAAAGATATGTGGTAATCCTATATATACAAACAGAGGTAGACTTATGACACATGAGACTCATTTATATATAAGATCATTATTGCACTATTGTTTAATCATGCTACTTGCTTATGGTTAAATGTTGATCCAATCTCTTGAGGTGAAGAAAATATGGATACTCAATATGGACTAAATATACAAAAAAAATAAAGTGTAAGATAAAATAAATAACGATATTTAGATTTTGATAATAATTAATAAAATGACAAAGAAATTCTCGAAGAAGGACTTTGACGATATGGGCATCATCCATTTTAATGTTTAGGTTCATCCAAACATTAGAAGGTTGTGGCCACGATGTTATATTTCTAAAAAACATTACGTCAAAGTCTGGTCAGTATTAAACTTTACGAGATGATCAACCAACAAACCAAAATAAATCTCGTTCACCAAATCCTAAACAGTAAGTCTGAACGGGAAACTGATATTTAATACTATAACTCGAGATTTTATGTCTTCCCCATCGCCATGTGTGGTATGCAACTTCTGGATGTATTTTCTCTTCTTTTATTTGGTATGGTTTATTTATGCCTGAGGGTAATTTTGTAAAGTGTTTTGGATGTTTTGTGAAATTTAATGTTTAGAGTGGTGGGTAGTGAGATAATTAAGCTGTGTGCTAGTAATAAATTCTGATTACCCTCATTAATGAAAGTAGTTGGGGTATTTATACTTAATTACTGACCTATGAGCTTATTGGGTCGGATCGTGAAGTCGGGTCAAGTTTAACGACCCATTAGTAATCTGGTTTGAAGTGACCAACAGCTAGCTTAGTCAACATTTAATACATTTGTCTTGTTCGGAATTTTAGTACGGTGGTCATGGTCCGAATTGCCCACCGGATTAATTCAAGACATAGTAGCTCCAATATTCGAACTTATCAGTAGTCCCTTTAGATCTTGCAAACGATCTTTGGAAGAGCTAATTCCCAAAAAATTAATACCAACATTCTCCGATCTGTTGTTTTGTTTGAACTGTAAAAGTTTTTCCCCCAAAAGTGACCTTGTTCAAATTTTGGTGGAACTGATTTATCAATTCATAATTCTAAGAGTATTTCTTCAATCGTGGGACACATGTCAAGCTTCGGTTCGACCTCTCAGCCATTTTTCTCCTAGATTCTCGTACCCAGTAGGCTAGAAAGTTACCTAAGATTTAACTTCCACACCTTGCAGCTTTTAATCATTGTCCAAAGTCGATTTACCTTCTCCTAGGTAACTGCCTTTTTTCACTGCTATATATAAAACTTCTTACGGTTTCATTGTCTTAAAAAATCACAAATATTTTTAGTGAGAGAAAGCTTACTTCATCTTCAAATGTATTCTTGAATCATATATGTTCACAACCAGACACACCTTAGTAAAAAGAGGTTGGTTGAACTTATCACAGTTAGAGAGAGAACAAAAAGTTGCAAGACACAAACGCATTGCTGTTGGTCTTCCTGTTTCACATGGCAAAAGAAATAATCAACCACAATTGTATACAGATCAAGGGTTATCTTCTACAAAAACTTCCAGGTTTAGGAAATTTCCATATGTAGCAAACCTTTCACCTCTTCCATCAGGATCCTCTGTTCAGGAGTCCGAAAATCCTTTACCTAAGGAAAAATATGTATCGAGCATAAGAAATCCTTCGCTTTTCATCGCAGTGGGGTCAGGCGCAGAGAAATCTCGAGATAAATTAACTCCACGCGGAGTCACGCGTCAATCCAAGTCAAAATCCACCCCCACATCTTCAAAACCCTCCAGTTTGGAGGCAATAAAACCTGTATCAAAGGTTAAACCATTCGGGCAACAAGCCATAAAAGAAACCAAACTATCCAAACTGTCATCTGCACAACCATCCGAGCAACCATCCGCAAACCCTTCCGAACAGCCTTCCACAGTAATGGTAGAAAAAATAAAGGATAGTTTAGATGAAGCCCTTTTTGAGGCGTCCAGTCAAAACAAAGATACAACTGCAGATTAGAAGGGAAATACCAAGGTGGGTATGACTCATCCGGATGCGCTTCCGAAGAGTCTGGAAGGTATAGTGGGGCCATGTTTTAAAAAGGTCAGTATGAAGTATTTGCTGTCCTTTCAAAACATAGCCTATGTATACACCCACACTTCTGAGCTAGGTCGGATTCATACTAAGTGGGGAATTCCAGAGTCTGTGAAAGTAAGAATTATGATCACCCCATAAACCACAATGGACTTCAAGCTTAATGAAATGGTGGTTTATACAGAAGTGTTGAATTGGGGACTCCGGTTTCCTTTGGATCCAGATATAGTCAGATACTTCCATCTGATCAAGTTGTATCCCAGCCAACTGAGCCCCAATGCTTGGTATACTCTACTGGCCTGTATCATGGCATCCCAGTTGTCCAAGATTCCATTACCCATGGAGCAGTTTGCTGTTGTGGCAAACCTGTCTAAAAATCATCACATCCCCTTCTACCACTAGAACATGGGGAAGGATTACAAGGTAGTGGACGACCTCCTACAGTCTGAAAAACCATGGAGGACTCAGTTCTTATTTATTAGTGGGGTTTTGGGAGAATGGCAAGAAGATTAAGGCTAAATCAAACCCAAGCCAGTCGACCAGTCGTTGGAAGATCGCTGGTGAGTTTCTCTTATTTCTTCTTTCATCTTCTAATTGTTAAGTCTTTAATCCGAACTGGCTCATAATTCTTTTCAATGCTTCTGAAGGAGTTTTCGGATTATTTAGAGGCAAGTCATGATACTTGTGCCAAGATGAATGCTTGGGTCTTAGAGAAGTGGGGCAAGGCTTTTCACAACTGCTTCACATTGGGGAACTTCGTGAGGTCTCATTTGTGGAACACCACAGGAAAAAGAGACCTCTCCTGGGAAGAGCTAACTACTCCTCCCACCGCAGATGTCATCCTAAGTAGGACAGAGGCCAAAGATGCCAAACTATACGTGTCTTCCAGGGCCAAATCCCCCAGTCATTTGAACAAGATGAAAAACAAGAACAAGAAGAAGGCCAAAATAGACCCACCCCAAACAACCACTGAAGGTACCAGGATGGAGAACAAAGGAGGTATTACCGCTGCCTTACTGGAATCAGTATAAGTGACTATGAAGGAGACTCGTGGGTCAGAAAACCCACCGAAGATTCCGAAGAGGGACAAGAAACGTAAGGGAAGCAATGATGAGAAAGTCGCCAAAAAGAAGAAGGTTACTCTGGGAGCAGAAATAATCCTTCGTCCTCTTGAAGTCCCTCCTCCAGCTCCTACCCTACCTTGCAGGAGGAAATTCCAACCAACCTTCATTCCGAATAGGTTGTTGGTGATGGTAACGATGATGTAGATCTTGACGCATTTATAAACATCAATATCTATTTCAATGATTTAGAAAAAAGATGACTTCGCGGGGTTCTATCGTTCTCTTAGCTCTTCCAATGTTGTGTTACAATAGAGAGACTTACGCAATATCAAGCGAACAAGATACATTGAGTCACACCCTCTTGTGTTATGTTCGTCCAATGCTCGATCTGGAGAGACAGGTAAGAGATCAAACTGTTACCATCAACACCATGACTACAAAGAAACAAAACTTGTCAACCAATCTTCTCAACGCTCAATAGAGCATAGAGTTATTGAAGAAGGAGGAATAAGATTTAGCTGCCAAACTGCTCAAGTCAGAAGCGGCCAGCAAAGAGCTTCAAACCAAATACTCCAACCTGGAGACTTCTTCTTCAAATGATATCACAGCTTTAAAGGAGCAATTTCAAACTAAGGGCAGTATTATCCAGGCTTTGTCCGATGATAAAGCCAAGTTGGAAAATAGTGTCCAGGAGAAGACCAAAGAGAAATATGCCCTAGAATGCCAACAAGCTCAATCCATACCTGTAAGATAGAGAAGTGTGCTAAAGGAATAGTGGATTCTCTAGGGAAAAGGGATGATGGAATCAAGTCCGATATGGTCCTAATATTCCGTGATACTTTTCCTAAGAGGACCCTTGGTCCTTTGTGGAAATATGTGGACTATGAAGTGCTGAACTCAAAAGTCCCAAAAAATATGGTGGTGAAGAAAAATACGAAGGAAACAAGACTTAAGGTTATATTATGTACTTTTTTGTTTTGAAAAACTAAATTCCTTGGATGGACAAGACATTTGTTTGTACCAGTGATCGGTTTGAGTCCGATCAAATTCTAATTATTATATTCCCCTTTGTTTAAATTTTGTGTAACTTTTTTATGGCCAATGTTTAAATAACCTTTAAAATTTCAGAAGTGTCGAACAAAAGTATCTAACATCTCCGACCACATGTGTTTAATAAATGTGATCAAGTGCTAAACATATCCAATAAACTCAAGAAGACTAGAGAGGCAAGATGTTGAATAAGCATTTCATATCCGAATTGAAAAAAAAAACTGTACCAGACTTTTGAAGAAGACATCATATATTATTGAAAAACCCGAACACCTCATTAAAACCTCCCCGCACCACCAGGGTAGGAAAAAGTATGCCCCATATTATTTCCATTAATAGTTTAAGTAAATATTTACAGAAGGGATTTATTCTAAGTATAACATGAGATGCTCAACATTCCATGGGTGCTTTGGAGCTCTCCCTTTTTTGTCTTGGAGTCTGTATGTTCAATCTTTTCACAGACTACATAAGGGGCTTCCTAGTTCAGAGCCAACTTACCTAACTGCTTTTCCTTGGTGTGTAAAAATACTTTTCTTAAAAATTTGTCCCTGTTTGGAAATCCCTTCTTTTAACTTTGGAAGCAAATCTGCTCTTCATCAAGCCTTGGTAATGTGCTGTTCTCATATGTGCTTTAACTCTTTTTTCTTCAATCAAATCCAAATGATGCCTAACTGCTACATCATTAGCATGTTTGGGAGTAATTCGATAGGCCGAAGAGTAGTTCGATAGGCCGATAATACTTATTGTAAGTAACTTGGCCACTTTCCTACAACTCCTTCCAAATTCTTCTTTAATCCGAACAATATAGTTCTATTTGCATCCTCAACCTGGCCATTTGCTTGAGGGTGGAAAGGAGAAGAAAAAAATGTTGAATCCCTCTAGAGTTACAGAAGACTTCCATGTTTTTATTATTAAACTGTGGCCCATTGTCTATAGTAATCTTCCCGTGAACCCCAAACCTACAACATATGTTAGATAAGATAAAATTAATAACTGCCTTCGAAGTGGTTCCAGCCAAAGAAGTTGCCTCGATCCACTTAGAGAAATAGTCAATGACGACTATGATTGCTCTACATCCACGAGATGAAATAAGGAGAGGCCCAACTAGATCCATATCCCATCTAGAAAAAGGGTACTAGTTCAGATATGGACTCCATTGGTACTTCTGGCACATGAATTTCATTCCTATATTTTTGACAAGGATCACACTTTTTCACAATCTTTTTAACATCTGCCATTATGGTTAGCAAGTAGTATCCTGCTAATAAGACTCTTTGGGTCAAGGCCCTATAGCCATAGTGTGCAGAACCTTCCCCATCATGTAATTCATAAAATACAAATTGGGTTCTTCGAACCCTAAACAACGTAGGGGAGGCTTGATGAAAGATTTTTTTGTAAAGAACCTCTCTTAGTATCAAGAAACCGCGAGCCTTGTATTTAATATTTTTTGCTACAACTTTATCCGGAGGAAATATCCCATCAGAGCTGTATTAGAGAAGAGCATATCTTAAATCTTTAGGTTGAATAACGAGTATATTTATATTTTATTCACTCTCATTTTCCTGATCTATCTGTACGGATGGACATTCCTGTACAAGAATCCATGGGTAGGAATCAGAATAGGCTATAGTTACCAAAGAGTCTGACAGAGTGTTTTCCGATCTAGAAATGTGCTCATAGCAAATATTTTTAAAGTTTGCAACAACTTATTTCAACATAAGTAGCTACTTAACCAACTGTTCTTTCTTTCCTTCAGATTGTCCCTAAGCACGGTGGATGAGCAATTGAGAATCACTCATTAATCGGACTCTCTTAGCCCCACATAGGAGAACCAATTTAAGACGAGCTATGGGTGCTTCATATTCAAACTCATTATTAGAAGCTCTGAACCCAAATAATATGATCTGGTACACTCTATTACCATACGGAGAGGTTAGGAAAATTCCAGATCCACAACCCATATTACCTGATCCACCATCAGTTCGAACTACCCATTCTTTCTTAGAACAATTTATCTGATTCATGTCCGGAGGATCTATCAACATGAAATTCTACCAAGAAGTCAGCCATGAATTGGGCTTTAATCACTGTTCGAGGGGCAAAGTCAATATCGTAATCACCCAGCTCCACTAACCACTTGGTCATTCTACTTGATACATTAGCTTTCTGAAGAACACTTTTCAACGGGAAAGGTGTTCGAACAACAATGGAATGATCTTGGAAGTATGGTCTCATTTTTCTTGCTGCAATTACTAAGGCCAACGCCAATCTTTCCAATTTCAAGTATCTTCTTTCAGCATCCAACAGACTCTTACTAATGTAATACACCAGACGAGGGTGATTGTCCATCTCCCTCACTAGCACAACACTTATTGCATATTTATATGCAGCTAGATACACATAAAGCTTTTATCCTCAAACAGGTTTGAAAAGAGTGTTGGGTGAGAATAAATGCTTCTTTATTTCAATAAAAGCCTGGTCACAATGTGGAGACCAATTGAAGTCTTTTGCATTTCTCAGTACTTGGAAGAATAGAGTGCATTTGTCTGATGATCTTGAGATAAACCTATTCAACGCAGCCAATCTTCTTGTCAACCATTGAACTTCTTTAATATTCCAAGGAGGGTCTATTGCTAGTAAGGCATTTAGTTGATTCGGATCAGGCTGAATTCCCTTTTCACTTATTATGGAGCCCAAGAATTTTCCAGATCGGACCCCAAATATACACTTCTCAGGGTTCAACTTTAAATTCACAACTTCTAAATTGGAGAATGTCTCTTGAAGGTCACATATATGTGAATCTTCCTCCAATATTTTAACCAATCATATCATCTATGTAGATCTGCATGTTCCTACCAATCCGATTAGCAAAAGCTTTATTCACCAGCCTCTAATAAGTGGCCCCAACATTTTTCAATCCCAACCGCATTATCTTATAATGATGAAGACTTCTGTCTGTAATGAAGGTAGTGTGATTTTGATCCTTCATATCTACTTGTATCTGGTCTTACCCTGAGAAGGCATCCATGAGGACAATAGTTTGTTTCCAGATGTAGAATCCACAAACTGATCTATCTGAGGAGCAGAATAAAGATCCTTAGAGAATGCCCTATTGAGGTCAGTGAAATCAATGCACATACACCATTTTCCATTCTTTTTATTGACCAACACAGGGTTGGCAGTCCACAAAGCATACTGTGATTATTTAATGTGACCCATCTTGGTTAACCGGTTAACTTCTTGGACAATCACATCTACTTTTTCCTTAGAAAAAGACATCATCTATTGTACAACTGGTATAATATCACTCTAGATTGACAACTTATGAGAGATAATATCGGCTGGCACTCCAGTAACATCATTGTTGCACCATGCAAAAACATGTTGATTATTCATAAAAAAGGGTAATAACTGGTGCTTGAATTCTGGTGCCATCTTGAAACCAATCTTAACATTCTTTCCCTCTGCGAGGGAGCGAGTTTCAACCTTCTCAATCGGTATTATAACACTGGGAGCCTCCCTAGGATCATCAGTTTAATTCTCCTCAGCAGAAGGCTCCAATAGCTGCTAATCTTTGTTAATTCTGACTGCCCCTAGAGTTTTAGGGGCAAGGGTAGTTACGTAGCACTCCCTGACTATCTTCTGACTACTTCAGACAACCCTACCTGTCTCTGGACAGCATATTTCAAGCATTGCTGGACTGTAGAGGCTACAAAATGAATTATGGAGAGCCAAGACCTCCCAAAATTTAAATTATACGACGTTGGGCGTTCCACCACAACAAACAACACTCTCACCATTTTTTTAAAGAGCCTATTTCCCAACAATACTTCCTCTTCGAACTCCCCGATCACATCTACAGAACTTCCAGTGAAGCCTAAAATGGTTCTATTTGAACGTTGTATAACCGAAGGGTTTCTCATTTGCTTGTAGGAGCTTAAGAGCATGATGTTTGCCGAATTGCCTGTATCAATCAGAATTCGGTGTATATCATTTCCCCCTATTGAATCCCCTATTACCACCACAGCCTCATGAGGTCCTGCAATGTCCATCAGGTCATCATCGTCAAAAACTATGAATGGGGATTGGGATTGGGATTGGTAGGTAGACAGTTCACCATCTAACTGTGTGGCCAAATTGTGAACATGCCTCTTCCTTGATGAAGAAGGCACAATCACCGTATCTCCCCCAAAAATAGTTAGTGACTCAAAAAAGTTGATCAATCCAGAAACTGTCTTGGTTTTGTCTGTTATCACCATCACTTGATTGTGACTCAGATATGGATCCAGATACTCAGAGTCTACATAAAATCTCTCAATAATCACCATTGCACCCTCTTGTGTAGATGTCCCAGGATTTTTTGAACGACCTGTTCGGAGAGCATTGGTTTGCACATTATCTGGTATGTTTCCACTTTGCTTTTTAACGTAGGCTCCCAATTTTCCCCTTTCCATGAGGTTCTAGACCTCTTGCTTCAATGTTATGCAATCCTGAGTATCATGACCTATGTTATTGTGATATTGAAAAAAAAAGAGTGCTCCGGTTTTCTCCAGGGGATTGCAACGCTGCTGGTTTTCTAAGATGCATCTTATTCTTAGTCTTGTCATAAATTGTAGCCACACTCTCCCCCAACTCAGAGAACCACTCAGGCTGAACCCAAGGCCCCCTCTTACTTCTGGCTTGTTGGCTCTGAGTTTGGTTGGATTGATTTTGTCTTGACCGGTTGGACCTCTATCTGGTTTCTTTTGCCTATAACTGGATTGGTTAGTAGTTGGAAGATTTGTTGTTATAGTGGTAGATCTCACTTGAAGGTGTACTCTAGTTTTATTTGGTCTCCTCTATATTGATTTGCTTGCCGACTTGATTTGACAGACCAGCCTAGGTCATTGCCTTCTTCCGAGTTACCGAATCGGCTAGATTCCCTGAATTTAGACCTTGCCTAAGAGAAGCAAATGTTACTTGTTCAAAGCAATCTGCTAGGCCATTCTTTGTATTCACAAATCGATTAATGTATTCCTTAGGTATTCGTTTGGTTCCTGAGCACAATGGATAATGGTGTCTCCATTACCCTTGAGTTCCTTGCTTCCAACAAATTTCCTCCAAAAGGCAACCCAGAACGTATCAAAATTTCTTATACACCCGTGAGGGGGACTGTTTTACCATTTAAAAGCGCTCCATGTGAAAGTTTGGGAGAAATCCCTACACAACAGCTTGTCATCGTCGTCAAAATTCATCATAAAATTCTTGAACTGTTCCAGATGGTTTTCCGGATCTTGACTCCCATCGTATTTCTCCATCTTGGATCTATCAAACCTTTTAAGTAGATGTCCAGAGAGTATTTTTTCGGAGAAAGGCGATTGCCTCCAATTTTTGCTGCGACTGAAAACAGGTATCTTCATTCGGGGTTGCAAAAATACCCGGTTCGCACTGAAAAGCAAAAGGATCAATCAACAACTGATCAATATGCTTGTGAGCTGACCCCTTACCCTGGTGCCTCTTAAGCCTGCCATGTCTATAATTTATTCTTGAATATTTTTTAGTCAACCTCATTTTCTTTTTAGATCTTCCTTCATCACTACTTGAAGATAATGATTCTTCAAGCTCTGTCTCATTTGACGAGTTGCTGGAGGACTCAGATGCAGAACGCTCAATAGGCTTGGATCAGTGTGTATTTTTTGAGCTAAGATGAGTTTTCAAAGATTGCTCATTGTCTCCAGGATTGTTAGTGTAGTGAAGTACTGACGCTCCCGATTTCTCCTTAATTTCTTTTTCTGCTTGTTTTATCACTCTCAACGCCTCTATTTTAGCCCTTAGCTGGTCTCGCTCCTCGATGGTATATACCTTGTTTTCTCTTGCACCTTTCACCTCTGGAGGTGGAACATTCTGCTCATTCGGATCCATCCGAACTACTTTGTTTGCTGGTTTTGAAAGTGAAATTCTGGCACCGTCGTGCTCCCATTCTGGTCGCCAATTTGGTGTGATTTATTTATGTCTAAGGGTAATTTTGTAAAGTGTTTTAGTTGTTTTGTGGAATTCAATGTTTAGTGTGGTGGGTAGTGAGATAATTAAGGTGTGTTCTAGTAATAAATTCTGATTACCCTCATTATTGAAAGTGGTTGGGGTATTTATACGTAATTACCCATAAACTTATTGGGTCGGATTGTGAGGTCGGATCAAGTTTAAGAACCCATTAGTAATCTGGCTTGAAGTGACCAGCAGCTAGCTTAATCAACATTTAATACTTTTGTCTTGTTCGGAATTTTAGTATAGTGGTCATGGTCCGATTTGTCCATCGCATTAATTCAAGATACAATAGCTCAAGTATCCGAACTCATCAGTATTTATATATTATTGACAAAAAAAAAATAGCTTGTTCAGTAAATAATATCTCGTTGTCTACTCTTTAATAAATGATAATGTTATGTTTTGTTATAGTTGGGTGTCTTGAGTGTTATGGTCAGTATTTTACATTCCCTTTGACTTTTTACGTAATATAGTTTTTTTATATAAAAAATAAGAGCCAGCTCAGAAAATATTATAAAATTACAATAAATCAACACAAAAGTACAAAATGTATGCCAAACAAACTTAAACAATTTTAACTAATCATGAATGCTAGAAATTAAACAAGAAATTAAACAAGTCACTTGCAGAGTTAAAATATGCATTGCAAGTACCTTGTTAAATTTGACGGTACATTTAATAAAGATACTAAAGATAAACACAATTATAGTGACACCCTTAAAAAAACTACTAAAGATCAACACAGATCTAGTAGCATATTGGAAGAAAACTGTCTAATCCATAGGATTTAGTTTCTCCAAGAAATAGTTACAAGTTCTCCAAGAAATGAAATTGAACCTAATTTCTTCTACTTCTCCTTCTAATAGCGAAACGAGAATCTGATCCATGGAGGACGGTGGATATTCAGTCTCGCTCCATCGTCCTGATGAGTTTGATGAACACTTTCCGTCGTTGGTAAAACTCTCTGATAACTCAAAGATCAAAGACAATCCGGTGTTTGAGCCTGCAATCAGTAACAACATAAATGTTGTTTCAAGGAAATGTTTTGCTGATCTATTTATAAACAAGAAGGAAAATTCTATACATAAAGACATAAAACGATCATGGGACAATGATCAGGTGGAAATCCAATTCAAAGAAGAAGACCTGGCTGATCTTCGATTGAAATCTAGATTTACCTTGGTGGGTAAATTTGCGAGTGGAAAGCCTAACTACTCGAGTGTTAAAGATTTCTTGAAAAGTTGTAGATTCAAAGGAGAGTACAATGTCTCAAGTTATGACTTTAGACATATTTTCATAGAATTCACAAGATGGGATGATGTAAAAGTTCTGTGGAGAAGAAAATGTTTGGCAACTGGGGAATAAAATTATGAGGTTTCTTCTTTGGTCTCATAATTTTAACCCAAAGGTGGAAAATCCTGTTACTCCTGTTCAGATAGACCTCCCAAATATAACAGAAATTATGTATTGTGAAGCTACTATATTGGAGATTGCTAAATCTCTTGGGAATCCTCTTAGTGTATGGGTTCCAGATAAAAATAGGGTGAGACAGAACTACTGCAGATTATGGTTCATCCTAAAAAACTGCGTAAAAGAATCAGGGTGAGTTTTGGAACTTACAGTTACCGTCAAGATCTTGTTTTACAACAAAATCCCAGAGTATTGTCGAGACTGCTCTCATCTGGGTCATTCGGAAAACAACTGCAAGAAATCTGCTCAAAGGAAGACAACTAACTTAGCTATTTCCTCCAACCCAACTAAGATAAGTGAATCTTTAATACCCGCATTTCAGATAAAGAAGGATAATCATGCCTTTAAATCCATAATTGTAAATGAAAAGGCTAATCCTCGTGAAAAAGCTGAAAAGAATACAAAAAGTTCAGTAATCGCACCTGATGGTGTTGACAATAATGAATTGATTGATGTATTGCACATGTTGGACATGGAAGTGAGCTCTACAAAGGAGAGTCCTCTTAAGTTACCTTTATTGTCAATATCATCTCCATCTAAGCACACTTCAGGAAGCCTCCTTCTATCTCTTGTCTACAAGCAAAGGAAAACGGACGTTAAGAAACTCAAGAATGTTAAAACACTAAACACTAAGGGGATAATATCTTCCAAGCTTCTGCATCACAAAACTGCTACAAAAAATAACAAACATTTTAAATGACTATTAACATTCTAAATTGGAATGTTAGAGGAATTGTGAACAAGCTTAGTCAAGACAGAATTAAATCGATGAGGAGATCAAAAAAGTTAAACTTTCTTACCCTTTAGGACCCTATGGTCAGTGTTTCAAAGATTGATTCTATAGCCAAAAAGCTTAGTTTTCAGGGCTATGCAAGCAATATGAGTAACAAGCTGTGGGCGATGTGGACTGGGGAGTTTAAGGTGGATATTAGCATTAATGAAGGTCAGTTCTTACACTTAAAGGTGAACCACAACTATTTGCCGAAGGATTTTCTAGTCACTGTCATTTATGCTAAGTGCACTAGAAGTCTGCGTAAACTTCTCTAGGATAATCTAAGAAATGTGGAGGAGGAGGATATGGATGGATTATGTGTAAGGATTTCAATACAATTGCCTATCCGGATGAATAACTACATTGTTCAACTAATTGCTCAGCTAGCATGGATGATTTCAATGCATTTCTTTTAGATTGCAATCTCATTGACGCTGGCTACTCTGGAAATAAATATATGGTCTAATGGGATACAATGGAGGAGACTAGACATGGTGCTAATCTATAATAAATGGCTCTCCTACTTTGATGACACAACTGAATCTCACTTATCAAAATCATGCTCTGATCACTCTCCACTACTTATTAAAATCTCTACATCACCTATCGAAAGACTGTCTACTTTCAAATTTTTAAATATGTGGTGCAGGCATGATGAGTTTTACAGCTTTGTAGAGACTTGTTGGGCTATGGAATACAATGTGACTCATATTTTCAAATTCTAGGCTAAACTAAAGAACCTAAAGGCCAGACTCAAGGCGTGGAATAAATCAGTCTTTAGGAACATTTTTTACTCTATCAGCCATCTTGAGGGAGAAAATATTGCTTTGGAATCAAAGGTGACTAGTTCTAATGACAACCAAGCTAAGGAGGACTTAAAGAATGCTAATGATAAGATGCTATTGCTTCTGGATAGAGAAGATGATTATTGGGCCCAGAAATCTCATACTAACTGGTGCAGATATGGTGAGAGGAACACAACATTTTTTCATAACTATGTTAAGATGCGGTATAACTGATCTAAGATCTCTCGAATATGGAGTGATGACAAATTGGAAGAGGATGAAAAGGCTATTGGAGAATCTGCTGTGAGCCATTTCAAATCTCTCATTGCTGACTTACCTAAACCATGGTATCCTAATATACTAGAGGATTTTATACCTAAATTGGTCTCTGAAGATGATAATGACATGCTAATAAAATTTCCTGATGACACTGAAATATATGATGTCATTAAAACCCTAAACTCTAATGTTGCTGTTGGGCCTGATGGGTTTAATTGCAATTTTTCAAGCACTGCTGGGCTATTATTAGGGAGGAATTATGTGCTGCTATCAGGGAATTTTTCAAGGATGGTGATCTACCTATGGGCTTATATGCAACTCTTTTTTGTTTGATCCCTAAAGGGGTGGCTTCTAAACGCTGGAAGGATTATAGACCCATCAATTTAACCACTTTCCTGAGCAGGATAATTTTTAAACTAATCAACATTAGGGTTTCTGCTTTATTACCTAATCTAGTGTCTGATGAACAGGGGGCTTCTACTAAAGGAAGAAGCATCCATGAGAACATAATGATTGCTCCGGAGCTTTCCTTTGATCTTAATAGTAAAACTAGAGGAGGTAACATTCTTTTGAAGGTGGACATAGATAAGGCATTCGGCAGGCTTGATCACACTTTCTTACTCAATGTGCTAAAGGCTTATGGGTTCAGAGATGATTTTGTGAGGCTAATTGAAAAGAATGTGTCTAACTGCCAGTTTTCTGTATTGGTTAATAGAATAAAGGTCTCAGACAGGGTGATCCAGTGTCACCCAGTCTATTCATTTTGGCCCAGGAATACCTCATTAGAGGCCTTAAAAGTCTTACTGTTAAAGATGCTACAACTAACTACAAAATTAGAGGGGGAATGAACTTATCTTGTCTTTGCTTTGCTGATGACATCCTCGTATTCTGCAATGCGTCATCGGGATCTCTCAAGAAGATCATGAAAGTGTTCAATCAGTATGAAGAAAGTTTTGGTCAATTGGTAAACAAGGAAAAATCAAGAATTATAACTACTAAGAAATTCTCTGCTCACCAGGCTAAAAAGCTTAAAATTCTTCTGGATTTTAAGCATTATCATCTTCCCTTTAAATATTTGGGAGCTGTTATCAACACAACAAAACGAGTTAGTGACTTTGAAGGCCTCATTGCAAAAACTATAAATAAGTTACCAGAATGGGATCATAAAATATTATCTCCTTGTGGTAGATTAGTCTTAGCTAAGAATATCATTTCTAGATATCCTATGTACATGTGTCAACATACTGAAATTCCTAAAACTACCATCAAAAGATTGGAAATTCTTTACAACAAGTTTCTACGGAGAACAAACTCTATTAGAAATTCTACTCACTGGTGCAAATGGTCTAAGCTGTGCAAGAACTATAAAGAAGGGGGTCTTAATCAAAGAAGGTTGGAGGATATGGTTGATGTTTTTTCAGCAAAGCTTTGGTTTAATTTGAGGAAACAAGATTCACTATGGGCTGCTATTACAAAATCTATATACTTTAAGAATCAACATCCTCTGTTGGCACCGTTACTACCTAAAAGCTCTCTTATTTGGAAGAGAATTTGAAGGATGAGAGATAGAGCAAAAAGTTTTATTTTTTGGCACAATGGCAGTGGTAAGGTGGACTTAAAATTGGACAGCTGGTGCTCTATTAATGTGTTCACTAGTCTAGCGGATGTTGAAGACAGAATCTCAATCTCTACATCTATGGTTAGCGAATATTGAGATGTTGATAGATGGAATGTAGCAACGCCTGAGACTGTTTTGAATCATAATCAACTTCAAAACATTCTCAAATTTGGCCTGAACAGCTCAAATTAAGACACTATTAGCTGGACTATCAGCACTGATGGGAACTTTGACACAAAAGCAACATGGAATGAATTCAAAATGAAGGGAAATACTTCTAACCTTTATGATAGAACTTGGAATATCGTAACTTCCATTAAATACTCTTTCATGCTCTGGAGAACTCTTAAGGGTTGGGTTTTAACTGACAGTATCCTGCAAAAGAGAAACCTACAGTTAGCTTCAAATTTCAACCACTGTAATAATTATGAAAGCATAAATCACGTGTTTGTAGACTGTCAGAAGGCTATGAGGGTTTGGATTTATATTGCAACTCATTTCAGAATCTACATTTCTAAAACCATGACTCTCTCTCACTTGGTAAGGTCATGGTACTGGTCTACCAATAAAAAGTTTCACATTCGTATGATTCTCCCATCGATTATTGTTTGGGGGATTTGTCAGGCCAGAAATAAAAAGAAGATGAAAACATGGAAACAAGTTCTCTGGATATGATCAACAACATTATGTTCATCCTCTCAAGCCTTGAGAGAACAGGATTATTAAAGAAGAAGCACTGGGGTAAGGATGTAATGGTTGGAATCTCTATTGGTAGCATCAATCACCTAATTAAGACTTATGTACTGGTTGCTCTAAGTTAGAAGAGTCCTAAACTAGGTCGGTACAAGCTAAATACTGACGGTTGTTGCACTAACATTGGTGAATGTTATAAAGGTGGACTGTTCAGGGATCATGTTGTTAATATTATCTTTGCCTATGGGAAATTCTATGGAAAATAAAGTCCTATTATAGCTGAAGCCAGGGCCATGCTTGATGGTCTCCATCTGTGTTTTGAGAAGGGTATTACTTCTCTGGATATCGAAATGGACTGTTGCATTTTGGCTTAAATGATTCTTTCAGGTAGAGCTCTCTGGTACTTACAAGATTTCCTTAATTGCTGCTACAATCTGATCTCTTCGAACATGAAAGTTATTCACGGCTTCAGAGATCAGAATGAAGCTGCTGACTTTCTAACTAAGTTCTCTCTTAAATCTAAAAGGAACTCGTATTTCGAAGGAAACAAAGTTCCTAATAGATTGAGAGCGATTTCCCTCTTGGAAAGCTTGGGACTTTGCTATCTCAGAGCAGTTTCAGAGAGTTAAGAATAAAAATGGGGGATTCCTCAGGACACAAGCAAGGAGCACTGGGAGCTGGGATTATGATGAGCAGAGAAGAAGAGAACGAGCTCTATGTCTTGGATGAGCTCGACATCAGGTCAACATCAACAATACATAACGCGGAAGAGGTTGATAATAGGATTGGCAGATAATAGAGAAGCAAAATGAACCGAGCTCAATGATGCACAGAGCATGATAATGGAAGCAAAATTAAGAGCAGACATTGTGTTCCTGAACTCAAGATCATGATGAGCTCGGTGATGTAAAAGAAAAGTCGATCGACTGAATTTAAGCTCAAGACGAGCTCGATAAAGACATAGTAGAGTTGATCGACTAGAACAAGGAAGGTGGTAAAAGGAAAGGACCTGAGCGCCTCATAAGTTAGCTCGAGCTCAACACAACAAATCAAATTGGGTTCTGAGCTTGAGTTTGAGCTCAGCAAATTAGGTCGACGCTGGTGTTCTTAAAAAGAAGAGTTCAGCTCAGATTAAAGTGTAGATTGCACCCATAGCTTTTATTTGTAATGTTAACACACGATTAAATCCACACGTTTAGGGCGTGTTAGTTATTCCACGATTATAGGAATAATAGTGGTAACAGTTATTAGTTCCAAAATTATAAGGATAATGGTTAAAGTGGGTTAGTGGCGCTTTAGCGTAACCAAATGTAACTACCCACTCGTTTGTATATTATAAATAGGGAAAACCTATTGATGAATAAAGTGATCTCTTTCTTGACTAAAACAAAGTAGACTAATGTGGCAGTACTTGTTAGCTCCTTAACAAATTTGGCGCCGTATGTGGAAACTCTTTAACCAATCACCATGGTGGTCATTAGGTCAGGAATTGAGAGAGATAATCAGGAAACCATTGAAACAACAACTCATCAGAGGAGAACTGTAAGTCATCTCGACCCTACGATTCCTCAAGAGATCAATCCTTTGATACCCCCATCAACGGTCGTAAAAGAGGGACCTCTGGTCCGAACATGCATTGCTCTCAGGGAAGAGACTCATCCTCATCAAACTGATAATGCGTTGGGAGCCCAAACAGCTACAGAAGCCGTACCAACGAATGACTCGGCGGTTCTCCAACTGGAGCAACGACTTCAAAATTTGCAGGAAAAACAGCTGAAAATAGCATTTGAACGTGACGCTAGAGAGCAAGATATGCATGCTACTATGGTAGGTATAAATGACGATATTCATGCTCTAACTGCAAAAATCAAGGGTGCAAGCAAGAGTCATCAGCCATCAGGGCTAGAGGTGAGCAAGGTTAACAGGACTGACCGCTCTTCTAAAAGAGACGACAAATGAGAAGGTGAAGGTGAAAGCGGGGCAAAATCGTAACAGAGGATCACGTGACGAGGCCAAGTAGACATCTACCAAACGAGCCCGAGAAGATGAGGACCTTCTTTATAACCAGATTCTCCCGAAATTATCAGCTTATATATTGAAGGAATCACCATTTTCAGAGAAAATCCTGGAGGTCCAACTCCCCAGAAAATTCGATCCATTCAGACGCTATGGATTGGTTCAGTAGCTTGCCGAATGGGTCTGTCTATAATTTTGCTGGACTATGGAAAGCGTTTAGAGAGAGGTTCATGGGGAACAAAGAACTCAAATGCGAGCGAGATTCGATCATGGATCTTTATCAACATCGAGGTGAGTATCTCAAAAGTTATGTTAGACGATTTATTCATGCCATGAATTGTTTACCAGATCTAGTTGAGAACATGGCGGTGGCCTCTTTGAAACGAGGTCTCGAAAGGATAGGGGAGCTGTATGCAGATCTTATCAGGTTCTCTACTGAAAACATGGGAGATATGCTTGCAAGAGTAGACACTTTAATCAGATTTGAGGATGCTTGAAGAGGAGCGTCACCCGAGCGGCGTGAGTCAGAGGTCAAAGATGGTGGATCTGAACGGAAAAACTTCGAAGATCAACCACGGAGGTAATACAATCGAAGACCTCAACAGCTTGACCAACCTAATAGACGTTTCACTCCATTGACATGGGCTATTTCGGTAATCTATGACCGAACAAAGGGGCGTACGAGGTACCAAGCTCCGCAAAAAATGAATGCATTTGGGTTTAAACGATCTAATAGGTACTAATGTGCGTATCACCATGACCATGGGCACTCGACAGATGAATGCTGGCAGCTAAATGATGAAATACAACAATTGATGGTCAATGGTGAGTTGATTCAGTATATCAAACGAACTCGGCCATATCGATATGAAGAAGCTCGCTCTCTAAATACTTAAAAACCAGCACTTGGAGAGGGGTCGGAAGCTAATAAGCAGCAGTGGTTACTAACCATAGCAGGGGGAAATTTGGCTACTGGACAGGGGTCTACCCAGCATAAGCAAGCTAAAAATAAGTTCGGGGTTTATGAGATAGATGAAAGTTCTTATCGGAATTACAGAGACCCGTTCGCCGATCTCACTTTCAATGATGATGATCTCAGAGGCTTAAGTTTGCCCCATGAAGATGCTCTAACTGTTGATTTGGACATAGGAGGAATAATGGTAACAAGTGTATTGGTCCATGGAGGAAGCTTGACGAAGATTATTAAGAGGAGTTTTGATCGCATGAAGAATGTCCCACCGTATCAACCTACTCAGTGAACCTTGGTAGGGTATGAAGGAAAATCTTCGCAATGTGTTGGGGAGGTCGAGTTGGTGGTTAAAGTCGGATATGGAGCTACAAATAGCGAATTAAAGACGCTATTTTTTTATCTCTAACGCGCAGAGTCTTTATCATGCGATCATCGGACGACCATGGCTTCATAGGATTGAAGCAAGGCCATGCACATATCGGCAATGCATTAAGTATCCAGTGGGTAGTTTGACAAGAATAATCCGAGATAGTCAGACGATCGTGCGAACGTGTTATGCGATCGCATCGGATCCTTCAAAACCCATCCAATATCAGTTAAATGGTGTGGGGGGGGGGGGACATTGTTCCAACTGTAACAAGTCTTACCTCGCCAGAACCAGTGGATGATCCACGCGGAAATGAGGATTCACCCAAACGGATGTTACGACAGCGGACACGATCATAGCTGCTAATAGAGTGTTACGCCTGGGGAATGAACTGACTTCAGATTCAAAGGTACGATTTGTGGATTTATTAGCTAAGAACTTAGATGTATTCGCTTGGGAGGAAGCTGACGTTTCAGGAGTAAGTCCTGCAATTATAAGTCATGAGTTGGCTATCTATCCATGCGCTAAACTAGTACGGTGGAAACGAAGAGCATTTTCAGTTGAGAAGCAGGTTGCGATATTGGCAGAGGTCACTAAGCTCTCTTGATTGGGGAATATTCGAAAAGCAAGGTATCCGGTGTGGATAGCTAATCTGGTCTTAGTTAAAAAGAAGAGCGGGCAATGGAGAATGTGTGTGGATTTTACCGATTTGAACCAGGAATTTCCTAAGGATGCTTTCCCATTACCGAGGATAGTCCAGCTCGTTGATTCAGCTTCATGTTTCAAATTTCTATCTTTTATGGATGCGTATTCGAGATATAATCAGATTCACATGCACCCGTCTGATCAAGAGCACACAGTTTTTCAAACCGAGCGAGGCCTTTATTGTTATATGGTCATGCCCTTTGGGTTGAATAATGCGGGATCAATGTATCAAAGGCTAGTTAATCACATTTTTCAGGATCATTTAGGGCAGCATTTGGAAGCGTATATTGATGACAGGATTATTAAAACTTATGAAGAGGAGCAGCACCTTAGCACTTTACAGGTTTTTTTTTTATATTTATAACGCAAGTATAACCTAAAGCTTAACCCATAAAAATATTGTGTTGGTGTGGCCAAGGGAAAATTCCTAGGCTACATGGTAAGTTAGCAGGGCATTGAGGCAGATCCGGTTCAATTAAGTGCGATTTTGCAAATGGAACCTCCAAGGAATGTTAAGGAAGTCCAATGTCTCACAGGAAGGTTAGCAGCCCTTTTAAGGTTCATCTCGTGAGCCTCAGATAAAATTCATCATTTTTTTCAAGTATTGCGGGGTGCCAAGAAATTTACATGGACAGAGGAGTCCGACAAGGCTTTTGATGACATGAAGAAATATCTTACGTCTCCTAAGATTTTATCTGCCCCTGCACCAGAAGAGCCGTTGTTTATGTACTTGACAGTATCGTCCTTCTCTGTAAGTTCGGTTCTTGTACATGATCAAAAGGGGAAACAGCAGCCCGTGTATTACACAAGTAAAATGTTGACAGATGCAGAGACAAGGTATCTGAACCTTGAGAAATTGGCATTAAGCTTGGTTGTTGCAGCTCGGAGAATGAGGCCATATTTTCAAGGGCATGTTATCACGGTGCGAACTGCATATCATTTGCGAACAGTCCTGCAAAAGCCCGATACTTATGGTAGATTAACCAAATGGAGCATAGAGCTAGGGGAATATAACATTCGTTTTGAGCCACATGTAGTTATAAAAGGACAGACAATTACGGATTTTTTAGCTGAGTTCAGCTCGTCAAGGTAAGAGTATGATGAGGAAGGCGACGAACGTACGGTCAGGCTTGATCAATGGATTATTGAAGTAGATGGTGCATCTTCAACAACATGGGGAGGTGTAGGCATTGTGGTCAGAACTCCAACAAGAGAGGAGATTAAGCAGGCAGTGTGTTTCAATTTTCCGGTTACAATTAATGCTGCAGAATATGAAGCTGCCCTATGTGGTATGAAGTTTGCTTTGATATGTAGAGTTCGAGCTATCAAAATCAGATTTGATTCTCAGTTGGTGGTAAATCAAGCACGGGGCCTTTATGACGTTAAACAAGATGCCATCAAGGAATATATCGTAATTCTCAAAGAATACGAGTCCAAGTTTACTCACGTTTCTTTTGAATAGATCCCTCAAAGAGATAATTCGGCAGCTGACATTTTGGCAAAGACAACAGCTACGGGAGAGCATCCAGCAATTTTAATCGAGCAACTCCCTGCGACAGAGCTGATTTTAACGGTCGCTACAGTTCATTTGTCTATTAACATGGATTATTGGCGGACTCCAAACCTCCATTACCTTAATCAAGGAGCGTTTCTTGAAAGTAAGAGCGAGGCCCGTGCATTGCAAATCAGAGCGGCTAAGTATTGTGTCCTTGATGATATTTTATATAGGAAAAGCTCAACCAGACCCCTGTTTTGTTGTCTTGATCAAACTGAAGCTAAGTTTGTGTTAGAAGATCTACATTCGAGAGAAGCAGGGGCTCATTGTTGACACCGAACGTTGATTCGACGATTCCTGCTCGCTGGATATTATTGGCCTGAGCTAGCAAATGATGCTGAGAATCTCGTCCTGCACTCTCATAAGTGTCAAGAATACTCAAACACGCAGCATAAACCGAGCGAGCCCATGTAGAATATTCCTATCCCATGTCTGTTTGATAAATGGGGGATAGATTTGGTAGGACCTCTGCCAATGGCCACAGGCAAGCGACAGTTTCTCATTGTGGCTGTCGATTATTTTTCGAAATGGGTGGAAGCTAAAGATTTGTTTAAAACCCAAGCTGAAGAGGTATGTGATTTTATACACAATCAAATTCTGACTCGGTATGGCATTCCGTGAATTTTAATGACAGACAACAGGCCTCAATTTCAAAATTCGGTCCTTACGAACTTCTATAAGCGGTATGGGATTCTCCAGCATTTTTCCACCCCTTATTATCCTCAGGAAAATGGGAAGTTCGAGGTCACCAACAGAACGTTGTTAGAAAGGATAAAAAAAAGTTAGAATGAGCCAATAGCAAATGGCCAGACAAGTTGGCTGAGGTTCTATGGGCTTATAGGACCACCCCGCGTTCTGGAACATGTGATACACCTTTTGCTTTGGTATACGAAGCTGAAGAAGTTATCCCAGCGGAAGTCATAGTACCGAGCCATAGGATTCAACACTATGAGGAAGAAGTAAATCTTATAGCCACGTCAACGTCACTGGATCTAATTGACAAAAGACAAGACCAGGGCAGGGTTCGAACAAAGCATTATCGAAGTCTCATGAGAGTACGTTTCAATGCTCGGTTGAAGCCAATATCATTTAAAGAAGGTGACTTTGTCTTGAAAAAGGTGTTTCAGGGTTCTGGTAGCGGTGCAGGTGGTAAGTTAGGACCGAATTAGGAAGGCCCGTACTTAGTTATATCGGTAGGACACCATGGCGCGTACAGATTAGCAGATCAAGAAGGTCAAACACTCAAGCACCCTTGGAACGTTTATCACCTAAAATTGTATCGCCAAATTGTATAAGATGTAAATATGCGCTCTTTTTCCTCTCTGATGACGCGTGAAGGTTTTTTACTGAGGCATCTACAAACAAGCTTTTGAGTCTTTTTAATATAATTTATTGTTTTCGCCAAATGTGTGTGTGAGTATTACTTTTATAACCAGCGAATGGGTCAATGACCACGCCTTTGTAAGGCTACGCTACGGACCATACTGAGTCCATACTAAGTGTCTATAAACGCGAACGGGCTAATAGGCCACTCTTACGGGCTACGCAATGACCATACTAGTCAAAGATCTCATATAGAGTGAAACGCAGAGAAGCCTAAAGGGATAAAACCCTAATTTTTATTAAAGAAAAAAAACTCCCAGAACAGTGTATAGAAGATAGGTTTATAGAAGGGTTCAAGAGAAACCCTAAAACTAAAAATATGAAAATTACAAAAATAACCTAAAGTATTAAAATTGCAAAACAAGAGGATAGATGAGCCCGAATGCCCAAAAAAGCCCATAGCTCACGAGCAAAGCTGGTGACTTGCGTTCGTGACGTCGTTTCCTTCGAAACAAGGTGCTGTGGGTCAAAATCTGACACCGGAGCTCCGAACTGTTAATTCACCGAACTGTCTGCATCATTCCCGCCGGGGTAGAGAAGATTCGCCCTCGAATCAGAACCGGTCTCCCCATCAGAAGAGTCACCTGCATAAGGAATCAGATGCTTAACATTGAAAACATCAGTCGTGCGGACATGGCTAGGCAAACGTAGTCGATAAGCATTCGGATTGATCCGCTCCATAATCTCTACTGGACTAATCTTCCGGGCGGCCAGTTTATTGTATTCACCAGCAGGGTAACGATTCTTTGTTAAAACTTCCCACACATAGTCACCAACTTCGAACTGAACAGGACGACGATGAGAATCGGCTGAGACTTATATTTGGCGGTGCTCAAGACCAACTGATCATGAGTCTGCTGGTGGGTTTGGCGAATCTGTGAGACAAGTTCCTCAGCAGTTGTATGAGGACGAATCTTGCTAGGCAGTGCTAACAAGTCTACTGGACCCCGAGGCACAATACCATACATCACCTGAAAAGGACAAAAACCCGTGGATCTGATAAGGCATGGTTGTGGGCGAACTCCGCCTGCGGTAAGCGCTGATCCCAAGACTTCGGATGATCTCCTACCAGACTTCGAAACAGGTTACCGAGGGAACGGTTAACCACCTCTGTCTGACCATTCATCTGAGGGTGGTAAGCACTACTGAAGTTGAGCTGTGTATTCACCATACGCCATAAGCTGCGCCAAAAATGACTCACAAACCGGGTGTCACAGTCAGAAACAATGGTACTGGGAAGGCCATGAATACGATAAATCTCTCGAAAGAAAAGCTGCGCGACACACACTGCATCAGATGTTTTTCTACAGGGGATGAAGTGTAACATCTTAGACAAACGATCAACCACCACAATAATAGAGTCGAATCCACGCTGAGTCCGGGGTAAACCAAGAACAAAATCCATACTGATGTCGGTCCATGGCTGAGCAGGAATCGGCAGGGGTAAATAAAGACCTGCATTTGTGGATGTTCCCTTGGCCAACTAACAAATTCGACAACGGGCGATAAAACGACCAACTTCCTTCCGCATCGAAGGCCAAAAATAGGATGACGACAGCAACTGGTATGTTCGATCAAGGCCCACATGACCTTCATTATGCAGCTCCTTGATCAGCTGAGGACGCAAACTATAGTCAGGGATACACAGCTGTATGCCACGAAAGAGAAAGCCATCCTCCAATAAAAAATCAGAATGTTCGCCCTGCTGAATCAGTTCAATAACCCGAGAGAAGAATGAGTCAGTAATATAAAGGTCAACAAAAGAATCAAAGCCAGGAACCGGAACGCGCATCTCATTCAATAGAGTGTGACGTCGGCTCAAAGCATCAACAACCCGATTCGTAATACCGGCCTTGTGCTTGATGACAAAAGTGAACTGCTGCAAGTAAGCTATCCAAGCAGCATGTCTATGAGATACTTTGTCTTGACTACCAAGATACTTCAAAGAATCATGATCAGTATATAATACAAATTCATGCTGAAACAAGTAATGACGCCAATGTTTGATAGCCTCAACTATCGCATAAAATTCAATATCATAAGTACTAAATCGCAGCTTGGCATTTGCCAATTTCTCACTGAAGAAAGCCACAGGACGCCCTGACTGGGAGAAGTATCTTGAATCCAAGCTCCCAGCGTCGGGTGTGAGAAGTATTCTGGTCGATCCTCTCCCCAAAAGGGTTATCGATACCCTCAACCTCTGTGCCTTGTTGCCTGGTGTTAAGATCAGCCATCTAACGGGTAAGATCGGCTACATGACGGCATAGGTCAGCAACTTCATGATCATCTAAATCACTTGTATCTCTAGTCACTGCAGCGCCACCGCGACCACTGGTTCTTCCTCATACCATCTCGCAGGACTGCCTGTGTCTGATACCACTATGATATAGAGTGAAACGCAGAGAAGCCTAAAGGGATAAAACCCTACTTTTTATTAAAGAAAAACAACTCCCAGAATAGTGTATAGAAGATAAGTTTATATAAGGGTTCAAGCGAAACCCTAAAACTAAAAATTTAAAAATTACAAAAATAACCTAAAGTATTAAAATTGCAAAACAAGAGTACAGATGAGCCCGAATGCCCAAAAAAGCCCATAGCTCACAAGCAAAGCTAGTGATTTGCGTTCGTGACATCGTTTCCTTCGAAACAAGGTGCTGTGGGTCAAAATCTGACACCGGAGCTCCGAACTGTTAATTCACCGAACTGTCTGCATCAAGATCAAGTCTGAAAAGACCACGCAATAGGGTCCATAGGATCTCTCCACGAAAACGCTATCATGGCACATGTTATCTTAGCTACGCAATGAGCCATATTGAGCTCAGGGTTATAAAAAGTGTTCGGATAACTCAGCACACGTATGGTCTACATTTATCAACATACGTTTGTAATAATGATTAAAGAAAATCATGGATCAATTCAAAATAATGGGGTCCAGATACTACAAGCAGTACCAAAAGTTTAACACAACCAAAAGAGAAGAAAACCATAGAATTCAATAGAAATAAGCGTGAAAATTATTTAGACCCACCAGGAGGTAATAGTTCGGAAGGATCCATGGCAGTGTTAGCTTCTGTGTTTTTCTCGAGGGCCACGGTCGAGGTCGGGGCAGCAGGTTGTAAAAGGTGAGCAAAGGAGCCCAAGTTCAGACTAGGATTCAGGGCCATTAATTCTGCAACAGCTTTTTGGTTCTCTATGACGATTATATCGGTTGCAGCTGAAAACACTTGTGTTTCCCTTTCCTCAACACCTGTGTTTATCTTTTCTTGGCATTAGTGTCGTTCCTGCTCGACCTGAGAATGCCTTTCTTCAATTTCCTTGGTCAATTTGCTCACTTCAGATGTCAGAGCATCAATCCGATCTACTTGTTCATCTACCCTGTTCGCCTGGTGGTTGGCCCTATCCAGCAGTTTAACATTCTGCCTTTGCAGATCGCAGTTCCTCTTCAACAAGTTTTCGTTCTGATTTACCACCATGTTAAGGTTTTGAGAAAGAGCTGCGAAGTATTGGTCCTTGAACTACACAGTTTCCTGTAGAGATACAATTGTTTTCTCTAGCTGGGCTTTAACATTCAATGTTTCGTGTTTAACAGCATGGGCTGAGGAATAGGCATGTCTCAAAGGGATGATTTATGCAGTACAGAACTTGGAAGAGCCAAAAAACATAGCTTCAGGCTTCCATCTCTCCATTGCAGTTATATCAACAAGAGACATATTCCGATAACTTAAAATGAATGAGTTATGCTGCATCTGAATAATCAACAATGAAGATAAGTATACATATAGTCTACAATTTGGAGTATATAAGTTAATAGGTTATACCTCCATCGCTAGCTTTGTTTGTCTTTATAAGAGCTCTGTGTTGGACACCTTATCATAGTAGGAAATATCAGGTGTCTTGCGTAGTTGCTCGTATGTAGGAGGAAGGATGTGGAACTTGTACTTTTGGGTGCTCCCATATAGGTACCCTTTGTTGGTTGGTCTCCGCAGCTTTATCGCTAGGGTTATTCCTTTCAGTATTCTCCATAGAGGGAGTTTGAACTCCCAAAGAGGAGCTCAGTGCTAGTTGTTGCGCTGAGGTCGCATGCGTGGGAGTTGCAGCACTGTATCTTTCTCAGCTTTGCAGTCATTCTCGTCGGAATCAGCCAGATCGACTATCTCCTTAGCCCAGGAGGATTTTATCCTTCACCAACTTCTCTTGTTGATAGATTAAGAAGATCTGCTCCTTCATTAGAGGGGGTTTTAGCGCCATCATCTTCTTCATCTCGGAGTTTAAATCTTCTGGTGGTTAGAGGAACAACTTCAATTACCTTTTGCTTTTTATTCCTCCTTGTGTCGAGGCCACCAGAGTTAGTTTCTTCATCTTCATTTTCTCTTTCTGCTCGAGGGTTAGTTGATTGAGCAGCTGTAGGAACAGGAGGTGCTTCTTTTTCATTTTGCTCGACAGACTTCTCTTTCTCCTTACCGCTGTCATTACCTTGATCAATGGAGAGAGCTGCAGCACATGCAGAATCCTCGGGTTCACCAGTTTTGCGTGTGGCTTGAGGTACTGCTAGCCAAATGCCAGGACTATTTTTCTGACAGAGCTTATTTTCTAAAATTATCTTGAGACGGTCCATGGTAGCTTTAGAGTCGTCTGTCATTTTGATTCCTTCTTTTTCTGATGTGATGAGTTCAAGAATGGGCCACAGTCCTGATCGTAGATAATTATATCGAGTGAACATATTTTTGGGGTCTTGTTGCCAAGTTTCAAAGCATAACCTACTAACTCTGATCAGAGGGTTTATGTAATCGTCTGGTCTTCCTTCTTTTCACCAAGCCTGGTTTGAGAGTTCACCCGAAGACACAAGGGTATGATCAAACAGTTCAAACAAATTAATATTTTCATACAAGATAAAAGCAAGGCTTACAAGTTTTCTTCCATTGACGTTCTAGTTGAAGATTTAGGGTAGGGGTGTTGTGTTCCCAATTACCCGAAACAAAGACAAAGGAATTTTTCCAATTCCTACCAGAGTTGGGTAGTTTCACAATCTTCTTAATCTCTTTAAAATGGGTATATAAGAAGGGAGTCTTGGCTAGCTTGGTTACATCGGTACCAGATATGAGGTATGATAAACATATTTTGATGTTTAACAAGCGCGAACTAAGGACTATGCTGAGCAACAGCCTCTAGTCGTTTGCTGACATCTGGGTGGGGCAAATACCCAGAACGCTGAAGTAGTCACGAATTAGTTCAGGCAGGGGTAACTTAAGTCCCCAATCGAACAAAGTGGTAAATAGGCAAGTTTGTGTTTCCTGAGTGTGATAAGGATGCTCGCCTAAACCAGGAGCCCTAATGGTTATGTTATCAGGAATGTTGCATCTTTGCTTTAGATTGGTGATTCCCTCATCATCTAAATTACTGTATCTAGGATCTATTTGAGAAAAATAGTTTTCTAAATCGTTCACATCCTCGTATTAGGATTCTGCAATTTTGACGGCCTTACTCCTCACTCCCTTTTTGGGTGCCATGATTTTTCTACAAACTGCAATTATGCAAGGAGATAAGTCAGAACGCAAGCGATTTTGGGGACTCCTCTACAACTAAAGTTTTTAAAACCCTGAATATTGGGTTATCTACAACATTCAACATAAGCGAAAGAGGAAGAAGAAGGGTGTTACCTGAGAAGTTGTTGACGAAGGAAATAAGTGAACGCCTGGGAATAAGTTCGCAGAGAGTTTTTCAAGAAGAATAAAGTAGAACACTTGAAGAAATATGGTTTTTTCAAATAAATGAGGAAGTAATTTGAGTAATGGAACGTTTCGCGAAAGCGTGTAAGTTATGACATCATTGTCTATTTGAAAATTGTGTCAGGAACCTAAGTAGCCAAAATGTAACTGCATGAAACGGCGTTAGCAGAAAACCGCCATTTGTCTTGACGACAAGTGTCAGAAAGAATCAGATATAGGACGATTCAAATTATTATTATAAGTAGAGTTTTTAATTTATTTATAATTTATAGGTTTATTAATTTCTTATTAAACCTCTAAACTAGGGGGAGCCCTGATAAGGGGGGATTCCCCAGGACACGAGCAAGGAGCACAGGGAGCTGGGATTATGATGAGCAGAGAAGAAGAGAACGAGCTCTATGGCTTGGATGAGCTCGAGATCAGGTCAACATCAACCATAGAGAACGCAGATGTAGCTCAGATGGTAGAGCGCTCGACATTTGATCCCTTTTCGATTTCTCCATGAGTTTTTCTTCGAAATGCTGGATGTCACATGCGTCGCTTGGAGAGGATTGGATTTGGCTTCTAGGGTTTCATATCAGTTCCTTTGTCAAGGATTGTTGGTTTCTCAGTTCCTGGATGCTTTTCATGGGTTGTCTTCGTGGTCGATTTTGGGTTTTATTTGTAATAAGGAGTGGATCGCTAAAGATTTTGGAGCTTAATTTATGAAAACTTGGTTCTGATTACGGTTTTTGGAAGTTCAATGAAGAGGTTCTGGTGAAGGATTACTCGATTAGGGTTGTTTTATGTGTTTTATTCAAGGATTTTCAGGTCGAGCAACAGATTGAGAAAAAGAAGAAAGGCAAAATTGGGGCTAGGGTTTTGTTTTGGAGAGAGAAGTGGAAACGTTTCGTGTTTGTTCAAATCTGCTAGTGCAAATGTACTTGGTTTAAAAGTTTAATAAAAAGGCCCAATTCATGAAAAAAAAAGATCTAGTAGCATGTTCGGTAATACTACTAATAACTTGTTCAGCGGGTAGGATAATTTCTTTTGATGCTCCTCACTTCTCTTATCTGTATTTTACTTTACAATTTTTTCGTATTTATATTTCAGTCTTTTTTTTAGGGAATCTGCAGCCGTTATTGAATGAGTGCGCACAAAGTAAACCCTTGATTTGACGTAATTACCTGTTAACCAACATCAGAAGATAAACCATACAAAGTGACAGTCTCAGCTAAGAAAGCGTTAGGTAAACCACACAAGGTGAGGGGCTCAGCCAAAAAAGCGGACGACTTAAACTCATGACCCTTTAATCACAAACATGCCTTACTCCACCAACTCGGCTATCTCTTTTGGAGCATACATTTGGCCCTTTAATTATATTTAGGATGGTTTTATATAAAAAAAATTACTTATATAGTTAGTGAGATGTCATTTAAGTTAGAAATTTTAAGCAAACATTTTTCTTTCGTCACGGTAAAAAAAACTATTATCAGTATTTAGAACTGACCAAATCCAGATTTGATGAGATACGTACACGAATTTAGAGGGACATATAAAACCGTTTCACATAGACGTAAATAACGTTATTATCCGCACATATACCTACTACATAATAATAAAACCCATGCCATATCATATACCGGACGATCGTCAAATAATTAGGGTAACCGAGTGGGTGGAATACGACATGTTCGTGATGGCTGTCATCTTGTGTGGTTTATTTTCTGGCGTTTGCAGGTTATTGTCTCAGACCGAGGATTTACCTTGTGCGTACTTGTTGAATAGCGGTTGTGGGTTCTCTCAAAAAAAAATCTTTAAAAATTTACGCTCCGTACGGTAGGGTATATTTTATATTTCAGCATATCTACTAAATTTATGTCTCTTCGACATCATTCTACCATATAATATCCTACCCTATATATATTATAGTTATATATTAAAATAAATCATTTTAATAAATTAATATAATATATTATTTTTATAAATTTAAATTATAAAACTAAATAATTAATTTGAATAAAATAATACATAATATATTAACTGTTTAAGAAAAACTAAAAAAAAACTCAAAAAAATTTAGTGTCTCAATCAAACAAACCAAGTCTCTATTTATAAATCTCAAAAAATTATAAATCATAGTATATTTTTTTTATTTACTAAAATGTTTCAATTTTTTTTTTGAAAAAACATAATAAAAATAATTCATAATGTTTAGTGTAGGGATCAAACAAACCAAGTCTTTAGTTATATCTCCAAAAAAATATAAATCATGGTATAATTGTTTTTTAAACTTACTAAAACATTTCGAATATCATTTTGACAATTCTAAATAAATTAAAAACTCAAATAAATTCAGTGTACAATCAAACAAACCAAGTCTGTACTTGTAGATCTCGAAATATAATGGAATTGCTTATAAAATTGCTTGGAATTACTTAAAATTACAGTTCGTTAGCCTTTTTGATGTAGCCCAGAAACCTAAACAAAAACATTTTTAATTTTATGTTATTTTATTCAAATATCTTATATAATTCGAATAAAATCTGATTATATTAAGATTTTATTTTATTTTGTTTTATAACATTTATTTTATTTCATTGTATTCTAATTTACAGTTTTGAGCAGCTCTTATATAAATCCTCGTATACTTTAAGATATTTTAATTTTTTGGAATAATATATTTTTTTTCTTTGAAAATTTCAGTCTTTGTTACCTTAGATTAGGGTTTCATCTATCATGTTACCTTTGAATTACAGTTTTATCTATCGTTGCTTCTTATTCTATTTTCGTCGCGTTATCAGTTTTGTATCATAGCCTTAGTTCCTGCTATAGGCAAGCATGTTTCTGAATGCTGATTTCATCGGATTCAAGGTCTAAAAGATAGAACAACATTTATGGTCATGAAGATCTCGAAGATCGTTTGGTATGCATGGACACATCATGCGTTTGGATGACGATCGTATTGACCAGTTACTGGAGGATTTCAAATTGGCTACCAATCGTTAGATCAAGGATAAACTTTCTTATTGAGATGCTATCTGAGGCTATAAAGAGGTTTTCGAAACAAATTTTTTTCATCAACTGTACATGGGGTGCTTGTTTCAGGCTATGAAAAGCCTTTCGAAACCAATTATGTTTTTCATCAGTTGGATGGCTAATGTGACTTCTAATAAGGAACATTCGAGAATAAATTATCTCATTCCGATACGGTCAACAATTATAATTTCTAATGTAACAATTCAAAATATAAAATAAAATAATTTTGGTTGTTGATGGTGATGGTGATGTGAATTTGGAGACAAATTCTTTTCAACCATGAGAGGATGATGTAGCCTAGAAGCCCAAACAAAAATATTTTTTATTTTATTTTATTTTATTCATATATCTTATATTATTCAAATCAAATCTAATATATTAAGATTTGATTTTATTTTGTTTTAAAATATTTATTTTATTTTATTCTATTCTAATTTACGGTTTTAAGCAAATCTTATATAAAGCCTCATATGCTTTAACGTATTTTAAGTTTTTGGAATAATATATTTTTTATCTCTCAAAGTTTCAGTCTTTGTTACCCTTGGATTATGGTTTAATCTATCATGCTATCCTCAAAATTAGGGTTTTATCTATCGTTTCTTCTTCTTCTTCTATTTCCACCGCGTTATCACTTTTGGTCGACGTTTTAGGCAAAACCATCTATATATTACAAAAAATAAGCATAACACATGAGTATGGATACTTACATTGATACGTTTGTTGCAGAAATGAAAGATTTGATGAATAGTTAGACATGTTTGTTTTAATGAGTATTGTTGAAGATGAGTAATAATAGTAGAAGAGTGAGTTTCACTATTTCGCTTATATTAAGTTGTTTTACTTTTAATAGTCAACAACAATGGTTTGAGTTGAGAGAAGAAAAATGATGGTTCGCATGTTCGCTATAAATTTTTGAATTTTATTCTTCTTTCACGTATATTTATAAAGTTTTCAACTTTAATCTTCTATGTATATAGATTATAATATTAAGAATAAAAAATGGAAATGATGTATTATTTAACAGTTTTTTTGTCTGATTCGTGTGAGTCTGCTGGATTTACTAATAGATTCTTGTTTTGTGTTATGAATCGATTTAAAATTCTATGGTTGTATCATGGACCGATCTTGAATTGAAACTTGCATAAAAGAAGACAAGATAAACTAGAATTTTATGTGTTCCATCCAATTAACAAAGCAACAAACTTCTTTTGTATGAGTAGTGTAGGAATCCAACCACACATCTTAATTATACAGATATGCAATTACGTTTAATGTTTAACTTAATTACATTATACCATTTTTTTCCTGCTTTTTGGTAGGAAACCACAACCCACTAAATTAATTTTTATCATTTTAGTCTTTGAACTTATCAATTTAATCATAAATGTTTATACCTGGGTTCACTCACTCAGCATATCCAGAATTAAACCGTAACCTACAGTTATACCTCCATAATGGGTTTTCGCCTATTAGTCGAATTCAAAATTGTATAAATAATCTCATTAGTCATTAATTAAATCGTCTTATGAAAATGATTAACTGCATACTTAATATACCAATATATAAATTTCCAACAATCTCCCACATTGTTACTCAATGATTAATTTATGTAATTTATATCCTGATCCTCTTGTCGATATGTAAACTTAAAAATCGTGTGCATCCTGATGAACGAAGAAGGACTAAACACTTCTTCCTGACAACATGAGAAACTTGAGGCGATAGTAATCATGTTATCATCATATAAAAAATTGCATGGATCTATTATTATGCGTAACATAAGAATAATATGAAATGTAATCGCACAAATCTATCATTAATTTGTCCTACTTAAATGAATATATACTTAATAAATTAGAGAAATCAATGAACTTTAACTAAGTAATATTTTACAAGAAACTAAAGTGTATACCATTAGATCGCAATTATAAATCGATCTCGATAAAAAAACTCCCACTGAAATCAATAATCCTCAAAACAAACAACATATATCATAATGGTGTGCTCCATAAAAATATCTAGGTAATACTAGTTTAATAATAGAATTTGCTTTTATGGAGTATGTTCTGATGTGCTATATACCGATTTGATAAATCTTAACTCCTTTTTAAAAACATGAACTTAATATATATATATATATATATATATATGATTGAACTCGGATTAGCTCTTGCTACTTAAAGTAAAAATAATTTCCACACGATAGCCTTATGGTACTTTATTTCTCTTTAAAATAACTTAATTCTTTAATCGTAATGACTAGTTGGACGTTTTTAAACATTCGACAAATTCAACTACCTTAGAGAGAATACAACCAATGTTACATTACACTATTCGATAATTTTATATCTCTAACTAATAGGAATATTTTGTCTAATATGCTTCCAAATGTATCTATATAGCTCACACAAATATGAGTCATAATACCCATTTATATCCAGATTATCATGCCTTCATATATGTCAACATGTATCCTTTTGTTTATTGCTTCCACCGGATGGTCCTTTTTTACTGCTTCCTAATGGTCCATCTCCAAACTATATACATAACTTACTAACAACCCGAAAATACATGCAATATCCAACCTTGCACAAACTTGAGAATACATGAGACTCTCGATTGCCAAAGTATATGGAAGCTTTTGTATTTAATCAATATCAAAATTATTTCTTCGACACTGAATTAAACTTAAGTTGTCCCATTTTGCGATAGAGGTATGCAAAGGCGTACTAAAATTATGAACTTATTACCATTGAACCTTAATACTCGTAGTACTCAATCGAGTTTGGTGGTGGTAGAACTTAATCAGACGATATTTTTGGAAGTTTTTTGAGTTGTCTAATAAATTTAAGATGGAAAGTAGAAAGAGAATAAAGGTGTTTGTATTTACTACCGAGAAAGAGAATGTTCAATCCATTTAATGTTGTTTGTCAAACTATTTATAGTCATTTTTGGATCCACGGGCCATTAGGGTCGGGTTATACATTCGGGTCAATCTTTTGGATCCATGGGCCATTCAGGTCGGATTATAAATTTGGGTCAATCTCGCGAGCCCCCAGGCCCACAAATAAATGAACTAGGCACCCAGCTGAATCACCAAGCATACACGTTATTCATCAAATTTAAAGTTTTGGTCCGGACTACCCTTATAAGAGAAATCCGACCTTCTTTATTTTTTTTTACCTCCAACATAATCCAACCTTATCATTTAGCCTCTTTAGATCTCTCTTTATAAGACACGTGTCAAGTGGTTATTGGACCTAATGACCGGTTTTACCCTTGGTAATTGTATCTAATAGCAAAAAAGGAAAACCCCTACATTTAATAACCCTATTTAATTATAACTGATGGTTCTTCTTCCCTAGTAAAAACACCCAAGTGTTTCTTCCTCACCTTTATAAGGGTAATATTTGTCACTGTTTCCATATAGAGTGAGAAATAGTTTCATTTACAATTTTATACAGAGAAAGAATCTAATCTTTCAAAATCAAATTTCATCATCTTCTACCTTGTTCATTGTTAATTGTTTCTTTTCAGTATTTTTTAGAGTTTGTATGTTTATAGGAAGGACTGCACTAATTAAAGTATATTGGCTCAATCTATCTAAGTTCAAAGAAGAAAAGAGTAAATCCAGAAATGCAGCCAGATTACCTTCTTCACCAGGCGGAGTAGTCTAGACTCAAATTTCAGAACATGGTAAAATTTCCTCATTTAATAAACAGAAAAAACCTCATAAACTTAGCCCCTTAACCAATCTTCTACATCTCTTGACCAATCTGTTTGGTCAACTAAACCATCCTTAACAAAAGAAGTTAGTATATGTAAACCTTATTTAACCTTCATAGCCATGGGATTAGATATTGTCGAAAATATTCCTCGTAGAGGCACCAGACTTTCTAAGGCTAAAAGTAAAACTCCATGATTGGACAAGAAAAAAAAACGAAAAAATCAGCTAAAATTTTCATTGATGCTAGCAATCCCCCACATCAAATTCCGATTTTGGGAGAATCTATCACAATCGAACTTCCTTCAGAAGTGATTTCAGAAGAAAATTCTATAGTTTCATCGATTGAGCCCTCTCATATTGAGGAAGAGATCCTGTTACTCAGCCTGATAAACCTTTGGATCAAATACCACAAGTGGTGGAAGAGCATATGGATGATTGAAGATACCCCTTTCGAGACATCGAGAAAAATTAGGGACACTCAAAAAGTGACACAAGAAAATAGAGGTAAGGTTGTCTTGCTCGAATCCGAATATGTGCATGAGTGCCAGGTTGGGCGAGTTGGGCCAAATTTTATTAAGGTAAGTGTCAAGTATCTTTTAGGTTTACATATAATACTATATATTTACTTTCACGAATCTGAACTGGAAGAGATTCAGAAGAAATTGGGATTTCCTTAATCAGTCAAAGTGAGGCGGCCCAATCTGAAGACACTCTAATAGACAACAAGGTTGGAGAGTTAGTCATTTATACCGATGTGCTCAACTAGGGCTTTCAGATTCCCTTATATCCAGAGATAGTGAGGTATTTCTACTTAGTAAAATTATGATTAAGTCAATTAAGCCCTAATGCTTGGTCCACACTATTAGCTAACATTATAGCTTTTGTGGTATCCACAATTCCCCGATGTGCATTGAACAACTAGCTGCTGTGGCCAGTTTGTGTTATAATATTTATATCCCCTTTTTATTATTTTAATATGGGGAACGACTATAAAATGGTGGATGACCTTCTCGAAGCTGATAAGCTTTGAAGGACTCAATTTCTTTTTGTTAGTGGTGCTTGGGAAAATGGCTGAAAAAATCACGTCTAAAGAAAATCTAAGTATGCTTACAAGATACTGGAAAAGCTCACATAAGTTTTTTAAAGATTTCTTTCCTTTCTATATTTTGATATAATTATTTCTCACTTTGGATTTGTTTTGTAGTGTTTTTAAAACTGTTTACACGAAAATTAGAAGATATAAATGTTTTTTAAGAAGTTGAATCAATGGGCCACTGAGAAGTGGCCAACCGGGTTACAAAACTGTTTTACTCCGAGAAATATAATGAGAGCCTACCTATGGAGAACATATCTGATATGTGAACTTTCATGGAAACAATTTACCACTCCTCTCCGATGCTCTGAAATTTTCAAAAGAATTGAGACGGGAGATGGGAAACTTTATCTCCCATCTAGGAATAGGGATCCCAGTCACAATGATAAGTCTAAGAAGAATAACAAAAATTGAGACGGTTCATCTCAAGTTATTCCTGAACTAGAAAGTATGGGGCCACCTGATAAAATCGATGCAGCTCTGCTGGAAGCTATTGCATTCACTATTGGAGGGAATGAAAAAATATCAGATGCTCTAACTGTTAAAAAAATAAAAGGCCAAAAAATTAATAAGAAGGGCATTGACAAGATAAGAGTGAAGAAGAAAGCTTCAGTTGGTTTGGAGATCATTCTCCGACCCTATGTCCTTCTTTCAATCACTCCCATAGAATTTCGTCCTCAAGAAGAGACATCAATCAATCCTCCTTCCCCACTATTTTCAATTGAAGGCAAACCATATTTTGGAGGTGATGACAACTGGATGATATTATGAACTTTAACTTCGAAGACTTTGCACGATTTTCCCTCAATCTACCACCGCTGTGAATGTTATGACATATGACTGGCTTTCTTTAGAAGTGACTAAGGAACATGATGAATTTAGGTATGCAATCTTAAGCTATGTAAGGCCAATTAAGTGAGGGATCAGGTCAAGGTGGTCGATTCTCTTCGAGATGAAAATCAGATGTTAAAGCATTTTGTTGAGGGAGAGAAAAATAAAACTGAAAATATGTGCAAGGAACCAACTTTTCATTGAGGGTCTTCATTTCCTCATCTATATATTACAAACAATAAGCATAACACATGAGTATGGATACTTACATTGATACGTTTGTTGCAGAAATGAAAGATTTGATGAATATTTAGACATGTTTGTTTTAATGAGTATTGTTGAAGTTGAGTAATAATAGTAGAAGAGTGAGTTTCACTATTTCGCTTATGTTAAGTTGTTTTACTTTTAATAGTCAACAACAATGGTTTGAGTTGAGAGAAGAAAAATGATGGTTCGCATGTTCGCTATAAATTTTTGAATTTTATTCTTCTTTCACGTATATTAATAAAGTTTTCAACTTTAATCTTCTATGTATATAGATTATAATATTAAGAATAAAAAATGGAAATGATGTATTATTTAACAGTTCTTTTGTCTGATTCGTGTGAGTCTGCTGGATTTACTAATAGATTCTTGTTTTGTGTTATGAATCGATTTAAAATTCTATGGTTGTATCCTAGACTGATCTTGAATTGAAACTTGCATAAACGAAGACAAGATAAACTAGAATTTTATGTGTTCCATCCAATTAACAAAGCAACAAACTGCTTTTGTATGAGTAGTGTAGGAATCCAACCACACATCTTAATTATACAGATATGCAATTACGTTTAATGTTTAACTTAATTACATTATACCATTTTTTCCTGCTTTTTGGTAGGAAACCACAACCCACTAAATTAATTTTTATCATTTTAGTCTATGAACTTATCAATTTAGTCATAAGTGTTTATACCTGGGTTCACTCCCTCAGCATATCCAGAATTAGACCGTAATCTACAGTTATACCTCAATAATGGGTTTTCGCCTATTAGTCGAATTCAAAATTGTATAAATAATCTCATTAGTCATTAATTAAATCGTCTTATGAAAATGATTAACTGCATACTTAATATACCAATATATAAATTTCCAACAATCTCCCACTTGAATTATCATATGTTACTCAATGATTAATTTATGTAATTTATATCCTGATCCTCTTGTCGATATGTAAACTTAAAAATCGTGTGCATCCTGATGAACGAAGAAGGACTAAACACTTCTTCCTGACAACATGAGAAACTTGAGGCGATAGTAATCATGTTATCATCATATAAAAAATTGCATGGATCTATTATTATGCGTAATATAAGAATAATATGAAATGTAATCGCACAAATCTATCATTAATTTGTCCTACTTAAATGAATATATACTTAATAAATTAGAGAAATCAATGAACTTTAACTAAGTAATATTTTACAAGAAACTAAAGTGTATACCATTAGATCGCAATTATAAATCGATCTCGATAAAAAAAAACTCCCACTGAAATCAATAATCCTCTAAACAAACAACATATATCATAATGGTGTGCTCCATAAAAATATCTAGGTAATACTAGTTTAGTAATAGAATTTGCTTTTATGGAGTATGTTCTGATGTGCTATATACCGATTTGACAAATCTTAACTCCTTTTTAAAAACATGAACTTAATATATATAGATATATATATATATATGATCGAACTCGGATTAGCTCTTGCTACTTAAAGTAAAAATAATTTCCACACGATAGCCTTATGGTACTTTATTTCTTTTAAAATGACTTAATTCTGTAATCGTAATGACTAGTTGGACGTTTTTAAACATTCGACAAATTCAACTACCTTAGAGAGAATACAACCAATGTTACATTACACTATTCAATAATTTTATATCTCTAACTAATAGGAATATTTTGTCTAATATGCTTCCAAATGTATCTATATAGCTCACAAAAATATGAGTCATAATACCCATTTATGTCCAGATTATCATGCCTTCATATATGTCAACATGTATCCTTTTGTTTATTGCTTCCACCGGATGGTCCTTTTTTACTGCTTCCTAATGGTCCATCTCCAAACTATATAAATAACTTACTAACAACCCGAAAATACATGCAATATCCAACCTTGCACAAACTTGAGAATACATGAGACTCTCGATTGCCAAAGTATATGGAAGCTTTTGTATTTAATCAATATCAAAATTATTTCTTCGACACTGAATTAAACTTAAGTTGTCCTATTTTGCGATAGAGGTATGCAAAGGCGTACTAAAATTATGAACTTATTACCATTGAACCTTAATACTCGTAGTACTCAATCGAGTTTGGTGGTGGTAGAACTTAATCAGACGATATTTTTGGAAGTTGTTTGAGTTGTCTAATAAATTTAAGATGGAAAGTAGAAAGAGAATAAAGGTGTTTGGATTTACTACCGAGAAAGAGAATGTCCAATCTATTTAATTTTATTTGTTGAACTATTTATAGTCATTTTTGGATCCACGGGCCATTAGGGTCGGGTTATACATTCGGGTCAATCGCTTGGATCCATGGGCCATTCAGGTCGGATTATAAATTTGGGTCAATCTCGCGAGCCCCCAGGCCCACAAATAAATGAACTAGGCACCCAGTTGAATCACCAAGCATACATGTTATTCATCAAATTTAAAGTTTTGGTCCGGACTACCCTTATAAGAGAAATCCGACCGTCTTTTCTTTTTTTACCTCCAACATAATCCAACCTTATCATTTAGCCTCTTTAGCTCTCTCTTTATAAGACACGTGTCAAGTGGTTATTGGACCTAATGACCGGTTTTACCCTTGGTAATTGTATCTAATAGCAAAAAAGGAAAACACCTACATTTAATAACCCCATTTAATTATTACTGGTGGTTCTTCTTCCCTAGTAAAAACACTCAAGTGTTTCTTCCTCACCTTTATAAGGGTAATATTTGTCACTGTTTCCATATAGAGTGAGAAATAGTTTCATTTACAATTTTAAACAGAGAAAGAATCTAATCTTTCAAAATCAAATTTCATCATCTTCTACCTTGTTCATTGTTAATTGTTTCTTTTCAGTATTTTTTAGAGTTTGTATGTTTATAGGAAGGACTACACTAATTAAAGTATATTGGCTCAATCTATCTAAGTTCAAAGAAGAAAAGAGTAAATCCAGAAATGCAGCCAGATTACCTTCTTCACCAGGCGGAGTAGTCTAGACTCAAATTTCAGAACATGGTAAAATTTCCTCATTTAATAAACAGAAAAAACCTCATAAACTTAGCCCCTTAACCAATCTTCTACATCTCTTGACCAATCTGTTTGGTCAACTAAACCATCCTTAACAAAAGAAGTTATTATATGTAAACCTTATTTAACCTTCATAGCCATGGGATTAGATATTGGCGAAAATATTCCTCGTAGAGGCATCAGACTTTCTAAGGCTAAAAAGTAAAACTCCATCATTGGACAAGAAAAAAAACGAAAAAATCAGCTAAAATTTTCATTGATGCTAGCAATCCCCCACATCAAATTCTGATTTTGGGAGAATCTATCACAATCGAACTTCCTTCAGAAGTGATTTCAGAAGAAAATTCTATAGTTTCATCGATTGAGCCCTCTCGTATTGAGGAAGAGATCCTGTTACTCAGCCTGGTAAACCTTTGGATCAAATACCACAAGTGGTGGAAGAGCATATGGATGATAGTGGTGAAGATACCCCTTTCGAGACATCGGGAAAAATTGGGGACACTCAGGAAGTGACACAAGAAAATAGAGGTAAGGTTGTCTTGCTCGAATCTGAATATGTGCATGAGTGCCAGGTTGGGCGAGTTGGGCCAAATTTTATTAAGGTAAGTGTCAAGTATCTTTTAGGTTTACAGATAATACTATATGTTTACTTTCACGAATCTGAACTGGAAGAGATTCAGAAGAAATTGGGATTTCCTTAATCAGTCAAAGTGAGGCGGCCCAATCTGAAGACACTCTAATAGACAACAAGGTTGGAGAGTTAGTCATTTATACCGATGTGCTCAACTAGGGCTTTCAGATTCCCTTATATCCAGAGATAGTGAGGTATTTCCACTTAGTAAAATTATGATTAAGTCAATTAAGCCCTAATGCTTGGTTCACACTATTAGCTAACATTATAGCTTTTGTGGTATCCACAATTCCCCGATGTGCATTGAACAACTAGTTGCTGTGGCAAGTTTGTGTTATAATATTTATATCCCCTTTTTATTATTTTAATATGGGGAACGACTATAAAATAGTGGATGACCTTCTCGAAGCTGATAAGCTTTGAAGGACTCAATTTCTTTTTGTTAGTGGTGCTTGGGAAAATGGCTGAAAAAATCACGTCTAAAGAAAATCTAAGTATGCTTACAAGATACTGGAAAAGCTCACATATGTTTTTTAAAGATTTCTTTCCTTTCTATATTTTGATATAATTATTTCTCACTTTGGATTTGTTTTGTAGTGTTCTTAAAACTGTTTACACGAAAATTAGAAGATATAAATGTTTTTTAAGAAGTTGAATCAATGGGCCACTGAGAAGTGGCCAACAGGGTTACAAAACTGTTTTACTCCGAGAAATATAATGAGAGCCTACCTATGGAGAACATATCTGATATGTGAACTTTCATGGAAACAATTTACCACTCCTCCCCGATGCTCTGAAATTTTCAAAAGAATTGAGGCGGGAGATGGGAAACTTTATCTCCCATCTAGGAATAGGGATCCCAGTCACAATGATAAGTCTAAGAAGAATAACAAAAATTGAGACGGTTCATCTCAAGTTATTCCTGAACTAGAAAGTATGGGGCCACCTGATAAAATCAATGCAGCTCTGCTGGAAGCTATTGCATTCACTATTGGAGGGAATGAAAAAATATCAGATGCTCTAACTGTTAAAAAAATAAAAGGCCAAAAAATTAATAAGAAGGGCATTGACAAGATAAGAGTGAAGAAGAAAGCTTCAGTTGGTTTGGAGATCATTCTCCGACCCTATGTCCTTCTTTCAATCACTCCCATAGAATTTCGTCCTCAAGAAGAGACATCAATCAATCCTCCTTCCCCACTATTTTCAATTGAAGGCAAACCATATTTTGGAGGTGATGACAAACTGATGATATTACGAACTTTAACTTCGAAGACTTTGCACAAGTTTTCCCTCAATCTACCACCGCTGTGAATGTTATGACATATGACTGGCTTTCTTTAGAAGTGACTAAGGAACATGATGAATTTAGGTATGCAATCTTAAGCTATGTAAGGCCAATTAAGTGAGGGATCAGGTCAAGGTGGTCGATTCTCTTCGAGATGAAAATCATACGTTAAAGAATTCTGTTGAGGGAGAGAAAAATAAAACTGAAAATATGAGCTTGTATGTTTCTTTCTTGATCCTTTCATGCACAATATATGTTCCTTTCCAGTTTGGAGCCAGGTTTCCAAAGTTCTTTTCTATGGTATGTAAAAATAACTTTCTTAGAATTTTATCTCCCACTTGAAAGTTTATTCTTCTAACTTTGGATGCACGCCTACTTCTCATCAGACCTTAATTGTGAACGGTTCTTAAATGAGCTTTTACTCTCATTTCCTCAATCAGATCCAACTGAGCCCTTACTATCATCTCATTATCCTCTTCAAAATAACTTTGAAGTCTGAACGAATGAAAAGTAGTTTCCATAAGTGTGATTACATCCATTTCATAAACTAAAGCGAATGTAGACTCTTAAGTAGTTGTATTTGAAGTAGTTCGGTAGTCCCATAATACTTCTTGTAGATAATTTGGCCATTTTCCGGCAGCTCCCTCCAAGTTCTTCTTCAAGCCCATTAAAACCATTCGATTTGCTACCTCAAATTTTTTATTGGCTTCAAGATGAAAAGGAGAAGAGAAACAATGATGACCTTCACTTGATGTACAAAATACTTTTATGTCTTTTTTGTCGAATTGAGGACCATTATTTGTACAGATACGCATGGGAATGTCAAACCTACAAGATATATTAGAAATAAGAAACTTTATCTCTGCTTTAGATGTTTCCCCAATAATGGTGCAACTTCTACCCATTTGGAAAAATAATCAATTGCCAAAATACCCATATGTGAATTGATACTACTTCAGATACAGACTCCATGAGAACTACTGGTATATGAATTACATTTCCATACCATTGGCAAGGGTCACATCCTCTCACTAAGTCATTAGAATCTGCCATAATAGATGGCCAATAGTAATCTGCCAACAAGACTCTTCTAGTTAAAGCCTTACAACCACAATGTGTTGATCCTTCCCTGTCATGTAGTTCTGATAGGATAATTTGGGATTCACTGAATCCGATACAACATAACAATGGTCTGTTAAACGATTGTTTTATAATGAAACCCTCTTATAACCAAAAATCCATGAGCTTTATATTTTAGCTTTTTGGCAGACGCTTTGTCTTGAGGTAAAACTCCGTTAGTGATAAACTATTGGATATCGCTTCTCCAATCTTGAGAATTCATGGAAGATACATGCCAGTTCTCTTCCATATCACCATTTACTTCAGATTTTGTGACTATGGAAGAATATCTTGTACAATGATCCAAGGATACACTTTGGAATATGCTATAGTGGTTAGAGAATCAGCTATTAAAGTTTCCAATCTTGGGACATGCTCGTACTTTATATGTTTAAAAGTAGTTGAGATTTGTTTTAATACCTTAAGTACTTTACCAAATGATATTTTCTGGTTTCAAACTACCCATTTTCTTAATGAATGACTAATTATGAATCACTCAATAATCGGATTCTTTTGGCGCCATATATCTGAGCCAATCAAAATCCCGGTTTTCCAGCATCATATTCGGATTCATTGTTGGATACTCTAAAACTAAAATGTATTTCTTGGTATATTGAATCCCCAAAGGGGGAAATTCGATAGATACCAGCACCACATCCTATTGTACTATATCCACTTCTCAAGTTTACTGGTTTGAGCTTCTTTGTGAGGCCATTTGGAGTGAAATTAAACTACAAAAAGTAGCTACAACTTGATCTTTGATTACAGTTGGAGGTGTGAATTCAATATCTTAATCTCCAAGCTCAACTGACTACATGTTCATTCGCCACATATATCTTCTTTTTCTAACATATTCTCCAAGGTAAACGGAGTTCGAACCTTAACAAAATGTGCTTGAAAATATAGCCTCATTTTTATGGCTTTCATGACCAATGCCAAGACTCGTTTTTCCAATTTCAAGTATCTTTTCTCAACCTTCAACAAGCTTTTGCTTATATAATAAACATGGAGGGGATATTTATCAATTTCTCATACCAATACTGCACTCATAACATAATCTGATACTGCTAAATATATATAAATCTTTCTCCATTTACAAGTTTGAATAAATTTTTGGGTGAACATAGATGTCGCTTATTCAAGGAACGCTTGGTCATAATTAGGGGAACAATTGAAGTTTTTTGCATTTCTCAAGACTTGGAAAAACTGAGCACACTTATGTGATGATCTCGAAAGAAACTTGTTCAACGCTGCTAATCTTCTAGTTAATATTTTCAATTCTTTAGTAGTCCAAGGTGGATCCATGGTCAACAAATTATTTTATTGGTCTGGATCAGCTTGAATTCATTTCTCACTTATGATGTAAGATAAAACTTTATCGGATCGGGCACCAAAACATTTTTCAAGATTTAATTTCAAGTTGATGGCTTCCAACTTAGACAACGTTTCATGGAGGTTGGAGATGTGATCCTCCTCTTTGGAGCTTTTTACCATTATATCATCAATATAAACTCCTACATTATTTTCAATTTGGCTGGAAAATTCCTTATTAACCAAACATTAATAAGTAACTCCAATATTCTCCAGCCCAAAAGGCATTACTTTGTAGCAATGAAGCCCCATATCAGTGGTGAAAGTAGTGTGATCTTGATCGTTTGGATCCGTCTGTATATGATTATACCCGGAAAAAAATCCATGTAAGATAATAAATTATTTCCTCGCGTGGAATCTACTAGCTGGTCTATAGGGTACCGACAAGGGATCATTGGGACAAGCTTTGTTAAGATTTATGAAATCGATATACATACGCCATTTTCCATTTTTCTTCTTAACAAGGACCGGGTTAGCAGTCCAAAGAGAATAATACGATTCTTTAATATGCCCCACCTTAGTTAACCGATCCACTTCTTGAACTATAGCTTCTGATTTCTGTTTACAAAAAACCCTATTTCTTTGCACCACCGGACCTGCATTGGGTCTAACAGATAGTTTGTGACTGATAATGCTTGATGGTGCTCCAGTTACATCTCCATTAAACCAAGCAAACACATACAAATTGTTAGATAAAAGTAACAATAATTTTTCTTTTAATTCTAAGGGTAATTTGGATCCGACCATGGTGTTTTTCCCTTGTGCCCAATAAGGAATATCAACTTCTTTGATTGGAATTACTGTGCTAGGAGCCTCCCTTGGATCATTTATCTCATTTGATCCTGCAGAAGACTCTACTAATTTCTATTATTTTCCAATCTTCACTACTTATATAGTTTTTAGAGCAAGAGTAGTGACATAACATTCCCTTGCTACTTTCAACCTACTTTGGACGACACTTACTTGACCTCCCAAAACATATTTTAAACATTGATGAACAGTGGATGCTACTGCATGCATCCTAGATAGACAAGATCTACGAAATATTTCATTGTAAGATGTTGCACAATCAACTACTACGAATAAAACCCTCATCATTTTCTTGAATGGTTCTTTTCCTAGCCAAGTCTCTCCTTCAAATCCCCAATTACATCAGCAGAGCTGCTAGTAAACCCCACTATGGTTCTATTCAAATGTTGAATAAGTGAAGGATTTTTCATTCATTTATAGGTTGATAAAAATAAAATATTTTCTGAACTGCCTGTGTCAATCAAGATTTTTCGTATTTCATTGCCTTCAATAGATGCTCCTATCACCACAACATCTTCATGAGGGCTCAGAATTTGCCTTAGGTAATCCTCATCAAAGGCAATAAAAAGAGAAAGCAACTGACAGAGATGTGTAGATATTGTCCCTTCTAACTGAGTTGTTAGACTGTTCACATGTCTTTTCATGGAGCGGGATGATGGTGCAGTTACAGTATCTCTCCTAAAAATGTTAAAGATTCAAAGTAGCTGTACATATCGGATACTGTCGTTGTTTTTTCCATTATCACCCCAACTTGATTTTGATTTGGATCACGTATTAAGTACTCTAAATCTACATCAAATTGCTCCATAATTACCATATCGTTTTCTTATTTAAATGTTTCCATACTTTACCTTTGAACATTTGGTGATGTAATCTGGGTTGCACTTGTACAAGGTTGAGCATGTGTGTTAGTTTGCATGCTACCTTCTTGTTTTTAACAAAACAAGACAATTTCCCACTTTCAATCAATGTTTTTATTTCTTGCTTTACTACAATAAAATCATAAATATCATGACCTACATCATTGTGGTACCTACAAATACGCATGGTTCGATTTTATCCGGGGGATTGAATTTTTGCTGGCCTTCGGAAATCTACATCGTTCTTGGTAGTGTCATAAATGGTGGCTAGATTTCACCTAATTCTGAGAACCATTCACCTCGGACCTATTCATTCCTTTTTGAAGAAGTGAATACTACTTGCTCAAAACAACCAGCTATGAAGAAGTGAATATTACTTGCTCAAAACAACCAGCTAACTCATTTTTTTTTATGTTAAAAAACCTGTTGATCTAAGATTTTAAAAATTCTTTCGGTTCTTGTGCACAATGAATTATGGTGTCACCATTTCGTTTAAGCTCTTTACTCCCTATAAACTGCCTTCAGAAAGCAATCCAGAACAGGTTAAAGTTCTTTTTATAGATTCTTTTAGTAATCTGTTATACCATTTTAAGGCACTTTGAAAGTTTGCGAAAAGGCCCGACATAACAACTTATCGTCGTCATTAAAATTAATCATGAAATTTTTAAACTGTTAAAGGTGGTTATTAGGATATTGACTTTCATCATATTTGTCTATTTTCAAGTTATCAAAATGCCTTGATAGATGGCCTGAAAGAATGTTTGAAGACAAAGGCGACTTCCTCCAACTATAACATTGGCTAAATATAGGATCCTCATCGGGAGTGGCAAAGAGACCTGGCTTGGACTTGACAACGAACTCATCGTTTAACAAATGATCAATACTATAGTCTGCCGACCCTTTTACTTTTCCTTGATAACATTTCTTTTTCCCTTTTCCTTTTCTATCTCTTTTCTTCCCTTGAAAATCCATTTTACTTGATCTTTTCTTATAATGATTTTTTGTTAACCTTTCTTTCTTCTTCAGATGGCCATGATAATTACTTGATGAGGAAGAATAGATATCGAAATCTGATTTTGTGGTTGATTTTCTAACAGAATTCGATGTGTTTAACAATTGTTTAGCCCGATGTTCATTTTCTATCCCTTTTTTAGCCTTTATGGTTTGATCACTTTCACATTGTTTGTGATTGTTATCAGTGTCATACGAAACAAAACATCTTGCTGTAAACTTCCCTTTTAACTATTTATCAGCCTGCCTTTGGCCTTTTAAAGATTTGATGTCTGCCCTCAACTGATCATGTTCTTCTTGCATGATTTATCTTTCCTCTATAATGTGATTTATATGAGACATGTTAGTGTACTTATTATCACCTCTTATACCCTCATTTTGAAGAGAGGTAACTTCTTGCATGTCGAGATCCATGCCTCAAAGAAATTTGAAGCACGATTCTTCGGTTTTGAATGATGATATTCGGGTACCTCACGCTCCCACTGTGGTCGCCAATTTGGTGGTGGTAAAACTTAATCAGAGGATAGTTTTGGAAGTTGTTTGAGTGGTGTAATAAATTTAAGATGGAGAGTAGAAACATAATAGAGGTTCTTGTATTTACTATCAAGTGAGAGAATGTCCTACCTACTTAATGATGTGTATGGGCCATTCGGGTCAGGTTATACATTCGGGTCAATCTTGCGAGCCACCAAGCCCACAAATAAATAAACTAGGCAACCAATTGAATCACTAAGCATATTTCTTATTCATCAAGTTTAACATTTTGGTCCCAACTACCCTTCTAAGAGAAATCCGACCTTTTTTACTGCTTTTGACTTCCAACATAATCCAACATATCAGAGTTCATCTCAAAACAAAAGGAGATTATTATCTTAAGGATCTTGTGGTACCATTACCTAGAAGTTTGTTTATCCCATAAAAATATTTTATTAGCTTACATACCATAGAATTTGAATCACCTATTTCAAATTTCTCAAGTTCCACCATATAGAACATTTTCTTATTATCGATTTTTAAGAAACAATAGTCTTGACAGCCATTTGATGAAGGTTTAGGAGAAAGTGTGCTACTAATGTCATGTGTTTCTTCATCGATTCCTTCATGAAACTTGAGATAATGTCTCATTAAAGTTACTTTCTTTTTTATGAGTATATTTTATTTTTACGAGTCATACTGTTTGTCTCTCCATATTATCCTTAGAATCGAGGTTGGTTTTTATAACCTCATTTACAACCAATCAAGATTATTTTTTTAAGGTAATGGGAAAGGCTCCCAATCGCGTTATATTGCATTGATTTATACTATTCAATTGTAGTGTTGATCCACAAGTGAGAATATAAACTCTACATGATTGTTCGGAAACATAATGAATAATTTATTGTAACCCATATGAATATTTATGTTCTTAAAGATACATTGTACGATCCAAAGATATAGTCTTTTTCATATCTCTATTGGATCTACTTAAGGGCATTATTTTTTAACTCTACACTTTTTTGAAGAAGTAGACTTTAAACATCGTCAGACAATTTTATTTTGTGATCATCTTGAGTGACTTAATGTTATAACAGGAATTTAATTACCGGTACTTCAACTAATTATATGATACATGAGCATCAACTCACCAACAACCTTCTTTTGGGCCGATATATTGGTTTTATGACCATTGTATATTTCCTCATTAATCCACCAACAATCTTATTTAGGGAAAATATGTTGGCTTAATGAGTTAGCTATTTTTTGTTAGAGCCTTTATGAATCTCTATAAATTGTTTTATCAAAATTAAAATTTATGAATCTCTATTGATTCTTTCTTAAAATTAATATTTGTTATTAAAATTTTCCCCCCAAAACTCGACATCCTCAAAAAATCTTAATGTTGTCGTCTAGAAACATACTTTTATTGGGAGAATCATAAAACTAAAAACCCTATGAATAGTTAATATATCCAATGAAATAAAATTTAACCCTCTTATTACCAACTTTCTTTAGATACGGCCGATGAGGCTTTGCTTCAGATGGCCATCCCTAAAGATGAAAACTTTGAGATATATTTGTGCCTTGTCCAAAGATAATTTGGGGAATTTATGATTGTTTTTGTTGGAAATCTTATTCGGAGTGTATGTTGCACATTTCATAGCCTCTCTCTCGAGTGATAATGACATAATTGAATGACAAATCATACTTCTCACTATATGGTTAAACATACAGTTTCATTTCTTAGATACACTTTTTATGTTGGATAGCCTCGACATTATACGCTAAGTAAATATACTGCATTCTTTTAGCTATTTAGAAAATGATCATTGATATTATTCACCTCAACTGTCATATCTTACATAGTATTCACTTAACACATTTAATGCTCTTATCTAGTTACTTTTAAACTTCGGTCTTAAAATCTATGAACTTGTCTATGACTTCAAATTTCTCATGAAAAAAGTAGAGGTATGCGTAAAAAGAGAGAAGTCAACAATAAATGGTATAAAATACCACTACCCGTTTTTACGATTTCATAGAAAATGATCCACGAACATCAGTATGGCTAATTTTAAGACATCTTTCACCCTTGTGCATATAGCCTTTTTATTTTAGTATGTTTCCCTTTGATACATCCAATAAAGTACTAATAATAATCAAGGAATTTTCAAAGAGCTCACCTAATGCATCTTAACACGTTCTTGTTTCAACCTCTCCTCCTCTTAAGTAGGATGAGAATCTCATTTATCAGTTGTTCGCTTCTCACGTTGAGGGAAAATGAATCACAAACCCATTCTAACTTATTAAGGAATATCAATCTTAAGTTCTTTTAACTTTTATGTGATGATTAATATCGTAGAAAATTTTGTCTTATTATATTTTTTCCTTAAACTTCACGGTGGATAGTTGCAACAACCATATTATAATATCTTTTCTATTAAACCTTGGCAACATTTTTCTCAATTGTTTTAAGAGACTCGGTTGCATAGGTAATTTTACTTGGGACATCCCATTGAATTCATAGGTATCCACTATTTTATGGTTTACATGCTCAAATAGTGTGACTTCCCCATGCTTTAAATTCCTTCTTGGTCTTATAAGAATTTTATTTAATGGAGGTTATAAGATTCTTAGTCCTTAATGTCAGATCATGATCACAACAGTCTATATACAATTTCATGCCCTTCATTCATTCGAAAAATTAACGTATCAAAACTGAGTTTTTTATTTCCTTATGCATGGTAGGTATATAAAAAAAGCGTAACCTATAACAAGCAATACATATACACCCCAATGAAATAGAAAACTTAAACTTAAATGTTCTACAATGTGGCATAATACAGATAGAACATAACATACAATGATAACAATATATATTTGGGAAAACATACTAACATATATTTATGAGTTTGAAAATATCATGTTAATCTATTTTTTTAATTGGTTAAGAACTAGTAAAACCCTTCTTTAGATATATTCTATATACTTCAATGAAATTTTATTGATTAATCTTCTCACAATTTTCTCTAGTTCTTGATTAGTTATACAAAGTATAGATCTTATTTTAAGCCAGACATAATTGCAATAAACTTAATCTGTAAACTATTTAGGTTAGGATTCTGTTTCCACCAACTAACCTTCCTTGGGCTGATTAATTGATTTCCTTAGGCTGATTAATTGATTTTATTATTCAACCATATACTCATATAAACAATTATACACAAACATATATTAGTGGTTATAGGTGAGAAAATAAAGGAAGATCCAAGCCTAACGACCCTCATAGGCCTGCTGCGATAACGACATCGAGTCAAAGTTGTTCGTGGTGAAAAAGAGAACTTTGTCATGCTCACAACAAGTATTATCACGGTGAACGTTTTCATACCCTTTGCATTTTCATTTTTTAATTTTACCTTTTGATCTAGGGTCTCTATGCTGCAAAAGTTCACTTTTTCCAACATCAAAGTAACCCTAAATTTAAGGGAAACCCTTAATTTAGTCATTTAAGAACATCAAACACCAAAACATGAAATTCTAAACATTCTTATATGGTTTAATCAATCGAAACATGCTTTTCAAAAAACCCTAAGTCCATGTTACTAACCAGACTAATCAACATATAATCCCAAAAACGCAAATTCTTTACAAAAATTGAATAAACAAGATTTTCGTACGACTACTTAATACATACACAATTCTACATCGATTCATGAGGGAAGCTTTCGCTTTGATATCAATTGATAGAATCTATTGAATAACTCAATAGTTGTATTTTGCATAAATAATGAATCATCCCTTGTGCATATCGATCATACTACAAGGAAGAGAATGCATAAATAACTTACTACTCAAGTTGTTCATCCTAGAAGTGATTGATTTTACAAGTCCCATTTGTATTTTTTTCCTTTTTATCCTACTATTGCAAGTCTATTGGATATACTTGTAGATTTAGTTGCTTTAATCTTGTTTTGCGATATGAATCAATCTAAAATCCTCTGGTTGTATCATAGAGCGATCTTGAATTAAAAGCTGCTGAAAATAAAAGACAATATAAATTAGGGCTGCTAATTTCGGGTTTCTGGCCGTGTTCGTGTCCAGTTTGACCAACCTGAAATTTTCAAACATGTGACATAAACCTGACACGAACCCGACTGGTTAAAAACTTGTTGGACTCGAAACCGACCTATTTGGCGTGAAATATAACCAACACAAAAAACGATACACCTATTTGACACAAAATTTTAACTTACCCGAAACACAAACCCAACCTGTTAAACAAGTATAAAATTTTAATGAACTTGAAACACAAATACAATCTATTTGACATAAATTTTAATTAACCCGATACACATGTTCAACATGAATACGACATGTTAGACACGCAAATATGAAAACTAAAAAACTCTAATAAATAGATAATGTGAAACATGAAATATCGATAATATTAAATTCCAATCTTACATAACATTAAAAGATATTTCATTACACAATTTGTGTCTTGAACAACAATTGGTTAAAAAAAGAACTTTGAAGTTGATTTCACCGATCTGAAGCTCCTATAAAAATAAAAATAAATAAAAATTAAATCTCAAATGCATATAATATTTCATAACATATTTATACAATTATATCATAAATTACTTTAAATGAAATCAATTAATCAAACCAGCATCTGTGTTAAGATCCAATTCCAAACTCAAACAATCCTTCGTCAATTTGTTCATTTTCTATTTTTGCAAAGCTATAATATATTATCAAACAAAAGATATGAAAATCATATAAAATAGATATAATTTTTTAAATATTTAAGTTTTAGAATTTAGAAAACTTACATTTTCCCTAAATAACAATCTCTTATACAAGTTAATGCCTTGGCCATATCGAGTTTAAGCGAACTACGAAATTGGTCAAGAACTTGACCTGAAATGCTGAATGTCAACTATGATGCCACCGTAGATATAGGAATTTACAACACATCACTCGATCATGGTTGCGAGTTCCAAATATTTATATTGATTTATTTTCCAATATACTTGGATATTGAATTTTTTTATCTATCTTAAAATGTGCTGCATCTAAATATTGTTATTAGTTGTGTAGTTTTTGATAAACTACTACATACATCACATTTGAAATAATCAAACTCATGTAAAAATAGAATCATATATAAATTTAAAAAAATGAAACAAATATTATATAATAGAGTAGTGCTCTTCACATATAGTTTTAATTTAACAAACATTTTAATTACAATAGCAATAACATATTACGTAAAAAATACACTCATAAAGTCATCTGCAAGTCCATCAATTGATGGTATTCGAGTACTTCCCATGTTATCCAAAGATGAATCATCTTCAATAGAAGTCTTGCTCGCATACTTATAAATAAAAGAATATAATTTTTTTAACATTGTCAAACTCATGTTCACAACCATCATCACAATATATTTTGCGATAAGAGAACTCCACAAACTAAAGTTTGTAACAAGGATCTAATATGATGGCAACAACCATAATTAGACTAAAATCATACCAATATTTCCTATTTTTCCCACATTTTATGAGCTATCTTTCTTATGTACTCGTCTTCACTTTTTAACTTTTCTTTCAAAGTCAAATGTGTCATGGAAACCAAAAGAAGATACAAATTTGATGTAGGATATTTTCTTTTGGGAAAAAGACAAGTAATATTATTAAACACTTTGAAAATATATATCTATCTTATCCTACTCCTCGCGGGGTGGACAAAAAGTAAAATTTGAATCACTTAACTGTAGATGAAAAAATGTACGATGATAAAACATAGAACTCTCATACATAAGAAAAGTTGAGTTCCATCTTCTAGGTACATCTTTCCTTAAACCCTTAATAGAATCTAAATGCATATGCTTAACTCATTCTAGAAGATTATACTTTATTTCTTGTGATCGCCTAACTTATTTCATACATTCACGAAGTTTATCATAGCTATCGATTTATTTCAATCCATCTTGAACTATTAAATTCAATACATGTGCACAAAAACGAACATGGAAGAATTCTCCATGACAAACAAGTGCATCTTTCAAATTTAGTTGAGTTATCAACTTATCAACTAAAACACTGTTATAACTTGCATTATCAAACGTAACAACAAATAACTTATCTTCAATGTTTAAATCATCAAACATAGTATGAAATTTCTCATACAAAGCACATCATTGTGAGGAAGCGACGTATAACTAAAATTCAGAACATGTATTTATAAAACCCATTATTTATCAATAAAATATACGGTGAGACAAATATAACCATCAATGGTGATAGAGGTTCATAGATCATCTGTCAAACTAATTTGGTACGAAGTTAAATCTAACAATTTTTTACTTTATTTTGTTTTGTATCATAAATATTTATTATATTACTCTTCCAAGCATTATTACCAAATAATTGAACATTATTTCGCAAATATTGAAGTACTTGTCAAAACCTTTCATAATCAACAAATTGAAAATGCATCTCATGAAGAACAATTGTTGCGACAAGTAACTCTTTATAATTTTCCGGATCATAAGAACAACTAGCAAGAGACATGCAATCACTTGATGGACATGTAATCACTTGATTATGAAATAAGCCTTTGTCCTACATCACGGTTGATGAGGTCAGATAATTTTGGCACTACTACTTACCCTTATCCGAAGGGCAATTTGGATTGAACCATTACCATGATAAACTAAACAGAGTAAAATTAGTAGAAAGTGACTAAGTTCAGTGATGGTCATTTCATATATTGGGCTAATGGGTTCTTAAACTTAACCCAAGCCCACAATCCGACCCGAAAGGCCCATGGGTTATTAATTAAGTATAAATACCCCAACTACTATCATTAATGAGGGTGATAATAATTTAATACAAGCACAAACCTTAATTATCTCTCTCTATTCCATCTTAAACCTTAAATCTCAAAACACTTTACAAAATTACCCTCAATCAGAAATAATCCACACTAAATTGGCGACTAGTGCCTAAATTTCATATTCAAAACTAGTAAAGAAGGTAGTTTGGATGGATCAAAATGCTCAGAATGTTCCATCTCCTGAGGTGGAAGTTGCAAAAGAAAAACACGAATACACTATTGAGGACCGCGATCAATGGAGGGCTGAGATAGAGGTATTGAGAGCGTTAAAACAAGCAGAAAAAAGGGTTAAAGAAAAATTTAGTACGTCGGTGCTTCACCATACTAACAATACTGGAGAGAATGAACAGTCCCTAAATACTCATCTCAGCTCCAAGAAACTTCATCGATCTAAACATGTGGAGAGCCCTACGTCGGAATCCTCCAGTAGCTCATCCAATGAGGCAGAGCTTGAAGAGTCGGTTTTCTCCAACACTGATAAATGGCGGTAAAAAAATAAAATGTGACTGACTAAAAAACATTCAATAAAAAGGGACATGCATGGCAGTCTTAAGAAACCTCATTGGAAGATAAAAGGTTCAGCTGATTAACATATTGACCGTTTGCTGGTTGATCCCTTTGCATTTCAGTCCGAACTAGGTATTTTTGCTACTCCAAATGAGGATACTATTTTTCTTCATAACAAGAACTGGAGGCAATCGCCTTTATTAGCGAAAATACTCTCCGGACATCTTCCCAAGAGGTTTGACAGCCCTAAGAAGGAGAAATATTATGGGAGCAAAGATCCGGACAACCATCTGGAGCAGTTTAAGAACTTTATTATGAACTTCGATGAAGACGATAGGTTGTTGTGTAAGGACTTCTCCCAAACCTTTACATGAAGTGCCCTGAAGTGGTATAATAGTCTCCTTCAGGGATCTATAATTGTTTTTGACATATTCTGGGTTGGCTTTCGGAGGCAATTCGTTGGAAGTAAAGTGGTTTCTGGAAATGGGGATACAACCATTCATTGCGCTCAAAAGCCAAATAAGTCTCTTAAAGAGTACATCAGCTGGTTTGTGAATTCTAAGAAGTAAGAAGGGTCTAGCAGACTGCTTTGAACAGATTGTGATTGTTTCACTTAAACAGGGTTTGAATTCGGGTAACTTAGTTGAATTCGGGTTTGAATCCTGGGGTTGTTAAATCAGGTTGGAAAACAGATTAATGTTGAGGAAACAAAGAAATCGAGAGTGCATCGCCAGATTAAGGTCTAATATTGAACTTTCTAACTATATATATTTTTATATTTTATCATGAACTTTACGGCCTACAACATAACATTAAAAAAACACGATATGGCAGAGAAATAATCAAATCATAGCCCTAATATTGAGTTGAATTTAGTATTTTGTACCTATTCGGCATACAAGATATCACGATACATTGTGTGTCCACAAAGGAAAATATATTTTTTTCGTAAATGCACTATACTAGGACAATAGGCTTCATGTTTGGCGACACTATAATAATTTTTCAAAACTGCAATATCAATCTAGAAAAAGAAAAGCTTCGATTGGTTTTTGCGTTTAGCTTTGCAAGATAGAAGTGGATTTTGCGTTTAGCTTTGCAAGATAGAAGTGGAAATTAGCATTTTATCCATCACAAACATTCCTAATACATATCAAGCGGCATCCACAAAACTAAATCTAAACATTCATTTAAAAAAGTGATAGAAAATAAAAATATGAAATTGAAAGAGGTTCATTTGGGAAGAAAGTATGAGGATGGAGGAATCGTTTATAACACTTTCGTGTTATTATTTTAAATGTTGATGGTGGTGCATTGAAAGTGTATTAGAATTATCTATACAAAGAAATAAATAGTTAGTAAATAAAATTTATTTCAAACATATCAGCGTAAAATAAAATTACTGAGCCAACCGAGTCAAACGATAAAACTAGATCGTTAATCTATAAATTGTATCCTATAATAGTTTTGCAGATTTTTCTATTAGTGGAAATTTAATATTTAAAATCAAAATGACAATTTGTGAGTATAAAATACAGAGAAGATAGAAAATTAAAATACGATAGATCTAGAGTTATTTTGAAGACAAAATAAAAGAAAGAAATATTGAGCAGGTGGTAGAATTGTTAATTGAATATTTGAGCGATGATTTTATTTCATAAATTTCTCTCTCTTATATGAGAAAGTATAATTGATTGCATTTATTAATTTGTATCGATTAATTACTTAGTTATATATAAGCATATAACAAATACTTTCATTTATCTTTTACATGTTTAATATATTCAAAACGTAAATGTCGAAGCTATGATGAATTATCGTTTAAATCAGAACCACGGTTTGTACGGTCCTGGCGGTTTGCTCCTTATGCGGTCGTACCGGTTCGCAGTCTTAATGTGCCAGTTTCGCAGTCAAACCACCAGACAAATCATTTAAGAATCGTTTATCAGTTCAAACCACCAGACAAACCATTTAAGAACCGTTTATCAGAATATTTTATAATGTTATTTGAAATTAAATTGTAAGTGTTAATTGAATCTAATTTCAATAATTGAGATATGTACCGTATACAGGAGTTAATTGTGCTATTTCATGTATTTTAATTTAAATATGTTATCATTTTAATCGAAATTTTATAATCAAGCAATTACATTAAAAATAATAATTGTAATTTGATTTTGATACGTTTGATTATATATTTATATTTATGTATTTAAGATATTTTATTTAATATTATGTAGATATTAAATAAAATATATACATCTACTTGTATTTCGATTACAACATTTGAAGTATAAATTTAATATTTGAATTATTCAATATTTGAAGTATAAATTTAAAGTTTTTAAAATTGTATAAATTTGGATTATGTTCCAATTGCGTAAACACATTTAATTTGGTTGTGAAATAAATTCAAAAATACCAACTGTGTTTCAATTAACTACGTGTAATTTGCTTCCTAAAAAGGAATTATATTCTGATGGCATAATTAAATATAATTAATTAAATATATTTATTTAGGAGATTAACATCATCAACAATATAAACTATCTATTATGTACTATTATGTGAAAACAACGGCGCTCCGGGCATCCTCCAAATTAACTTGTTAATAATATAAAATTTCTTTCAATAAACTAGAAAAAAGGAAGGGTTAATAATATAAAATTTCTTTCAATAATCTAGAAAATTTAATATATTTTTTTTCATAAAAGTACTAAAATTATTAAAAAAACTAATAGTTCAAAAAATCTATTTATAGAGTTATATTTTTTAAAAATAATAGCTCGAATTTTCTATTTATATAATTTTTTAAAAAATATTAGTGCGCAATCCTATATATAGAGTTGATTTTTTTAAAATAGTTTAAAGCGCATAACTTATAAAAAAATTAATTTTTTTATAAAAAATATTTTTTTTATAAAGCAAAATTAGTCACGGATGACGTCAGCAAGTGACGTGACGTCATCCGTGACGTCACCGTGCGGACCATACGGTCAGACGTGCGGATGGTCCGCACGTTCAAACGCAACGACTATTCAATTAAACTAGCCGTTGCGCAGTATCTCCGGATGGTCCGAATTTCACATTCGGGCATCCGGACCGACTGTGCGGACCATCCAAACAGATCTCCGGATGCTCCGGACAGTTCCTTTTTTTCGAAAATTAAAAAAAAAAATTGGGTCTCCCCTATAAATAGAGGAGACCCCAACTCCAACCTCACACACTCTCTAAATCTACTATAAACTCTCTAAATCTCTCAACTTGTTCTAGGTTTTTTATTAAGCTTAACTTTCTTATTTTACATATCGTACTTATGTTTTCGAAATAGTTAGATTTTTTTTCGAAAAAAATTGTTATTAGTTTGTATTAGTTATTATTTGCGCTTATTTCAAATTTCCAATGCCGTTTTGTGGCTTCAACAACAGGTTAGGACAAGAAACTCCGAAAACTGATTTTTTGGAATTTTCTTCTTTTATGATGTCTCCTCCACACGAGAGGGATCCGATCACACGACGCATCAAATGTGCCACTGAACCTACGAATATGAGTAAGACCCTCAAACAAAATTTTAGTTTGAAAATTTCCGATAAGGAGAGGTGAAGCGTCAAACTTGTTAGTACTACACGTACGACTGTGAGTAAGACCGCCAAACCAACTTTTAGTTCTAAAATGTTCGACAAGGTGACACGAAGTGTCAAACACCCAACTATAACTAAGAGTAAGACCGTTGTTCCTAAACAAAGTCTTAGTACGAAGACGAAGATGGTCGATTTGATTGCTGTTGCGTTAAGTAAGGTTAATCATGAGACTCGAGGACAAGTTTTGGGAAATCCATTACAAATTGCAGTTACTGTTGAGAAAGTTTTGCGAGTTAAAAAAGTGGTTAGCGACAAGAGACTAAAAAATGTATTTTAGCAATTGTAATATTAAATATTTTAATATAACTTGTAATATTTTAGCATTTGTAATATTAAATATTTTAATATGACTTGTAATATTTTAGCATTTGTAATATTAAATATTTTAATATAACTTGTAATATTTTAGCATGATAAAATATGATTTTGGTTTAAAAAATAATAAATAACATTTGTAATATTTAAAACCAAATCACAATAATAAAATTCAAAATGTAATATTAAAATTATAACAATATAACTTAAAAATAATAAATAACACTTGTTATATTTAAAACCAAATCACAATAATAAAATTCAAAATGTAATATTAAAATTATAACAATATAACTTAAAAATAATAAATAACACTTGTAATATTTAAAACCTAATCGTAATAATAAAATTCAAAATGTCATATTAAAAATAATAAATATAACTTGTAATATTTTTGCATGATAAAATATGATTTTGGTTTAAAAAATAATAACAAACACTTGTAATATTTAAAACCAAATCACATTAATAAAATTCAAATGTAATATTAAAATTATAACCATAAAATTTGTAATATTTTAACATGATAAGATATAGTTTTGGTTTGTAATATTAAAATCAACACTACTAATATTAGATCTAAAAACATAATAATAATATTCAAAATGTGATAATAACATAAGTAATATTTAAAATTTTGGACTATATAATAATTACAACACTTAAAATATTAATAACCAAAACAAATTAATATTAACCAAAATGTAATAATAATTCCATAATAATATGCAATATCTCAATATTTTTTAAATATAACATTTTGGTTATAAAATAAATAAAACATTTATAATATTTACCAATAAACTGCGGTTTTTTACAAATAAACCGTGGTTTCGCAGTCCTGCCAGTTTGCGGTCCTAATGGTTTGTGGTCCTGTCGGTTTGCGGTCCTGGCGGTTTGGCGGTCCTAATGGTTTGCGGTCCTGCCGGTTTGCGGTCCTAATAGGCCAGTTTCGCAGTTAAACCGTCAGTTCATAAACAGATTGTCAGCTTTGAACCGCGGTTCCAGAACCATTTGCCACCCCTAACGATGATGATGTAACTAACTTTTATAATGTTGGTCTTTTGATTAGATAATTCTTCTTCCATAGATTTTTTCGGTGGACCTTTGGACGGATAATGCTCAGCCAAGTGGGTAAAATCCACCTCCAACTGTAGCTCGTTAAGATTTAAAAGGAAATACTATTTTAGTGAAGTTTAATTATTTTGGGTATTTTTCTGTATGAGTACTTGTTGAAGCATGTTGAGTATATTCTAAGTATACCAAGCACCCAACAATATTTCAGTTTTGTTTGATCGGATTTCTAAGATCTTTGAATAACTTTGTAGATTTGATTTTTATTTTACTCGAACTAATCTGAAAGACGTCTTCGATTAACCTGTACTAACTCTATTCTTTCTAATATTAAAAACCATCAACCGACCAAAAACCTTTCTTGGAGGAAAAAGTTCTATTATACCACGGAGAAAAAGTACCGGGACATGTAGCATGTTGCTAGAGTATGTATTCCGGAAAATCAAATTTCTTCATGTTGTTTGCGGGTATATTCCAATAGGCCCCTAGTGGTTTCAAATTAGGTAGAAGAAACTACCATTTACGATGGAAGGAAAAGTTTTGTATTCAGGAAAAGTTTTGTATTCAGTCTCGTCATTATAAGTAGCCCTCCTAGTCTTTTGTGAATGATGAGGCAAAAATTACAAAAAAAAATGAATCTTCGTATTTTATGCTCGTGGAGTAGCCCATAATCCTTGTTGAATGATGAGGTAAATACTAAAAACAAATATTGGTGAAATTGGTATATCCAAAACTATACTCTTTGTTGTTGAATTTTTCATTTTTATCTGCGAAGTGAAAATAAAAGTCTGTAAAATGATGAGTCTGAATATTGCTACCACTCCGGACGAGGATATTTCGGACTGAGATCACTGGACCGTACAGGGCAGTTCGAACAACTTGGCTCATTGAACTGTTCGAACTATGACTAAAGTACTTAAAAACCTTAACACTTCTTGACTAAGCTGCTTGCTCTCCTACTAAGAGCTCATGGGTCTTTGAACATGACCCGGGTCCATTAAACATGACCCGAAAACCCATAAAGCCCAAATGTAAGGGTATAAATACCCAACCACCTGCATTAAATGTGGGTAATGAAAATTAACTGCACCTAGGCTGCTTAATTCTCCCTCAACTCTCTACTCAAAACATTAAACACATACCAACCTTCACAAACTTTAAAACAAATTACCAAATTACCCTTAGACAAAAATTAACCTCACCAAATTGGCGACCACAGTGGGAGCATGAAGGTGCCTGAATCGAGCATTCGAAACCAACAAGAAAAGTCAGTCTGAATGAATCTGGACGCCCCGGAAGTGCCACTAGCTTTGCTCGAAGTGGTGGGTGAAAACGATGAATACACTATCGAGGAGCGTGATAGGCTAAAAGGCGAGATAGAAGCTCTGAGGGCAGACAAGACTAAGATGGGCATGCAAGAAAAATCGAAAGCGTCAGTTGCTTATCACACCGATAACTCCAGAGAGCATGAGCCTTCAAGGACTCAGGCTCAGAGTACCAAAAAGACTCATGCCAGCTCCAAAAAGTCTCACCGGTCTAAGCCAGTGGAGAGTTCTGACTCAGGCTCAGAGTCTTCTTATAGTTCTTCGGATAATGAGGAAGTTGAAGAATCCTTATCCTCTAGCAACGATGAGGGTCGAACTAAAAAGAAGCAAAAGCTGATCAAAAAATATTCAAGGAAAAGAGATAGACATGGAAAGTTGAAGAAGAATATTGGCAAAGGGTCATCTCACAGCCGGAGGCAGGTAGATAAGATGCTGATGGATCCTTTTGCCTTCCATGATGAACCAGGTATCTTTGCGACTCCCAATGAAGATACTGTGTTCAGTCGTGGCCGAAATTGGAGGTAATCTCCATTGCCTTCCAAAATTTTGTCCGGAAATCTCCCTAAGAGGTTTGATAGCACCAAAATGGAGAAGTACGATGGCAGTACTGATCCGGACAACCATTTGGAACAATTTAAAAACTTCATGATGAACTTTGATGACGACGACAAGCTACTTTGTAGAGAATTCTCCCAGTCATTTACGAGGAGTGCTCTAAAATGGTATAACAGCCTACCACAATGTTGTATCAAGAATTTCGATACTTTTTGGGTGGCGTTTCGGAGGCAGTTCGTTCAGAGTAAAGAATTAAATGGCAATGGGGACACAATAATCCATCGTGTCCAAGAACCGAACTAATCATTGAAAGAATACATAAGTCGTTTTGTGAACACCGAGAATGGGTTGGATGATTGCTTCGAGCAAGTTGCAATAGCATCTTAGAGACAGGGCTTAAACCCTGGGAATTTGGCTGATTCGGTGACCAGAAAGAAAGCCATGACTTGGGGAGGGTTGCTGAATCAAGTTGGAAATCAGATTAACGTTGATGAAACAAAGAAGACTAGGGTGCACAGGCAGGTGAGATCTACCCCGGTGGCACCAAACCCCAATCAGAATCAGTCCGGGAACAAGGCAAAGGAGACCGGACATGGGCATGGCAGGGCTAAAGCTCAATCTCAGCCAGCTGCATCTTCTCAGAGTCAGCAATCCATAAATAATTGGGTTCAACCGGAGTGGTTCGCAAAATTGAAAGAAAGTGTGGCCACCATTTATGATAAAACAAAGGAAGAGGTGCACTATAGAAGACCGGCCACACTGCAATCTCCTAGAGAACATCGCAATAACTCTTTCTGCTAATATCACAATGATACTGGCCATACCACCGATGATTGTATAGCTTTGAAACAAGAAGTTCAGAACTTGATTGAAAGGGGAAAGCTGGGGGCTTATGTCAAAAGAAGAGGAGGTAACAGACCTAACAATACTCACCGGGTTGGTCCAAGTAATGTTGTTCCGGAGGGAGCCATGGTTATAATCGAAAGGTTTGATGTGGAATCAGAATACTTGGATCCTGATCCAACTCGAAATAGAGTGGGTACAATTGAGGAATCTTCGAGAACGGTCTCCGGGCTCATCAAGTTTTTTGAGTCACTGACAATTTTCGGAGGAGATACTATGACGGCTCCTAGAAGGAGGCATGACATTCTATCAATCGCCAATTCCGTTCCCCTTTATTGTTTTTGATGAAGATGACTTAAGAGATATAGCTGGCCCTCATGAAGATGTTGTTGTCATAGGAGCATCTATTGGGGGCAATGACATAAGACGAATCTTGGTGGATACTGGAAGCTCAGCCAATATCCTTTTCTTAACCACATACAAGAGAATGAAAAATCCAGCCGTAATTCAGAGTTCAGACAGATCAATTGTGGGCTTTACTGGTAGCTCAGTAGATGTGATCGGGGAGTTCGAAGAATAAGTTTTGTTGGGCAAGGGCCCTTTCAAGAAGATGGTCAAGATACTTTTTATTATAGTAGATTGTCCCACTTGCTATAATGCTATTCTAGGGAGGTCTTGGCTCTCTAGAATGCATACAGTGGCTTCGACAGTCCACCAATGTTTGAAATATGCTGTTCAAGGACAGGTGGGAGTTGTCTGAAACAGTAAAAAAGTTGCAAGAGAATGTTATGCTACAGCCCTGGCTCCCCGGACGTTGGGGGCAGTTCGTATCAACGAGCAATAGAAATTTGAGGGGCTTTCAGGGGGTGAGGGTGAAATTGATGACCCCATAGAGGCCCCTGCAGTATTAATACCAGTTGAAGAGGTAGAGACACATTGTTTACAAGAAGGAAAAAGTGTCAAGATAGTGTCTCAAATGCCATCCGATCTGAAAAGTGAGATGTTAAAGTTTTTGAAAAGCCATCAGCATATTTTTGCTTGGTGCAATGCAGATATCACACCACCTATCTGTCCGGGAAGATGTAGCACCAGTGGTTCAAAAGAGAAGGGCTTTTTCCAAGGAAAAGGCTGATGTTATTGTACAAGAGGTTGACATGCTCACAAAGATGGGGCATATCAAGGAGTCTCAATATCCTTTGTGGACTGCCAATCCGGTCCTAGTGAAAAAGAAAAATGGCAAGTGGCATATGTGCATTGATTTCACAGACCTCAATAGGGCTTGCCCAAAAGATCTGTATCCAGTTCCCCGGATTGACCAGCTAGTAGACTCCACCTTTGGGAATAAGCTGCTATCCTTTATGGATGCTTTCTTCGGATACAATCAGATCCAAGTAGATCCGAATGATCAAGAACATACCACATTTGTCACTGACAGGGGTCTTCATTGCTACAAGGTAATGCCGTTTGGATTGAAAAATGCTGGGGCTACTTATCAGAGATTGGTGAACAAAGCCTTTGCTGATCAGATTGGAAGGAATATGGAAGTATACATCGATGACATGATGGTGAAAAGTGTGGATGAGCAATTGCACTTGGCAGACCTCCAAGAAACTTTTACCAACTTGGTAAAGGTGAATTTGAAGTTAAATCCAGAAAAATGTGTGTTCGGAGTGCAATCCGGGAAGTTCCTAGGTTATATAATAAGTGAGCAAGGGATACAGCCCGATCCGGACCAGCTTAATGCTCTATTTCAAATGGAGCCTCCTCGGAATATTAAAGAAGTATAACGATTAATGGGGAGGTTAGCTGCTTTAAACAGATTTATCTCAAGGTCTTCGGACAGATGCGCCCCGTTTTTTCAAACCTTGAAGGGTGCAAAGGGATTTGACTGGACCTCACAGTGTGATGAGGCTTTCAATGAAATCAAGAAGCATCTGTCCACTCCCAAAACCTTATTTAAACCAGTTGATGGAGAGACACTCTTCGTATATTTGGTAGTTTCAAGTTGTGCCATCAGTGCTGTGTTAGTGAGAGAAGTAGATAATTACCCCCATCCAGTGTACTACATCAGCAAAAGCTTGATAGATGCAGAAAGGCGTTATTTGAAACTTGAAAAATTAGCATTGGCCCTGGTGATAGCTGCAAGAAAGATGAGGCCTTATTTCCAGGCTCATCCTATTATCATCCGAACATCTTTTCCTTTGAAGAATGTTCTCCAAAAGGCAGAAATTTCAAGTAGGATGACTAAGTGGTCGGTAGAATTTGGGGATTTTGATATAGATTTTGCTCCCCGAACAGCAATCAAAGCCCAAGCTGTGGCTGATTTTTTAGTTGAATTCCACTCTGATAGAGATTTAGAGCAGACTACTGAGGTGAAAGACAAAAAGGTCTGGGTCGTCCGGACGGATGGTGGATCCAGCACTATGGGATGTGGTGCAGGGGTGTGCTTGACTTTTCCATATGGTGAAAAAATGTACCAGGCTATATGCTTTGCTTTCAGGGATTCCAATAATGAGTCAGACTACGCGGCAACTATAGTTGGTTTGAAGTTAGCTTTTATTTGTGGGGCTAAGAGGGTCAAGCTATTGAGTGACTCCCAGCTTCTTATCCACCATGCCCAAGGTCAATTTGAGGCTAAAAAGGAGCAGCTAGTGAAGTATTTACTTCTTCTTAAAAATGAAGCACTCAAGTTTAAAAGAATTATTTATGAACATATACCCTGGAGAGAAAATGAATTGGGAGATTCATTGGCAACCATAGCGTACACAGAGTCGTATCCATGGATCCATGTGCTGGAGAGCCCCTTCATTCAACTTAATATGGGAAAAGAAGAAGAAATTTTAAAGTACATGTGAAACAACTTCAGGATTGGAGATTTCTTCTCCTGCAATACCTCTCCGATGGCATCGTGCCTCCGGATAAATCAATGGCAAGAAAACTGAAACACAAGGCTCATGGTTTTATCATACTGCGAGACATTCTGTATAAAAAGTTTTACAGTAAAGTTCTTCTGCGCTGTTTGGGGGATGATGAATCTCAAGTAGTCCTCTCCGAGTTGCATGATGGCGAGGGATCAACTCATTGTGGATTCAGGGCTCTAACAAAAAGAGTTTTACTGGCTGGCTACTATTGGCCATCTATCATGCAGGATGCTAAAGAGCTGGTGAGAAGGTGTGACCCATGCCAGAGATACAGCAATGAAATTCATGTCCCAGCCATTCCTTTAGAGTCAATCTCTGAGCCTATACCTTTTGCTCGACGGGGGTTGGATTTAGTAGGGCCTCTCCCTATGGTGCTCGGAGGGCGCAAAACTATAATTGTTGCAATCGATTACTTTTCGAAGTGGATTAAAGCAGCCCCTCTGGCAGGAACAACATTAAAAGTCGTTATAAAATTCATTCTATCCAACATTTGTTGCAGATTTGGTGTTCCACAAAAGATAACGACAGATAATGGGCCACAGTTCGACAATAGGGAAATGGACAGTTTCTGTGCCTCAAGGGGTATACAACATTGTTTCTCTTCACCTTTCCACCCACAAGAAAATGGTCAGGTTGAAGTGGCTAACAGAACTATACTGTCCGGTTTAAAGAAGAATTTGGAAGGGGCTGCTAGGAAGTGGCCTAGCTATTTACAAGAAGTTTTGTGGGCCTACCGGACAACACCTGGGGCTGCAACACAGGAGTCACCCTTTGCTTTGGTCTATGGGATGGATGCAATAGCTCCCATGAAGCAACTCTCCCATCATTTCGTGTTCACAACTTCTCCGAATACGCTAACGAAGTGGCAATCAGAAGTCAGTTCGACCTAGTAGAAGAAAGACGAGTTAAAGCTCACCTTAGTGCTGCAAACTATCAAGGTTTGATGGGAAGCAGATTTTCTTCTAGAGTTAAAAGAAGATATTTGCAGCCGGGGACAAGGTATTGAGGAAAGTCTTCTTACACACTAAAGAGAAGCTGCTCGGAAAATTGGCCCCGACTTGGGAAGGACCTTATATGGTTGTTGAAAGGCTTAAACCTGGAACATATTGGCTAGAAGACAAGGATGGAAGAGTTCTAACCCACCCTTGGAATATCGAACATCTCCGGATGTACTTGGAGTAGAATTTGTGTAAATATTTACTTGTTTAAACATCCATGTAAATATTTGGGGGCATACTCTTTCCTACCCTGGTGGCGCGGGGAGGTTTTAATGATGTGTCCGGGTTTTAAATGAAATTTGATGCCTTCTTAAAAATTTTCTGAAGTGTTCTTACTTTATCTTTTGTCACACCATCCGGATTGAAATAAAAGAGTGATGACCACTTAAACATTTGTCATCGGAGAATCTAAACACTCTCACTATGAAATAACTAAGGGTTATTTAAACACTAGCCACCAAAATTGGAACAGACTATGAAAGAATGTGAGAATTGTGCAAAACAAGGATATTCATTGAAATAACTTAAGTGCCTTGGCCTTCCAAGGACTTTCGAATTGTCAAACAGAGTAAAGGATCTATCCGGTCAAATACCAGACACACTAACAAAAAGAGTGCCTTGGCCTTCCAAGGACTTTAGTTGAGATAATATAAAAAGTAATAAAATTCGTAATTTAAGACTGAGCCTTTGAAGATGGCTCAGCTTCATCCATCTTCTTCTTCCCATTGGGGTCATCTTTCTCTTCATTTGGGCTCTCTCCGGTGTTCTCTTCGTCATCAGATGAGGATGCACTGGAGAAGCCAAACCTGTCGCCTTCGGCCATTGTGTGATATGGGAGGTCTTCAGGCTCTACGTGAAGCCATAAATCCCCCAGGTTCCTCTTCGGGAACTTCTCATGAAAGAGCAGGACCATGTTTGATCTCACCTTGGCATACATTTTCTATTGAGTGTCTATCACGTTGTTGGCATAACCATCGATCTTGGCCTAGATTTTGGCCTCCTGTTCCCTTAGCAGATCAGTTTTCTCCCCTGCAGCTTGAGACACTGCGTTTTCAAGAGCAATCTTGTCACTAGTCAAGTTGTGGATAACTTGATCTTTGGCCTTGGTCTCCTCTTTTGAAGAGTTGAGGTATTTCTCCAGTCCGGACAACTTCTCCCGGAGCTCCCTGATAGTGTCTTCTAGAGTGCCAACTTTTGTGGTACTCACCTCTTGGCTTTTCTTCAGCTCTTCGTTTTCTCATTTTAGAATGGCAGCATTTGAAGTGGCAGTAAGAAGGTCCTCGGACAGCCTCTCTTTGTCACACTTGAGGTCTTTGATAAGATCTGTTTGACTTCGAACTTGCTTCTCCAACGCAAGCACCGGCTGAACATTGCTTAATAAAGAATGAGCTATAACATCCCTTTCACTTGAAACAGTAAAGGTCTTACCATTAAAAGTGACTGTGTTTGAAGTGCTCGGAGGGAGATAAGGCCCAGCAAAATCATCTCTGGGGAGATTGATAAAGTACTCACCAAGCCCACCAAGACCAGTGATGTCTACCCCATCAATGCTAAGACCTCCCCCTTCGACCTCATTGGTTTGGAAGTCACCAGGTATCTCCTCTGCTTGTGTTGGGTCCGTGGGGTCAGCTTGGGGGAGAGGCTCCGGAGGTCAGAGAGAAAGTTTGTCACCCTTAGAGGTCTTTTTCTTCTTGGCCTCCCTGTTTTTGCTTTCAGCTCCCCGTTTACGGTCCCTTTTGGAAGCCCTTGGAGGATTTGGGGAGTGAACCTCTTGCCTAACACTCTCCTGCTCTACCGCTTCCAAGAGAGCAGCATCAATTTGGCTGGGGGGTGGCCCCTCCGGATGCGTTGGAACATCCTCCCCCACCTCAGCAGGGTTAGCTCCACCCACCACTTTCTTGCCCTTCTTTTTGCCTTTCATTTTACTTGGGGCCTTGGCCCGGCCTGGCAAGTAAAGTGTCCCATCCGGTTCATGCATCCTTTTGAGCACTACATCCGGAGGAGGCTGGGTGGTGAGCTCTTCCCAAGTTAAGTCTCTCCGACCTGTGGTGTTCCAAAGATGAGACCTTACTAAGTTGCCCCCTGTGAAAGCATCATGGAACCGGTTCCCCCACTTCTCAGCAGCCCAAGCGTTGATCCTGGTGCAAGTGGTCTGCCCGGTTTTCAAGTGGTCACTGAAGTCCTTGGGCAGTTCTGCTAAGGAAAAGATAAGACCAATTAGTTTAAACAAACTTGATTAAAAAAAGACAAGAATGTAAAGTAGGAGACTTACGGTCACTCCTCCATCTGCTTGTGAGAAGACTTGGGTTGACTCCGGACTTGATTTTCTTCCCATTCTCCCAAGCACCACTTACAAACAGGAATTTGGTCCTCCAATTCCTCTCCGACTCTAGCAAGTCATCCACAACTTTGAAGTTATCCCCCATATTGAAATGGTAGAAGGGGATGTGGTGGTTTCTGCAGAGACTGGCCACAGCAGCAAACTCCTCAATTGGTAGAGGAATCCCGGAGAGCCTAGAAGCCATAATGCAGGCCATAAGAGTGTACCAAGCATTGGGGCTCAGGTGGCTCGGACAGAGCTTTATCAGATGAAAGTATCTGACAATTTCTGGGTCCAAGGGATATCTGAGCCCCCAATTAAACAACTCTGTGAAGATGACTATCTCGCTCAATTTGCAGTCCATGGGAGTTTCGGGGTTTATAGGGATTCTTATCTTCACGTTCTCCGGGATTCCCGACTTTGTACGTATCCGGCCAACTCAGTTGTGTGGATGAATGCGTAGTTGATCTTTTGCAGGGCAAGAAGGTACTTGACATTGAACTTGTGAAAACAAGGCCCCACCCTTCCTTCAAGACACTCCGGCAGATCCGGATGCCTCAAACACAACTTTTCCTTGCCTTTATCTTTTTGGGCAGCAACAGCACTACTAGTCTGTCCGGAAGGCTCAGACTCGAATGGAGCCTCTTCGATAGAGTTCTCCATTACTTCCTCCATGATTAATGAGGGGTTTTCAGTAGCAGTGGTAAGGGGAAGGTTTAGATTTGGCTCAGCCTGGCTTCCGGACTGCTGAGTTTCAGTGTTTTCTTGGTTCCTGGCCTCCGGTTGGGGCTCTAGAGCAGATGTTTCCTTCCGGGGACTTGAGCTAGTGCCCTCTGGACCGGACAGCCTGTCCTTGGGAGCTCTAATGGGCACTTCTGACCCCGCACTACTGTCTTTGGCACCCGATTTCGAAGGGGTGGCCTTAGAAGCTTGACCCTTGACCAGCCGGCCTTTTTTTCGGTCAACTAATTTTTGAGCAGAGGTTTAAGCATCTGACCCCATAGCTAAGAAAGGGGAGGGTTTTTTAAAGCTTGTAACTGTTAAACCTGGGTCAATGATGGGTTCCGACTCTTGAACCGAGGAGCCTGAGATAATAGGTGAAAGATTGGTGTGAAATAACTTCTTCGGTTTGATGGCCCTTATGGAGGAAGAACCTTGGTCTGATTCTGTGGGTGAAGTTGTTGGTTTGTGGATGGGCAAAGCGGGTAAGCCTGCTGCAATGCGCCTTTCCCTTTCAACCTTTTGCGCCTTTTATAATTCAGAGAGATTGAGCCACCCGCCTTTGATCAAAGCGTTCCTCGCTGTGAACATAAACAAAGTGGGTAAAAATTTGTTTTGGAGAGAAAAAGCTTTGAGAATTTGCAGAGTAAAAATGAGAGTCATGGTGAAACAGTAGAAAGTATTTCAATTTATAGTAAATCTGAAAAAAGGAGTTTGATTCCTAGGAGAATTCGAAAAGATTGGTAATGATTAAAAGACGGCGCTGATGTCACCCTCTTTAATGAGGAGGTTGCTTTTCGAAGAAGGTGGTGCGAGATTCAAGGTGAAAAAACGGCTGAAGAAACCAACCAAAAAGTGACACGTGTCCCATAAACTCTGGCAAAAAACCGTTTGGATTCACAAAGCTTTATCAGTTCGGATAAAGCCATAACACAAGTCAACAGACCTGTCCGGATTGAAACTGCCCCTGACATCGGACTGTTTTTCAGGTTTTTGGCAAAGGTATTTGAGCAAACACCTAAAAAAGGGGCTCCTGATGAGTCCGAATATTGCTACCACTCCGGACGAGGACATTTCGGACTGAGATCATTGGACCGGACAGGGCAGTTCGAACAACTTGGCTCATTGAACTGCTCGAACTATGACTAAAGTACTTAAAAACCTAAACACTTCTTGACTAAGCTGTTTGCTCTCCTACTAAGAGCTCATGGGTCTTTGAACATGATCCGGGTCCATTAAACATGACCCGAAAACCCATAAAGCCCAAATGTAAGGGTATAAATACCCAACCACCTGCATTAAATGTGGGTAATGAAAATTAACTGCAACCAGGCTGCTTAATTCTCCCTCTACTCTCTACTCAAAACATTAAACATATACCAACCTTCACAAACTTTAAAACAAATTACCAAATTACCCTCACACAAAAATTAACCTCACCATAAAATAAAATAAATATAAATGATGTACTTCTCTTAGGAAAATATATATATGAGCTACCCATTATAATTGAGTTTACTATTTATAATACTTTTGCTTCACAACCCTTAATGCTTTGAGAGATTATGATTACTACTCTTGTTGATATGAAGCTTGAACTTTGCAGTGACGAAACTCATTGTCGAATACTATAATATAAAACAATGACTACCATAAAATTAAAAGAGGGTGTTAAAATATCTAACTGTAAAAATAAATTGCTCTGCCAAAAGTATATATACTCAAAGATCTCCTTTTTATCTTTGGACAAAGTAATATCGTGGTGCTTAAAACGTTAAGCGGTTTGTGATTATTTTTTAAAAATTGGAAACAAAATATGGTTTAGTTAGACAGACATGTGTATACGATAAATCAAGTTAA